>OZ020606.1:3473060-5893685 GCA_963971545.1 Philophylla caesio | reverse complement strand
AAAATGTGACTTGAAAAGTAAACGAAAACGAAGTTGTAGAAAAAGCGGATGCTTCTGCGGAAGGTGAAAAGGTGGTCTCGTTGCTTGCCAATATTTTGCGTGTCGCACGGCTTTTAGCGCGTAAGTTTTGGCAGCTGAATAATAGCAAGAAAGTTGCCAGCTAAGTGCCTGCGCCGTGACCTAAGTTATGGGGGTGAGCTGATGAGGAAGTCACACAAAGATAAATGAATGTCGAAATTTGTATTCATGCCAAAGTGAAGCTCCGAAAGGTGTGGCTGATTTGTAAAAATAAAATTCATCACATCAACACACCACACTGTTCTTTGTGCACACGATCTTGACATCTGAAATGTTCATACAAATGCATATATATACATAAATGTATGTATAAATGTACATTTGTATGTGTTAAGGTTTTACAGCTACTCTCTCCCTCGATTAACAAAAAAAAAATCCATTGTACTACAGCCAGTTCAAACATTTATTCACCGAAATGAAGTTATCAAAAATTCACAACAAACTTTACTTCACTCAAGTCCGTCCGTCCGCCAGCCAGACAATTGCAGTGACATGTAATTTACATAAATGGCATGCAACGTTTGAAATGTAAAAAAAAACTGTAAAACCAAAGAAATAAAGGAAGAGAAAAAGTTGAATCGCTTAACTTATTTCCTTTTACCTGATTTTACTAGAAGGTTGCAGAAAGAGTTTAGCAAAATACTGCAATACAATTAAGCATACACAGCGCCATCTATGGAATTAAAATGAAATGAGTGAGCTTTAGGTCCAGAGCTTTCGAAGTTATTGTATTGGAAAAACCTATTATTTAGCTATAATAAACTAATTATCTCTACAATATTGAATGGTTTTTGAAGAAATTTTTTTAATAAGAATAGTAAATAAATTTACTGAAACTAACTAAACCCCAGTCAAACAACATATCTGAGTGAGCTTTCGATTTGATTTTTTTATACGAGTAACATTCAAAAACTAATTGTATTATACTTTTATGTGAAAACCGGCATCCTAAATTTAAAAAAGATTTTGTATTTTATACAAAATACAACACAGAAAAAGTATAACTCCATTTAATTTATACACAGCGCCATCTGTGATTGAGCTTTAAACTTATAATTTTAGTTGAATCCATTCGATTAGACTATCAGCTTAAACAATACAAAAGACTCCCGAGAATTAGATCAAAAATTCGGTCATTGCTAAAGAAATTGCGTCTTCCGCTTCAAAACAAAGCAAAGTGACTTGATTTAGAATAAAGAAGAAAATGCATTAGTAATTTTGAAAAATTTTGCAGTTAATTAAGATTACACGGGTCAACACGAAATTTTACATAGACTCAAAAGTATTAAATTTCGATTCTTTAGTTCGTAATTACACAGAAAAAAAAATATATAGCATGAAAAAGTTTGCTTTTGTATTTATCATGTTTTCATTGTACATATTGGCCTTGATAACGTTGCTCGAAGCTCAAAATGTCCTGATGAAAACGTTCTCCTTGCCATCTAGAAGCAAACTTTATACGGAAAAAAGGTATTTTCTTTTCGTTTTTGTTCATAATTAACCAGAAAATCATAAAATAAACTTTAGGACGAAGAACGAAATTTTGTTTTTGTAAGTAGATATGTTCGTAGTTCAATATTTTTTTAAAACTTTTGGCGCTGAAGTGGAAACAATTGTGGTACTAAGAAGTAATTTTAGCTAAACAAGACTCTTTCACATTTTATTGTCAAAGTTTTTCGCACTAAACAACAGACAAGCTGAGAATGTGTGCTGCCCACATTTGAACCTGTACATGAAATATCTATAAACGATATATTTCGACTCATTTTCTACTAAATAAAAGCTATCTGAAGCATAAGCTATTTTGGTATGCAGCTTATAAAGAATTTATTCGAGTAATTGAGTAATTGCTCGTTAGAAAACACATAAATCACTTACACACTTCTTAAAAGAGAAGTACAAAGAAAAAAACGAACAGTTCCACTCACAACACGTAAAAATTCCAATTTCAATTCCAATTTATTTTGTACTTGACACACGCACTGTACTTGCTAGAAAATTTTCACGCCTCAATTGGGCAATCAATATGTCGTAAATTGTGTAGGGCTATCGAAAAAAAATTTTCGGATGCGCACGAATAAATGCAGCGACATTTTTTTGCATCTCTCTTCGATGTTTGTGCTCTGTCCTTTGTACTTTGCATTTTCAACAATTTCTGGTTTTTTTTTTCGTTTGTTTGTTTGTTGTTAACTGACATTGTGCAAAGGCTAGGTAGCAAATGTGCGACAAAGTGAAAGCAGCAATCACACAAACACCTGCCATCCGCCCGCCCTTTGCAACGGTAAATACAAAATCACTGGCAGACTAGTTAAAGCTCTGTGTGGAAGCTTCGAAAGAATGTTGAAATGAGTTTGTCAGGTCATCAAGTTGATTTGAGCTGTTCAAGGAGTTGGTTGAGAGGAGAGTAGTGGCTATGCTGTGGACTGTACTGCCAATGTCTCTACCGACCGATGTAAAGCTGACCTTACAAAGTGCATGAAAGAGTGGCTAGCAACACTCGTCCAGGATAGTTAAGCTTTTTATGGTTTAAGCTGAAATGTTTTGGTATTCAAATGCCAAAAGGATTGCACAAGCGCATGTGTTTTGGTATTTTGGAAAAAATTCAAGTTCACAGTGTGTGTACTCGAAAAAGCGATAGAAGTTAGTATTTTTTAATAACTTAAAAAAAGCAGTAAAAAATTAAAAACGGCTGCATCACAGTGACAACAAGCACACGTTTAGAAGACGGATGCAAGTTAAGCTGGGCTCGATATAGACAGCAGAATTGAGGCTCCTTCCTGTGAGGCATTCAACCATTCAAGCACTCAACTGACTACCAAACGCTTTCTGAGTACGAGAGATAAACTGCCATTCTAATACTGCTGACGGGCTAACTGGCCGACTATTTTATCGACAGCCAAACAAAAGCACAGACCGGGCACAGCGAGAGGTGGCTGGTGATTGGTCGCTCGCTCACCAAGCAACCAGGAGACATATGAACCGTGCACGGATGTATAGGCGGTGTGCTGATATTTGACACACACGCGTGGACCTACAAAAAAAGGGGAACAAAAAAAATCAGTGCAGCTAGAGAATAGTAAAAATGGCTGAAAAAGTTGTTGCCTAAAAAAAAACCCTGCGAAAAAACGTACTTTTTGCGATAAACAAAATGGCGAACGTTGCACACCGGAAAGTGATGTGCCTGTCTGCTGGTCGAGCGCACCATTCATGCAGAGTTGACTGACAGGCTGACTGGCTGACTGGCCTAACTGCGTGGCAACAAAATTGTTATGCAATTTGCAAACTAAAGAAGTAGACAAACAAAAAAATGCAAACTAAAGTAAACTACACCACTCAATGGAATGAATGAGATGAGTGAATGAATGAGCACACGACTGTACTGTGTACATAGAGATAGTCAATGAGTGAGTTATGCAACAGGCAACTTAAAATAAATAAAAAAAACAGAGCTACAAACCTAAATCGACGAAAAAATCTTGGTGAAAAAAAAAAATTTTTTTTGTAAAGAACTCCGACTTAACAAGGACGCAACCTGAATTAAGCGTACCGTAAATTAGAGAAGTATGTAACTCCAGTAATAAACGAAAGTTAAAAGAAGTACAAAAGTGATTTTTTAAACAAATTTTCTGTTATTAAAATAAAATTCTAGTAAATTTTGGAAAAGAAAACACTACTTTTGTAATTTCACACACCTGTAACAAACGTTTCATCGACTATTTTCTTACGGCCACGCCTAAAAGTATGCCGTGAAAAGAACCACAAAAAAGCAAAAGTGTGCCTGAATATATTTAAAGATATAGTTAAATTTATTATGCTGCATATTTTTAGGCGCTGCAATTAAAACAATCAAGTTTCGCAAATTTTTATCAGAGGCGTGAGGAAAGGACTATTAGTTGCGAAAACTCTTCTCAATCTATTTCTAAAATTTTTCAATCAGCTCAAAAACGAAAATTTTTTTTTGCGAGACTTGATATAAGAAGAAAATTCTCTGAGATATTTCCTAATGCAAAGCATGTTTTGAGGCTGCTAAAGAGAAACCATTTCACAGTGACGATTTCTTTCGTTAAAAAAAACGTCTAAAACTATGCAATGATAAACTTAGAATGATTTTATAATATTGCGAAAAATATATACATATTTTCTTGACTAACTCTAGCAGCTTTGAAAGTATTTATCACTTTGAAATCCTTTCAAAAATTTGGTCTTTAATTTATCTCTACAGCTTGGAAGTGAAAGCACCGATAACTTTTTGAGATAACTTTTCTATTAATTGGTGTTTCCAATGGTTCTAATGCTCAAGCGGTATGCGATATTTCGATGAAAATTATTCCCTAATCTTGCCGGTCTTACATTTTTCTTTCATATATTTTTTGAAAAAAAAAATTCTTAAAATCGGTTCGGTGCTTTTGTTGAACAAAAAAAAAAATAGAGAGATAATGATGCTGAATACTTGTGCCTCTGCCTTTTAAATAACTGCATTTATGACTCTATCTCTGAGCTCACTTCCTCTTTTTCCTAGCAGAATTGTTCCTTAGAGAAACTTACAGCGCTGTGATGCATTTTCGTGTGTACAAACAAAAAAAAAACATCGGAGTAAGTTTAGTTTTTGCAAAAACAAAAGCCACCCTTAAAAATGTAAATTAAAAGAACGCTTTGATCGAAAAAATAATTTGCTTAGTTCCTCAAATAGCAGTCAATAAGAACACTAACACACACACACGCCGAACTGCATGCAAAAATAAAAATTATAAAAAATAAATAAAATACGAGAAAAAGCAAAACATTGCCACACAGAGCCAGAAAGCCCCAAACAAACACGTGGAGCCGTTCATACAGCAAAGACACACATAGTTAACGAAAAAATAGCGAAAGTGAAAAAATTGGCAAAAACATGAAAAAATGATGGGTTTTTTTTTTTTTTTTTGAAATTTTGTAGATTTTGCGCACGCAAAAAAGAGAAAAATAAAGTTCGAAATAATGGACGCCTCAAAGCGCTAAATTTTTTCATGCGCAAATAAACGCTTCCGTCGTTGATAGCGGTTGGCACTATTTACACAATTTTTTTTCGCCCATTTTATTTACAACCTTTTTTTTTTTTTGCGTACTAAAGCTTCCTCACAAATAAATCCGACGCGGAAGTGTTGCAAGCCACCACGCAAAGCCAAAGCCGGGCAAAGTGGACAGCTACAGGAGACATTGTGGGTCAAGTGGCACTTGTCTGGCACCTAGTTTCCAGCTTTGGTTCCTCCACTTTTCAGACGCTCCGTTGGCTACTAGATTTTTAGAGTGAAAATGCTGCAAAGGATTTTGCAAATTATAAATGCAAAATAAGCGGAAGAATGATGGCGGTAGACAGGTGTAAAGAGGATTAAACGAGCGCATGAGAAAATGTGAAAAAAAACGAAAAATAGAAAAATCGAGGTTATAAATAGTTTATAAATTTATACATAAGCTTGCATTTAGCAAGCGAGGTTTAGGTTTGGAAATGAAAGGCGCGCATTTGGAAAGGATTGCAAAATCTCTGATACAAAATTTTGTGTGAATATGTAGTCAGTCTGGTATATTTTAGAGTCGCAGATGGCAAATCCGTGTCCGCCAAAATATTTTCTTATCAAACTTATTTAAAAAAAAACTAAAATTCAAACTTAAAGAGGTTTCATCTGCACTCTCACCCACACTCGTACCCTTTCTCATTCGTACGCAAACACTCATTTAGCCATTCTCACACTCATCACACACTCCCTCAACTCTTAGTTCGCTATTTTGCCAGTTGCCTGTTGTTCGATGTCAGTAAGTGTGATAAACTTTTTGTTACTTTGTTTCAATTACAAGAATGTTAATCTTCTGTAGCCCTTTTTTGTAAAAGGCGTTTGTTTCCCTTAGAGCCAACCAACTATTGATGTTCCAGTCAAGTGTGCGTAGCAGAGAGGAAATTAAAATGAAACAAATTTCACATAAGCTACACACAGAGCTGAGCGTAATTACAAAACAAACATGCCAATTTACCTACAAATTAATATAAGGGTGGTCCAAAATCAGTAAAGGTGGAATTTTATTGCTCTCACCCCAAAGAATTTTTATACAAGCATCAAGAAATTTAACTTAATCATTATATTGTTAATGCAGAGGCGAAAGCGCTCAACCTTTTACTGTACTTTACGTAAATTTTTTTTTTTTATATTAACTAGTTTTTATGGATCCTCTGAAAAACCCCAAAAGTACCATTGGCACTCATAAAATATACCAAATAAACAATTCGGTATTACTCTGTAAAGTCTCCTGAACAGAAACAGAGTTTGCGATTGGAAAAATACAGATTTTTCACGATTTAATACCATTTCCAAGAAAACTTTTTTTTTACTGATGAGAAATGTTTAGACATTTTTGAGCGTTTTAATAATTTCAAAACATTTAATGTTTCCAAACACGGAAATATTAATTATGTACACCAATTGTAGAGTAGTGAAAGCATTAAAATTCATACTTTTTGTACCACCCTAATTGACATAGCAGCGACAATTAAATGTAGTTAATTGAGCGAATGTCGGGTTCAAAAGGCAAATACTCAGGCATTATTTAGTATGTACGAGTATGGTATATACATACATTGCTATAACAATAATTCCTGTGGCTTATTTATACACTTGAGATTAAATAATATCAAAAATAATTAAATGTATACACTAACCATTAAACCGCAAGCTTTCAACGTATGCATATCTTGCTTTTATAAATTGCAAAGGACATTTACAAATACAATTAAGCATCCCAAAATTATTTGAGGACATTAAGGAAATAATATAAAAATCTTGCAATTTATGGGGACGAATCGTGCGACACAATCATAACGTTCTCCAGCTTCCCAAACCCAACCACCGCCACCCCCCATATATTACAAATTTTAAAACTTAAAAAAAAATTGTGTATTATTTCTTAGTTTCACACAAAGTTTTATAAATTGTGTGTCCTTTAAAAAATATTTTTTGTAATTTTCGTAGGTAAATTTTGCCCTAAAAAAAACTCATTTCTCATAGGTATCTTAATTAAATTGCCATTTTATAATAACATACTAAATATATGCTGTCCGCCAGATTTTTTTTTTTCCATAAATGTTACACCTTTTACTAACTCCTATGATTTTTCTCTCTTCCAGACAAACGCCGAACCCGTCTACTCACCCACCATGGCTGGTGGTCTATTCTCGATTGATCGAAAGTTCTTCGAACGCCTTGGCACCTACGATTCTGGCTTCGATATATGGGGTGGTGAGAATTTAGAATTGTCCTTTAAGACCTGGATGTGTGGTGGTACATTGGAGATTGTACCATGCTCACAAGTTGGACATATATTCCGCAAGAGGTCGCCGTATAAGGTAAGTAAAGCGAGTGTGTGAGAGATGGAGAGAGAGAGAGAGAGAGAGAGAGTAGGTGTGAGAATGAGTGAGTGAGAGCGAGAGAGCAAGAAAGATTTCACTGAAAAAATATAAAATTGAAGGCGGTTTCTCTGTAGACCGATTTGTTTTTTTAAAGTTTCCATCACTTCGTGGAAGAAAAATGGTTTAAATCTCGATTTATATCTTAGAAAAATCATTATATCAAATTCAAACGTCAATTTTTCAGTATTTTTCCGCATTTTTGCTTAAATTTCAAATCAAATTAACTTGCATGATTTTAAGGAATTGGTTCAACAGCTGAAGAGACCTGCAACTTTTTGAGTTTCTATAACAAAAAACATACCGAGTAGCGACTGCTGTTATATAAAAAAAACATATGATTTGCTTGCACGAAATACCAAAGATCTCATGATTTGTCTGATTATTATTAAAATTAATTCAAACATTGACAAGTAAGACAGGAAGTGTGCAATTTCTCTCCTGATATGTGTGCAGTTGCTGGTAAAATATTTCTTACTAATATACTTACAAAGTCAAGTGGCTAGTAGATAGCTTCAAGAACTAATTTTAAGTTGAAGCTCGCCTTGTCATGTCCTTTGTTGAACATTTATTGACTGACATTGAAGTTAGCAATTTTGAGAGATTTCCCCATCAACAAAATTTTTCTCTCAAAACGAACCCAAACAAGACATGCAGTAGATACAAAAAAATCTTCCTGAACATATTTTTCAAAAGCACTTGTGCGCTTCCATCAAATCTAACCATTACACAGTGTTGTAAGTGAACATATACAATGGGCATACATTCACTTATGCCGATGAAATAGTGCAGAGGAATACAACAAAATTAATACCAAGACTACAAACTGGTTTCAAAACGTTTTTCTCACTTTCCCCTAAAAGTCTGGCATAGCTCGAAAGCGCCTTAAACTAAGCTTTGTCTTTGCACGAAACTAATGCCAATGTACTTATATGTATGTATGTTTGTGTGTAAGTACTTAAATTTTACATTGTATGCGAAACAGTAATGTGCGGTAATAGCTTGAGATATTAGTATGTGTAAGTTTGTTGGGTGCAAAACCCAAAGGACATTGTGCAATAAATAAATAAACCGGCAAGCAACAGAGCAAACATTTGTCGTAACTATTAAGTGCAAAGACAATGCGCATACAAATCCAACTGCTGTCCTGTCTATGCTTGTGAACGCACCATTTGCCATGGCCAGGACAGACGAACGCCCAGCAATCGCTGGACAACACCTGACGAACAAAAGCTGGCCGTGAAGGCAGACAGGTACAAATATGGCAGGTGAAGTGGAAATGATGTTGTAATGTTGGCAAATAAAAGGAAAGTGGCCGAGTGTTGCTGTTACTTCAACTGTGTTGCCACATTAATTATTGTTTGTTAGAATGCGAAAATGAATGATGTTATTTCAGAGATTCATAGCAAGAGCGCACAGGTGGGCAGAACTCAAATTTCAGCTCAATCAACATTTCTAGCCTGATGCTGGGGGTAAAAAAACAAAACAAAAAACAAGCAATTAAGCGCCAGCTATTTGTCTTCAGCGCAATCTAACACATTTTAAGCACATTTTATCTCTCTCTATATATCACTCTCTATCTCTTTCTCTCGCTAAATGTGGCCACAACATTCCTAACTGTCGACATAGAATGACAAGAAGTACTTCCAAATGTTTTTGTTGCCACAATGTCCTGCACACTTTTGGTACGAGTATAACAATTTTTCATGATTTTCACTTTCAACGAACATACATTGCTGTTATGCCCACAAGCGCATTCTCTACGCTGGTGTTTTAGCAATTATCGCCATAGTGCTTTGTGTTGGCATGTCCTTGCTACTCCGAAAAGAAAAAGTACATACAAACCTTTTTTTCTTTGCTCTTTCGCTTTCGGCAAGCAGTGAATGTATTTTTGTAATGAAGTTACTACAATGATATCAAGTATTTTTGCACTTGCCTTGGGTGGTTCGTGCGCTTGTATGACAGGTGTATTTGAAAATTATTCGAAAACAAGAGCGAACGACGACGACCCCCCTGAGCAACTGTGCAAACGAGCGTGCGAACGTCCATCCGGCAGCAGGTAATTAGTGTTTCGATGGCAAAACAGCAATGGCAGTAATTTGACATTTTACGTGTATATCCTTTACTAGTTTCGTACAAATGAAAATAACAGGTCACCAATGAAACATTCCCGGCATGCAAGGCGCTGTAATGTGTGCTGCGAGTGCATTTGCGTTTTAAAGGGTGTTCCAAATACATGTGGCATTTAAAGAAGAGAAAGTTGGTTTCTCAAAAAGAGCAAACATTTCTTTTGGTTGTGAAACTAAAAATCTTTTATTTTTACTCCGCCTAGCTTACTATTTAACAGAGAAAAAGAAAATGACGAGTTAAACCAAGTTATGCTTATTTTCCCCTCTTTTGAACGAGTAAACCTATGTATATACGCTTATCCTCTTTTCCATCTAGAAAACTGGCAAATTTTTTGTCTTCTTACTCATTTCAATTAGTGCTGCATTTCTTCATTTTCTCATTTTCTCATTTCCTCTCATCAACTACTTGACTATTAATTTAAAAATTTCTCAATTGTTTCTCAATTTTCATTATCGTCTTGTTTGCTTTTCACTTCCGCAGTGGCGTTCCGGTGTTAATGTACTACGCAAGAATTCCGTTCGCTTGGCCGAAGTGTGGTTGGATGAGTATTCGAAATATTATTATCAACGCATTGGCAACAATAAAGGCGATTTTGGTGATGTTAGCTCACGTAAAGCGCTTAGGTGAGTATGGTTTGAAGATTTCTTTAGAGTAATGTTTAATCGATATATTATAATATATAATTATATGTTTATTTCTTTACTATCCATTTTTTTTTTATATTTTAATGTTGCTCAATATTTTTTCGCTTGGTATTTATTATTTTTTAGTTTTTTTTTCAAAAAAAAAATTTTTTAATTTTTGTGAAATTTAGAATATTTTAATAAGTTCTTGTTTAAATTTTAATAAATTTATTATTTTGGTAACAAGTAATTTTATTTATTTGCATTTTATATGTATATGAATTTTTGTTGTTTTTGGCCTTATAAATGTTTAATAATTGACAATTTTATTGAGCTCGTTTACAGAAGATTTTTATTTGTAAAAACAACAACAGTTTTTTAAATAGTAGAAGTTATGGCACTATTTCGGAAATCACCACATTTCCTCATTAGACTACTTTTTACTAAATTAATTAAATGTATTTTTCATAAACACTTCTCCAAGGCTGTAAACTGGCCTCGAGCTCAATAAAATTGTCAATTATTTGCATTTTATTTGAAATTTTTTTTAATTTTTTAGACAAGTATTTTATTATGTTTTATGTATTTTTTAAATTATTTTATCTCTTTTCAGTTACTTGTAATTAAATTTTTTTAGTTGAACTTTTTTTTAAATTATATTTTTTAAAATTTTTGTAACAAAAAGTTATTACGTTTGCTTTTCTTTTAACTTTTTTTTTGTTAACCACGTACTTGCAAAACTTTTTTTTTTTGCTACATACATACATATTTATTCAACTCCATTCCTTTAAATTTTCATTTGGGGTATTCACAAGGTGTTGTAATGTCATCTAAAATATGAAGATTTTCTTATTTTTTTGTTTACCCAATTTAAATTAATTTCATCCCGTTTTTAATGTTTTATTAATTATTTTATGAACTAAATTAATTGTGTCTTTTTTTGGGTTTTTCGAATTTTTTATATTGCTTAAAATTTTTTATGTCTTTTTTAGGTTTCGATTTATTATAAATATTTAAGAAAAACTTCGGTGTCTATTTTTAATATTTGATTATTTTAATATTTAAGTATTTGTAGATACTGCATTTTTAAAGTCAGAATTCAAAACATTATTTTATTTTTATTTTTTACGCAATGTTAATTCATTAAAAATTTGTTAATTCCATGCTTAATAAATTTGATGAATATTACGCAATGTGTTTGAAAAAATTTTATATAAATATTTTTTTTTTATTTATTAACATTATGTCTTTTTTTTAATAATTTTTTATTAGTTTTATTTTACATTTTTTATTATTCTGAGTTGTTGTAGTTGGAATTTTTATTTTAAAAATAACATTAGCTTAGCATATACTTTTTATTTATACATATTTCCCATGATTTGTTTTAATTTTTTAATAAAGTTAATTTTTATATTGTAAACCACATGTTCATTGTAAAATATCTTATTAAATTTACAATTTCAAAATATTTTTTCACAATTTTCTAAGCTTCACATTTTTAATTTCCGCCCTTTCTTTATTATGAATATATTTTTCTTATTCTTACAATTTCACAACTTACAAACTAAAATTTTAATTTTATCATACCGCTACAGAGAAGATCTCGGTTGCAAAAGCTTCAAATGGTATCTGGATAATGTGTATCCGGAATTATTCATACCCGGTGATTCAGTGGCGCATGGCGAGGTAAGTTTCACGTATACAACTAACAAACACACACACAAAGGTAATACATGCATGAGCAAAAAATATGTGCATATATTTATAATAAAATAATAATATATTTAATGCAAATTAAAAAGAAAAAACATTTAGAAACAACTAACAATGCCCACATTTACACAAATATTGAATGATATTAACCAAGTAATTTATTAATAAATAAAAAATTTCCAAAAAAACCAAAAAAAAAACACATAGATGAGAAATCTAGGCCTTGGCGGTCGCACATGTTTGGACGCACCAGCGGACAAGAAGAGCTTGAAGAAAGCAGTGGGACTGTATCCGTGCCATCGACAGGGCGGCAACCAGGTTTGTGCAAAAGTGTTTAGCTTAAACACGATACAACAAAAACAACCATAACCATAGCCGAAAAACAAGATATTAAACAAATATCTTGTAGGAACAATGAGTATGCGACCGCCACAAGCTCCGTACCACAAACTAAGTTGATTATTGAAACGCAAAAAAAAACGAAAAAAAGTTTAGAAATTATTATTTAGCAATTATTGTTTGTAATAAATTAATGTCTTAAGCCACCCCCTTCCCACACTCTATTTAAGACTTTACCCCAATATTTATTTATGTTTGATAAAACTACTAAAAAAGCATTGGCATGCTTTAAACAAGAACACAAAAACCATAAACAAATAATTTCCCCCTATACTCACCGAACTGGTTATGGGTTTGCCTGCAAATCATAAGAATGAAAATGTTAACAAAGCAAAATAAGAAAAACAAAAAAACATTAAAACCAATGTTTATAACAGGAACCTAAACTTATCGTTTGCAATCGAACTTCATTGCCAATTTCAGATAGCAAATATTTACACAGATATGTGTCTCGATTCGGTCGCGAGTGGAAATGAAATGCAATCGGCCGTTGATCCGTATCCTTGTCATGGTCAAGGAGGAAATCAGGTACTTTATTTTATATTTTCTCATTTGTTTGCTATCCAATTCCACCCCAGAACCTCACCTAAAAAAAAAGTATTTTAATTTTTTTTTACATTTTTAAGTTTAACTTTACGAGCCATGCTTAATTTTCGCCATCCTTAAATCTTTATTTATACTATTTATTTTATATTTTATGGTGCAAATATATAGATATAGTAAATTAATTTTAATAGAAAAAAGTATTCATAGTTTTTGCTTAAATCGAAATATCCCTCAAATAATCTAATAATTAAATTGTTCATAAATAGCAGTGATTTAAGTTGTACTTTTGGTGTTGGCATATCGATTTGCAGTTTGGGTTTGGATTTAACAAAGTGATTTATGAATACTTTCGTGGAGGAGTTTTATAGGCGCATTTCCACAAAAGTCAACCCATATAAAACTCAAACTTTCGCAGCTAAGCATACATTAAATCATTCTATCGAATAAATCAACAAAAAATGTAGCTTCAAAGTGTTCAACTTGTTCATCGAATTTTTCAGCGCCCTTTTGGGTTCTCTCTTTTTATTTTCAACAGAAGCTTACATCAATCTTTGGCTATATAACTAAGACATTTATAAATAAAATTTTGCGGTCTCACAATCTCGGAGATCAATTGCTTCACATAAAGCTTTTGAGTTTTTGTCTTGAATTAAGTTATGCTAAATTTTCTGCGTAACTCAAAGCTCTCAAAATCTTCGATAAAGCTTGAAAAGTTTGCAAAATTTAACAACAAATTTTTTTTTTAAAGCCTTTACGTTCATTTGCTATCTAAAAAGTTTGATAAAGTTCGGTTTTTCGTTGACAACTGAATATAAATATTGCATCTAATTCAACTGGAAATCAGTTTCGTCACATAAATTTTTGGAGCTTTCGGTTCAAATTTAAGTTAAGCTATGCTCACTCAAGAGAATTTCAAGATAGCTTCAAAAATTCAGTAATTAGCAATTAATTGTATATGTTTTTATTGAGCCTTAAAATAAGCTTAAATGAAAGCTCACTCAAAGTTCATGTAAATTTTGGCAAATCTGTCAAGTTAAAGCAAAAGTCATGATAAAAATATCTCGCTTTAAAAATTATCCAGAAATATATATTCACTCTTAAAGTCAAAGTTCAAAACTATAATGAAAATTGCTAAAAAGACTAAAAGCCTTTAATACGCTTACAAAGAACTGATTGTGCTTAAACAGACAAAATACTTTTCGTCATTTCAGTAAATCAAAATGAATGAGCCTAACCATCTCATAAATCATAAATCAGCTATACAGCTTTTTGGAAGCTTAAAGCTCATTTTAGGTTGAAACTTAATACTTAATCAGATCGTTTATGAAAATGCTTAAAGTAACTAAGCAATATTTAATTGACAATTTTATGAAAACACTGAGCTCTCAAATATAGCAAGCTTTAAGCTTAAGCTTATTAAAAACTGAAGCCAAAAGGCCCGCAATCATTTTTTTGGTTTTAAAAAAATTTTATATAATATAATTAACAAATATTTTGTAACAGAAATATAAACAACTTTTTAGGTTTTTCCTCGAACAGGGAGCTAAAGCTTGAATGTAGTTTATTACAAACTTAAAGCTTATTGAAAGCTTAAAGTTGATTAAGGAGTCGTTTCTTTTTAGGATCTATAATTACATTGACAAAACAAGAAAAGAGTTTTTAAATTTCCTATGTAAAGTATCCGATTAAGTTCAATAAATACAATTTAAAGCTCTCTTTTATCAACTCTTGTTAAGATGCATATGTAAAGTTTCAAATTAGAGTAGTAGCAAGTGAAATTAAAACAAAAAAGCATCATGGGAAATTTATTAAAAAATGTCGTCTCATATGTTTCAATAGAATGCTAGCTAAACAATATAGCAATATGAAGATGAGTAGAAGGAAATTAAAAAACAAAAACATAATAAATAAATCATTCAATCATATGGTCATAGCAACCGAATTCAGCGAATTACACCTTGTTTGAGTTCAATTTTTTCGACCACTTTTATCATAAATTTACTCAACGTATCACAAGCAAAACAATTCGAACCGCGTTGCTCTGCAGTAAAACAACATTTTCAAATTCATTTTGTTAACATATTTGCAATGGTTTTACGGCTTTTGAAACGCACTCCGCGCATCAATTGCTCTCAGTTCGTATATATGTATTTACATCCATGCATACCTATTCAAAAAATAAATAAACATATACAAATATAAAATTATATTTTACTGATTTCGTTTTTAGTTTAAGCGTTATATTGCGAGTATTTTTATTAGAATTATTGCAATATTTGCAATAACTAATTTGGTGCAGAACACTAATTCACGGAGTTTGTGGCTACGGCTTAATCATTGTTGCCTTTATTGTTGTACTAAGTACACTACAGATATACATATACATACATATGTACATACAAACAAGCATAAATATTTTTTAATGCTGGCATGTCTACATACATACATACAGATACATACATGGGCATTTACAAAATGACATACATACATATGTACATACGAATCATACGAATATATTTGAACGTATAACACAAATATTTTTTTTTCTATTATAATCATAAACTTTTATTTGAGCGTTGAACGGAATGAAGAAATAAATATACAAATTTTCATTTTTTATTAAAAAATTTCATAATCACTGCATATTTCAAATTGTAAATATATATAGTTTTATCTATATGTTACATACAAACACTTTTCATTAAAAATCACAAACAACCTTACTTTTGGAAGCGAAAAAGTTTATGAAATAAGAAAAAAATATCAATAAGGAAAATCAAATAAAATAAGCTCTAAAAATACATATTTAAATAAAAAAATTGGTTTGTGTAATTCTTTTTAGGCTGAAAGGCTCATTGGTTATGAAATTTATGTGAAAATCCATGCGATTATTATTACAAAAAAATTTTACATATTTACACAGTTTTATTGGATAAATTAAATATTTACAAAAAAAAAATCATACCCATTTTAATTAAATCGTTTCCCAAAAAAATTTTATTTTATAAAAATAATAACTTTTTCCGACAACTTTTTACACAATTCCTTATAAAAATTAATAAAACGGGTTAATATACAAAATTTACATACATATCATTATTAATATTGAAATTGAAAATTAAAAAAAAATGGGAAAGTTTTAATCTTTCTACAAAAAACCATTCGCTGGCATTTTTTTACGAACTATTTCCTTGTTTATGTTAAAGAAAACATGATTTTATTGAAAAAAGTCGAATTCGTTGCGTAAAATAATTAAAATTGCTTGGTGCAATAGAAATATTAAATAATATACAATAAATATAAAATAAAATAACAACTATAATACGATAGTGACATGTTAAAAAAAAAATAGCAAACAAGCCATACAAATTTAAATTTTTCAACGATTTTCAAAACGAGTCCAATCATTATTTACAAAAAAATATGTAAAAATAAAAGTAAACAGATAACTTCAAGTTGATATAAAAACGAATATTTTTTTGTATATATTTTTTTTTGTTTTTTATTAACCAATAAGTAAGTTAATAAAAAATTTGTTTGTACCAACTTTAAGTTCAATTTTCGTACGTAATTTCAATTTGATGAATAACTTATTTTTTCTGCATATGTACTCTAATTAGCTTTTGTTGAATTATTAATTTCGGTAATTAGTATTTCATTGAATTTGCTTTAAATATTTAATAGTTCGCTCCAATGAATTCAACCAATATCAGCGCAAAATTTTCATCCTCAATACATTTTTTAATATTTAAAAATGTTGTATATTCCGCAAAAAACATTCATATTGTACATTATATTTGGCAACTGCAAAGAGCAAAAAGCAGAAAATCAAAAAAATTTAATTAAAAGCAGCCGAAAAAGGCAATAAAATAGCATCAAAACAGTGACACTCATGCTGTGCGCCTAAAAATATGCAAAGCCTGTTTCATATCATACAAAATAAAAGAAAGACTTTCGTGTAGTTAAACGTGCTTTTTTGGCGCTTTCTGCTTTACTTCTGGCAAACGCGTATGAAAATTAAATTAAATTGCATCAAAATATTTACACATTCTATTTACCTATTTGCTGGTTTTTTTTTATACATTTTTTTTTTAATGCTGACAAGCAAGCACATTTCACACATTTTCAATAAATCGCTTTACAAAATTTATTTACGAATTTGTAGCACACAAAAGCGCTTTTAATCGTGCACGAAAAGGTGGAGGTAGTGCAATATTTGTTTGGAATATTCGAAATATTTTAGAAAAGCAAAAATAAGCCGTGTTTATTTTTCACTTTTTTGGAAAGGTGAATTTGAAGCGATAAAAAGTGATAAGTGCGCAAACAGAATTGAGAGTAGCTTTAATGGAAGCTTTTAATGTGCGTGGTAATAAATTAAATATTTAAAAAACTTTATTTCACTTTCGAAATTTTGTTTTTCGAGTTTTGCTCTTCAATATTTTAAATGCAACTATTCCACTTTTATCAGCTAAAAGCTTATTTTAATGAATTTTTTTTATGGAACATGAAAGTAAAAAACTGCTTTATAATTTTCAACTGACGCATTGAAATAGCGATTATTATTTTCTCATCTCTTAACGTTCAACCTCTTGTTAAACTGTATAACATTTTTAAGCTTTTTTTCAATGCAATAATTCATTTAATTATTTTTTAAGAGCTTTCATTGCCAAAAAAAAAAAATTAATTATCAAAAATTTAAAGCGAAAGAAATACAAAATTTAATTAAAAATAAATTAATTGTAAAATCAAAAAAAAAAAACATTTAATACATAATCATGTAAACATATGTAGTTACAGTAGCGAGCAAAACTATTTGTAATATTTTTCATTAAAAATTTTTTCAACGTAACGTACATAAACCAAAGTCTCAATTAAAAACAAAAATTTAAAAATTAGAAAAACTTAAAAATTTTAAAATATTAATTTTTTTATTTTAATTATTTATCTTTGTCTCAAAGCTTAAATTTTTTTATACATAAACTTGTCAAAAATCAACGCACCTTTTGTGCACTTGAAACTTAAAAAAACATTAATTTTGAAGATTATAAATTTTATTATTTTTTGCAAATATTGTACAATATTTGAAACTTGCTTTCGCGCATTTTGAATAGAATCATGGAAAAAAAGTTCGACAAAAATTGGCAACAAAAAAATTGTGAATGTTATAATAACATTATTTCATTTGAGCAGCCATCTGCATAAATATTGCTATCAAATATTTAATTTATCTTTGAAATAGAAAAATTACTGCGTCTAAGTTTTAGTCTGCTAAGGTAAGAAAGCTGTATTTTCACTGTTATGTAAAAATGGAAGAAATTACGAAGAGCAATTAGTAAAAAAAACGTCAAAATTAAAAAAATTCAAAAATGTTGTATGTTCTGAAAAATAATTTAAACATCATAAAATGTATTTAGAAATTTTCACTTTTTTGTACTAAAATTCAAAAACGCTGTATATTAAAAAAAAAAAAGTGAAAAAAAATTTAAACTTAATAAAAAATATGTAGAGCTGCTTCAACTTTTCTACAATGTTTGCAGCGTTGATTTACGCCATATGCAATTTTACGGCGGCAATTGCATAATTTTATTGCGCTTTTTAATTTAAAATTTTTACCCATTCACATTTAGCGAAAATTTTAATTTCAATTTCATCAGCATTGCGAAAAGTCGCTGCCATTCAAATTGTTGTTGAGAAAAAAAAGCAACCACATATGAGCAAAAGCTTGCATTTAAAAAAACCCAACATTTTCATTCATTTTCACATTAATAATTTTGCATTGGAGTGGAGTAATATGCTTCAAGCAAAGAAAAAATTACGCACACAGGGATTGAAATAAGTTGATGCAAATTTAACTGCAACCATGCATTCACTCTCGCACACACACACACACGCATTCACATACACACACAAGCACACAATAATTCATAAAAAAATTACGAAACGCTGTGGCAAATTGCATGCGCCAACTTAATGATGAACGCCACAACGCCTCGCTAGCGTTAGCTGGTTGTTCACATACATACACACACACACACGCATACACACTCACACTTTTGCGATGGCAGCACACATTCACTTTCAGCTATATATTTCCGTTTATTTTCTTTCTTTTACTTATTCATGCGCCTGTTGGTTTTTTCATTTGCCATATTTATTTCGCATTTTTTTTTTTTTTGCTTTTGCTCATATATAAATACATAATTTTTCTTTCATTCCCGTTTTTATTTCGTTTCCATTGTTTTCTTTTGTCCATCATTCTTATTATTTTATGCACGCATTCCGTTTGCGCCATTTTTTACAACCACTCTACTAACGAAATAAATTCGATATTTTATTTTCCAACAACTTGCCGTTTGCGATGTGCTTTGAATGCCTACTTTGCCGCTGTTGGATGTTGCTCCTGCGACTGACATTAATGTTGAATGCTTGCCGCCTCGAAATCGTTACTCATGTGTTTTTGTGTATATCGCCACCAATACACCAACCCAACAACGCACCAACGAACCAACGCGCCAACGAACCATCGCAACAATCCGTACCATCACATTCAACGAATGCGCTGGTAACGACACATACTCGTACAACGCTGCGTGGTCTTCGCTTGACAAACCGCAACACGCGTCCAATCACACCCACCCACACCACTAAATGCGTATACACACACACACACACACAGTATTGGATGCTCAGCAAAGCGGGCGAAATACGACGCGATGAAGCCTGTCTTGATTATGCTGGCCACGACGTGGTACTGTATTCATGTCACAGCTCCAAAGGAAATCAGGTAAGCCTCAAAAGGATTATAATAGCTACAAATGGTGGAGAACGAGAGTGGAGAGAGAGAGGGGGAGCTCCAAAAGGTTGATATGCTAAAGTAATGTGTGAGCGAATGGCTGATCAAAGCGGAATTTGCTGGTAGTTCGCTTTTGCAATATGACTCGATATGACTCGAAAACAAAGCGATATTGCTGGCAAAACGTGTTACTAGCGCATAAAATAGAAAATGTATTTAAGTTGGCGAAATGTAATCACCTCTTCATAATTCTAGGTACACACATAAATGACGTAGTACAGTCACATTTGTGATCGCTTTGAAAATTGTATAAAATCTAGCTATTAAGGCTAAAGTTTTGGGGCACTATTTGAAATGTGCAACGTAGACGAAAGTGTCTTTACATTCGATTTTTTTTGGCAGCCTACAGCTACACTCTGTGACTGGATATTTAATTCATCAACGCAAAAGTGCCTAGCTTTCGAGTTACGTAATAGGGTTTTACAATTTAAGATCAAATTAGTGCAAAATATGCGAGAGAGAAGTTCTCTTTCGCAGTCAGTTTGGTTAAGTCACTATTTTAGAGGTCACAAAAGTTGCAAAAAACAATTAACAGTGGGCTAATTCAAATACAGAATAAAAGTTGTATGCTGAAGGCCCAAAAAGTTTCTTGCATACTCAGGTTACATCTTTATGGAAAAATAAGTTTAAAGTTTGTTTACTGAAAGGCTTTAGAAATTGAAAAAAAATAGTAAAAGTTCATAGCAAAATTTTACGTGGAATACTTTTGTAAAAATAAATAAGTTTTTAGTAAATATTATCGCCTTAACATATGTATATACGAGCATATCTCAAGGAAGTGTCGCATTTTCGTGTGGCTGAGTGAATATATTGTCGTATAATTTTAGGCGATATTTCTTATATAGAAAGAATTCGAAGGCAAAAGTAATACTCGTAGAACTCTCATCATCAGATCGTCTCAAATATTGTTAATTTTATGATAAAATCTTTATTTTTCTACACTAAAGCTGTCGTTAGCTTTATTCAGACGCAATTTTGGTAAATTTTTTGTCAGTTGCAGTTTTGCTTGCTCCTTAATAAGGCAGTTGAGATTTATCTTTGAAAGCATACTAAGCGTTGCCTAGTCCTGGAGTGACAAGGGCCCAATTAGCGCTATTTTCGTGGAACCTCGGGTATGTACTGCGGTCTTTAATTTTCGAACCACTTTGATTTGTAGATGAAGCTACTTAAACAGTTTATATTACACCTAGAGATCTCCCTTAACTCTTTTGAAAGAAACCCCAGTGTTTCTTGTGTGAGGCGTGCCAGAGCTGGGCACTCACACAGATAGTGAAAGATGGTTTCTCTGCTGTCTACATATTTACAGCTCCGGCAGTGTTTGTTGAATGGAAGGCTAGTCGCCCATAATTGTAGTCGTTAGGCGGAATATTTCTTTCCTTGATCTGTTGAGGAGGTCTAACTTTTTTGCTCGATAATAAGTAGGCCAAATTTCTCTCGCAATTTTGCACGTCGTTAACCTGCTCCATCTCGGGCCAGCCCAACCCGTCAGCCCTCTCGTTGCCGTATATGTTCATATGGCCGGGAACCCAAACGAAAGAAATGTCATCCGACTCAGCTGCTGAGCTTAACACACACTAGCAGTCATGAACTATCTTGGAATTGTGTGATAATGTTTGCTAATGTATCACTTCACAATAACAGCTTAAAACAGGTAACTAAAGGCCAGGAGAAATAGATAGCAAGGAATTATATTATAGAATACGATAAAGACTGAAAAATGGTTAATGATTTCCAGCGCATTAGCTTGGCTTAGGTCTACCTGATCATCCTTCAGAGAGCGGCAGAAAAAGACTTAATGCAACGATTACATTATTTATTCAAATTATATATAATATATTATAATTTTGGCGCTTACACTATATAGCTCAGTGTTTGGCCGAGCTTCTCCTACCTTTTGTGGTGTGCGTCTTTGATATTATACCACAAATGGGGCACCTACTACAGTTTTGTGCCGACTCCGAACGGCAGATGTGTTTAATGAGAAGCTTTTTTATGGCAGAAATACCCTCGGAGGTTTGTCATTGCCTGCCGAGGAGTGACCGCTATTAGAAAAAACTTTTTTTCTATTAGTAAGATTTTGTTTGCCCTGACTGAGATTCGAACCTCGAACTCACCGGCATATCAAGTTAGAGCACGCACCGCTACCAACTCGACCACAGCGGCCACATTTATTCAAATTAGTTGACTATAAAAATAAAAAAAACACACTTTAGAAATTTTAGGTGACCCAAGAAGAGAGTATGCTCTACGAAGAGAGAATCTACTCTCTCTTTTACGTAACATCGATCCCACTTAAATGTTACTGCATCCCGCATACTTTACCATCGTTCGCCATATTTTTCTCTCTTACTATTTCAAAAGCTTAAGAGGAAGATGAAGCTAAGCTGGCGCACTCAAAATCCTAACCCAATTCCCATTTTCAATTGCAAACTCTGTAGTCACTCCAATCCTCGTCACTCACACACCTTCTCAACTTATCATCAAGCTATAAATATTCTGTGACGCTGTATCTCAGTAAACGGAAATTTTCATGGTTTGTAACAAACTGCGAAATTTCCCGTACAATTTTCATTCACGAATATTTTATTTTTTTATTTATGTACATATGTACAACATTCCACTCTAACCATTCTCACTCTTTGATTGCAGTTCTGGAATTACAATGAACAACAACGTCAAATACGACACGGTCCGTCCGACAAGTGTCTGGCCATTTCGGCGAAGAAAGACAAAATTGTCATGGAAGAGTGCAATGCGAGTGAATTGCGTCAACAATGGAAACTCGAAAATTACGATCCATCGAAATTGTGAGGTTACTTTTATGCCGATGGCACGGTTTTATTACCGACGCACAAGAGACGAAAATAGCATAAATTACGCACAGGACATACACAATTGTAACAACAAAATAAATACACAATTACAAACTGCATGTACAACAACAACAACAAATAACGGATATATAGAACATAAAGCGCTATAACAAATGCGTTACGGAAGTGGTGTACAAGGCCAACAACAACCACATTTAACAACAGCTACTAAAGCTGAAGTGAAACGAATGACGAGCGAAGGCCTAGACTGTATGCAACAACAATAAAAACAACAGCAATGTTGGATGACAACTTAAGCACAATATGGCCACAATTATCCATAGCTTCAATGTGAGGTCGCATCCACACACACGCGCGCGCGCACACCCACAGTCGAGCCATTTTTGTAGCGAAAGTAGAGTGTAATATGTAAATAAATGAATACATAGTTATATTGTAGTACTATACTTACGTAGTATGTATGTATGTATGTATAGCCTCGTTTTTTAAGCAGGTGAAAGGATGTTGCAGTAGTGTACTTACATACCCACACAAACACACACACCGACACGTAAGCGTTAAGCTTCCGTTCGAGTTGAGCAAAAATTTATATATCTATATTAAATTCCAATGTAGCGCCTCTGCTGCATACTTGCATACATACAGACATACATATTAACACGCTTACACACACTTCCATATGAATTACATATTTATGCATACAAGCAAACAAACATAGACACACTGCATATGTATGTACATATGTGTGTAAAAGAACGACTGCTGTACAGTAGCCTTAAGTCTATAAAGTAAGGCCCAAGTAGAGAATAGAATGTATTGTAATATAAATTAGAAATATACATAAATATCATATAATGAAAAATATTTATAATAATTGTATGTTTGTAACAAAATCTAAAAAAATAAATTAAAAAAAAAACAAAACTAGCTGTGTAGGTTTGATAAACAACACACACACACATTGCAGAAGCAATAATTCATTATTAAGTTTAAAAGTGCATATGAAGACACGCTTAAGTTTCATAAAATAAATATATGTATTTGTATTAGAAATTGATTTTAAAAAAAAAATTCGAAATTTATGTATGTATGTATGTATTTTAGCGGTAAGCAAGACTTAGTCAACTGTAGTTAAAAATAAAAACACTTAAGCTTAAGTTAAGTAACGCTGCATTTAAACAAAAATATCAAATTTTGTAAAAAGACTAGGAATTTTTCAAAGTACACCTGCAAGGCATGTAGTATGTATGTAAATAAAAGAATAATTTTCTTTTTTTATAGAATGCGCGATAAGTGGTGAACGCTTATATTTAAATTTTTTAATCTCAAAAAAGAAAATTAATTATAGAAAAAAAATAACATTTTAAAAAATAGTATGGCATTCGAAAATTTTAACTCTACTTGGTTTTTGAAAATATTTTGCATTCAATACACATTTTTTGAGTTTATGTTTATAAAACTGCCGATTTATATGCCATAAAATTGTTTATTAATTTCACAAAAATTTTCAATATTGGTCTAAAATTTTTGCTATAACTGAATTTATTTTAAAAAATAAATAAATTACTTGGCTAATCAATTTCGTTTAGTCAATTTGTTTTTAGATTAAAAAATATTTATTTTTAATTAATTTAATTTCTATCCAGAAAATTCTTTAAATTTAGTTTTATTTTAACTATTTGTGAATTTTATTAATACAATTCCAGATTTCAGATTTTTTGAATCAGACTTTTTTTTTAATTATCTGTTAAAACACAAAAATTTTCCATAAAATGTTCATTGTTTTCTTTTTTTTTAATTTTTTTAAACACTTAATCCTTTTTTTCAATTTCTCCGATATTGTTTTCTTTTAACTGATGGCTAAAATTTTTCAAACTTTTTTTACACACGTCTTAAAAAATACTTTAAATTATAAAAAAATAATTATTGAAAATTTTATTGAGCTTAAGAAAATTATTATAAATTAAAAATTTCAGCGTTCACCAACACTAACAAACAGTCGGTTTTAGTGTGTGGTTAGTGATATTAATAAGATGAAACATTCCTGTATTTAATTTTTAAGCGAAAAAAGAAAAATATATTGATACGTAAATTTACAAACTTAAAAAAATATATTAAATATGCATTTATTTATAGTTGCTGTATTAAAAAAAAAATTTTTTTTTGTAAATGTTTGTAACGAATTAAATTTTTTGGCACTTTTTGATTTCGTTACCTTAATTTTCACGCAACAAAAAGTTTAACATTTCGATGTTTCACAGTTTTTAGAAAAAAACTGAACATTTTCTTTAATTTACATTTTAAAATTAGGAAACTATGCAAATGTTCTTTTTTTTTTGTTGAATAACCTCAAAAAAAGTGTAATGCATTTTACGTTGATAAATTCGTATTTGCATGTGTGATTTTTCAATGCTAGTATATTTGTTGAGTTTTTTTTTATTCTAAGTTGTATATATCTTGCCAAAATTAGTTTATCGAAAATAATATTTTAAAATAAATTCAATTTATTGTTTTATAAAATAATTAAGTTGTGCTTAAAACAAAAAAAATAAATATTCTCAACCGAAAAAGCTTTTATATTTGGACTCTTATAGTAAGTATCTACTAAAGGGACCTCATGCAATCATTTTCTCTATTTTGCGTATCCTATCTAAGCTGCGAAGAAGCGTAAGTAAAAAATTTACCAAAATTAAAGATCATTTGTAATCATTTGAAACCTGCATTTTATTATAATAAAACTGAATGAGCTCTAATACAAAACTGTGCTCAAAAAATTACTTTAAAAAATTTTTAAAGTAAGAAATTTAAGTGAAATTAAGTGTATTAAAATTAAAAATTGGCTTTTGAAAGAGAATGAACTGTATTTAAATCAAAGAATAATTTAAATTAATTAGAAGGAAACTGTCCAAATGTGTCATGTGATTGTTAAACGCATTGTTAATATCCACTATCCATACATATGTATGTATGTATGTAAAATTGTCTTCCATTTTGAAAAGAAAAACGCTACACAGGCACGAGTGTAAAATTCACTGCATCGTTTCTGCTGCGACAGACAAAGTGTGTGGCAAGTAAAAAATTAATATATTTTATTCTGTGCCTGTAAACGAACTTTATACACTTAACGAAGGCGTTAAAAAGACTTCAAACATATTTAATTTAATTCAATTTTTCGCTTGAACCGAAAAATACGCAAACGAACACCCGATCCAACCGACAGTTAAAAAACGACTGAGGATACGGAACTTTTGTTAACAGAAACACAGGGCGTAACGATGTTAGTTTCTAAAAGAAGTTGCTTAGTATTGACACAAACCACAACTATTCGAGCAAAAACGTGCACAAATAAAAATTAATACTTAAAAGAGATCTCTGAACAAGGCAGCATATTTCCCAATTAATGCTTATAATTTATAAAAAATATTAACAGCGCAAGTCACCTTACAACTCGCAAAAATTTAAGCAAACATATAAAATACCTGCTGCTAAATAAAACTGCCAGATTAGTGTCTTTACTAGACTGCTGATTGTTTGTATTTTTCTGTGTTCCTGTGTTCGTAGAACACTCGCGTTTCCTTAGTCCTTTTTACACTTTGCTTGGTTTAATAGCTCCTCGTGTTGTGATATATTAAAAATTAATTTGAAAACGAACTAAAAATGGTTGTACATATTGGGTTTATAAAGTGATCGAAAATAATATTTTGCTTGCATAGGCTTGCCACCAACTTCTACGAATAGAATTCCTGTTAATTTGTGTGGTGTGTTTCGGAACAGAAGCGATTGAGCGAATGATGCAAAGTTTCAAATTTATTGTGTTCCCCCCTGTGTTTCTGGAATCAACAGTTCCGTCTCCGCAGTCATATTTTAGCGGACGGTGGTATCTGTCGGTCGTTTAGTGCTCCGTCGAGGACAGTGAAACGATTTTTATTATTTATGTGATATAATTTGCATTAAATCAGTGGAAATTAGTTGTATTAGGTGTATGTAGTGTTATTAGAAAATATTTGCAAAACATATAATTATTTGCCAATAAAATGAGTGGTGTTAGCATACCGAGTGGAAAGTTGATTTTCTGCTATGCAGTCGGCTCTTGCAAGAGAAAAATTGTCTCGTACATTGAAAATGGCGAATGTGTACATGACAAATGTATTAATACATCATGTATGTTGTTCAATTAAAGATACAAGATTTTTGTGAATTGGTTTTAAAGCATATTTGTATGTTTGTATGTAAATATGTAAATTTGGTAATGCATTAAACTTAAAAAAAAATGTAGATTCCATTGAACATTTATATTTTGAGATTTTTCTTGCAATGCATTTAATTGCTTACGCCTTTTTATAAGAAATTTGCATGTTAGAAAGTGAAAGGAATTTGTATGTAAAGCAAATATTAGAAATTAGATAAAAGAAAAAATAAATAGCCAAACTGGTCAAAATATTGCATTTATAATATTTGTACATACATATGTACGTATGTATGTATATCAAAATAACTTGTGACTCCAGTTTTAAAAGAAAACACAATTTTTAAAAGAAATTTATTAAATACTGTTTTTTCTTTTAAAAACTGACGGATCAAACCAAATATTTTTTGTGTTCATCTTTATTTACAAAAACCAAGAGAGACTTCAGAATTAAAACGGCGATATATTGGGTGCGGCAAAAATTCATTGAAATTCTAAATAAAAAACAATGTAATTAATAAGAAAATCGTTTGGAAAATTTGGTCGTAGTTTTGATTTTAATATATATGTATGTATGTACATACATATCTTAGCGCTTCATACAAATTCAGAAAATACAAAATTCTCAGCATATTCAAATAAAATCGTATGTAGCATTATTTTTCATATATTCAGCTTGGTTTTTTAATTTTTGGAGGAAAAAAAATATAATTAATTTTTGTCTCTATTTATAGATTTTGAGGTTCTTTTGAATTATGGGCACAATATTATTTTAAATACCTTTAAACTTGCATTTGTAGTAAAGCACCTGCATTTGTAGTTAAAATTTTGACGATGTTTTTGAGAAAAAAAAATGTTTGTGCATAGAATCCTTGATAATAGTTCACTTTTGAGGTTATGTTTGATTATTAAATACATATAACAAAACTGCCGGAAATAAAAATTATGTTTGAAAATCTTTAATTGGAAATTTCTAAAACACTTCAAATTGTTGCGGCGAATTTTAAAAATTAGTTCTCTGTATAAAATACAAATGTATCTTATGTATGTAACTTATGAAACTCATTTATTCCAAGTCCTCATATTGCTCGAGCAGCCATTGTTGTCGCAAATTACCCGGTTCGCATTGTTGCATTATTGCTTTTTCCTTGTTGGATGAAATTGTTAAACACCAGCCAGAGGTTTCTTGTACTAAAAGACGATATTCCATAACGTATAGCCAGCGCTGCAAACGTGGCAAAAAGTATTTAAAAAAAAAAAAAAATTGTGAAAAGTTGGTAGAACAAAAAATCTAAACGCTAAATACCTGGTTTCCCTTTTTGCCATGACATCCATTTACAAACACATCCCAGCCCGCATAGTCGAGACAAAAATTCATATGTCGTATCTCACCGATGGCGGTCATTACCCAGTGCTGTGTGAGAAGAAAGTTCAAATAAATTTTTGAAAACTAATAATGAAAAGTGTAAATGCAGGAATGCTCTGGAATACGTTAAATTTTAAATGGAAACAAACATACTTAAAAAGCCTCACATTTTTTTTTTGAGATTTCATAATAAAAATTTAGTCTTTTCAACACAAATGATTTAAGTTTTTTTTAAAGAAATCATACGATTTGCCGAAAGTATATTTTGTTTTTACTCTGTGCAAACCTAATTTTTAGCGCTTAAAATTTTCACAATACAATAAAAATGTATATTTTTAACTGCACCTGATTGCCGCCTTTCCCATGACAAGGCCATAATCCAACAGGCTCAGCTGATTGTTTAATTTCTATCATATCCAAGCAAGCATCGCCACCAGCGCCCAAGTTTCTTATCTACACAAAAACAAAAAAAATTTTTAATTAAATTTAAGTTAAACAGAAATTCAGTTACAATTCAGCTTACCTCACCAGCTGACAACAAATCTTTCGGTACTTCAAGCTCTGGATAGACATTCTTCAAATACCATTTAAAACTTTTGCAATCGAGCGAGTTCCTTTTGAGATGACAAAGAAAAAAGTAAAATTAATCATTAAACTTCGAAAGTGAGTGACTGAATGCGATTTTGCGAAATTTATTGCGAACTCACCTCAATTTTATTCGTGATTGAATATCGCCATAATCATCCTTTTCAAAATTTATGCTACGATAATAATATTTGGCATAGTTATCCATCCACACTTTGGCCAAGCGTAAATAGTTCCTGCGCAGACCATATTCGCCTACCCACTTAGCGTTGAAAATAAATAAAAAATACCGCAAGCTCATTAAATTCCAATTAGCTGGTAATTACGTTATAAGGCGAATTTGTGCGAAAAACATGCCCAACAAAGGAGCAAGGTATCATCTCCAAAGTGCCGCCGCACATCCAAGTTTTGAAAGACAATTCCAAGTTTTCGGCACCCCAAATATCGTAGCCCGAATCATAGGCGCCAAGATATTCGAAGAATGTGCGATTGATTGAGAAGATGCCACCGGGCATGGTTGGTGAATATACCGGCTCCATTGCATGCTGTGTTGGAAGGTGAAAACGTTTAACGAGATTTCGTTTTTATCAAAATAAATTATTGAAAATTGCATTTAACTAACCATTCTTCGCTTTCGCTCGCGCATCGGTATTGGTATCCAATCGAATATTAAACGCCAGTCGAAGCCGCCAATAAGATTTCCAACATTTGAATACTGAAATGTTGTCATATTGATGACGGCAATATCTGGATAGACGACAGCGTTGCCTTTGCGTGCAATGCGATCGAGTAGCGGCTCAAGCCAACCTTGTGGAAAGCAAATAATAAATGCGATTTTTTTTTTATTTTCAAGCAAAAACACACACAAACCTTCGGCACATTCACAATGCGCATCCAAGAAAGTTAAAATCGGTGCCATAGCTTGTCCTGCACCTAACAGGCGCGCACGTATCAGACCTTCGCGCTTGCTGGCGCGTATTATTTGAACTTTTGTGTAGTTTTTAAAGTAGGCCTGCAGCTTTCCTTTTAAGTGCTCTGCAAAAATTCGTAGTGTAAAGCTTTTAATATGAATTACTAACTTATGCGCTACTTGCCCATATCGGAATAATCATCGACTAATATGATTTTGTTAATTAATTTTGGCGGCGAACGATTTAAGACCGAGTGCACTGTGCGCAAGAGCGTAGACCAGGCTTCATTGTGAAAGCAGATTATAACGTCGGTGGTTGGTAGATTTTTTAGATAATGCTCAGGTTGCTTACACCTGGAATTGTCAAAATCAATTTTAATTGCGTTAAAACGATTGAACGCTTCAATCAAACCATTTATGTTTAGCTTCTATTCTACTGAAATATTCTCAATAACTATTTTATGTACTTACTTACCACTCATTACGCAAATCCGGCAAAGTGCGATTCAATGAAATCAAATCGGACACGTATTCATTGAATCTGTGTTTATTCCAACCTTCATCGACAGCCTTCTTCATTTCCGCGCTCATATCTTTGGCTAAGTACACCGGCCTACCCATTTCACCGGGCGCACCCAAGAATCCTTTGTCTACGATTGGTTTATACACGAGCTTGGAACTATTGTAGTAACCAGAACCTAAAAAACCGAAGCAGCGAAGAACACCTCTTAGATCCACATACAACTCTTATATCACCTTTAAATCCTTACTCGCTTTTCGATTAAGCTTTACATTTTTACTAACTATTCGCTTGCGCATCGTACTGTAATCAATGAAATTGTTAATGTTAAAATTTTCTCGATTCTCAAATTCAATCGTCGCCAGTTCAATAGACGTCACCGCGTTGAGATTATCGTCATATCCAATTTCAGTAGTCTCTTGTTTTAAAGTCATCACCGCAATGTTTGTCGATCGATCGGTGAGTTTCGCTTCGTGTTTCAATGCTCCTTGCAGGAATGTTAACAGATTACCACCGTAGAGTGCCAACATTGTAATGAACCAAGCGATGTTCATGATCAGCAGACATTTAAAAATAGGCAAAGGTCGCGTGATTGAAGAAATATTTGGTCTTCTCGAAAATTTGAAGAATTTTAGTTTCATTTGAGGCATTTGCTGTCTGCTGCGCTGTTACTTCACGTATTCAAGTTCTACTTTAATTCGTCTACAGAAGATATCTAGTTTAATAAAAATCTACACATAAATATATTTTCATATTCAGATTTACTTTTCACCAGCTACCTTCAATGCACTTGCGGCTGTTCGAAAATCTCTAATGATTCACTTGTGAAATTAAAAAACGACTGAGCTCTCTACTAAACTAAAGAGCATTCTTCACGGTACTTGCTTAATTAAATTATTTAGCAACGCTTAGCAGCTCGCTTAGCTTTGTTCAGCACTTCATTTTTTCCTATGAACTTCTACGACCAGAGCAGGTCACTACATTTTAAAGTTTTGTAAGTTTATTTGAATAAGGAAATGCTGTTGCTGACACCGGGCAGGGCTCGTAATGTATCAAGAAATCGAAATTTTTCATTATCTCCTTTAATAGCTAATTTTTTTCGTTCTTTGTCTGGAATTCATCAGAACTAAGGTGGATAACTTCAAATAAGTAAACTCAGTTCTAATTACACAGTACGATAGTGGTTGGTACACATGAGAAATGTTAACAGAATATGAAAATAGGTTTAAAATAAAGAAATACGGGTCTCGGCGTTTTGCTGTAGCACGTCAGAATTTTGAGAAAATCGATTTTTAAGCTTCAAAGGACCGTGGAGATTCACTTCTAGTGTAATACTATTATTAAGAGTTCTATAAAAACAGAATGGGTGAACCGATTTTAATGATTGAGCCAGTTTCGAAAAGGTAATTAAATTTAAATTTTTTTTTTGATTTTGTCGTACTGTGTTATAGACTATGCTGAGTACGATAACGTATACTGACACGTTGTCATAGCTCTTTGCAACTTTATGTTAGACGGTCACTTCCAAAAGTTTCGTATTTTTCACAATATTCGAAATATTTTTAATACAATTTTTTATGATTTTTTTATTATTTAGGGTATTCCAAAAGTGTTTTCAAATGTTGTAAAGTTGTTGTCTTACAATTATTCGGCAGCCTAAAATTTTTGTTGTTAATTTACTTGCATTGAATAGAGGTTAAAAAACACAACAATAAACTTTGAAAACTTTTACGTTTTACGACAATACGACACCTTGTGAATACCCTGATTGTTTATTCCACAAATCATATTTTGGCAGGGGAAGTTTTATAATTTAAATACATTTTAATAATTGATTATCAAAATTTCAAATTTGTAAATTGGAAACTTTCGAAAATGCAATTTTGTAGCCCATACAATTTTAGTCTAACATAGTGCCAGTTTCGAGTGGCTAAAATAAACCGTTGAATTTTGAGAATTTTTTCCCCCCAATACATTGCGAATTTTTTTCCGATATGAAAAAAGATTTTGTTTTTAAAACATACTTCGAATATCATGAAAAAATTAAACTATGAAAATAAAATTTTTTTTGCTTTATACTTGGTCACCCTGTTCACGTAATAGTCGCATAGATGGCGCTCGGTATAGTTGAATTTATTGATACAGTGGCGTACAAACTGTAACATGGTAATTTTTAGTCAGGTTTCACATTTTTTACAAAGATATTCAAACTGTTGTTTAACTCAACACAGTGGGTCAAACCAGATATCTGTTGAAAAGTTCTGTTAAAATTTATGGGTACATGCAATTTTAATTGTTCTTAGGTCAACACTTCGATGAACGCAAAATACTCGATTATAAATGAATTTAAAGCTTTTCGACTTAGCAGTATTCTATTTGTCGACTTTTTCATAAGTTTAACGAAAGATTGATTGTGGAAGCCACGTCCTCTGGCACTCCAAACATTTTTTCTGTGACCCTAAAAGATTCTAAGACTACTTTGAAAGTCCAAAGCTCTATCACTTTCACATAGAGGTAAGCCTAAACCCAGGCGTCAATATCGAAATTACAAATATGTGTAGCTCGGTCATTAAATGGAATAACAAAGATTACATACATATAAGAATTGTTAAATTTATTTTTATTTTTAATTCAAATACTGCAATTGTTCGCCATCGTATGTGTCTCCAATCAACCACTCGCCACGCGTCCACATCAAACGCCTGAGTTCTCTTTGATCCACGAGCGTAGCGCGCCAATATAAGTGTACATAGCTGGCTTGCCTGGCGCACCACAACCGAATCCCCACGAAACTACGCCAAAAAGTTTGTCATCAACGGTCAGTGGACCGCCAGAGTCGCCTTGGCAGGCGCTCACCTGTCCACTTGGATGACCTGCACAAATCATGCGATCCGTAATGCCCGGAATATTCTTTGAATTACAGTAATCACGACTCCACAGCTGCACGCGTGCATATTTCAAACGATTGGGTAGCTCAAGGTTGCCATTGACGGCGCCGAAGCCACTTACTATGGCTACCGTATCAGCTGCGTGATTTGCCTCCATATCGGCCAATTTAATAGTGGCGACGTTATCGTTCAACGGCACCGCTTCACTCAACTGTACAAGCGAGAGATCGTAGTCCTGCGTTTGCTGATTATATTGCGGGTGGATGATGAGTTTGGCAACGCCAAAGGATTTGCAATCACTGGCCAATAGGTCAGTGGTGCCGACGATAGCGCGAATTTGTGCGGGACTCTGACCCACTGTACAATGGGCGGCCGTGATAATCATTGTGGGCGATATAAGCGAACCGCCGCAATGATGACGGCCACGCAGCTGCAGCGACACCTGGTGGGGAAATTGGCCGGGCTGCGCGTACTGACCGCCAATGATGCGCGCGCCACCAGCGGCCAGCTCAAAGGCAAAGGCGGCGAAGTAGGCGAAGATTATTGGGAAAAACATTGCTCTCGGCAAAACGTAGAAACTTTCGTGTATCTTCGAAAAAAAAAAATCGCTTGTTCTAAACTTTAAGTAAACTATGTGCGGTAAGCATTTTGCAGACGTCTTTTATAGCGTTTAAGTTCGAGCAGTGCTTGATTTTCGCATTAGAAACAGATTTGTTGGCGCAAACCGACAAGTCTTCCCGCTGTGTGTTTGCTTGCCTTGGCGGAAGTGGGCCAAGTGTATCGAAGTGCAATTAGCGTCCGACTGTGCGCAAATTTAGGTTAGACATTTTTGCATACGGGCAAGTGTAGGGCCAACGACTGGCAAGAACCTCGCTAAGGTGAATGAGATTTGAGGCGTTTGATTTTTTGGAAATGTTTGTAGGACTTCCCGCATACCAATTGATAGCGGGTTAGCTGTGAAGCCGTTGGCTGTCATTTGTCATTGTGCAAATATTTTATTTTCTTTTTGCCTTACATACTACATACATACGTGCATATGTACATACATATCTTAAAGTCAAGCTGTGCGACTGTTATCTTGTTTAAAGACCCTCTGTGTCAACCAGCTAAGCTAATTTGGAGATTTCGCCAAAGAAATCGCGCAACACAAGCGTCGGCGTTTTCTGTGTAATACAATTTTCTTTTTATTTTGTTTTTATATAATTTTTATTGAATTTTTTAATCGCATTCCAAATTCTTTACTTGTATTTTAGTATACGTAGTAAGCGTTTTCCTGTGGAGGCAGACATTGAGCCGACGGCATATTTATCTTTTGCCCTCACTCTGACCATTACATATCATCCAAATATTTTGCCAACGTTCACGATTGTAAATGTCCTTGTAGTTCTGCACCGAAACGAGGAACTCCTGTGGAAAAATTTAAAAAATGTAATATTGAATTTTGAAGGGATCTTCAATTATGTGAGCGCAGGTTTTTCAAATATTTATCAGAAAGGGTTTACGTCGAATGAAAAATTATTATATTAAGTGTTAACCCAAACTTTCCAATCGAGCTGGGTCTATGGCCATCGCAAAACTCTCTTAATTTTCCCAATTATGAAATCAGTCAGCTTTACAATTAAGATTACTCCAAGAATACTATTTAGGGATCTTTTACCGAGGTTACTACTTTGACAAAATAAGATTGAGAAGAAAGGCAGTTAGTTAGCTTTCGTGTTTACCTCATTATTAATTTATTTAGCTAATGAAAGGAGTTTTTAACCAATGAGAATATCTTGGAAAAAGCTTAGTAACGGCGGAAGTTGGAATTTATTACTAAAATTACTCTCAAAAACCGTCCATACCTTACACTGCTTCGGAAAAGTAAAAGATCTTAGGCGCATGGAGATCATAAACCTTAGATAGATAGATTAATATGAAAGGAATGCACTGCGACCAAAGGGTCTATTGTGCCCTCCACAACTCACATCATAGCACTTACGTCATCCCCAGCACCTCTAGGCAGCCTAGTATGGTTGCCGGTGACAGTGAGTGTATGTATGTATGTGCTGCTCTTCCGGCCACGGCTGTCCGAGGGCAATCCCCCTTATGTGCGCCACAGCATCACACTCCATGAGCAGATGCTGTGGTGTCTCTTTTCCTGAGTCACAGATGCGACATAGGTCGCTTGACCAGATCCCTAGCCTGTGTAGGTTACCCTTTAGCTCTTGCCCTTCAGCAAGGTTTATCAACAACCTGTTTCTTTTTAGGTTGTATTCTCCAAGGAGAGACTTGGCCTGCCTTAGGCCTTCTAAATTGCGCCAATTTAAATTCCTCAGCCTATTAATTTTCTTTCTTAGCATCTCCTTTCACAGTTCTGGCACCCACCGCCAGGATTGGCTCTGTTTCAACAGGACTGGATGCCGCTGCTATCGTGGCTAGCAGGTCGGCTGTTTCGTTACCATCCACCCCTCTATGTCCAGGTCCCAGAGGAGTTAGATTCGGTTCCTTACGAAGTTCACTCAGGCCAAAGGCCCCAGCATGATACAATCATTTTTAGAGCTAGTTTCACTCTCTCATTACAGACGCCATTTTAATTATTTGACAGAAACAGTGTTCCGAATTTTCGTGCTACCAATTCCTTATTAAATTTTTTTTTACTTTTTATGGCATTAAGTAATACAAAGACAACAAAAAAAATTTTTAAATGTGTAAAGCTGTATTTATGTGTATGAGGCGATTCAAAAATAATATGCCGCAAAGGACTACATATTTACATATCGTCGTACGGACAAATAAATGGCGTAAGCGAAAATTGGGCCAAATTTAGTTAGCAAAGCTGTTATACTAAAATAATTAAGATCTTTTAAATGGCGTTATTCGTTTTTGATTTTTATTTTAACTAGTTACCGAGACATTCCATGCTTTGAACACTCAGAAAAATACTGACGTTGGAAAAAATTTGAAAATCTGTAAAAAAAGTTTAAAAATCTGTAAAAAAAAATTTAAATCTATACAACTTTTTCGTATTGTTGCACGGTTGTTGTACGTAAAAATTTCACAAATAAATTATTTAGTTTTCAATATACATATATTGAGTATAATTTTGTATCACACATTGTCGTATGCCATACACATTCCTGCAAAACTGTTGCCAAATGTGACATACGACAAACTTTTACTGAAGAAAAATCCTTCATAAATTCAAAAGCAATTAAGAATAAACAATAAACAATAAAAATAAAATAGTTTAATATTTTCGTGAACTAGTAATATTCTCCGAGACTTGGGAAAAAATCTTTCGTCGCTTTTGAGAAATTGAATTTCAAATTTCAATTGGTATTTTTCAAAAGTCTTCAAATGTAACATTAATTAATTAATTAATCCGGACGACCGCAAGTCAACATTGCTAGACAATTGTCGCCTGTCAAAAAATCTCCGCCTGTAAATGCCACTTTAAGGTTTAAAAAATTGTGTAAGCATTGATTTTAAAATCCCACAATACAGTTTTTTTTTCAATGCTATTAGAACTTACTACCTTTCGTCATCAAGGTTTAAAGATTAGGCCACATATTGTATATTTACATTCATCAATAAAATTCCATTGCATTGGTGAAAAAACATAAATCCAATATAAGAAACATATTAAACAAATTAAAATCCCCCTTGTATATTTCAAAGTAGTGGCAATATTGGGCGTCTGCATTCGAACACTGTTTTTGTCAAAAATATTAGAAGTGAAACAACCTCTAAAAATATTTGTATCATGGGTCTAAATGAGGACAAATTCATCTCTTGGAAAAATTAAGGAATTTTCCCAAATTACTGTTATGATATAAAATGTATCAGTATCGAAAAACATGAAGTTACTGAGATATAATCTGAATACTCTGAAAAGGTTTCTTATATTGACTAAGCGAAATAGAAATATCAATACCAAAGTTCTATAGAGACTTCAAGAGCAAATACGGTGGAAGTATCCTAGAAACGGTCAATCTGTTCATCACAGTTGTTATATTAAAATGTAGAAATGAAAAACGTTTGTAATACTCACCGGTCCAAAAAGCGTTTGTACGACCACGTTTTCCGCCGCAAGATTTTTATTGGTTGGCACATGCGTGATAACCAAAGCGGTGTTACTCTGAAAGAAAAAGAGATTGGGTATTAAAAAAAAGTGTAAACAAATATTAAGATTAAGAGAGATTAAGAAAAGCGTTTCGCGCTGATCTTTGCAGCTTTATTTAATACACTTTTGCCTCATTTACTCACCGGCACCGGTGCACCATAAGTTTCGAAACGCTTCTTCGGCTCAATGTGTGTACAAAACCATTTGGTGTAAGCCGATGGAATTTCCTTGCCAGGACCACAGTTCTAAAAACAAAAAAAAAAACACAAAAAACGTCCATCATTCACTCCTTTCCTCGTTCACTCACTAACTCAATAGCACACATTTAACTCACACTCTTTCTACACAAGCCCAATGGCAAATTGATTTCACCCCATTTCCTCGAATCGAAAGTCGTATAGATCATGCTCTTAAGATCGGCCGATTTGGGTGCACTATATAGCAGTAAAACATCATCTGGACTCTCCACGCACTCCAAACGAAATTTTTGCCCATACTTGATTACTTCATTGGTACGATCCTTCTCATCGCCGCTAACAATACGAAAAGAATTGCGTACACAGGGTGTCACCGAAGGCGCTATCGTTATTTCACACTCTTCATTGATATTTTGACTACGCCGCACGACGCGTTCATTGATGATGACCGACAAGGCTGGCTGGGCCTTTACGCGCTCATCGCAAATATTCATTTGCATCGGCATCAATTGTACGATGGCGCCGAAGTAGACATTCTCTTTGGGCGCCTCCAATTCGATGGCCTTGTGAAAGTTGTCGAAAAGGCGGCGTGTCTTCTCCACAAGCAGTTGGCCGCGATCGCGTAGATTCTTGAAAGCGTACACCTTCTCCTAGAGGGTTGGTGGGTTTGAATTTTTTTTCTGTTTTTTTTAAATTATTTGGCCACTAACCTGCTCTAGACAGATGTCCTCAAACCAGTTGCCGATGCGCACCACTGGCCGATAGCGTGCGGTTGGTATCATTGCAGTCATATTTTTTTTAAGAATTTCTTGAAATTGCAAACACTTCTGCGTAATAAATATGTACTTAGGTAAAAAGAAAAATTTTATGAATATATTAATGTATCTGCATTTGTAAAAAAAAATTTCATTGCTTTTGCCTTTGGGCTTTCAAAAAATATTAATAAATAATTGACTGAAAAACTAATGTCATTCACATATTATCGATTATTCAGAGAAGGAAGCAATATTTTATGTAAAAAATAATTCGCTTCGCAACTCAGTCGCCTGCGCTACTCGAAAGCTACGAACCGCTCTATTCTAGAACTCACATTTCATTTGTCTTTCCTTGCAAGTTTCAATTCTGTAATGCAAGGCAAGTTTTAATTGTATCTATCAAAAAATTCTCAAACACGTTCTTAAAATGATTCCGAAGTTTCTCAGTCGACGCAAGTGAGTAAGAAGCGCTTTAGTGAAGACGCTTTTCAAAACCACAATTATGTAACAGTGTAATTTGCGGTTAGTAAAAAAAAGCCACATTAAATCTAAAAATGTTGCACGCTTTTGCTAGCAGTGTGGAAATGTGTCTAGAAACTTAATAATCTCTTAGATAACATAACTCGAATGAGAAGTTAATGATAGTCAGGGAATGGGTCGTGATTATAATTATGTAAACATAATCATAGTTGTCGATTAAAAAAATTGTGTTTCTAGTTTTCTAATGAGTGACAACATCATAATCAAATAATGACTTTATTTGTAAATAGTAAAAGTTATGACTGATTTATTTTAGTAAAATAAGTTACTTACTGAATTTTATTCAATGTAAAATAATTTTAGTTACCGCTTAGTTAGTTAGTGATTTATTCACTGCGAGTATAAAAAAAAGTCACTGACTACTATTTATGTGATTTTTATTTTATAAAAGTCGGTTTTTTGATGAATTTTTTAAGTAAAAATCATTGAGTGATTTTTTTTTTTAAGTCAATGACAGATTTTTACGGTTTATTATGAAGTTTGTTAGTAAAAATCATTTACTGATTTATTTTTTGGTGAACTCTATAAATGTTAAAGTCAATGAAAGATTTTTACGGTTTACTGAAGATTTTTTTAGTTTACCTTTTTGTCTCCAGGGATTTTAATTCCGCGGCACCAGTAGTTGGCAGTGAGTTTTCGTGATTATTTTTTGATTGTTAAAAAAATTTGTTTGTTGAAGACAGTTGTTTCTTTCATTATAAAATTCGTTATAGATAATTATTCTTAAATTAACTTTCGAGTCAATTGCTGCGATAAAGAACTTATTTTAAATGACACGGAATTATTTTTATATGATAAAAAAGTTGGAAATAAATTTAGTGAACTTATTATCCCTTTTATTCTCTCATTTAATATCGAATTGAAAAGTGAAGTGGCTGAGTATATTTTAATTCATTTGTATAAATAAAAATTGCGATTAATCCTTATTTGTAACTGACATTGACGAAACTTTGTTTATGACTTTTATAAGTACAAAAAAATTGCGTATAATATATTTGCTTGTTCAGTAAGTACTCGAAGAGAAGGTAAATCAAAACTACTTAGATAAATGACAACAAAAGTAAAAGTGATTAATTGATTTTGATTGATTACTTTGAAAAATAAAAGTCACTTTAAATTTTTACTGTGACGTTTATATCTAAAATTAAATAACATTTCTATATAAATTAAAGGCCGAATGTTATTGATGACTTTTATAAATGAAGTGTATTTTGAAATAATTTCTCTGGTTGAAAATACAAATTTTTTAAAAATTATTTTACATTTTTATAACCTCACAGTAAAGCAAGGGATATTTTATATCAATTTACCATAATTTCTTAAAGACATGTTTAAAGAAAGGTTTTCAATTTTCATTGAGTTTTTTTATGACAGTTTTATAAATTTCACAATTTGATTATGCTTTTATATACATTTTTTTATGAAAAATAATATTTGTTGCCACTAACTCGTCAATTTTTTATATACACAAGAATTATGTGCAATTAAAATTAAATAATTTCACAAATTTTTTTGAGTAAAAATAAAATTTGTTTATTTACATTTTAAAAAGCCACTTCCGTAATGGATTATCATTACAAACGTGATTTATTTAGCAGATTGCAGTAATTTTCGTTTGGTAATATATGTACATAAATGATAGCAATAAGTAATACACAAACAATCAACTTGAAATAAATGTATGGACATTTATCCGCAATGCAGTGAATAGCTGCCTCCTGAAATTACACACCGCCCACTTTCTCGCCTAGCTAACTGCACTGATTCAATGACTGACTGGCTAACTAACTGACTAACTGACTGGCTGACTGACGGATTGCTCGCTTGCTGATTGCGATTGTCTGCCTAGAATACCTTTCACATTAACCTTTGTTATACTTGATTTAATGGTTTTTGTTTTTCTTTTTTTTTTACAACACTTAAGTGCATATAAGCATTCCAACTCACACTATCGACACTTCTTTTATGGAACACGTGAAAGTCGGATACACCCTCGTCCATACTCAATTGCTAATCACGTTCATTATTGCAAGAATCTCGTGCTTGTCGCTTACTATCGCAATACAAAGAGCTCCATAAAAGCTCCATAAAAGCTTAGAACTTAGGCCAAGCAGCTGTTATCAGGCGCAGTATTGTTAAGTTGTTGTTATGGGGATTTGTCGGAATGACTATAGGTTAAGCAGCATTGCTTTTATTTTTACTATTTATTCTCTGCTGGTTTTGCAAAAGTTAGCGCGGCGGCGGGTTGTGCAGCCACAGCAACAGCCACTGCAGATAAACCTAGGAAGACGCGAATAGCAGAAGTTTATTGCACTCATTGGCGCAGCGCAGAGAAGATATGAGATTATATACATATATGTATGTATATATATTTATATATTTTTTATAATTTTTTATATACTGTAATGATTTTATGAAGTGTTTATTTAGATAAGCTCGTTACTTGACTTGATTTTTTTTAAAATTGATATGCAAGGTATTTTGCATACGACGCCTTCGAATAAGTGTTTTATGACTGCAGAAATGCTAACAAGTGTTAATTTTATTTTAATTATTTTCTGCACTGAATCCTTTAATTTTTCACTATAAATATAGCGGCAGTTTTATTTGGCTTGAAGCATTTTATTTTAAAATATGTTTTCTCAAAAAAAACAAATAAAACAAATTAGACTTAGTTTTTATATTTTGTATTAATTTCTTAATTACATGGTCAGTCAAGTTTTAAGAAACAAAAATATTTAAATTCCAAATAATCAAAATCCTTTAATTTTTTTAATCTGTTTTTTCAAAAACGCAGATCCTTGCAAGGCATATATTTTTAAATCAATAATTTTTTTTTTTTTTTCGAAGCATAACATAAAAATACCAGCGGTAGTTAATACGTATATATTCATAACTAGATTATCCCTTATACTCGTATTTTATTTATTTAAACTATCACTTCTATTTAGAGAAATTTCGCTTATCGTTTTTATTGTCGAGCAATTTCCCGCTTAATTTTGTTTTTATTACTTGCAAGCAACTTGAATTATGTCAAATTCTAGAATCCTTTGAAAGTTAATTAAGAAAGTTATCCCAAATCTGTATTATTTTTTTACGTTTTATTCAAAATTTATTGCTATTTTTATCAAAGTCAAAGACAAAGACACATTACAAATTCTTGTCGTGCAAAAATTTTGCTTGTAATTTCAACTTTTATCTTGATATAATTTTGAAAGAGTTTATAAATTTCTTCAATTGCCCTTTACCCTAAACGCGTCAATGTCTTTATGTCCTAAGCGTTGCTGTCAATGAGAGTTGTTAAACAATTTTTATCTACAATTTGGTAATGATTTTGCAGATTGTACGATAAGCTGACGATATGTAAATATAATTTAAAATATTAAAGCAAATTAAATAAAAAAAATGTTACATGTAGTTACGCATGCAAATGGCAAGTAAGCAATTGAAATTGTTTATAAACTAGTCAGCGCAGTCTTAGATTGGTCGTCGGGGCGTATGAGTTACATGCACACTCTTGGCTGCGATTTTTTTTTAAATTTATTTCTTTTATTGAATGTATGTAAAATTTTTGGCGTATACTAAAACACTCTTTTTGCTAATTATCAAATTTTAAAAGTCGTTTAAAAAATATTATATTTCAATTTGCAAATCTTCCGAAATGTATGTATGTATGCATGCATATTTCAAGGTAAAATTTGCTTTCGCCTTTCAACATTTCCACACATTCTTAGTTGGAAAAATATAATCACGTGATGCTACATATAAAATTAACAATTGTAGAAGCTCTAATCTATTGATAATCGCGCAATTTATTAGCGTCCTAAAGATAGTCGCCAAATAATCAGTACTTCTTTCGTAGGAAAAATGCGGCGTGCTTAGTTAGTTTGCCATTGCCAGCCGAGGGGTGAGGGGTTTTTTCGCCTCTTTCATTTTATAGTCACTTCAATTCATTTTGTAGCGTCCTTATTTTCGTGTATTTGTCATTTCTCTCTAAGCCTTTAACTGCATATAATTAATTTTTTATCAAATCCTTTAGTCAGCTTGGCATCACGTGCTTAGTCCACCAATTGGTTTTAGTGCTAAAGCGTACAAATTTTTACAAAACATTTACTTGCATTCCATTTTCTAGCTATTGCTTCAGTTCTATTGCAAGTCACTCAAGTTGCCGCATAAAACGTGCTAAATATCTAATCTATTTAATCATAGTTATGACTGAGTCGTAAATTTTAAATTGCTTGTTTGTACGATTTGCTTTGTTTCGACAATTATGTGCATACATTTAACGATTTTTGATAATTTATTTTGTTTAACAGCTGACGGCATATACATTTCTCACATCTCTAAGAAATATATATAGCCCATACTGAGGGATAAAATTGCATAATTAGAAGAGAAAAAAATTATACAAATCTGTGGTGATATAATATGTGAATAGAGTATTTCATACAAATTATCTATGGCATAACATCAATTTTTTGTTCGATTTGAGATCGTAGATTATCTTTGTTGATAAAGTTAGTTACTATGCGGCACAGGCCTCCAAACAAAATACTATCGGCATTCGCTTTGCTCGTAAAAAAAACTTTTATTTATAGGTTAACTATTTGTTTGATTATCGTCTGCATTTTTCGACTGCCTATTTTGCTCTACAGCGCAGCAGAGCCTCCTGCGCGCCTACCTGCGCGCTAAACAAATTCTTACTAGAACTGCTTTTCCTCCTGTATTTTTGATTTTCTTTTGATTTTCTGTCATCCCTTGTCAAATTTGGTTTTGTGACATACCAGTTTTCGGCGTTGTACCATCTTCAGTGTCCTTTTCAAACGAATACAGCTTTTCCTTCCTTTACCATTAAACATTTGCTATTATTTGCGTTCATTTTACAAAAGAGTTTGTATGAGCGTATATAAATTATTATTGTATAATATTCATCATAAACATTTAATCGCAAAATTTTATTTTTTCCGCTCCGTTGATACTCTGTTGGTGCTATTAATTTTATTCTTAATTGTGTTGTCATATCAACACGTCATATAGACATGAAGTTCACTTTTTTTTTGTCGGTTTTTTATTTATATTCATTTGTAGATGGATGAGGTAGAATAATCTCATTATTTACATAAATACAAATTCACTAAATGAAGTGCACTTTGCGTTTGAAGCGATTACAACTTAATTGCGTTTAAAATTTTCCATTCCTTAACAGAGTCCGGTCATCTAGAGAGCCGATAAAAGGTGTTTTCGATACATTTTTTTTTGACGAAATGAAATAAATACAATTAACCAAACTTTGAGGTTTATTTCAACAAACAAGTATGTATATATTATTTTTTTTGGCTCCAAATTATTAAAAATTGTCGCGGTTTTCCATGGTGCCATAAATCATTTCCTTGCAAAAATTGTCAGTTTGCGGGCGGAATAGCGTTCACAATTCTTGTCTGAAACATAGATACAAGTTTGGTTTTTATTTTATATACTTCATTTTAGACTATGAACCTCAAAAACCTAAACAAAACGGAGAATTTTGAAATTTTTTTCACGGTGCAAAAACGAAATATAATTTTTAACGTTATTATTAATATTACTTGTGTTATAAAAATATCCGAAAACAAAGTTTTTATACACTTTTTGAGGTTCACATAAAGTGGATTTTTATTAGCAACAAAATAAACTTAATATGTTGAATATTTTTTCTTTTAATCCGGGCGGGGCAAGTTTCAAAAACATGTTTTCGAGAATACGCGCTCTAAAGTTTTTACTAACCACTCGTTCTAGCCCGACCCTGTCTTGTTAAAAATACTGTAACTCCTACAATATTTGGAATTCAACACTGATTCTTTAAAGTTAGGCGCATCGATAAAAAAAATAAAAATCGATTTGTTGATAGCGCTAGATGGCTGGACCCCCTTAAAGTGCTGACGAATTTTATGTGGCTTTTAAAACCCAAACACTATCGCTGTTTCAAGTAAGCGAGGTGACAGATAGTGTAGAGAGTAAAAAACAAAAACAAATTTTTACAGCAATGATCGTACATGCAGCCCTGCAAATTTCTAGATGAACTTGTGCTTTGGCGCTTTAAAAATCCGTGGGTATTTTATTGTGGGATACTCTAATAGGTTTGCCGGAGAGCGATCGCTATGAGCCAAAATTTGTTTGCAAATTTGGTAGATATTAATTTAAAATGAATCAATTTCAGCCTAGATACGGACTCGACATCTTTAAAGAAACTTAAGGTTTTTTTTTTAGGAATTCAATAGTGGATGACTTCAGGAAAACCTCTTTGCATTTCTCTATAGTCTTTATGTCTAACTTAAAATCGTCTAAAAAAATTTTGCTAAAGAAATATGATAAATAATAAAAATTTTAAACAATGCTCGTGAGTAATCATACGCTGGAAAATTTCCGTTTACCTACAGCCAGCAACAGGTTAACTCATAATCACATAAAATTTATTCTATTTTCATAAATTGCACATTTTTCTCTTTTTTTCTATTTTCCATAATTTAACCCATTTTTGCGATTATCAAAGTGCCAATGTATAGTTTTATAAGGCGTCACAAAAGCTACGACGACCAAATTAGCGCTGACTGCCAGCTTCACTTCACAAATGTCTCGACTATGAGTTAGGGTGGTTCGGCAAAAAGTCAGAATTTTATGAATGCTCTGAGTTCAATATTTCGTTATGAAATGCCTTATTCAAATATTAAAGAATTTATATTTGATCATTATTATTTAGTAAAAGACTGAGATGGAGTTTATACATTTTCTTAAAAAGCGATGTACTTTTGAAAAAAAAAATGCTTGTTAGCTTATGATTTTTAAATTAATTTGTGACTACGAACGCAATTTTCACTTGCTCGGACTTAAAACCTTTAAGTTTATATTTTATTGGTGCAGGAAAAGGCGAAAAACCCGTCTACAAAGCTCGCCCAGATTTTTTGATAAATATCTCTTAAAAAAATGTAAAAAAAAATGCTAAATTAAGTGCTATCCTTATACAAGTTTACTCATTTAAATGAGTTTGTCAACAATTACACTAGAGAACAAAATGGAAAAAATCGTATACACCTTTAAAGTGGCATTACTTTTTCGATTTGGTATCGTTAGTTGATTATAAAAATTGTATTGGTTTGGCTGCAAGTTGGTGCAAGTTTTTTTTAGCGATTTTTTTTTTTTTTTTTTAATTTTTTAGATCCTCACTGAGCTTTCTTTCGCATAACGCAAAAAACTTTAGATCTTTAGATCCTACATTAAATCTATTTATATATTTTAGAACTACACATGCAAAATTCTGAAGATTTCTAAAGAAATTAATAGCCTGTAGCCTGTAGTATTAATTGAATGGGTAAAAAATTACGTTTTTGCTAAATTTAAAAATTTTGACAAAATAGAAAAAAAACTACCAAAAGCATAGTTTTCTCCTAAAGATAACTTTGATACTTTTATTCCGAATTTCAATTGCTGGTCGCATTTGCCGTTGTCACCGATTTAAGACAAATTATTCAAAATCACAAATTTCATCTAAATTTAATTTACTGCTCAGTATAGCATATTTTATTATTGCTTCTTTCATAATTGCTATACGAGTGTACCATAAATAGTTTTCAGTTAAACAAGCTAATAAAAAGATATCCTGGAAAATTTTGGCGACAACAGCAACTCAAATAATGTAAGCCAAAACCTCGGTGTTGATCTGAAAAAGTAAAAAAAAACACACAAAATCGCTATAAATAAAAATCGCACCAACTTTGACAAGCCAATATGATTTTTATAATTTACAAACGATGCCAAATCGTAAAAGTAATGTCACTTTAAAGGTGTAAAAATCGTGTTCTCCAGTGTTTTTTGTACATATGTAAGTATGTACACACATATTTGCTTCGTCTAACTTATCACATTAAGGAGCGAAAATGTTAGATACACAGTTATACTATGTATGTACATATGTACATAAGAGTATGTATGTATGTATTTATATGACACCTCTTGCACGAAATTGAGTTCACGTTCACGTTTTCGCTCTCACTCGTATCGTGTAATTCGTCTTGTTTTTTATTTTGTTTTTATTTTTTTGTTTTTGTTTATTTGCTTTATCACTTTCGTTGTTTTTTTTTTTGTAATTTTTGCGAGTACTAAGTTTTGTAGTCAAAGCATTCACGTGTTCCTAACTACAATGTAATTTTTCTTGTGAAACAATTGTTATTGAGTTTTAAAGTGAGCAGATGCTTCTACCATTTGCAGTCTCCCAGTTTGCTTCTGGTAAAAAATAAATTTCTTTAACTTGTCTTTCTCGCATGAAAACATGAATTGATGACATCAACAAGGAGTCAACCATAATTAAACGAGCATTATTATTCAAGAAAACAGATGGATCGGAAAGAGTTATTATAATGAAAGAATAGTCAGACATGATTATACAAAAAAAACTGAGAGAAAGAGAGTAATCTTTAATGCCATCAAAAGAAATGTATGCCTGGAAATAAATCAACGAATCGCACTTACTTTAACAACTACTTTCGTCTGATCTCTTAGAAGTTTTTAATTTAAGTAAGTTGTCTAAGATAAGGCTGCTTAAGCTCATAAAAATAAAACTAGTGCGTAGCTAACAAAAGTATAAATGCAGAATTGATATTTGGTCTTCGAAAGTTGTTCTCAGAGTATTTTTTTTTTCGCTCGCGTGCTTTTGTTATACTTTGGATACTAAGAACCAATTTATACTGTGAATAAATTTCTTATTTTTCACGATATTTGTGAATCTAGAGTCCTCCTTATTCGCAAAGCAGCGCTTAGTGAGTCTTCGGTCTCTCCGTCTAGCAACGACGGCCCAGTGATCTCTATTCTACGAATGTTTTAAAAGCCAATCGAGGGAGCGCTCATCGTCGCTGTATATAGATCCATTGAGAAGTATATGTCTACACAGTTTTAGTACACACGACTATAGCTGATGAGTGGTCTGATAAGTGGACTCCAACTGTCATCTTTACAATTTCAAGACTTTGCTAGATGAAAACAAAAAACGTTTATTACAAAGAAGGTGCAAGTTCCGTTCTACTCCGCTAACAAAATATCTCGGCGTTTATCACCGTACTAGAACGATTACAAAATTCATTGATTGATATCAGAATTCAATTCGATCTAATTGGATTTCAGTGTAGTGAAATGAGCCGATATAACTTGACATAACTTGACATACATATGTATAACTTGATGCACGTTTTTTAATAAAACTAAACAAGAAGAAAGGCACTGTTCAAAACGGGATAACCTTATTATTGGTTTTTGTTTTGTTCACAATCGTTTTCCAGACAAAACAAAGGTTAGCTAAGACGTCAAATGGTGAACTAAACCACTTTAGTTGGTGAGGTAAGTGCTTTTCGCTCCTATCGCGTCTCTTCCTCATATTTAATGACATTCGCGGCTTAGTTTTTTTTTTTTGTTTTTAATAAATAATAGCACAGGTGTGGTCATTCACTCACCGCTGATGGCTAGTTTTTTTGTTAACAACAAAAGTTAAAACTAAAACAATAACAAACGCACAGGTAAGAGCATAAAAGGGCTCATGACAATTGCCGAAATGCACGCCTGACTAGACACACACAATGCCCAGGCGTCAAAGCGACGAAACACATTTTCGTGGCAGTCGAAGTGACGCTAATGAAGACGACAACGACGTCCGACGCCGATACCGATGCACGCCCCAAATACCGAGCTTGGGTTATACAAACATTCCCTTCGCTGCTTGCGGCGACTTCTCACTTGTCAACGTTCGCCAACGTCAATGAATTCATTGAAATTTCGCTGTTTGCACGACCTTTCGCGTTGGCCACGCTGCCATCGTTCGACAAATGTTGCTCACTCAACCGAATTTCGCGATGATGGTGTTTTGTTGGTGCTTTATGAGTAATGAATTTTGCTGTTATGTTTTTCTCTCTGCTGAACACTTTTATAAATTGTACTCACAAATGTGGTTGTTGTTGTTGTTTGTTTTTATTTTTATTTTCATTCTTACTCTCATTGTTTACTTTGAGTTTTTTTTTTAATTATTTTTTATTTTATTTCTTTATTATTCGTGCGCCTCTTTCATCAACAGTAGCAACACTCAGTCGGTCGCAGCAATCGCCGGTTAGGCCTGAACGAATTATACATAAACGATCAATTAGCCAAGTTAATTCACTGCCTCGCCAGCTGTCGACTGAAGCAGAAGTTTCGTTTGAAAAGCGCCGTGTTGCAGATTTTATCGAAAGGAAGTAATTTTGTTTGGCTTACGCAAACTCACAAACGCGATTTACAAAAAGGCATCCTCTCAGCTGTGAAGTGATACTCGAATCTTTCGTGCTGTCTTGTTTTCAAGTCAAAATTTTTCTTGCTCAAATTTGATGAATAAAGCGAAAAAATTTGTGTTTGAATATTTTTTTCTCGGTCGCAAAGTATTAAACAGTGAAAACTATACAAACAAAAACATAGCAAAAAAGTAATTGGTAGCAGAGTAATTTGTTGCTTTGACTTTGGAGTGCACAAGAAAAAAAACGGCGAAAATCAGCTTAACAACAACAGCCGGTTGTCAGTCGTAAGTGTTCAAAAATTAAATTAAAAATGCAATTTAACTAGTAAAAAAAAGTGTTTGTCGTAATGAATTTGCACAAATCGTATGTAGTTCATTATTCAGTATTCATTTTCAACTCAATCAAGGACGCCGGGAATAGTCCAAATAATTAGGTATTTCATTTTTAAAAGATAGACACTATTGCCACTCAATAGTAGCGGTAAATCATGGAGAGTTACATTACGCTGGCAATGCAGTGTGAGAGAATTTTTGTTGGTTTCTTACGACCCAATAGGACTTTGCTGCTGAAATTGGTGTCATTGAATGAAAGGGATAGAGAATAAAGCAACTCCTGCCTTCGAAAACCAAAATTTCGTTATTTATTTTACTTCGACTTCAGTGTTATAACCGATTACCTATACTCTTGGTAGTTTTGCTTTGTTAGATGGCATTAAAGTGGCAGTCAGCGTAAGGAAACAGGCGACACACTTTAGTTCACAACTTGGTGAACCCACTCAAATTCGAAATTCGATTATATCACTTTCTATCCACCTAACATGTTTAGTAAGTGAGTCTGGACAACCTTCAACCATTCTATATCATCACGGATTCTTGAAAAATTCCGAACCCTTAAAATTTTCATATACTTCTATTGTTTCTAGCTCCACTTCGTTTCTTCAGCCTGTACACAAGTTCCATTCTGGTTACATTAGTTTTTTTTTGTACTCTTTTGCACTCTCTTACAATTTCGTTGTCTCATTTACACGAGATGTCTTCAATATATGCTAAAATAAATTGTTTTTTAACGAGCTCTCAACCTGCATACTTGAATTAGTGAAGTATTAGTAGCGTAAATGATTTTTGCTGAATAATTAGCGATATGACAGCTGTAATAGAGAAACCGATAAACGAGCCATTTTCACTGTCAGAAATGTCAGACAATTAGAGAGTATTTATAATTTGTTCGAAATTCGTAGTAGCTGACAAAAACTATAAACTTGAAATGATTCGAGTGATTTTGCCTAACAAAAATAATATTTGGTATTATAAAATATTATTTAAAGGGTTCAGAGCATATATATATTTTTTTTTATCATTTTTCAATAAAAGTGTACTAAATACTATAAAAAATATCACATTAAATCAATACCAAAAAATGCCATAAATTTAAATGTTATATTTCATCATTTTCGGGTCAATAATTTCGAATATACATACATATGACTGCAGCACCACAAATATTCGCCAGACAATATTAACAAGAAATATCATATTGAGCAGACGAAAATTATGCTTGTCAATATTTAAATTGCTTTTCGCTTGAACTTAATCCCCGAAATAGTGAAAATTGTGTCGATCAGCCTGCGATTAAGGTGCAGATAAAAAGCGCAGTTAAAGGTGATTATAAGATGTAGAAAATTTGCGAGTTATTAATTATTTTCTTGAGTTAAAAAAAACTGTTTGTGTGTAGAGTGCTTTGATAAAAAAAACACGGTATAATCCGAGAAGGTCAATTTAATGCTCACTTTTTTTCACAATATTGTGCCTCACAGGATGGATCATTTCAATATTTCAAAGTAGCGTAAGCAAGCTTTATTTTTTCTGTGAACAAAGTTTGTAAGAAAAAATGCTTTTTAAACACAGTAACATTTCACCTGTGTTTCATTTATAAACGTTCTGTGAAAATATTTTTTCACAAGTAAACTAAATTTGATCACTGATTTTAGCTCGTTTTGAATGTCCTAAGAGCAAAGCCGTAAACATACAAACCAATAATTCAAGGCAACTTGTTGAATCAGTTCGAGCTTCGCTTGAATAAAATTGACTATCGATAAAATCATTATGTTTCGAAAAAAAAAAAATTTTATTTCGCTTCCCGTAGAGTTAAAAAACTATTAAGAAGTTAAGCAAATAATTTTTCGTATTGCATAAACAAAAAATTGCTGCTTTCTGCAACGCAAAAAACTACGCTTTGAGGATGGCGCAATTGTCAGATAAGTCCACCTAGTAAGACTCACTCACATTTCGAGACCGAATTCAACTATTAACGAGATACACAAGGCGTCGTAAAATTATAAAATCCAAAACAAAAATTTGTCAGAAGTTTAAAATTAATTTTTCTTACAATGTTTTTGTTCTCAATTTATTTGCTTGTTTGTCACTGGGATAGACAATTAATGGAGTAATAAAATATATAAGTTTGTGCATACTTTTTAAATGATGTAAGCAACTATACAGCTTCGCAGTGAGTCTCCTATTTGTTTTGTTAAAAATAAAATTACAACTCTATTATGAGTAAGGAGAAAATCACTGAGCTCTTATCTAATATGAAAACAGCGCAATAATTATTATAACCACACGTTTTATTGTTGTTTTCGCCACACAATTTACACCCGTGAAACTAAATTCTCAGCGCAAATTGTGTGAATAATAAACAATTTATTGGCACACTGGCTAAATTACATTTACAAAAATCTGTTTGCCCCCTTTTTTTGTTTGAGAACGCCGGCTGTTGTGCGCTTACATAAATGCTAAGCGAGTACAAATAAATAAATAGAATGCATGTATTTTCACAGCAAAGCGCGTATTCACTTAATTATCATATAATTTTTTTTTTTTTTGTTTGTTTCTGGTCACACTCGGCGCATTGACAATCAAATAATAATCAAATTAATTGCGACAATTCAAAGTGCAAATAAATTTCACACATTCATTTAATTTCGTGTAAAACTCGTTATGAGTCTGCTTTCATTTCTGTGGATATTTTTATTGCCATATGTATGTATGTACATATGTATGTAAATATATAGTTCGGTATTCAGTTGCATGACTGTGCACAATTTTTGTTTATTGTTTTTTTATTAGTTGCATGTATATATGTATGTAGTTGTGAAAAGTGGCGGAAAGGAGTTGAAAAGTGTCACCGATAACTAATCGACGGTTAGGCATGCGTGACAGCATCGCTTTTGTTCGGATCATTAGCCAGCGTTGAGCTATTAAGATCACAAATTTACATTTAGTTTTATATATTTACAGATGTACATAGATAAATAAACACTCAGCAGATAAAATTAGCACAAACTGTGAAGAGATTTATGTATGCAAATATGTTTGCTTTGAAAGATGAGAAATAAACAAGTTAATGTTTATTTCTAAAAATAGTGAATTATTCAAAATTAACTTTGATTGAAAGCGAGAGATAGTGTGTGACAAAGATAACTTTTGAACTACGCTAAAAATGAAGAAAAGTAAGCGGTTAATTGAAAAAACTGCAAAATAAATTTGTTTAAGCGTATTTCTCAAAGATATTTAGCGCAAAAAAGTGGGTTTACATATATCAGATTCCCACTGTTTCAAGCGTATTCAGTTATATTTTCTTAAACTACGAATATTTTGTGATTTTGTTAATTTTTGTGTAGTAGTCCTCTTTAATAGCTAACTTTAGTGCAGAGCAAATGTGATAAGAAATAAAAGGCAGATTCAGCCAAAAGAAAAAAGTGAAAAAATTTGAATGCTTTCACAATACTTTTCAACTCTGATACCATACGAATTTCATGTTTGCAAATAATCCGAAAAAAATTAAGCTTAACCACTAAAAATGCAATTTTCGTACAAAATTCGTCTAATTTAAAATTTTGGTTTTTCGTTAATTTATAAAATTTGTATGAATATAACAAATATATAGTTTCACATTAAGGTCGTCTTTTTTTTTTTGTTTGGTATCTCAAAATCGGCATTGTGCCATCTTCTGTCGTTTTCAAGAACGAATTTGACAAGGGATGACGGAAAAGAGTTAAAATATATACCAAAATTCCACCATGTCGGAAAATCAATTTTAAGGCCTTAAATATAATCAAGAATCAACTTTTGGAAAAATATAAGAAAAATCACAAAAAACACTTTTTTATTTAATTTTGTTATTTTTTTAGAGACGTGTCTACAACAATAACTATTTAATTAACATTTCTTTAACTTGACTAAAAATCACATAAGCAAAGATACTTTTTTTTTTTAATTTTCATCATAGGGCGAAATTTAAAAAACAATTTTTCTTGATAATATTTTATAATTTTATTGAGCTCAAGGCCAGTTTATGGAAGATTTGTTTGTGAAAAAACAACAACAGTTTTTAATGGTTGAAGTTATAGTACTATTTCGGAAATCACCACATTTCCTCATCAGACTTCTTTTTGATTATTAAATTTAATTATTTTTAATTTAATTTTCATAACCACTTCTCTCAGGCTTTGAACCCGGGAGCTCGGAGTTGCAGAGCCAATACGCTACCTATTGTGCTACGCTAGCCGAGTTGGCTGTTGTGTTTATTTCATCCTCCTTAAACAAACCAACTACATATCATATAAAATATTTGTGATGGGAAATTCCATTTATACCGGTATTTTTGATCAATAAATTCCTTGACATGTATGTATACAATATTTCACTACACTACCAAAGAAAATGAAAAAAAATTCCGATACGAAAACGCCATAATTTTTCTCATTCCTGTTTTGATGACCGTACGTTATATAATTGCTTTACTCACACTGTCTCCATAACACTTAAATTTAATTACTATCACTTTTATTGGGGCTATATATGTATACCTAGTCGAACATTCGATTGCAATGTAGATACGTAAATAGTACACAAAGATGTATATATTTTATCTGAATGTATGCGATACAACTTCTGCATTTGTATGCATTTAACTAAAAAAAAAAAAAATATAGCAAAATACAAAAGCGTGTTTTTCAAGTTCAAGTGCAATTTCGTAATATTCGCAAAAGTTGTTTTTGTTGTTATTGTATTGCATTGTATTGTAGAAAAACGTGCCGTCCGACTGGACGTGCTCTACTCACCTCAATTCACCTTAACTCTCCGCCAACGTCAACAATAGTGCATAAAAATAAATACAAAGCGCAATTAAAACATTTATTTATATGCATATATACATACATATTTATGTGGCTGAATGAAAGTACAATTAATTTATATTAGCTGGGAAAAATAGGTGATCTGGCGAATTAAAAAAAAAACATATTACACAAGCTGATTCTGCCATAAACGCTCATTTGCGATGCGATAATTTATTGTGCCATCCATCTGTTTGTGTACAAAGTTTAAATTATTAAACCTTAAATGTATTTTCTATGCTACCTTGTATTGCCTTTGAATATAAAGGGGTAACTTTTTCGCGCAAAAAAATATATTTGCATAAATAAAGAATATTCATGAATAGTTGAAAGGTGTAATCTATCAGGCCTGTTCTGAATTTCGAGTTTTTCGGAATCGGAATAAAAGTCATTGCTATACATCGAAAGCGAGCTTTTATTTTTGGTTTTAAAGTACTGCCTCTCATTCTCCGAAATGAAAAGAATAAGTTCTAATCTTCACGGAACTGAAGAAGCCAAAAACAGATTAGTGAGAAAGAATTTATACTTTCCGATTCCGATCAAATTTGTCGGAATCGAAATTCAGAACAGGTCTGTATAATTTTTTATTACGAAGACTTAAGGGGCGCTTTTTTAAAATATTTATTCATTTCAAAACACAATCGAAAAAATTGGTTTTGGCTCGTGTTTTCCATACTTTTGTTACAAGTAAAGTACTATTTTAAATCAAATCCCCATAAATCATTGCCTTTATCGAATATTGTTGTTTAACAGCTGATTAACTAACTATCTTAATACCACAATAAACCAAGTAATAAATTTAATATAAATTGAGAATTTAAGTACTTAACGAAGCGTATTTACTTAATTGTCAGCTTTATTTCAGTACACCAATTTATCAATCATTCAATCAACGCCGTAAAACAGTAGCAGTCAAAGAAAGAAAAAAAATTGAATCAAAAACAATAAATGATTAACACAATTTAATACATTGATAACATGTTTTTCGATAACGATTTGAAAATTATGTAGATCTGCGAAGAGTTAGTTACAAAATGGTTAGCCGTTTGATCACCTTTTTTTTAATATACAATCTTACGCCATTGGCCAGCTTATCTACTTTTTCTTTTGTTATAAATTAGGTAAAATTTTCTATTGTAAATAAATTTTATGACAAATTCCAATGTCACACAAAGCAAAATAAATTTTTGTTTCAATATATTTTTCTACATACATACATATGTACATACATATGTATTTACAAAGGCACATATTTAAGATTATTTTTATTCTATAATCACGAACAGTAAATATCAAATTATATAGATTTACAGTCAACGGGCTGTTAGTTAAAATTTTGCAGTTATTTAGTATTTTATTTATACTAACGATGGCTGATTAAAACATTCACGAAAAACGCGTAATTTTTTTGTTTATAAGTTAGAAAATACGATTAAAATGATTGAGATCCGTTCTAATGTTTTTTTTTTTAATTAAAATCCAAGCAACAGTGGTATTATGTACATATGTATTATTAAAATTAAAATCAGAATTTAAAGATAGCTCTAGTTCGAAAAAAATATTCTTAATTTCTCTTTAGAGGTCGCTTAAAGCGCTCAAAAATTCATATGCAGTTTATGTAGGGAAAAATTAAATTTCCATAGAGATGATATAAAATCCTTGAAAGAAAAAAATATTTTTTAAATCGGCAAATTCCATGTGTTTTGAATATATATTTATATGTATATATATTTTATATATTAATTTATTTTAGTTAAAAAACTTAATATAAAGCAATTTTATTATTCTCTTTAAAACCCAGAAAATGAAAAGTCGTAAACATTAACAAAGATTAAATAGTTAATATAAAAAAATGATCGGACTTGAAGTTTATTTATGGGAAATTGACTTTTCTAATATTGACATGTCTATATAAAATGTATTTTTCCCTATATAAATTGTATAAAAAGCTTTGAGCTTTAAAAATAAAAAAAAGTACCTATATTTTTTTTCGATAGAAAATAATCCAAGGGGATGAGAACATTAAAATTGCGTGTTAACGTTTTCTAGTTCGAAAAAAATGTTCCTGTTTTTTTATATTCTTTTTTTCTTTCTCTTGTCCGACAGGGTGGAATGTTGATATTTGTTGGAACGATTTTCTGTCATCCCTTGTCAAGTATGGTTTGGAGACAAACCGGTTTCGGCGTTGTGCCATCTGCAGTGTCAATTTCCGTTCTGTTTCCTTTTTCTCCTTTAGAGGCCGCTCAAAGCGCACAAAAATTCCTATGTAGTTTATGTAGGGAAAAATCTGATTTTCATAAATAGAGATGATATAGAATATTTGTAGAGAGAAGGGACTGTAAAATATAATAATTTATTTTAGTTAAAAAATATAAATATAATGTAATTTTTATTATTCCCTCTAATACCCAAGAAAATGAAAAGTCGTAAATAAAAAATTAGACTAAATAGGTAGTTAATAATAAAAAACTGTTAAATATACAATCGGTTGTTGGACTTGAAGTTTCCTGACAATTTATTTTTTCCCCGCAGAAATTACATTAAACGCTTTGAGCTTTCAAAATTAAAATAAATAATTTTTTTTTTATTTTTAAATGAGCTAAAGGCCAATTTTTGTTGGAAAAATTAAAGAAAAAACAACAACACCAAAGTGGAAGAAGTTATAGTACTATTTCGGAATTCACCACATTTCCTCTTTAGACTTCTTTGTTCACGGCTTCTTTGTTGCGACTTAACATCTTTTCCGAACATTTTTGTGGTACCTTATTGTCTATATATATCAAATACAAAGTGGCAGAAGTACAAAAAATCATACAACATTTCCCGTTCAATGCAATTTATTTCGGCTACTAATTGCAAAACTCACTATTAAAACCAGAAAGCACAATAAAACATATCAAAAGTCTGGAGTCTACAGAAAAGTTTATTTTTTATGGCTTACCATATTTTACTACATATTTTGTGTTACTTTGAAAATGTTCGTTGCAATTTGTTATAAAGTAAACTTCTCCTGCCAATCAACGTACATTTGTTGCAATTGAAATGCTTTACTTTTGTTGCTTTACCAATGCGATACATCATTTTTATCAATGGTCTTATCAGTTGTACAAAATAACAATTAATAGTTAATAAGTGATAATATAAAAAGGAATTACTAAGTCCTATTAGCCACTTGTGGCTTAACAAAGACATTTTATGATCAATTGGCGACGTTTCCCCTATTTTTTTTTTACATAAATTTTTTTTTTAGTAGCGTGTGTTGTGTTATTAGCAGCCACATTAACCCATTGTACTTATCAGGAAGGCACAGGGCAAGACAAATTAAAATCGAACGTCTAAAAGTTTACCAAAGCAAATGCCTCAACGAAATTCAATTACTTACTTATGTACTTAATTTTGTTTGCTTAATGATTTTGTTTAAATACCTATGGGAACAATTTTGTATAGACATTTTACTTTCAATTATCTATAATAGTGGGCATTGACCCAGTAACATTTGTAATGACTTTTAATCAGCTTTAAGTATGCTTAGTAAAAATGTAGTATATTTACAGAAGATAAATAGTAGTTGCTGAGCGCCATACGCATTGATATTGGCTTTTATCGAGGTGTTTAGTTTAAGTTAAATTTAAATGAAGTGCGCTTTACTATCTATTAAAGTGTTAAATTTTTTGTGTAAACAAATGTAAATTTTTTTTGTATTTGACAGTCTGCATATCTGCTTTACACTCTACGCAGCTGTTAATGAATTCTTCAGGCGTTAATATCAGTTCATTTGCTTTGAGTCAAAAAAAAGTTTAGGTGGAAGCTTTCTAATGTTTTTAGTGAAACAATACAGTTTAGAAAAAAATTATTGTTGTTAGAGATTTCTTTTAACTTTGTGTTTAAAGCTTAGTATACAGCTCTTAAGAAAATCTTAAAATGCATATAAAATGCCAATCAAGAAATGAAAGAGACATTTTCTTCTATACAAATTTCTTAAATCAGTCTAAAGCTCTGAAGAAAAATATGGTCGTATAATTAGTACTTAAAGAATAATTTCAGCAACGGCAAAGTACTTTTTGAAGCAACAGAAATAATGTTAATTATTTCAAAGTAATTTTTTTTTTGTGTCAGTATCTTCAATAATTTGTTGTGCAACTTTTGCTATAAAATTGGCTGATTGGCACCCTACCAAAGTTCGTATGTTCGTAATCTGATATTAAAACGGTATTTTTTTTTTAACTTACAGTTTCTGTTTCTCCCACTTTTCTACTTCTATAAACTAATACAAGCAAAAGCACTTAACACTTTTTTCTGAGGATGCCTTAGAACGGTTTATTTGCAACTAAGCGCACACTGTCATCTCATCGAAATATTAATTCACTATTAAAATATAAAAAAAAAATTAAAAAAACTCTATCTGGAATGTGATCAAACTAACTTGAATTCATAGAAAAACTTTCCTAAAAACAGCAAATTTTGGCGAAATACGCAAATTAGCGTTCAGGTAAATACATACATACGTCGATAGCTAAATAAAAAGGTAGATAAAATGAATTGAACATTGTTTTCGATTTTGTGTCAAACGCTTTTGGGCTACAAACAATTCGTGGTTAACACGTTTTTTTTTTTGTGGTTCATATTAAAAAATTTGGTAATTAGCAGAAACAAGCAATAACAAATAAACTAAAATTCATAAAAACAAAATTAGTTGCGCAAATAACTGACAATATGATGCGAGTAAAATGTAGAAGGCAACAAATTTTATAAAACCAGTACTTTTTTTGTTAATTTAAAACGCAAATACTTCAATACGAGTATGTAGTATAATTATGTTTTCACAATTGCTTCTAATTATAGTCAGTAGTCACTATGATTATTAAATTTTGGTTGAACTAAATGAATAAATTTTGTTATATTTATAAACACTGTAAACGTGAATAATTAGTTGTTAATGAGAAAAACAAAAAAAAAATAAACAAAAAAAAAATAAGGGGAAGCTTAAAAGCCTTATTAAAAGCTTCAAAGCTTATTTTAAATTTATTTAAGTAAAAATTCTCTAGTTTTTGTTTTAACAAGTTTGAACTTCCATAATTTTAAGTTAGAAAAATCGAGAAACTCAAAAGCTTATAATTCAAAAATTTTTTATTCCACTTTTTAATTATTTAATATCGATAGTAAAACGTATGGGCTAAGTTCCATCAATAAGCTTTCAAATTGCTGTAAATAGAGTTTAATTTCTAATATATGCGAAAGCTTCTCGCTTGCTGGACTCTGAGAAAAAAAGCTGAATAAATATATTATTACTCACCAGTCAAACATATCATCTGCAAAAGCAAATAAATAAATAAAACTAGTAGAAAAAAGAATGCGGGCGACACTTAAAGAATTGAGTAAACAAATCAAGAATACAAAACGTATTTTGGCTGCGGGAAGTCCCGAAGTGAAGTTAACCAGAACTCGATAACACTTTGTCAATCTAAGTGAAGCTTAGAAAAAAAAGGAAATTGTTTAAAAGTGGTTTTTTTAAGTAGCTTTAAAAATTCTTCTTTTTTCAATTTCTTATTTATTTACTTCATTTTTCGTACATTTTTTTTGTCGCCTTAAAAGACATGAGCCTGAGCTTTAACGTGCCAAGTGGCATCCATATTTATAGACAAGCTCAGTTAATACTTTTAAACCGCAAGTAAAAAGACAAAAAAAAAATATTATTTCTTTTCCATTACGCATTGCGGTGTGCTGTATGTACGTATTTACCTTAATTATCTACATTTTTTTCATAACTACGAAAGCCGCATAACAGGTGCAAATAAAATAATATTATTCATTTGTATAAACCAGAAAGTTGATGTCACTTTTTTTATAGGCAGACTTTTGTTTTCAAATATTTTTTAGTAAGTTTATCATTTGCTCCTATCTTATATATTTGCTAAGTAAAGTGAAGTTCATATAAACTCAGGTTTATAACTAAGCAAAACGGACACTATTCAGCCTGGATATTTATCGTTCTATTGAAGTCCCTCCAAAGTTCATCCCAAACCTTTTTAAGCGTCTACAAAGAAGAAAAGTATGCCAGCTGGCTGTGCTAAAAGGAAATTTACTTGAATTTTTATTTTTATAATTCATTCATTTATATTGCTCTTTCAAGTTACCTTAAAAAAAAAAGCAAAATGAAAATCAGCAAATTTGCTTAAAATAATTCAAACGTGCATTCAACTCATTCATTGTATTCAGTCATGTACATGATAATTTAGTTAATATCATATTTACATATACTATTTCAAAAGCTTTTGTGAATCGGTCATGCTAATAAAAATAAATTAGCAAGCTAATTTACATAATTGAATGAACGTCGATATTCTGTTTGTTTTCGTAGAATAAAATATTAAAAATCATTGGCTTTCCATAAGCCAACTGTGAACATTTTATTTAATATTAAAGTCAAATATAGATGAAAAGAAGCATCTAGCGATTGGGTGGATTTCATAGAAATCTAGTCGCAGCAGATCAATGGCCCGAGTAGATTTATAAAAAAAAATTCTTACCAAAAATGCCAAAAAATAAAGTCGCGGATGCGAAGACTTCTAATTGTAAAGAAATTCGCTCTCGGATAAAGACATCTCTCAGGCTTGCGCTCTATGTAGTAGTTAGTTAGTTGGCTTTATCAATTCGAAATACTAAACTGCGACTCTCAGAAAACTAAAAAGTTTCATAAGTACGAGTACATATTTACTACTTTTGAATCTGAATGCCTTTATATATGCTTAAATGTATATTATCAATATAGACGTAATTTCTTGAAATTATCTCTAAAAAAGTTAAGTGGTTATAGTGGTAGTAGTTCTAGAATTTGATATAATGTACACGAAAGTAAATATTTTTTTTTTAAAACACAGTCAATAGTTATTATCACACTTACTTGGAATAAAAGCTAATAAATATAACTTCGCCAAATCATCATACAAATATGAAAATCAAATTCAATTCTAAAGCAAGCGAATGTAAAGAAATACAAGTTAGATGAAAATTGAAAAATTAAATATTGACAAACATGATATCGTGCGACAATGAATAAGAACGTGATCGCTTCTCATTGACGTTCTCAGAAAATTGAAAGCGCAAAAATTTTGCAAAACTTAAACATCTGTGAATAAAAATTTGTTCGCAAATTAGTAGGATGGTATGAAAGTGTCGAATTACGTATTAAAAACCAAACCTCCAGTCAATAGTAAGAAGAGAGTTGGTGGAGACTAAATCAATGCCCTGCAAGTGCAACTCTTGTAAAAGTGCAACAAGTCTACCAAAAGCATAACCGCTGCATTTTTTCTGAATTGATATCGTCAGAATAGGAGAAAAATAGGAATTTTTCGTTTGCATTTGAAAAAAGCGAGACTTCTCATGGGGAAAATCGTCTGTAAAACGTATAGAAGTTTTGAGGGGAATTTTTTAACTTTTTTCTCTAACTTGCTACATTATTTGATTTTTGCATTTGTATGAGTTTTATTAAAGAATGTAACTTATTTTAATTGATGCATTATTTTAAATTGAATAAGTTGGAAAAATTTGTCAATTTGTTGTCCTGCTACAGTTATTAAAACCGCAGCTGTTATAAAAAATCTATAGCAAGCAAAATCGGTTATTTTAAATTTTGTCCACATTTTTTAAGGCCCACTAATCATGGCAAAATATAAAAAAAATAAAACACCCGGAAAGTAGTAGCATGTTTTGTAAGAAATTTTTCTTCAATTAATTATAATATAAATATATTCATATTTCCAAAGTTATTGAATAAAAAAATACAAAAGATCTTGCAGATAAGATCTTGATAGATAAAAAAAATTGCAGGGTACCGTTACGCAAAAATTTTCTGATTTGACAGTTGGGTGACGTCAAGATAGTGACAGCGTTGCCACAAAGATTTTAATTGAATGCCAAAACTCTAAAAAAAAAATTACCAAATCCAGAAAAATAGTACCAAAAGTCGGTTAACTCGTCAAAATCTTCAAATTTTTTATTTTTTTTTAATATTTATCCCCATTAAGGTGCAACCACATATGTATGTACATGTTGCTCAGTATGCAGTTGTGTCAATTGTTGTCAACTTTAAACGGCCGATATTTAAAGGTTAAATTAAATTTAATTTTTGGGTTATGACAGTCTTTTAGTTAATGAGCCATGAGCAAATTTCTAGTGCATTTGTAAGAAGTGAAAAGTTTTAAATTTTTTAGAAGTAACTTAGTATTTAAAACTTAAAAGAAAAATCTTTGGAAAAATTTTCAAATTGAAAAAAAATTACCAAAATCGTTCTAATATAAAAAAAATCCAGTTTTGGTAAAAAATTACCAAAGTGGCAATGCTGTTCTGCGCTCGCTCTTCCTCTTTTCTCTCTTGCGCTCATTCACAGTTACGTCACGCTTTTTGGGAAGCCGCAATCTTCTTCTCTAGCATTCTTGTTCTTTGACTGTATTTAGCAGAAGTTATGTAACACATACATACATAAATAATAACACATTCACAAACTTATCTGCAATTTTAGAATTTCCAAATTTTACAAACGTTCATTTTTGTATTCATAAATATATATGTATGTACATCTACATAAGTATGTATGTATGTATGTAAATACTAAATAAATATATCACATTTAACAAAAGTTTACATTACTCATTTATTTGATAGATTAATGCGACAGACACGCGATACACAACACATCGCAATTCAAACGTGAAAGAAAGGCAGTCCCTCTTAATCAAACAGCCAGACGTGAGTATCAGCAGCAACAATCTGCGTAGATATAACTAGAGCTTTCGCAGATACTCTACCGACACTCTAGACACAGCAATAGCGAGCGGCGCATCGTATTCCAGATCAGCGTTCACTAAGTAACACTGAGCAGCAAAAGTCAATCGACATTTCAGTGCGACAGAGACCAGCTTGACGAGTCAGTCGCGCAGCAGCGACAAACACACACACCCGCAACATATATACACACCTACACACTCGCTCGCCTACCTTGCTTGCTTACTGACTTATCTACCTATTAGCATACACACATACACACACACACACACGCGTGAGTGACGTTGTGCGCTTAGCTTTTATTGTATTTACGAATTGACTTCAAAAACTCGGTTGGAGTGCGCGAATTTATCAGAACGTTGGCAGACGCGCAGCGTTAAACAACAGCGCGGAGAAGAAAAACACACAAAAAACAAAACAGAAAAAAATACGAAACAAAAACAGCAGATACATATAAATATTTAAAAAAGTATAAGAAGAAAAAATGCGTGCGTAAAAAAGTGGATAAAAAAATATTATTTTGGAATTAAACGCCCAAAATACCAAACAAGCGACTTTCTATTTTTTTTTTTCAACAACAAAAAAAAAACGGAAAAACTACGTGTAAGCCACAGCAACTCGTACGATTATTATTATTTTTGTTTTTTGTTGCCGCTTCATAACGAAACCAAAAGTATTTTTGCATTTTATTACCAACATTGCTGTGGGCGAACGTGCCAAATGAAAGATATATGGTAAGAAAATTGTGATAAAGCAACGTATGACAGTTAAGCATTTTGCAACAACACATTAAAAGAGAAAATATTTCAAGAAAGCTGAATTGCTAAAAAAAAGAATAAATAAACAAATTAATAAAAAACAAAACGTTAAAACCGCGCTACCTCAAAACGCAAGAAATCAACAGAAAAAATCTGCAAAAAAAAAGTAACTAAATTAAATAATATAAAAAACTTAAGTTATTATAGCGCAAATAAAAAAATAAAAATTGTGTAAACAACCGCAGACAGTATTATTTCGAAATAACTCAGTAAGCAATAAAAACTTCACTGCAATTAACTAAAAAGAGCGTAAAAGACAATAACCGTAAAAGTATTCAACTGATTTCCGTTGTTTAACCTTGAGCGCCGATCTGCATTCGTGACAAAAGTAGAACTTAACCAGCTGCAAAAGCAAGTGCAAGTTATTTAAAAAAAAAGAGGAAAAAATAAGGAAAAACAAAAACTTCAAACGTTTTTAACTGACTCGCTTTTTAATAACACAAACTCAATACGCGCAGCAAAATGTCCACTTCCAAGGAACAAATTTTCGCCAGTCAGGATAACGACTTGGATAAACCGAAAGGTAAGTGTTGTGTGTATAAAATGTTTCCAATAATTTGAAAGTTTTATAACATATGTAAATATGTATAAAAAAGTGTATAAAAGCTATACATATTAGCTACATAAAAGACACGAAGAAACTGCTTTGCGTTTATTATCTAATTTTAATAGACATTGAATTTGAAAATTTTGCATTGAAAGTACTGAATAATTTTTTAGTATAATGTTGTGATTTTTAAGTTTAATTAAATATTTCGAATTTTATATCAGTTCTTGAAATGAAAAAAAAATTTTTTACTCTGCATTGTTTTTTTTTTAAAGGTGATTTAAAATTTTTTTTCTCAATTCCTAAAAAAGTTTCTAAAATCTTAAAAATGCTATTTAGAAAAAAAATAAAAATTTATAAGTAGTATAAAATTTTTAAATCTAGTTGAGTGACATTTTCATTAAAATTTTTTATTTATTGAAAGCTGTTTTAATATTCTTAAATTTTACGAAAAACCAAAAAATTTTTTTTTATGAATTGCCATGAAAAAAAAACTTAAAACTGAATATACACCTTTTTAAGTTCATTCAAAATTCGTGAAAAATTTCAGCAAATATTAGGTAAGTTCGGAACGGATAATTATTGAAAGTTTTCGAAAACTATCAGCTTTTAGCGTTCGCGTACGCCAAAAACTAACAAAGTAGGGGAAATTGAGAGAGCGAACTGACATTTCATTTTGAGGGGAAGCTGTTGGTTTCTGCTGAAAAAATGTTTGCCAGCAAAAATTTGCCAACAAGAAAACAGTTGATCAAAAACAGATGATTGCAATTTAGATAAATTAAAAGTTTTTGTTTAAGAATTTTAAAAGTGAAAATTATAAATTATGAGTGTTAAACATTTAACAAGCAAGTAATTGTTAATTTGGATTAGTTTCCTTTGTAGAATTTTTGAAGAAAACACTAATGCACAATTTTTCAATTTGCATATTTGAATGCGAATCAGCTGTTCGTTAAACTTGCAAGTTTCTATTTTGGATATTTTTCTCTTGTGAGAGAACAGAAGACATTTCTCCGGAATTTTGCTGTTCGATATTTTCGGTTGGAGATTGTAAACGAACGTACCTGACAATGTCATTTTTTTTTATGTTTTAAAAATTCAAAACTCTTCGCAATTTTTTTCAATATTATTTTTTATCATAATTTTTTAACTTTCAAAGTTTCGAAAGAAAATTTTTTGTTTTCTTTAATGTATAAAAAAAGATAGCGCAAGAATATCACCAAAAACAGAAATTATTTAAACCACTTAAATTTGTTTTTTTATTTAAATGTTAATGACATTTAACTAAAACTGCTTTCGAAATTTTTTAAAATTATTTTATTGTATCTCGCTCACTGCTACCCCACGGGTCGTTACTTTTTTGTTGTTGTTGTCTATTAGTCAATCAGCGGTTATTGGCTTTTACACTAGCCGAAAATATTATAAGAAATAACCCGAAAAATAAGCAAATCATAAAATAAAGTAGGAAAAAGAAGTTTTGAAAAATATTACGTACAAACATATGTATCTATATGTATACTCATGAACATGTTTAAAACATTCAATGTCATAGCGTAAACAAATTTCCGATATTGTGACATTTGAAAATGCGTTGGCAATTTTAGAATGCAAAGCACTACATAGCTCTTCCAAAGAAGGCATACAGTTTAAATGCGTATTGAATTTTTAATTACGCTACTTTGCGTATATACAAGCACACATACATATAGAAATATTTTGTTTATAAATAAAAAAATTTATTTACTCAGACTAGCTAGAAATGCTAAAGAAAAAATATATAGCCCGTGAAAACAATTAATTCAATTAATATTTAACGATTTTATAGTCAAATGGATTTGGGAGATTTTGAGTTTTTTCCGGTATATTTATGGCATAAAACTAAACTTAATCATATAAAATAATATGTTATATTTATTTACACACACACCTTTGTATGTAAGTATGTACAAACAGCTTCAATCACTGAATTAAACGCCTGAAGTGTACAAGATTGCCACTCTAACTTTTGATTGAATAATGAGCTGACTTATTTGACAGTGCATACACGTAAATTGCACAAAAAAAAATCAAGAAAAAAAAATTTAAGTGAAATAACTGCTCAAATGATGTACAAAAAAAGCAATAACAACAAAGCACGCTGACTTCATTTGATTGGCACGTTAATGGAGTGCTAATTTATTCACACGGTGGGTGGTTACTCATACGCCGCGGCGCTTCCCGTCCCTTATGCGCTGCAACGCACAGCCCATAAACTTTATGCACACAGAGATTTTGACAATTTTTGAGTTGCAAAGGTAAAAAAAAAAAAATTCTAACAAACAAAATAAAAGTAAAATAGAGGCAAAAAAATCAGCAAACGCTTGCGAGTTTCAACAATCAAAGCTTTTGTGATAAATTTTTATTATTATTTAAGAATTTATTTGCAGCATTACAATCAAAAGCGTAGTTTATAGTTACTAGCTAAATTTTTTTTTATACATTTTTTTTTTTGCTTATCTTTACTCGTCTCTTGATTGTCACTGTCGTCGAGTTGACAACAAAAAATGTAAAACGGAAGTTGTTTATTATGCGAAGCTTCATCGCTTTGATTGCTTTTAATAGAGAAAAGTGGCAGCGGCGGCCGTCGCATGGGAATCACTGATAATGTATGTAGTTCTGTTTTCTTTTAGTCTTTTTTTGCTTTAAATAAAAAACAAATCGCTTCTCGTTATTTTTATTTGGCTTTATTTAGTTGCTGCGTGTGCGCTATTAGTAAATACTCATATGCTAGCAGGATGCTACGCAAAAAGAATTTAAATAAATAATAAAAATTTAAAAAAAAATGTAATATCAAATTAAGAAATAAAAAGCATAGCAGTAACTGCTGTTTAAAGTGAGTGCTTTATATCATTTAAATGTGTGTTCATATAAAAGTGATTTTTTTTTTTTTAGCCTAATACTCTTACTTGAATATTTGCTCTAACGTTAACTGTTTAAAGCGCTAAATGATCATTTCTATTTATACTTTAGTATTTGACTATTGCACGCATAATTGCTTATTTTTATATATAAAATAAATAATAAAAAATTAAGTAATGAAATCTTTGTGTGGTCAAAGTAAAGTAGGCCGTTCTTCAATTATTGCCATCTTGAAATGTGTGCCTTTTGTAAACAACAAGCACTTAACCTGATTACTCAGTAACGTGTTTTTTTTTTAATTTAATTAATTTTCATATTTATAACGTAAGCGACATGTATGTCTAGTTGTAAGTGCGCAAGTTTTATTTGCACACCGTCTGCGAAAATCTGGTTCTTTAATAGCCCTTTAACAAGTCAAGACAAGTTTTTTCTGGCTAGCTACGCTTTTTCAGTCTGAAAAAAGAAAATTTATGCACACGAATTCATACAGACCGCATCCTATGTTTATACATTTTATAAATAAGAATTCTTAGTACTAAAGAGGCATGTTTGGATTTTAAACACATTTCGAAATCACTTTAAATACATTTTAGAGGAGCAAATTCAGGAAACACCTTAAAACTGAAAACTGAATATTTGTATTATTTTTTTAAGTAGCCTTTCTTTAGCTCAATAAAATATAAGCAGGTATTATTTATTTTTTCATGCTCTGCAAATGACAGAATTCATTCAGACTCATAAAATGTTAGTCTAAAGCAAATTTTTAGTGCTGTAATGCACCAAATTCCTTCGAAATTAGTTGCCAAATATTGTTGGAACTTATTGACCGACTTTCCTTGTACATTTGTACCTCAGATTCTCGCGGATCAAGACTTAAAATATTTACACTGGCCTTTTCCTCTCCTAGGAGATTGCGAGCGGCTTGTAACAAAAAACGCATTGCATTTTATTTTTTTTCTAAAAGTATACTCGAATTTACTCAATAAATGATCAACTGAGTTTGCAAAGTATTCGCGGTGCCATTCCCCGCTCAGTTTTTTTGGCGATCTCATTACCATCGTTCTCTGCATCGATTAGATCTTCAACACAGCACAGCGCGTTTATTCTCTATTTTGCTTCACAAATGAGAAGTAACTTCAAAAAACTTCTAAAAACTTTTGCCACTTTGCGATGGTATTTCTTTTCGAAAACTTTTTTCTTGCCACGCTATATATACATTTTTTTAATGCTGGATATACTCGTATTTATCGTTTTAAAATTCTCGCCAAAATTTTTTACGTTCCTTCATTCGCCATTTATCACCTTCATATTTGTCACATTGTACTCGTACATATTAATTTATATAAACCTTTCGCTTTTATCATTTAGCCACTTGCCAGTAATTGAATCATCTTTTTAAGCGCAAAGGTGCTTAAGTTCCTGCTTCTGTTGATTTGCTTAGTGATAACTCGCTATCTGTTCAATCAACTGTCTTGCTGTCGTCTGTCTGTCTGTTTGTGTGTCTACCCGGTAGCCATGACAGCAAACGAATGAAAGTGATATGAATTGTGATAAAATTTTCAATTAACATTAAAGTAAGTTTATATTATCAAAACTTAGTAAAGAATTTGCGTGCGGGTATGACAAAATTCACTTAAAAACAAAAGAGATTTTTAAATTTAGAGAAATTCACTTGTAAAAGAAGAATTCGAGATTTAGAGAAATTAAAAAGTAATTGTCATTTACATTAAATTAAAATAAGTGTACTTTTCAATGTACACTCTCTCACGAAGTATATAAATCCTTTGTTGTTGCAATTCCAGAGCAAAGAAGCTTTCGATTCTTTGGAATTTTCTACTAGGAAGTGAAAACAAAACATATTAACCATATTAAACGCTAATCGCTACCATTAAGTGTGCTAGTAAACAAATAATCGCTTGCATAATTCGCTTGCCAAGTAAACAAATGAGCAGTCAAGTCGCTTACTAAACACACTTCTATGTACTTTTCTAGGTTTGTTTGTATAAATATTCCAATGCAACTACAATGTAAATTTTATATACATAAGTTGGTGGCAATTACTCATTTATGCACGAACATACATTTGTATGTATGTATATATGTAACTATAGCTAAAAAACATGCAGTGTTGTCCACACCTTTGCCAATTTTACACGGCACACTTGTCAATAATTGTGTATGACAATACGTGATTTGTTTATTATGCGTTTGTATGTAGGTATTTTTAATTTGTAACGGAATTTTATCTTATGTAATAGCTGGTACTACAATTTTTCATTGCATTTACATGAGCAATTTAGATTACGCATGCACGGCAGTAGTGGCCCGATAGGAAAATTTGCGCGCGAGAACAAAAAAAATTAAGCTGGCGTTTCATCGTGAAATACTCTAGGAGACACAGAAAATAATTATTAAAACTTTGCATAGTCATACTTCACATTGCATACTAATTTTTATCAGATAAAACTAGATAGCTCAGTTTATTTTGCACTAATAATGGTACTTTTTTTTGTTTTTACATTATGTCAAACGTTTGTATTTTAATAATTTTTATGGTTGCATTTTTAGTACCGTAAGACTATTACTATGGTAAACATATCCTTAGTATAAGTACACATCTAATAAGTCTTTAACTTATACAAAATACTTTCCCTAATGGACTGTTTAGCTTATAAAGCGCTTCTCTCTTGTTCTCGAACGATAAAAGTGGTGTGAAAAATTACTCAAAACATGCAATATTAATGGAGCTGTGTATAGTTAGGTGACAACTTGTGGAAATTGAAAATTAAATAAATTAATTAAATTCAATTAGTTTCTATGCTTTTCAAGTGACTATTAAGAACTCAACTATTGCATGGGCGCGGAATTTTAGTTGCATTTATCACGGCTTGTAAGCTAAGCACTCGAGTCTGTTAGATGTGTAAAAAAAAACAAAAATCCGATTTCAACTTTTCTGCTAGAAATATTCTTCAAAGTAAGCGTTTTCTTATTCGCTTTTGCGTGATATCAAATCAAATATAACTGTCATTATCACCATCGCCATTGTTTTCACTTTTTTAATTATCGATACATTTTTTTGATCGTTAAATACCATGACTATCCCTTTAAAACTCTAACAACTTTAGTTTTGTTTCGAAGTACACATTTTCATATTCATTGCTGATATGGTTATAGTTAACGCTAATTTTTAATTTCGTCATCGTTATCGATATCTCCAAATACAATATTATAGTTATTGCATTAGTTTTTGTTATCAATGTTTGCTATTGAAATTTTCATCGTTAAAGTGTTAGTCTATAAAATGAGCGTTGTTGAGTTTTTCGTGTTTTTTCATTGATTTCGTTTTTTTCGCTATCGATACTTCAGCGTTATCGATATTTATCGACAATTTTTTACATCGATAAAAATATCGATTATTTTTTAAATCGTTTAAGCACTTGCGTTCTTAAACTTACATAGTTTAAACTAGATTTCCGGCTTAAAAATTATTTGTGATTACTTTAAACTTTACTTTTTTGTGATCTTGACCTTAAACACAAAAGACCATGGCAGTCTTCAATATACATATGTATGGGTGTCAATATTGTTATGTAAAAACATACACAATTATTTAAAATACTTTTAAGACTCGCACTACGAGCCATGTACTACATATGTATAAATATAATAAAATATCTGGCACAATCCTTTTAAGAAGAAATCACGAAAGCGCTACCCACTTAAAAGCAATCAAATATAAATGACCAATAAATCATCGATAAAATAAGGCACGACCGCTACAAAAACCTTAAAAATGTACATTAATTATTGAGCATCAACATTTTTGTTTTGCTATTCTTTTCGTGGCATAAATTGTCTGCGTCTACCTGCCGGCCTGTCTGACTACAACAGCACAGCGTTGGCATGCCAAAATCGTATGCAATTTCAGTGTCAATGTGAATGTCAGCGTTGGCAGCAGAGCGTTACGAAATTAAAAGCAAACACGGCCAAACCTTGGGCCATAAGCTGCACACGCTGCTGTGGCAAAAACTTATCCTTTTGGCGTTAGAATGATTGCGTTTAACGAGTATAAAATGAAAAATTTTTAACAGGAAAGGAAAGTAAAAGTAATTACTTACTCGCATTACAATTGTTTATTATTCATAATTACATACGCGTGTATGTATGTACATAAAAATATCACTGACAGATGAGTGATGATCACAGGTGAGTCAGTGGCGGCAAGTGTCAAAAATTGTTTGTAATTAAAATGTGAAAAAAACCTTGACAGTTGAAAGTGTCTAATCATAAAGGTGTTATGCGGAAAAGTTGCATCCACAATTACTGAAGCATTGTGAAATAATGACTTGAAAAATTATTGTTTCTGCTTTCAATAATGATTTGACAGAATCAAAGTGAAAATGAAATATGACCAGCATTGATAATGTTAATGGTCATTAGCAGTTGAAAGCAATTTAAAAGCAAGTGTAGTCTTCTCGTTTTTTTTTTTTTTTTTTGTTGATAACGTGAAAAGTTCTTTTTTAAGTCAAATTTCGTTTGGCGGCATTTACGCTACGAATCCGTTGGATCACAGTACCGAGGCATATTCAAAAGGAAGGCGCAGTGGAAAAATTAAAAAAAAAAATTATGAGCTCTGCGCATTATGAACTCCGTGCAATGAAATACAAATTTTGGCAATTAAAATTGAAATAAAACAAGTTAAAAAAATAGTTTGTTGCGCCTACCTTTTTGATTTGCCTTGGTATGTACTGACTTTTTATATTTGATTTAATAAAAACGAAACAAATATTTCTTGTATGCACACACATACTATTTGAAAACACTTTTCACAATACCACATTTTTTTTTTTAATTAAACTTAGCAGTCAACGGCGAAGGTGCTGCGCTGTTTTGTTTGTTTTCATTAAATTATTTAGTCAACTAGCTTGCTCTGAACACAAAATGCAGTGAGTTGTTAACTGAAATGGAAGGACTCCGTTGACATTCCTTTACCCGCAACTCACTTTGGCATTCAACAAGTGTTTAAGTTTCAAGGCGTATTTAGAAAAAGAGTTGCACATGCGCAGCTGTACTCTCGCAGCTTGTAGCGTTTAAAAAAATAATTTATTTACTCGTATATCGATTTTTTCTTGACTGAGAGAAAGGTTGAAAAAGTGTTGAATAACAAAAAAAATTGGTTTTCCTTTTTACTTTCAAATGTTTGCGACAAATTTTCGTAAAAAATTCAAAAAATCTCGGAAAAGCGTGATATGGAAAAAATTGCAAAAGAGTGTTATTACAATAAATTGGCAAAATTTAGTACTACTTTGTAGCCATTTTTTATTAAATAGAAAAAAGGAAAATTAATTTAAAAAAATGATTATCCAGATTTCTCACTTTGAGGTTGTGTTTTAGTGCTGAAACGCAACGAAATATATTTTGCTAATTTTTAATAAAAATTTTTGTCGAATTTTTAAAATTTTTTATGGGGTTGGTATTATACATATGCCCACAAACAAAAACACAATAACTAAATAAAAAATATTTGCGACATGTGATTGGAATAAACTAATGAAAACTAAGAGAAATGCATATAAGGTGATAATAGTAGAAGAGTTTTTTTTTTTTTTTTAATCATAGTTAGCTGACAATGCACATTTTTAAAAAAAATTTATGGCTTAAACACAAAAAGCAAAAGCACAAAAAAGTTGAACTTTTGACGCTAACTTCTTTTTATTTGCGATTCGCCTTGGCTGAGAAGTATCAAAACAATTCCAGATATATCATAGTATCGTTTAACCACGTAAATAATAAACGCGAGAAAAAAAATTTCAAAAAATTTTAACATATGTAACAATAGTAGTAATACAACAACGTGGCGAAGCAGCAATTTGCACTTGACACCATTTTTTTTTTGTTTCTGTTTCTGTATGCTTTTTTTTGTGGTGGCCGCAGTACATAAACACTCGCACATACAACCTTATACGCAAAATAATATCATATGTATAATGTCTACATAGTTACAAATATCGTGTGACGCCACAAAAACAGCTGCTTCAGCTGCGTAAACTTGGCGCATTCCATAGCGCGAAAATAGCGATGTGAAAAATGCAAAAAAATAAAAAGCAAACATAAAATTATATGTAGTAATCATAAAGACAATAAATAAACAGATATATGTATGTAGAAAAGAAACAAAAAGTGCTTGCGTGTGTAAGTCGCCAATGAGCCGGGCTCGAAGTGCAAACAGCTATGGAATGCAAATTTCATTACAATTTCGCACATATTTTACGCATTTTTTGTACTCATTTTTTTTTCTTTCTTTTTTATTTGCAAGCGCACAAATACACACTCATACTCGTGTGTACAAACATACAGTTATTTGTAAAGCTAATAAAAATGCTCACTTTATGCATTTGGCCGCCGCCACCCGCCGACAGCGCGGCAAGGCAGCAGTGACACGCCGCAGGCGAACCGGTTACCGGCAAAATGCAACCAAAAATATAAAAATAAAATAAACACACACAAGCAGTATGACGCTGCGCTCCTCCCTATCCACATTTTTGTTTACTGCAATTTGAGTTTTTTGTGTGTTTTTATCTTCGGGGTTTTTTTTTGTTTTTGTTTTTGCGTTTCTTTCTTTGCACGCCCAGCTGAGTTTGTTGGGCCGTTTCAGTGTGGCACAATGTTCCATATCGAGTCGAGTTTTCAGTCTGCTGCTGTTGCTGGGCTAGTTACCACTTTGCTGCACTTGTTGCTGGCTTGGTTGCTAAGCAGCATTGTTGCTTTCTTGCCTTTATTTATTGGCATTGGCTGGCGCTTATTTGAGGTCAACATGAAGTTATAAAAGCCGTCAGTTGGCTGCCAGCTGTTGTGGTGCCTATGATTTTTTTTGTATTGGATTTTTTTTTTTTACTTCACACGTGGCTGTGGCGTCCAAGGCGTAGTGCCTTGCGCTATTCAATGACTTTGTTAGCGGGAAGTTGGTTGGCAAAGTGGTTGGCCGCTTACTTGGCCGATTGATTATGCATAGTTCCGTGTTGATATGAAATGATTCATTTGCGGATATACTTTGTTCAATTTTCATACAATTATGGACTATGAAGTAGATTTTATTTAACAAATAATTAAAATGCTTAAATGGTTGATAAAATTTAATACGAATTCAGTTATCGCAAAATGCAAATTTTAAAAAGATATCGATTTTTTCTCTGTTGTTAATACGAGAACTTTTATACAAAAGAAAAAGATTTAAATGCGCCTATGAAAAAAATAAATTAATAGATAATTTATAAAAAAAAAAATTTATATTTCAAATTCGACACACTCTCCCATGCACTTGAAAATGAACAATGTCTTTTCGCTTTTTTTAAGTTTTTATATTCTTGTATTTATTTTTCGTTATTTTTAAAAAAAAAGCTTAGTTTTTATCTAAGAAAATTTCGAAATTTTTTGTAACTATTCTTTTTGTTTAATATTAGCAAGAAAACTGTTTGATCAATAAATTTCTGTAATTTTGTTTTAAGGCTTGCATACAGCTCTCAAGAAAAAACACAAGAAATAATTTCAATTGTTTTTGTTGCTTGAAAAAGTACTTTGCCATTGCTGAAATTTTTTCTTGAAATAAATATTCGAGCATATTTTTAGTGAGAGCTTTAGACTGATTTACGAAATTTGTATAGAAAACAATTTTTTTTTATTTCTTCATGACACTTAATATGAATTTTTCGATATTCTTGAGAGCTGTGTACTAAGCTTTAAGTCTGAAACGTTAGGAAATATGTTAAATATTTTTTTTTTTAAATTTTTCCCAAAATGGTTTTAGGTGGAAAATAAACTTAATTTTAACTAAAAATGAATGTTTATTGTTTTGTTCTTATTTTTAAACAAAATAAGTTACATTTCCACAAGTACACAAATCTCAATTGCGCGTTCTAACAAATAGATTTAATTTAAACCTTAAATGTCGTCAATGTTGCACTTTTGCTTGTCTGCTGAATTTTATTTGCCTGTGCAAACATTCTGAATTGTATTAATTTGTTTTGTTTTTTGTGCCCTCACAATCCGAAGTAGTGCCAAAAAGATCTTAATCTGTCATTTCCTCTATTTTATTATTTTAAAAGCTTTGCATTTTTACATTTTTACATTTCTTCGTAGTCGTATACAAGCATACATACATACAAACATAACCGCATAAGCAAATATTTTAATTGAACAACCTACACAAATCAGCTAACGACAATAGGGTTTGGTAATTACAAATAATTGCTGATTAAATTTATTGCACAAAGAGACACTCTTTTTACATTTATGTAGTTACTTGTGAAAATCGACTCCTTTTGCCAAGAAACGTGTGTGTGTCATTGCGAGTGATAGTTCACTTAGTTCTTTGCACATTTACACATATAGTGACAATTAAATGAAATTTATTTATTTGTTAGTTGCGACAAATTTACGAGATGCATCATTTTGTTGGAATTTCAATTAAGTTGTAAGCAATCAGTTGGCTGTGCGTTGAGAGAAAATTGCGTGAATAGACGCTGTGCGGAAAATAAAATGGAGGAAAAACTAAAAAATATAATTTCACTTTAAATGGCTACTGCTTAAAGCGAATTTAACTCTGATTACTTCCTAAAATTCACTAAAAATAAATGTTTTCATTACGAAAAAAAAGTGGAAATATGAGTATGCAGTTTTATTGGATTTTATTTGTGGTTGATTTGTCTTACCAATGCCCTTCACTGTTTCAAAACTCAAAACGCTTCTGGGACATATTTTCTTCTAGAAATTCCTAAGCAGTAACGCCACTTTAATGAAAAATTACCTACTAAGAATTCTAATTTTCGCTTAACAAAAAGTTCCCCTTTTTCTGGACAGCACACTGTGACGAAATGCTGAATACTGAATTACAGTACATTTATTAGTAGGCCTTTTAATTATTGTGATTATTGTTTTTTAAATGTGACTCTAAATGGGTATTAACAGTTGTTGGATTATAAATTTAAAGATATAACTTGAATGCATTATTTATAAGATTTTGAATAAATTATTGCTATTTATATGTTAGGAATTGAAATTTATTGTTCAAATATGTAAATTAAATTACAAACAAATTGCGGTTGAGTGGACAGGGTTTAGGATTGTAAACACAAAACTAAGGCGGGATTGAAATTATTTTTTTTTCAATAGAGCTTAATTATATGCTTTGTTGATACACATAAGTAAATTACTATGGGCTAAATGATAATAGGTTTAATTTTTTCTCTCTAATCATTACACAAAAATTCTTTGTATTCGTTCGGAGTATTTTAAAATAGGGAAATTTTTAAAATAATTGGCGCATAGTATAAAAATGCTGTGTAGAAAAAAATTGTTGTAAAGTGACAGTATAGAGAAGAATGAGGCATTAATTGGCCATATAATACGATGAGGATGGTGATCTCGGAAATAATGCTATAACTTCTACCGCTTTTTCTTATAATTTTTCCCAATAAAAAAAAATGAAACAATCGGCATTAAAACTCGCAAACAATTTAAATTAATGCAGTTAAAACTCGATTATTCTATGGATTTTAAATAAATTCGAATAAGGGATGCCAATTTTTGGCGTTTTATTGATCCCGGGATTTTTGAGATCTGAAAACAAAATCCCGGAACAATAAAGGGATCACGAATTTCATGAAGTTTTGATTCGTAAAATTTTATTTGTCAAAAAAATGTAACAGGTCCTGTAATCGTGCTATTATAGTACGAGTAGTATTAAAAATAAAATTAATACGAGTTTAACAAAGAAGAAGACTTTGTTTCAATTCATGTACATATTTATTGGAATTTTCATTCCAAAAAGAAAAAATAAAAAAATAAATAAACGTAAAATTTTACCAACACACAAAGTAATTTATTCTTTAAGTACAAATATACGAGTAGATATTTGTTGCAGCAGCAATTGCATAGCACAGTAAAATTATTTCTAATCACTGTTTCAGATCTGGTTCCTGATAAATCATCATTTATTTACACATATTTAAAATTGAAAATTTACCAAGTTTTTTGTATTCGAATCAAAACTAAAACGGGTTTTTTCTTTGCTTAATTATTTATATAAAAAATTTTATTGACAAATTATAAACTTTTAATATTTGTATACGTTTGATAATCTCAGAAGAACACAGAATCGGACAGTAAATATAAAATAAAAATCTTAAATATTAAATGCATCACCCATTCCATTTTGAGCGAGGCGGAAATATTACTTCTTTTGATCAAAATGCGATCTTAAAGAAATTAAAGCATTAATTGTGTTATCATCCAACCTGGACTTAAATTTGTTGCATATTAAACCTGTATCGCTTCTATGCCATTCTATTGTGGTACACTCGCTCGTTAAAATTTGATAAAATTTATTTTAGAGACTTAGTGCCTTATCCTTAGGAGGTGGTTGGGCTCCTCGTTAGCGTTTTTTAACATCGCTTTCATAGTGAGGCTCATTTTCTACTCAAGGAGAATATTCTCCAGCTCCTCTATAATGGCAGTAAAATTAGAAGCTTCTGAAAGTCATAATTAAGATTATATACATTATTTCGATAAATTAAAAAGTGTTGTTTGATTATTGAAACGAGTTTATTAAACATTTATTACTCAAAATACATTTTTTAATTTTTATTTCCTCAGCGTACAATTTTAAACGATGCTTTGTGTCGCCCATTAAAAGAAGATACTTATGATAAAAATGTTATAAATTAAAATTTATATTAAATTAATTGTTTTCAACAATTCCGGGATCCGGGATATCGGGATTTTCGAATTTCGGGATTCGGTATTTCGGGATCCCGGGATTGACATTTCTAATGCCAACCAAGGGTTCTTATTTCAAACAACTTTTGAAAGCATATTTTTGAATAATCAATGGCGGGCAATTGATGTGTTTGTGTAAATAATTACTTCTACAATTTGGCCCTTATTGAAACTAAAAATAGAGTACTAGAATCTAGTTAGGTATAAAGTGTATAAAGTATTATTTAAATAACATACAAAAAAACAGAGTAAACATAATGTGCAAATTATTTTAAAGCATTAATTGAAGATCCCCACACTCGATTCATAGCAAATGGTCACACAGCTGTACAAATCTACACACAAACAATTATGCATCTTTATTGCTGAACTCTCGTGATGCAAAGCTGTCGCCTTATTTTAGGTTTTCGTGACACAAACAGCCTTGCCAATAGCGTGCAAATTTTTGCACACAACACTTATGCAAATACCTAAGTTTATTTAAACAATTTACGGGGTTTTATTTCGCAAAATAAGTGTGGAATATTAAAATTGTCTGTATTTGAAAGGAAATTTTAGTAATACCTTTTTTGAGATGCAAAACCTCAAGTGCACACATACATACATACATATGTATATAGAAATTAGAATGAGATCAGGGATCGTTTGAGAGTAGATGCAATATGGAATTTTGCTGGCTAGTAAAAGAAAATAAGAGGGCGTAATGAAAATAACGAAGTAGTACAAAGGCAAACAAATATTTTTTTTAATTATATAGATGGAAGCACTAAAAGACAAATGATTTGTGGTAAAGTGAGCGTGGGTTGAGTGCAAAATTGAAATACTTTCTTACGAAATAAATATTGTTGCGTATACTAATTCTCTAAAAGTAAACATGTTTTCAGTAAATGAAATTTCAAAAGAGAAAGTAATCTTAAATACGTAAGTGTCAAAATTAAAAAAACTTCTCTGATAATTTCTTGTAATAAATATAAAGTTTAAGTGCCAAGCTGCACAAATCCATAACTCACATATCATCTGAAGGCTCACAAGCAATGCGCCAAAATTCATCGATAACTTCTCTGATAATTTCCTGTAATAAATATCAACTTTAATGAACAAATCCATAACTCACATATCACCTAGGCTTTAGATTACAAGCAATGCGCCTAAATTCATCAATATCTACAACACAATCACACTTTTTCCATATGACGCCATAAAATTTTTCGGCTATGGTGAAAAGCCAAATTTATATAATATAAATTTATAATTTTTATCAATCCGCTAATCATTTTATCAGTGTGCACTGCAAATTACTCATATAAACCACAAACATTTGAAAACACGAACAAATCAATGCAAAAAAAAAACTAATGCGATAATAAATATGAGAAGCAGCTGCTTAGCGAGACTCGAGTGATTTGCGATTGCCGCAGCTGTTGATTGTTGGCTCTATCATCAGAACAGCAGGTTTATGAAGTAATAAAACGCAGATCTAAGAAATCAAAATAAAATTTATATTTATATTTATAATGTTAAAAAATCTATGTTACTCATACGCCATACTCCATGAAAAGTTGGCGGTGGTGTAAGGTACATACTGACATACATATACTTATAGAAAACTGCGCATATCCGGGCTGAATTAGAAGCAAAAAATAATTTAGTTTACAAACAACAAAATACTTAACTTTTCAATATACACATTCTGAAATTTCATTAGCTGGGCTTTCAAACAAATTTGTGCAAGTAATATTGCTACTTATAAGCATTGAGTCACCTTCAAACTAGTCACATAATACCAGTTTAGCTACTAGTTTGTTACAAATTGATTACTCATGAGTTATAAGTTTCAACACCGGGTTACTATTTGAACTATTCACCATTCTCCAGTAATGTCGAGCTTATACACACTGAGTTTTCTGCCCCTAAAAGCATGCAATATTTTTTTACACTTCACAGAAGCGATAAGCATATTTAACAGAAAGCTAAAAAGCTAATAGCCGCACGCTACTCATATGAATTTTGCAGTTAGCGTGGTAAAGCAATGTTCATACATATGGAAGTATGTATGCATGTATGTATATATGCCTAATAGTGTGTTCTTTGGCAAAAGTAGTTAACCTATAAGTGAACGAATGAGGTATAAATTACAAAAAGTTTAAGACATTTGGTAAATGCAACTTATTTGATATTTGTAATATAAATGTTTGGTTGTTTTCTGTTGGCATAATAAATGTTAATAATTGACAATTTAGCTCAATTGAATTAAATAAATGGTTTTAAAATTAAATAAAACAAAATGTAGATAATACTTACGTATACATACATTAGGTTGCCATAAATGTCGCAAAATTAAAATTTGTTTTTTGTAATTTACTTTCACAGCGCAGTTATCAGATAAATCGATTGCGATGAATTTGTCTTGTTGGAAATAAAAAATCGTACCTCCGTAACTGATAGCATGTTTCAAAAAATAATTAAAAAAGTGTATGTATTACAGCAATACGCCTTTGATAAGAAACTGAGTATGAAATTTGAATAAAAAATTTTTTTCGCCCAAAAATTACAACAGAAATTCGTATTAAAATCTTCAATAGTAGAAAAAGTATTTGTAAAAAATAAAAAAGCAAAGTTTATTTTTATTGTTGTCAATCAAAGTTACAAATTATAACTTTTATTGAAAATAAGTTAATAAAGTTTATGTAAATAATAATCATAAAATACTCGTATAAGAAATAAAAATAATTAAATTTTTTTTTTTTGCTTGAAAAAGTACGGCAAACGAATGCTGAAAATTTTCTTGAAGAAATAAATATACGAGCCATTTTTTCATGAGCGCTTTAGACTGATTTAAGAAATTTATATAAAAGAACATTTCATTTCTTATTTGTCATTTTTAATAATTTTTTCGATTTTCTTTAGAGCTGTGTACTAAGCTTAAAGCTCAAACACAATTAAATAAAATAATTTGGTTTTGAAATTTTTTGATTTTGTTTCTTGCAGCAAAGTTTTAGATACGTTATGTACATACGTTATGTATGTATGTATGTTATGTATGTATGAATATTTCATCCTTAACAATATTTTATTACTTTTAAATTCAAATAATGTTTTACCGAGCCGTCCAACAATTCAAATATTGTCCAGCAACTGAAAGAATATAAATCATAAAAGCAATAAAATTTTTTGCTTTACCTCACCGACCCACTAATAGTAGGTAATAACTTAATTTATTTTATATTTATTAGGCAAACATTTTCGGATTGAACCTAATTACTGCAGTTTATCCTATTTTTTTTTAAATAATATTTGAAAAAAAATTCCTTCGAACACTTATTGAAATAAAGATTGACGTACATAGTGTGTTTATACAGCAGCCTATTAGATAATCACGCCGACGTACATCTATCACGTGAGCAGCACAATGTCCAAGAAAAATTTAAAACGATAAAAGAAAAAAATAAACTACTCACTCATATTTTGAAAAACCTCACTCTTTATTACCCACCAATACATGTAAAAAATATAAATGTATGCCTGCCTAGACCAAGAAAAGAATACACCTCATTTGTTTAAAAATAGAACAGTTGAAGAACCGAAGACAAAGGCAATAAACAACAAAAAAGCTACAGTACACTTGTCACTTTTTATTGGCGTCGTGACATAGCGAAAAAGTTTGCACGAAAATCATCAAAAATAACACGACAATTTTTACTTAGCGATATATTGTATAAATTTAAAAATATATATAAATATGTATGTATGTATGTATGTATGTCTGTTACTTAGTTTACTTTTGTGATTGTTAAACTGAAGGAAATCGCGTCAAGTGATAGGCACGAGTGAATAGACGCGAACAGACGTAGTCATACATACGACTATGTATGTATGTGTGTATGCCTGTGTGTGTGTGTATTAACATACATACATATGTATGAAAGCTTGTGCTAACCACTTAAATATTCTATCACTCAAACATCGGCAGCTACTCAAATCAGCACAAATAAATTTTAATATTTTTACAACAGCAACTTATTCGCTTAATGATAAACCAAAGCTAAGCGGCAGTTGAAAATAGACAAAAAAAAATAGATAAACTCAAAAAAAAAAATATTCTTCAAGCGATATTGTCGAAGCACGTGTGTGTGTAGATCGCATGATGCGCCGTCACATGTGCGCCTCAATTTGGAGTTTGTGTCCGTGGAGAGATTATGAAATTTGTGTGCTTTACTAAACTGTTAAATTAGCTAAGTAAACACTGGCAGAAGAAGAATTAATTGCAAACATGATTTTGTTACTAAGTAAGTATGTTTTTGCGCTTGATCAAAAAAAAAACAAAAAATTTAAGAGATTATTACAATTGGTTATTTCCTTAATAATAAAATTCAATTTAATCGCATTGTGGAGTTTGTACTTAATTTTGGTGATTTTTCGAACGAAAAGTTATCGCATATTTTTTTATTTTTTATTTGACTCTTTGACTCTGAAAAAGCATTGCTTAATTTTTGATGAAGTTCATTGTAAAGACATGCATATTCATACATACATCCATACATACATACATACATATGTATATATACATACATATATAGATAAATGCGTATATATGTGTGCATTCTGTTCTGCTGAAAGGTGCGTTCGTTTGTGCATACTTTTTATAACATAAATGTAGATACGAGTACAAAGAAATATATGTACATACATATGTATATGCTTATTTTAAAGCTATGGAACACCTTTAAATAAAAAAACAAAAATAAAAGTTCAGACACACATGCTTGCTTATATACATATGTATATTCAAATATATATATGTATGTATATAATATTTAAAAATTTACTCAGCTGCTAACAAAATCCCTGTAGGAAATTAAAACAGTAAAAAATTTGTAACTTTTAATTGAGTTAGCAATTTTCTTATTTTTTTTTAATTCGAATTTATCTACACATAAAATTAAAAAATTGCGAAAATTCAAGTACGTACATACATGTATGTAAAAAAATTATTTAAATAAAAAAAATAACGAAAATTTTTAGCCACTTCAAAATTGCTGTATATTAAAATGTTTATTAAATATTTAATTAAACTGCATATGAAAAATAATTATAAAAATTATAGTTAAAAAGTCAGCATACTCGATGAAAGTTTGCTGCACTTTTCAATGTAAAGAGTGGTCCTGTTAAATGAGTAGAGCGTAAGGTAAACGAACTTAAAATAAATAAAATAATCCGACAACGTTTTTTTTATGAAAAAAAAATATTTAAAAATGTTATATAAATAAAAAACAATCACAATTTTTGGATACAGAAATTTCAAACACCACAATTGAGTTAAGAAAGTATAAAATTTTGTGTAGGCGAAAGAGCAGAAAACACTTTTCTAAAAATAAGACCATTAATTAGTGCATGAGTTGAGATATCTGTTTAAAAAAATTATATTTTGGCTGATTTAACTTATAACAGAATGATATAATTTTAAAAATTGTCCCGCTAGGTGGCGCTTTAGTCGAGGTATTTGTAAAAATCATGATTTGAATCTTACTAGAAGCAGATATCGACTGCTAAAGAAGAAATGCATATATTTTTGAAAGATGGACCCATTTTGTAGTGCTGAATTGTTTTTCTTTTTTGTTTTCTAAACTATACTTTCAAGCATGCTTTTGCTCTGAGCGAGCCCATCGTAAATATAATATTATTGAAGCAGCTTTCAACAATGATTCTAGTTGAACAAACAGTAATCAGTCTCTTTGGGTCTATGCCAGTTATTCTCTGCACTCCTCTTCAGCAGCCACTTAAATACTTTCGAATACACAGATACCCACTTTTGTTTGTACCCAATCGTTTGTCAATATCACGCTACTTCTACATACTTATGCACACACACACACACACCCGCTCATGAGCATACATACATACATATCTCGTGAATGTGCCAACCACAGGCGACTCACTGCTCATTCATTTCATTCGAAGTTCACAATCAACCGCAACAGTAACAACAAGCAAATTAAAAAAGCGGCGCAAATAATAAGTCGAAAACGCAAATGAAAATAAAGAGGAAGAAAAAGAATAAGAAGAAGAAGAAAAAAACAACAATCAAGTAAAAATACAACAAAAGCACGAGAACAACTGAATATCAGCCGATAAACACGTGAGCAGTCAGCAACAGTCGTTTTTTGTGGTCGCCCGAACCGGCACCGGTATCACTACCACCACTACCACCAATCAGCGTCAACATCAACACGAACACCGGCAACATCACCACAGATCAACAACAATGCGTTGAGCGAATTTCTGTGGAATTTCTGCTTTCGCATGCGAAATCACATTACGATAGCGGCTGGTAGTCAAATGATGTGAGCTGGTGAAGAGGTGAGAAGGTGGCGACCGAGAGAAGACAGAAAACAATAAGTCAAATGCATGCTTTTGTTATTTTTTTTTTGTTCTTGTCTTTTGTGCTCCCTGTTCGTTTGGTTAAAGCTTCTTTGTTGTTGCCATATGAAGGCGCTGTTGCGTCGGTAAGTCGGGTAGAAAGTTTAAAAAGTTGCACAACACAGCTGCTCGTGAAGTAAGCGTGAGGAGAACATGAATGAGGGAGGGAGTGAGTGAGTGAGTGAATGTGTGATTTCTCGTTTGTATGTACATGGATGAGTACGAGTGGCTTTTATTGAGTTTTTCCTGCTGTATGCTTATTGTGGTGGAGAGGCGACGACAACTGGTTTTTTTTTCCAATGAGGAGGCGTGAAGGGGCTTGTTAGGTACAACAAGTATCGAAATATGAACACACATGCGTACATATGTAGTAGACAATGGGTGTGGTGGACAGCGAAGGGTTGAGGATTAATATTAAAGGGTATTGGCTATTTATTGAAACTTGCAAAAAGTTGAAGAATATATAATTTACAAATATGCCGAAAATCGTCTAATCTCTTATTTACTAAAAAAAATCGAAAATGCCAACTTGAATAAAGTCACGTTTCTAGAGTGCCTCGTTGCCAAATGATACGCTTAAAAAGTTAATCCGTTTTTTTTCCAGAATCATTCGCCTCGCCTGCCACTTTCTTGCTTACTTTTCGCCAGATTTTTGTGCGGTTTTATTTTATTTATTTACCATAAAAGCAATTTATTTGTTTTGGCACTTGTGAATGCCAGACAAGCGAAATTGTCGACACATGTCTCTGTTTATTCTTTTTTCATTGCGAATGTTGTTTTTTCTTATTATTCGGTGTTTTCATTACATTTTTTTTTTTTAATTTTAAATACTATGCAAATCTCGTGACTTGCCGAAGCAAAACTCAGCGGTACAGTTGCGCACGTTTTCGCTAAGAGTTGTCTTTAACAATTACTGCTTACATTTTCATGCATTTATTTTTAAGTTCAAGGAGCGATTTGATAATAGTTGAGTTGTTTTTTATTTTACATGCTTGACATTTTAATTGAATTAAGTTGATCAATTGGTTGAAAATTGTGAAAACGAAGGTGATTGATTGAGAATGTCGTCGGTTTTTTAATGTAAGAAATTTTTAGAACATTTACACATAAGTAGAAAGATATACATATGTATGATTTTAATTAAATTTGATACTTAATAAAAAAAAAAATTTTTTTTTATTTTCTATCTCTACTAGATTTATGAGGTTTTAAGTTTTTGACAACGAAATGATCTTGAGATATATAGAAATATAAAAAAATTTTAATTTAAAAATTAAGAGTAAAAATGCAACTAAAGGCGCGAACTAAAATTAACGCTATTAAAATCCCGAATAAAAATGTATAAGTTAAAAATTAAAAAATTAAAAACAAAATATTTAAAACTAAAAATTGAAAAATAAAAATAAATACAAAAAAATATCTTAAATTGAAACAAAAATTCAAAATTTAAGTTAAAAACCAAAAATCTTAATTCGTTGGATATTTACTTAGTCGTAAATTATATTCAATTCCTGTTTTTGAAGCTACTGAAATTGTTTATGATTGTTTAATTTTTCGACGTAACCATACATACATATGTATGTGTTGACATGCAACAAAAAAAAAAACAATTAAAAAACGAAATTTAATTAAAATTTTCATAACTAACGGTAGGTAATACTGATTATAGAAAAAAGCACAAATTTAATTCTGTTACATATATTTTCCATACCAATTAAGCCCTTGCACAATTTTGTAACACGAAAAAATTATTTGTGACATTTAAATTTACGTTCGAATAAATTTCTAAATTTAAAATTTTTTTTTTCCAAATAAAAATATGTAGGTAATAATAATTTTTAATTGAAACTCGCTGGCGCGCAATTGACAGAAATGTGATTTATTTGACACGTAAAACAAATTCTCCTAATAGGAATGGACACGCTTGTGAATAAACATAAAAAAAGAAATATTTTTAATTAAAGGCAGAAGAGAAAATGTTCACGCTATAATTTATAGCCCAACATTTAAAGCAATGCAAATTATTTGTAGAAATTCACAAAAGTTCAAAATGCGCTCATTTAGTTATGTGTTTATATTTATGAATTTACTAACATACTACACGTACAGCAATTTTCAATTTTCAGTTTTCAATTTCTTTTTCATTTGCACCATTGCATGAGCGCATTTTCTATTTTCATACGATTTGCGTTTTCATTTTTTGTATTTCGCTATTCATCGCTGCCTCCTCCGCTCCACCGCTCCACCGCTCACTTTCTCTTCCTACTCTGTTTGCGTAATTTTCATGCATTTCTAATTTACAACTAAAAATTATTTATTTTTCTAATTGCTTTGATCCCTTCGCTCGATCAGTCAAATTGATCGTGCTTGCCTTTGAGCTTATTTTTAGACAACATAGTTCGCAAATAATTCAAATTTATTTTTAAACATCGTATAATTTATATTTGTCATCGCAACGTAGTAGTGTGAAGTGTTTGTGAAATAAATGAAAAAAAAAAAGGTTATTTAGAATTGCGCAAGAGAATTGCGCGGAGATACTATAGCAAATTTGTTTAGCGCTGCATGAGTCTGCAAAACTGTTTGTTTAAATAATGTGCGCTAACATTGTCAAATACTGCTAAAACTTTTGCTTGTGTTCGCGAATTTCACAATTTCTCAATGGAATTGTTAATTAACTGCCAGAGAGCGTAAGCTATATCTGAATTTAATAATTGATTCAATGGAATTTTTTGCTTTTAATAAATTGGTCGTTATTTGGGGCAATTGCTGAGAGCTTTTAATTTATTTTAAATATGGGCTAACTTGATTTAACTGTAGGGAATTTAGAACCAAGTGTTCTTTGCAATATATAATAATATCAATTTCCAATATATAAATAGAATTTAAGCAAAAACATATTTGAAAAGCATTTAACATATCAAATGTTACGTATACGCCCGAGCAATAGAAAAGTCGAGAAGTAATGTATACGGTAGTTTAAAGTGGCTGACTGGTGAGGTCAGTGTGTCTTACGAAAATTTATTTATTAATTTATTTTTATTAATTTTTATCTTGTAAAAAAGTACTCATTTATTAAATAAAGAGCTTGATTTTAAGATTTTAAATGTTACAAAAATTTAGCTAATAAAAGAAGCTACATCATTAAACTCATTGAAATATACAAACGATTCAAATTGTCCCAAGTCCATTAAAAAATTGTCAAATCGCGCGCAGCGAGGCAGCGGCTTCGCTATTGCACAGCTAAGTGAATGAAGTGAATCAATTAATTAGTAAATTCATACCTTGCACCTTTTGCACAGCAGCATCACAATTGTTGTCTTTAATTGCCTTTGACTTAATCAAGTACAAAAAGTTTAAAAGCAAGCGTTTCTCTTATTCAGTTTCAGATGCAACGCGATCATTATTACTCTCAACAGCTCACTCGATTTTCTTGACGCTCTGTCATATTTGTTTTTTTTTTTTCTTCCTTTGCTGATTATTGCATTTACTTGCTCTCATTTTCATTAAAGCGCTTATTCGAACATACAATTTTCCACTCATTTCACGATTCATCTTGTGTTGAGTAACCATTATTATCTCTTCTTTTACAAGCGTTCCAAAGTTTAAGAAATTGATTAAAAAATTATGCAAGAAAAACATGGGTTTAACTGCTCTTTGCGCTTCCTGGTATCGATTCGTATGCGATTTAACCTTAAGTACACACAAATCTCTTTAAATATTAATAAATATATTCTGCTGTTATTTATATCGATAGATAAGTGTATGAATTGTGCATTCCTGCATATTATAAATGCTTCCATCTCAATGTCAATTGGCCGCTAAATAAAATGGCTGACATTTACGTCAGCAGATTTTTGGCACTTTGATTGCAATGTATGTATGTGCATCATATTTATGCATGTTTATAAGTATTTCCTGAAACTCATACACATTAACATCACACTCATGTATGATTGAAAACTTTATCAGCTTTCAATGAGGTTTGCAGTTACTCCACTTGAACCTGGAAGTCCTTTGCGTACGTTAAGTTGAATGGCCTCTAATTAAAGATGTACGCTTCAGCGCTAGCAGATTATAGCACATCTGCGAAAAGAGCTGGGCAAATTTATGACAGTTAAATTAACTATTACTTTATATAGAAAATAGCTAGGGAGAAGGGAACGAAGTGGCGACTGCTCGACAAATTTTCGCGTTGGAGAAGAGTACTTTTTCTTGTCCAGACGTAATCGCTACAAATTAAAATAAACAAAAGACTTAAACGCAAAACGAGCAGGTAGCACTTTGCCGCTTACACTCACTCTGAGGTTCTTAGGTTTCGATTTACCACAATAGGAAGAGTCTCTCAGCTATTCCGTGACCTCAAGTTTATTTCCATAAAAAGGTTAAAGAAACTTATTTGTCTAACGGCTGAAAATTGTTAAACACTCCTCAAATGGAGCGATTATGATTGAAGTTCAAAGCTGATTTAGAACTTAAAATTTTTTTTTAATGTTCCTTTGATTTACCGACTGAGTCAAATGTTACTGTACGAGTATAATGAAATGACTTCCGTCAGCTCTTGTGAAGAAAGCAATTTGTCTTCAAACCAAACTTGATAAGCAATAAGAGAGAAAATTGTTTTAGCTATTTTTTTATTATTTTGCTTCACAAAATCTTGACAATCTCTGAATTTGTGAACCTTTTGAAAATTTCTCCGATTTGAGAGTTTGGAAAAATATTATTTCGTTAATTTCAAGAAAAGTCTCAAGTTATTATAAACATACATATATTGTGTTTCAACTTTTCATTTCGTAAATAATAAGGTTTTAGTTCTTCGCATATTATTCTCAACTAAATTACATAAATTTACGTAAAGCAAGTTGCTTAAGCTTACAGTAGTTCAAAGAAAATTTTCATTTAAGCTGATCCGTCGCTGGATGCTAGATGTGACTTAAAGCTGATTTTCTGTAGAAATGTTTTAGTACTCTTGGTGGATTTTTTATACCAATTTTGATTGTGTTTCATGGTACAGTTCCAGAGATACAAGCATACTTGGAAAAATACATTTTGAACTAGAACTGTAAACGAAAAAAGAATGCTACGAATCAACTTTGTAATAAACTAATGAAAATAAATTTTGAGCGAGCATTTAACTATTAAAAGTCTTGTGTGTCTCTTGACTCTAGATGAGCACCTCATTTCAGATTTAACATACGGATATGTTTATAGATTTATATAAGTATGTACTCTGCTCCATGTGTTATAATGTAAGCCTACCGTTGTGGCTTCTCGTTTTCGCTTGACGTATTTTTTTTTTTTTTGTTGTTTTACTCTTCAGTATGTATGCACGCTCAGCCTAGGCGCCAAAAAGTGAAGCGTCGCCGCTGTTGGTGGCATATGACAGAATAAACGATAAAAACCTTCACACACCAGGCAGTCATGTGTCAGTCGTGGCGAAGTAGGCGCGCCAAAAGCTACGAATATTACACTAAAGCTATAAAATCACCGCAACTCATAAAAAAAATAAACTCACTCAATAACGAGAGCATAAAAATAAAGTAGCGCAAACTTAAACAAAAGCTACGCGGCGTAAAAGTACTCATACAAAAGCGCAACAGTAAGAATATTTCGCAAATACAAAAAGACAGCAGACAGCAAAGTCGGCAAGATAGTCTCGCGCGTTGCGAAAGCAACACATTCACGCACCAACCAGTACATTCTGCATTGAGTAAAAGTGCGCGGAAGTGGCAAGGAATTCATACAAGCATACTACTGCATATACAAGCACGAGACAAGCAAACGTAAACAACAACAAGTAGTAAAGCATTAAAAACCACCAACGAGTAGCTGGCGTTGAAAAAAACAAAGCGCAACAACAGAAAAAGAGCGCAAATTGAATGCTTACAATTCAGTAGCAACATAAACGCGCTGGCAAATGGTTGAGCGAAGTGCTCAGCGGAAAAAAGTATAAATTTGAAGTAGAATTTCTTCAAAAAAGCCAACTTGCCAAAAAATTCAAAAAAAAGCAGAAAAATTGCAAACTAAATCAAAAAGCAATGTGTAACGCGCAGCGCAAAAGCAGTCGGTAGAACATGAAATGGTTTAAACGTGTGCGAAAAAAGTGTTGAATTAAAAAACACTCGCAAAATTAAGGAAACAAAAAAAAAACGCGCGCGCATACCAAGCAATTTTCGAATAAATTTTAAAAACAAAAATATTAATACGCGTTTTTTTTTTTAATTTGCCATCGTGCAACACTGTTCCAGTTGAAAAAAGGCGATTTTATCGTTATTTAATTTGCTGCAAACACGCACAGCGAAGACGCGCCCTCTCTAAACGCAAATCGCTCATACACACTTTACTTGCCAACGCCGCTAAAAGCAAAGAAAATACATAGAAAGACAAGAAGCAAAAATGTTGATATCATCGGAGCAGTGCAATCGTTCACGTGGCGCCCATGTCCTTGTCTGGGATCAGTCACGTTTGAGCGACATTTTCGAGGATACGAAGCCAGAAAGTATGTATGACAATGAGTATGACTATGAGTGTATGTGTGTGTGTGTGTGTGTTAGGCTAAATAGCATATGTTAGAAACATATTGGCATATCAGTTTGTGAAAAAGCACAAGTGTTCATTCGTAAATTATATAAAAATATGTACATATGTACTAAATTGTGTCTCAACTAATTAGCTGACGGAAGCCGTAGGCCAATTTATTGGTTAGACTTTTGCTTAATAAACTCTTTTTTTGCAATTTCACATAGCATTTCGAGGGTAATTTTGACAGCAATAAAATATAGCTCATATAGAAATAAAAATAAATATATCTGTATACACGCCCTTATATACAAACATACATACATAAATATATATGTACATACAAAACGTGTGCATTCATTGGTTGCGTGAATACTAAATTAGCTGAGTGAATAAAAAAATTTTAATTTAAAAAAAATGTCGCTAAAAATATGTGTATTTCTTAATGCAATATGAATTTGTCTAGTTGGTTTATAATTAGAAAAGTTTTAAAAAAGAATAAAAACTATTTTCTAAAATTTTAAAAAATTAAAAATTTATATAATGCTTTCCTAACAATGCACTGGATGCGAAATGAAACTTATCGAGCTAAAGACTTTTTAAAATAGGAATATTTCTATGGGCGATAAATCAAAAAAACAAAAAAAGGAGCAAGCAAAGAGTAAACAAATATAAATATTGTAAAATCAAGAAATTTAAAATTAAGGACTTCTTTCTATTTTGCTAGAAATATTACAAATCTATGCACTTGCATTAGCAACCTAGAAAAAGAAATAAGAAATTTTAACAAAAAAATATCTCATTTAAAAAAATAAAAATTTATGAAAATTTTTGAAACATCAGTACCTAAATTGAAACACTTTGTGTACTATTCGCACATTTTACTGATTTTAATTTGTTAAAATTTTTTGCAAACAAAAGTAAAAGAGCAAAACTCTATTTATTTAAATTGAAAAAACAAATGTGTAAAACAAATTTTTAAAATTTAAAAAATGTGAATAAGTGTTATTTACTATTTTTTTCATATGTATATAGAAGAGAACAAAATTATTTTAAATTTAAAATTTTGTGAAAATTTTTTAAAAGTTTAAATTAAAAAATTGGCTTTAACTCTACAAAAAATATGTGGGTCGCATGTTTTTGCGGAAATTTAAAATTAAATTTAATATTTTATTTTAATATTTAAAAAATTTTAAATTTAAAGTAATGAAAATTAAAAAACTTTTTGATTATGCGAATATTTTGCAACAAATTTTTTTTGTTATTCATGTATTTCTTTTTTGCGGAACGGTGCAAATATGTAAAATTATATAGATTTAAAAAAAAAAAATTTTCGGCATTTTCATTACCCACTTGTGAAAATTTGTAAAGCTGTAATTCTTTTAAAAAACGATTTTTTATTTAAACATTCTTTTTTATACATATATTCAGCAAAAAAAAATTTAAATTTAAATTTAATTACTCGTACCAATCGGTTAAATGTTTTCCAGCACGTGAACTTCACTGCATTACTAGTACATTTGATATGATTTATGAACAACTGCCGAAAATATTACGTATACAATTGACTTACTTAGATAAGGTAATTAGTCTATTGGCACAGCTGCTTAATACAGCCTTGATATGTGTGTATGTATGCTTGTATGTACTTCAAGTATATCTGTTCTCAGGCGGTATTTAACTAATAGCAATGAATAATGGAATAAACACACTTGAAATGTGACAGCGATCAGATTATGCAGACATATTCCACAGATCTGCTGGCACTTATTGTTAAAAAAATCTGATTTGGTAATAGAGATAAGAGAAGATAAAAAAATATTACTAACGCTTGACAAATAAAGAGAGTCAACGCTTTGTAAACGTAGATAAATGAGTATAGGAAGTTTCCTGTGAAATAAGTTATTCACGCATATTTTTTTTTTTTTTATTACTCTATTATCTTTTGCAATGCTTTAATGTAAATAGGAAATTGCGTGGAAATGTATCATGCGAAATAGGAAGTTTGAAATTTCATATATAGAGCAGGTAAATATTTGTCAACATGTCTGTGGATAGTTAAATTTAAACTTAATTCATTGCTCAATAATTCTAAAAAGTTCTGTAAGCTGGCAAAATATTTATTTGGTGTCAGAGTGCGACTTTTTTGCAACCAGCGCAGCTCTGATCATTAGTATGCTGTAATTCTCCACCAGTTTATGAGATTATATTTTATATGATGACATGCTTGCATTCGAAAGTGAACTGATGCGTTTTTCGGAGCATCAAATATCGCAGGAGACCGATAATTTTGCGCAGTGTTTAAACAAGATTTTATTTTCACGCTAAAAAGCAAGCAATTCAACACTCAATTAGTTTAAAATTATTTCCATTCAAATAAATTTTGGCAAGCTTGCAAAAAAATTCAATACTCATGTATTCAAATTTATTTTTAAAATTTTTGTTCACTGCAAAATCTTTTAAAAAATATAATTTGCTTTCTTTGATTTAAAAAAATTCGCATTGGAAGCAAAAAATATAAAAATATAAATTTTTGGTAGACTAGTAGCTTTTGCGTCACTCATATAATCGTATAGGCACGTGCATATCATATGTATCAATAAAAACTTAAACATTTGGTGGTTATACAAAAATTCAATGCTGCATTCCATTAAAAATACAAAAGAAATAAAATATAAAATTAAGTTTATCAGCATTTATTTCTTTTTCACTTTTTTTTAAATAGGAGAAAACCTGCTGAATATAAATTTTCATTTTTAAGAATTCTCATTTATTATATTGCTAGTATAGAAAATGCAACAATTCGAGTTTTTAACAAAGATGAAATAGAACAAAAAAATATATCCACTCTTTTGTCTTTCCTGTACTACGACTTTATAATACTGTGGTTAGAAATTGAAAAACTTACCGAAAGCGAAGTTTATTATTTATTATAAATGCTTCAAACAAAAAATAAAATAAAAACTAATTGATGAACTACATTTGCTGTAAAATTTTGCTTCAAATTTAACGGAAATACGAGCATAGGACAGTCGCAATTAGCGCAAAAAAATATTCACCATATAAATCACGTATCTACGTAATTGTTTTATATGTATGTATGTATGTATGTGCATACTTATTTATTTCCGAGAATGAAAATTACATATGTGCATACATTTGTATGTACTACCTACTAAGCATTTTTATTTGCCAGTATTAGTTAATTAGCGGCTGGCTTTTTTCATTCAACACCGAGTCATTGCTGAGTAATTTGTTCCATTTGAGTTGATTATTTTTTTTTTAATATTTCGCACGCAGTGGTTTTACATACATACATACATAAATCATATTTGTATTATATACACAAATTTACAAACTGATATGTATGAACATCGTGAAAGTCGATCGTTGGAGCCCTTGGAAGCTGCAAGCCAAGCCATAACAATAAAAAGTTTAGCGCAAAAAATAGTATTTAAAGCAAAATCAACCTCCTAGCTCCGCGCTTGGCACGCTGCAGCTGTTTAAAAGAGCCGCTGACTGACTCACTAGCGGCCATGCGACTAACTAACTAACTAACCGCCGAGAGTGGTCAGTGTAAGTTCCAGCGTTGCGCATACGTCACGTTGGCCGTCAGCGCTGCTGGTGCCGTATCAATTTATGTTTGTGTATATGTATAGCTTCGCAAGCAACTCAACTGTACTTTCATTCGACTTTGCACTCAGCGCCGCTGCTTTGGCGCAAAATTTGACTCAATACGCTTTGTTACATATACACAGACTCATTTCAATTACAGTGAAAATTATGAATGTAGGCGTATTCAACATGCTAATGCATAATAGCATTGATTTAGCTATGTATACGCGGCAATTCGAGCTGCTATAATAATATTTGCGAATTTTGTAATAATGCAAACAATTTGCTCCAAGTCCCCTGTAGGCGCATGAGTGTGCATTTTTTTTTCGTTGTAAATATTTTAATACCAAACAAACAAATACTTGTAAATATTAGTTTCACCAGAAGGTGGTGACTCGTTCTTGGTAAATAACCATCCTTTGCCTCACTCGTGACTTGCTACTGCATTGAGACAGAAGTGTTTTAAAAACGTTTATATTTTTGGTTTTTTTTTTTTTGCTTCTTAATTTATGGCATTAATAACGAAGGCAAATGTTCATATAAGTAACAAAGATATGTTTACATGCACTTGATATTTATATGCATACATACTCGTATGTACATATATAAAAATATAGCATATCACCTAGTATATGTATGTATGTATGTACATATATAACAATGCTCTTAAGTCGCAAGATATCGTGAAACTTGCGCGGTGGGCACGAGACTTAAGCGCAATAGGCCTTGTGATTTCTCCACCCGCATTTACATACATTCATATGAAAATATACGTCTCCACTTTTGACTCAAGCTAATTTAACATTTTTTAGAATATTTAATTTTTCAAAATGCACTTACATTCGTTTAATATTTTTTAATTAGAAATCCCTTAAACTTAATTATTTTTGATATAAATAATTTTATATTTTTTGTTTTAAAACGAAATTGTTTGTTCTAAAAAAGTGTGTTTCTTATTTATTTAAAAAAAAAATTTATATAGCTTTACAAAATTTGTTCACCTAAGATTTTCTAAGAATAATATCAATATTGTTAAACAGAGTAATTTAAATTATATTTATTAAATTTTTAATTGAAATTTTTTGTTCTAAAAATAATAACCATTATTTTTTTTTTTTGAGCTCGAGGTCAGTTCAATGGACGATTTTGTTTAGAAAACTGGCCTTTAGCTCAATAAAAAAAACCAATGATTATTCGTTTTAAAGGACACTAAGAACTTTAAAAGAATTTTAAATTTAAGTAACTAACTTTTTCTTACAAAAAAAGCTTTAATTTGTTTTTTAATTGCATCAGTAGCTTTATTAAACATTTTTTTTAAATATTCAATTTAAAATTGAATTTGAGAATTTTTTTCATAAAATCATTTCATGCAAAAATTCGGCCCCATAGAAATGTACAATTATTATTTATTTTTTTTTTTTTTTGTAATTATAGTTATCAAACCACAGATGTCGAACGAATTCCAGATAACAAAAACTAAAGCAAAAAACGAGTTTCAAGAAATTCTCGATTTTTTTTCAGCAAATTTTTCGAACATCTCTTTATTCTACTCTATTCAAATTTTTCCAATTCTAAAATATTTTAAAACTAAAATTAAAATTATTTTACTATAGCGAGAAAGAATAAAAATTTAGAAAACAGTTTGGTTTTCAACCCATAATCTTAACAAAATAAATCTCATATTTGATTCAAACAATAAATTGGGGTGGGTATAGGCAGAGTAACTTAACAATTAAATAACTAAATATATGTTTTGTTGAACACGTTCCTAAGTTTAATAACTAGTAAAATTTTATTGCAATTTACGGAAATTTTCCATATCAAATTTCAGTTAAAATCTAATGACCCACAGATTAATTTAAATTATACAGCATTGAAATAAATAATAAGGCAATTAGAATAAGATGCATTGAGGCAGTTTTGTGTATGTCGACTTAAGAATAAATTAGAAACAGAAAATTTTGCTACAACAAAGTTTAACCATTTTTTTTAAATTAATATAGATAAACGAGTTTCAATTCACATAAAGTGTTGGCAATCAACTTGCTTTTTTTTTATGCAGCACTTTAAACTTCATCGAATGAATATCAATAACACAAAATCAACATCACATCACTGTAAATAAATACCCAGCAAAATTTCTAAGTCACATAAAAACAAAGACTGCTTCTTCGAACACATGTTCTCATGGTAATTCTTTCAAAATATTACAAAATAATTTCTAGAACTTGAATTCCGTAATACTTCATTTATATGAAGTATGCGATTTCGACCGAAATCCTTTACATTTTTGATTTTATTAAGCGCTTTATAAATGTTCTGAGGTGGTTTATAGCAAGCTTGACTCCAGGTCGTCTCATAAAATCGATACCGTATTCAATCATGTCACGCGTTATGTCTTTGGAGTACGAAAATTTGATCATATTTCAGCTTGGAGGCTTAAATTATTAGGATGCGAGTTGAATGAATATTTAAAAGCTAGAAATTGTGTCTTTCTCTTCAGACTGTTATGCACCAAGACTCCGCAATACTTATATGAAAAATTAACTTTTCCTAAGTCAGAACGGTCTAATGATTTAATTGTACCTTGGTTTAATTATAAGAACTCAACCAGACTGTTTTTTGTCAATGCCATAAGGGTATGGAATTCCATTCCTTCTACAACTAGAAGCAAAATTAACAAAAGTAACTACAAACAATCTTTATATAACCACTTTTCTAAAGTTGGTTGACCCATCTACATATCTATACTTAAGAAAACTCTAGTACGAAACTATGTATCTAATAAAATAAGATATTTTTAAATTGTATAGATTTATCAAACGTTCCTTATTTTTAAGTACATGTTCATTTAATTATCATTTCAATTTATTTAAAAATTTTTTTAATTTTATTTTATTTTTTTTTATTTTTATTTTTATTATTTTTAAAAGTTTATAATGTCTCATTGTATTACCTTCTTGATGTTGTGCTACAAAAGATGTATATAGATCTTATTGCACTAATACATTAAACCTTAATAAATCAAATCAAATCAAATAAAATCGACAAAGCCACAAACAAAACAAATTTAAGTACATACATACATACATACATACAAGTACATTTTTTTCCCAAAAACTTCAGAAATAACTTGAAAAGCTCCATCACGAGTAAATTATATTTAGAGTGTTATTATAGATTGAAATAAAAACAAATTTTTTAAATGTAAAAAAAACCCTCGGAACATTTCTTTTTTACTCTCCTGGTTGAGCCACTTATAAGCTTGCCCTTGTACATACATATAGACATATAGACATATGTGTATGCACTAGATATGTCAATCCCGGGATCGCGGACTTTCTTAGCTTACGAATATCCCGGGATAAGTCTACTCAAATCCCGGAATTGTAGAAACCAAAGAATTTAGTAGCCATTTATTTTTAAAATTTAGTATCATTCTTTAAAATTTCCCTTTCAAGGATAAAACAAAGCTTTTAGAGAGTTCACAATAGACAAACAATACAGCTTTTTAACTCCATTAAGGCTTTGTTTTGTTCTTGCCATTATAAATGAACTCGATAATATCCCACTCGGATAGAAAATGAGCCTCATTATGAACTCACAACTCATTATGAACTTAATAGAACTCACAACGGGCTGCCAGGAGTGGATAAGGCAGAAAGTTTCAAAGATAAATTGCATTAAGTTTTAACGTGCAGCTCGCAATTGTCCAATAATCGAAAGGCATAGAATTTATCAGAGGGCTGGGTAAAAGAAATTGATAGTTTTTGTAATGCGCCGATAAAGGCTATGTCCTACAGAGGAGCGCATTTAACTTATTGTCAACAATCCAACTAACAAGTGTTGAGGCGCAGCAGTGCTTCTTCTGTACCAAATATGTGCATTTATATTATTAAAGTATAAATTTTTTTGTATGTATGTCCTTTTTTTTTAAATACCAATAAATCGTTCTTCTTTGTTGTGTTAATGATATTTTGTATACTTCTACAATACAACGATTACAGACGTGTTACATCTTTTAGCAAATCAAAAATTACAAATCAAAACTTCCTGAAAATCGGGATCCCGGGATTTCATTTTCAAATCTCGAAAAGCACAGTTTCAACAAAATGCTCAAAATTGACATCCCTAGTATGTACATTCTTTATGACACCACACTTAGTGATTACTTAATTTCCTCTACGACCTACTCACGCGCTTATATGTATGTACCTACATAATTCATACGTAGATATGTATGTAAATTTTTTTTATTTATTTTTTTTTTTTGCTTCAACATTTAGTGTCTGTCATTTTCCGCAAGCGTCAGCACGATAGTCGAGCACACGTGCACGACGGCACCAATGGAAAGCAACAAGCTAGAACATACATAACAAACACAATTCTGTTGTACACTGTTGACAATGAGTAAAGATTCTTAAAAAAAAAAGCATAAATGAAAAAAATCGCTGATCGGCACACGAGAAATCAGTAAACAATATTTGCATGAATATAAAGCTCAGCTCAGCATGTCGGCCGCATTTGTGGTTGTTGACGTTCTTTCCGTACGAATTTCCATGAACTTACATAAGCAGAACATAAATTATTGTCTTTATCATGCAGTTTATGCTTAAAATGCTGGATTATGCAGAAAATAAAGTGCTTTATTCCTTAGTGTATTTGTATTTTTCTTTAGGCCATTCATTCACATGCCTTCATGCGTCTGAAAATATGAGCAAAATAATATTTTTTTATTTATATTTTTTTCTACGTAATTAATGATTTGCAAGCACTGCTTGTAACAACAAAAAATTAAATGTAAAACTAAAGTTTCAGCGAAAAGTTTCTAAGTTAAATCGAAATTAAATTGATTGTATTTGTATCAAGTTTTGCATAAGCAAATTTTAAAGAAAGAAAATTGTACTTTAAAGCACAAACTCGGAAAAGCAAATGTGGAACTTATTTACAACGATAATTCAAATTTCAATTTTTAAGCAAATGACATCCATTTTATTTAAATTGATTAATTCGTTATAGTATTAAAACTTAATGTATTTAATATGAAATTTTAAGCGAAATCATTTCATGAAAAATTAAAAGCATTTTGCAAATTTGTATTGTTATTGTAAATAATAAAATTAAAGAATTTACCTTAATGCTGATCAAAAAATTGAACTCAAAACGTAACACTTACTGTTGACTGGCAGACTAAAGTAGGCCGTGAAAATGTTACATTTTAATTTTAAAATCTCGACATACTTTATTTTTTATTTTGCGCTTTTTTTAATGTAATATTTTTTAATAGAAAAACAATTCAATCTTTAACAAAAATGATATAAGTCCACAATTCAAAATTTTTATTAATTTAACAAAAATTTCGAAATGAAGGAAATTGTTAAAAAATTTCATCAAGTATGCAGTTTTATAGCGCATTAAATTTAAGTATATTAATGCACAAGTTTCAAGTGACTAAAAATAGTTGTTGAATTTTACACCCTACTGCAATTTCTTTTTTTGTAATTTCCTTTGTAGCATTAATTTTATAGACGAACTTGCAAAAGGTCGTTATTAAAAAAATTTTTTCAAAAAGCAACGCTTATTTGTAGAACGCTTGGAACTTGCACTTTATGATACTAAAATTGATTAGTTTTTAAAACTGCACATTAAAAAATTTTTTTCAAAAATTTTAATTTTAATTAAAAATAAAGAAAAAGAAAAAATTACTAAATAAAATGATTAGGAACATGATAACCAGTATACAAATTTTTTCAATAATTTAAATTAAATTTTTTTTGATGTTATATTCGCTGCAATATAGTTCTGCTGCGCCAAAACAACCACATCGAAGTACAAATGATATTTGCTCAACATCTGCAAGCGTGCCAAATTAGCACGAAATTTTCAATTTCCTTAAATTAACAATTCCGCGCAATCATCTTGAAAATCTTTTACATGCGCGCAGCAACACCAAATCGTGCTTTCTTTTAATTCGCTTAAAAAAAAATAAAATACCTTAATTGATTAAGATCGATGATGCTTATGCAGACGAGTGTCCGATGAGCGGAAATGTTTTGAATGGCATAGCAGATGTTTAAAATATTTTCATTAAAATTATCATTAGTATCTTGACGCAAAAAGAAATACATACATACATATGTACTCGTATGTCTATGCATAGGTTCATATTTAAAATTGTATGATATGTAAGTTAAGGCAAAATATACAGACTCGCATGATTCGCGTAGCGCGATTTAACTTAGTTAGCAAGCTTTCAGCGCCTCAACGTAAGAATGCAGCTAAACTTTGTGCTAATTGAGTGCCCTTTACATCGTTTGAATGAACACGTAAAATATCTACTCGTATGTATGTATGTATGTAGACAAATAAAAAGGCAATTGACGCTTAGTCTAAGGCGCCTACAAACCAAGCACATTTTCTAAGCAAAAATTTGCGGTGTAGTAAATTTTATTTTTACAATAGGCAAGAATTTAAAATAATTTATTTACGAGTAACAGTCGCCGTTTTTCGGTCGCTTTGAATATTTGTTTGCTATTTTTTTAGAATATTTACTCCTCGTCGCAGCTAGATTTTTTTTCTATATACATATATACTTGCAAAAATTATTTATTTTTTCTTCTTCTCTCATTCCAGGATGCTTCTCCACACGTTACTTTGTCACATTCATGCTCTTCCTGGGCATGGCCAATGCCTATGTGATGCGTACAAATATGTCCGTTGCCATTGTGGCGATGGTCAATCACACAGCAATCAGTGGGGATTCTCACGATCTCTTAGACGACGAGTGTCCAGCTCAAAATCTGACACAAGTGGTGAGTACTAAATTAACACATTTGTACAGAAATTTATAAAAAAAAAATTAAAATTCGAAATAGCTGAACTCTTTACTTTGCTATTTACTACAAACTCTTTTAAGCTAGTGTTTTTTATACTGTGATTGGTGGTCCTACAGGCGCTATGAGAGCCCACTCACCGAACGAAAGTTGCATATTGCCGATGCCAATTCCGGTTTGAGTATTTGGCGACTCAACAAAAACCTTTTCAGTTTACCGATAGATGGCTTCATCGCTGTACTTTCGTAAATTTCGCAGAACTATTATCCGCAGAAATCTCAGGCGTCAATGAATCTTAGAAGTGGTTACAGCGGCCGCTCTTGTTGTCCGACAACTCTTTAACTTCACTTAGATTATCATTGACTCCGATATGGAAAATAGTAGCAAGTTCACCAGCTAAAGAGTCTGCTAGAAAGGCCTAGATCGTACAAACATCCTCGGTAGTTAACAAGTGAAATATCAGCGAAAATTGTGAGCAGCTTGAATTCCACCGCCAAAATTATTTTTCCATGGCTTTCGAGTCACGGCTTGACTACCTTGAGATAGTTCACTACTCAGCCTAGCCTGGCTAGAGCTTTAAATATTGACGATTGAATGGTAGAGCCAGAGTCTATAAAGAAGTCAAGGCCTTTATCTAAACAAAACTTGCTCAGTGCATTAATGACAGAGCTATTCTAGATATTTATTTTTCGAGATTCATTTAAGTTAATTAAATAAAAGAAAAGATTTTTATTATTTTAATTATAAATTACATTCGTTTTTACAGCAAAATGGGCAAGACGGTGACTTTGCATGGAGTTCGAGTTTGCAGGGTTACATATTATCCTCATTCTTCTACGGTTATGTGATAACACAGGTTGGTATTTAAAAAAAAAAATCACATTCTTTCCTAATAAAAGAGTAGTAAAGTCTACTCAGAAACAAATTACACATAATAAAGAAAAATATTTGATTCCTACATATTTGTCGCCATCTCTTCCCTCAGATTCCCTTCGGCATTTTAGCGAAAAAATACGGCGCCATGAGATTCCTCGGCTGGGGCATGTTGATCAACTCCGTTTTCGCTTTCCTCGTGCCCGTATCCGCTTACCAAGGTGGCGTCTATGGACTTTGTGCCATACGTTTCATTCAAGGTCTCGGCGAGGGTCCCATTGTGCCGTGTACGCATGCGTTGCTCGCCAAATGGATACCACCGAATGAGCGTTCGCGTATGGGTGCCGCTGTTTATGCGGGTGCACAATTTGGTACGATCATCTCTATGCCGTTGTCGGGTCTATTGGCTGAATATGGCTTCGCTGGCGGTTGGCCATCGATTTTCTATGTTTTCGGCGCAGTCGGCACAATTTGGTCTATCGCTTTCTTATTTTTGGTCTATGAGGATCCCTCTTCACATCCAAGAATTGATGAGCGCGAGAAGAAGTATATCAATACAAGTTTGTGGGGAACAGGCGATCAGAAAGTGAGTGAATATGTGTAATCCAATTAGGAACTGTAATGAAATTCTTAGTCGCTTTTTTTTTTTCTAATATCTTTCTATTTAGTTACCTGTTGCTCAATGTTATTAACAATTTTATGTTTTAAATTTTCAGATTCCGGCTATACCCTACAAGTCTATCATGAAGTGTATGCCCTTCTATGCGATTTTATTCGCACACATGGGCCACAACTATGGCTATGAGACGCTAATGACGGAACTGCCCACTTACATGAAGCAAGTGTTGCGCTTCTCGCTCAAGGCCAACGGTTTCCTCTCATCGCTGCCCTATCTGGCTATGTGGCTCTTCTCGATGTTTATTTCGGTGATTGCCGATTGGATGATCTCATCACATCGTTTCACACACACATCGACCAGAAAGATTATCAACAGTATTGGTGAGTGGAGAATTTGAAGAACGCTGTGAAAAGTATTGTTCTAACACAAAAAAATATTAATCTTGCATTTCTTTAACATTTTACAGGTCAATATGGTCCTGGTCTGGCCCTTATTTTCGCCTCATACACAGGCTGTGATCGTGCCTTAACCCTTGCCATTCTCACAGTGGGTGTGGGTCTGAACGGTGGCATCTACTCCGGCTTCAAAATCAATCACTTAGATCTGTCGCCACGCTTCGCCGGCTTCCTGATGGCCATCACGAATTGTTTGGCGAACTTGGCTGGTCTGCTAGCGCCCATCGCCGCTGGAAATTTAATCAATAATAAGGTAAGATTTCCGTATATTTTCTAGTTGACTTTCGCACACACTTACCCCCACTCTCTCTCTCTCTCTCTTTCTAACTATCCTACACAGCCTACTATGGCCCAGTGGCAGATTGTCTTCTTCATTGCCGCATTCGTGTACCTTTTCTGTGGTACTTTCTACAACATCTTCGGTTCCGGTGAACGGCAATGGTGGGATAATCCAGCCAATGATGTCAAGGAGCCAGCCGCCTCTGTTATGCCAGCAACGACAACGCTGACAACGAATGGCACGAATCCTCGACTTCTGACTGGCGTAGACAACGGCTTGACTCTGGTGACGGGGAATATTCGTGAAACGGGTCAATAAGTGATAACGGCACGTGCGCTGAAATGCACAAATCGAGTAAAGAAATTCGTGTTCGATTGGTGCGTTCGCGTCTTGAAGCTGTGCAAGTTAGATAAAACAGGCATGCAGTTAGTTGTTTAAGAAAATTTAATTTAACATTTTTTTTTTGTCGATTTATATAAGTTAAGTTATAGTGGATTTAAGCGCGTTGCAAGTGTAAGTACATACATACATATGTATTATTTAAATTGAAAATGTAACGTTAGTGGGCGGGGCACGCATTAAAATGCATGTAGCACATCGTCAATGCAATTGTACGAGTAGCACTCAGCCAGATGGATAACGAAATTGTATTGCAAATATTTATATTCTCAGGATGTTAAGCAGAGCGTAAATTAATGAACGATAAAAGACAGTTGCCGCTAAAAGTATGCAACACACCAAAGTATGAAATACGAATATGGTGCCAACTAAGTGATTTTTTTATTAACAATCCAATTGTACATAGTTATGTACATATTTATGAATGTACATACATACATATGTGTGCTTGACCCGTGCATTGTTTATTTATTGAGAACTAAATTAAATTTAAAGCGAAACGAATATTTAAGTTATATAAATGCTGTTGAAACTTTTTACAAAAAATCTTTGAACAATTTTTCTTTTTAATTTTGAAATTCAAAAATTTGTTCCATAAGGAATTGTTAAAAAATATTTTGCGGGCAGTTTAAACCCTGAAAAATGGAATTTTTTTTTACCATTATAGTCAGTTGAAGATGTTAAGAAAAAACTAAAACTGGCCAAAACAAAGCAAGGAACAATCAGTAGGAGTGACAATATAATTTGTAAGACAAAATGTAAAAATTTCCATATAAAAAATATGTATTTACTATTCAAGACGATTTTTCAAAATTATTTATGATAGCGAAAGCAACTTGTAATGCAACTGAAATATTTATTTAAAAAAAACACGTAAATAAAATTGAAAAAAATTAACTCTTCAAGAGTTTAAGAACAAAAGTTGTACTTTATTTTTGGGCTAAGAAAAGGTTTGGAGAAATGTTTGAAACGTATTTACTAAGGTAATTATGAATAGACTGTTTTAATTATAAAGTTGTAAAAAAAGTTGTTGCTTACTTTTTTTTTAATATTGGATTGAATTTCAAAAATTCATTGACACCAACCAAAATATGAATCCAACCACCTTCTTGTGTTAGTCCGCAACATAATTGGCCCGGGTTTATAACCGTTCAGGCACTACGGCTCCAGCAGCGTTCTCGAAAAAATTATGGACAGCGTTAAATAATCTCACGAAATATGAAATTGTGAGGGAATAAGGGCAAAATATCGCTTAACTTTCTCATTGGTAGTGTACAAAGCAATAGAATTCAAGAAACAGTACTGATAACGACAACGATAACAATAAAAAAAAAAAAGCTAACGATAGCAATGCTGAAGAATCTCTCTAACACAAAAATAGATTAACACAAATATTATACAACTAGCAAAAACCATAAGAAAACGAATTATGACAAATCCAAAAATATCGATAACATCGATGACAACTTAAAAAATAACCATAACGAATGCGAAAACATACGATGAAAAATTTATGTGAAAACAAAATTAAAAAAAAAAATGGATATCGATAGCGATAGGTTGGTCGATAAATTTTACTACAAAGATAATGCCATCATTCATCAATATTAATCGGAGAAAAAGATAAAACCGAAGGCACATACGGGCGGGAAAAGTAATAGCACTCAGTACTTTTGACAAGTTTAGACTATTTATTTTGCTTTGATCGAAAGAGTAATACTTTTCTATTCAAGTTTTAAAACTTTAAACTATGTATAAACATATAAAAATAGTCATTCATTAAAATTTCAAAATTGAGAAATAAAGGAATTATAAAATAACCGGCAAATTTTGAGTCACTAAAAACGACCGCTGATTTTTTTTAAATATTTTTTCGCCTCATTTGCTTCTATGCACTTTCGTTTGAAGCAAATTTGTTTCAATTTAAAAATTAAAACACAATGCCATCGACAAATGAATATTCTAAACTGGTTAAAATATTGCATAGTGCATTTGCAATAGAAAGACGAAATATCTACTACTAGCTGGGAAAGATAGAGCAAAATGTACTTTTATTAAGAATTTTTCGAAAATTCGTCCCTCTCGCACGCCATGCCATTTTCTTCATCTTCCACGCATCTGTGACCTTCATTTTGCAAAATTCAGCTTGATCTTTAGGTTATTTGATATTCTAGAACGCCTGCACTCGCTTCCAGTTTCTTCTGTCTGCCCTTCATGCCATTCATTCGTTCGCGCAATCGTTAGAAGGTCGTCACATTGAATGAAGGTCAATAAACTATGGCGAAGACGAGGAGCTTGAATGCAAACTGCTGGCGATATTCATATTTTTGTGTATATACATATGTATATATGTATATGGGTACAGCGGTTTTCTCTTCTTCTTTAAGAAAAAACAGTCGCGCCCTGCAAACCGAGCACCACAAGCAGACAGGTATGTATGTATGTATGCCGCACAATCATCATTCTTCACTGGAATCCATACAAACATACCACATCCCTGAGCATATGTAGTGTAATGTGTATTTATTGTTGTCAGCATTAATTCGAAAAATCCTATTGAAATTCCTTATATAAAATACCTTACGTAAAAACAATTCGCTCAAATTTGCAACAACAAAGAATTCCCTTAGCTATTTTTATCATTTGTTAGCGAAATGCGATCGTCATCAAACGAAAGTGAATAAACAAAATAATTTCAACAGGTAATGCGCAACCAATTAGTCAGCATTTATTTTTATTTTGAAACTACAGTAATGTTCGAGAGAATATTTACGAAAAGTAATTAAAAAAAAATTGTTTATATTGCCGAAACCCGGGATTGAACCGGGGACCTTTAGATCTTCAGTCTAACGCTCTCCCAACTGAGCTATTTCGGCTCATATAATTATAACCACTAAATTCTATCAAATACTACATACTACTGTAATTGCGCAGTATGACGCGACACTAGCGCCACACTAAATCCGCTAGTGTTGGTTCGAAACTTAGCTAAATTTAATATGTTTTACCAAACGCTTTTGTTCCAAAGACGCATATGAGATTTTAACGCCTCCATACTAAGGTTATTGACTCAGTTTTTTCAACCCGGTTGTTTCATAAGACATCTTGATTTTTCGAATATCGAATAAATCGGTTTGTTTTTATATCCAAAGCCAGTTTTTTACCTAGTTATAAATACATATATACATATGTAGTAGCAGTATTTTGACATACTTTTCGATGAGCTATCTTTCAAAAATGCTGATGCTAACTTTAGGGTCGACTTTAACTTGACTATGAATAGATAAACAATGGAAATCCAAATAATTTGCAAAAAAAGCGCAGCAGATTTTTCTATTTAAGCAAATGTAATAACAGACAACTTATATTTGACAGAGAAGATTTTCACGCGAATATCAGTGTGAATTGTTAAAATCCACGATTTAGAGAATACAGAGGTTGCGCCTTCCGCAAAACGCTATTCGCTCTCAGCAACTTTGACAGAATCAGCTGTTTATGTCACGTCACAGGCAATTTATTTGCATTTATTTGTTTACAAACATACAATTGCGCTTATATTACTTTCGGTGATTTCGTGTGAATTTATTCAAATAAAGCGTTTAAAAATGAAGTGTGCGGTCATTAATTGTAATAGCGACAGCTTTAAATGCGGAGGCGACTTTAAAACGTGCAGAAAATTTTTATCAACGACAATTTTTAATGTATGTACATATGTATGTGTGTACATCATGATACAATCATTTTTCAAGGGAGTTTCACTCTCTCATTACAGACGCCATATTAACTATTTGACAGAAACAATGTTCAGGATTTTCTTGCTACCAATTCCTTATTAAAAAATCCTCTATTTTTTGACATAAAAAAAACAAAGGCAACAGAAACAAAATTTGAATATGTGCAAATCTACATTTATGTATACATAAGGATATTCAAAAATCGGTTGCCTCAAAGGCTATAGTCGTACATACGAGTACATATCGTCGTCCGAATAAATAAATGTCGTATGCGAAAATTGGGCCAAATTTAGTTAAGAATGCAGTTATACTAAATTAATTAAGACTTTTAAAGGGAGTTATGTGTTTTTGGATTTCTTTTTAGTTTCTGAAATATTGAGCAAAATTTTGTCGTCCATTTTTTTTTCGGAAAAATATTATCAAATGCTCAAATAACCATGGCCAAATTTAAAAATCCGTAAAATTGTGTCATAAAATTTTTTAATTGTGTTCATATTTTCGCACGGATACTTAAATGTTGTATGTGAAAATATTGCAAATAAAGTTAATAATGCAGTTATTTTCTATCCGTCAAGCCATTTCAAATGGCGTTATTCGTTTTTTGATATCTTGTTTATTTTTCGATTGAATATTACATTTGTCGTATGTCATGCACATTAATCTAAAACAAAATTTTACTTAAGAAAATCGTTCATAAATTCCAAATGAATTAAGAATTAACAATTTAAATAAAATATTTTTAAATCTTCTCGAACTAGTAATATTCTCCGAGACTTTGCCCAAAATCTATTGTCGACTTTTTTAGAAATTGAATTCTAAATTTCAATTGCGATTTCTCAAAAGTCTTCAAATGTAACAAGTAAGTCAACTTTTGTCAAGCAATTATCGCCTGTCAAAAACTTTCCTCATGTAAATACAACTCTAAAGTTTTCCGTCATCCCTTGTCAAATTTGGTTAGGAGACAAACGAAATGTTGACACTGCAGATGGCACAACGCCGAAACCGGTTTGTCTCCAAACCAAACTTGACAAGGGATGACGGAAAATCGTTTCAACAAATATCAACAATTCACCCTGTCGGACAATAAAAAGAAGAAAACAACACAATTCTATGGCTTAAAAAATATTATAAGCCTTGATTTTAACGTAAGTTTCCGGTTTTTTTCAATTATATTCGAACTTATAGTACAGTATTAAATACACGTAAGTCTGACTAACTATCGTTAGCTAGGTTTATGGTAAAGAAGAAACTATATACATATTTTACATTTACATTCATCAATAATATTCCACTGCATTGGTGAAAAAATATACATCCAATATATGAAAAATAAGAACATATAGAAAATGTGCACGTTTTGTGTTTGAAATACAATAAAATTAAAATTAAAATAACCAATGTCTAATTCAAAGTAGTGGCAATATTGGGCGTCTGCCGTCGAACAACGTTTCTGTCAAAAAATTCAAGGTGAAACCAGAGAACTTATATTTGTCAATATACGTTCTCTGTTAAGAGGACGAGAAAGCCTTGATTAAGTGTATAACGCCTTACTGACAGTAAGTTATTCTAGCTCGCTCAATGCGGAATTCAGTCGGTAACCTCAAGATTTAAAATTTATGATACTTATGAATTGAATATTATTGCCTTTCCTCGCTTTTACGTTTTTATTTTTTGTGTTTGTCTTAATTTTTGTTACCTGCTTATCCCTGTGACTAGGTGAGAGACTTTGTTTTGTGAGTTACGGACTTGAGACCAATTAATGCCAACTGGTCTAAAATTGTAACTTTTATCTATTAAAGACTGAGGCTGCTTACTGGATTCGGACATTAAACTATATATTATTTTTTAAAAGATTTCTTTCATAGGAAAAATTTAATTTAATTGCATGTATGTTCATTAATCTAGTTTTTTCATACTTTGAACAAGGACCGGTTTACCTGGTTTTTTCTTGATTTAAAAATTACGAACCGGTTCTTTTCAAATTGCCATTTTTCGAATAATTCGAAAACTGGTTTTACAAAAAAGTCGCATAATCGAACACCCTACTGCATAAGTACATAAACAGATACTTATATTAATAAAAGTTTATTGTAACCGAAAGCTATAAATGTGTTTGCTTGTGTTATATTTACGCTAAATTAAAAAAAATTCTTAAACGCTGTTAACGAACCTACTAATATAGTAGTGTGTGTATGCATGTGCATATGTATTAAAAGGTGTGTGAAAGCTTTCGAACACTCGCATCGGAGTACCAAGTTAAAAGAGCGTCTTAAAGCGCGCTAAGGCGTTTCAAATGTCGATACGTTCACGCCCACATTTATTGTTGTTGCAACAGGAAACATAATTTCTCCACAAATTGATGCGATTTTAATTGAATATGTTCATAAAAAATCAATAAAATAAAAATAATAAATATTGTTTCTTTTTGAGAGAACAACGCATTTGGTGGTCAAAAGCTGAACGAAGACGACAATTCGGAAAACAGGAAAAATTTACAGAAAAATTGAAGGTAAATAAATTAAAGATATGTAACTGTACAAAGTGCTACATACTTTAAGAATTACATTGGATTTATATTATTTAAAATATTGTAAGTTAACGAAAATATAATATGTGAATTAACTAAATATTTTATAAAAAAAAAAAGATGACTTAATAAAATATAAATTCTACAAAATTAGATATACTAAAATAAATACAAATAAAAAAAATTGTGATTAAAAAATGTGTCTCAAGATCACTCGATGAATTGAGGTATTCTGTATATTCGGGCCTATGTAAAACATTTCAAGAAAAAACTTGTCGATTTTTTCTACTACTATAATTGGAATATAAATATAATACAAAAACTAAACTAAAGCTATCGATATTAATCATGCTATAATAAATTAAAATATGTAAAATTAAATTTAAAATAGTTAAATTAAAAATTGGCTAAAAACTGTAGTTTCCGCATTACGTCGTACGAAATCAAGACCCAAAGTAGACTTTTTTTTTATAAAATAGCGAAAATGCGTTTATGAAAAAATTGTCAAAAATCAACGTTCATATTTATTCACTTCAAACATGCAATTTATTTACAGGAATTTAATTAAAAACTACTTACTCAAATAAATCTCTAAAATTGTTTTAAAAATTTAAAATTTGAATGAAACTTTGTTGAATTCTACATATTTTTATATGCTCTATTATTATACACAGCACTATGGTCCTTACTAAAATGCAGCCCAATGACGTCGATCAGTCTGTGTCACCATTTTATGCTGCGCTCAGACGGACTTGGCAGGCATTTTGCGCTTCAAGCAGCATACATGGATTGAAATACACGCAAGATAGAGATACAAACATGCTGGTGCGGTAAGTAAACATGTTTATATATTTATGTATATTAAAGTAAATGAAAGGAAAGGAAGCATGGAAAATAATTATTTGTTTTTCATAATTTATAATTTTTTATATTTATTTTATTTTCGTATTTGTACCTAAACTTATTTAAAAACCAAACATTTTCCATTCAATCTTCAGTTTCATCTGGTTTCTCATCACTCTTGTAATGTTCGCCTGCGCCATTGCAATGGTAATCACTTTTTATGTAAAGTATCGCAGCAATCCGACGCGCATGAATATCGAGAGTGATCACGCTCCAGTTGAAAGCCTTCCGTTTCCAGCTGTTACTATCTGCCCAGAGGCGCTTTATAACAAAACAGCTGCACGGCGATATATAGAGACGCTGTAAGTTAGCAGACTATTTGAAGGGTGTCTTTTGCATTTATACGTGAATCGAGTAACTCAAGATGTATAGTCTCTAACTCTCTCCTTCTCTCTCTCTATTTTGCTCTCTCGCTTTAGCAATATTCCACTAGGCGCCAATATTAGTCAACTCGTAAATGCTTTAAGCGTCACTCACGGTTTCATAAATGATGATGATAAGCATAGTAGCCGTGATATTGAATTATTACAAAGTCTCATAGATTTGAACGATATCGACATATTAACTTTCATGCAAGAATTATATTGGGACTGCGAAGATATTTTGTTTCGATGTCGTTATCAATGGCTCATAAAGAACTGCAAGGAGCTTTTTCAAAGGTCGCGCACATTCTATGGCTACTGCTGCTCTTTCAACCTAAAACAAGACAAGTGAGTGAATAAGAACTTTCTGCATTTATGTAACATTCATTCTCTCACGCATATTAACATTCTTAACAGCCTCACATCCAGTGCCTCAACTCCACTTCCCGGATTATTAAATGGTCTCTCTTTGATACTTGAGTTTACCGATGGACCCACTGAGACGAAACCGAATTATTCGAATGGTTTCAAAGTGTTAATCTCTGAAAACGATGCCTTTCCGAGTGGTTATTCTGGCATAAAGTTTACACCGCCCAAGCAGGAAAACTTTTTTGGCTTACGCCCAATAGAGACTTATTGTTCGCAGAGTGTTAAAGAGCTTTCAATAGAGGAACGTCAATGTGTATTGCCGGATGAGTTTCCACTCCAACATTTTCCGAAATATGTTGCCGCTAATTGTAACACAGACTCTCGTGCGAACAAAATGTTAAAAGAATGTGGCTGTTTAGCGTATTATTTTCTCTCAAATCGCACAAATGCTCGCGTCTGCTCGTTCAAGGATATACCCTGTTTGGCAAACAACTTTGGTGAGTTTACATTTACAAACGTTTGGTACATAAAATTTTATAGAAATAATATTTTTAGGGAAAATAATAGGACGCTATAAGTCTGTGACAGATGATTGTCCGAATACTTGTGAATCAGTAAGTTTAAATGTGGAGTCGACAAATTCTGAAATTCAGGTGGATATACCGACGGTGGACGAATTTTAGTAAGTAGTCGATATTTGCCTTTTTTTGTAGCGAAAACAGTGTTATTTATGTTGGTGCAGTAAGCCATCTGATGTGGATTTCTAGGGAAACTTTCATGTGATTTTGTTAAAAATTCTCTGTCATTTCTTATTACAGCAATGGTATACATGAAAATCATACCGTGGTTCATATTTACCTAGGTAGTGAAGTTTATCGGCGCATAAGACGTGATCTGCTCTCAAGTAGGGTGGTTCTGATCTGTAAGTTTGTCAGACACGAAGAATATAGCAATTTACATATTCCCTCAATTTTTCAGCAAACTTAGGCAGCGCCTTTAGTCTCTTCGTGGGCATAAGCTTCGTTTCTATCATTGAAATTTTCTACTATTTAACTGTTGTGTTAAGGAAGTACTACATACAAGAAATAGAGGCGCGTCAAAAGCTGAATGCACTTAAACTGAGAAATAATTTGAAGTCCATAAAATCATAAAAATATACAGTGGAAGACAAATACTGGCGGCAAAATAATGCAACTCAGACATTTTGACAAGTCGCATCTATTCATTTTGCTTTGATCTAATTTGTACTTTATATAATTTACAATTCAGTTCATTATTTTACAAATGCCATATAAACTTAAATGTTATAGGTTAAACTATATTTTTAAGAACTTATTAAAATTACAAATCAAAATAAATTGGAATTATAAAATAAAATACAAATTTCAATATGCTGAAAAAAAATGAGAACAAAATTTATTTATATTTGGAAATTAAATGCAACACCTCCGACATTGTGTATAACAACAAGTGAGATATCTTATTTGTCAGTTGCTTTTGACAGGATACCTAAGATGGCGTTTGACAGGGTACCTAAGCTGGCCGCCAATATGTCGACAATTACGAATGGCCCGAAGTTGGAAAAAGCTGATCTGAAAATATTTTTGGGGGGGTTTAAATTTTTTAGGATATTTTACATATTTTGAGATATTCGATTCATATCCATTATAAACATAGATATAATAATATTGGGTAAAATGTTGAATGCATTTTTATAAAGCCATCGATAGGCTATGATATAATTTGAATCAGATGAATCATAAAACGTCAGGGGTTTAAAGTGCTTCATCGATTCTCCTCTTTTTCTTTGCCAAAATATCTAGGTCACTAGTAACCTCAATATCTCGAGAAACGTCTTAAATCTCCGTAAAATAGAAAAAGACCGTTCACTCGGAGCCACCGTGACTGACAACGTAACACTGATTTGAAAAATTCGGTAAATGTGCTTGTAAAATTGCATATTACGAATGCGGTTTGATAAGTCATAAACTTTTAGAATAAAATACACTTTTCGGCAAAAAATCATTTCTTTGTATTCCAGTTACTGGGTAATAATTTTTAATTTTTTTGTCTAGAGTGAGTTTTTGTGTGTGCTACGAATTTGAAAACACGGTTGAAATTTTCTGAGACTACCGACCAGACACCCAGAACCCCTCCCCTGTATCCGTCCCTGCATTCGGGTAAAATATACGAGGAACGCCAGGGTTGCGAATTTACTTTGCAAAAACAGGTGATCTCAGCTGTTCCAAATTTTGACGTTTATCGAAAAGATATCTCACTTGTTATTATACACAATGACCTCCGACAAACAAATAATCGAAACTGTTCAAAATATCGCAATTCAAGAGTAAATGAAGCATTGTCAGTGGCTCTTGGCGGTGCCGGGGGATGGACTTGTTGTCAATTGCTGGAAAATGAGAGAAAAATTTACTTTTACTAAGAATTTTTCGAAAATGCGTGTTTTATTGTGAAATTTGTCCCTCGATTGCCTTTCATATTGAACATTCTTCCTCGCTTTCATTAATTTTTTCTTTAGCCTAAAGGAGACGTACATATATGTATGTATGTATGTATGTATATACTAGGGTCATTGACTCGGTTTGTTCAAACCGGTATTTTCTGAATTATTGTAATGTTTTTTGAAATCTTGTTTTTCGAATAGGGAATAAATCGGTTTTTTAATCTCCAAAACCTGGTGTTGACCTAGTTGTTAATTTAAAGCATTTAATAAATAATAAATATACGGCAGCACATCAACTAATTTAACACATGTTATAATTTATATTGAAATGGAAACCATAAAGTGTGCTTATCAATTATATAAGACGATTATATATATTCGAACTCCAAGGCAAATGATTGAAAAATTGTATAACTCGTCATTGACAGTAATGCCCGAATTCCTTCCGAACTATCATCATATTCACTTGGTAAGGTTTTCTGCTACGAAGGTAATCTGCCAAATTCTTGCGTGTAAAGTGTGCTGCTTCCTTGGGAGACAGCTCGTAATAGTTTCGCATTTTGTACAGAGCAATATTTTGGAAATGAACTCGGTAAACTGCACAGTATCACCCGATTCTCCCATTGTTGCAAACACGATACTGTTTGAAATCTTATGAATTTTATTTTCATCTGGCATAAACTAAATTAAAAGTTAAAAAATGTATGTTAACGTAAAAGCTCAATTATTTACCTTCTTTCATTCCTCTTTGTGTTTTTCTTATATTTGACATTTGTTTCGACTGAGATGCCACATGTAAGCATTTTAAATAAATCCTAATAGTCAGCTGTTTTTCATTGTTAAGGAAGAGTTACAGAATCACACACTTGTTAGTGCAAACAACAAAAGTTGTTAAGTAACCACACAACTTTTGGGTTGTTAAGAGTTACATAATCGCACTACAGTATGTGCCAATTGCTTACTCCCCCCTCACCGCGATATGTTCTGCTCACGCATCTTTTGTGCTAACTGCTAAGGTGCCCACTCATCTGCAAGCAGAGATTGCCTTAAATTTATTAAAATAAAGCTAATTATCACAATAAAAACTGACAAGAAATACAGTATGCGCGAAGCCATAGCAATACACAAACAACAAATTCCTCCTCAACTAGACAACAAATCGACCCCTTTTTCTAATATAACAAAGCAAGCTGCAAACCACGATTGAGCGAAACAAAAGTTGCGCCCATCGCAATACCGCTATTCCTCTCTTTGTGATTTTGACAGAATCAGCTGTTTTTGCTGCATCACACTGGTGAATCTGGTTTATTTATAAGGGAAACGCACCCATTTCTGGACACTCAATATTTTCTTTACTTTAACGCTCTTGTTTCAACTATTAGTAATAATATTTGTATGATAAATACATATTTTTTAATAATATAGCGTTTGCGTAATTGTCATGATGTATTTATTACCCTGAAAAAAGCAAAGATGTCCGGATACTTAGATGGTGGTTCATTTACCCTACATTACATTTCATTTGCATTTTGCTTTGTTTTGTTTTCTCTATTTCCCTGCTCAACCAGTGTGATGTCACTCAAAGGCAAATCCTCTCTGATATGCGCAACCTTGTTATCCATTATTCTTGGCTGCAAACGAACAAAATCAGAACATTAACTCAAGCCAAACTAATTTCTCAATCTCTAACCAAGTTAACAACAATATTTCTAATATTGAAACTTCAACAAACATCTCAAATACTCTCACCACTAACAGCAAAAGCTCAACAAATTACACAAGCACGATCATTTCAAACAACAACTCACTACAATTAGACTCAGATTGTAATCAAACACAACAAAGAGCGCTCATCGTTAACTTTCTCTCCCAAATGAATTCAATCCCACAAAACTTTATCTCTTCACTCTCTTCTATTCCTACAAACTCTTCAAATCGAAACCTTAACTCTGACCATTCTCAATTTACTCTCTCCGAAACAAACGCTCTAGAAGATGTTTAACACATGAATAGAATATTAATGGCCTTCTCAACAACTACGTTCATCTCAGTTTAATCCTACAGCAAACAAGGTGTTGCCATGTTGGTAAAAGAATCCCTCACTCACAAATGTATCCCAATAGCAGCGAATATTCAGTCTGTTACTGTAGAAATATATATTGGTTATAAGATTACAACTATTACATGCAATATTCCACCTGGACAACAATTTAATAATACAGAAATCTTAAATCCGATGAACAACTTTAGCATCCTTATGGGTGCCTTTACCGGGTGGAGTCCTCTTTGGGGATCTCCTACAACAAACAATCGAGGCAAAATAATATAGGATGTAATTCTTTCAAAAAATGTAGTTGTTCTTAACGACGGTTCCCCGACACATTTTTCGACGCATAAGAGTTTTTCCATCCAGACATTTCAATATCTTTCTCCTCCATAGCCCCAAGACTAGAATGTTAAACATTGAATGAGTTAAGCCAAAGCCTAAATTCATTACCGATAGAGCTGATTTGGAAACTTTCTCTACACCTAGGAAGCAAAAAACCTGAAGCTGCTAAAGTCAACAAAGACGCTTGACTATTAAGTCACTTTTACGTTCAGCGGCTAATATATGTAGCTATTCCACAGCCAAGCGCAAAACAATTTTTAACAAAACTTCCATACTGGTCTAATCTTCTCTCTGTTCTTTGAAAAAATAAACAGTCTTTTTGGGAAGAGAAGAAAGTCAATGCATGCTTCCACAGCGAATTAAAAGTATCAAAAAGAAAAGCTTTAGAATCACTCAAAGCTAAAATCACCCCTTCCTCGAACCCGAAGAATATCTGTTCAGATATAAAGTATCTTACCTCTTCCTATCAAAGTAATCATATTCCTTTTATGCACTCCCCAGAAGGCCCAATATATTCTCCTAAGGACATTGCCGAAAAGTTTGTAGTAACTTGTTCCAATGATTCACGTAGTTCTAACTTTCATTCCGACTGTAGTGTTAAAAAATCAAACACATCATCAAAATTTTATAATAAACCCACCCCCTCCAACGAAGCTCTTGTTATTGAATCTCGCATAACATTGCAAGAATTTAACTCAACTCTTTCTTCGATGTCCGGTAAAATACCTGGTGTTGATAGGATAACCTACAGTATCTTAAAAAACTTACTTCTAGCACTCAAATCCCGCCTCGTTAATCTATACAATTCGATATTAGAGCAAGGAATATTCTCCCAATCATCCCTATTCCCAAACCAAATAAACGTAACGCCCTCATTTCCAATTATAGACCTATATCTCTGCTACCTTGTATGTCCAAAGTTTTGGAGAAAATCATTGCACGGAGAAATCATTGTATGGTTTGCCCAGCAAAATAACCTCTTAGAGATCCACTCCTATCATTTGAACACTTTGCCTCCACAGCCTTGGCAACGAGGAACCACGTATCGGTACTCAGTATAGATTTTGAAATAGCATTGTTTTCGTACTCGCAGGAAGGTTGGAGAAAAAATGTATAACATCATAAAATCGTACCTAAGCAATCGCAAGTTCTTTGTGCGTGTAAACAACCACGAGTCCAACATTCTCCAACTTTTCAACGGAATACCGCAATGTGATCCTGTTTATAATAGCCTTCAAAGAAGTCAACTCTATCATATCTATAAACCGAAACGTTGAGCATTTGGCTTATGCAGACGACGTCCTGACTTTTTCTAAAACAACTGACTTAACAATTGTTGAAGGCACTTTTACCAACATCCTCTCTGAATTCAAAGATTGGTCTAAACCATCAGGAGCAAGTATGTCGATAGACAAAAGCTCCACTTTCAACATTTGTCGTATGCATAAGTGTACGTTCCCTCTTAAAATATTTGGAATTATATTCGACAAAATAAAATTAAGTACTTGTCTTCAAAACATTGTTTAAATCATATAAATACGCTAGTAAATATTACAAGAGCTTTAATATTATCTAAGATAGACTTTGGACTGGCAATAAACGGACACTGTGTCTACACCCACCTAAAGCGTCTAGACTCACCTTATCACGCAATAGTTAGAAGAAGTATAAGAGCCTTTCCCACTTCCCCCATAAACGCAATCTTAGCGGAAGCTGGTTTACCAAATCTTCTAGTAAGGGTTACACTATTTTACTGCAGAAACAAGCTTTTGTTGGAATATGTTTGCTCCTGTTAGCATATGAAGAGGAAAAAAGTAGAAAATCAACGATTTCACTCATTTTAAACCAAGCCGATGAACATAACATACTTATGACGCCTGTTCGCATAGAAAACTTAATTCTTCCAGAGTGGATCTTAACAAACTATTTAAACATCGATAATCGTTAAAAGCGCGATTAAAATACTACTAGCTCTGAAGAATGAGTGGCCGCTGTGGTCGAGTTGATAGCGGTGCGTGCTATAACTTGATATGCCGGTGAGTTCGAGTTTCGAATCTCAATCAGGGCAAGCAAAATCTGTAAATTCCTCCATTTGTGGTATAATATAAAGACGCACACCACAAATGGTAGGAGATGTTCGGCCAAACACTGAGCTATATAGTGTACGCGCCAAAATTATATACATATGTATATATTAGGCTGTTCTTACTTTGTACCTATGGGAAAAATTTTTTATTCGAAATTTTTGACACGAAAGCTGAAAATAGTTGAGACTTGATAAGAAAATGAATCTGCAAAAATGTCACGCCTCTCGGACCACGCCTTATAGTGTCGATTGTAAATTATAATGTTAGTTGTACGTCACTCATACCATATGGTACCTTCGCCGAATTGTGCATTACACAAAATTATAATTATTTATTACTTTTAAAATTTTTTATGAACAATTCGGATACATTTTCCTATGTTCTTGTAAGCATTGTAAAATCTAACCGCAATCACTTTCATTTTTGGTTAGCAATCCGTGGTAATCTTGCATTAGTTTTACGGCTCTTTCTGCAGTGTCGTTAACTACTTTTAGTGACTTTATTATTTTTTTGCCGTCCATATATGAAGCCTGCGTCTGCCATGTTTGTGGGTTGAAATCCAAGAAGCTGGTATCTATCTGTAGCCTTGAAAACAATTTGAGACTATTGGAAGATATGAATTGCTCCATTGTCTCGTCTGTAAGGAAAATATATATAAAGAAAAGTAATTTAAGAATATTATTCTCATTTTATACCTAACAATTGTCCCATGTCTTGCGAGCTTAGAATAAGTTTTTTGCATCCATCGCATCTGCCGGTTTTTTTTTAAGAGCACTGACCATTTTGGCTTTTGTCTCGACTGTGATCAAAAAAGGCTAAAGCGGCGGCTTCCTCCGTCAAATACCATAAATGGTTAGACAATTATCGCAGTGCAGCATCGCTGGTTATGAAATCAATGCTTTCATAATATTTGAAACTTTTTATTATATTTAAATCGTCAACGGGCGCAGCAGTAGCGTCGGAGCATTTGAACCAAATCTTAATATAAAATCGCACTATAAAAATACAGACATCAGCTAGTGCTGATTTTTGCATTGCTCCTGGAGGACGAAGTCGGATACGTGTATCACTTTTTACATTCAAGAAGATTAATGTCAATTCCAAAAGCTCTGGTAGTCTTCTCTAACTAGACTTTTTTTTAACTGTTGTGCAGCAAAATCTGCTATGTCATCGATTACATCGTTTATGCTTTGATGGCAATATTTGTCCTCCCTACCACTTTGATATTTTTCTTTGTCAAGCTTTGACCAACATTTCTTAAATTCTTTAAATAACGGAATATCGGGGCTCGATGTTAAGTGCGGAAGTTTAGCTTCAAACACTCCTCTCAGTACTATATCAAATATATGGTGTCGACAAGGGAGATAAAGCAGCTCTCTATCAAGCATTTTCTCTAAGAGCACCACTCAATCGGCCACTGTTTGAAGCTGTAGTGTCACAGCATAATGCCTGCACTTTCTACGATACATTCCATTCCTCCAACGCTATACTGCTATTGCTTGTTCTTTGCCCGTTGAGTTTGGCAGTTTTGAAACAGCAAGAAGTTGGTCATGGTTCATTCCTGAAACTACTATTGGCAACCGCTCAGCACTCTTATCATGGACATCTTGATTATAAAATGTATGTTATTTTTAGATACCTACCTCTAATCCTTGTAAAATCAAATTTATACTTACTTAATGATGGCAGCATCTTACGATCCCAATGCACAACAAGGAACTGCGGAAGTGATGATCTAAACTTCTCTTTAATCAGCTCAGCTTGCACAGAGCGCAGGTGTTTTCTTTGATGATAAATTGACGTTTGTGTTATAACCAAGTCATCAACATTGTGGCCAAGAGCTTCTGCAGTCGCTTGTAATATATAAACTGCATTCCGTACACTTACTTGGCATCGATCTAGGACAGAAATTACTCTTGGCTACTCTCGATTTCTTCAGTGACGGTATAGTTTCGGTTTGATCATTATCCACTTCGTTTGATCCATCAGAAACACTGCTAAATGATATTTCCCCCGGTTGAGTTTTTTATTCAGCCATATATCGCTCACGACGTTCTTCTTCATCGAGCTTTCTTTTTGTCTTTTTCCTCTGCTTGATATAAATTAAAATCGACTGATCCAAGGTAACCAACACGACCCTGCTGTCTTTGTCCGAGAAGAAAAAGCCTATATTCTTCAACCTTTACGAGTTTCATAACATCCGAATGCGCAACATCAAATAAATTGTCTAAATTTGTAACAAACGCTTTTTCTTTTTCACGGTAAGAGTCACCGGACTTTTTATGATTTTTCTGCAGATAACGCCACTCATCATACAATTCCTGCAATTTTTTAGCGCAATGGTGCTTTTCTTTATTGGGCAAACGTGCCTTTTCCCAAAATACACAGATAATTTTACTACTACACGAATATTAAAAAAAAGTACCTGCTTATTTGATTTCAAGTTGACCGAACCAACCAATAATATTATATTTTTATTTCTTAAATCCATTTCACTTCAAATCACTCTTTCTTGCTTGCAAATATAAACAGAATGAGCTCACCGTAAAATGAGAAACGCCAAAAAGCATTGACGCCGAGACGGTGTGACGGTACTATCTTGCTGAAGCTCGATATCAAAGAATCATACAGCAAAGAATACCAAAACAAAAACAAACGTAAGTGTCAACAAAAGGCGTCTAGAATGCGTTGATAACACTGTCCAACAAATGAAAACTTTTTGAATGGAACAGAATAGCGACCCCATAATTCTGGAAGGGTATGTTGAGTAGATCATTTTTGTAGAACAAACTTATGGTCCAGCACGTCTGAGTTTTTTTTTTACAGTGGGTCAAAGTTTTCATTTTCTGGTCGAAGGGAGCATTATACTATATGAAAAAAATGTTGTAACTTAATGTCTGAGAGAATTCTTATGGTCAGAGTTGTATTGTGAAATTGTACGAGGTTTATTTTTGTGGAAGATCTTAACCCTCTAACTGGTCTCTTTATGGGTCAATTTGACCTTTTTTTCGAGAAAATCAAAAAATATCCTTTAAAAAAGGACATTTAAGGATAAAAATATTCTACGAAAATGTTTGGCGGAAAATTTCAGTGGGGGTCACCAAAGACACCATTGTTGTAAATAAAGCTCTTTACGATTAATTGGCAAAATTACACGCCAACATATACAAAGCATGTGAAAACGTCGTCAAGTTCGGCCGGGCCAAACACTGAGTTCTCGCGTCTAGTCAGTGTGATATAAGAAAATTATTACAAGATGAAGAATTTTATGGTCATCTGTCGGATATGCAAAAGACAGCATTTGACTTTATGCAGCTGGTTATATCAGAATTCCTTGGAAACTATGCAGAAAATATTGAAAGCATGCTAATCGGTTTTAACAATATTGGCGTTAAGATGTCACTAAAACTGCATTTTCTGCACTCTCATCTCAATTTTTTTTAAAGAAAATCTTGGAGCGGTTTCAGATGAACACGGTGAAAGGTTTCATCAGGATATAAAGGTATTGGAAGAAAGATTCAAAGAGAAATCCCAAAGTGTAATGATTGCTGAATACGTATGAGGCTTGTACAGAAACCTTGACACTTCGGAACATTCACGTCAAGCTAAATACAGGAAAGCTTATTAAGTTTAATCTTTAATCCATTGTCATACTACTGCTGAAGCAAAAAAATAAATATGCACATACTATAATAAACCAGTATTAAAACAAAATTATAATTTTTTAATAGAAGTTGGCGTGTAATTTTGCCAATTAATCGTAAAGAGCTTTATTTACAACAATGGTGTCTTTGGTGACCCCCACTGAAATTTTCCGCCAAACATTTCGTAGAATATTTTTATCCTTAAATGTCCTTTTTTAAAGGATATTTTTTGATTTTCTCGAAAAAAAGGTCAAATTGACCCATAAAGAGACCAGTTAGAGGGTTATGATCTTCCACAAAAATAATCCTCATACAATTTCACAATACAACTCTGACCATAAGAATTCTCTCAGACATTAACTTACAACATTTTTTTCATATAGTATAATGCTCCCTTCGACCAGAAAATGAAAACTTTGACCCACTGTAAAAAAAAAACTCAGACGTGCTGGACCATAAGTTTGTTCTACAAAAATGATCTACTCAACATACCCTTCCAGAATTATGGGGTCGCTATTCTGTTCCAAAAATGTTGTTGGAGGCGAATAATTTGTGAAATGTAAATAATTTTGGGTAATGTATCATACACAATTCAGCGAAGGTACCACGGGGTATGAGTGACGTACAACTAACATTATAATTTTCCAACGGCACTATAAGGCGTGGTCCGAGAGGCGTGACATTTTTGCAGATTCATTTTCTTATCAAGTCTCAACTATTTTCAGCTTTCGTTTTAAAAATTTCGAATAAAAAATTTTAACGAACGGGCTGATATATATATACTAATATATAATTTCTCCTCTTAATATGAAACTAACCATTATTAAAACTTATAATCCTAATTATATTATTAAACTCTTATTTCTATAACTTTACGAACATAGAATATCCTATTTTTGTTTCTTTCCTCTCTTATTCTTCTGCTCTGTTAACTAAGTCAATAGCCGAAGGCCACGGCAGCCAGAGCTTTTTTATTATTACTTAAGTGGAAAAATTATTTATAATTGTTACCCTTTTCAATAAATAAATAAGAAATAAAAATTTCAGAATATATATGAGTTGCAGATTATTGGCTTTTCTCGCTTTTTTTTATTTTTTGTGTTTGTCTTTATTTTTGTGACCTGCTTGTCACCTGATGACAATTGAGTAGATTTTTTTTGAGAGTATAGAACTTGATGCCAATTAATGCCAACTCTTCTAAAATTGTAACTTTTGTATATTAGAGACGGATACTGCTTACTGAATTCGGACAATAAGTTTCAAAAATTTCTTTCGTAGAACTAATTGCATTTAGTTACATTTAAGTACCTGGATCTTAAACCGGTTTACCCAGTGTTTTCTCGATTTGAAAACTAAGTACCGATTTTTTTTAAATTCCATTTTTCGAATAATTCTAAAACGAGTTTTACAAAAAAGTTCAATAATCGAACACTTTAGTATATACATATGTACTTAAGTATGTACTTACTTTGTATTTAAATATAATTGTTTTTGCATATATGTATGTATGTAGATATGTAGTCCCAGGGGTTTCTTTTTTAAGACAAAACAGGCAATAAAACGAAGGTTGATCTACAATTATATCAATTTGAGATAAGCTGCGACTATTAATATATGTACGACCATACCCTTCGGCGACATATCCCGTGCCACTCCCGTTAGAGATACGACGCAACATTATTTTGGCAGGATATGTATGTATGCTAGTGTGTGTGTGTGTGCCTTTGTTATATGTACATATATATGCATTTGAGGGTGTGTTAAAGCATTCGAATACTTGAATCGGAGTACGAAGTTAATAGAGCGCCTTAATGCGCGCTAAGGCGCTTCAAAGGATGTTGTGAAAATGTCTGTACGTTCACACCCACATTCGTTGATTTTGGAGCAGGTAACATGTTATCTCCACAAATTGATGCGATTTTAATTGAATATGTTCATAAAAAATCAATGAAATTAAATTAATAAATAGTTTATTTTTGAAAGAACAACGCATTTGGTGGTCAAAAGCTGAACGAAGAAGACAAATAGGTAAACAGGAAAAATTTACGGAGATTTCAAGGTAAAATAATATAAGAAGTGAAACTATAAATGGTGCTACATACTCCTGGAATTATAAAAGATTTTATTATTATAAATTTATCAAATATAATATGTGAAGAATGTAAATCTTATATATGAAAATCAAACGCTATTTCGTTATGTCCGCAACACGGAAAAAAGTGAAAATTTCCACAGTTATTCGTTTATTCCTGTCGAAGGTGCTAACGGAGGCTATTTTTTAAGTTATACGTAAGGCAGGGTTTGTTTGTCTTTGCCCAAGGAAAATACCTCGATAGGTGGCTCTGGTATCGAGTTATGTATGTATATCTAAAAATCGTATTTGTAGTCCCATTTCTATCATATTCTATATGCATATGTATTGATAAGGGCATGGAAATATCTCTGCGAAAATTTTTTCAAATAGGCGGCGCTGGAGTAAATTAAATGCCGTTAAAATAGAAAACTTAAATGAAATAAAAATTAAACTAAATTTTAAAAAATTTTTGTTAAAATATTGTGTCTTGAGATCGGTCGCTGTTTCCCTTCATTATACGAGTATCGCACTCAGACCTCGCTGGTTATTGATACTTGATTAAAAGATGTAAATCAATATGAAGCTACTACTTTTGTTTAAACAACGTTTTTGAAATAAAATTCTATATTAATAAATTGTATAACTAAATTCAAATTATCGTTATAAATACTATAATAATTAAAAGAAACATAAAATTAAACGTAAATTAGGTTAAATTAAAAATCGGCTACAAAACTTAAAAGTTTGAAATTTTGATGGAAATTTATTGAACATACTCGTACATATTTTTATATGTTTTATTTTTATTCGCAGCACTATGGCCCTTGCTAAAGTGCAGCCCAATGACGTCGATCAGTCTGTGTCACCATTTTACGCTGCGCTCAGACGGACGTGGCAGGCATTTTGCGCTTCAAGCAGCATACATGGATTGAAATACACGCAAGATAGAGATACAAACATGCTGGTGCGGTAAGAAAATATGTTTATATATATGTATGAAAGGAACGGAAGCATGAAAAACAATTATTTGTTTTTCATATTTATTATTTTTATATTTACTTTCTTTTCGTATTTGTACTTGAAATATTTAAAACAAAATATTTTCCATTCAACCTTCAGTTTCATCTGGTTTCTCATCACTCTTGTAATGTTCGCCTGCGCCATTGCAATGGTAATCACTTTTTATGTAAAGTATCGCAGCAATCCGACGCGCATGAATATCGAAAGTGATCAGGCTCCAGTTGAACGCCTTCCGTTTCCAGCTGTTACCATCTGCCCAGAGGCGCTTTATAACGAAACAGCTGCACGGCGATATATAGAGACGCTGTAAGTTAGCAGACTATTTGAAGGGTGTCTTTTGCATTTATACGTGAATCGAGTAACTCAAGATTTATGGTCTCTAACTCTCTCCTTCTCTCTCTCTATTTTGCTCTCTCGCTTTAGCAATATTCCACTAGGCGCCAATATTAGTCAACTCGTAAAAGCTTTAAGCGTCACTCACGGTTTCATAAATGATGATGATAAGCATAGTAGCCGTGATATTGAATTATTACAAAGTCTCATAGATTTGAACGATATCGACATATTAACTTTCATGCAAGAATTATATTGGGACTGCGAAGATATTTTGTTTCGATGTCGTTATCAATGGCTCATAAAGAACTGCAAGGAGCTGTTTCAAAGGTCGCGCACATTTTTTGGTTACTGCTGCTCTTTCAACCTAAAACAAGACAAGTGAGTGAATAAGAACTTTCTGCATTTATGTAACATTCATTCTCTCACGCATATTAACATTCTTAACAGCCTCACATCCAGTGCCTCAACTCCACTTCCCGGATTATTAAATGGTCTCTCTTTGATACTTGAGTTTACCGATGGGCCCACTGAGACGAAACCGAATTATTCAAATGGTTTCAAAGTGTTAATCTCTGAAAACGATGCCTTTCCGAGTTCTCATTCTGGCTTTAAGTTTACACCGCCCAAGCAGGAAAACTTTATTGGCTTACGCTCAATAGAGACTTATTGTTCGCAGAGTGTTAAAGAGCTTTCAATAGGGGAACGTCAATGTGTATTGCCGGATGAGTTTCCACTCCAACATTTTCCGAAATATGTTGCCGCTAATTGTAACATAGACTCCCGTGTAAACAAAATGGTAAAAGAATGTGGATGTTTAGCGTATTTTTTTCTCTCAAACCGCACAAATGCACGCGTCTGCTCGTTCAAGGATATACCCTGTTTGGCATACAACTTTGGTGAGTTCGCATTTACAAACGTTTGGTACATAAAATTTTATAGAAATCATATTTTTAGGGAAAATAATAGGACGCTATAAGTCTGTGACAGATGATTGTCCAAATACTTGTGAATCAGTAAGTTTAAATGTGGATTCGACAAATTCAGAAATTCAGGTGGATATACCGACGGTGGACGAATTTTAGTAAGTAGTCGATACTTGCCTTTTTTTGTAGCGAAAACAGTGTTATTTATGTTGGTGCAGTAAGCCATCTGATGTGGATTTCTAGGGAAACTTTCATGTGATTTTGTTAAAAATTCTCTGTCATTTCTTATTACAGCAATGGTATACATGAAAATCATACCGTGGTTCATATTTACCTAGGTAGTGAAGTTTATCGGCGCATAAGACGTGATCTGCTCTCAAGTAGGGTGGTTCTGGTGTGTAAGTTTGTCAGACACGAATTATAAAGCAATTTACATATTCCCTCAATTTTTCAGCAAACTTAGGCAGCGCCTTTAGTCTGTTCGTGGGCATAAGCTTCGTCTCTATCATTGAAATTTTCTACTATTTAACTGTAGTGGTGAGGAAGTACTACATACAAGAGGTAGAGGCGCGTCAAAAGCTGAATGCACTTAAACTGAGAAATAATTTAAAGTCCATAAAATCTTAAATTATACAGTGCAAGACAAATACTGGCGGGAAAAATAATGCAACTTAGACTTTTCGACAAGTCGCATCTATTCATTTTGATTTGATCTAATTTGTACTTTATATAATTTACAATACAGTTCATTCTTTTACAAATGCCATATAAACTTAAATTTTATACGTTAAATTAAATTTTTAAGAACTTATTAAAATTACAAACCAAAATAAATAAGAATTATAAAATAAAATACAACTTTCAATATGCGGAAAAAAACGCCAGGGCAAAATTTATTTATATTTTATTTCCGAAAATGTCTTTCATAGAAATAATTGCATTTAGTTACAAGTATGTACTTGGATCTAAAACCGGTTTACCCAGTTTTTCCTTGATTTGAAAACTAGGAACCGATTTTTTTTTAAAATGCCTTTTTTCGAATAATTCTAAAACAAGTTTTACAACAAAGTTCAATAATCGAACACCCTAGTATATACTTAAGTATGTACTTACATACTTACGCATTTAGATACAAATCTTTTTGCATTTATGTATGTAGATATCTAGTCCAAGGGTTTTTCTTTTTTAAGACAAAACAGGCAATAAATCGAAGGCTGATCTACAATTATATCAATTTGAGATAAGCTGCGACTATTAATATATGTACGACCATACCCTTCGGCGACATATCCCGTGCTACTCCCTTTAGAGATACGACGTAATATTATTTTTGCAGGATATATATGTAAGTATGTTAGTGTGTGTGTGTATGGCTATGTTTTTATGTACATACATATATATTCAAAGGATGTTGTGAAAATGTCGATACATTCACGCCCATATTCGTTGTTTTTGGAGCAGTTAACATGTTATCTCCACAAATTGATGCGATTTTAATTGAATATGTTCATAAAAAATCAATGAAATTAAATTAATAAATATTGTTTCTATTTAAGAGAACAACGCATTTGGTGGTCAAAAGCTGAACGAAGAAGACAAATAGGTAAACTGTAAAAATTGACGGAGATTTGAAGGTAAAATAATATAAGAAGTGAAACTATAAATGGTGCTACATACTCCTGGAATTATAAAAGATTTTATGAGAGAAAAAATAAACAATTTATAGTTTACAAATTGTTATAAATTTATCAAATAATTGTGGAATTGGTGCGATTTCCGAAATTTTAGTGAAAAATTATGCAGTAAATAAATTGCCGTCAAAATAGAAAAATTAAAAGAAATGAAAATTAAACTAAATTTAATAAAACAATTCTTAAAAGACTTTTATTAAAAGCTTGTGTCTGGAGATCGGTCGATGTTTCCCCTTCATTCTATCTCACTCAGGCCTTCGCTGGTTATTGATACTGGAGAAGCGAGAAAGATGTAAATCAATATGAAGCTACTCCTTTTGTTTAAATTCAATTTTTCGTTATAAATACTACGTAATATTACATAAATTAAAAATCGGTTACATAACTTAAAAGTTTGAAATTTCGATGGAAATTTGTTGAATATACTCCGAAAATTTATCTTTAAATATGAATAATATAACTCCAAACAATTTTTGAACCATTCTGGATCTTGTTTTTGTTGATGATATAACTAAATCATCAATAAAGAGATACGAACCTGTGTTATGCCAGGGGACTCTTATTACGCTGCGATTGAGGTAAATTATGAGGTAATAGGTGAATTTGGAAATAATGTTGATAAATCAAGTAGCTCAAACGCTCGTTTTATTTACGCGAAGCGGGTTTGCGTACAAAAGAAGCAATCACAACCTTGGTTTACAAAAGAACTAAAAATACTGAAAAACTAAAAAGTCGCGATCTTTTAAATTGTACAAAATAATTGGTTTGCACACTAACTATGTTAAATAAAAAATGCTACAGATCTTATTTGTGCAAAGTTAAAAGACATTTAATAGAAAAACACTGAATCATTTTATGATTTCGTTAACTTAAAACGCTGAGTGACTAGTTTTTCGTCTGCTATGAAATATCAAAATACCGTGTCTTGGGACTCCCAATCAATTTCCAATATGTTTGCCCAATTCTTAAGGTCAAATTACGCCATTAACTCACCTTTGAGCAAGCCTTAACCATATAAAGTTTGTCCCTTCACCACTGCTATTATTCCGCAAATATCTTTCGAGGAAGTATTTTATTATTTTAGTAACTTAAAAGAATCTTTTAAGGCTAGCCTCAAATTGATCCCGACTTGGTTCCTCAAAAACTGTGCTAAATTTATTTATGAGCCCTTAATTAATTTATTTAATCTTTCTCTTAAGCTTGGGGTTTTCCCTTCAGCTTGGAAAGAATCATTTATTATACCCATTGATAAGAACGGAAGTAGGTCCTCTATAGAAAATTATCGCGGTATAGCTAAGCTTTCTGCTATTCTTAAACTATTTGACGCTATTGATGTTGACCATTTAACGTATTCCATATCCTCTACAGTTTCTAGCACACAACACAGGTCCTCTAAGGGTAAATCTACCGTTACAAATTTGCTTGATTTCAAATGAATTAAGAGAATTTATGCACACTGATGTTATAGTATACACCGATTTTAGTAAAGCATTCGACAGAGTATGTCACCCTTTACTGATCCATAAACTCGATGTCCTTGGTTTTCAACCTAATCTCTTTCGTTGGATGTCTTCTTACCTCATTGACAGAACACAACGAGTTCTTTTTAAAAATAGTTTCTCAAACATTATTCATATATCTTCAGGGTTGCCGCAAGATAGTCAACCTGGTCCGATTTTGTTTTTACTTGTTATAAATGAATTTTGATTTTCTTCTGATTTTCCGACAGCGTCTCAATGGACAGCAATAAATACAGCACAACCAACACTAATTACTTAGAACGAAAACGACACTGAAGATGGCACAACACCAAGTTTGACAAGGGATGACGGAAAATCGTTCCAACATACATATATCAAATTTTAATAAATGACTTACCTTCTGTATTAAATTATTAAAAAATTTTATTGTATGCTGATATTGTAAAACTTTTTAGATCGTATCGTTCTGTTGAGGAAAGGTCCTTATAACAAGCGAATTTAAATAGCATGGCTAACTGGTGTGAAGTAAATTACATGCCCCTAAACCTTAAAAAAAATGTAAAGTAATGTGCTTTTCTCGCAGAGCAGTTCAACCAGCTTCTTATGAAATATGTAAACATAACCTCGAACAAGTGTTTAACTTTGTTGATCTTGAAATTACAATGGACCCGAAATTTAATTTTAATCTTGACATAAATGTTACAGTTAACAAAGCCAAAGGTGTTTTGCATTTGTAAAACGATGATCAAAAGAATTCAATGATCCTTACATCACGAAGGCTCTATTCCCAACGTTAGTGGAGCCAATACTGAAATATTGATCTGTTGTTTGGAACCCGCGCTATCAAGTTCATTCCGACCGAATAAAGTACATTCAAAAACAATTTCTGCTTTTTGCTTTAAGAAATTTTCGCTGGGATTCTCAGTACAACCTGCCGCCATATATATGTAAGTCGTTTAAAACTCATTAGCCTTCCTACACTTGCTAGTCGCAAAGAAATGCTAGGCGTAGTATATTTTTGGTCAAGTAACTCACAGGCTTGATCTATAGCCCATCTCTTCTTGGCGAAATAAAACTAAACGTTCCCTCTCGAATTCCAAGACATCTTTTTCTGGCGCTACGGTAAAGTAATTTTGAGTTAAACGAGCCTCTCTGTAGTTTGTGTCAGGATTTTAACACTCACTCCGGTTCTTTTGATATTTCACACTCACTTTTTTGCGTAAAGAACACTATTCTCAATGCTCTCAATAATGAATACATACATACATACATACACACATACATTCATATATATTACTATTCAATCAGCTGATCTTCATTTAATCCGTAGCTGAACAGATCTCGACACTTAACGAACTTCTGCTCTTCACGACTCGGTGCAGCATATATTAAAAAAAAAAATAAAATTTTTATGGAGGGGTATGGGGGGATAATAACATTGGGATTATTATTATTATTATTAATATCTACTCGTACATATTTTTATATGCTCTATTATTATACACAGCACTATGGTCCTTACTAAAGTACAGCTCAACGACGTCGATCAGTCTGTGTCACCATTTTATGCTGCGCTCAGACGGACTTGGCAGGCATTTTGCGCTTCAAGCAGCGTACATGGATTGAAATACACGCAAGATAGAGATACAAACATGCTGGTGCGGTAAGAAAATATGTTTTTATAATTTTTAATATTTATTTTATTTTCGTATTTGTACTTAAAATAATTTAAAAGCAAAACATTTTCCACTCAACCTTCAGTTTCATTTGGTTTCTCATCACTCTTGTAATGTTCGCCTGCGCCATTGCAATGGTAATCACTTTTTATGTAAAGTATCGCAGCAATCCGACGCGCATGAATATCGAAAACGATCGCGCCCTAGTTCAAAGCCTTCCGTTTCCAACTGTTACTATCTGCCCAGAGGCGCTTTATAACGAAACAGCTGCACGGCAATTTATAGAGACGCTGTAAGTTAGCAGACTATTGACGATCAATAATAAATATTTATTGAAAAACTCGAATTATATATTTTCTAAAATGAAAGGGTGTCTTTTGCGTTCATTCGTGAGTCGTGTAACTCAAAATTTATGATCTCTATCTCTCTCTCTCTCTCTCTTTCTCTATTTTTCTCTCTCTCGTTAGCAATATTCCCCTAGGCGCCAATATTAGTCAACTCGTAAAAGCTTTAAGCGTCACCTACGGTTTCATAAATGATGATGATAAGCATAGTAGCCGTGATATTGAATTATTACAAAGTCTCATAGATTTGAACGATATCGACATATTAACTTTCATGCAAGAAGTATATTGGGACTGCGAAAATATTTTGTTTCGATGTCGTTATCAATGGCGCATAAAGAACTGCAAGGAGCTGTTTCAAAGGTCGCGCACATTTTTTGGTTACTGCTGCTCTTTCAACCTAAAACAAGACAAGTGAGTGAAAAAGAACTTTCTGCATTTATGGAACATTCATTCTCTCACGCATATTAACATTCCCAATAGCCTCACATACAGTGCCTCAACTCCAGTTCCTGGATTATTAAATGGTCTCTCTTTGATACTTGAGTTTACTGATGGGGCCACTGAGACGAAACCGAATTATTCGAATGGTTTCAAAGTATTAATCTCTGACAACGATGCCTTTCCGAGTGCTCATTCTGGCTTTAAGTTTACACCGCCCAAGCAGGAAAACTTTATTGGCTTACGCCCAATAGAGACCTATTGTTCGCAGAGTGTTAAAGAGCTTTCAATAGAAGAACGTCAATGTGTATTGCCGGATGAGTTTCCACTCAAACATTTTCCGAAATATGTTGCCGCTAATTGTAACATAGACTCCCGTGCGAACAAAATGTTAAAAGAATGTGGCTGTTTAGTGTATTTTTTTCTCTCAAACCGCACAAATGCACGCGTCTGCTCGTTCAAGGATATACCCTGTTTGGCAAACAACTTTGGTGAGTTTACATTTACAAACATTTGGTACATAAAATTTTATAGAATTAATATTTTTAGGGAAAATAATAGGACGCTATAAGTCTGTGACGGATGATTGTCCGAATACTTGTGAATCAATAAGTTTCAATGCGGAGTCGACAAATTCAGAAATTCAAGTGGATATACCGACGGTGGACGAATTTTAGTAAGTAGTCGATACTTGCCTTTTTTGTAGCGAAAACAGTGTTATTTATGTTGGTGCAGTAAGCCATCTGATGTGGATTTCTAGGGAAACTTTCATGTGATTTTGTTAAAAATTCTCTGTCAATTCTTATTACAGCAATGGTATACATGAAAATCATACCGTGGTTCATATTTACCTAGGTAGTGAAGTTTATCGGCGCATAAGACGTGATCTGCTCTCAAGTAGGGTGGTTCTGGTGTGTAAGTTTGTCAGACACGAATTATAAAGCAATTTACATATTCCCTCAATTTTTCAGCAAACTTAGGCAGCGCCTTTAGTCTGTTCGTGGGCATAAGCTTCGTCTCTATCATTGAAATTTTCTACTTTTTAACTGTAGTGTTGAGGAAGTACTACATACAAGAGGTAGAGGCGCGTCAAAAGCTGAAAACACTTAAACGCAGATATAATTGGCGAATTTAAAATGAAGATAATACAATATGAATGGACACGAAAGGATGCGAATTTATTGGAAAGCAAAGGAGAGATAAAGGAAAAGTCGAAGTTAACAGTGAAGTGAAGCTTACTATTCATATTATTGTTAATATCAAAGTCAAAGACACAGTCCGAGTTCAAACCGAGGTCTAAAAATAAATTAAATTTCAAATCGAGATCTCAGTCTGTATACAAGTCGAAATAAATACTGTGTGCGAACCCAAACCTAATTTAACTGAGCCGAAATTTAAGTGGAATTCCAAGTCCAAGTCCAAGTAAAGTCAAAGCACAAACTCAATATAGTCCGAATATAAATCCGAAGTCTTAAAACTTAGACCTAATCTATATAGACATTTTAATTGAATGCCCTATATATTACCTATATACATATGTACATATGTGTACGTTTTATTATTATGTTTAAAAACAAATCAAAATAAAAAAAAAACTTCGGTTCAACGATCTCACGCCATTTATGTGTAGGTTTAAATTATAAAATATGGTGAGTATGTCTGTATCACGTGAACCCGCAGATGACTAAAAGAGCTCAGAAAGCGTTCCTCACGCAACAAAACCGTGAAATAGATAATTAAAAGCTCTGCGTATGGAATGGTAATTAATTATATTCTAAAGAGGCAGAGACGCCTTCGTGGTGAAACCGATCGTCGTCAACATAGCAGTCTGCAATTCTATGCTAAAGTGGCCTTCAGGGCGAGCCTTAATTGGGGAAATTAGCCAATTGTCTATGTGTACATATTTTGAACATACATAATTTCAAATTAAGCTCTATATGAACGTGCTCTCAGCTGCTTAACTACTCGTATTTTATCAGAGTCATCACGTTGGTGGGACAATGGCGATAATATAAGATCGCTTTCTGGCGTGGCAATCGCGGTTTTATCGCCTTCGGCGCAGATAAATTTGATAGTAATAGAGAAAGTTTTTATTTAGAAATTAGGTGGAAAGTCTATTCAGTAAACTCTGCTCTTATAAAAGACGCACAGATTTGCGATGTAGGCAACTGTTAACTCAACAGCCGTTACGTTTACATAAATGTTGAGGTGTGGCTGCTGTTTAATTAACATCTTCATTTTTGATTTACATTTTTCGTATTTTTGTAAATACATAATAATTGAATAATTAAAAACAACAACATTTTATTTGTTTCAAATGCATACACTTAATATACTAATACTTCGTCACAATTTTATTTACCACAAATATATATAAATTACTGCACAATTTTGTAATAATAATAATAATATTTGAAAAATACTAAATTATTTTAATGACAATGAAAATTTATTTAATTATACAATTTCCTATTTTAAAGTTAGTTTGGTTTTTCACTACCATCTTTTATTTTGATAATATATATCTATGAACAAATATATGAATTTAGTGTTTTGATGTGATGTTATGAAAAATTATTCGTGTTACTTTTACAAAGCAAATTCTCAGCTGTTATTTTGATATAATTAAAAGTTGCGATCTTGCTCTTTTCAAAATTAGCTTTAGTCAGTATCTGATGAATTTCCTTATCCAGTTGTTTTATTTTTCTTTCTTTTTTTGTTCGCCATAACAACGTTTAAGCACACTGTCGCGCTACAACGTCTTCATAAACACTTTTAATTTTTTTCTCTTTTCGTTTTGTGATATACATATGTGTATGTATATTAATTTTATATTTTATATCAGCACGCCAATAACAACAACGATTTTGATTAAAAGGGCAAACTACAAACTTACATAGAGAGTATAGGGTGCTTTGCGCTTTTGTAGTATATATTGTATTATTCCAATAAGGATTGTAAACGTTAATGATTTTCTTGGCAACAATATTTTAGACTTTTTACTTTCAATTCACTTGTTTTTGTTTTGTTTTTTTTTTTTTTACTTTGAAATTTAGGGGCAATGAGGAGTTGCAATAACATTTGAAATATTTTTTATATTGTTTTTAAATATGTGTTATATTTTTTCGTTTATTAATTAAATTTTTAAAACTTTTCTTTCCTAATTAAAGAGTTCCTGTTTCTAAATACTTTTAAATATTTTTGCTATCAAATTACGAACTATTATTAATAAATACAATTTTGTGAATATCCTGCAAGAGCAGTCAAGCTTTTCTTCTTGCTGCTGTCTATTATTTATATTTGTAGCATATGAAAAATCCACACAGTTTGCCAGTTATTATTATGATAGGAAAAATTGCATGTCTGCAAATAGAAAAGTGAAGAAAAAATAGTTTTAAGAAAATTCCAGGATTTGAAGTTGCTATCGTTGCAAGCGAGGATATAATTTCAAAACTTGTTTTTGAAAATTAAAAGTATTTTAAAATTTTGCAAACTCTTTGCTTTTTAAAAATTTTTTTTCTATTAAAATATTTAAAATTCAAAAAAAAATTTATAGAAAAAAATCACTAATTGAAGTTTCTCCAAATCATAAACTTGCATAAAAGCTGCACAATTATAAATAACTTTTTAAAAACTCAACTCATAATAAATTTTTAAAATTAACTAAAATAAATTTTCAAATTAAATAAAATTTTTTTATTAAAATATTTAAAAAATAATAAAAACTCTCGTATTAATATCTACAAACAAACAAAAAAAGTGTTAAATAAATAATGTATGTATATGTATATGTGTGTGTGTTAACGTAACAAGGAAAAACATATAGTAGTTAAAATTTCGTCACGTAAATAAAAGAAAATATATTTAAATTTAAGAGAAAATTAATGAATTTATTTTAAAATTTTATAAAAAATATTAGCAAAAACTGCACATAATAAATATTATAGAGAGTTTCATAAATAAAAGCCGAGAGAAGTTTAAGAAATAATACAATTTTCATTTATTTTTCTCATTCAAAACTTTTTGGAAATATTTTTCTAAATACACTATTTAAATTCTTTAAGAAAATTAAAGCTTCAAACACAACTTAATATATTTTCAAAAACAACGGAAAATATTGTGTGACCATTTGCTATAAATAAAATTAAAAACAATTCAAATTTAAAAAAAATTATACGAATTTAATTTAAATTAATTTTTGTGAAAACAATAATTTATAAATGTTCTGTGAAATTTGTTTGTTCATGTAAAATGAAAAAATAATATTAATATATTTTTGCAATTTTTTTTTACGTTTCTCTGCAAATGTAATTTCTAAATGTAAATTTTACATTCATTTACTAAACTAAATAATTTTTTTGGCACTTTCCCTTAAAACTTATTTTTAAAATTTTTTTTTTTTTTTTAATTCAATTTTGAAATAAGTTTTATTTATTTATTTTACAGCTCTTAAAATATATACATATGTATGTATGTACATATTTTAGAAATAAATCGGGAAATAATAAACAAGTTGTGGCCAAAACAAAACTTATTTCTTTATATTTTATACATTTTTTATCATCTCTAACATGCAACTAATGCACATTCGATGCTCACTACAAAATATAATTCAAATATTTAGAAAAATAATTAAGCTAAAAAAAATTATAAAAAGCAATTTCTACTCGCATTCAAGCAATTTTTCCTACTACCGCTCGCAAATGATACTTCAACAAAGCTCAAATTGCGCAACTTTAAGCTAACTAACCTCAAGCCAAAGCTCATTCAAAATTATCAATATACTGCATATATATATATATATTTATGTCTCTGCATGTACATATGTGATAAAAGCAATTCCAACAACAATTAAATACATACATACGCAACAAGCGTGCCAATAACACTTTCGAAATAGTCCGAAACGCTAATGCTTTTAAGAAGAGCTTTTGTTTTTGCAATTATTCAACGTTCCCCTACGTGCTTTCAATTGAATAGGCGTGCCTTAGTGTAATGCGTATTAAACTGATGTTTCGTTTTTAAACAAATTTTGGAAATACCAAAAAACTTGTCAAATGTTTTCTAAATTATTTTGTTTCTGCAACTATTTTTTTATATTTATGTATGTTATTTTTGATAAAATTTCAATGTGTAAACATTATTTTATACAAAACAACATATACTTTTTTGTTTATTAATAACTATGTTTGTGTATGTATAATTTCTGTGAAAATATGTTTGTTTATGTGAAAAAGCTTTTAAGCGTTTGATTTCGTGCAGATAGTGTAGTGGTGTGCTCTGTTCTAGAACTGAAATAAAGTAAAACTGATAGATACACTTTGGAAAAATATTAATAGTACATATTGCGTGTAACAAGCTCGTAAAAGTTATATTTAAAATGGCTGTTTATTACTTTATTTGCTAAAAAAGTGTTAAATAAAATTGAAAGTTTTTCTTGTAAAAATAAATTAGTTATGAAGAATTTGCATTTAATTTTTTTTTAAATTGTTTTCAATATTTTATAACTTGATACGTAAACGTAAACGTAACTTTTTCCTGGGTGTGTTGTTGTATGTAAATGTTTATGAATGCATTTATGTGTATAATTTCATAACAAATGTATTCGATATTTAATTTTTTGGTTATATGTATGTAAGTAATTTATTTTCAATATTTCGAAACAGCCTAAGAACCAGAACCATTTCTTGTATACACGAATTAACAGTGTGTAAATATTTGGAAATTCACTTTAATTTTTCAAAAAGTATGTTTTCTATGTAAACAATTTTATTAAATATGATTTCACGTACACGCAACAATTAGATTGTCTAAAGATTTATTATTGTTATTACTGTAATTGTTTTTTGTTTCTTTTTACTTTTTATATGAACATACTGCTGAACACGAATGAGCTAATGAAAAAGTATTTGTAAATATTTTTTTTTAGGGGGCAAACATTTTGTTCGTACTATGTTATATTTTTTACATTTGTAAATATTTTGTTAATTTCTTTGTAAACTTTTTCAGAATTTTCTGCTTTGTGAATGTAGTTATTTGTTTGGTACGTAAGCGAAATTTTTTTTTTTAATTTATATACGGGTTTGTAAGATTATTTATTTTTTTTTTTTTATTTAATAAACATTTATTTAAAGGATTTTTTGCATTGCAAGTGTTGTACCGTTAAACTTTAGGCAATTCGTTTTTCTATAGATTATTGTTCGCCATTTCCTACATTATAATTATATTCATAAGATTGTATTTGAAACAGTTGGTATATTGCACAGGGAATTTTTTATTAAAAATGAATAATGATTGAAATTGTATAGGCAACAATATTATCATTTAATTTTTCGACGTGCGTTTATTGCAATAAAAATTGAATTAGTCTAATTTTTTAAATTCATTATAAATTAATTACACTATAAATATTTATGCAAACTTTGATTTTAATATTTTCAGTACAATTTCTATTTGAAAACGTTCTGCACGACCGATAAATTATCTATAACACGATCTGCTGTTTTCCCACTTTCTTTTATTTTATTTATTCTTTAATCTCATCTCTTTTCTAGCATTTGCTCATTAACTCGCATATAACTAGTTACCTAACTTATTCTGAGTAAATGTCTACTAGTCGGTTTATGCTCTACATGTTGAGTTTTAAATTTAGAATTCAGTTGCAGCGTTGTCTCTAAGGACATTCTATTGCCGCTTAGTTGATATCCCTGTACTTGTATGGCTTTACCGTTATTGCACGTTTACTGCTATTCGTTCGTTTTGCACTTTATAGCCAAAGTTTGAAATGTGGGAAATGCCTAATCATCTCTCTTTATTTGCATCTTTCACGTTCCACTATTCTGCTCTCTTCAATATAAGTCATATCTTTCTCGTGCATTATGATTTGCCCTTAACCTCTTTTTCCTCTTAAAGTCCATTTCCTAATGTCCTACTTTCTTTTTATCTGCCTTACGGTAATTATAATTTTTTATAAATTTTCTCATTTATGCTTCGACTGATCTTTTATTCCTGTTACTCGTCCTTACTACGTATACAATGTCTACATTTTCGGACTACCCTTTTTATATTCTGAGTCCCATTTTAATTTGTTTAATCCCATTCCCTCGAGTCAGCATTAACCAAAATTATTTAAAAGCTCTTTCCTGCATCATGTATTCGCTTGCGTCTACTATCTCTATGACGATACCGATCAAAAATGCGACTTCGATGCCGTTCGGCACACAAAGCCTCCGGCGAACTATCAACCTTCTTGAGTACTATACGAAAAGTAAAAGTATGTTTAGGTGAAGCGCTGGCCGCCCGACGCGGTGAAGGCGGTTCAAATTCACTACCGCTTGAAAATCCACCCGCTGCGCCGCCAATCACTGCGCACGGTGTACCATTGCCATAACCCGACGGTGTAGACATCGAACCGGTTGAAAGCTGTTGAGTCAACACCGAACTGGGACGTGGCTCAAAGATCGAAGCGCAACGCTGATCAGTACAAAGGAATGTTTTCACTTCCTCTTCACGTTGCTTTATAGTGAGCGGGAAATGTTTTTTCGTCGGATCGGCAAAAGGACTGCGCTGTGGCTCGTGATGACTGGGCGCGGAGTGTGGATAGGAAGAGCTCGAATCGTAACTATCGCGTGAACTGTAGTTCGACGAGGTCTGATTGGAAAGTGGACTGCGTGCGCGCGAGAAGGCACTAAAGGGTGAGATGCGCAGCGCGCGTAAAGTTTCAGGCTTTTGTTTCTTGTTCATGGGAAAGTTGGGTGAACGAGCGGGCGTGATGCCATTCGCATCGGAAGGTGTATAATCGAAATGTGTCTCGAGCGATGATTTGCGTCCACAGGAGTATCCAGAGCGCTGAAATGTTTCGGCGTCGACAAGTTCGATAGATGATTTGCGTAGGTCTATATTGGATTTCTTTTTATCATCCATGTCGACAATTTCGAAGCTTGAAGTTTGATCTTCGTAACTTGTGGATTGGTAGCGCGAAATGTCGAAACTTGTGTCACGCGAAGAATAGGGACAATCGAAACTTGACTCGGCTCGACTCGATTTGCGGTCACCTTCGACCATTTCAAAACTGTCGCCACCTGAGTCCAGGCGCTGTAAGTTGATTAGGTCATTATCAGTATCCGCGCCGGGGCTACGCAAATTTTCTAAAAATGGCGAACGTGGAGGATCGAAAGAAGAACGCCTTGAAGGCGGTTCGAATTCAATAATCGGACATTGTAATGGCGACTTTTCAACAGCTAAGCTCGCTTCGGCTGCTTTAGCGAATGCTTGGGCAGCGGCAGCCTCAGCTTCGTCGGTTTCACGGCGCAACACTTGCAAATTCACATAGATTGGTTCTGGTGGATAGGCCTTCAAAATTTCGGTAAGTTCAGCACGAAAATCTTCCGGAATGACTAGATCATTCGAGTCAGATTCCCGTTCTTCGCTTATGCGTGGCTCAATAGGCTCACGACTTTCCGAACGACGCTGAAAGTGATGTGTTATTTGTGCATTATCATTTGACAACGAGACAACCTTAAGCGAATTTGTTATTTCCTCTACGAGGCTAGTAACAACAGTGTCGGTTATGGTACCGGCCTCGTCTACAGACTCCTCTTCGTATATCTTTTCGTGCTTTATATATGATTCACCAACCTTTTCGAAGTGCACATTCGCCAACTCGAATGGCAGTTCGCCGAGCGGTGATGCACGTCCGGAGCCAGCACCACCGCCGACACTGCCACCAGCGCGACCTACCTGTGCATCATGTGGATCCAAGGTGCTGCCACTGACATTGGAGTCGGCGCTGGCACGCTTTGATGTGCTGGCCGAAGCTGATTGCTTCGTCTTATCATCGTTGGCAGATCGACGTAGTTTCAGTGACATTTTTGCGTAGTGTGCGAATTTCAATGACATCTTCGGTTCGAATGCAACTTCGGACATCTGCTTCACCACCGCACTCTTGGCCGCCGTCGATGAAGCAGCCGGGCTGGCGGAAAAAGTACTCTGCCTAATGAGCGGACCTGATGATGAGCCTGATTCGGCGCGTGTAAAAGCGTTCGCAAATCGATTCGTGCGCGTAGAAATGTGCTTTGATGGTTTACGCACAAAAGCTAATATCTCTTTCATGACGCTTGTGCGCTCCTTTTTCTCCGGTGTGGACTCTTTACCGCCGGCGACTGTCGCTTCTTTCCTCTCAGATTCTTCACGCTGATGCTCCAACTCACGCGCCGCCTCAGCTGCTGCATTGGATTCAGCAATCTTTTCCGCTAGTCTACCACTCTCTGTGGGATTTGAGACTGTTATTGGTGGTATAGGCATAGCGGTGATCGGGCTGCGCTTGTCGCCGCTGAAGTAAATGGGTGTGAAGACGTTGATTGATGGACGCTTAATACCCCCGCCTGAGCCCATCAAAACACCATCTTCGCGCTCGCCTTCATCGTAATGTGCGCCCTGCACGTGCACTGTCGAGGTGGGACTGCGACGAGGCTGCCCGAATTCTGTAGGTGCTGCGGAACCAATGGGCGAACGTCGTTCCTGTGTATGCATGCTGACCGTTGGACTGCGTGCGCCGCCAGTAGGACTACGCGCTGTGGGACTGTGTAGTCCCATGCCAAACATGGGTTGTACGGGCAATTCATTTGGCGACTTCAGCCGATCATTTGACATGATCAACGGACTGCGACGTCCTTGTGGACTGCGATCATTAAAACCCACGGGACTGCGACGTCCTTGCACCAATACTAACGATCCGGTCATGCTGTTCTTACGACGATGCGAAGCACGGAGCGTACCCTGGCGGGATAATGTTGTTGGCGTTTTCTGCGAAGTGCTGCCTGGGCTTTTGGACTCAGGTTGTTGTAGTATAGGACTTTTGGGTGTAAGTGGGCTACGTTTCTTATCATTGGCCGCAAGTTGAGTGGTATTTAATGTAAGGTTGGTCGGTTGAGCAAAGATTGGAGCGGTATTGGGACTACGACGTTCTGATGGACTGCGACGGGTGCGGAAACTCTGAGATTTAGCTTTGCGAATTTTTGGTAATGATTGGTGGTGTTTATGACGGCCATGCGAGGATGAGTGGTGGGTGGAGGAGGAGGGTCCGTTCAACTTATGTTAGTTGCTATTGTGCGGTCCGCTGTTGGGATCGCTGCTACCGCTTGAACTCAATGTTGTATTCGAACCGTAGGGGTCCAAGGAACTCTGTACGGACATCGATCTGCCTTGATTTTGGCGTGCACGCCTCACTCGACTAGAGTTGGGAGACAGCTTTCCGGGGTCGATGCTTTCTGGGTCTGCCTGCAATGGTTAGAATCAGACATAAGGGGGGACAAAAGGGGGGTGGAACGGCAACAGCACACACACACACGCACACGCACACGTAATGCAGCGTTGCGAAAGTGCACCAATGCCGTTTAACACATTTCAATTTTTAGTGAATATATAATGCATACAAATTTCATTCAACGCAACACCCGAAGCTAATAATGCTTGAGCACGCGCTTACCTGATAGGCCAAGGCGTTCATGATGATCGAATATGGCACCAAACCCAGCGGATGGATCTCACGCATCAGCACATTCGCGGGAATCTTGTGAAACTGAATGTACTCCAGAAAGTTGCCCAAAATCTCCTTCATATCAATGTTCTGAGTTGGCAATTGAAGCTTACTTGTGAGTAAGTTAAAAACGATAATTTATATCTCAAACTCACCGGATTGTTGTCAAAATATTTTTTGCTCCACATAAGCGCCGCCTGAAACTTGGTAAATTCATCAGCGCGCAGCTCCTCACGCGCCAAAATGAGCCGCACAACATGCTGCGGCAACAATGTAAAGCTGCCTAAATTGAGTACTTCATTGCCATGCTCGTCGACAAATTCAAGCACCTTTTGAACCAAGCTCTTCGTGCACTTATATTGAATGTAACGCTCAGCGGAGGCGAGCAAAGCGCAGACCGTATCCACATTGATGCAACACTGCACAAAGCCAGCGCAAGCACGCCTTAGCTCTTCCAAACCATAATAGTCGGCTGCGTTCATGACGCCTATAAGTAAATTTAGAGTAGATTGATACTTAATTGGAAAAGTCCAAAATGATGTACAATTAGACGAAAACTAAATGCTCTACTTAGATCTCGTTTAAATTACGAAATAAAATCTTATATTCTAAGCAAAAGCTTACGATCAGTCATCTCTTGAAGTTCAAAACTCGTCACCTAAAGAGGATAAGCTCAGAAATCTGTCGTATGAAAGAAAAGGAGGGAAGATAGCAAGTCAGAATTAAAGACGAATGGGATGTTAGAAGTGGTGGACAAGATCAATTCATCGAGTGAAGATGATAGTGATCCACATCGTCGTGCTAGTAGTCATAACGGAGATCTAGTGCAGTTCTTATGAATGTCGAAGGTAAATCTAAAAATAATCCTTTTATTTTCGTTTGAATTCTAACTTCTAGTTGTAGGTAACTTAATGAACCTTCCTGCCTACTTCTCAGCCAAACAAGTCCACTTTCCTTAAATAGTTTCCCACAATGGTTATGTAGTTTTATCTTAACTGGATCAACTTCAAGCCGGACGCTTTACATAGGTTTGACTATTATCTCGTACTATCAAATCAGACTGTGTATGATTGCGTTCGGGAATATTTTTGTGCAGAAAAGCACACTTTTATTGCCCCCCCCCCTCCCCCCTCTTCACAACATAGAACATGCAAATAGCTCAAGCCAATCGTTAATACATTCAATGAACGCTAATTTAGCGCAACTTCATTTCGTAACTATTTCCGTCAATAAACAACATTTGTACATACCCAAAAGCGTACGCGGCTGCAACGTCACACAACCGGTGTGTATATACTCAATCAGCTGTCTGAAAACATCCGGCTCGAACTCTTCAATAATTAGCGTCTGATGTTGTTGGCCAGCCGGCTGAAATAAGTAGGAATAGGAAATTAAATTGCGAGTCAATACTTGATGCACAACAGCTAAGCCATTTAAATCGAAATATATATTTATGTAAACGAGTAAATCAGACAGTTTAAAGTGTTGCAAAAGGATAGTAAATTGTTGCATACATGTTGAGACATCGATATTTTATCTTAGTCTTAAGTTTAAAGTTATAGTTAGTATGTGAGTGGTGCTTAAGTGAAAAATAAGTGTGAAATTTTGTGATTTTGCAAATTTGCTTTGCTTTAATCACAACTTTTTTTGTTGCATAAGAAATGGCATTAGTAGAAATAAAATAAAATTTAGCATAAACACACTTAAACAAATGGCGACTTCTGAACTTAACACGTACACTAAATACAAACTAGACATGAAAGCAATTTCAGAGCGACTTTGCTTTGTTTAAATCTTAAATTAGAATCATTAATTAAAATTCCACACTCACTTTTTTCACTTGCGACTTGATATTTTCACATGCATTCATACTTTTCCGAAATATACAAAATTTTATTCGATTACAAAATTTTTTATTCGTTTTTTTCTTTTTAAAAACACGAATCTAGGATACGTTCGTACATACTCGCACATAAATGCTTAGAAAACGGCAACATGCAAACTAACAATTATGAGTATATTTTTTTTTTATAAAGCATCAAGATTAGCGCACTCATGAGTTGAAAAATGAGCGATTGAAACGACATAAGTTAAATTTTTCAATACAAATAGTTCGGTTCGTTTTTTACGCACTAAAGAGAGCCTAGTATTTAAAACCACAAAAAAAAGTAGATAGTGCGCCTTTTTTTGTTATTTAGCGCATACTTTGAATTATGTACTCGTATATGACGTGAGCAAAAACAAAAGTACGAAACATGTAATTTAGAACTTGGTAAATTAACAAAAATTTAAAAAAAGAAGTAGCCAATTTGTTCTAACAAAAACACAACGAATTCGAAAACTTAACTAAATAATATAATTTTAATTAGAATTTATAACACACTTTTACTACAACCAATTTACATACACAACAAATATCGTGTTTTTTTTTTTTTTAATTCGAATGCATAGAAAAAGAAAGCAGCCAATGCAAAGATGAAAATAAAACGAGGAAATATATAGAATTTAAGCTTATTAATGTAGTATATGTTTAATTAGCTAGAGTATGAGTATATCGTTAGCAGAACAAAAGTTGAAAAACTCGACAACAATTTGGCGCGAAAAGGAAGCATTTTCAACTAAGTACAACACCAATTTAGAAAAAAAATATATATTTGCTTCTTATTTTTTGTTTACGCTCATTTTTACCTCAGGTATCGGAGCTAATTGTTGGGTAAAACCACTCCTCTAATATATCAAATACAAATTCAAATAAAAGAAAAATACATTAAAAAGTCTTGTAATTGTACAAGTATGCATGTCTGTATTAATAATAATTATTTATAAATACATATATGAAGGTGAATAGTTACAAATACACTTAATGGGGAACATGTTCGCGATAATGTTTCTATATATATTTTAGTAATTGTCTATTTGTGCAATTTTGATAAAAACCCACTTATATCGACTTAGTAATTTTTACCGTTTAAGCATACATAAATCGGACGTAAGAAGTCTAACTCATTGAAATTAATGCGTTCAACGTAAAATTTACGAAAGCCTACTAAGTTTTTTTTTGTGCAAAAGTCCACAAATATAATTATAAATACTTAATTTACGCAATCTTAAAATAAGTTAGGGTTTCTACAAATTAATTTATTAATAGACACATAACTTCAATGACTGTGCTCCTGTTTTCCTATAAAGTTTAAACATAACGTTGCATAGAAGAACTACAAGTTAGGTTAGGGGAGCATTAAAAAAATAAAACTTTTTCTTTTTGGCGGATTCCTTATATCTTTTTTCTAGTGTTATAGACCTAATATGAGTATCGATAAATTGTGTTATGTGATTTGATCAGTTTAAAATGTCGATTTTTTTTTTTTTAGATTTTTCTAATGTATAAACAATATCAGCAAAGTCACAAACGTATCGAGCAGAGCGTCACCTTGTGGCAATTTTTTCTATTTCAAAATACACTTTAAATTGTTTCTGGATCGTTCTGATACTCAGCCAAATTGTAAATATATCGAATCTTGCACCAGCCCGTGGTTAATTTATACGTTATCTTAATTGTAATGCGATAGCTAAAGTTATTTATTGTCCAGATCTTCAGTTAGTTACAATGACAGCGCACTAAAAGCTTTGAAATAAAATATTATAAAATTTTAATTTAATAATTTCTATGAATTTGCGATATCCTTATCGGTATTTAAGTAGTAATAAATATTATGGTCGTCATTGTAACATAATTTAAAAGCTCAAATACCAAATCATTCACCATAGAAATGAACGGATTCCAAGGCTAATTATACTTAGAGTGGTAATAGAAGTCAATTGCACTTGAACACAATCACTCTTTTGGGAGCGAAGGACGGTAATTTTCTGTTCCATTTTTTTTAATAAAAAATATACGTTTTTCTATGTACATAGTCGTAGTAATTAATAATTTTCATTTCAACACACTCATTGCAACACATTTTTGGTGAAATTCCAAAAAAAAAAATAAAATGATATTGAGAAAGGATGAGTTTGTAATTTAATGCTGAACACTCATACAAACACACACACGTATGTACATACAAACGCCCACACTTACGCATACAAATGTTGTATATGCATTTTAAATAAATAATATATATATCTATATACATCTGAATATGTGGAATATGGAAATGCCTACACATAAAAATATGTTTATAAACAAAAATGTATGAAATAAAGCAAAGAACATTTGTTATTATTCGCTTAAACTACAACACCAGTACCCTCAATACCAACCTGTTGTGCCGCATTTTGTAGATTCAAAAGTGGTTCGGACGATCGTTTGAGGAAAAGCCGCAATTTATTCTCTTTTGTCGACGTTTCACGTTTACGTTGCGGCGATGGCGCCGAATAGAGCATTTTGGCGAAGACGCGAGAACGTGATGCCAAAACAGCCTAAAGTGGAAGCGAAAAAAATTCAAATATTTTAAATGAAAATATTCAAAGTTTTAAGAAAAAAATGTTAAGTCTTTCGCTAGCTTTTTCCTTTTGTTTGCCACTTGCCGACCCACCTTCACCGCACACACTGGCTCACGCGTATCTCCAACTAGGAAAGTCACATCGCACAGCTCTGGCATTGATGCCAAAAATTTCATATCCTCGGCCAAGCCGGTCTTATTTTCGAACGTTGACAAATCTGGCTCCGCATCAGCCATGCCGAGCAGTGTCAAGGCTTCGGGCATTTGGAGTTTCTGTGAATTAAAAATATGATTATAAAGATTCACGTAGTGCCACTAAATAAGAGAAAAGCGCATAGAAATTGAAGATTCTTAGGGAGAAAAAATAAAAGTGATGCACAAAAAATTGCTCAAACTATTTTGAATATTTCAATACTCATTTTCGTATAGGAAAGGAGTATTTATTTATGTATCTTGCATGCAGGATCCATCAATATAGCTTTTAAGTAAGGGAGAGAAAATATCGCTACAAATCGTGCCTAGGCAGTTGAAAAATTATTCAAAATTATTGAGATTGTGTTTTTATGTAGTTAAGATTAAAAATATTATTTAATTATTGCATGCTTTTTGATTTCTTTTACTATAAATAAAAAAATAATTTTTTATACCGCTTTCATGTTAATTTTACAACATTGCTTTGAAGAGTCTCGAAAATATATTATTTAAAAACTTCCAGCAAATAACATGAACTACGAAATACTTTGAAATTGAGCGCATCAAAAAGTACAACAAGGAAACATTAAGCGAATATGCTAACGAACATGGCGATGCTAGCCGAGAAGAGCAGCTCGCTAAAATTCTAACATCAACTTCGGTGCCTTTCAGAAATGACGAATCCCTACAAGAAAGTAAACCACAACATATGTACATACATATGTAGCAACTGATCATGATTCAATTATTAAAGGTTTGGTATCTAAGCAGCTGGCTCCCTCACTTTTTGTCAAACGGCGTCCTTGGCATTAAAACCGTGTTGCTTCTTAAAAATAAAAATGGTAGTTACCTCAAAACTTTTTAATAACCGGCAACACTTTTTGTTTCTTATGTGCGCGTAAACAGTAAGTTTAAATTTTAATGACAGCATTTTTTCTGATTACAAGATTGACCCCGTCTCGTAAATACTCGTATTTCATGTGAATGTGTATAAATGACGCGCATTTTCATTGAACGCATTTCTCGCGCTTATAAATTCGATGTGACAGAGTGGAAAGTTTTGTAATTTCTAGAAGGAATGGGTTTAAATAAATTAAAAATAATGTGACATTATAATCATCGAAATGTTAAAAACAAGAACTTGTAAGAACTAAATGCTTGAGAAATGAAGTTCGAAATATTTTTCTTTCAAAAATCTCGAATTATTGTGGTTTTCCTACAACTCCATTAACTCCATAAAGTCACTTACTATTTATCGGAATAAAATGTGTGGTCCTTTCAACGTCCAGGCGTTCATCAAAATATTAAGAATAACCCTGATACCGATGGTAAATAAATAAAAGTAATAAACCGAATAACTAACTTACATATATTTGCTTTATACCCTAAAATCGTTTAGTTCATGGGACAAATAGAATGAAAATTTATTCGCTAGTTAAAAATTGAAAAAAAAAACTATCTACCAAGAAGTACATAATTATTTAAATTTTGTAAGCGTAGCTATTGTATTTCTTAATTTAAATGAAATGTCTTCGAAATTTTTAATTAAAATAATCACTAACATTTTATTACTTATTATTTACTTTTTTAGAAAGGTTAACAAAATCTAACCCGTTTTCCATAATTCGTAAAACAACCCTTTATTAGGGAGTGTCAAAATTCGAATGTCATTATTAACCTAACCTTTTATAATTGAATCATGGTAACTAATATCCAAAATATATTTTTGACAGCATGAAAATGTTGACTAGATAGTTAAAGGGTAGTGTAAGGTAGCAAATTTAGAGTGTGACTGACTTTGCATTGTGAAGATCAAGTAAAAAAGGATTTGTTCAAAATTGATGTCAATTAGCAGATGAAAGGAGAAAAGAGTGTGCAATCGCAAAGCCGAACTAAACTCAAATTTGCGCGATATCATATTCAACAAATGCAGAGAGATCCTTATGACTGCTTCGCTGATCAACAAAGGGGGCATTAATAATTTATTAATGAAACGTGACTGACAGTTTGATTACATTTTCGGATCTGTAGCTTCATAGACTTCATATTCAAGTATATTGAAATAGATTCTGATAAACACATTTTCTCATGAACATATTAATTACATTTTCATGGTCAGTCAAGTTTAATTGTCAGGACTAATGGAGAGACGCACAAAAAGCGCAATAACAGAAAATACTGCCAGGTATGCACATAATTTGTATATATGTATGTATGTATGTATGTGATATTTATAAATAGAAATGTAAGATTGAACATACAAAACTGCATACGCACGCACATACATACATACAAGTGTGTGTCAATATATTCGTATTGTTGCAATTGTCCTTGGAAAATGATTCTGCATCAAGGAGCAGTCAATATTAACATATACACACATACACATATACACACATACTGACATAATGGCAGATACATACGACAGGATGTTAGTGAGCTATACATAATTGACCAATGACAAGCGATGGAGCGAAGGTTTGACAATGAAAAATCAATTTGTTTTTTTTTTTATTCGAGCAAGCTATTCTGAATTTAATGCCTTTTTAAAGCTACATCGACATGTGGACGTAAATTTAGTTAGTAATTTATCTGTATTGCCTTGTTTTTACGCAATTTAATATAAACCACCACTGTTTTCTACTTACCTGTTACCGTTATAAGCTAGCTCTACACGCTACTATTGTTGTAACTGCTGTTCGTATGTTTGTTAATTTTTATTTAAAAACGGATTTAAGCGAACTGCAAAAATCCGTTTCAACATAAATTTCATATCATTTCGTTTTAAATTTCACAAACATTTTGGCAAATATTTCTTTTATACGAGAATTTTGGCACTTTTAAAACGTATGTTTATATACTATATATATATTAGGGAGTATATACAAGTAGCAGGCAAAAACTTCAATATTCAAAAATTAATGGTAGAAATCTGTAAGATACGTGGAGTACATTGATGCGTAGTGCAAAAAATAGGGGGAGATAATTTAAAAAAAAAAAAAAAGGATGAAAAAAGTAAGCAAAACAAAAAAAAGGGGGAGATAATTTTTACATAAAAAAAAGTATGAAAAAAGTAAGCAAAAAAAATTGTTAAATCACATTCTCTCTGGTTAGACATTTTGGTTGCAGTGGTTGAGGTTGTGGTTGTGGTTGAGGTTGAGGTTGTGATATACTTTGAATACCATAAAATGTGCGAAAGGGCCATATTTCCATATTGTTTTTTTGTTTGCTCAATTGGCAAAAAAGGCGTAAATTGAGGTACTAATAAATTATGTAAATACATGAAGTGTAAAATATTTTTGTATGAAAATAAAAATTTGAAGGACTTTCATAAATTTTGCAAAAGGATGTGTGCTTGTGTAACTATTTACAGTTAAATATTAAAAATGTATATAAATGAAAATTCTCACTTAAAACTCTCATTATAACAACAATTTTTATACTTGGTGTACACACATAAATTTAATTATAAACTCGCTAAGAGAAGAATTTGCATTATAACTTCGTTTCACAATACGCTAATTATTTTCTTAATACATTTTTGGAAAAGAATTTTTGCGAGAGAATTGTTACTAAAATTAACTACTTCGCAATATCTACTTTTAGTGTAAAGAAAAATAAAATATCAAATTAATTTTATTTCTCATGATGTTTAACCACTTATTAATGAATAACAAATAAAATAAAGTAAACCGTTTACAATAATTTATAGTATGAAATTAATAAATATTCCTTTTTATGTTTTTTATTGATTACTTTATTTCTAATGGATAAGGCAGCACACGCTCTCGGCAGGCCAGTTTGTAGACCAGATAATATTGATGCGAAACTTTAGAGAAAATTAAAAATATCATACAAACTGTTAGCTAGCAAATTAAAAGGACTACTCGTATGTTCCAAACATTGAGTTCCCTCTGGGAAACTTGTGCTCAAAAGTTAAAGAAAAATCTAAAGCGACTATAAACAACATTTTGGAATTATCGGATTTTCTGCATTTTATCATATTTTCTCTGAGCTATGTTCGACCTACAGAAAACCTTGCAAAGCTTCATCAAGACCTTTGTCAGAATTCGCAGCGCCGTAAAAATATTTATGCTGAATTATTCTCGTGAAATAAGCAAAGTTAAAATATAAAATCCAATCGTGACTAGTTGAATGTACTCTAAGTGCTAAATAAATATTTTGTTCAGGTATTTTTTTAAAATAATTTATAAGCATTTTGGTACTATTAAGAGTGAATCAGTAATGTATAAAAGGTGAGCACGTTATTATAAATAGAAGACTAGTTGAAATTTGCGTTATTATTAAAAATTTCAAGTAGTAAATATTTAGTTAATAAATGTAAAAAATGCAAATATCCTTTTTTTTGATAGCTAGCAAAAGCAAGCAAAACATTCAGTAGTTGAGAGCAAAAATGTTATACAAAAAATGTGTATGTATTTATGGATATATGTATGTATGTATCTACAAATGTGTGCGCGTGTGTATGTGTTTGAGGGTGTTTGTGTAATATTAATAGAAAAAAAGTGCAAAATTGTGGAAAATGTATTCTAAAAAAATTCATACGAATAGATATGTGAAAAAAAAAAATTATTTTCATTACTTTTTCGCTTCAAGCGCTGGTTGAGAAGATGAATTAAAATTTGAAGCAGCTGCAACCTTTTGAGAAAATATCCTAGAAACGTTATATCCTTGACTTACAGATGGTCAAGAAATTTATTGAGCCACTATGAATTCTCGATTTGCTGTGCAATTTGGCCACCCACGTATGTATGTACGTTGTTTCGATTTTAGACAAAATTTTTTTTTTCAAATTTTCGCCACCACCTCAATATGCTTATGCTGGCTTGTTGGTTGTTTTTTTTTTTTTTTTGTTTTAGCTTGCAACTAGTGCTTGTGTATAACAGAAAAATTTTCGAACAAAAAAAAAAGCAGCAAATCAAGCCTTGTTAAATCAAATAAGCAAAAACACAAAATTTTGCAGAATTTGCGCGTTCGCACGAAATAACTACGTTTATGTATCACGCGAAAAGTATGCGTTTATTAAAAATTTCACTACACAATTTCTAAAAATTCAATATTTGCTAAACATATATATGTAATATATCTATTTTTCCTTGAATCTCAGCTACATCTACAACTACCGTACGCGTTTCGAGTGCAACCGTTGCGAGCAAAGGACACTTTTATTATGTTGCCTGAAATTTGAGAGTTGAGCGTTCAAGTTTTTGTCTCTACATCAAAAGGAGTTGGCACCGCTAGCTATGCAAAGGTATTCGTTAAAGCACTAGCAAGTTTTCGTATGCCACATTTGAGTGTGTGCATGTGGGTGTGTGTGCAGGCACGTGAAAGGACGACGCGCGCAGAAATACCCAGCAGGAATATCTAAATCAAGGCGACCAAAAATGTAACATCTCAAATTTTTTTTGACCGCTTGAAACATTCTCGATTGTTGTAAACTTAATAGTGCCGAAAATAGCAGACAAGTTCTAGTCTACTCGAGCTTCATTTTTTTTCTTACCTAAAAACTACCTTATTGAGTTTTTTATAGAACGCATGCAGTATAACGTAGCATTGATTCCATTTTCGCTAGCTTCGAGCACTTAAAATGTAAGATATTCTTGTGGTGACTTTCACACTTGTAAGTTCAGTTGTTTGCTCGATAAATTGTTACATAAAATTTCTTATAGTAAAAGTGACGCATGCAAAAAGTGGTTCACCATCACCAGTTGTTCCTACTGGGCATGAAAGCAAGTGATGATAATCGATAAAGGATGGGAGAACTCTTACACATGGTTGCCACTTCCATCGAAATATACCATACTTGGAACGTTTGTACTTCGCCGAATTGATTTTAAATTATATCTTAACTATTTGATTTACTTAATTTTTTGTTTATTTTCAAATATCTCATGAATTTAAAATCGACTGCCAAGTTTCTATTATTGAGAATTCTAAAAAATATTTAAAGTTCCTTTCTTAACTAGACTTAATTCATTATTCCCAAGGACAAACGAAAAAGCATTCATTCAAAAAATTTCCGTCTCTATTTTATCTCTCATCTTCTTGTGCCTTAAGTTTTTTTCTTGAAGCTATAATTTCAAAGGTATTTTATAAGTCTTCAATACTCTGAGAATACTTAAAAAATAATTTCGTTGTATATTTGGTAGAAATTTTGGTTCAACAAAGAGATGGCACAACGCCGAAATCGGTTTATCTTAAAATTAAACTTGACAAGGGATGACGGAAAATAGTTCCAAAATTCAGTACATAAAACAGATTTTTGTGGTAACTCTGCTCGACTCACAATGATATAATCGAAAAGTTTCCGAAGCGGTGTAGGGTGGAAATTTCTACAATTACAACTTTGCGTTTTTTAGCCGAATGATCATTCGTGTTGTAACGATGATCAACGACGATGCACCCCAAACAACAAAAAAAAAACAAAAAGTATCTAAAACAAGCTGCAACAGTTTGTCGGAGGCACGTACACTTGACTTGTAGCTCGTTCCGTGAATATGTGACTATAAATTAGTACGTGTAGGTGTATTATACGAGCATGTAAATATGTATGTATTTATGGCGTAAACAGTTTGCGACCCCTCGCTTTGACCATGAAATCCAAAGCTCACCTTGAATCATCTTGTACCACCCTTAAAAGCAAGCGTTCCGCATGTACTCGTACTTATTTGCTTGATTGAAGCGCTTGGCGATTTACAAAGCATTAAACGGAGATTTGTGCTTAAATTTTCAACGAAAATTTATAATAAAATTAGTATATCCTGCATTAGCTTATGTTCACGTTTAGTCGTCGGTTCATCTTTTATTCTGTATTCAAACTTTATTTCGTCTTCATGGATCTTCCCAGATTTCATTCTATATTTCCGTAACGTTTTCGGTTGTACTAGTATATGTATCTCCTAGTTTTTTTTTTACTTTTTTTCTTCTTTTCTTTAGTCTTCTACTTTTACGCAGCTCAGTCAGTTAACTTGTTTTATTTTATCCATTTCATAAAAATGTTTTCAAGTACACTAGCTGGCCTTCTCGTTTTGTTGTTAATTTCCAGTTTTGTTTTGGAGCTTCGTTCTTCATGCGCGCGCATACAAGCTTTAATTTTTTTTTTTGTAAAGTTAGTTTGTAAACATAGCTTTGACAGTTATTGCGTGACAGCTAGCAGACGACTTGAAGTGGGCTGCCTTGAAATGTCAGGGCAAATAAGAGAACATTTAGTGATGCACAAAACGAGTTGGTCATTAGTTTTATTGTTTTGAGATCGAAATGGCAACTGTTACTACTTTGTATGGTTTCAAAAGCAACAAATGTTGTATGTCTGCAAAGTAAACCAGTCATAATTGACAGCATTTTTGACTTAGTTGTTGTGAAAAAATCTTCATTTCAATCAAACTTTCTAAAGGATCTTATTTCTCTTGCTAACTCATATCGTGTAAGGGAAGTCACATAGCAATTCAATATATTATGCACTTGACTTTTTTTTTTTTTTTTACTTGACACCCTAATTAGTGTCAACACAAAATGTCTAAGGATGAAGAGCGTTAACAAAAGCGAGGATGTACGGCATGATCAATATCGAGCGCAGGCGTCAACTATCCGCAAACAAAACACCCGACGTGTGTCACAGCAGGCTGTCCACTCGAGAGTCAGTCAATGCACAGTTCCCTTTCTTTTTAAAGTGTTTTGGTTTTTTATTTGGTTGAGAAATTTGTGCATGCGATTGCATGGAAAACTGACACTCTTATTGTGCAAGGCGGCTACCGAACTCTTTGTAATTTCGTCGTGCTTATCGCCAGCTTGATTTTAGGCGAACGATTTTCACAGTTGGTGGTCAACCATTATGTTGTGGCGATATAAATTCCTAGAAATACGAGTACCTTAAAGAAAATATTTCGTGGTATTTAAAAAAAAATGTATTTGCTTTGATTTATGACGATAATTTGTAGGAGTACAAAGATTTATTGATATATATCAGGCGATAGACAGCAAATTATAGAGGCTGGCAAATATGGTCGAAATAAAAATTAATAATATGTCCCATTTATCGTTTCAGATCAATTTTTTTTTTGGTTTTTAAGTATCGATTTTTCGTTCCACCTTAGTCAGATTATTGTGCATTTCGCAATCAGTTTTATACGCACTGGGAATGAATAATTCGAAGTTGTACCCATTTAAAAAATTTACTAGATATGACCAAGTATTTCTGGGGAGAAAGGAGGATAAAATATCAACCGCGTCATTCCCGTTTTCTCTACACCTTTTCCAACTTTTGCGTTTTTCTGAAATACATTTGTGCTTTTCTTAAATACATTTGTGCTTTTCTGAAATACATTTGTGTTTTTCTGAAATACAATTGAACTTTTCTTAAATACATTTGTGTTTTTCTGAAATACTGTTGAAAAAGGTGTATACTTTCATTAACGGCTCAGTTATCGTCAATATTTGTGTTTTTTTTTTAATGGCAATCAATCCGAAGCAACCTATTCTAGTAGCACCAACCTAGTTGCAGACAGTAACAATCTGCAGTCCGATCTAGATGCTTTTGAACTGTGGTGTGCAACAAACCATTTACATCTAAATGCTAAGAAATGCTTCGTGGTAACATTCACCAGATAAACATCTATTTCAATGTTTAATTACAAATTAAACCACTGTTTCCTTAATCGCTGTCACGAAATGATAGATCAAGGTGTTATTTTTAACTTCAAGCTATCCTTCTCCAAACATATTGACTATATTGTTTCCAAGTCATTTGCAATGATCGGTTTCATTAGAAGAAACAGTGGTGGTTTTAAAGATACTCAAACCTTGAATTCTCTTTATGTTGCCTTAGTAAGAGTCCGGCTCGAATACTGCTCGCTAATATGAAATCCATACTATGAGGTCCAATCCGTAAAAATTGAAAAGGTACAGAAAGTCTTTACCCGGTTCGCCCTATGCAAAATGTATTTTCCTAACGGTCCTCCACATTATATAGGTCGACGGAAATTGCTAGGTTTGCAGTCATTGCATGATAGAAGAATATACTTTTCATTAATTTTCGTTTACAATGTTATCAATGAGAACATTAACTGCAATGAGTTGGCTAACCTATTTCAATCTCATATTCCTCCTCGATGTCTAAGAAATAGTCATATATTTGGTCTTCCAACTTACAAAACTAATTACTCATTGAATGAAACTCTTGTACGATGTGCCCGATTATGCAATGCTTATAGTGATATCGTAGATTTCAATGTTAATTTAGAAAGATTTAAACTTAATCTCTTTACTGTATTCAATTAGTCTGTAAGATACCTTTTTCTTTTTTTTTATCGTAACTAGTCTGTAAGATGTTTTTTTCTGTAGACTGAAATGGAATAAATAAAATAAATAAAATAAAAATGAAACTTTTTTTTATTTTGATTTTTGCTAACTTATAATGTTATTTTAATGCTGCTAAAATAAACTCATTTCAAATTTTAATATCAGTGGCTAAAGTGATTTTGCAATTTCTTTTCGCATCAAAGACACTGTGCGCAACAAACACAACTTCCTGTCTACAAATCTTACCTACATACTAAAATATGTATGCATGTATTATTAAGCAAATATATATTTACAAATATACCAAATAAATGGAAAGCGTGTTTGCTTAAAGATACCCAGTAGCAAAAGGTAAAAGCTAGTAAATGTGTGGGTATAAGAAAGAGTAAGGGTATTACGCTTAATTCATATCAGACATTTAACATAGCGATGTCCTAGGAAATTCATATCTGAACAACTCGCTTAGCCAGGGCTATAAACCGAGCAATTAATGCATTACCGACTCATATACTTGGGTATATGAATCGATCAGGTATCGCATAACCATGCCACACGAATACATTTATAACACGAAATTACTTTCGTTTCTTGCCACGTAACCTGTTACCAACTCGTCAACTGTCATCAGTTATGAATTCTTTTGCTGCTGGGTATGTACGAGTACATAAATATGGACATAAATATGTTTGTGTATTCCTTTCGCTCAATTCACTCTTGATTTAATGACGTTACAGACGCCACACGCCTGCCCGCCCGCTGAGCAAGTGACACAACAAGCGAACAATCACATACATTTGTATACTCGTATTATATGTACGTATGTAGGTATGTATGCATGTGTGTATGCATCAAATACGATCAACACAACTAAAGAATCAGCAACAACAAAAATACTGGCGTATAAATTACATTTTCATACTTTGTAGTGAAGTCAAGTGTGTATGTGTGTGTGTGTGGGTGTGTGAGTGCTGGCTAAGGGTGCGTACAGAGTGGCCGCTTGTTGCCGAGCCGAGCCGACTGACGCTTATTGCGAGAACTTGTTCATGCGAGAAACAAGTTTGAGTGTGCATAGTGGATGCGAGAATCAGCGCTGATATTTTATCTATTATTTGTGTTTTATGTATGTTTGTATGCATTTGGGTTTGTTGTTCATTCGTGTTTGTGAAATTGAAGTGAAAAGATATGGATTCGTCAGATGATGAGTATTTAACTTCACTTATTAATTGTTCTACATTCATTTTAAATAAACCAAAACACACGACTGTACTCAAGAAAAGTTCAACAAGAATGCCATTAAATGATGAATGACAGCATATAATTTTTGATTTCACTTTTTCCAAAGAATTTTATGTCCAAAACTAGCTTTTCGCAGAATAAACAATGTTTTCGGCGCTGAAATACGCTTTGGAACTGTTTTCTCGCATTCAATCAGCTTTGCGCTCTGACCAGCTCGGCGCCCACTATGACCTGTTCGCGCTTATTTGTACTAATTTGTATAGTACCAGTTTTCTCGCATTGGTTCTCGCAATAAGCGTCAGTCGGCTCGGCTCGGCAACAAGCGGCCACTCTGTACGCACCCTAAGATTGTAGAAGCAACAATTTGAAGGGGTGCGTTTTCTTTGGACGTTTGTATGTATGTATGGGCACAGGAGACAGCAAATGAGTGCTTCTATCACTCAAGCAACAGCCAGCGATCACGGCAGCATTCCGCAGTGATAAAAATATAGGAAGAACGGTAGAAATACCCAGCAAACCAGCAGTAAATGTGAGTAGATGGGAAGTGATGGCGTCAGAGTTCAATTAGAACCAAATATAGATTTGCAAGGGCGTGTCATTTTGATTGATTGCATGAAACTCTCTCTGGATTAATCGCTTTTTTATGCCGTTTTCGAATGTAGACAAAATAGAAAATATATATAAAAAAATATTTTTTTACTAGCGCAAGCCAACAGTGGCAACCGTGGCGTTTTGTAAGGACTACAACTTTCGATTATTAAACTAGGAAATAATATGAAAAGTAAATATAAATTTCAAATATAAGGTTGGTTTGCCATTTTTGAAATATGTAAGAATGCAGTGAGAAAAGCAATTGCTGTTTCACAAGACATTACTGTGTTGAACGTAAGAGTTGCTTGCATTGAAAAAATAACTTTACATGGTTCGAAGATTTTTCGAACGAACCAAAAGGGTTTGTTTTACTTGCAGTAATGATAACAAAACAATTTTATAGGCGACAGAAAAATAATTATAAAGAATATTTTACGAGAAGCGCTAGTAAAGATATTAAAAAAATTTAATTTTTCGCTTATTGAAAAATAAATGCGTAAAATTTTCTTAAAATTACAATTCTGGTCCAATGGCATCACTTGAAGACTAGTTAGCTTGTAGCTCAATGGTACCAGTTCTCATCAGAAAATGTGTAATTGTCTGCAAGCTGTGAGTTTCCACTCTTTGTAGTGTTGCTGACAAGATCCCCTGCAAATGTGGTTGGATTGAAGCGAAGGCGCCTTCGCGTACGTTATTATCGTTGTCGTCAACGTCATCATCGTCAACACAACCTTCACAAAGACGTCACTTGAGTTTCACATTGGTTCTTGTACGCAAATATTATAACTTTGTTTCCCAGTCAACAGTTAAAATAGTAGTGGAACAACCTGTCCTAAAGCGCTCAAACAATAATTCTCCTCTCAGATTGTTATAAATTTTCCGTCAAATCTTTTTGGCGACAAATTGTTTTCAATGTTAAGCCATGTTTTGTGATTTTCCGGTTATTTCTAAAATAGTTCTAGACAATTTTTTTTTTATATATTTTTGACGGTCGTCTATAAAATCTTTACAACTTCTGGTAAGCACGCACTACCAATACAGGCAACCGAACATTTTTAAGCGATCCACAATGTTTGCTGGGATTTTATAAATGCTCATAAGACTGTTAGTGTATGGTATGTGTTTGTATGTATTTGTACTTGTACTTGTATAAAATATATATATGCGCGTGGGTGAGTGAATACTTTAGATTTATTATTATTATTTTTTTAATTTGATTATGCAGTTGAAAAGACAGCAGCAAGTCAACAATTATATTTTTTTTTAAATCCCCCTCGCTCGCTTTCTCTGTTAATTCTGCTAACAGATTTTTCTTCGGTTGATTTTCTGCTGCGCGCTACATTTTCCCCAAACTAGCAGCAAGGGTGTCTAGCGTGAGACAAGTGCACGAATTGTTTTTCTTTTTTGGTTTTATATTTTCTCTCTTACTTTCCGGCAGCGCAAATCCATCGCTCGACGATGGCGTCAGTGAGAAAGAAAGTATTTGAAATTTCCGCACAGTCAAGTTACAACTACATACATACATATCTACTCGTTAGTTGTCGATCAATGAGCTCAAGGCAGCGTCTCACAGCGATCTTAGCGCGTTCACAGCGATCAGTTTGAGATTATCATTCACTTGACTGTGGCGCGATCGTGCGTGCGTTGGCTCATTTTGATCGGAATAAGAATACTTACATATGTGTATCATTGAATAAATATTCTCGTTTATTGATGTTTTTGTGTTTGAATTTTGTAAATTTGATTTTCAATAGTTTTGTGAATCAATTCGCTATTCTTTTGCGGCGCAATTCGCGTGTTGTTCGCTTAAGTATTTTTTATTTTGAATACAATTTCTGGCATTGTTATTGGTTTTTATCTTAATGCCACGGTTGTATATTTATTGTCACAAATGTGACACGTGCGTGTGTGTGTGTGTTTGTGCCTAAATTTGAATTAAATTAACTCGCGCGCCGGCCGCGATTTTAGGCGGACTGCAAGAAAGCGATGGTGCAAATGTTGAAGTACATTTAAGTGGCAAAAGTTTAATTGTGTGTGCGAAATATACATACATACATACGTACATACGTACATACATTAATTTGTGTTTTATATGGCTATACTTTGTCCATAACGAAAGATCGACCGCTGCTCCTTGTGCACGCCTGTCCGCCGGTAAGTGAAGAAATGCATTAAAATTCACTTAATTTTATAAGCATTTAAGTAATGAACTTCTAAAAAAAAAGTTTTTACATGCGCGCTGGCACGCGTTGAAAATTCGCTAAGAATTTTTTTTTTCTGGAATTCTTATACTCAAATATATATACGAGTATTCATGAACATACATATGTAAGATATGTATCTGCATGGCAAATTATTTTTAGATCAAAAAATTTTCGCACAAAAAATATTGCGACGAGTTTCGTCGGCGAACTTTGTACGTAGTAAATTGAAGGAGCCTCATTTGAGCTTGTCAAGGTCAGTTGCTGTACTTATCAACATACATACATACATACATAAGTGCATTCTAAGCTGCTAACTTTGCTTATGTGCGCACTGTCGTTATCGGGATGAAATGGGCCCAAAATCTGCCGACCTGCTCATAAATACTATAAATGTGTTAAAAAGAATATTTGGTGAATTACATTTTTTTTTTGTTTCTGTTAAGTTTAGGCATGTAATATTTTTAAGAATTTCTTTATAATTTGAAAATTTTTTTTCGTGGTATTTTACTTGCTCTTTCCGAGGCACTTTACGGCTTAAGTAAAGAATACGGACCATTGAGCTAGGAAAAAAAAAAAAAGTGGGCGTGGTCCGCACCTTTTTACCGATTTTGGTGGTATAATGTTTTTTTGGTGCAAAGTAATAGGAGGGGTGTTAGGGAGGGTTAAAGGGGGAAATTTCAATATTTTGAAAAGCTAATATTTCAAAAACTGTTTATTCGATCTTCACAATATTGGTATCGTTAAAAAGATAATTAAAAGACCTTTTATTTGTTATGCATATGTTTACATAAAATATATATATATTTTCAGAAAAATAAGAAAAACTTAAAAAACACACATTTTTTTATAAAAAACTATATTTTTCTTAAAAAAATACGTAATTAATAGTATGTAAAAATAAGCTTGTCTTAAAGCCCATAAAAATACCTTTAATTTGATGTATAATTTTATATATTAAAACTTAAATTTTGTAAGAAATTTTGTTTTATTTGTGTTGCTGACGATAAGAGAATCAGTAATAATGAGAGTAATGATCCAGAGCGGCTTCGCGGAAAGAAATAGAAAACCGGAAAGGAGTCCTGCGCAGAAATACTGTTGATGGCGTAGCCGGTGTTTGTCCGGCCAGGGTTATTTTTTTGAAGCGCGGCCGAAGGCCGCTCACGCGGAAAGGTGATCTGCGCGGAAATACTATTGATGGCGTAGCCGGAGTTTGTCCGGCCAGGGTTATTTTTTTGAAGCGCGGCCGAAGGCCGCTCACGCGGAAAGGTGTTCTGCGCGGAAATACTATTGATGGCGTAGCCGGAGTTTGTCCGGCCAGGGTTATTTTTTAAAGCGCGGCCGAAGGCCGCTCACGTTGAAAGATGTTTCGCACGGAAATACTGATTTATGTTTCGGTTTCAAAATTAAATAAAACAACATTAAAAATTAAATAAAACACATCGTTAATACCTTTCCGCGAATCCGCTCTGGATCATTACCCTCATTATTACTGATTCTCTTATCGTCAGCAACACAAATAAAACAAAATTTTTTACAAAATTTAAGTTTTAATATATAAAATTATACATCAAATTATAGGTATTTTTATGGGCTTTAAGACAAGCTTATTTTTACATACTATTAATTACGTATTTTTTTAAGAAAAATATAGTTTTTTATTAAAAAAATGTGTGTTTTTTCAGTTTTTGTTATTTTTCTCAAAATATATATAAAATTTATGTAAACATATGAATACCAAATAAAAGGTCTTTTGATTATCTTTATAACGATACCAATATTATGAAGATCGGATTAATAGTTTTTGAAATATTAGCTTTTCAAAATATTGAAATTTCCCCCTTTAACCCTCCCTAACACCCCTCCTATTACTTTGCACCAAAAAAAAATTATACCACCAAAATCGGTAAAAAGGGGCGGACCACGCCCACTTTTTTTTTTTTTCTAGCTCAATGGTCCGTATTCTTTACTTGTTCCCACTTTACTTAGGTACACCAAAAAGTAGACAAAAACAAATATTTTTTATATATTTAGTACATATAAGAATTATACAGCAGCCACAACTTAGTGAATTTTGTATAGTTATTTTGCTGTTTTTTTTTAAGTATACAATTAAAATACAGTACATTCTCTAAAAAAAAAAAAGTTTACTTAAACCTAAGCTAAAATTTAAAAAAAAAATTATAATATACAATAAAATTTCATAGAAATTTCAAACCTTTTTATTGGTTTATTTTATAAATATTTTTATAATACTTTAAACACTTTCTTAGCACAATCAATTAAATAGAACAGTAAAACAAAAAATATAAAAATATACTTTAAACTTTAATTTTTTTTTTTTTTAGCATAAAAAACAAAAGCATCTTAAACTGCCTTTATATGTATGTATATTCTTAATTTTTAATTTTGAAATTTTATTAAAATTTTTTTTTAATGTATTATTATAAATTTGAATTTCAAAAATATTAAAAATTACGTAAAATAAAAAAAAATGTGCCAAAAACCAGAAAAAAAATTTGTTTGTTTGTCCATATTTACTTTTTAAATTAACAACAGAAAAATTAACAAACATTTTTAGTTTTTAATTTTTTTTGCGAGTTAGGGCCGATTGGTTTTGTTTTTATTTTTCCAAACTTATGTCACTCTTTAGAATAATTTTTAACAAAAATTTCTATAATTTTTATTTAAAATAAAAGTATGTGAAAATTATGCACAAATATATAAAATGTTCATTTCATTCCATTAATTTCAATTAGAATACCAACCAAGCCTTTTATATAACTAGTTATGTATGTGTGTAATCGGTTCCTGGTCCGTTTGGAAATTTTTTTTTAAATTGCTCACGTCTCGTCTTGGCATTTTCCAATTTTCGCACGTACAGGCGTCGCCAATTTACATATAAGTGAAAACTACAATTAGTGCTACGATAAAAATAATAATAATAACAAAAATAATTAGAAAATCATAATAAAAATTAAATAAATTGGCAAAGAAATTCATAGCGCCAAAATGCAAAAACCAACGCAAAATATTTAGCGGCAGCCGAATGGGGAAAATGGGCAGAGTTCCGACTAGCCGGCGGGCTAAATGCAAAAAAAAAAAAAAATTCGACACAGCATCTACGCGATTCTTTGTACTATATTTATTTATATACATATAAACATAGAAATAATTTTATGTACATACATATATGCTGTGGTACATTGTAATGTACACACATACACATAAAAGGCACATCTTCAGCGGATTCGTTTTGAGATTTCACTTATTTTTAGACGTCAGCAGCAACGAAAAGCAAAATACAAAAAAAAAATGCCGACAAACGTAACTACAAATAAATACGCGGGCAGCAATACTTGCCGTGCGTATTCAAACACACATACATATACATAGATGTACTATCTAGAATGTACACGATTTATAAATTATAGTGATTTTCAGAATTATACGACACCCACATATTGACAAGTGTTGACTATTTATTTTTCCTTCAAAAAATTTCTATTTATTTCAATTAAAATAAGATTAATTCTCTTGCAAAATAATATTTTTGTTAGAAAATGAATTTTATTTTAATTTCAAATTATTAGCGATTAAGTAAAAGAAACGAAAATAGTCAAAACTTGTAGTTCTATGGCCGTTTAACAATAAATGTTTTTTTTAATTTTGAAAAATTTATTAAGTATTTTTTCCCTCGCATGCTCTTTGAAAGATCCCAAATTTACTTAAAATTATTTTTATTTAAATACTTTTCGACTAAAGCACGATTTTTTCTGCTGCCAAAGTTGTTGAAACAGCAATTGCGAATAATTTGCCGAAAACGCAAAACGCAACATTTAATGGAAATCTTAGTTCAGTTGACTGTTAACCAGATTTTTTCGTTTAATTTTTCTTTGTTAAATTACCCTTTTTTTGTATTCCTTACAATTATCGATAAACATACCTCTTGTTATATATCTTGGAAATTATATATTTTATATCAATTTAGTTATAATTAATATTTAATATTATACGGGTTGTTATAGTTATAATTAGCGTTGTCTTTATTGTTATTATGATCGTTATCGATACCTAATTTTTTATTATAAACATTATGTTAATTCTTATGATTTTTTTTTCAATATTTTTATTCTTATAACTTTTTTCAACATATTTTTTTGGCGCTTTTTGTACTTAACAGGCGTATGAATAGTAGAGCAAATGGTTATGAATTGAAACGCCAAGGCTTTTTTTTTATTCTAAAATATATTTCGGGAATTATTAATTTTTAAATATATATCCTCTAGATACTTAAAATTTCAAAGAATTCTTAAGTTTTAAACTAAATGCGTTCTGTTTCCGCAAAAGCACTTCCATATGAATATGTAGACGTTGCTGTGGCCTTTTATACAATGTGTTCGAGATTTCCCACCAAAAAGTTAATTTCTTACTTTGTTACACGAAAATGTTGAGACTTATTTACTAATATATATATATTTGGCTTAAAAAAAAATTTGTTGAATCGCTTTTATGGCGTGTAAGAATACTATAAAAAAAAATTTTTGTTGAAACTCTTTTGCATCAAATACACTTTTTTTTTGTTAATTCAACGTTGTGTCATATTTCGTCAGCCTCACTTCATAGGATACATAGTTGCTTTAGCACCTAAAAATATGCTCCATAAAAGTGACTACAAGTGCCTGTATGCTTTTAAAAGTTCCCTTAAAAGTTAAGCTACATTATGTTGCATAATTTTAGACATTAAAAAAATATATATTAAAACCCCTTGACGTATGTTTTTGCTATTGCCATTTACTTTTAGCTATTGCTAATATTCTTCCTCTAAACTCGCTCGAATGCTGTTGTTGTTTTGACGTTTTTAGATGTTGTAGTTAATGACGGGAAATTAGAAAATTCTCAATAGATTTTCCACAGCTACCAAGCGTCGATAGCGATGCAGAGCCAAAATTAAATTTATTAATTTGCCATTAATGGTGGAAGCCAAGGATGGTGTGTGTTAGTAATAAGGAAACTGATGCTGATTAATATTCTCACTACTACTTTGTGTATTTAAATAATTATTCTTATTTTATCGCACATAACTAAAGTACAATAATGAATAAAATTATAAAATACATAGACTCAAATGAAGTTAAGAAATCCTATGGAATGAAATTTATTTTTTTCAATATTCAACATGTAACATACGAGTACATACTTACAGACTAGAATAAGGTGCTTCATTTTTAAACTAATCATTCTTGGATGCAGCTGCAAAGTAGGGAATCAAATAAATGCGCACGTACATTACATAACATACTTATGTACATACATACACATTTAAATATATATAAATTTGCACACACTTCTTCCGGCCACAGAAGGAATAAATGCAATATTCCTTCCACATTCAACAAACAGGATGCCAAGGCACCCGCTGCTAACAGCATCGCAAACAGCGCTGCCAGCCATTGAATGCATATGTGCGTCATGTGGCAGCCGGCAAACGGTAAACGGTAAACGGTGGCATGCAACAATCAACACTACCTAATTCCCATGCGCCACCAAGCATCCGGCAACAGCGGCGGCACGTAAGCAAGTAAGCATACTTTGGTGGCAGCACTTTTGCTGAGGTAAAATTAAACTGCCAGAGAATTCGCGTAAATTTCGCGGCCACCAAGAGGAACAGCAACAAAAATGGCAAAAACAACAAATGCGAATGCATTTGAATGGCTTAAAGTTGCATAGGTGGTTGTATGAAAGCTTGTTGTGGTATATCAACGAAACTGCTGCCCGCAAACAGGATATGAGAATGTAAAATATACTCATACAACAAATATATGTACATTCGAGTACGACGGGATTTGTAAGTGAGTATCCTTAAAGAAAAATGCGCGAAAAAAAAATATTTGTGACCAACGATACAGGCAAAAAGAGGGTGGTACAAATGTGACTGCTGACGAGTAGTAAAAATAGAGTAACGAAAAGAAGTAGAGGAAACTTTAGTTCACAGAGTGTCGGCCGATGAAGTAAGCAAGTTTGGTCAAGTACTATAACGACGAAATAGAGAGAGAGAGAGAAAGAGCCAAGGTGGTTTTTAAAAAAATGTACATATTGAAGAAGTAAATGGGAGACGAGGAAACGAAGAAAAAGATAGCAACAAAAAATTATTGCAAAAAAACGGAATGCTATGTAGAGAACCAACGCAGCTGGAAGCGAGCGAAATATTAAAGTAAGATCAGCAAAAGTATTTGGAAATTTATAGCGCAAAACTTTCGCTTAATTAAGTCGGTAAATACATAAAAGCCTGCGCCTAAAAGGATTCCACAGTTTAAGCAAATCTTTTTTATTCTTTTATACTTTCGGATTTGTCAAATTTCTTGTTAAACTTTGTACTTTTCTGTTGCAGACTTTTATGAAAACTTACATTTTTTATACATATTTGAAATTTCAAAAAATATTTTGGGTTTCTACTGAAAAAAAAAACGGTAAGAAAATATTAAAAAATCCGAAAAAACAATTTTTAATACCTTTAATATGTCAATCTGATTTGGAATAACGCTTAAACGCTTAAGCCACATTTTTAAATTATTTCCGAAAATTCGCATTATAAAAAATTTATTAGGAAAAAAGTTTTTTTTTTTTAAGAAAAAAATTTTATTTATATAAAATGTGAGATGTAAATTATTTAAAAATATTTTTTTCATACATCACTGTAACATGTATAAATTTATTCCACTGTGCAGTCATAAACTAGCAAAATCAGAAGCAGTTTAACTGCAGCAGCTGTAGTCTCGGCAGTCACTGACACGTACATACTTTTTTAAAGCGCACTCTATGCTGTGAGAAGAAACCCTGCGAGAAAATATTGCGCTGCTCATCTGACACATATGCGAAAGATATGAAATCAGCACGTTTGTTATTTTTTTTTTTATGTACCATAAACGTATTCCTAAATTTTAAGCTTCAAATGATTTGTATTTCACATTTTTTCTTATTGAAAATTTTTGTTTAGGTTATTTTTTATTTTTAAACTTTTATGAAATTTACATTCTACAAGCACAATTATAAAATATTTAAAAGTTAAGTTAAGCAGCGTTTGCCTTTGATAAAACTCATCGCTCTAAAATGTTCAACATGACTACGCCTTAAATTATATTTTTAAATATAACTGCGATTTTGCAACATAGTTTTAGGAGCAGTCGTTTTTATTGGGAAGGTTTATTTCGAGAACTTGCATATAATTTATTTAAAAAAAAAATGTCAGTGTTGTCACTTCCCAACATTGGTTTTCAGTCCCTATCAACCTTTCCATTCTTCATCACGAAGTAATTCAATTTTGACTCGCCGTTTCAAATATCGTTACGTTTTTTTTCTCTAAAAAAAAAATATAGTTTTCCAAAGGGGTTATAGCTCACACACACACACATACAAACACTGCTTGATGTGTTTTAAGCTCAATGGCAATGCCAGCAACAGCAACAGCAACAGCGTCAGCAGCCTTGTCACATTCGCAGGATAATAAATTTTGCAAATGAGACTGCTAGCTGCTAGCTACTGCTGACAGCAGCGAGCTATATAAAATTTGTAAAACAAGCAATGAGGGTGGCTGTTAATCAGTCGCACAACTTATTTAGAGTGAAGTTTGAATAGAGCGCGAAGGTTGGCATCTGCTTACGTTTGTTTACATAAATTCAAAACAAAAAGGGAAGTGAAGCATTTTGATATTTGCGAATGCACTGAATAAGAGAGGTGAATAAAAATATTTACTGCTATTCGAAAATATTACAAGACTTTTTCTAAGTTTATCAAATGCTAACTGGAAATTTTAGACATAAATTTTTGATTTTCAACTGTTGAAAGTTACAGACGAACACGAAAATTGCTTTAAAAATGTTTGCAACCAATGAGATATTAGCTTCAAAAGTATTTTTTTTGCATTTGAATTTCGAGTATATATTTGCAGCTAGATGAATATAATAAAATTGCATTTTATTTGCTTTGTTATTTCCAAATAAAAATCGCGAGCATGGGTTTTATGGCAAAATTTACGTAAGAACTTCAGTAAAAAAATGTCTAAAATAAATGGTCATTGTAGTTACTTGAGATTTTTACATATTAATATTAAAATTTCAAGGGCTACAAAACTGCATACTCGAAAAAAAAATATAAAAAAATGTATAAATTTGTTTTTATGAGAGCTTTTTAAATGTTTTTTTTTTAAATCTATGCAAAGTTTAAAGCTTAGCTTCTTAAGGCTTTAGTTAGTAATTTGGAGGTAAATATAAATTTCCACCAAAACATTTGAAACATAATGAGCACTAACAATTTTAATTTCAACTCCTTTTGTCATATTTACCGAAATCGACGAGAACAACAACACGCTGCAATAAACGCAACGAAAAAGGCACAACTCAATCACTGGCAAAATTGTAGTATTAACAGCTGCAAAGTAGCCACAACTTGCTACTGCTGACCACTCGATGCACGCCAAGTTCATCCAAAACATAATTTCCGTTGTCCACCCGCTCATTACATTTTCATTCACCCACATCGCCCTCACAGTAGAGGCAACATGCAGCAAACAAATTGCAAAAAGATCAAAATCAAATGAAAGCGTCGAATAGCCAACAAAGGCAGTAATACAATTGTGGATGAAGCGCCGTCGCAGCAAACACCAGCCGAGGTAGCGGAGTAGGCGTCGGCGTCGTAGCGTCACGCTGCAGGCGGCGCTGCCTTGAGTGACAGTAAGACGGCTGCTGCTGTTGCTGCTGCTGCTTTGAGTGCTACATAGACTACCTCAATGCGGCTCAGCTGCTGCTATTATTTATTGACTCTTTTTTTTTTTTCTTTTATATTCTATGTATTCTTCTCTGCTGCGCACACACACACACCCGCTGCTACCAAATATAATTTCAATCTCGGCGCTGATTCCAATTCGTATTAGCCGAGTGCGAAAAGAAAGCAGCCGATGGTTGTGTGTGTGTGTGTGTGTGTGCGTGTGTTTGTATGTGCGAAAACATCCTCCCAACTAAGCTCTGCGCAACACAGCACAGCTTCCTTTTTACTCGCAACAATCAGTCTCACTGTGGAACGCGTCCGATGCGCAGTTAATAAACGAAAACGTTCGCAAATTCAAAGTGTTTGCTAGCAAAGCTAGAAAAAAAATTGAAGCAGAAAGTAAAGAAAATTGGTTTCTTTTGAATTGGCTGAAAGAAAATTGTTGTTGACATGCCGAATGCATACATTTATGTATATATAAATTTTTATTGAAAAAGTGCTTTGTTCGAAAATTATTTAAGCCAGAAATGTGAACGAAAATGAGCTTAAAGTAAGTGATAAAGGAGTATATAAATTCAAAAAAATTGTAAAACGGCAAAATTTGCTCTGAAAATTTTTTATATAAGTAAAAGTGTATGTATTGGAAGAAATTTGCAGCTATTATTATAGCTTATCCGAGGAATAAGTAGTTAGCAGAAGAATGAAAAAAAAAAATGAAATTAATTTGTGCAAAATTTTCTAAATGTGTTTTGTGTGTGTGTGTGTGTGTGTGTGCAGCTAACTTGGCTGGTCACACATAGTTTTTGCAAACCAGCAGCAGGAAAATTTATTTTTTCACTACTACTTAGTGCTTGAGGATTTATTTTTTCACTGCCGCTACTTCGTCTTCTGCATTGTTCGAGCGACTTACATACAAACATATGTACATACACACGTACAAACATACATACGGTCGGTTGCGAGAAAAGTATAACTAAGCGTCTGTTTGTATTCACAACTGTGTATGCGACTCCAAATGAGTAGAGAAAAGTATGCTGCGTGGCAGCATCACCAAAACCCAATAACAGCTACACCAACAATAACTACCAGTGCAGTTAAAAGGTAGACAAAAACAACAACAACAGTTTTAACAGCACCAACAGCAGCCAAAGCCTTTAAGCGACGCCAACAACTTTAGCCTTCGCCACCAAAACTCCAGCGATCATATTTTGCAGCGCAGCGAGCAGCATCGCATCGTTGGACAGCAGTAAGCAGTAAGCAGGTGAGCGAAGCAGCAGTGGCAGCAGCAGCAGCAACATCACCGGCAGCGCTGTGCTCAACTTAAGTTACACCAAGCAGCGCAGCGCACAATCACTCTACTCCGCGAATCACAACTCAACTCACTTTAGCGACGACGACAACGACGGCGAATTACAGCCGTAGCAAACCATGAAATTGTGCTCCTTTTGATACTCCAAAGTGTTAACATATGTATGTATGTATGTATAGGTATACCATAATGTGTATGTGTGTGTACACTTGTTTACGCTCTTTGCCCGCCTTGACTTGACGCTGCTGATTGCGTATACGTACTGCCGTCTGCTCGCCCTGCTGTAGGTCGCTGGCATGGCTTGTGTCACTTTAAGGGTTCGGCTAGTTTGTGCTCAGCCGCTTCCCTCGCCACACTCTGCCACTCACTGCGAATTCGTGTTCGTAAAATTCGTCAGCAGCCTTTCTCAATTGTTCGGCGGCAGTATCCTGTTTCCAATTTTTCGTGAGCTGTTTTTTTCAATTTTATTTTATTTTATTTTATTTTATCTCTTCTTAGTTTGTTTTTCGTCGCTTTTGATTTCGGCTCGGTGGCGTCGTGGCACGTTGTAGTTGTTTTTATTTTTATCTTGTATTCTTTATTATTTATTGTTGTTATTATTTTGCTCGGTGCTCATTTGATTTTTCGTTGCTCCTATTTTGTGTGTATTTCGTTGTCGTTTTTTTTATATTCGTTGTCTCATGCGCAGCATTTCCGTTACGGTAGCGCGGCGACGGAATTTCGCTGCAAATGAAATTTTCTCATTATTCCCCACAAGTTAGAAATTAAAAAATATTTTCGGTGATTTCTTATGAATAACTTTAGAAATTGCAATCATTGTAGGAACATATATTCTATATAATATGCGGTATGCCATTTCAAAGCAATATTTTCCATATTTTTGATCATTTTCTTCTTTGAAACAAAAAAAAATTTATAATTTTTTCCACTCTTACTGATCCAAACATTTGGTTGCAATTGTTAACACAAACATTTTAGCTCTATCATCAGGAATTAGAATGAATTTTTAAGAATAGTCGAGCTTCATAAACTGAAATTAATTACTAAAAATTTTTTTTTGCAAAAAAATAAAATCGAGACGCATCAAAACATATATAACTAAGATTTTTTTTTTTTGATATACTTTCTGATTGAGACCAATTTTTTTCTAGTATACATAAATCCTCAAGTTTCTTTTAATGCAATTATTGTATAAAAATGAAATTTTCTTCTTTATATACATATGTATGTATATATGCAATTTTGTTAAGGAACAAGCAATTAGCTGCCGGTGCGATGCCATCTTCTATGAATTCGGCTTTCAAATATTATTTTGCGCAAAGTCAAAAAAATTTACTTGAAAAATAATTTTCATTTGATAGACGGTGATCACAATTTTCAAAACAGCGAATATTTAAAATTATTTTAGAAATATTTATTTTGTGTCTCCCTCGGTATAAATGTGTTCATTAAGTTATTGATATTTGGCAAGCACAATTAAAAAATCGATTAAAGTTTGCTACGCTTTTTTGTTGCAATAATTTGTGTACCAAACAAATTTGTTTCTGACAAGTCACCTCAAAATGTTTCCTCATATAAAAATTTTGTTAATTACCTTTATTTTAAGGTTCCTATTGAAATATTTCACTTTCTTAATAATTTTTTAATTTTCAATAGGTGGCAACCCTGCTCATAAATATTATCTATTAAAAACTCGATTGAATAACTTAAATATGTTACCTTTACTAAAATAACTCATTTGTAAAATAAGTTTTCGTTATTGCCACGTGGCAACGCTACACAAAAGTCTAGTTACTTAAGTCGTCCTAAACGCCATAGCATTGATATTCATAGAGAAATACCTTATTCATATTAACTTGCTAATTAAATTTCGAATTTTTGTTAGATGGCAACCCTGCTCAAATTTTTTTTTTTGTTGAAATTTTACAAGAATTTATGAAAAGCGTCTGTTGAGAAACAGTTCATAAAGAAAACTTTTGTTGGCGGAGATTATAAATTTTTCGCTTTCTTCTAATATTGCTAGAGACAACCATTGCTTGGAGTACGAAAGCGGATGATCATTTTGAAAACTTCCTAGCCATTAAAAAATTCCAATTTGCACAAAGGCGAAAGAGCAAACGCTATTGCTATAATAGCTAAAGAATATATTTTTTAGAGAATTTCGCTTCGAGAATTTAGCAAACCAAGCCAAATATACCAATCACTCACATACATAGTTTTTATTAATTGTTAGCAAATCCTTTAAACTTAACTTATTTTACATACACTCCGGTTGTATAAAAACGTTTTTTTCCAACATTTACTTTTATTATAATTACTATAAATTTAACTTTTTAAAATATCACAACTTCATCAATAATGTTTTTCATTGAAATTATAAAAAAATCAACACGGCAAATTAAGTTGATCATATTTATATTATCTTCCTCCTACCTACCGGAAATTAAAATATTTTAAAAATATTTCATTTAAGAAAAAAAAAATGTTATCAAACACGTGGGAATTAGTAAAGCGAACCGCAATTGAATTTTTTTTCTTTGCTTGTTTGAAATTGATACGCCGTTGGTGCGATCCCCGGCCCGGTCAGGTCATTTTTTTTGATATTTTTTTTCAAGGAAAGCATTTTATATTTTGAAATTTTTTACTGTATATATTTTATATAAAATAATAAAAAAATAAAAAAAAACTATTACAATAAAATTATGCAGTTAAAATATCGAATAAAAGGACATTTATTAAAAAAAATGTGTTTGTCTAATTTTATTTTAGTTTATATAATTTTGACTTCGTTTACATAATATCATTAAAATGATTGGCCTACAAATTACTACATTCACGATTATTTTCTTATACAATTTTTTAAATGGTGAAGAAGTTTGTGATATTTGTAAAATCTAAAGAGTTTGTATAAAATTCAAACTTGTATTTCAATAGTTTATTTTCTGTACGTATTAATTGAAAATTATAGTTTTTCTGCATTTAAATAAATTTAATAATAGTTATATGTATACACACACTGCGGCGAAACTAATAAAATTCTGGTATTTTGACTAGTCTTGACTAAAGTCTTTATTTGATTTCTAATAGATGTACAAGGTGGCGCAAAAGTAAATTCCGATGTTTTTTGGCTGTAATTTAAAGAAAAAATGAAAAAAATGAATTTAAAGAAAATATTCCGCGTTCTGGAGCAGTGTAGCGTAACATTGTTTATTAGTGGCCATTAGGGGCCATTAGGGGCCAATCGCAAAATTTATAGCATTTTCTGATAGGAGGATTACTTTTGCGCTGCCTTGTATATCAATAAAAATTGCGTTAGTTTTTTGACGAAGGTATTGTTTGGAGTTTTCCATATAAAAAAAATGTTTGTTCAAACAATTAATATTATATTTTTAGTGACAACAATCTTATAATTTTATGATTTACAAAAATGGTAATATTTTTTTTTTTAAAGTTCGAAATTGTAATGAAGTTTTGGCTTAGTGGAATATAAATAGATACCTCTTATTTTGGTAGATAAAATTGCATGTAATAAGAATAAATAACTTAACAAAGGTTGAAATCGCATTGTTTTTGTTAACAAAATGTGTAACTAAATGTTTCAATTGATAGAATGGAGGGTGGGACCAAAATTACTCAGATACATTTATTCATTTTTATCAAACAGGAAGTTCCGTACTAGAGTCAATGGCACACATTCAAATACCTACCCCCTTGACAATGGAATACCTCAAGGATCGCCATACATACCCTTCCTTTAGTCATTCAAAACCAGAGTAATCGCACTATTCCAAGAAATCTTGGACTGGTGTCATTACTCCGGATCAAGAATTTCGTTTTCAAAAACAAAACTGTTACATGTATGCAAAAAAACTAGCTGTAGATTAAGCGATGTTGTTATATCTAATAAGCATATCGAAAATGTAAACTCACTTAAAATACTAGGCTTAATTTTTAATAATAAGTATACGTGGTCTTCGCATATATGTAGATGCTTTAAAAATGTCACTTTTCAATCGACTAAATTTAATTAGATGTTTATCGTCATACCACAGTAATGCACATCCCAATAATGTTATTAATATCACAAAGGCGTTGTTATTTTCGAAAATCGATTATGGGCTAACTATTTATGGTAATACTTCGAAAACGCAACTAAATAAATTGAAGGGCGTTTACAATGCCGCAGCAAGATACAGCATTGGAGCTTTTCGCACAACACCTGTAAAAAATATATATACAGAGACGGGTATTCCAGATATATTCCATAGATACAATGAAATCACATCTAAGCAAATCTCCAAACTTATTCTGTACACTGAGAAGCAGTTGGTCACACATATACCGCAAATCGCCACAAGGAATAGAGATCTACGATTCCCTTCGGCTATTTGTCGTATCATAAAGAATGCGCAGAAGATTGGCATTGACATAAGGCCACACAAACTTTATTTTCCGCTTAAACCACCTAGGCAATTTAACACAAATTGTGTAATCACTGACCTTTTACGGTTACCAAAACAAACAACGAGCCCGCATATCTTTAACGCAGCATTCAATCAAATAATTGATAAATTTAGATCCCAGGGCTGGAATCTAATTTATACCGACGGTTCGAAAAGTGAAAATGCCACATCGTACGCAGTTATTAGTACAGATCTGCAACTCAAAAAACTATTTCGGCTCGACGAAAACCATTCCATATTTACAGCTGAAGCCGAAGCATTGCTTGAAGCCGTTAACACGTGCAAGATAACTAGGGGAAAACATCTCATATGTTCGGATTCATTATCCGTTATAAAAGCATTGCTCAACATCCAACATAAAAATGAGGCTATCCAAAGGATCAGAAATACGTTAATCCAACATCCCAGTAAGATGAAAATAATGTGGATCCCAGGCCATGTTGGCATTCGCGGGAATGAGTTAGCAGATGAGGCGGCCAAATTTGCGACTACCGCACCCATAATCACTCGAAAAGCTATTAACAAAAAGGACATCATAAGATCGGTAAAACAACACTATTCTGAGGTAAAACGAGATCTTTGGAACAATTACAACGATGGATACAAAGATATAAACAAATATGGAGTTGCCATAAGATATCCAGACAAGTTTTCAAGAAGCAATCTTAACAAATATATACGCTTAAGGCTTGGTCATACCCGACTAACCCACAAATACCTCATGGAGAAGATGCCACCGCCAACATGTCACCTTTGTTCAACTAATACACTTACTTTTGACCACCTAGTTTACAACTGTAGCTTTATTAATAATATGCAACTGATACTATTTAATGAAATCTGTTTGCCTAAACTATTAAAAAATGTTAGCTCAGAAAGCATCGCCGACACTATATTACTTTTGAAAAAATGTAACATATATTATTTAATTTAAAGAATTTTGATACATGCTTGAATTACTTCTATTATGCCGAAGACCACAGTAGTTAGTTGCCTAGTTTTAAAATTTATTTATATAATTAATTATGTAAGTAAATTCATTAAATAAATAAATAAATAAATGTTTCATGCAGTGTCCAAACGGCATTTTGCTACTAGTTGCCTACTTTTCTACTACCTTTGTCCGAAATGGGATAAAATATTTTCCCCTATATCAAAACTTCCCAGATGCAACCTTACAAAGTAGTCGAAAAATGCAATAAGTATGCAACCTTTTATAATCGAATCAAGCATAAAACAACCTATTTTTCTATGACAACTACCCTACGTGTACTTGTGTTTTCATATGCATAGCGATATCACAGTCAATGGAACAAAAAAAAATGTGTTTTTAAGTACTCTTAAAGTACTCTAAAATCAATTAGTTCCAGAGAAATTACTTTCTCTTAACTTTTGTATACAAACATTAATTTACGAATAATATCAGTAGCTTCTAACTGAGTTTTTGCTCCTGCAGCCACTTTTACATTTTTCAATCAATTGCAATTTTGTAAATCAACCACAATGCCATCCGTTCTTTGGAAAATCGAAAAAAGTAGATTACTAGAAACTTTTAAATTTACGCTCTCACCGCCAAATTCGCACACAATTTTCTTGGTCACTACATATTTAATGGAGCGAATGAAGCAAGCAATAACAAAAGCAGGCACACAACCGCTGCAATACGTCAAATACGAAATGGTCAAGGACTATATACTCATACATACTACAGTGTAGGTTTATAAATTCAGCGCAGGCATACGAGTGTGCATAAGTATAAGTTAAATGCTTACGTAGATATGTAATTATGTATGTATGTACATATGTATGTGCGGGCTTGCTTTGGTAATATATACATATATGCATGCATACATTTATACATATATATACATATATAAACTATCAAAAATGCAGGCCATCAGAGTATTTATTTATATGAAGGAAATTTACCATTTCCTTCGTAGCATTGATTTTTACCTTCCGCCTTGTAAGGGAGCAGTCCTCAGTTGATGGTTGAGTAAAAAAAAAATGAGTTACTAATACCGAAGTGGAGCATTTTTTGTTGAAACAGTTCTTCACTGTTTATGAACTCGTTCTAACTAAATTCACTTATTGCAAAAACAAATTAGTGAACTCTGGACGCAGAAATTTCGTTATGTTAGAATGTTGGCGAAGGAGCTCAAGGTGTGCCATTTTAATAAAAAAAAAAAACAATTGAGCCTTAGGGGGTTCCTTCACTCTCAAGGCCCGAAATCGAGCTGCTTTTTTGGAAATAAATTACGAAGGAGCTACTGAATGGATTTTACATATTTTTATTTTAAAGGTACATGTTTTAACTTTAAAATTTTTGTATAGAATACCAAAAAAAAAAAAAAACATTATCGACCTTGAAACGTCATTGACTAAATTGATGTTGAAACTGCATGGGTGCCGCTTAAATAACATTCTGGCCAGTTGGGTAATCTATAATCAGAAATTAAATATTCCTTATAATCACGGTTACGTTGGCTATGCTTTCCAAAGAGAGAATTTTTTTATTTTGCAAATTGTAAAATTTATGCAACGATTTGTGAAAATTTTCAATTTTCACTTAATTTTTTGACATATTAGAGACTCAAAAATAGAATAAAATAAAAATTTCCAAATCGTACTCGGAAAAACATAGCTGAATTCACTGAATAATTCAATAAAAAAAATTTTGAAATCGGACCAATACTTTTATGAAAAGTCTTACTCGCCAGTTAAAAACAACACTACTTTCGGGAAAACATCTTTAAAGATAAATTACGGTGTATAACTTGAGGGAGACGGGTTCATTGCGGTGCCCAGAAGCATGCAAATGAATGTGATTGCTATGAAATCACCTCTGTGGCGCATTCTTGAATGCATATAAATTAAAATTAAATTTAAATAAACAATCGATTTTTTAAAACCGCGCGTGTAGTGGACCCCCTTACCAATATAATTTAGCTTTAGCAATGTTATCCAGCTGCTACATAATACTTAACTTTATTGTGTTCATTGCAGTGTTGTTTAAAAATAATTGTACTCCGTGTATGAGGATGATTTTTTATGAGCAAATTTTTTTGAAAGCAGAAATGACTCGCAAACTTTCTGTTGATATGGTTTTTTTCTTTTTTTTTTTGTAAATATTTTGCAGCCACTCCTAAAAAGCTTTTTGGTTCAATGTTTGACAGTTGATGACGAGCTTTAAAAAGTTTTTGCTATACAAATTTGAGTACTAGAAACTACTTTATCACTTTAAAATATAATTTTCAAATTAAATCCTTTTGTTTGCTTATTCCTTTTAAATAAATGCGATTCGTACTACAAATAGAAATGTATATGCATTAATAACTGAAAACCAATCTTAGTAAGTTTCTAAATATTTAATTTCAGCACGCTACCATTGATTTTTGATATTTTTGCAGACGTTTTCTTTATTTTTTAGAAAAATGTGATAAACTAAGTAACAGCCAAACACATGGAAAATAAAAACAAGGTTTAAAGTGCCTTGCGATTAGACATTTTGTAATCAACTGACAATTTTTAAAGCTTTTCAAATCTGTCTATTTTAATAAATTTGGCTTTAAATTTGAACTTGTTTCAGCGAAACCTGATTTTATTTCTTTGTATTTTATTGTTTTATTGTTTGTTATTGTATTATAAACGACCACATACTCGTAACTTTTCATAAAAATTCGAGCAAAAAAATATTTAAAAAAATATTGAAAGTGGTGTGAGATAATGAATAATGTTTTGAATAAAGTCATGTGAAATTTGCAGATCACTCAACATTCAACCTTTTCAACGAAATATTAAGATTTTTGCGCCATCGTCACCGCGACTTATGGAGGTTTTGCTATACCTTCTTTTTAATAACAAATTTTGCTTTTATTTTGGCTATAAATATAAAATAAAATAGCAAATTTTTCATTACAAATTCATGTAATTGAAATCACTCTTTTTATAAATTTTAATGTTAACAATTTGTAAATTTTTAGTAAGAAGTGTATTTTAGACATTCGTGAGTTAAATTAGAAATTTCCAAGTAATCACTAGCATTTTTTAACAGCGCGCTAATAATTGTGTTTTTATGTAGTCTGTAGGTATATTTATTTATTTATTTATTTTTTTTTTTTTCATTGCAAGGCTCTTCCCGCATCACGTTGCAGTGCAACAATTCTACAAATTATTACATACTTCATACTAAATGCATTAATTCAGTTATGTTATGTTACTATTCTCTTGAAAATCTCTTACACATTTCAACCTTCGCCTGCCTATTATCTGTTTGTGCGCACAAATACATAAACATATGTGCACACAAAATCACACATTCATGCGAACCAATTATAGCAATACCACGTTCCGTTCGCCAGCAACACTAATACCTTCAAATAAAGAAGAGTGTGTATGTATGTGTGTGTGGGTGTGTGTGTAAGTATTAGCGAATGTGTGTCTTAGCCACTTGTACGTCTTTTGAACCTAGTATGTGCCCTGCTGCAACAAAAAAAAAAAAAAAACTCACAACTCAACGCTTTTCAGGGTGAACTTTATATTAGAAACCTATTGCAGACCACATAGCGTAGTGCAATGCAGCGGCAAGCGAGTAGATTCATAAAAACAATATCTCTCAGATAGTGGGTAGAATTTTTAGTTTAGTTGATGCCGCTGTGGGTTGAAACTGCTTTGTTGAGGCTAAATCGACTAAGGGGAGTAGTAAACGAGAGACAACTAGAAAATCATAATGAAAATTCTCCGGTATGTTCATTTGAGAAGATTTACATACATACATACATATGTATGTATGTATATAGAATTTTTGGAATTGACGTGAAAAAAAAATTTTGTAATTTTTTTTTATTTATTCAATTTAATTTTCTCAAAAAGAAGTGGTCACTATGCTACAAATTAGTGCTGGTTTAAACAAAGTTTTTATAATATAATATAGTATAGGGCTTTAGGTATGTTTGTGTGTAGTACCTTAGATCAAGCGTGCTTCTACAAAAAAAAAAATTTTAAGTGATAACTTTGCTCATGTCGCCACAAGTACGCGATAACTAATGTACCTCATACAGTCTGGTTCACTTGATTAGAGGCAACAATTTTTGTGAAAGAAAATGTTGATTAAAGTATCTATATTTGATCTTTCAACAAATAGTTTTCTGCTAACTCAAGCTAAGACTGTACTGGTTTAAAAATACAAACACATCGAAATATTATTTCAGCTATCGGTATTTCGTAGCGGTAAAAGTTCGGCAGCTGCAATATTCTGCTTGATTTATTGGTTCACTTGAATAGAGGCACTTTCAAATTTAGAAAAAATATATAAATAGATACAAGAACAAAGTTTTTTAACCATTATTTTTTAAAGATTAATATTTTGTGCTGCCACCTTGTTTGTAAATTACTTCATAAACACGTTGGGGAATGGATTTGTACAAATGTAAATAAATGAAAAATGTTGTATTGGTTCGTTACAAATGCGAATCAAAAACTTAAAGAACAAAGCATGCGCTCTTCTTTTTTTTCCAAATTTCAACTGAATTGAACGCTTGTTAAAATCAATGTGTATTTAACAATGTGTGCTAAGTATTGACGTTGGGATGGTTTTTATGTCAAAACTGTAACTTTCAAAACTTATTTACATCGCCTTAAGCCATAACATACATTGGAGGAAAAATACCCAATAGAGTTTAGAATTAAAAAATGCGCAAATAAATAGCTAAAATGTCAACAAAAAACATTCAAGCCTAGTCCGTGTAATGACAAAATATCAAATTTTTTTAAGTAATAATTTTAAGCATTTTTTTAATCGACAAAATTTTTTTCCAGCTGTTTGGTTTTTAGATGTTTATTCAAATACTTAATTCTATAGTGTATCTGACACCTGCCAAATATTTTCTTAACTCTTCCTTAGACAAAAATACATCTTTACTCTTTTTCTGAAGATATTCACTTCAATTTTTAATTGTGTTCACATCATTTACATTCACTGATATAAAAAGGTTTTCTAAACATTTAATCCCTTGCAAAAACTGTGAACTGGTCAGCACAGAAATCGACCTCGTCGAAATACTTTTCACATACTCTCCCCGAATAGAAAAAATTTATTTGGAAAGCTTCATTTCACATCTTCCTATGCTCACCTCTCTTAGACTCTGCATAAAAAGGAAATTGGTTGCCCTTTTTGCCTTTACAAATTGCGCATGTTGCCTTTGCTTCGTTATATTTAAAATTATTTGCTGAACTTTTTTTTCAAGCTTTGTATGTAAAGGGCGTTTTTTTAAAACATGTGGTTCTTAAGAAGAAATAAAACGCATATAATTTGATGATATGGTCAAGAATTTAGCTTTATTATAAGGATACGGGTTTGGCATTATATTTTAAAAATGATTTTGGACAAGTGATCGCCGCGGCTGGCTCGAATAAATTCCAGCCGACAGACCCAATTATCGACCACTTTTTACAGCAACCACGTATATCAGCAATAACGCGCCGAATATTCTCTACCAAGGCGTCGTGAGTTGGCAAACCAAACTGAGTATAAATCAAGTAAAAGCTGAGACCAACTCCGAAAAGACTATTGCCTAAGTGAAAATTACACGTCTAAAAAAGACACCCTACATTTTGTATGTATTTACTTAAATGCATATTTATATACCTACATATGGACATATACATAGATACATACATATATGTATAAACCCTGTCGGAAATCAAAGTACTTTAAAAGCAATTTAAAAAGTACTTTTTTTCTAACCACAAGTGGTTTAAATTCATTCTATTTTCTTGTCATCAACTAACTTTTTTAACATCGCGATGTCCTAGAAGCAAGTCAATTATCCGACTTTGCATTTGATTTCAACCAGTTTCAAATATATTAAAAGAAAGAACATTAAAATTACTTTTTTGCAACTGCAATAAAATGTATTTATTTCCAGCTACTTTAAAACTGCTTTTTTACAACTATTTTTAATTCGATTTGTTTTTAAACTTCTTAAACTTCTACTCTTTTCTAACTTTTTAAAAACGCATTTTAGTTAAGTTTTTATTAAATATATTAACATATGTATGTATTTTTGTTCAAACTAAGCAAGAAATTCAGTTCATTTTCAACGTAAGTTTACACGTTTTAAATAAAATTTTATTTAGTTTCTTCGTCAAAACATTGTTTTTTACCGCCTGAATGGCCTTGCGAGTAACTTCCTCGGGGTCACGATTTTCGATACAAAAGGCATCTAAGTATGTATCTTAAAAATGATAAAGAAAAACCTGAAATATTTTAAGAATCACGCATTTTATGGGCTCGCCCACTGTCTTACCTTTCAAAAGCGGATAGAAATTAGCAAATTAGCAAAAGCTTTTAATCTTTTTTTCCGTGAGTTTAAGGTTGAAATTCATTACAATATATATATGGGAAAAAGATTTAGATAAATATTTAGAATTTTATGAATATATTAGCTTCTCACGTAAATTGTTTTGTTTTCTTCGTAAATATTTTCGACATGGGCTGCCAATTCGTCATCTGTTTTTATTGGAAATTGTAAGTGAATGACACCACAGCCTTCTGTTATACACATATGTTTCTCTTCACTACAAAAGTTTTTAAATTATTTTCATATAAATATACGAGTACTAAGAATTAAAGACTCGCATGTCTGCTTTTTTCCGACAGGGAACATACCCATATATATGTATCTACATTCATATGTATGGGCAGGTGTATAAATTTCCACAAAACTTTTTGTTTACTTTTTTTTTATTTTTAAACAAATTTAAGGCTTAACAAATTTCATAAGGTTTGACATAATAACGCTCCGGAATTCAGAAGCTGTCAGTACTTAGCACACTTTGTTAAATATACTTTGGGTAAAAACAAGTCACATCAAATAGGTAGCCGCAGCAAACTTTTTTTTGAACTTTTTTCATATTTTATTTTAATTTGAATTGTCCAATTTTGAATTTCGTTGTGCTAAGAATGTTTTCAGTACATTTCAACGTAGTTGATAAAATATTTTTGAAATTTTAGCTCTTAAAAGCAAAAACAAAATATACAGAGTTCAAATTTTTTTTTTTTTTCTACAGCTGCTACCTATTGAATGTGCCTTGGGTAAAAATTAAAAAAAGCGATGCCTTCAGAAAACTTGAAGTAAACATCGTAGTCTTGTTTTTCTTCACAATTAAGTGAAGTGGACTGTAATTATCTTGTAGTGTGGCTTTTTTAAAACTTTAGTAATATATTAGCGAATATAATTTTTTTTTAATTTTTTGTTCTATTTTGTTTTGGTTTTTATTTATTTTTTTGTTTTTCTCGAAGTAAATATCTAAAGCTAAATAGGAAAGAGTTACATTTAGACACATTTCACCTACCGAATTTAATATTTAGCAATATGTAAGTAAATACACTGCTGGCCTAAGAGTTCAACGAAATTTTCGAGGTTGTCACTAAATATTTTGTATATATGAAATTTAAAAGTCTCTTAGACCTGCTTCTGTCAAGTAATTTACGGCAACTGATTGTGAATGCAACTAAGACGCTTTCATCAGAAAGTGAGTGAGGCTAAGTGTGTTTTTATTAGCGAATGTTTAAAGATTAAAAAAAAAAAAGATTTTAAGAATGACTGCGGGTTTAGTACACAGTTTTGAAACTAAAAAAAAAGACTTTTTAAAGTTAGTTCCTCAAAGTAGACAATAACTGCTCGCCGTTGATACATTTGTTTGTGTTAGAGAATTGAGCGCAAAAAACACACACTGTCTGGAAACTTCGGAATATGCCAACACACGCGGGTAACACAATTAAGAATGCAAAAAGCCTTAATAAACGCGTTTGCTACCAAAACATAAGGGCGAAGTGGCAGAGCAGCAACTTTACTAAAAAAATTTGAATCTAATTTCTTCCTTGCAAGTCTTCCATTTAAATTAAATAAAATAAAGATTAAATATTTAATATATAATAATTTTGAAACATTTCACATTTACATAATTTAACTTATTCGCTCGCTCATTCGCCAATATTATACAGATTTTGCTATTTTTACCGTCACAAAAACAAAAAATATTACGCAGCTTCACAATATACACATCCGCACCACAGGGCGTATGAGCAACCCCAGCACTCAAATGAAAAGAATACGCGCATTTGCATGTGTTTGTATGTGTGTGTGTGTGTGTGTGTATGTACATACCACTTAGCCTGTACTATGAACTTGCAATTTTTCACTACAATTATTTTTCGCGTATTTCCTTTTCGTTCTTTGCGCTTTTTCTATAAATTTCATATTTGCATTTCGTCTCTGCCAATGTTTGTTGTCTGCCCTACGTTGAGCGTACATACACACATACATACATACACACTTACCTGCTTATTTAGTTGTTTGTGTTTGTGTTTGTGTTTGTCTTCTCATCTCGCCATTCTCAACGCCACTATTGCCCTTTGCGCTATTGTTTGGCCTACACCGCACAATACACACACACACAAGTTTACTTTGCAGTGCTCGTGTAATATTTATTTTGTTGTTGTAGGTTCATTTTTCTTACTAAATTCGCTCCCCTCGCACCAACTGATTTTTCGCTACGCTCATTCGTTTATGTATGTCCAACATCACTGATGTCGCTGATGTCGCTGCTGGCATTCCTCGTTCGCCATTTACGCCATTTTGAGTGTTGCTCGTATAAAGTTGGGCTTGATTTTCGGTCTCGCAAGTTGGCGTAAATGTAAGTGAAAGCCAAGCGAAGCGTACTATGTACTACAACAGCACTAATACATGCATAGATGGCATGGATGTATATATGTATGTATGCAGTTATCCTTTCACACGTACAGTCGAGCGGGTTCGCTGATAAATTGGACAATGCAACGAGTGAGATAGAAATGCGCGAGTATTTACAAATATTTTCATAAATACAAGTATCGCTTTAATGTATGTTTGTATGTTTGTATGCATGTTTAAGTGTTGATATATCCAAGTAATCTGCTCAGCTGCGAAATTAGAGAGCCGGATTTGTGTTGCATATTTGATTGTGACAACTCGATTTGAAGTGAGCAGCGATGTTGATGCTTTCATTGGCAGCGCTGTTGGCTGCGAAGTTAGCGTGAGTAATTTTACTTCGCTGTGGAATCATTTAAAATATGTCCATACATACATACATACATACACATATACTTACAATAAAATTTATAACATATTTGAGCTAAGATTACAGCTCTTAAGAAAATTTGTAAGAAATATTTTTCATTATTTCTGTTGCTTGAAAAAGCAATTTTTTGTAAGTTTTCTTAAGGAAATACGTTAAATAAACGGAACATTTTTTTCTTGAGTGCTTCAAACTGATTTAAGAATTTTTTTGGAATTGAATTTCTTTTTAATTTCTTAAGGGAGTATTCTACTTGAGACGATTCAAAAATTCGATTTTTGTTTTATTGCGTATATTATTCATCGTACATTTCATATCAAAAATATGTCTGCAAAATATTAGAACTTGCTTGTAAATACTTTTAGAGATAGTAAGCCATAAATTGAATTATGCACTGTGCACGGTGGTGTTTGCATGAATCTTTCAAAGCGTTTTTCTCAGAACTCTTATTTTGAAAACGGTCGCCACAACAACTAGAAAAATACCAGTTCGATTGCGTTGAAATTTTTACAGTTTACTCAGCAATTTCACATTTCTTGGCGGAACGAGAATTATGCAAAACGCATTTGTTTTAATATATTTTTTCGTTAACAAATTACACTCGAAAATATGGTAAAAAAAAATCGTATATCGTCATTTCACGTAGTGTAAAATTGTCAATTTTAACTTTATCGACTTTATACTGGTTCCGGATATAATCACAAGTCTACTGAATACAAAGAAATGAGAATTTTCTGTTTCAGAGGATTTACACGAGAAAAATTGTGGCAACATGGAAGTGACGTATTTCAGCAAGGCTTAACTTTGAAGCGCCACTGTTATGATTTGAATAAGTTAAATAGCGGCAGATCAGTTGCTCTTGTTTGTAGTTGGTTTGTTTATGGAAGATGAAATAAACACAACAGCCAACTAGGCTAGCGTAGCACATCATGTAGCGTGTTGGCTCTGCAACTCCGAGCTCCCGGGTTCAAAGCCTGGGAGAAGTGGTTATGAAAAATTAAATTAAATTAATTTAATAAAAAGAAGTCTGATGAGGAAATGTGGTGATTTAAAAAATAATACTATAACTTCTACCATTAAAAAAACTGTTGTTGTTTTTTCACAAAAAAATCTTCCATAAACTGGCCTTGAGCTCAATAAAAATTGTAAAATTAACATTTACTAGGCCAAAAGAAAACTAAACAATAAACTTTTTGATAAAGTAAAACCGTAAATTTATTGATTATATTCCTTTGTTTAACTTTAGAGTACCCTCTTTAGTGCGATTTTATATGAATTTTTTGATTTTCTTGAGTGCTGTATGCTACCCAGCAAACACAATAACTAATGTTAGAGAAAAAGCTTAATTTTACATTAGAATTTTAATATAGTTTTCTAATGTTCCTCAATACAAAAATGAGCATGGAAAACAAAAATAAATTTTGATTATAGAACGATTAGAGAAACACTGACATGAAATACTAAAATGAAGAATATTACTTCACAACAATTTTACACTGTCACCATCTTATATATTAAAATGAAACGCTATTTCGTTATGTCCGCGCAGAACGTCCGAACCACAGCACGTGAAAGGCCTTTTTTTTTAAATTGTTGAAACACAGAGTTCAAAAAGAGTTTGGTTTACTGCTAATAAATTTTGGGCGGAACGAAGTTCGCCGGGCCTTCTAGGTTATACAATAAATACCAAATAAAACTATTTCAATTTAAAAAAAATTTACATCATACAATTTGCTCTTTCTAATTAACAAATGCTAATAATAGCTCCAAAACCATCAAAAATAAACATCCAATTACAATTCAACTTTAGTATGCGTTTATATAACTATTATTTTTATCGATATCAAGAACAAACTCCCCTTTTTGTGGATAATACTATAGTCATCGACAGTTTTTCTAATACCTTTCCACTTCAGAGAAATATTTACCTAAATTAGTGTTCGACTCGTTCTCTAATCATTTACTAACTTTATTGTTTGCTGGGTAAGCTTTGTGCTGGTGGCGGCTGCTTCTAAACAATTTAAAATTTAAATTTACATGTCAATGCTAAATACTATTTCAGTTACCTGTTATATATTTTACACTTTTATCATTGTGTTCGAGTAAATTTTAGTTTTAAAATTCAACCGTAAATAAAGCGCTGATCATAAGCATACGTCACCTACGCATTTCCACATTTTGATTATATTTTTTTTAAATTAATTTCTAATATTATTTAATTTATTTCCGTACATTTCTAACCAAGAGCATATAAACAACATACAAAAACATACAAAATTTCAAAATTTATAATAAATCAATAAAATTTCAACATTTAAAAGAAAACGTATTATCATTTTTTCTGTTAGTTTCTGATTTATTTGCGTGAAAAAAAAAAATCATGTTGGTTTTTTTTATATATTCAAAGAAATATTATAATTGTTCTTAAGAAAAACGTCAGATATTTTGACAATTTTTAACCATTTTTATTTTAACTAATTGCCGAAATTGTATACTTCATGCACATTTTTTTTAAAACTGAGCAAAATTCTATTCGATTTTTATAGAATTTTTTGAATCATTTGGATTATTTAGTTTTGTAGCTTTTATACTTAAATTCATTCTCTAACAAAAACCATGATAGTCCAAATTTACATTTTTATACAAAATATATAATAATTATTATCAACAAATATTGCATTAAAATTTCGAGCTTTTTAAAATAAAAACTTGTATTTTTTTTGGAGTATCTAGTTTTTTGTAGCTAAAATTAAGTGCTGCTTTTTGAGATTTAAACACTATCTTAGACACAAAAAAGTCTGCTGGCGTCCTCTTTTTAAATTATTTTTAATTTTATCTCAATTACACTAGTTTACAAGTTTACTTCGGTAAAAAAGTAATTTCTAGGCTAATTTTGGGTCGCTGAATCCGAAAAGGCCACTCATTTATTTTTCTTAAGAAGCGTTTGCGAAATTTTGGCAAAAACAAATTTTTTGAAGCATTTTTTTGCATATCGTCAGCAACCTCAAACTAGCCTAGCAATAACTTTTTTGCCGAGGTACATTCAACATAGTCAAAATTTATAAACTAGTGTTATTTGTTGTTTTACTTTTTCTTAGTTTACTTTTTCTTGAGAAATATTTTGAATAAAGTATTTGGAATTTTCGAGCAAATTCGGTTAACATTGCTTGGGTCTAAATAGCATTTATTAAGCTTCAGCGTTCCTGCGAGACTTGCAATTTGCCAATCGAAGGAAAAGCTTTAAGAGTTTTCTCGCATTATTAAGACTTCAAAAAATATTTAAGTGAACAAGCTCGAAAGCTCTAATCAACTGACTTCAAATTAAATTATATCTTAACAAATATTTTGTGTTAACACGTTTCAAACAATTTTTCAAAATGTGTAAGACACAGCTTTTTCATTCAACAAGCATTCAAAAGTCAGTTCAACGCCATATGCAACAACAAAACCAACAAAAATATGCACTGTTTATAACCAGTCGAGCATTTATTCTGCTACCAGCCACATAAGAAAAAAAGCCCAAGTTACCAGCGCAGTCACCGCCGCTCCTAGTTCTGCCACCATCGTCAGCGTCAAAAAGAAAATGTTAAAAGTGAAATTTTTCAGCGACGCCCCTCAATTACGCACAACAAATGTCCTAACTTTATTTGGCGAGTATTCTTACAAGCACGAAGCTATACGAAGCCGCAAAGCGAGCGTGTGCGAATGTTTGTGAGTGTGTGTGTGGTTTGCAATCTTCTGCAAAGGAGCTACCAAATTTCCGCTCATTGTTTTACCGCGGCATAGCAAATTCTTATGGCAATTCAATGACCATACGCAGACATCCTGCCGAACTTCATCACAGACACACTCTTACTCACTCACTCTCTCACTCTCTCTCTCTCTCTGTCCAACACTCTCATTACATATCTCTCTTTTAGACAATACAACTCTCCAAGTCCTGCTGCTGCTTCCTCCACATTTTCATCCTTCGTCTTTGCTAAGTTTGCTACATTCATTACCGCCGCTCTTCTGCTTCTTCCTTATCTTCTGCTACTTCTTCTTCTTCTTCTCCTCATTTGCTGCTAACTGCTGCGTCCAAAAACAGCATCCAATTTTCTGGTTGGTTTTCGTTGGTTGGCCGAGCAGCAGCGTAAAAAAAATTTGTTTTGCGAATTATTTCTGCGCAGAAGAGGCAGCCAACTTTTTCACTGCTGCCGTACAAAAATTTCTTAATTAATTATTTGCTAGTAAAACAAAAAATGTACGCAAACACGCGAAATAAGAATGCATATAAATTTAGTGTAAGTAAAAATGCGAGAAGCGTGTGAAATTTTCGCATTTAAATGAAAAACGCATTTAAGAAAAATTGTGCAATATGGATGGTCGAATGTGTGCGTGTGGAAAAAAAAAGGTTTTGCAAGAAAACGAGGCTCCCAAAATTTAGGCTGCGAAAATCTGTGAAGCAGAGTGGAGCAAAAGATTGAGGAGCAGCAGCGCACAACGAAGCAAAGTAAATCGAAGTGAAAAATTGTGTGCCAAGTGTAGAGGATGGGTGAGAGAATCGTGATAGAAAATTTTTGTGAAAATTGAAAGTGAAAATTTTGCATTGAAATGCATAAGTGAAATGTGCGTAAATCTTTTAAAAGTGAAAGTTCGTTTTTGTGGGCAAGCAAAGAGTATGCAAGAACATTTTGAAGCACACAATTTTTTTGACTGAAAAATTGAAAACTGCATACAAAGTGAAAGCGAATAGAGGGATTCGTTTACATACATACATACATACATTTAGACGTTCCATAAATATATTTTGCAAGCAAGTAGAATTTTGGTATAATATTATTGTTAAAAGTGCTTAGATTAAAATCAATTCGCCATTTAACTACTTTGCATAAAATATTGCAAAATACCAAAAAAAAGCAAAAATATTAGAAAGTCTGCACGTTCAAACAATTTTTGGTTACCATTCAGGCTTATTCAATAGTTGTTTGAAAAATGTATTATTAAAAAATTTAAACTATATTTTAGAAAATAAAACAAATTATTTAAAATGTAAAATTATGTTCAGTAAACGATTGGTCGCGACCCTTTATCTTGCCCTGCTAATGGATGAGTCGATTTTTCATAGCTTAATTGCACTCTGCGTTAAAAAAAAAAAAAAAATATTTAAAACTTAAATTAAATTTTTGTAATTTTTCTTTTTTGTAGTTGATTTGTTTAAGAAAGATAAAATAAACACAACAGCCTACTTGCGTGCTGCTTCTGCGACTCCGAGCTGCTTGGTTCATAGCCTCGGAAAATGGTCATGAAGAATAAAAAATATTATTATTTAAATAAAAAGAAGTCTGATGATGTAATGTGGCGGTTTCCGAAATAGTACTATAACTTCTACTATTTAAAAAGCTGTTGTTGTTTTTTTTTTTTTTTTTTTTTTTTTTTTTTTTTTTCAAATAAAAAACCTTCTATAAACTGGCTCAATAGAATTGTCAATTATTTAAATGTAAATTTTTTATAGGAAATGAACTCCCAGCCTATTGTGGACATGTTTTACATTAAAACAATTAATTAAGGCGACCTCAAGTAAAAGGAAACTGCAAATATTTCTAATGAGGGTTAAAAAAGAAGACTATAAAAAATTAAGTTTGTACTAAAAACCCGAGTAATTTATGAATATATATTGAAAAAATGTATTTTGGTTTAACATTGCATTGAAAATTTTATAATTAGATGAGAAATTTATTTGAAATCGATTTAAACATTTGATAGCAGCATATTTTGATAAGTAAATTTTGCAACATTTTTTTAATTGCATACTTTCTTAAACTTTTTTACAGATTTTCCAATTTTTTAAAAACAACAATGGTTCCGCACTGGAAACCAGCTGCAATCACTCTGAGGACGTGAATAATAAATTAGCCTAAGCCACGACCGAAGCAAGCGCATCTGTTTGTGTTGGTGAACCAACACCTAAAACTCCAATAAAACTCTAAAACTCGACCAGAGAGTTACAAACAAACCAAAAAAAAAAAAAAAAATGCTGAAAAATGTACCAACCGAACCGACGAAAATTCTGCCAAGGAGTCGGAATAAATTTAAAAGTTAAACACAAATCACCAATGCAACCATTGCAAAAGACTTGCAAGTGTTAAATTTTATAACAGAGCATAGTAATTAAAGGAAAAAATACAACAAATTTTTTTGAATAGCAAATATCAACAAAATCTCATTACAAAAAAAAAAAAAAAAAAAAAAAAATACCAGCGTGAAATCTCCACACATCTACAACCGCCTAATTAAACATAAGGCGCATTTCACAACGCCCGTTGCGCACCTTTAGGCGCTTCTCTTACGCCAGCTCATTCGCGCGCCCTCTGCTCAACACAAAATGCAACGCTGCACTTCAGCGAAGTCTATCGCTACTTCGCCGCCATTGCTGTACCCAACAACCGCACGACGCACCCTGCTCGCCACGGCACTCTTTTTCTTAGCGCTGAGCAGCTGGACCTGCCTACCAACGGTCGAATGTCAGCGGCCACTACTCAATCACACCAACTACAATTCGATTTCCGCCGCACAACAGAACAATTACTTGGGCAGCGGCAAACAATTGCGCAATGGACGCATACGCGAGATGCCAATACCACAAGCGACCATAGCGACGTTGTTGCAGCGTGGCATGCCACTATATGATGACTTCGATGGTACGGATGGTACGCGTATGCCACCCACGAATGCTGGACGTGGTGGACGGGGTGAAAACAATCGTCGCAGAATAAATCTATCCGGATTGGCTGGTAGCATTGGACGCCCGGATCGGGGTAGCGGACGACGTGGCATCGAATCGTTGCGCAAAGAGCTGACAAAGTCGCCGGTCGCCGGTGGACCGGGTGGTAGCATTGGTGGCAATAGTGCCGGTTATGGCTCGTATGCGGCCACCTCTTCCATAGGCAAGATCGATGGGCTGGGCAGCTTGGGACCGGCCGAACGTTATGGCGATCAATTGCGACCAGGTGTGGGAACTGTTTATGCCACACACTATCCGCCACAATTCATTGCCAGTCAACCCGGTAAGTTGGTGGAGTGATACGATAATTCTCAAATAAGTGAAACACGTACATACATATGTAACACTTTAAAAACGCCATTTCACTTTCGCTTGCAGGCACCGTCGATGACAAGCCGCTGCGCATGAGTCCGAAAAAGTCGTATAATTCAATTTCGGAAATACGCAAATTAAGCAAGCAACGCTTCACGCCACAGGGACAAGCCGATGAACCGGATGGCGGTGTTACCAACGGCCATATCGATGGCGATGATATGGCGGTGGACGAGCACAGAGATCCATTGGAGGTGATCAAAGAGAAGATGCGCAATACCGCGCCAAAATCGGTGAGTTACATTTTTATAAATAGCAAATCCGCTAAGCGGATGCAAAACGACACACTTTTCCATTTAGTATATAAAGAGAAAGAGTATATTTAGTGACTGGCAGCAGCTGCAGTTTCTTCATGCTGTCAACGGCAACTATCTTATCCAACCGAACATACACCACATTTTTTCTTTTTACATTTTCTCGTCGTCATCCAGCTCATGTGCTCGCTTGCCTCTCAATTCCGCCCTTTGCTCATTGCATTGGTGCGACCGCGTGCATGTGGCCTGCCACAGCTGTGCCGTGTCGTAATCACTTAACGGAAATGAACTTAAGGCATTTACCTCTTTACCGACGTCACCACGCCACGCTGCGCCGGAGTGCATGTTTAACAAACACAACCGCATTACATGTTGCAACTGTCATTTTAATGAGCAGCCGCGTGCCACAGGCATCAAGCGGATCCAAAGGCAACCAATGCCTCCTAGTACATGTTAATACACGAGGGAATAGCTGCTGCATTATTCTAGCTAAAAAAACAAAAACAAAAAAATAAATAGTTGAGTCTGTGTTAGACTTGTGATGCGTGCTAAGCGAAAAAAGGGGAGACAGAGCGAGTATGAGGGCTGAGTTGAGTAACAGAAAGTATAGCTATTTTAAATTAAAGCGTAAATTATTTACGCCTCTCCAGATTTCTGCCTTCCGCTGTGGCAAAGGCGCTACCGCAGTTGCTTGTCATAGCACGCAGCCTCTTTGCCAGCTACAGTTTGCAATCGCTCCATACCAGAAATGAGCTTAATTCAATCAATTAGGTGATAGAAATATAAGTAAGTATGTAGAGCAGTTGTTGAGTGCATTTGATAGGCAAAATGTGAGAAAAGTGATAAGAGGGAGTGGCGACCTTCAATTGCTTAAAGGTTTCCTCGCATATAAAATATACATAAATGTGTGTGTGTACGTGTTCATCAGTTGCAATCAAACAATTAGTGTTTAATAAAAATGCTAACTTGATAAAAGTGTGTGATTCGTTCACCCGATTTGCATTTGCACAAAACTTTTTTTTTTCGTATTCCCAGAATTGCGCTAATATTGGAATCATTCGTGTTTCACGCAAGGAAGCTAACACGTTTTCTTCAAGATTTTCAAAAACACTGATTTTTTGGAATACTCAGTTGAGAATGCGTTAATGCCACAATTAATTGCTTGAGTTCCCATTTTTAATTTCAAAATTACGGTCAAAGTGCATAAGCCGGTATTTTTCTCAAACCATAATTGAAAAAGTATTCTCTATTTTGTTAATAGACAAAAGGAATTTTATTATGTGCCTTTTGAAGCATAGCTACTTTCTGGCAGAGGCAAAGCCGATACAGTTCAGCAAACGCCTACAAAATCTTTAAAGACTCGCTGCGTGCTTAGACAAGTTCTTACAAATGACAGCTTTTCCGCGATAAGTTTCAGCCGCAATCAAAAATATTTTTTTGGAATTTTGGAATTCATACGCATAAATATTACCTTTGTTCAGTGGCTTCTATGAGTTGATATATAAACAGCGCCATCTGTCGGCCAAAAAGAGAGATAAAATAATAGCTTCTTGTCTCTTTTTCGAAATGTTCACTTAAAAAATCGGCTCCCATTTTAAAGCACCTCCTTTAAACTGTCACATTTTTAAAATCATCGGTTTATTGCTTTACCTTCAGTGAGCATCTTTGTGAAGCTCTTAAAAGGCATTAACAACAATTTGTACAGGACGTCTTTAATGAAATGTTAATCCCTCTTCATATTCTTTCTCACCAACAACATGTCAAATATTTACTAATTGATTCTACAAATTTGTTTTACTTTTACACTCATAGAGTCCCTATGAAACACAGACTGACCCACCCTCCTCGGAAATAGAGGATCAGCTTGGCGTTAAGTGCACATTTGAAACGCCATGCGCATGGAAGTGGTCGGAAGGTCTGCAAGATGGTTTTCAAGTGATAAGCGGCACCGAGCTAGTCAAGAAAAACCTAACTGGTTTATACCCTGGACCAATCGCTGACTCGACAGAAGATGCAAATGGTATGTACATACATAGAAGTATAAACAAATGTACGTCCGCTTCAACTCAGTTTCATATCAAATATAGGTCACTTTCTCTATGCGCGTCTACAACCCACCACCGAACAGGTGAACCTTACATCGCCACAATTCAGCACTACGATGGAGAAATGTTTCCTGGAAGTCTATATGCATCAGAGCGATATGAGTCGTGGACTTTCGCGTGTCGTTGTCGAACCGATGCACTCACAGGAGAGCTCTTGGGTGCCAGCGGAAGTCGGTGGCGATAACTATCGTCAATGGGGACGTAAATTCTATCGGCTCGGACGCATATCACGTGATTTTCGTATCGTTTTCGAGATCGTACCAAAATTGGGTGAAACTCAGAAGGCGCATGTTGCCATCGATAATTTACGCATGGTAAATTGTTTTCCAGAGGGCACTAAATCAGAAAAATGCAGCACATCACAAATCAAATGTATGATGAATAAAGTGCCGGTTTGTATACCATTACCGCGCATCTGCGATATCACCAGAGACTGTGACGATGGCGAAGATGAATTGCTCAATTGCGGTAAGTGGTTGGAAACAGTTTGTAAGGGCAACTGATTGCAGATAACAAAATAAAGAGATGCGAAGACAAGTGTGCGATTTTTTGGTGCCGCTGAGTGATAGCGGCTGTGATTGTTGAAATAAGTTTCATAAACGGCGCTAATTGTTGCTTGGCCGCTGCATTAGCTGAGCTGATTTACTCAACTAAGCTTGACAGAGCATCGTTCAGTGGCAATGTCAAGTCGTTCACGCTCGAGTGATATTCATTGGGCGTGAAGAGCATCAACGCAATAGCAAAGCCTTTCATTTAATCCATGCATACAACTTCCTAATAACATTACTTAAGTCATTGTCATTTATTTTTAAACTTATTTTGCCACAGACAAAATCCCCTACGGTGGACGCTGTGACTTTGAAAGCGATTGGTGTGGCTGGCGCGATTCGGGCAAAACGGTGCTCACTTGGTCACGCCACACCGGCGCTTCGCCCACCCACGACACCGGACCCGATGGCGATCATACGCAACAGCACCTCTTGAATGCCACCGGTGGCTATTATATGCTCGTCGATATGAATCAGCACATGAATAATTCGGAGAAGGCAGCACAAATCGGTTTTGCCAGCAATGCGTTCATGATCAGTAAAACCTTCAATCCGCCGCCACTAGTGCATGGTAACCCGAATTCGCCGTATCGGAACTCATGTGTGGTACGCTTTTATGTACATCAGTTTGGCAAGAATCCGGGTAGCATAAATTTATCAGTCGTTGAGATGAAGGAGAAGGAGAATATAACGACGACGCTTTGGTGGAGCAGTAAAAACCAGGGCAGTGATTGGTTGCGCGCTGAATATCTACTGCCGAACATCACCTCCAAGTAAGTATTAAGTCTGAGTCATTTAAATGCGTAGGTGTGTTCGGTGCCTTTTATGCAGATATCAGCTCTGCATGAGTTGGTTGTTGCACTTATCAATCTTACCATATCTTTCTTTGCTAGATACTATCTACACTTTGAAGCTCGCATGGGTATGCGCATCTTCTCAGACGTTGCAGTCGATGATGTATCGTTGAGTCCAGAATGTTTTGGCATTAACATACCTAAAGAACATCTCAATGGATATAACTACTGGGACGTGTTGCACAATTTCCGTAGTCCTTCGCATCGAGACTTCGAACACAAACACTGTTAGTGAAATTTGTTGCAAACGACTTTAAATATATATGATTACTTACCGTGGTCTTTTCCTCTCACAGATCTTCAGCTAACAACATGCGACACGCGTGGTATGATAGGACCGACACAGCAACAATGTGAGACCTCCTACAAGGAGAATAATCAAAGTCATGTACTGAAGGAGGTGCACGTTGTCGAAGATCAAAGTTCCTACAAAGGCATGCAGAAATGGAAGGTGCCACATGAGGGTTACTATACGTAAGTGCACAATCAAAACTTTTCTCTAAAAGTTTTTTCTCGGGTTTTAATTTTACATTTCTTTTATAGTATTATTGTCAAGGGCGCCAGTGGTGGTCTCGGCTCTGGTGGTGTTGGCTCATCGCGTGGTGCCATGGCGGTCGCAGTGCTCGAGCTGCACAAGAACGAAGAGCTCTACATACTTGTGGGTCAACAGGGCGAACATGCTTGCATCAAATCACTGAGCGCCAAGGAAGAAGGTTGCGGTCCAGATACTCACGACCTGGACTTGAGCAAATACAGTTTCAGCTCGAAACAACATATGGTGAAGAATATTTATATTGAGAATGGCGCTGGCGGCGGCGGTGGTGGTTCCTATGTCTTTCTGGTAAGTGCTTTCAATGTTAGATGCTATGAGTTAAACTAAAATGTAATTTCTTTATCTATCGCATAGCTCAACTCTGCTAAGAACGAAGCTGTACCGCTTGTGGTTGCTGGCGGTGGTGGCGGTCTCGGCATTGGACAATACATCGATGAGGACTTTCAACATGGTCAAAAGCCGAATTCCAATCGTCTTGGCGTCACCGGGCAGATACATGGCGATGGTGTGAATCTTAAGACCGCCGGTCCAGGTGGCGGTTGGCGCGCTAAGGCTGATCAAGCATTAAGTCCAAAGTATGGTGCCGCTTTGCTTCAAGGTGGACGTGGCGGTCACTCTTGCTATGTCGAAGTGATGGACAACAATGGGAGCACGGTTAATAAGCATGGACAAGGCGGCTACGGTGGAGGTGGTGGTGGCTGCAATACTGGCGGCGGTGGTGGTGGCTATGCTGGCGGTGATGTCTATTTAAATGAATCTAATGGCGAGGGTGGCACATCTTATATCAGCATCAGTCGCAGCTTGAAGGAGTTGAGTATGGTGCACGAGGGCGCGACCAGCGGCTCTGGCTCGATAATTATCATAGCAGCGATCGAAGGTTGCGGTTGTGATTATCGTTGCATTGCATTGGATGAATATCGTTCCACTGTGCGTTGCATTTGTCCGGATGGTTGGCGACTAAAGCGTGATAACCAAACGGCGTGTGAGGGTAAGTTGGGAGAAGGCAAGTTTAGTGCATTCTTGTGACATTTTAACATTTCTTTTTGTTTGTGTGTGTCCGCAGTGATTTCTGACGAGCGTATACCATTCTCATATCTCATTGGATTCTTCATTTTCCTGGTTGTGTTATTGGGTGCAGCGCTTACCGCGCTCATTATTATTTTGTGTAAGTACCACAGTAAAAGGAAGGTTTATTCTTATATTTTACATAGATTAAGTAAAGTTGAAGTGTAGTATTGTTATTAAGTGCGTTGTGGTGCCTAGCGTACTTAGCTTCCGACATATGTCGATTGGTGTCTGAAGAATTACTCTCTGTTTTCCCACAAATCATGAAAGAAAGAGTTACTCTCTATTTTCCCACAAAAGATGAAAGAAAGATTTGTCTCACGAAAAAAAAATGTATCTATTCCAGACAATCGCTATCAGCGCAAAAAGCAAGCTAAGTTGCGCCATAAAATGTTGCTAGAACAGGATCTACAACTCAGTCGTTTGCGACACAACCTCGACGACACTAATCTGACTAACTTCAATCCCAACTATGGCTGCGATGGCATACTTAATGGACAAATTGATGTGAAGCTGCTGCCACAAATTGCGCGTGAAAGCTTGAGACTCGTAAAGTAAGCATTTGCTCTTGAACTTTCCCCTCAACTATCCTATCTCTTTCGCACACTCATTCCCTATGTTCTTCTTTCTTGCAGAGCTCTCGGTCAGGGCGCCTTTGGCGAAGTCTATCAAGGGCTCTATCGTGCACGTGACAACGATACCGTGGAAATGCCCGTGGCCGTAAAAACTTTGCCTGAAATGTCCACACGCCAAGCTGAAGAGGACTTTCTCATGGAAGCTGCTATTATGGCAAAATTTCATCACCCCAATATGGTACATCTCCTTGGCGTTTGCTTTGACCGGCATCCACGTTTCATTGTGCTCGAACTGTTGGCGGGTGGCGACTTAAAGAACTTCTTGCGTGAGGGACGCAACAAACCGGAACGTCCATCGGCGCTTATAATGAAAGATCTCATCTTCTGTGCACGTGATGTTGCCCGCGGTTGCCAATATATGGAGAGTAAACGTTTCATACATCGTGATATAGCGGCACGTAATTGCCTCTTGAGCAGCAAGGGTCCCGGTAGAGTTGTGAAGATCGCTGATTTTGGCATGGCGCGCGACATCTATCGCAGTGACTACTATCGCAAGGGTGGAAAGGCTATGCTGCCAATCAAGTGGATGCCACCGGAGGCATATGTTGATGGCATATTTACAGCCAAGACCGATGTGTGGTCCTTTGGTGTGCTACTATGGGAGGTAAGTGTGTGGGAAGATAAAGTTTTGAGTAAGCAAATCTTAAAAAAATTCACTTCACAGGTGTTCAGTTTGGGCATGATGCCATACCCAGGTTTACAGAACCCCGAAGTCATGAAATTAGTAGCTAATGGTGGACGCCTAGGCGCACCACCCGGCTGTCCAACGGCGATTTATCGCATTATGGCCGACTGCTGGAATCCTACACCAGATGATCGTCCCAACTTTACTAACCTATTAGACCGAATTATGGAGTGTGTTCTTGTAAGTAAAACTATACTAAAATGTAGTCCCTAATTAGTAGCTTGTTGAGTCGGATTATTAGTGGCTCTTTAGCATCTGCCATTTATTTCCAATAGAATTGTTTTTTTTTTGTTTCCATTGTAACACTTTTTTATCTCTCTACACTCGCCCCTCAGGATGAGCCCCTTATGGAATCACCTCTGCCACCCAGCATCTTTCGCCCACTCTCAACCGATCGTGAAGCGGTGGCAATGCGTCCACCAGGCAACGAAGAATTTTGTTTGCCAATGCCACACACTTCCGATTACCTGATACCACTGCCCAGTGGTGCAGGCGTCGGTCTAATTGCCAACATGAACTATGCCAGCGCTGCTGGTGGTGCACACAGCGCTAACATCGCTACCACTTCAACAGCTTGCAGTGCCAATATCTGCACGCCACCAGCTGTCGCGTCGCCCGATGCACCCAATCAGGCGTTCAATCTAGCTGCTGCTGCTGCTATGAAAGGCCAAGACTGTTGGGAAACATCATTTATTTTGCCCAACTCGAAGAGCGATCAGCCGCTGTTGAGTGGCGCGGTAGGTGGCGTAGGTCCACCACCATCCATCAACGATTCACAACGCAGTATTAATGGTGCCACCACGAATGGAACCAGTACGGCGGCTGGCAATTTGAGCAGCGGGCACAGCAGCAGTAGTCAGCATTCGCCAATTATGCTAAACGGTATCAATGGCATCAATGGGAATATGCTTAACCACAATAATAACAATAATAATCACCATCATCATCATCAAGCCGTACACGAAGCGGAGGAGGCGAAGCTAATAAGTTTAGATACGCCACAACCAACACCGACTACCATACAGCCGCCATTGTCATTCTCCTCACAGCTGGACGGCATCACACTCGATCCGGCGGCGCTCAGCAAAAGTCTGCAACAGCACAAGGCTGGCAGTTTGGGACTTATTGGAGGCGTTAGCAAGTCCGCTGCCTCTTCATCGTATGCCAACGTGCAGATGATGCCGTCATCGATGAAGGTGCCGCATAAAATGATCGGCGCCAGTGTCGTTGATGCAGTTAAAGAGGTGCCCAATGGCGGGGGCGTTGAGAAAATTAATGGCATAATCGATACAACGCTGCATAATGGTACGTCAGGCAGCATATCGAATGGCGGGGCGACTGTAAATGGTAATGGCGGTGCTGCGGTGGCCGCCGCCGATGCGGCACCATTCACAATACAAAGCTACAGCGACCGTTACAAGGATAGTCATGCCGAGATCAGCTGTTAGGCGGCTGTATATGCCTGGTAGGAAACAGCTGTCTAACGGCCGACACAACAGCTGAAGCTAAGAGTGCACAGCTGTTGAACGGCAGATGGGCGTCGGCGGCAGCGGCAGCGTATAACGCAGCTGGTGATTGGTCCGCGCGCGGTGTACAGGGTGTGTTGGTTGTATTGTATTTAATTTTCACACACAAAAAATATATATCTAAGCAAAATATTTAGTATAAATTGGAATACAGAAAATTATATGTATTTAAGGCAAAAAAAAAAATATTATGTCATTAGTTTTAGTATAACAAAACAATGGGACAAAATGAATTACCAAAAAAAAAACACAATTGCAAAACTGGCTGATTTTTAAAAACACGAGATAAAATTTATAAACAAAATACTTATACTCGTACATATGGACTTGTGCATATGTGTAGAACAAATAAATAGATAAAAGGCAAACTGAAAATGACAGTGAATTTAAGTATAAAACAAAAATGAGTGTATAATGAAATGTAAAAAACTATTGGATAATGCAAATAATATTTAAACATTAGCAATTTAAAATAAATATATATTTAAGCTTAGCTGAGTTAGTTTTAAGGCAAAAATGTAACGAACCTTGTAACAGATGTATGTGTAATTGAAAAATTGTAACTTAAAATAAGTTAATTTGTTTTTTTTTTTTGTAAGTTTTATCTAGCGTGTGTGCATGTTTATAGTGCAGTTTCTTTATATATATTTAATAATGTGTGCGAAAAAAAAATTAAGAGTAATTTGCATCTAATTTGGTTTGGATTGAAAGCAAAGTGTGTGGTGTGAAAATAATGCATAATTTAAAAAAAAAAAAAGTAATATATAGAATTAAAAATTAAATAAAAAAAATTGTTAACGTTACAAAATAAAGAAATTGTTAATCCAGCTGGATAATATGTTAGCTGCTTAAAATTGAATGAGTATTGTAGTGGATTTATGTTTAAATAGTTTCGAAAGGTATGAATAAAAATAAAAGTTAAAATAATTTTAAAAAAATATTAAAATATATTTTAACAACAAATTGAAGGGTTTTTTACATTAGAAAAGGTAGTGTATAGCGGTGAAACACACTGCACCGGCAAAGTTGTAAGGAAGCTTTTTTTTCACAACTCCACAAAGAGACAAAAAGTTTAGTGTTTCAAAAACAAATTTAACAAATATAACAAACCTGAAAAGAAATAATATAAAAATAAGTAATAATTGTAAAAATTAAATGTGCTTGAATAAAATATTTATGTTGATGCATTAAATGTTAAAAACACAAAAGAGAATTAACAATAATACATATGTTTAAACAAAATGTTGTACGTATAATAAAATTGTGCGAACAACAAAAAAAATATATATGTATGTACAATTATAATATCAGCCAAATTCGTAAAAAAAATTAAATGTGTTTGTAATGCTTAAAAAAAATAATACTTCCAAGCAAAACTTGTTTTTACTTTTCTATGAATTTGGCTGCAAAAAATTGTATTTCAATTGAAAACACAAATAAACAATGAAAAGTTAAAGCGACCACTTGTAAATATGTAAGTAGCATTTAAAATAAAATTAAAAATAGAATTAAAGCCAAATGTAACAATATCAAACAATTTAATAAAAATAACACAAACATACTATTAAAACAAAGGTAAAAAAGTTTAAATTAAATTAGCTAACTATGAGTGAGACGGCATTATAAAAAATAATAATAGTAAAAAAAAACATACGAAAAATTAAAAAACATAAAATAGCAACTTACGACAGTAAAGCATAAAAAGTTGGTTTAATAAACGAAAGTATTGTCCCCGTGGCGACGCTATTTGACACTTTCTGCTTGCCACGTTCTACGAGGTTCAAAAATAAATGTATCGTTCAGCCGGCTAGTTTTGATAAATTTCCCATTTTTCAATTTCGCTTGTTTTTTTTATAAAGTTTTTAATTTATATAAATTGTAATTAAATGAAAATTATATTCGATAATTTTTATTGCAGTGATGTCAGAGACCTTTCTATTTATTTCTTATCTTCCTTTCACATACGTATGTATATCTAACTGAATTTTATAACTAGTGCTAACAGCACCTGTTTGCAAGTGAAAATCTTTGTAATGTGTTAAATGTTAAAATTCACGGTTAAATAAAAATTAAAACCTAAAAAAGTGCCAGCCAAAATCTAAGGGAACTTTATTTTTTATTTCTTCTTTAGACTACGTTCACACATGGCGATTTTTGTCGCTGCGACTCGCAAGATGTGAAAAAGAGTAATCGCTTCAAGTAACAGCTATTCCATTACAAATTTGAACTCTTTCAACAAAGGTGGTTTTAAAAAAAAATTGTGCCGCTGTGTGTGAACACGACACAAAGTTTTGCCAGTAAAAGCCTTTTCGTGTGAATCTTAAAGCAAGTTAACGAAAAATTTCAGAAAATTTATTTTTTATAAATTCGTGTGTTTCCATCGGAATTGACTAGCAAGAAAAAAAATAATAATAATACAAAAGCCGTTAGTTGCTTGCAGATCAAATTAAAATATAAAAAAAAAACATGAATAAATTCCATAAATAAAATAAAAATATGTAGCGAACGCTAACAAAATTCAGTACAATAAAGCCGTAAATAGAGAGTAAGCTGCAAGCAAACAAAAAGAATAAATCACCAATAGATTATTAAAAGCGCCAATGACAAATTAATCGATACTCTGAAGAAGAAAAGAATATAACATACAACCAAGCATAAGTTTAATATATTTTGAGATATCTTTGAGTATTTCCACCGGCAGTCCATCAAACTTTACTTTATAACAAAAATTTTAATTTATTAACCTTTACCCACACTCTTTGGACGCATACTCATTAGATTCGTAAACATGGAAAATGTGACAAGTGTGATCATTTGCGCGCTTTTGACAGGGGCTATTTGCAGAGTGTTAGGCGCTGTAATATTGACAATAGTCATGCGATGGTTTTTTTTTAGATGTTAAAAAAGTTGCTTTGTTTTATTCTTCGATAAGGAAATTCGCGAGCATAAGACGATTGAACATTATTATTCAGTTGATTTTTTTGTTGGTCAAGCGTGTAACAGAGCGTAAATCTTACAAAAATCACTTTGAGATGAGCGTTTCGTACAATTGTGACTTTTCTTTTAAATCTAGAATCCAATGCAGACTTTGAAAAAAAAAATTCTTGTAAAAACTTTAAATTTTTTTATATTTTTTGAGAGCTGTAAAAATTCATTGAAGCTTCTGATTGCAATGTTTTTTTTTTTGAAATTTGGCAAAGAGAAATTATAACTACACATGAGCTGTTATGCGGAGAGATGAAAAATATCATTAGCTTACAATAAAAATATCAAAAATTACAAAAAACAAATTATCATTCAAAACAAATACACACAAATCTAAACCACATTTTTTTCAAATTTCTTGCGCACATCCGCTATAAAACATAAAACTATTTTTAAAAAAAATATATATATATTTAAATTAATAAAATCAAAGCGAACGGCGAGCACTGACAACAATAAAAAGAAAGATACCCAACAAGATAAAAATAAAACAAAAGTATATAGTTTACTTCAAAAACACAAGCATTACACAACAAGAAAATAATACAACATGCGTACTTACATATGTACATACATACATATATGAGTATATATTTAGGTTAATAAGCAGTTAATATGCCAACACAAATTGCATGCCAAATAAAAAATAGCGCAGTTTTAAATATTTGGGTTGTACTCTTTTTATATTAAACTGAAAATTAAATACACTCAAATGTGTTTCTATATAAAAAAGGCAACAATTTTGCTTTATTTCGAAGAATCTACTTTGAAAAGCTATTACAATTGCGTTGCCATGTCATTGCCTAAGAATAAGTGAGAAAGCGAAAGAAGCTGCGCGGAAAATAGCCAAAAGTACAAGCCTTTTTATTCCATATATTTCAAAAAATAATTCTGATCTTTAATGAAAAAAAAAAAATACAACAAGCTGACAGGTTTTTAATCGATCTCTGGAGAGTTATTTAAATGGGCTATACGTACATGGAAAAAAGCCTTCTCACTTCAATACTTTTATTCAACCTATTTGCCCACCCAGCGCCAATATTAAGAGAGCAGAGCGCGAAAAAAATAAAGTCGATCAAAAATTGGTTTTATTATTTTTTAATCAAAAAATATAGATACCCGTACATACATTTACAAAGAGTTTTTAAATTCACATTTATTAAGTTGAAAATGTCAAAAGAAACATAAAAGCATATGTATGTGGGTTGTATTTAAAAATAACTTTAAATAAAAGTTTGGTTTTGCAACGAATTTTCGACATCCCCTGTCAAGTTTGGTTTTAAAGAAAAGCTCAATATTTTTATATTTTAATGGCATTAAATTATTTTTAGGCGAAGTTTTCATATATTCATTTACCTTTAATATTGCCTTTTTAACAATATAATTTAATTCTTTTTATAAATAGTCTAAAATTGTATTCACATAAATTTTGTAAGCTATTAAATGATAGTTAATAAAATAAGTTTTATTTAAAAATGTTACATACATGCATACATGAAAACGTTATTGTTGTACATGCACGTACATTTGTAACAAATTTAAGATTGATCATAAATAGATTCCGTCGTAGTATAAATATTAAGTATGACATTATGAAAAAAAAAACCAAAAAATATTAAATGTAAGCTAAAAATTCAAAAACAAAAAATGGCAAGTAGCAAAATATTTTATAGGCAGTGAGTGTTAGTTTTTGTTTTTTCGTTACACCATTGTTACTATTACTTAGTATTTAAAGGCATATTTTGTGCTGGTTACAGGGTAATTAAACGTGCATGCGTTGTAAAAATATTTTTAATTTATAACTTAAAATAAATGTATTTCTTTTTTGGTACAAAATAGGAACGAATATATACTTTTCTTTTTAATACTACAAACTCATTATAATAAACATGGCATTTCGAAATAATTGGTTATTTTACTAGTCTTAAAAAGTTTTCTTTATCGGTATTTTATTGGCTTTTACAGTTTTTCTATATTAAGCTTCATAAAGAGGCAGTTTTTTAAAACTAGTTGTTTCTAAAGCTATAAAAGCATTTTGAGTGCTCAGCAAGAATCTAATGATTTAATTTATAAAACTAAATATTTTTTTTATTATTTTTTAATTTTTTCTTCTTATCTCTCATTACTGCATTCGAGAGCCAAAATAAAGTATCTTTCTTGCTAGAAATGCTAAAATCCACATTTAAATTTGTCAAGCGTTCAATTCTCGTGTAAACTAATAAAAGATTCAAACAGTTTTACATTTAGTTTTTTTTTTTTAAATCTCAAATTCAAGAGCAGTTTAGTTACAAAAAGTGGGATTGCATAAAAATGCTCGGTTTTTTTATGTTTTTGGCTATGAATTAAAATAATTATTTATGTGCTGAAATTAAATTTTAATTGGTTATGCTATTTAGTCTAAATCTTTCAATAAAAAATTCACATTGTTAATATGAAGCACGTAAAATATGTTGGCGAAACACTTAGTTTCTTAGCTAAAGTCCAACAAAACGTCAATAAATTTAAATTTTTAAAGCAAAATGTTGAGCATAAAATTTGAAAAGTGAAGTTGGTTAAAATTTAATATACAATTTATAGCGATGAAATTTGCAATTAGTGTTAAAAAAAAATTTTTAATTTTTTAAATTTTTAAATCTTTTTTACTTTTCTATATGTCGATGTTGATAATTATTTAGTCAGTTAAAAAATGTTTAAAAAGTCATTCATTTTTTAATTTAAAATAAACCGCTAATGTTCTCATTTTCTAAATGAAAGCAAAAATATTTTTTTTTAAATAAATCTACATAAAAGGAAAGCTTTAAAATGTATAAGTTATTTATACAATGTAAACTAGAGAGAGAATTTTGTTAACGAAATTTACATTCAAAAAAGTTTATAAACATTTTTTCACACACACATATGTAGATAAAAACATAATTAAAAAAAAAAAAGGTAAGAACATACATACATTCAAAGGTTCATATACATTTGTACATTATTTCAACTGAGATATTCAAATAAAATACTCAAATAAAGCTTAATGTTTACAAAAAAAAATCATTAAGTAATTTAAAGATTTTAATTTTTCAAAACAAAAAAGTATTATCATATATTTTTATTCAATTAATATTAATTAAAATCGATATGCTTAAAAATAGTTTTCTTGTTGTTATAAAATCTAAGTCACACTCACAGGAAACGTCAAATAAATACAAAATTATCAACGAAGTTTTTTACAAATAATATTTTTTAAAGCATAACAGCAAATTCATACATACATACATATGAACATATGTAAATCTATTAATGATATTATTTTCCAAAAGAAATGTGAGATTTAACTGCTCATTATACATATTCCATTTGCAAATTTAAGCGAGAAGAATATTATAAAAAATCTCTTTGAATGTATGAAATACAAAGATGCGGTGGCGCAAAATAAAAAAAAAGAAATTATATAAAAAAACTCTTTGGAGGCTATATTAATTTTAAAGTAGAAATGTATAAACTGTAAGATTATTAATAAAATAATTAATAGTAAATAAAACTGTATGGATGTATGTGTGTATAGAAAAGATCATACAAAGAAAATAAAAAACCAAAACAAAAACACACACATACAAGCAACGCAAAGACTAGACATTTATTTTTTAACTAAACAAAAGCTAGCATTTTTAAGAAGATTTAGCAGAGGGATAGGAATGAACAGGCAAAAGTGAGGAAATTCATGAAACAAATGAAAAAATATTAAATACGAAAAAGTAATTAAATTACTAAGAAGTAATAAATATAAAAAATACATAACGCAGGCTTTTTGGGAGTGAAAATATAAAAAAAAATTATGTAAATTGTTATTGAATACTAAAAAATAAATAAATATGTATACTTGAAATGTGAGAAAACATCAAGTTAGTTAAAAAACAATAAAACACAACAGCACTTCTAGACAAATAAGAAAAGTCGAATTCCGATTGAGCGCCAATAAAAGAGTCATAAAATAGTTGATCCAATAGAACAAAAGAGCAAATATGCAGTTAAACTCACGGATAATCGAAAAAAAACAAGTCCATTTAATAATTGGCGTTTTAGTTCATAATATATAATTTTATAATTTAAACATTAAGGCAAACTCTGTTTATGAATAGACTAACATCATTTTACAATAACAAAAATAACTTAAATAAATGAGTATGAAGCGAAATCATATTTGTAAAGTAAAATAAAAACAAAAATAAATAATAATGCAAAATAACTTAAAAGTAAAAATGTAATTAAATGAATAAAATGATTTTAAAAAACAAATTGCAATGAAATAAAAATGAAATCAAATTTAAATGATATAAAAATACAATCAAATTAAATGAAGTAATATAACATCAAATAAATTTCTAAAAAAATCAATTAAATTTGACTCAAGAAAAAATGTTCAAGAATAAAATAAATTACGAAATACTACATACAGAAAAATTGCTGATTTCGACTATGGCAACTTACAAAATTGCTATACTCGTCCTTAAACGAAAAATAATAATGATTATTTTTTCTTGTTTTGCAAAATCCACTGTATACATATATACGCATACACACATACATACATATTGAAAAGCAGAACAAAAACAAAACAGACAAAGAAATAAAAAAAAAATATTTAAGAATTTTTAAAATGCTACACTGCATAAAAAGAAAAGGTATACAAATAAACAATAAAACCATAAATGTGGTAAAACACGCTCAAGCACACACCAACACTTGCTCAATAAAAAAAAAACCAACTTAAACGAGTGAAAAATATGCTCATCACATAATGTAATTTTGTTTAAAACGTGAATTAAAATAAAGAATAAGAGGATAATTAATAAAACAGCCAATAACTGTATTATATATGTTACATATATGCAGGTATTTATTTGTATTAATAACAAATAAAATAAATAAAGAATTTACAATAAAAATTTTGTTTAAAAAAATTAAAAAATAAAAAATAAGAAAATATTACATAGTATTTTAAGCGCATAGCATATGAACATACACACATACATATACACATAGTACATTCAAAAGACGATGATGTGAAAATACAACAGAAAAACAAACAATGAATACAAAATAAAAATATTGTATCATGAATTACATCTAAATGTGAAAATGGTAAATATGAATAAACAGAAAATAATCATAATGTAAAATTGTTGGCTTTCTTTAACTAGTTTCTTTCACCACACCGACATCCAATTAGATCGAATTATATTCTGATATCAATCAACGAATGTCTTATTCGTCCCTGTATAGAGAAAAAGGCTGATATATTTTGTTCGCAGAACGGAACGGAACTAGCACCATCTTTGTAATGTAAGTGTTTTTTGCATAAGACATGACTCCGTTGTATCCCTTTAAATATATAATTAGGGAGTTCACAAGCACTGTCGTATCTCGTATTTCGTCGTATCGCTTATTAGAATAAACTAGTTTAAACTTGTTGTTATTTTTTCACATGTTAAATTTTCGTATTTTATTACAACTCTGAAGGGTATGTTTAGTGTGTTATTTGTGTGTGTTATTCGATCAGCTCTTTCTGTTTATCATCATTTTAGGCTTATTTTTGTTTAACAAAATTTTTAATTAAGGCAAATAGTGATGCAGATATACTTATTTTAAAGAAGCTGACCGTTTAAGCTTATTAAAAGTGATTTTTTGCTGATTAATTGCTTGAATACCACATACAATAGTGAGCGAAATAACACGGTGCGTTCACAAGCTCCTCTGTTATTTAAATAACGCACTAAAGAAATACAACTAATAACACGCTTGTGAACTCCCTAAATATATAATTTTGGCGCTTACACTTTATAGCTTAGTGCTTGGCCGAGCTTTTACTGCCATTTGTGGGGTGCGTCTTTATATTTTACCACAAATGGAGGGACCTACAATTTTTGTGCCGACTCCGAACGGCAGTTGTATTTTATGAGAAACTTTTTTCATGGCAAAAATACCCTCTGAGGTTTTCTATTGCCTGCCGAGAGTTGACCGCTATTAGAAAACAAATTTTCTATGATTAAGATTTTGCTTGCCCTGACTGAGAATCGAACCTCGAACTCATCGGCATATCGAGTTATAGCACGCACCGCTACCAACTCGACCCCAGCGGCCACTATCCCTTCAAATATACCCGATAAAAATAAATAGACACGTTTGAAGTATTGAATTCAAGTCTGAGCGCTAATGAAATAGAGGAGATGAGTAGAAGAGGGAAGAGTACACATGCGTCTAAAGCTTCAATTCGTTTAAAGTTTTTTTTGTTGTTGTTGTTGTGTAAAAGCAAAAAAAAAAATAACTTGATTTAATAAATTTGAAGCGTGTAAACCATGTGGAAAACATAAAACGAAATAAAACCAGTAAGGAAAGCTAAATTCAGGCGAAACCGAATTTTATATAACTTCATAAAAACCCCGTTTCTTTGTTTCAAATCGCTGCTAGTATTAACCTTTACTCAATTTGTTCCAACAAATACTGAAAAACGAAGTATTTTGCATTTTATTAAATTTCCGTTATATGGAAGTTGGGCGTGGTTATGGTCCGATTTCTTTATGGTCGAATTTTTGACTGTGATGCTTGTGATATCAAGGACAGTATATTCACCAATTGTTGTGACGTTACCCTACATCGTTATTGAGATACCTACAGACGATTTTTTTATAAGTGGGCGTGGTAACGCCCATTTTTCAAAATTTCATAAAAATTAAGTTTCTTAATTATGTAACTATCTCTCTAAATATCAAATTTTAATTTAAATGTTCCAATAGATAAAGGAAAATCGAAATATTTGCATTTTTCAAAATTTCCGTCATATGGGAGGTGGGCGAGGTCCGATGGTCCGATTTCAGCGATATTGAGGAAAATTTGTTCACCAAATTTTGTGACGATACCTTACACCGTTATTGAGGTACAGACATTTTTTCATAAGTGGGTGTGGCATCTCTCATTACACAAAATTCCATAAATACCTAATTTCTTAGTTCAAAATGGCTCCAACTACCGAATTTCACTCAATTTGTTTTAATAAATTCCGAAAAACCGAATTTTTTGCATTTCCCAAAACTTCCGTTATATGGGAGGTCGGCATGGATAATAATAGGAAAATGTTTCCACCAAATTGTGTGACGATACCTAACACTGTTATTAAGATACGGAAACTTTTTCATAAGTGGGCGTGGCAACGTCCATTTTTCAAAATTTCATAAATACCAAATTTCTTAGTTCAAAATCGCTCCAAATACCAACTTTCTCTCAATTTGCTGTAATAGATATCGAAAAAACTGAGATTTTGCATTTTTTCAAAACTTCCGTTATATGAGAGGTGGGCGTGGTTATTGACCGACCTCGACCATTTTCAACACCAGACTACCATGTCCATAGAGCAATCTATGTACTAAATTTCATAGAGATATCTCAATTTTTACTCAAGTTATTGTAACCACGGACAGACAGACGGACGGACGGATGGACAGTCAGGGATAAATCGATTCCTCTTTTCATTCTGATCATTTTTGTGTATGTATACATATATGTCTTTATCTATCGAATATTTTTTGCTGTTACAAACAACCGTTATGCGAACAAAGTAATACCCTTGTGTACAAGTACGCTCGGGTATAAAAATTCTCGTAAGTACTTGAATCATAGAAATCGACGGTGAAGGTTATCACATTGGCGGGGTATGTACTGGCAGTTAAAGAAACCGATTACGGTTTCATAGAGTACTTAAGTATTTGTTATCTCATATTCTTTCCGCAACGCAAGAAACCCGATTACCAGACAATATTTGTCACTATTTAATTGTCACTATGAATTGGTCATGCGGCTAGAAGAAGCACCTAATTAATATTCTTTGGTGTGAATTTTGTTTTTAGGTGAAGAGTTAATTTTGTTGTGGTCTATTGTACGAGTAATCATTCAAATAAATTAGTAATTAATGCTAGTTAAGATTCGACAAAGAACAATAAAATTTAAACTGTGATTTTGCAGCAGCAAATGGATTTCACAAAACGTGAGTAGGCTATAGAAGATTACCCACAGGGGATCTTAAGGTAGCAAATTGATATCAGTTGTTAAATATATGCATGTGTGTTTGCTTATTTTCTAGTTAAATCAAATTATTACTTCCTCGATGATAAAGCTTACACAGAAGATGACTTACTCGTTTACAACGTCACAGCATATCAACTGCATGGCAAAGTAATTCAACGACGTCGTTACTTTAGATAGCAAATTAATTATGCTAATATTTACAGGTCACTGAGGTGGAGCTTTGTAAATACTTTACGCAATTCGGGGACGTACTCAAAGTGTATTTGATGCGGGATAAACATGCCACCGGCACATCGGAACCACCTATTGGCGTAGTACATTTTGCCCATCCGCTGGCTGCCGCAAAGTATGAATCCAATAATTGTGATACACTACATTCAAATTAACTTGTGCTTACAACATTCACTTAATGCGTAGTAACTCATTACATATTTGTGCTCTGCCATTTTTAGGGCACTGCAACGTTCCTGCCACGAGTTGCAGAAAAAGCGTTTCTTTGTGAATGCCTGCGAGAGCTGGGAACAACCGGAAGCATATAAAGGTGGCGTTGATTTCAATACACGCATTGCTGCACTGAATCTAAATGGCGATTTGATAGATTTTTACACACCAATGCGCACTAATATCATGCAACTGAATGATGAATGTTTGGAAGCAATTTGCTTGTATTTGCCATTACGCGATCAGATACGCTATTCACGCGTTTGTCGTCGCTTTCGTGATATTTTCAAGCGCACCTGCAAGTATGCGCCTAAAGTTTTCAATATGAATCAATTAATCGGCATGACATTGTGGGATATACGTGAATTCTTTGAAATGGCTGGCGGTAATATTGAAGAACTGATTGGTGCGGTGCCTTATAATTATCAAGATCGCATTGATTTCATAAGCGAACTAAGTCCACGCGTGCGTCGCGTTAATCTCAATTGTAACAATGTTGAGGCCGCCAGTCTGTTGAGGTTGTTGGAACGTTTTCATGCTGTCACTTATGTGGAATTGCACAACTTTTCGCTGAACGACAGCGCTGTGCTCGCCTTAAGAAAACTGCCCAATTTGCGTGCGCTGGTGCTGGACCAGAGTTTTGAGTTGACGGGTGAGTTCAAATTTTACCTAAAATCATTTCGTTTATTAATTTTATTTTACATTAACTGAACTCTTATTAACAGGGAAAAATCTAGATAAATTATATCAGCTACACGAGCTTAGCCTTTACGGTTGCGAGAATGTGCAAACTAGCCATTTCATTGACATTTGCAAGTATCTATGTAATTTGCGCCGCTTGGATATACGTCACTGTAAAATGCTCACTTCGCGTGCCTACAGCGATATGGTGCGCCACTGTCGTCAATTGGAGGAACTGAAAATCTCCTGCGAAAAGGAGGTCAATTACGATTGCGTCGCGCAATTACATTCGCTGCACCAACTCTCTGTACACTCGTTTGGCGCTGTGCGTGAGACATTATTCATTGCGTTGTCGGCACATAAAGCGCAGCAACTTACACAACTCGAGTTATTAGCAAGAAATTGCATCACACACGAACGTGCTATTTACCTTTCAAGACTGCAACAGTTACGCAGTCTTATCTGCCCAAATAATGACAATCTAAACGATGAGTGTCTCTTCGAATTCGCCGAACGTTTGACACACCTGGAAGTGCTTGATATAAGAAATTGTCGCGCAGTGAGAAATATTGGTCTTTTGGTGCTCTTACGCCGTTGCACCCGCCTCAGATGTGTCAATGTCGAACAGTGTGAGGGTATAACTGATGATTTTGTTTATGATGCTTGCGATGTTTTGAAGCAGGGTAGGCGTGAGTATGCAGAGCCAGTGTTGTTTCGTGTTGCAGGCACAGGCGTGCATGAATTCGTGGTGAAGGTGAGTTGTTGAAACTTTTTGATATTGGAATTCCGAGTTGCCAGGTTGCTCTGCAGTCACTTTTGTAGAAGAAAAAATTAATATTTTCACATAATTTTTTGTAGATATTTTTCTTTTAATTTTGTACAAATGTTAAAACTTTAATTTATACGACTTTGTTATTAATATGTTTTTAGCTATTCTAAATGCTAAAAAGTTATTTCCTTACATTTCTATTTAGAGGTATTAACCCAAATCAATTTCATCTCTGCAATTTGTGACTGGCTTGTGACTGTTGGTCGAAATACACCGTTACAACCTATTTACATTGCATACTTTCAGGATTTACCAAATCTAGAAGTAGGCCGTTTACTACGTTTTTCTTTTGCCGAAACAAGTTCCTAGTTAACCGATGGCAGCTTAGCGTGATTACGACACCATGACCAAAGATAAAGAAGAGGAATGAACAAAAGTATAAATCACGATATTCATGAAAATGCATTTAAATAACATTTTAATTAACACAACAAGGGAAACGTTTAAAACAAAAAGGTTATTTAAAAATCACATAACGCACATAAACGCAATATAATGTGAACACTGGATCACCTAATAATTCTAATCGTAAAAAGTTTTTATCAAATTTGCAAATATTTATATAAGAGGAGTTTGAGCACTAAAATAATTTTTTTTTCTGACACTTTATAAAGTAAGCGTGTTTAATATTTTTCAAAGCGTGTACAATACTTTTATAATCATAGAACTTTAAATTGTATTTCTAGAAAAAATTCGACATATAATTGTGATTCTACTCTTCTGTGTGCTAAATATTTACATACATACATTCACACTCATTTATGACTCATAACTTTTTATGCAGCTATGCATATACATATGTGCATATGTATGTACAACATACAAACACGAGTACATATGTATGTACATGCAAACATATTTATATATGTATCTTACAAGTAGTTATTATCTTAGAAAAAAAAATTTTAACAATTATATTCTTATGTAAATGCAATAGCAGCCTGCAATAAAACTAGTAATACTCGAGAAGCGAAAAAAGACAAAACGAAAAAAAATTAAACTGTTTGCAATTACGATTATTTCATCAAAAGCAACATTTAATTAAAAAAAAAAAAATAAGCCTTTATAAAACATATTTTATTTCTTCAAGTGAGAATTGAAAGCGGTTTAGATATTAAAAAAAAAAGTTCTGCATGCGTATTAGATATTCGTATCTACTCTATTTTACTAGTCAATAAGTGTTATTCGTCTTTTACAATATTTACATTCTATTAACTGATATTGTACATATATTTATTTTCCGAATTCAAATAAATGCGATATTAAAAAGCTGAACGTGTTTTTAAATTTGCAAATACGACGGGAACCAACACACTGAACTACTTGTAGTACGTTTAATGTTGTGTATTTTAGGTTATAACAACAGGAAATATTAAGATTCCTGTCAAGTATGATAAAATACAAGATTGCGACAATCGAGCTGAGAGCAAATGTCAGTGACGCGATAGTATTCTAAGAATGAGGAAGCTAAGAAGAAATTGTAAATTAGGTGCCTTCTAGGGATGTCAATTTTGGGCATTTTGTTGACCCCGGGATTTTCGAGATTTGAAACAAAATCCGGACAATCCCGGGATTCCGAAATCCACGAAGTTTTGATTCGTAATTTTTCATTTGCCAAAAAATGTAACCCGGCTGTAATCGTTGTATTATAGAAGTATACAAATTAACATTAACATAACAAAGAAGACGATTTGTTGTAAATCATGTATGTATGTATGTATTTATTGGTCTTTTGTGACCATAATTATGTATTAATATATTCAGTAAAAAAAAAACATCAAGTAAAAATTAAATACATCACCCATTCCATTTTGAGCGAGGCTGCATTATTCCCTATATTGATCAAAATGCAATCTCAAAAAAATAAAATCCTTAAGTGTGTTATCATCCAACCTGGACCTAACTTTGTTGCATTTAATAACTGCTCGTTATAACTACATAGATGCTATTTATCTTTGAGACTTTCTGCCTTATCCACTTCTGGCAGCTCGTTGTGAGTTCTATTAAAATCGCTTTCATAATGAAGCTCTGAATTCTATCCGTGTGGGATATTATCGAGTTCATTTATAATGGCAAGAAAAAAAAAAAAAAAAGAATGAAGGGAGTTAAAAAGCTGTGTTGTTTGTCTATTGCGAACTCTCTAAAAGCTTTGTTTTACCCTTGAAAGGGAAATTTTTAAGAATGATAATAAATTTTAAAAATAAATGGCTATTCAATTCTTTGGTTTCTACACATTGCTCGTGAAGGCGGATTATTGCTTTAAAATACTATTACTACGTCATCGAATGGGTAGATGCGGTCGAATCGACAAAGAGCGGACTAGCGGTTCTCGGATGTCGCAACTTTTGTTTAACTCGACCGTGGATTCGTGTGTCACTTTTTTCGCGATCAATCTGCATGCTACTGCATTGACAGTCGACAGAAATCTCTTTGGTACACACAAACGGGTAAAAGGAATCTAATTTTTTTTTTTTTAGAATACAAAAAACCTTTCCTTTAAGTCGAAGCGGTAATCAGCGAAGTTGTAGCCAAATACCTATCCATTTTAATCGCATCCACAACGAAGGAGCCGCAGTCAAGGCATAAAGTGGCCAATGGCGAAGGTAGAAAAAAAGTCCGAACGGTGTTTTCGCAGCGGCATCACAATTTACATCTTCGAAATATTGAGTCTGCTTACGATGCGAAATACTTACTTACATATGTACATACAGTATGTGTGTGATATTCTGCGAAAGAAAAATTTTTTGCCGCTGTTAAAGCATTAAATCAAAACAATTTCGTTTTTGACTTTTTACTTTATTTCATACTTTTTAATTTTATTTTCATAATTTTAATGCATAAATTTAGTTCGCTATTACATTTTTGTGTTTTGTTTTTGTTTTTGTAATGTAAAGTAATTTATAACAAGCAATTTATTTGTTTTGTATTTTCATACTTTGCTTATATCTTTCCTTTTTATTTTTAGTCTACTTATACTTGTAAACTGTCGCTGACTGTACTTTGTTTTTGTTGCTTTATGTAAATTTTAATGCGCTCTTAAAATTCTGCATTTTTTATACATACGAATTTCTTATAATTTTTTCACTTTCCTTTTACATATATTAAATTATGCTTTTATAATGCGTTCATTAAATTTTGTTGTTTTTATTTATGCTTGTACGCATTTTTAGGATTTTCGTCACTTTAGCATTTTAAAAATTTTTCTGTAACCAAATGCGCAATATAATTTAGTTTTAAACCTACTAACGCTATTAGACGTACATATGTATGTTTAATGGTTTTTTTTTTCATGTATATTTCATGCACTTTTATTTTAGAGTTTTATTTTTGTTCTGTTTTATCCTTATACCTTGCTTTGTATTTATTTAAACTAAATTTCAATTTCTTTCACTTGCTAATGTCTTTATTGCAAATTTATTCATTTATGTATATATTAATGTATGCGTATGTTTGTGTATATTAAATAGTTTGTTTTTTTTGTACGCCTAATTATATTCCAATAAAATTGCTTTTGTTGCTTTGCATGGCAAACAAGGGAAATCATTTTTAAAACCAAAACGAATTTTTTTCGCATTTTGCCTTTCAGTGGGCATGAAATTGTAAAAACAAAAATCATTGCCGACGGCAAATATAAATTTCTTGTCGCCATTACTATTTAACAGCGAGAAATAAGCTAATTTGTCGCCTACAAACCAAGATTGAAATGTAAGGAAAAATACACACAAATTTGCGCAATGCTTAATGGCAAAAATTTCATACAAAATCGTTAGATTGAATATATGTATGTATATATTTTTTTTTCTATTTATATTTTTTTCCTTTATTTGGTACGATGTTTTTCAAATTTCGTTATACTATATATGTATGTATGTATGTATTGTATGCAATGGCGTAATTGCAATCGTTAATTGTTTTCATTTTCATCATTCATATTTATTATAATTCTTTCTTAATCTCACGCACTAATATTTCTACGAAATAATTGTTTATCATACTGTTTTTATTATTTTTTTTTTGTTTTTTCTATATTTTACTTTTTACTACTACTAAACCCACGACTTAAGTGTTTTATTTCTTTTTTCAGCTTCGCTCAATTACAATTTTATTACAATATATAAAAATAATGCATGAAAATAATTAAATTAATTTAAACTTAACTGCCATAAAATATAGAAAAACAATAACAAAAAATATATATATATTTATGTAATTATATATGTATAGTATGTATAAGTTGTATTAATTAAATATTTTTTAATACAATTAATCCAATTATTTGTGTTTGCTTTAGCTTCACCTTTCTCCGCCATTGAATATTACAAAAATGGTATTAATCGTATTAGCTTGAAAATATTCTGCAAAAATGCTGTCCACAATGCGTTCAGGCGCTTCGAATGCGCCATTAGGAAGCGCCAAGTGCAAATCACCGTCACCACTTTGGTCAGCTGATGCAGGTAATATAACCTATTGTGAATTGCCAAATAAGCAAACGCATAAAAATAATTTCGTACAATTTGTTTATTTTTTTTCGTCACACTTACCGCATCATACGCTTTCGACACGCAGGTAGCGATTCTGGACGTTGCTTAAATAAGAATTCCCTAAAGCCCAGCACATAACGTTCAACATAATTCTCCCAGTCAATGGTGCGTACATCGAACACAAACGTTTCGCGATCCTTCTGACTCAGCGCATTGAGGAGTGCGTGCACGTTGTCATCCTTGAATCGCCACTGGTGCGTTGCAAAGTATTCCAAACAACCAACAGCTTTGGCAATTTTATTTTGGATATTTGCCATGCTAAAGGAATTCGAGCGCAAGGGAATAAAATAAATTAAATAAAAAGTAAAAGCAAAAGAAAAAACAATACACATGTAAGTAGGTATGTATGTATGTACATATGTATGTTAAGGCGATGACACTTAAACGATTTCATTTAAAATATTTAATTTACTTTAATTAAATACTCACAATGGCTTCTTGCCCATTAGTCGCGCAAAAACATCCAATATATAGGCTGGTAAATAGTGTACGAGGAAGCCTTGCGCTGCATTCAATGGACGATTCATGCGTAGCACACCCGTCGGATACCACAGGCAACCCTCTGTTGAGACAAAAAAAAAAATTGTAAGGCGTGTATGAAACGAGTTTGCTAAAGAGAAGCCCTACTTAAAATTATGTATGTATCAAATAATAAGTAGTAATATATTGGAGTATGTATAGGTAAACCTTAAAAGCACATCAGGGGAACACATTTGCCATTTGCAGTTACAAATATGGCTACTGGAGACGAGACACATTCGTGGTTGAGCAAAGTAGTTTTTTTTAAACGTTTATTGCTTAATGTTTACCAAAATATTTTGAGCAAATTTTTTCCGTAATTTTTTTTCTTGTATAAAAAAACAGAAATCGTTTCATAACGATAACAAGTATTTGAAAAATAAATAAGAAAATAAGTGTGCTCTTTTGAAAGGGCACTCGACAGGGTTGCAATTTACTGCATATTTTATTTAAAATTTCCTAGAGATTCACTCACCCAATGGATGCTTTCGCACATGCTTCATGGCGAATTTCACAAATTCACCCCACTGTATGGGATGTCGTTGTCCAGTACAACAATTATATATCGCCAAATTATCGGATTTTCGCGTCGCTGTACGCCATGCGGCGGCAATCATTAAATTAATCACAATATCGACAGGTACCATATCGGCAACGTAATTCTTTTCACACATTATTGTACGGAATAGACCTTTGCCGACGGCAGCCACCAAACCGGTTGGTCCATTAAAATTATCTACCCAACCGGCGAAGGGTTCATTTAAGCTGGCAATCACTGGAAGATATGAAAAGTGTATATTTTTGTTAGGTATTTTTTTTTTTAATTTTTTTTTTTATTGAAAAAACAATAAAATCGACTCACCTATAGATGGCCGCACAATGGCAACAGGCAGATTACCAGCTTCTTTGAGTAGCATATGCTCCGCTAAGGCTTTCGTAAATGTATACGTATTGGGGCGTTTACCAATCAGCGATGGTGTGAGCTTTAAACAAAGTACAAAATGTTTTCAATTCTTTCGAAAAAATAAACTCAAATATGCGAAGTGCTCGGATTATGAAAAACTTCCACGAGTAAACCTCTCCCTTTGTATATTTACCTGATCGAGCATATCCTCAGGAAGCCAATTGATCAATGAAATAATATCGTCGGGATTGTAGGGTGGTGCATATATAACCTCTGATACCTCGGTTCTATCGCAATTGCAATAGGCAGTGGAGACGTGTATTAGTGCCTAGAAGAAATGCACAAAATAAAAATAATTACAATATAAAGTTCTCATTCATGATCTGTAAATATTGCGTAAAGTGTGCGTGTAAAGCTGTACAAAATTAGTTAATTAAAAAAAGGTGTGTATTGCGCCTTCAATTCTCTCTCTACTTACATCTAAGGACATCATGCGATGGCACAACTCAACCAAACGCTTTGTCCCAAGCATATTGATTGTGACAGATAATTTGAGCTTTTCGTCAAATTTGACGGTGGCAGCTGAATGGAATACAATGGATACTGTGCGACAGAGTAGCGCCTGTAAAGGAATGAAAAAAAAAGTATACAAAAGTAAATTATTTCAAGAATCGAATTTTATTTAAAATAATTGGATTATTATTTGTAGGCTATTCAGTAAATATTTACCTGATCATTTTCGCAGATGCCCAATTCCTCGGATGTAATATCACCGGATATAGGAATCACTTTACTCAATTCCTTTGGTTTATCTCTTCGCAATGTCTCGAAAAGCTATTTGAGTAAGAATTAAATTTTATTAAGAATATGTTTGTGCATTTAAGATATGTATGTATATGTATATAACGTAACCTAATATATGTATATAAATTAAAAATTGAAACAGAAAGCTATACAGGTCGTATGAGTAATATACATTTGGTAGAATACATTTTTATGACGTTTTTCAGTCGCTTAGATATTTCGAATTTGTTTGTATCCCAAATTTATTTAATAAATTACTTTTAATGCAACATTCTGATAATAACTTGTAGAACTCAAGTTTATGAGGTGCAACAGAGCGTATGAGTAACATTTTGGATAGCGTACAGTTTTTCTCTAATATTAGCATTGTAACGTTTGCGAAAATTAAAAATATCTGCGCTCGGACGATATTGAAAAGTCAAATGATAATATTAAAGATGATAACAAACGAATTGCGAATATGAATAAAAATATGTACAGGAAAAACTACAAAATTTTCGATTAAAATCGATTTCGATCAACGATAATTTTAAAGAAAACCATTAAACTAGATATAAAAAATCGATAACATTGCATATATCGATAAAAATAAGCATCGATATTGATAAAGATAGGATCGACAACAATAAAAACAACGATGCATTAAATGCTATTGAAGCAGCAAAATAAACGATTACTTGAAATTTAAGCGAGCTCTCGGCTTTTTTCGCCAATAATTGAAAGCTTTTGAAGCCATCAGGTAGGAAAATATACTCTTAAAATTTAAATTATTTTTCTAAATCGATTTAAAAAACAAAAATATTTGTTTTACCAACTTATTTATTTTCAGATAAAAATTGTTGATGATTTTTCTTTGTTATTTACTTACTGGATTCAGCACACCCAAAAACATAAGAATTACACAAAAAACCAAAACAGTTCTCAATTTTTTTTTTTTTTTGCAGACTTGTGTAATTGAAAGATTTTGGAGCCATCAGGTAGGAAAATATACTCTTAAAATTTAAATTATTTTTCTAAATCGATTTAAAAAAAAATATTTGTTTTACTAACTTATTTATTTTCAGAAAAAAATTGTGCACGATTTTGTATTTTATTATCTACTTACTGGTGCATTTAACAGCTCATTCAGACGCGCTGACACTTCTTGTCCTCGTTTTGGTCGAATTAGTAGATAAATATTTTTTATGTCTGGACATGAACGTAATAACTTTTCAACAAGAACCTAAGAGCGGAAATAAAACAGAAAAATATATATATTAGTAATATTGAACAAATATGTTAAATATGTACATATATTTCACAATAAGAAGGAATGCATAAAAAATTGATTTACTTGAGTTGACTTGTGTTTTTTTCTTTTTTTTTTTAAATGAGGCAGCTGCTGTTTTGTTATTTCAAAATATACCTTATAACTCAAATGGATTGGCCTTCGCAATTTCTATACGTTTAAGAATATTTAAATGCTTAAAAAGTATATTTATTTGAAAAAAAAAAAAAAAAAATAAGCGAAAAATGTATCTGAAGCTTCAAATCGCCAACCACTGTCGCACAGCAGGTGCTGAGCTCATCCGGAGCAATGCGCTGGCGGCATTCATACATATTTGTATATCTAAAATGTATCTACAACGTGGTGTAATCAACTTGTATGAGCTTAGAATCGCATGAGTGTGCGTGAAAACAAACATTCCAAATCCTCACATGTCGCCATCGTTGGCAAAAATTAAAACAATAATTCTACTAAACACTGGCGACAGTAGCTAGCTGCCTAACTGGCAGAGGCGTTTAATAAAATGTCAGAACTGAAAAAAAAAGAGAAACATAAAATTAAAAATTAAAAAAAACACACACAAATTGCGAACGAAAACCAGCCACACATCGACGGCAGTAACAAAAAAAAACAAAAATAAAAGCAAGTGCAATTAAATGCAATTACCGCACGTATTTTGGTATAAAACACCAGAGTGCTCACAACTAAAGAATACAAAAAAAATAAATAAATAAAAGAAAGAATGGAATAATTTAGTAGGTAACTTGTACTACCTCAAATGAGCGCGACACAACGCGAGCTAACGCCTAAATATATATTATGTATTCAAAATAATAAGCGACTGCTACACTTCTACCTGAATCCACCTTTCCCTTTCACGATCTTTTTCATTTATCATTACCGCTTTTTTCCAGTTCACACAGTTGGCTTTTACCACTTTACATGATTATCAACTCAACTCAAATGTAATGAGGTGAGTTAATGTAATTTGAACGATAAAACCACACAAATCGATTTTTAACGGCATTAACCATACACTAATCACAATGTAGTAAACTGTAGCAAGGAGTGAGGGAGTGAGGTTGAGTGTGTGGTATTCTTAACCTTCAAAGTGTGCATGAATGTTCGATCACAGTGAGCCGGACATTGAGGCCATTGAGCTTACACTAAGCACAAGTATTTATTTAAGTGCAAACCCTTTTTTCCAACAGGAACACAGGATACGTACGCCTCAAGTGGATTTGCTCTGCACGAAACCATCCTGCTGTACTCACACACATGTATGTATGTATGTATGTTTATGGATGAGTGTGCAACACTGTCGCACTTGGCGTACACTTGGCGCCGTCATTGTACCGCATAACGACCACCGCCCAACAGCGACATCCCCAAAGCATCGCTCCACACTTTCACATGTGGCGTATGATTGGCGCGATTGTGAACATGTGTGTGCGATGGGCTAATGTAAAAATGTACGCACATATGAAGTACTTGTATATGTATGTATTTACATATGTATGTATGTATGTATGTACGAGTTTGTGTGCCCAACGAATAGCCGCTTAGACACGCAAACCCACAATCGTTGTCGCCATCATTTACGAGTATTCGAAGTACTCGTTTAGCAAGTGAATCCGACCGAGCCCTCACTCAACACCCTTCACGCGTGCAACTATCCTTTTTCTGTTTTTTTTTTTTTTTGCTTGTTTAGTTTACTTACTTGCATGTTTGTGTCTTGAGTGTTTGTGTTTTATAACTCTCGTTACTTTTATGATTGGCCCCCGACCGCACTAACCTGACACAAACTTTGTCACAGTGTGTGTCGACTCATGTGCCAAGCGGCAAATATTTTTAAAGAGGTTATAAACTAAGCAACCCTTTCCCGAGCTTCGCAACACCAAGTACTCAAGCGCTTACGTGTTAAGTAAATAAAGATATCCTACTCGTGGCCGCAACGCATCCGTATTTGTTTCCGTTTTCTTTGGTCGGCGAAAAGGTGCTACTCACCTGTGGTGTGGTGATGAAATGTTTTATAGGCATTTACTGGAATCGCATAACAGGGAATTGTGGATTGGCGTTAAGCAGTCGAGGACTTGAGCGTTTTGCTTCTTTACAATTAGATTATAAGTTATTTGCCAAAATGCTTGATACAAAATGAGTTTGTTGTACGTTGAAAAGTAGGAAGTACATTTTTTTGTAAATCTCAATCTGCAGCAACATAGAGTAAATGGAGACATTTTTGGTTATCCGGACCGAGATATTCGAGCTCGTAGTGTCAAGTATGGTTCTCCACTATGGTCAGCAGAAAAACTTCACTTCCCATAATACAATTAAATATGAAAATGTGCGATGTTAATACTCTTTTTAAAGTATTTAAATAACATTTCACTTTGTTTAAAGCCATTTCGTCAAAGCAAAAAATTTTCCCTTTCGATTTTTTAAATCGCTATCAGAACGCGAAATTTTCTCCTGCTTAGCTGGCTAGTTTCTTTAGTGCACTCGTTGATCCCTTGGATGCTATTCACAAGATGCCTGTTGTGTCCCAGCTTCCCAGCTACGCTTTGCTCAAAAATATTTAATGCAGTTTATCTGCCGCTTCAGAAACTGTTACGATCTTTGCGCCTTCTTCTTGTAAATATCTAGCTTAGCAATTTTCTTTGGTATAGCCAATATATCCAACTGTAAAACTCTTCGCCAAGAAGGAACAATGTCTTGAGCCCTGCTACAGGAAACGAATGAGGTTGGACAGCTATTACGTTACTCAAGATGCCAGCGTTCTATTTGCATGCTGAATAAGCGAATACCAAAAGCTTAGTCTTTTCGCTAATTTAGTTGTAAGAAAACCATTTTTTGTAATTTTTTTCGACAACCAGTGCAGTAAAGAAAAAGCAGCAGTTTGACGAATTGGTCGCAGAGTAAAAACCGTTCACATGAGTTAAGGCTTGAGATTTTAGACGAGATGCGTTTTTTGTAGCAGCTAATGTGTTGTTCTAAAGCGTCTACTATTAAAAAATTTTAAAAGATTTCCATTTAAACTAAGGACGTCGATTGACCTAAACCGTTATTAATAAAAGCAGATAGATACTTGTTTGAAAATATATAGAACAGAAGTACCAAAGCCAAAAATCACGATAGGCTCGGTAAAGCTTGAGAGGAGTAACTTTATAGTTTCAATATAAAAAAAAAAAAAATTTTTATATTTTAGAAAATATTTCCCAATTTTTCCGTTATACACTTCTGCTGAGCTACTTTGCCACAACGTATCATGGCTTTGTCAAGCCATGAACACAATAAGATACAATAACATCAACGTCTATTATTCCCTAAATTAAAAAAAGCATTAGGATTTTAAAGCATTCAAAAAAATAAATAAATGAACGTAAATACGCAACAAAAATATGACCAGCCACTAGCAAGAAGTGCGCAACAAATGTCTCAGTGTCATTTATCATTTCCCCAACTTTTATTTTTTTGATGCTTTTTTCAGACAATTATTCATTATTGTATTTTTTTACTTATTTATTTCACTTTTTCGTAACGGCAAAAAAAATTTCATTGTCCCGCGTGGCCTACGCCAACGCTTAAGGCAAACCAAAAAAAAAAGAAGAGAATTTTAAAAAGAACTAATCCTCAAATGAATGTAAACAAACAGATAACAATGGGGCGGATGAGCGCGCACGAATCAACGAATGAATAAAGTAATGGAAACGAATATTGCAACATGCCAGCCATTACAGTTGCACGCGAGTAGGTATGTATGTACTCGTACATTAAATATTTAGAATCACAATTTTATGTCAAGAATGCCGTAATTAAAGAGCATTATGAACTGCGGGGTGGTTTGAAAAATGTCCCTACATACATATTATACACGAGTAAGTGGAATAACTGAACGAAAATGTCACATGAAAACAATTATTTGTGTCTACTGAGTCACTTATTCGAAGCTTCCAAAAAAAAATGTGAAAGCTTAGAGTTCGGAATAGAACTTTTACGGAAACGCAAATTGCTTGAAATATTTCAAACATAAATACACGTATAACACATCTAAGCTTTTAAAGTAGAGCTTTCGAAGCAGACAAATTTATATAATTTCAGTTTCATGATGTTTGCCCTCTTTTCCCCCAAAGTGAAATGTCGATGTATGCTTAAAGAAGCGATTTTTAGTCAACCTTCGTGTAGTTTCACTGGTCGGTAGCAAAATTGTTGTGCCATTTCCAATGTTATTTTTCGTTTATTATTTGGTTTTTTTTTTTCACAGAACTTAACGTTAACGGTTTTTTACTTAGCTTTTCTGATAACTTGGCACTCCCAACTTTGGAGAGATTTCACACTGTTGTCTCAAACTTTTTTTTACTTCACAACCCATACTTGAGCTTTAATACTAACGCAACTATTCACTTAAATGTTAAGCTTTTTGTTGCTTCTGAACTTTGTAATGAGCTTCCATAATTATAAGCTTTCACCATGTAAAACTCTCGCATACATACATACATATGTACAAGTATATTCAACATTAATATGTTTGTGTATTCTAATTTCTAATTTGCACTCACCTTTCCCATAAAACCGGTACCTCCAGTAATGAATACACTACGACCCGCATAGAATTGTGGAATGGACATGTTGTAACTGCTAGATAATATATCATCACCGTTGAAGTGATCGGATTTCACATTGCCAGTAGGCAAACTGCTGCCACCACTGCCACCACTGCTACCACCGGCATTGCCATTTGTGAGACCCAGTAGATGTGCGGCGCCCTCGGCATGCCCATTGAGCAGCAACATTTCGCGTGGACTATTCGAACTCTCCATTTTACGTTTTAGAGTCGTTTCGTTTGTATGTACAATGTGCGCGTGTGTGTGTGTGTAAGTAGTAAATAGTTTGAAATTGAATACGGGAATTTGGGATTATATCAAAGTGGTTTATTAATAGTTAGGTTAGAAATAGTTATTCGTAGTTTACAATGGAATGATTTTGGATTTGCTGCTACTAATTCGCTATTTTAGTTTTTTATTTATTTATTTTTTTATTTAAAAATTTCTAACAATTTTCGCTGACTCTATGTTGTTTGTAGATAATTGCAATTGTATTTGTTTTGCTTGTGGATTTCGATGAGTTTGCTTTCAAGTTCTTCCAGGTGGTTCACGCGTTTTTGTAGCTAGGAGTAGACGTAGATAGTAAATTTGTAACGTGTGCAGAAGAAAACACTCGCAATTGAAATTGTAGTTGTATTTGATTTGAATTTAGTTGTATTTTTTTTGTTTTCATTAATAAACAATGAATTTTGAATCGTTTTTATTTGCTTCTAATTATTTAGAATAATTGATGATTCGTTTAATTGCTGTTTGTTTACTGACTAAATACTTGCTTTATTTTATAAACAATTTATTTTATTTATTTATTTATTTTTTCTTCTAAATTAGGAAGCAGTAATATTTACGAATGTGCGCGATTTTTATGCTCTTTTAATTATTTAAGTAAATATTTTTATTTTTTTTTTTAATTATTTATTACGCTCAGTTGCTCTTAGTGAATGCTTTAATTGTTTTTTTTTTTTCAATTATTTAATTGCTTTGCTCGGCACGCTTGCGAAAGTGTGGCTTTAAAGAACTAAATTAATTATTGCTCAGCTGATAATTATAAATATGTTCATATAAATGTAAATATATGTATATAGTATGTATATTTTCAAAGTTTCCTGTCGCTGGCGCCGAGTATGTCAACTGCTTTGCATTCCACAAAAATGGCTTAACCCGACAAAAATTCGCCTTTGGTTTTATTAAATTTTTTTATGCGTGTCTTTCTTTTTTAAACAACTTTTAAACTTTTATGTTTTTTGGTTTTTGTTTTTTGTTTTTACATCTCCTTCTGCGGCTTTGGAAGCATACGGAAGATACCTGTGCCAGTGTTGCCAGATTAATAGCAGTTTTTTCTCCCCTCCAGCAATTTATGGCGCTCCCTGATTTTGTTCACTTTAACGCTAATTTTTAGTTGTTTTCTATATGTTAGTGTTAGTTTGAAGAAGAAGATTTAGCGTTTACTCGTGTGTTTAGCGAAGACAAGCGTAGAACGGCTAGAATTGATTAATTGTCGGTATGTAAGAGGTTAACAAGAATACGTTCTAATTATTTTTTTGTTTTTTTTATTAATAATTATTATTTTCTTTTTTTAATCATTAATTTGTGTGTTTCCTTTCGTGCGTAATTTCCTGCTGCGCCTTTACATTCGTCGATTTTTCTTAATGTTTTCTTTTTTTGTTTTAATTATTTACTTGTTTAAATAATTGTCGATTTAGTACATTTGTGTGTGTATCAACTGCGTAGGTATGTTTTCTTTTCATTTGAGCGTTTATCCATGTTGTCGGAATTTCAAAAATGCATTATTTTTCTTTCAAATATGTGCAGTAGCATGTTGTACGAGTATACGAAATGAGCGCAATCAACTGTAAAGAGATCGAAAGTGAGGAAAAGAAAATTATTGCGACTATCTTTATAAAATAATATAATTTTGTAAAATGGATAAAATACAAATTTCAAAAATTCTACATTTAAATCGATATTGTAACTATGTTAATTGTCATTGTGGATATGTAAATGTGAGGCATCGAGATATTTGAAGACACTTTATTAGAAATAAGCTTCGTTCAATGACATTTTTTGGACGTAAATTTATCTTTAAACTCAACAAAGACGTTTGATTTAAAAAAAAAAATATAGAATTGAGTTGAAACTCTTTATTCTGGTAAACTAGTGGTTGGTTACTCAACTCAGAGTTGAGTTATTGAGTTGATTCCCGTTAGTAAATTGGTAACTCAGACTCGCATCTCCAAAAAAATGTAACTCAGTAACTCAGTTATGTCCCACCGCACTCATGATTCAATTGAATCACGGTGGCTGGTTTTTCTCCATATAACTCTCCCACACTAGCTGCTTCAATGCAACATGGTAACTCAATGTAACAAAATTTGCAAAGAATAAAAGGAGGACATAAACGTTAAAATGAGGTAGACATTTTATATCGTGTCACACCTCGATAGTTTTAAATACGATAATGTAAATTATTGTTACTGTCGATGAAATATGTATGTTTTTTTTTCAAGTTTCTGTGGTTTAATTAAATTAATAAAAATAATTTTTAGATAAAATTTTATTTAACGAACAGAAACGAGATGTTTTGCTTATTAAATTTATTAATAATAATAATATTAAACAATTTCCTTTAATTTCCGATACAAATTGCAACCCTGTCATCAAGTTTTAAAATATGAGTCGCATTTAAAAAGTCTATACTTCTCGAATGAGTGTAGCATACAAAAAGTCAAATGAGTAAGTTGAATGAGCTGACTCCTCAAATTGAGTTGGAGTCTTTGAGTCAACTCCTGTAAATTTGTTGAGTTACCCATCGCTATGGTAAACCAAAATATAGCACAATTTTTTCAAATATATTTGTATCTACATATGTAGCATTTCCAACTAACTGCAAATAAGTTCCATGAACTGTTTAGAAACTTCGTTTACCCTCCAAACTTTGTGCGCTACGACCGCAAGTCGCTTAAGTATAATAACTAGTAAGGAATTTGAGGAAATAAATACTTTATCGCACGAGCTTTATGACGAATTATATGTTACATTCTTAAACTAACTAATAAAAATTCAACTCTGTATGCTCGTCGCCCTTTTTTGATGTACTATTTGGCATTCGAAAAATTCCAAGTACACGTACATACATATGTACATAAATAAACATACGCATGTTTTAACGTTTGTAAGTACTTATAGGGATATACGTTCATATATTTGGATGCATGTGATAGGTGCATGAAATGAATTTGAATCAAAATTGACAGACTCATAGTTCATGCAAACATTTTATATGAATATTAATAAATATTTATATGCAGGCTAAGACTCGCCGTTGTGCGTAGGTTATTTTGCGACAACCACGATGCATCAACGTACACACCCCGCCATACTTCCGTTGCATGAAACGGGTAAAGGACAATTTAGAAATGCGCATGTGAACACATAACTATTTGGCACGAAATCAAAAGTAGTCGTAATACTGTTTGTTGGGCTTTTAACATCCATACTTGTATATTTCATTAAATATTTGTAGCTATAAAAAATGCCCTGAATGAGTCACACATTAATTTCAAAAATAAATTAAAATTAGAACCACTCGATATTGGCTGTCGCCGAAGTATAAGAAAAACATTTTGTTTTTAAATATCAAATTCAACTCTTTCACAACTTTAGTTAAGAGGATTTTAGAAATCTTAATTTAATTAAAACTTTTTTAGGTTTTGTTGTTTTTGCTTTCTACTTTTTTTCTACCTATTATGAAAACGCAGTGATGATATTATTTGGGGTAGAACCTAAAATAATTAATTTACAGCTTTTTAGTGTGTCATAATTTTCATTACTCATTTCATTTTGATTATCAACAACTTTTCTAATTTTTAATAATTGGTTAAAAACAGTTCTCTTACCGCAAGTTTTTTTTGTTGTTTTTTTAAATTTTTTTTTAATTAATTTAAAAAAATTTCTTTAATTTCTCAGACTGGGCTTCTTTTAAGCAATTTTGTTAACTAAAATAATATTTATCCACGACTCAGGATCAGTTTTTCACGCTGAAAAGTCTTTATTTAGAAAATAAAATGAGTTTAGTAGCAAAAATATTATTTTTTTTGTTCTGTTTCTGTTTTTGCAGTTTTTTTACAGGCGGTAAATTTGTGGTTTAAAGTAAAAAAATTTATTTATTTTCCGATATTTTTATAAAAAATTCTACCCTATAAAGCGCGAAAAAATTTAAATGTTTCAAAATATTTATTTTTTTATTAAAAATTCTTTCTTCAAATTTATCTAGTTGGGCGTTAAAAAATTAAATAAATCCTTTAATTTTGTTACTTAACTTTTTTTCTATGATTAAAGATAATAAAGTAAGAGAAAGATTGTTTTTTTGTTGAATTTTTCTCGATTTTCGACCGTTTTGATTATTTCTTATAAAATTAAAAGTAAATATTTTTTATGACATCGTATTTGTTTTATTTCTAATAAAAAAAAGGTTACATTAAATTTTTTTATATATTAAAAAAAATCTCAAAAAAGGTAGAAATCCAAAAGCTGTGTCCATAAAATCGCTGAAATTTCACTTTTCCAAACAAAAAGAAAAGCAACACCTTCTTGTTGCTAATTTTCAATCCTTTTTTTCACTCACTTTAACACACTGTACGCCAGCGCTGTTGTTTCTTCACAATTATTTATGAATGGATGAGTTAGAGAGCCTGCGGAAGGATGCGGTTGGCGTCGCACAACACATGTATAAACGAGTATGTGCTAATAAATTAAAATTCACAAAAAAAAAGTATTAAAAACAAAATAAATCAACAAGCCAACAACAGCACACAGTTGCACAAAAATATGTACATACACGAATTAATATTTAAGTAAGTAGATAGATTAAGTTAGTATGCAAATGGAAAGGCACTTAAGGGAGTGTGTTCGTACACTGGCAGACCGTCGTAAACCGCGCGTTAGAAAGCCAACGTTGCGAATGCGCTCAGCCGCTAGAACGGCGCAGTTATTTGTAGCTTCCGCATCAAAAACAAATCGACAAACAAACAAAAAATAAAAATAAAAGTAAAATAAGAAAATGAGCGAAAGGACGGCAAGAAGTGACGCTGAGGCAAGAGGAGGGGAAAAGTAATGAACTTTAGTTAAGTGCAAAGGGCAGATGGGTGTAGATGAGCTGGGTGGGGAGTGGTATGACTACACTGCTGATCATTTTATGTAGCACTCAGAGCATATTGACATTTTATTTTGCTTATAATAATTTTTTTTGACTATTTTTCTATTGAAATAAAGAAATTTTTCTAACAAAAGATAACTAATTAACTGCAGAGCTTTGTAGAAAATTTAAAAAAAAAATTAAAAAACTTTCTAAAAAAAATTAAAAGTTGTCTCATATGCAAATTATAGCTGTTTTCTGGTAATTTTCTGTCAGACGCGTTCGTGCAATTTTTTTCAATATAAGGCATATGGCGATATTTTTCTATATAGAAAATAGCGAAAAGCCTCACTAAAAATATCATCAAAAATTAACGAACAACTTTAGCCAGCTTACGCTTCTCCTTTATCACCCTAAAATGGTTTGAGCTACAAAACTGCATACTCTAAAAAGTTCCTTTCCTCTATTTTTAGTGCTCTGAAGAAAATCGAAAAATTCATATCACTCACAAGAATATAAAATGAAATTTTCTTCTAAAAAAATTTCTTAAATCAGTCTAAAGCTCTCAAGCAAAATATACTCGTATATGTATTTCTTCAAGAAAATTTTCAGCAAAGCCAAAGTACTTTTTCAAGCAACAGAAATAATGAAAATTATTTCTTGTGATTTTTCTTCATAGATGCAGTCAAGCCTTAAGTATTTACGAAATTTTGATGATATTTATTGAATTACATTTTATAAATTTAAAGCAAAGTTTATATTGATTTTTTGTTCCAGAATAAATTGTATTCTTATTGAAACCTCTCAATATCTCAATGTCTTATAAATATGCCAAGCAGTATACACATGTGTTTGTATGTATGCATGTATGTGTGCACAGGGAGCGATCAGGCGAGCGGATGCTACTCCGCCTCATTGTGAATAACGTGAGTAGTGTGCATGTGTGTGTGTGTGTGCGTGTAATTAGGGTTGGGGGTGCTTAACAGCGCACTCAGCCTATTTATTTTATGTTTTTCCAGTTTTTTCTTCTTAATTTTTTTTTTTTTTTGTTTTCTCTTAATTTTCTACTGTTTTTCTAGCACTTCCAACATTAAGTTCGCTGTTAAAGCAGTACTAACTGCTGTGATGTGATGTACGAGTACCGTTCACTTGAATTCTTCTTACGGAAATGTACAACACGCACACATACAAAAACAACAATAAGCAACACATTTGTCGACGATAAACGGAAACCGGCTTATGCGCGAAAGCCTGCGTGAGTGTGTGTGTGTCATATTGACAAAGCGCAAACATGCTGGCACATACATACATACATACAAATTTACGAGCACAAGTGCACAAATACACTGAGCTGCGGAGGGGTGGCATTTCTACACAAACAAAGCAATCAGATGCAACCAAATGGCCGACAGGCTTTGTTGCACTGACAGACTCCTCTCCCTTAACAGACACCCCATGCCATGCTACAAGCGCGCATCTATGATGACACAGCGTCAAACGAACTCATAAATATGACATGTGAATACTGCTGGTACTCACACATTCAACTAACATTTCACTTTACATTTTTTTTATTTATTTATTTTTTGGTTTTTTTTTGTTTCTTCTTATAAATGTTTCTATTTCTGTTTCTAATTTTTAGATTGTTCATTTTTATCTTTTCCCACACTTGTGATGGTTGTCAACACTTGAGCAAAAATAAGATTTGTTGTTTAAAAGTTGTCTGACTGCGTTCAGGAAGTGCAGTTTAACTTGTTGTTCAAACTAAATTTTTTTTTTTTGCAATTACTTTGTATATTTTTAGTACATCTTACGAAAGCTGCCGCCTATCGTACAGTTGCGAAAAAAATTGGACAAAAAACGCAATGCATGCAAGTAGTGGATTAATTGTCTACAGAAGGCTTACGAGCTTTAAGTTTTAATCTCTCAGCCGTGCTCCCAATTTCACATTCACAAATTTCCCTGTGAAATGAAAAGTAAATGACAAAAAGTGTGTGAATGTTTAATTATTTCCGATTAGAATAAATTTTTAAATATGCTTTGATGTTTGTAGACGCCATTTATGACATTTCTGTATTAGTTATTCATTGAAATGTGCGTATTTTTAAGTGTTTTGCTGATGACTCCTCAAAAAAGCATACATAGCTGAATCCGAAAGGAAAATTTCCACAACAGCTGTTTGTGAATTGCCACAACGATAACCGATATGTGTGACAGGGATGACCTGATATGCGAAGAAATTTGTGAAATTGGGAGCACACTAATTCACTCTGTCTGTCTTTTAAGGTGACACAACGATTTTGCCAATTTTTTGCGTGAAGTATTTAATAAAACGACATCGGCTGGAAACCAAACTGAAGTGGCTGCTCAATATTGAAAAATGTAAGTAGAAAACTTACAATTTAATAAATAACTGAACGGCGTCAAAGGTAGAAAATTTCGGCGTAAGTATAAATCATTTCTCAATGCAATGCAGAACGCGATAGGGACTTCTCAGAAAATAATCATCTAAAAGATCACCAGTCAATCAAGCACGAAAATCTAAGCAAATTTTTTCTTAACTCGTTTTAATTAATTTTGGAGTAAAAGCGTGGGACAACATTTTTTTATAATAGAGGAAACCATTTGGGTTTAACGTTCTCAAATGAAGTCCGTCTTAGTCTAAACTAACAGCATTTCATACTCAAAGGCGTGAAAAAAAATTCCAACTGGTTTCGTTTGAACAAAAATTAATTTAGATATAATTATTTACACTTGCAACTCTGAAGTTAAGTAGACTCATGGCAAAACGCTTACCATATGCAAATTCCTTGAATGCATATGTCAGTTACAAAGTTCAATTGTTGTAAATATTTTTTAATTACTTATTTTTTTTTTTGCAATTGACATGGAAATATTCAGTGAAGCTTTATGAAAGCTAACCAGGCGAGCAAAATTTGTATAAAGTAAACAAATTTTTCGCTAACATGTGTAAAATGCATTTTAGGAAAAGTTTTACACAAGCAAATATTTGTAAGTGTACTCAAGTTAGTTGTTTTTTAAAAAAAATATATGTGGGTACATACAAATGTACATATGTATGTGTAGTTGAATGTGAAAAAGTTGAATGTGAAAACAGTTCTAGTGAAGCTAGTGCTAGTGTTTCGGTCCAACTCACGGTTGTAGTGAAATTTTTTTAATTTTTTTTAAGGGGGTATTCTGGTGTAGAGGTACATATGAATTCCAGGTAATTTTTGAAGTGTCGTAAAAAAATGGCAATCAATAATTTTACTATCAATTTTTTTATTAAATATTTATTGATATTACAAGAATACAGAGAAAAATAAAAAAGTTGAAAATTCCAATAAATTTACAAAAAATTTCAACCCTCCTAGTAATCTGAAAAAAAATAAATATTATTAATCTAGAATAATGTCGCTATGTCTGGGACTACGGAAAAAGTGGAAGCAAAAAGGCGACTGCCAGAAAAAAAACAATTTTTTGTACCACTTTTTTTGATTGTTTCGAAATTTTGGGATGGGGATAGTTCCAAATGTAGAGAAGTCTATAAATAGGTAGGTAAATCAGTCAAGTAGAATCTGAGTAATCGTGGGTATCGTTGTGAAAAGGAAAGTTTCGAGAAAAACGCGTTTGAAGTTTCACGTAAAGTTGTTCGCAGTCTAAGTCATGAAATTTACACTTAGCAAAATATATCTCCGAAAATAATTTGATATTTGAAAAATCCTTCTTTTTTTTATTTCTAGACCAGAATTCTCCCTTAATTTGGCGCTCACTCTATTACATTCAGTTTTTGGCCGAGCTTCTCCTACCATTTGTGGTGTGCGTCTCTTATTTTGTACCACAAATGGAGAGGCCTACAGTTTTATGCAGCCTCCGAACGGCGGGTGTATTTTATGAGAAGCTTCTTCATGGCAGAAATACACTCGGAGGTTAGCCATTGCCTGCCGAGGGGTGACCGATATTAGATGGCGGAGATTCTAACCTTGAACTCAGTAGCATTTCGAGTTATAGCACACACCGCTACACACTCGACCACCGCCATAGCGGCCACTATCAGTGTCATAGAACTAAGAATAAAAAGAATAAGCTAGTGCGTGCTTTTAAAAAAATGTATTTCGAGTTTAATTATGATTTTAAAGATACTTTTATTGAGTTATTAATTTTTACTTAAAAATTTTCAGTCGCTTTTGAAACATATTACATCTTAGAGTTTATGATAAAAACAACTCAGATTTAAGGCCGAAAAAAATTAATAGTATTTTCGAGTACGCAGTTTTATAGGTAATTTAATTTCAATATAAAAATGTGTACGTTTTAAGTGACTTACATTACTGTTGATTTCTGACAATTTTTCTTTGCTATATTTTTTTTATACCGCGATTTGTTTATATAAAAAAATTAACAGAAATCAAGCTAATTCGAAGCCACTTGAAAGTAGCATCTTATTTTACTAAAAGTGAGTAGAAAACTAGTTAAACAATTTTATTTCTAATGTATTTTTTTTAAGTGTACAAAGTTTGAAATTTTAGTTTTTATGGTTTTTTTTTTAAATGAGCTGGGTTTCTTAATTGAAAAATAATATACATAGAATTATAAAATAAAAATAAATTCTCCAAATTCATCAATATGCGATTGCGTTATACGAGTAGTAGTTAAACGCCTTCTATGTCCATTGTATATTCTTTAATGAAAATATTTCAACGCAGCTTTTGCACTTTTCATGCCTAATTTCCGAAACACCACAGAATTCTATGCGCGCACAATAGATATGTAAGTAAGCGCCACATTCATTTCCACGCGCCCATCAAACGGTCACAGCATCAACGAAACAGCCGCACGCACACCGCCAACTCCTCAAGCACTCACACATGTGCCGCCTGTACTATGAATTATTTAGCCTATTTAATGTTTGATGTGGTTTCACATTTGCATATTTCACCAACAGCAACGTAAATTTCTCAACGTACGTACGTATGAATGTACGAGTATGTAAGGCATGCCTCGGCGAATTCCACTGGACTGTCTTTCTAGCAACGCCTCTAACTACAGCCGCCGTCGACGACAACGACGACAATGAAAACAAGCCGACATTATCATGAAAAATTGATATGCAGCAACCACTCATAAGCATCCGCGGCGGTTGCACATGCCTAGGCATACATAAATACATATGTATGTATGTACATATATAGAAAGCGAGCCGAGTGTACACTTTGCAAAGGATATCACTCGGTTTTTCTATTTCCACCCTGAGGGCCGAGTGTGAGAATGCATTATGAGTTATGGTTTTTGTAATGTGAAGTCCTCTAAAGTGGGTAAATAAGTCGTGGGATGAGTGTACATAGCAGCGCCATTTGCATATTTTTGTAGTAGTTTGCACAAGGTAAATATTTTGTTAGTCACTTAAAAAAAAAAAACACAGAAGGATCATGATGAAGTGGATTAGGTTGGGTTTTTGTGGGGCTCGTGAGATACGCAAGAAAACTTGGAAACTATATTCATACTAATTGTGTGATCAAAGTCCAATGAGATGTATGCTTTGACGTTACTCATCAAGAGCAATTGAGGAAGGCTTATTCTGCAAGCAAATCTGCATTCGTTATCAATTTAGGCTGTCATATTATTAAATTTGAAACAAACGAGTATTTGTAACCGTTTGCAACATCTCTGGTTTCAATTACCGGCACTTTTAGTTTCGATTAAGCTCTTTATCGGAGATTGTGCAAACGACCATTAATCTGAAGAGTACTACTTGACTGAATAAGACATCCAAGCTCAGAGATTTTTGACCTTTTTATTTCAGCTGCGCTCTTTGCTTTATTATGTATCTGTAGCCAATGACCTGGATTTTCTAGTTAAAGTAAGTGTGGCACAACAAGTTAGCTCGCACACTGACCCCGATGTCGCTTATATACCGAGTTCAAAGAGATATTACCCGTTGATGACGTCTCTTGAGTTCGCAAAGTCCAAGTTCAATGATATGAGTTGCTTGAACTGCGTACAAAAAAAATCTAATCTATCCATTTTCAGTTGAAAAGTTCATGTAAAACTTTGAACAACTCATCGAACCCTGCTCACGAAGTGATCTACATGAAGATAATTTTATGGTATATATACTATAGTTACAAACCTTTGAATGTATTTCGGGCATTAAAAATATTCTAAAATAGTATGTCATAGATAAAATACAGGATTGGCCGGAAGCGTATGGGGCAATGTGACTTGAAGCGTCTTTGGGCCTGAGCATTAACTTAATCTTCTTTTGGTCGAGGCTAGACATTTTCACAAGATGTCTTCGGACATTTTATCATACTCGTGGTAAAGCCTAAACTCTCTTTCAGTAGACAGGCTTGACCGATGCATCTTAATGCGTAGACGATAACCAATGAGCAACCTAGTGGTATTAGCCTTACTTTGGGGTCTAATGCTCTTTTTACTTAAAAATTAATTAAAAATTTTTGACCTGCTTGAGTCCACCAATTTTTCGCTCTGAGTCTACTCACTTAGTAATTGGTTGGTTCTATCCATGGCGACTAGAATAGGCCACAAAATGGTTAAAGCGTGCGTCCAATTTCAGTCAGTCAAAGGTCTCGGTTCCTTCGATCCCCGCGTAGCAAACAAAGTAACTTCAGGACAGCAAAACTGTGTGCTTAGCATTCCGCAGTTGAAGATCATTCTAACACTATTCGGCTTGCAGGAAGCCTTGTGAGTCGATTGGCCGCCTATTTTGACTTCATAAGTTCTAGCCGGGAAGCTGAATACGGAAGCTGGTTGGTTGCTTTATGGTATTTCAGCTATCTCTATTAAATTTTTTGATGTCTTACAAATTAAAAAAGTTTGTAGGTCTGCTACTCGGAAATGAGTAAAAGTGATTTTTTTCTTTATTTCTTTATTTATGAATATTCCTACTACTTTTCAACCTCCTCCCAACTTCTCTAAAAAAAAAAAAGCTGTGCTGTCGCATTAACGCAATTATCGCGTGTTATGTCCCATCTAACTCATAATTCCGCATTCATATTGAATGCGTACTCGCATACTAATTTGAATAATTCAACAAATGACGATGCTTATAGCCTCATTGACTACACAATTGCCACACAATATTTAGTTCAAATAATAAATTCATAAGTCATACGAAATTATGCGAACTAAAAGCGCGTTAATTTAGACAACATTTAACGAGCGTCTGACGTGGATGGTAGTTGCGGGTCTACAAAGAGAAAACGAATGAGGGATAAAAGAAATATGTAACAAAAAAAAATATTGAAGCTGCGAAGAAGTGACACAATAGTTCGTGTGCTAAATTTTTCATTTTAGTTGTTAACATTTTTTTTTTTTAAGTACCTCGTTTTTGCGCTAAACTGTTTATTTTTTTCTGCTCAGTTATTTGTATTTTATTTTTTTTTTTCAATTATTTTTTAAACATTTGCAACATCTGCAAAACATTTCATAGGACGGTAGAGCAGTTAAGGCAGCGATGTGAGCTCGCAACGAAAAGTAAAAATTAACACAACAGCAAAGCGTAGTGTGTGATGTTGAAAGCGAAATTGAAATTTGAGGGACAAAAAGAAGATGTACAAGGTACCAACAAAATCTGGAGACCGCAACAAACAAAGATGGACATTTGACGAGCGAATGAAGATGTAGACGTGTGCATAAGTGTGTGTGTGTGTGTGTGGGAACATGTGTCAATTGGACAGGTCGTTGGACAAATACATAAATAGAGCTGGCTGTGTCGTGAGATAAGCGCGCGCGCAGACGCAAGCTCAGATTGGCCATTGCAGATGGTAAATGTACAAATTTAAATAGCCATGTGTGTAGACACTTCTTTGTATGTACATATGTATGTGTGTACATATGCAAATAAAAGCGCATGTGTGCACGTTATGCGTTTGCTTGCTTTGAAACAACAATTGTTTACAAATTGGCAACAAAATTCACAGATAGACAAATAGTTGAACATTTTCAGCTCTAAATCTGTTGGACACAAATTTAACAAACTCAGTGCGGCAGATAGCTCAAATATTTCTTTACACTGTTTTGTCATTAATTTTTTTATTTACATTTTTTTTTTTTTATTTATTATATTTGACTCTTCATGCATTCCTATTTCTGTTTTGTCCCCTCCCTTTTTTCGCTCATCCATTTTTGCTTTCGAGCACAAGGTTATGACATGTCGAAAAAATTTTTAATGGTCGTTTTTGATAAATAAACGATTCGGTATGTGAAATAAATAAAAACAATTATGTATGTACTTATTCTTGTGACATTTGAGTTCATGCGGACAGGTTTGAGCTTTTAGGATTTGTAATCAATTGGCTTTGATTGCACCATCATTTTGGCATTTTTTTTTTTTACACAAGCACGTATTTGAAAACTTGTGCGAAATGAGGCGTGGTACAAAGCCCTTCAAAACTTTTGCTTCGCCGTGTGAATATTTGTTTATATTTTCAATTTTTTTTAATACGTTTTTAGTGCAACTCAGGCCATAATAATAATGAATTTTTTTTAAGGCTGCAATTAAATATTTTTAAAAACTAATAAATAATCTCGATCAAAAAAGTACAAATTATAGAATCTTGAACGATTGTCGACTTGCCTACGAATTTAAATTCGTCGAGCTATCGCCGCGAAATATCATGGCGATAGTTGTAACGTTGTGTTATTGGGTACAAGAATTAATGAAAAAAAACGAATTCAGATGTCAAAAAACAGTTTAACAACACGATAAACCTTTTTTGCTCTCCTCAGAAATTCCCTTTGTCATTATAATCTATACATAACCTAATCTATACCTGCATGCAATAAAAATCTTCTTAGATGTGTACGAAAATAAAGAGCTAAGCCCAAACCACTTGAAACCACAGTGGCTTAAGGATTTTGTGGTGATAAACTGCAGCGAACTACAACTTGAGCAATAAATAAATGTGTGTATGTAAATGCGTGTGTATCAAAATTAAATAGAAAAAATATGGCAAAAAATTTTATCGATATTTTTACCGAACTTATTAATGTTATCGTTAACGTTAAAGCTCCAAAATAATTAAACGGTAGCCATATTATATTCGTGTTATTGCTATTTTAAAAGTCATCGTTGAAGTTATCGCATAAATATTTTCATAAAAATTGTTGTTCTCGATATATCATGTACCTTGTTAAATTCATCGATATCATTAATATTGTTGGCATGTTTTGCATTTTTTTAACGATACAATTATTGTTAATTTTATTAACGGTCTCATCGATGTTAACAACATTCTTTTTTTATATTCTTTTCGGTATTTGTTCGATAAGAACACCATTACGGTTATTATTTATATTCAATTACAACTTCATTTATAATTTTATCTATTTTTTTGTTATCGATTAAGTTTTTGCTCGAATATTGTTAACAATATCGATATACTCTTGTCACTAAAAATAGCTCACCTCACCTTTTGCCATCTTTTAAATATTTTTTTTAATATATGTATGTATATGTTTTTTTAGGTTTTTATAGCAAGAAATCATTTCTGAAATATAAAAAAATTATTAGACTTAATGGGTGTATATATTTGAATAAAAGTTCATTTTTTTTGCCACATAAATTTTTCACCAAACAAAGTATTGCAAAAACTGCGACTTAAAAATAGATACACACATAGGTACTATGTAAAATTGTTATAAAATATTTTGAATTTTACGAAAAATAGCAAAAACTGAATTCACAAAAAAAAAATATTGAAGCAATTAAATTGTGATTTTAGCCTTATGGAAAACGATAATATTTTCCTATATGAGCCATTTTTGCAGTGAATAGTTAACTATTGGTTGGCGATAACTAATTGGTTTCCATATCACAGTGACTTGTCAACCATTTGTTTCGTGTGAAGCAGCGCTAAAACAAGAAAAAAAAGTAATTTAGTGACAGTGGCGATGATTACGATGAGCGCTACTGAAACACCTCCTTTACAACTTGAAATTTATGAGCAAATTATTACAGTTTTAAATATACCAAACAACCGCAGCCATGCCCGGTGTATTAGAAAAAATATCGCCAGAACTAATTTAATAAATGGATACTTGTATATGTATGTATGTCAAGTAATTTGAGTTATTTTTTTTCCATTTGAAGATTGTGCCATTGAATTTACTAAAATTGCTCTTCCATAATTCTCATACGCATTTTATGTTCGATTGCAGACTGCTCTATTTGCTGCTCCCACATGTTTAATCGATTTTAATGCACCTTTTTTAACAATTCAAGTTCTACAAGGCATTTTTCTTCAGTCCATTTTGATTTAATAGCTGCCAGTTTCGACCAGGATGTGTTCTTCTCTTTGCTTTGCGACCGGCCGATCTTAAGTTCCCTGCTTTTAGGAGCTTTTAAATCTGCAGGCGTGTATGTGCTCCAATTTTTCAAAGTAGGTGTTTTTTTTATCGCGAAATGAGGAAGTGGTTCTGCTATTGTACTCTTCCTTAATCTTGGCCCAAACCTTATTCTTCATTTCTACCTTAAAAGTATCGCTTTTTTTGCGCTCTTTCACATTTTTATGTTTTTTCATCACGGAAAGTAATAGGTTTTCGTCGTTTTGACTAAAATTCATCTTTTTCGCTGCCATTTACAATATCTTTATTACCAATTGATAATTTAAATTAAAAACCTTCAATGTTTTTATAAAATTTTAATGTCAATGTCATAAGTTGTCTTTGGCGCTACCGGACTAGATAAAAAATTGCTTTAGTTAACTAACAGCTGTTGGTTACATTAACTAATAATCAACCAACTGTTAACTATTCACTGTGAAAATGGCCCTATGCCTTTTAGCAAAATTAAAATTGCACACAGGCAAGCAAAAGTACTTCCAGAATTCTAAGTGAACTTAAGCGGTTATTGCTTTTCACCAACGATATATTAGACAAAATTTGGCAAACGTCAAAATGCAAGCATTTGCTTAACAGATGAATCATGACAGAGAAAAGAAAGAAAGAAAGAAAAAGTTTGAAAAACGAAGAAAAATAATGACGATTTTCCATGTACAAACATATGTATGCGTGTGTGTGCATTTAAAACTACGATTAGCAAAGCACTGCACAATAGTCATGTATGCACCATACATACATACATACATACATATATACACACAACAACCAACAACAAGAACAACAACCGAATGCAAGCTAAACAGCAGTTTCGTTAATTGTTGCTTGCATGCCGCCAGAAAATTGGGTCACCAAGCGCAGCATGATACCGTTGATGGTCAAGACGAGGCGGCGATATAAGTCATAAGCAACAACAACAACACATACATTTTAAGTTGTTGATGGTCTGAATGGCGACGACATTCGCGAAATGCAATGTTGGTAGTTGAAGAACCCAGAAGAACGGGAATGTGGCAAACAAGCGCTTTCTTAGCTGAGCATGCAAAGGATGGAGCTGCTACGGAAACGGGGGAATAGTTACAACCAAACAATGATGATTTGCGGAGGACGATTACTAACTACATATATGCGCACAAAACACAGAAGCAGCTAGCTAAGGGTGAAGAGGTGATGAGAGTGCAGACGAATGAGAACCCATAATCAGCATAAAAAGTCACGCTAAATTAAAAAGCCAACTCTGCAATGCTCGCTTGTAAGCTTAGGATTGTAGGAAAAAGAACTCAGCAAGTGAGTGAGTGAGCGAATGCAGTAGGTAAGAAGAGTAGGAAAAAGGAGTAGACAAAAAATAAAAACAAAACACTTGTAAAGGGAACTCTTTCAAGAAAATTTCACTTGTGACTAAGCCAAAGTTTGCTAGAAAGAACGGCGAGGAGACCATGAACAGAGCAAGCGTAATAGATGAAGGGTACAATGTAGTACTGCAAGTGACAGTGATTGTATTAGGAACCCCTGTGTAAGATATGCGTGTCAGTAGAATTGCATAGAGCTTAAGAAGCAAATTTGCTAACTAAAAAGCTGAATTTGGCAGACCACAATTTAAAGTCACACAAACATCTGTGCATTTTGTTTGTTTTGAGTTTCTCTTAAGCGGCTTCTTTGCCAGTGTAAACATTTACAAGAGCTCTAATATCTGTTGGCAAATTTGTAGAGTTTGTTTTTTGTTTCGTTCACGAATTTCAATTGCAAACCAGACGTTGTAAAGTGTTTGTTTCTATTCATTCTTTTGAAGAGATATCAAATCCATGAAGTACCTTCGAAGGGAGAATTATTTAAAAAAATTATATTAGCGGACCCAGCTACATATTTACTGTCATTTCGATTCACGTTCATCGTATAGAAATGCGAGAGGAAAAATTCAACTAACTAACTAACTAGTTTCTAATTGACAATTTTATTGAGCTCAAGGCCAGTTTATGAAAGATTTTTTTGTGAAAAAACAACAACACTTTTTTTAATGGTAGAAGTTATAGTATTATTTCTTAAATCACCACATTTCCTCATCAGACTTCTTTTTATTAAATTAATTAAATTAATTCTTCATAACCACTTCTCCCAGGCTTTGAACCCAGGAGCTCGGAGTTGCAGAGCCAACACGCTGCATGCTGTGCTACGCTAGCCGAATGGAATGTTGTGTTTATTTCATCTTCCTTAAAGAAACCAACTACAAACAGGAACAACTGATCTGCCGCTATTTAAACTTGTTTGTGTGGTTGTTGTTAATGTTTCTGCAAATTCTGTTTTTTTAGTTATTTAGAAAAAATTTTTTTTTGTTTATTAGTTTCGCTTAATTAATTGTTCAATTTCTCCACTTAGAGGAGACTTACTTCTTGCTTTCTTACTTCTCTCCGAGCTTCTTTTGATTTCGACTTGAAATCACGGTGAAAACGAGCGAAACAAAGGTTGCGACATGCGAGAACCGCTAGGCCGCTCTTTGTCAATTTGACAGTATCTACCCACTTGATGACGTAGTAATATGGTATTTTCAAGCAATAAGCCCCCTTCACACAATCTTATTTGTATGCAGACATGAGTGACGTGGCGAGACTCGTGAGCGCATGATAGTAAAAAATTCATTTAATCATTCATATTTTACGGTTTTTAAAGTTGGTTGATTTTTAACTGTTGGGACATGAGTTTGAGTTTCAATTTTGCAACGCATACTTTTACTTCACGCAATGGTTGCATATAAATATTGCCGTGTAAAGGCAACTAATCCACCGTTCGTGCCTTCCTCTTCTTTTTTTACAATTTCTTCTTTGCACTCCCATTCTGAGAATGCTATTGCGTCATTGATTTTTGCTCTCAACTCGATTGTCGCAATATTCTATTCTATAAATTTTGCTTGAAATCCCATTTGATTCGAAGTAAACTGCCGGACTCGGAGAGCATTGAGTCAGACCAGAGTGTAAAGAAACGAGCCTGAGAGTCGAACAGAGCTCGCTGCTTGCAGGGTTTCGATTATAATGAAAAACATTTGTAAATTCATTCCCCGACCAAAGATGATATGATACGAAACTCTTTGCTTCGTGAGAGCGCTGCCAAAATCCGCATTTTTTATAACATTTTCCTATAGTGCCATATGTAAGAAATGTGGTTTGGGAGTATTCATTTTATTTTTTGGGGATTTGGCAGTTTCCACACCACCGTTGAAGTATGTAAATAGAATAAATGCAAATGCCATTAATATATAAGAAGAAATACACGTTATCATTTACTTTCTTACCAAAAAATCACAAACTATTGAAATCAACATGAAAACAACATCAAATCACAGAAATTCATATATGAACTTAAAACAAGATACGAATTTTTATATAAATATTTATGTATATTGCGGTAATTTAATAGGCAATAAATGTCCAGTTCTCTTTGAAAAAATATTTTCATTATATGTTTTTTTTTAAATAAAAAACCATATTTTCAAGTAAAGCTAAAACCTCAGTACTTTTTATTACTAAACAATGAAATTTATCTCTTTACTTAGAGAGTTAAACACAACTGTTCGTAAAATAATAACATCAACTCTATGTTTTATCCAAATAAAATTGCACAGATTTTATAGCTTTTTTCACGCATTTCCCTCTGGTAGCCCGTCTTTTTGTGTATCAGCTGTTCGTGGTCCCCTGATTCGGTATTGTTGCCAGCTCAAACCGTGAGTTCAGGGGACCAATTTAGTAACAGCGAAAGAGAGTTTCGTATCATATTATCTATGCCCCGACATCGGCTTACTGAGGAGTGACAGCGCCGCGTAACTTAATTTGTAAAGATTTTAAAGAACTCAATTAGGAGATTGAGATTGCAACTTTAAGGAATTGTTGTTATGTCTCTTGCAACACCACAAAAGATCTGTCTGATCTAATTGACTTTATAAAGTTATTATCTATAATATCATACAAAACTTATTGCTTAAAATAAAGAAACATTTAACATTTAAGTTTTAAATATATATTCAACAATTGAAAATAAAAATAAATATTTGTTTATAAATAAACAAAGAAACTCGTATGCATGTAAACAGGTGCTTTTATAGCTAATAAAAAAAAAAAACTTCCCTCGTCAAATTCATTCAAATCCGTAAAACATGACAAGCGTTACGAGTAAGCAGCCTTAAAAATTAAAAATTAAAAAAAAGAATATACATATTAACACTACCATTGATGAGCGAGCAAAGTCCAACTTTGATGGGTTTTTTTCAATGACTGGGTGTATCTTTGAGGTAGGCATACTCGTACAACAACTAAAACGCAGCTGAAAGTTTCACTTTTCGAATTCCAAAAGATGTCTGCGTAAGCAAGTGGTTATTTGTGTATTATGCATAAAAGTGTGTATGTAAGTGTGTACATTGATATACCATACATATATGTGCATAATCATATACGTAGTACAAATGCATGTGCATACAAATTTACGTGTATGTAGAGGTTTTAATATGCATGCATACAATAAGAAAATGATAATCGGAGTCAGAATAAATTTATAACAATTGTAACAATCGTATTAAACAGTAACAACAAAACTGATGTACATATGTATCATTGTAACGACAGTAGTATAATAATAGAACATTTTTTTATTAAAAGCCAGAAAATAACAATGGCATTAAGAAAAATGTTGATTAACTTAACACATGGAGAAGGTATATATATGTATATAGACTATGTGGTCGAGTTGGTAGCGGTGCGTGCTATAACTTGATATGCCGGTGAGTTCGAGGTTCGAATATCAGTCAGGGCAAGCAAAATCTTAATAATAGAAAAAGTTTTTTCTAATAGCGGTCACCCCTTGGCAGGCAATGGCAAACCTCCGAGGGTATTTCTGCCATGAAAAAGCTTCTCATAAAATACATCTGCCGTTCGGAGTCGGCACAAAAGTGTAGGCAACGATTAAAAAAAAGTGAATTGTATGCTTGTTAACATCAGCACATCGCCCCATTTTTTGATATTGAATGTAAGGATTTAATAAAAATATAATGTCCTCAATTTGAAAGCAATAAATTACAAACCTATGGAGTAAAATGTTGCAATTTTTCATGCTCTGATCAAAAATTGCATATAAAATCGAAAAATTCAATATTTGAGTTACACAATATCTACAATGCTGACAACTTTGTACAGTCTATACAAAAACTTTATTAAATTCGAAAAAAGTGGCATCAGCATTTTTAAACAATTAATAAAAAAAAATAAAGAAACATTTTTTAGTAGATGCACAACACCTTAGGCGAAAGAAAAACTCAAAACTAAGCGACCTACAATTTGCTCTTTTTTAATACAATAAAATTGAAAAAGTTACAAATAATAAAAAATTTTTTTTTACAATTTTATTGAGCTCAAGGCCAGTTTATGGAAGATTTTTGTGAAAAAACAACAACAGTTTTAAGGAAGATGAAATAAACACAACAGCCAACTCGGCTAGCATAGCACAATAGGTAGCGTATTGGCTCTGCAACTCCGAGCTCCCGGGTACAAAGCCTGAGAGAAGTGGTTATGAAAAATAAATTAAATTAAATTAATAAAAAGAAGTTACATTTCCTCGTCAGACTTCTTCTTATTAATTTAATTAAAATTATTAACATTTACTAGGCCAACAGAAAAATAAACAAACAGTTACAAACAATAAAAAAAAAATTTAGAATAAAAGCTTAAAAATATTCTAAAAGTTCGCATTAAACTACACTATGCAACAAAGTAAAAAAAAAATGTTCACTGGGTTCACAGTATGTAATTATGATTCGCCACCTTAAAACCTTTTTGAAATATTGAAACAAAATTGTTCTATCACGTCAAGTTTAGTAGTGAAACGCATTTATTGATTTTACTTAAAATTATAGTAAGCGGTGACATAAATTGTTACTCTACATTAAAAAAAAAAAAATTTTTTTTGGAACGATTGGCTTCTTCTTGTCGTCAGTACTGGCAGTATCCGCCTGAAGGCACCTACAATAGTCTACAAGCATGGCTGGCTACCATTTACACTGATGACGCTTCTCGTACTCTGCAATTTCTTGATGGAATCTTTCACCGTGTTCATCACTTACTGAACCCATGTTTGATGTATGCTTGTGACCTAATGCTGACATTCATCCATCAATATTCTTTTGAATAAAAGCTGTAATTTTAACTCCACTTTGCAATAGATTCCATTGTTTTAATCTCGAGCCTAATATTTCAGATTTTTCTTTGGTCAAATCTAAACCTCTAACAAGGTCATTTAGCTGATTGATTAATCAAATGTGGTTCTGTATTTTTTCATCTATAAATACCTCTTCGCTATTAGAAGGGCTCTGCTGCATCTTCTTCTTCAATAGGACTCGATAAACTTGACCAAATATCTTTCCGGTACTGGAATATCTAAAAAGAATGTGGTAGCGGCATTAACATTGATGACACAGCAGCATACTTCACTGAGTATTTTGATTTTTTTGAAAAACCTTTCACAGTTGTTAAACAGAAGTAACAGTCGTCTACGTAATTTTTGGGTTCACGCCACTGCATTCGTACACTTAAAGGCATCGGTTTAATATTACCCCAGTACCAACCCGTCAAATATTTATTTAACATTTTAAACAAGACACTTTCGGCACCCATGATTTGTCTTGATTTCTAATGGCAATTTTAAAATAAGCTTCATAACATTTTTCAAAAAAGGCGGAGTAAATTGACCACAAACGTAACAAAATGGGCTAGTAGAATTAACACAAATACGCGGCATTTCGTAGATTTTTGAATAATCTAAATGTTTTGATGACTTTTGCACACACCAATGATATAATTTTATAGCTACCCTCAACTAAGTGTAACAAAAGGTAAATAAAGTAAGATTGCAGTTATTTATGTTTTAGTACGTGATATCTAAATATGAATTTGTTTTATGTTGTTTACTCAGTATACCCAATACGAATCAACACTCGGGATATCGGTGTTTTTTTTTTGCTGTTGCATAGTGTTATTAAAAACATTGACGACATTTTTTTGAAAAATTTGTAATTTTTTCTGTACAAAGCTTGAAACTTGAATTGTTTTTCTTACAAACATACATATGTAGATATATATTTTTAGTTCAGTTTTTCGCAAGATAAAACCAATAAATTTGAATGATATGCGACATCGTATGATAACTCCTTATGATGGTACCAGCTGACGTGATGATATGATGTTAGCAGGTGATGCGGTGCTACGATGTGATTTAATGCGTATTTTAAAATAATTTCAAAAACCAAAATCAAGTATCTTCGGTAGGTAGAAGCGTCGAATGTGCCAAGAATAATAACGTGCATATGTACATTTTTTTAAATTTCTTCACAGATATATTTTACTTATTATCATATTTGAATATTTTCCATCATATTATCTACGTACAAAAAAAAATAAACACAAAGACCAATTCAATAGAAAAAAACTATTTATTATTTATAGAAAAAAATATTTTTTTCCAATTATATAAAATTTACTGTGCATTAAATCAAAATCAGCGCAAGTTAGCAATAACAGCAAACATATTTTAATGTTAGATTTATTGAAGAACTTTTTTTTTTTTTAATTTTAAGCGTTAAATTAAAGACTAAAAGAACTGAGTAACTCGTATGTAAATGTGTATGTAAATATTTCCTCATACATACTCGTATATTCCATGCAAGTTTTATATATCTAAATACATATTGGTGTGTATGTGTGCTCTTCGACGTGTCAATGACCATAAAAGTGTTACTTGAACGTGATATGTTTGATAAACATTTTATTTTTTTTTTTCATTTTTATATTTTCTATTATTTTCACTTGTTGTCATTCTCTTGGCTTTCTTTCACTACATTCACTATTTGTCAGCGTTGATTACTATTTTAATTTTTATTATGCATATGAAAGTGTCTCAACGCGCATAAATGGACGAACATTGGATGGACATTAATGGATAAACTAATACCTAGTTGCAAGTGCATATGCATATGTATGTATGTATGTATGTATGTATGTATGTATGTGTCTATGCAAATTTGTATGCAGCCAACTAAGTAGACAATTTAACAATGGCCAAACTAACTAAGTGCGCGTTAATTGTCATACAATAAATAACTACAGTGTGCTCTTAAATAGGCAAGCTGATGGTGAAGGAACTCGCCAGCTTTAACAATTGAGGCGTGCAAATAGTTAAGAAAAATAATTTTTTTTTTCTTTCTTTTAATATTACATGTCCCTACATTCGCCTGCTGCACTGAATTGAGTGTAAAGATAAAATAAGTAAAGCAAAAGAAGCAGCATAACAAAGTGAAAGAGAAAATGTGTCGTCTGTTGGCTTGTAAAAAAATGACCGCGCTCTATGGCCATGACCCGATGTGAGCGTGTATTGTATGAGACCAAGTCGAAGTAATCGTCTGTAAAATGGGTTAAATACATATTTTAACACTTTGACTGCAATGAGCCGTAAGTAAGAAGCGAACAAGTAAAAGACAAAAGAAAAAATTTTGAACTCACTCATTTCAATGTATGTATGTATGTATGAAGAATGTATGTATATACGAGTATATATAGTTGTCGTTACGAGTGCATGAATTCCCGGAAAACTGAACCATTTATAAAAAAATATATATTTTTCAAGTGATAATCAATTTTAAAGTTTCGTTTTAAGTTTTAATGAGCTCCGACAAAAAATTGACTTGAGTTGAGAGAGATTCGAGCAAAATGTTCTATGATGCTTAGTGAGCTGTTAAGAGTGATCTGACAAGTGGGTTTAAGCAGGCAATTAACAACTTCTCATAAAGTCGTTGTGGCACGAAATCCAGAGAAAATGCATCAGCCAACTGGTTAAGAGTTCGGCGCTAACACTCAAAGAGTCATTTTTGGATTTAGAATCAAGCGTTTCACAAAGTGTAGTAGTCATAAAGTTTAAAAAATTCCATTTTTTTTTTTACATTCTTTTTCTGTGCAATGCAACTAAAACAAAACAGAAATTGTTAGGTTACCGAAAAAAATTTTATAACTTTACAACTTTGCGACATTCTAGGACACCTTGTGAATCCCCTAAACATGTATTTTACGCTTAAGCTTTTATTTTTTTTTTTATAAATTTCCAAATTTTTTTTGATTTAAATTATGTATTTTACGCTTAATATTTTTTATTTTTTTTTATAAATTTCTCCACTTCTAAGTATATCGAATTCCAAACGTACATTTAAAGTTGCTTTGAAATACGCAAACCTTATCGCCAGCCGTCTTGTTGACTGGTTTAACTTTTAGGCTAAATAACACCGTAAAGCGGAAGTAGGTCAAAACATTTCTTGCTTTTCATAAAAACACACACAAAAATAAAAATACTTAATAAATTTAACGCTTACGCCAGTCTGTCGATTTGAATGAATATTATTACAAAGTTGAGTTTGCCGACTGGATCGTCAAACTGGTTACTGCGTAGCGGAGAAATATATGGCTTGAATGCCAAGCGACGCAAGAACTTCTGCCGAAAAAGAGAGCAACTAGCTGGAAATGGGAAGCGAAAAGTGGACGCTTGCGCGCATAACAAAAGAAAGTATGCGCAGCGTGCAGAGCCAGTAGTAGACTTACACACACACACACATGTTTAATGCATATGTTTGTATGTATGTGTACGCGTACATTGAAGCAAACACGCACTCGCATAAATAGCTACACGATCGCCGGCAGTGCAAACTGCAGCAGCAAGTAGTTAACGTACGCGTAAGTAGTGAATTCCACTTGCGCATGCGCAAACGACAAAGTCAATGTGGCAACGACACATTTACGCTATAGACGCTGCAACGTCTTGACCTAATAATAAACGTCGCGCGCAGCTGGAAGTGGGTCACACACGTACAGACACACAGCAACGCTTCCATATTTTTATTAAACACAAGTTTGTGCTTATAAAAAGTTTTTTTTTTTCTTTTTTTTAATTGTAGTTAATTATTTTTGAAGTGTATGATGTTATGTAAATATGTATGTAAATTGTATTTTTTAACTTCTGTCTTCACGCCTCATTGCCCGATTTGTTGCTGTCAAAGTTGAGTTGAGTTGAACTTGTCGGCTGATTGATTGGCTCTCTTTTAAGTACGAGTTAACCGTTCGATTGGTGCATCATTTTGTGGCTCCTTTTCATTGTGGCCACCAGTTGATGAATGATTACGCGTTTTTGATGTTTTTTTTTGTTTTAATCTTTCTGCCAAATCAAGTCGCAATCAGTATGGTTGCCGCTTGGCAGAAGCGCAACTAATGCATTTAATAAGCGGTCTGCGTGCGCAGAGTGAGCAGCGAAAAACGAAAAACAAGCTGCGTTTGTGGTTTGTCGATTTTTTTTTATGGATAAAAGCAATGCGCTCTTTGTGCACTAAAAATGTGTTATGAACCGAGAAATTAAAATTTTTAATTGTAGCTCAATTTTAATGAATTTTATAAAGAATTTAAAAAAAAATTAAACAAAACAAAAAAAATTAGAACTTTTTCGTGTATAAATGGCTATAAAATGCTGTTGATTTTTAACAATGTTTTTACCTAACAAAAACGCGTTTTCGAATTTATTTATCTTTTTTATATAAAATCAACACGGTTGTACTGAAATTAAATAAGCTCTCGAAATGTATTTTAAATGCGAAATATTGATGAAATTAAAAAAAAAAAAAGAATTTTAAATTTTGTAAATTTTAAAACATGAATTTGTATGTTTTTTGTTACAGAACGCACTGCAATAAAGTTTTGTTTTTTTAAATCAATTTGTAAATAATGCTTCTACTTTTTTTCGATTTAGTATGTTATTGTTCGTATTTTCGCTTTTAGTATTAGAAAATTGCAAGGCATTTTTTTTTGTTATTAAAAAGACATGCCAAAATATTCAACTGCTTTAAATAAAAATGTAAGATAGCATTTTTTCGGCTTTAAAAAAAATGTGTGGATAAATTTTGATTCCATTATAGCAAGTTTTTATGTTTTTCTTTCGTTTATAAAATTTAAATATAAAATTTCAAGAAAACAATGTTTTTAGTTATGAATTTTTGATAAAACTTAAAAATTTTACGAAAATTATTGACTATTTTTAAAGGTATATGTTAGCGTTAAATTAAATATTTGATATGTGTAAATTAAAAAATAAGAAAATTTAAAAAATTTAAAAAAATTTAAAACAAATTTTATCCTAATTCGGTTTTTTAAATTACCTACTTTAATTTTTTTTTAATTGAAATATTTTTTCGCGTAAATTTTGCAATATAATTTCTGTTAAAAAAATGTATGATTTTACAGCTATGTTTACGAAAGCAATTTAAGTTAATTTTTTTATTTTTTTTTAGTTACGAAATAACTGACAGCAAATAAAAAGCATTTTCTTTCTATTATACTATTACGACAAATTTCTATTTACATTTTCACCAATATTTAGGTTGTTTTTGTAGGGCTTTGTTTTTATTTTATTTTGCACATATTTTCGTTACATATCTACAATATATTTAGCTAATATTAGTATACATTTTCAAATTATATTATATTTTATTCCTTTCGGTTTTTTTTATAAAGTATTGTAAGGTTTTTTTTGAAATCTTGATTTTTCGAATATTGAACAAATCGGTTTTTTTTTTGGTAGTTGTGAAGATTTAGCCTTTGCTAAACTATAGAAATACGGCAGCACATCGACTAACTTTATATCCATTATGTTTTTATTGAAACGGCAACCACAAGGTGCTTATAAATAAGATAAGAACGCAGCAAATGTATTTTAGACGATTTTATTTATTTAGACAAATGTCATAAGAGAATGAGAAAAGCTTATATGTCACAATTTTAGACCAGTTGGCATTTTTTAAATTCAAAATAAAACCTCTAGTCTCAAAATAAAGTATAAATTGTAAACTGGTGATGAGCAAGTCAAAAAAATTAAAATAAAAACAAAAGAAAAAGAAAAAAACGTGAAAGGAAAAGGAAAAGCAATAATCTCTAGCTCATTTTTAGATTTGAGATGAGACTGAGTTAAAGAATTCGGGTATAGGTATGTATGAGCTGCATATTATTGCCTCCCCCTTGCTTTTACGTTTTTAGTATTTATTTTTTGTCTTGATTTTTGTGACCTGCTTATCAAATGGTTATAATTGAGAGACTTTATTTTGAGACCAACTAATGCCAACTGGTCTAAAATTGTGACTTTTGTCTATTAGAACAGATACTGCTTACTTAACTTGGACATTAAATTACATTTTATTTTCAAAAGATTTCTTTTAAAGATATATATATGTATATAGCATTTACTTATATGCATGCACCTTTTTTCTTACTGTTAACGAGGGACCGGCTTACTCGGTTTTTTCTGGATTTAAAAAATGAGGACCGGTTTTTTTCTCATTGCCATTTTTCGAATAATTCGAAACACGGTTTTACAAAAAAGTCGAATAAACGAACCCCCAAGTATCTACGATACATTTTCTAAAAATTTAAGAAATAAATTTTAAGGCTATCAGACAGATTCATAAAAATCGAAAAAAATATAATTTATTTAAAATACCTTGCGAAATGACGATTCTTTTCAAATATTTTATTAAGAATACATTTCAAACCTATGTATTTTAATTTGTATGGATTCTTGTGTATTTTTGATAAAATTATTATTTTCTATTTATAATTTTGTTTTAATTTTTACATTGTTTTTTTTTTTAACGAAAGGTAGCAGTAGAACATGAGTTTCTAAAAAAAAGTAAATAAAAAAAAATAAATGTTTTTTCCGCTCTTACTTTCCATAGAAAGCGCGCTTCACTGTACAATGGTTAAGTGCGCGATCGAAAGATTACATAAATACGTACGAATAAAGTAAAGTTTGCATGTACATAATCAACTCTCCGAGCACTCCTTTGTTTACATAATCAGCAAAGATGAGACTCACGCACTCATCACTGTTGCCGATGATTTTGGCATTTTTTTTTCACCTTCTTTTGCATTTTTATTAATAAAAGCACAAGCGCATGCGCAATATGTAATTTTTATGTGTGTACACACATACATACATATGTGCATATATATGTACGTATGCTTTTTTCCGATTTTGTTGACTTTTTATATATCGACTACTAAAAATATATACATATAATGTATATAAAAAAAATTTGTTTTTGCACACACGTTTAATTTGTGCGAGAGTTCCGTTCCGTTCGATATGTAAATTTTAATAACAAATAAAATAAGCATGTGCTAAATCTGCTATTTATTTAGTCGCCAACTATATACATACAAACATACATATACGTATGTATGTATGTATTGGAGGAGCTCGATATTGTTGTTGTTAATTTTATGTTATCACTTTTCTACTGAATACAGCGATCGAGCGCGGGAAAGTTTCAATGAAAATTTTAATGGAATTCTATTGTTGATTGAATAGTTACTTATCGTACATACTTATAAACTAAAATGTCTGTACATATGTATGTGATTCGGAGTATGCGTTTATGTACGCTTGTAACCTTGAAAGATTACGCTCACCCCTGCGCAACAAATTTGAGTTAGTTTAATGATATTTCTAAGGCGCGGATATTGCTGGGCCTTTGATTATGATTCATTAAACATGTTAGCGAAATTTTTCATTGATCGGTAAAGATGTATGTACATATCCGCATAAGTTTGTTTGTATAATTTTTTAGACTTTGCTTTGATCAACTTTTTTTAAAAAACAAATAGAGATTGACTGAAATCACATAAATGGAGAAAAAAAAATTGCATGAGAGTCGAAGCTCGATTGCAAGTCGCGCTCTTCAAAATCTTATTTTGCAAAAATATTTCTATTAAATCTATTTATAAACTTTTTATGAATGATTACTACCATTCAGGCTGACATTAAGCCTACACAGTTGCCTTTCTCTATGATGCACAAAATTTGAATTTTTTATCTTGTTTTACGTAAATTTATCTACTTATGTGACGAGCCGAAGGCGCTCCTATTTTTTTATGTATAATAAAAATTGCATTATTATTTTTCTGATAATAAATAAATAAATATCTATGTGACTTTATACAAAAAAAAAAGAAAATTCAATTGTAATTTTTTGGTGTATCACTAAAATGTTATTCAAGCTACAGCTCAAGGCTAAGCGTGAATTCCGAAATTAAATATATGTAAATGTATTTTTTTTTTTTTTGTTATTCTCTAATTGCAGTTGTTGTTTCTTTTTTTAAACTTGACATCAAACTAATTTATTGTGCGCACCTTGAACTCGATATGTCATGTAATATATTTCGCGCTTATTTCTTTTAATTTTTTTTTTTTTTTGTATATTTTTTGTATATTTTTTATATTATTTTGCATAGTTCACTTTCATATTATTTGCATATCTGATTAAGTATGTGTATTTATTAATGTTGGACTATATTTTGCACTAATTTTCTTATCTTTAATTTTTTCATGTTTTGTCGTTTGCTTAAATTTGTGCAGTGAAGAACTGGTTTTGAAAACAAAACAAAGCTAATCCAATTTAATATGGAATATTGTGCGTTCGCAAGGTAGCATACAATAATCATAGTAGGTTAATGCATCCAATCAAATTTGGAGATGGTTCACTTATTTTTAGAGAAAACATTTGCATAGAAAAAATGAGAAAAAATGTGAAAATATGCTAAATTTTATAGTTTTTGAAGATATTTCTTATGAAGTGTCTTAAAATCATGCAACTTTTTAGAAGTTTACAATGAATGTAAGAGTTTATTAAACAAAATTTAGATTTTTTTATATTTTCTCTTATAAATTAAACTCAAGTTCTAAGTGTAAATTGTTTCAAAGTTTTGTAAATTCAAAAGCTTTTGAAAATAAAAATGCTGTTACTTGAACGGGTGTCTAAGTGTCTTTAGACAGTACTTTGCGACTGTTAAACTCTTTTTACAACAATTCTTGCAGGAAGTTTCTTCTTAAGCTAGTTCCAACATACAACAGAGTCAAGTCTCTGCTTTCAATGGGACTAGTAATTTTTTTTTGGTGCGTTATTATTCCAATATAAATGGCGGTCTTTTGTTGCCAGATCCAAGGCTTATACAATATTTATAACAAATCAACAAAAATGTTCATCAAAATTTCAAACTTCAAAAATTATATTGAATATTTCTAGAATTATTATAAACAAAGAAAGCTTAAAATTTAACTTAAAAATATTTTTGGTTTTGTGGTTTTATTATAAATTTTGAAACTTTTAATGGTTATTAATAGAGATAGACTGAAATGTAAGAAAAATCTATAAATCGGGACAACCAAAATCAAAACTTTAAAATGCAGTGAATGATCAAAATCTGAAGAAATTTTAAACACGTTACTGCGATTTCAACTAAAGCTTTTGACGTAGACTGCACCTACAATGAATAAGTTGGACAGTCGTAGGAAATTTTCAACGCAAATTGAATATTTTACTAACTAAATGAAATTGCATATTTAACGACATTTTTCATTAAAATATTACAAACAATTCGTTCAAAATTAATATTTCTACTTATTTATCTAGCACACATAATTCCTTGAGTATTTTAAATTTCACTTTTGCTTTGGTAAAATTCGTTATTAAACATAATAAATTCTTATCGACTCACTTTCTTTAGTTGCTTGTTGCCCCAGCACACTTTCTTATACTTGTTTATTGCCAGTGATATTCAAATTTATTTCACAATCTTTTTTCCCTCTTTCTCTGCGTTGCTGTGGTTACATATTTTCATTTCGCTTCAAACTCCAAAGTCAACACAAACCGTTTTATAAACAGTTAACTTTATAATTAGGTCAGTGGCCTTGTAAAACTTTCGGTTTTCTAATCAGAAAATTCGTAGCTTACAACAAATATTTATAGCACAATTTTTACCAAGATTTACATATGTATATTTAATAAATATAATTTCAACAAATATTTACACGTATCCATGCTTTCTTTGAGCACAAAACACGTCTATTTTCCAGTTCACGTTTTACGCGATTCAACAGCACAAACTTTAATATTCTTCATGCGCGCCTTACTTCCCAAATTCTTGCACGAATTTTGAAGAAGACACAATTCTTTTCGTTTTGTCACTTAAAATTTCTCCGCTAATTTCACTTTCTCGCGCTTGGCGGACAATACACAAACGCCCAGACGCACGCGCACGCGCACACAAACTCAAGCGCGCTATGCGAACGGCCAACGCACAAAAAATGCAACAACAACAGCAACAGCACGATTTACGACAGAAATGTTGGTAGCAGCAAGCAGGCTATGAATACAAAAAAAAAACAAAAACACGCTTGATATCAACGATATCAATGTAAAGTATTGAAAAGTATTGCCGCTGCTGGTGGTCTTTTATTATATTTTTTTTTTGTGGATTTTTTATGAATTGAATAACTAAAATGCGATGAACGAATAAACGAACAATCGGTGTGTGAAGCGTTCAATAAGTCTGCTCGTTGTTGAATGTCAAGCCTCGGCGACTGCGCAGGCGTGGAAACCGCCGATGCCAAGCTTTTGTAACAGACCGACCGACCGACCAAACGCGGCAGAGAGTAGTGAACGAGAAACAAAAAAAAAATAAAAACACAATTTTCGCGTTAAATAATCACTTTAGCGATTTTTTTTTCGCGTGCTTGCTCGCTAAGACCGCTCACTGTCTTACCCTGCGTCCAGCGATTACTTCGCGTTAGTTCACACTGCCCGCTGACGAGGTGGCGTTGGTGAAAATAATCTGGCCAGACATCAAGCCGTTCGAAATTGAACTAAAGCGCTGGCGAAGAAGTGAAAGATTTTTATGTCAAGGTACGAAAGATAGTGTGCGCGCAGACGGTGAACAAATACCGTCCCACTGACTCCGTCGGACAGACCGTCCAGATTCAGTCACAAAGAGACGCGCGCATTGAAAACAGATGTGTGAGAGTTGGCGGCAGACGAGAGCTTGCAGCAAGAGAAAATGAGAAGAGCACAGTGGCGGACGACCACTAATCGAATCGACCGCCCGTCCAATGCGGTGACCGGACGAACGTCAGCAATCAGGCCAATAGCCCAAAACAAGCACGAAACATATGCTCGCAGCATTGTTGTTGCACAAACTCTCTGCGCTTTACCCCTCCCCAAGCAAACAATGAAACTAGAGTCGAGCACTTCAGCTCAAGTACGAGCACCTGTTCAGGCGACTCAAATATCGCAAAGAAAATATGAGCGCATGTGTGTGTGTGTGTGTGTGTAGTTGCAGAAATCGGTGAAAAAGTGAAGTGAACTTTTTGGAATGAAAGAAGTAAAAGAAACTCGAAATGCATTGGCAATGCTCTGTGTTCGAGTTGGAGCTCCATCTCTACTACTTAACTAGAGCCAGACTCCGTACGTAGAGATGAAATTGGAGATGGAGATGGAAATGGAAATGAAGAGCGCGAGCATAAACTAACAACAATTGTGTACAGCGCAAAAGCTCATGAGCTATAAAAAGAAAGCAGTCGTGCGTAGAAGACAAGATGAAATTGAAGATAAAGTTTGGCATAGCCAAGAAACCCGCCGCCGCTTCGTATTGTGAATGAGCGAATAAACGCGCCGTGGCAAAGCAACGAGCAGAGAGAGTCTTTCATAGAGTGAAGTCAATGTTAGTGAGAAAGCGTTAATTGAAGAGTGATTTACTGTGCGTCTAACTGTGCGTGTGTGTGTGTGTGTGGCATTTTTCGGTGATTTACTAGTTAGTTTTGACACGAGTTTATATACATACATACATACATACATTGTATGTACATATGTAGTTATAATTAAATAGAAAAAAAAATCAACGTCAGTATTTTCGGTGTTTTAGTTGATATGCAAACTTAGCGAAAATCTTAAATAAACATAATTAATAATGTTGGAATATTCAAGTACATTTATATGTATGCATGCAAGTAAACTAAAACATTAACTTTTCGGGGTCGATGAACCAAATTTATCTATGTAAAAATGGTTTATTACAATTTTGACTAGATTTACTATAGCAAATATCTTAAAGGTGTATATTTAGTTATTCGGTATTTGACACTTCCATCGAAAATTCTAAGTTCACCACATTTTTACTTAATGTTTATTTAATTTCTCATAATTTTGGTTTTTGGTAGGAAAAAGAAAGAAGAACGCGGCAGAAGAAATGTCACAACATAATAAAAATTCTTAAACACTAATTTCTGCGCACTTTGCTCACACTTTTTGCTACTTAAATTGAAATAAAACTCCAGCCGGCAAGTCATAAAAGCCAACATTCCAGCAAAAATCGTCAAAAACAACATCACAATAATTCAAAGTCGAATGGACATTTACACGAGCACAAATGTACCTGAACTCACTAATGATTTTTCAACTTAATGCTTTCAAGTTTAAGCATTCACATTTTTTTTTTCTCATATTTCTAGCAAGTTGACTTAAAGTTAGTTCATCTTACGATATTATACTTATTTGTTCAAACTTCCAAATACATAAAATAATTGTCAAAAAAGAAGTTCATTTTAAACATCCGCTAGACGATAAATATCTGCGCCAGCTCAGCCTGACGTAATGAACGCTATGAATTTGCACTGCTAAAATGTGTTAAAGAGCTCTTTGATACAGTTTTGCTTAAGACTAACAGATAATTGATGCACAGCAGAATAATCTACGTAGCTTAATGAGTACAACAAAAAACATTGCAAAAAGTTTAGATGTTTGTTATCTACTCAAAAAAAAAAAACAAAAAAAAAAAAAAACAAAGCACTGAAACAGCTTTTTTCGCTGCATGTTTTCATGCTTCCGAAAGAATTTCTTTTCATATGCGCACATTTGCGATAATATTTACTTGCATACAAACATATTTATTTTGCGAAAAATCCAAAAAAAAAAGGTAAGAAAATAAAAAACAGCGTTTAGCTGCTTAATGTCACATCATTGCATTAACCCTCGACTTTTAAGTTCATCGCTTCTACATATTTACTGTATAGACCTTTGTTTTGGTTCAAATTGTAAAGTCCAAATCATTGATTTTTTTTTTAGCAACGAAGTATACAAGCGCAAGGTAGGGAAGTAAGGGGAATGCTTAACAAATATTTGAGTTAAATCATTCTAAATCATTTTCCACTTGCATTCAAGTTCAAAGTGATAAAATTCCGCTTTATAAAAATATGCGAAATTGCTACTGCTTTGGTACGCTCTTAAATTGAATGAGCATTTCTTGATTGAAATTTATATGAACTTTTTTTATTTAAAACGTCGAAAATGCGTTATTTGCCTATAGTTGCAAAAGAGCGCTAGAAAAAAAAACATTGTGGATAATCAACAGCACTTAGTAGCCACTAGAAATTAGCACTTGATTGTTCAAAATTTAAGCGGCTACAAAGCTTCGTACTCAAAAGTTTTGCACTTCCTATAAAAATTTGTGGATTTTGCAGCTTTAGTTCTTAGGTTTTTAGTTGGAGAAAAAACAGTATTTTAATTGAAATATTATACAAATTTAAAAAAAAAAGTAAATTTTCATATTTGTGACGCTTAAAAATATGGGATGAGGTATACGAGTAAAGTTTTTGGAAAAGTTAAAAAATGGAAAGATGGCTTATCGCTTGGCGAGATACAACCTCTATGAAATTACTTAGTTTTTTTTGTTCAATTTACATAATGCACATGCGTTATATTTTTGTTATAATCAAAAGCAAAAATTTTAAAAAGTTTACTGAACGCAAGCCACATAACACAAGCAACAAACTTTTTTTTTAATTTTTAATATTTTTATTTTTATTTGAATTGTCAAATTTTGTATTGCGTTCAGATAAAAATGTTTTCTGTACAACTAAAATATTTTTAAACTTTGCCTTTAGCAAAAACAAAATATGCAGAGCTTATAAATTTTTTTTTTTAATTTCTTTACAGCGGTTTTCTATTGAATATTTTATTAAAAAATTAATTCTGAATCAGCAGTACAATCATTATTGCGCATTATTGTGTTTTTACTATACACTAAAAAAAAATTAAGCTTGAATAAGTTCGATACCAAAAGTTATTTGCACTGTTTTGTATATCTGCAATGAATTATTGTGCTGTGGATTTGTCAACAAATTTTAAACGGTTTCAAACGACTATAATTTTTTTAAACAAACTAAAAGAACAAAAATTTGAAAGAATGTTATTTTTAGTTGCAAGAGCATTTGAAAAACAAAAAACAAAAACCGACTGACATGGTTTCTAAATCTAACCTTCATTGTCTATCACAAAGCATAGTTTTATTTAATTTTTTTTTTAAATAAAATTATATGTTTTCATTTTCCCCCTACCGGCGCGCAGTCGAAGTTGCAGCAATACTGTTGTCTCTTCTGGGGTACATCGGTCATGTAGAGCTCATTAGTATTCCATGGCGCACTTGTACGATGTTTACATTTTTGAAGAAAGTGTAAAATAGTGCAGCAGAAAGTCATCGGCCAGCAAAAGTTTGCCACCTCAAACGCTGCCTTAATAAATATTTGACGGTGTTTACCAAATTCAAGAGAGTGTAGAAACGAATTAAAAAACTATAAACGTACTTCTATTGGAACAATAGTTTATCACGCAGCTGTATTGATTTCAAGGCCTTAGAACTATAGTAGGGAACTCTTCCAAAATAAGCGCTCATAATTTTGAAAAAAAAATAATAATTTACTTTTAAACCGCATTTCCCCTGCATCTTATATACATACATGTATATGTACGTACTCACACATATGCAACGAGAGAAAATATATTATGAGCACTCGACAGGGCCTTCAACTTATGGCAAATACTATTACGATACCAAGAATGTTCCGCAAAGCGAACATATACATACATACATACATAGTAATGTACGAAAATTCATTATTAGCTAACACATTGGCAATGACACCAAAACGTGACGCCTGAATGATGCGAGCATGTCTATGAATGTATGTATGTATGTATGTATGCATGTGTGTGTGTGTGTGTGTGAATGTAAACTTATTGCATATCAGCGCAAGAATACATTTCCAACATTTCCAACATTAAATTGTATGCATCAGGCATTTACTTATATGTATGTAAGTAATTTGTTGCTAAGTGCATGCGCTCATGCCATGTTTTTTTTTTTCTTTTGCCATGACCAATTTCTCCATGTTTCTTTCTTTCATTAAATTCAATGTTATGATAAATCGCAAACAACAAACATACATAGCACAAAACATACAACGCCTAAAGGCAGACAAATACAGCTGGATTTTGTATATTTGCACATAGAAGCCGGTTCGGGTGAGATTAGCAGCGCATATATATATGTATATGTAAATGTATGTTATTAATGTATTTATGTATATTACTATATATACCCTACAAGACAGCAGATAATCAAATATGTTCTCATATCATCATTATAAATAATTACAGAAGTGAAAACTGAGTAGTTTCCCCTTGTCGGTGTGATTTTATATCTCTTTCCTACCTACAAAAATTTCATATACTCGTAGGTGAAGAATATATCTAATTTGCTCCAACAGATAAGGCAACTAATCATTTTTATGCTTATAATGTAATTAGCGCTGGCAACCAAACTACTCATTGTTGTCATCACAAAGTCCTCAGTACTAATAACCAAACTACTCATTTTTCTCATCACAAACTCCTCAGCACTAATAATCAAACTACTCATTTTTCTCAACACAAACTCCTCAGCACTAATAATGAAACTACTCATTTTTGTAATCAAAAAGTCCTCAGTTCTTATAAACAAACTCCTCATTTTTGTAATCAATATGTTATTTTATACCTTTTTAATAAAACTAACAAATAAATAAAAACAATAAAGACCGTTGAATAAAGTATTAAATAAAAAAATAATATTTAAATCGGTTAAGGAATAGGGATGTTCGAGCATCAATCACTGCTGCAACACTGCAAATAAAAGTCGTCGTTAACACTAAAGAAGATGGGAAGGCTTGGTTTTCATGATTAAGTCGGCCTTTGATCATACTTACGCAAATTAGATAATTCAATTCATTATTGGTTAAGAATAAACGATGGCTTTACTTTGCAGTATTGACGCTGGAACATCCCCAATGTTCATAAAAAAAAAAAAATATTATGCATCATGCATTAAGCATAATAAAAAATTTTAAATATTTTTTTGAAATAAAATTTTTGCTGAAATGCCGATTATTCATAGCCTACTTTGATAAAAATTTGTGTTATATTTTTCTACATTTCTCCTGCTAATACATACAATTATTATTGGAGTACCATGATTCAATTATACAAGGTTGGATAACTAGGCAGTTGTCTCACTCTTGCACGCTGCCTTAAGGCCTCTCTTTTAATTTAAGAAAAAAAATGTTTTCAAACACGTGGAAATTAGTACTTTTCTTGTGAAATGGCCCAACAGGCAACACTGTTGCCTTTTTGTAGTTTTTATATTATTTCAGAATGCCTTACATTAAATAATCGAATTGACGGCATTTTCCAGTAGCCTTGCTTATCTAGCAGCGAACAGGAGTTGCAATTTTTTTTCTTTGCATGTATGAAATAGTTGGTCGTTGGTTCGATTCCCGGCCAGGTCAGATCATTTTGTTTGATATTTTTTTTCCAAGAAAGCATTTATTGTTTTTAAATTTTTTACTGTATATATTTTAAATAAAATAACATAAAATTAAAAAAAAAAGAATTTATATAAATATTAACAACCATTTCCGTTAATATTTTGATGAAGGTATTCTGTGGTGTTTTCCATATAAAAAAAAAATTTGATCGAACAACTAATGTTACATTTTTAGTGACTTGAATCTTACAATTTTATAATCTACAAAAATGGTAATTAATATTTTTAAAAAAGGTAAAAATTGTAATGAAATATGTATACAATCATGGTTACTGGGCTTTTAATAGATACCTCTTATTTTGATATTGAATTAAAGAAAAATTTATTATCAAAATTTTTCCAAATGTGATAGTTCTATTTTCTGCATGTAAAATATTGAAAAAGGTTGAAATTACCTTGTTTTTGTTAACAAAATGTGTAAAAAATATTTGCTTCTAAATTACACTTGCGTTTTTGTTTATATAGTTTGTTGTATTAAGGTGCTATGTATATACATACATACATGTGTGGTTGAATATTCGGTTATATTATGTATGTTAAATTGAAATATCAAATTTCTTTAAATATGTTTCATTATATGTACAAACCGCATTTCGCTACTAGTTACCTACTTTTCTACTACCATTGCGCGAAAAGGGAATATTTTTCCCCTTTATCAAACCTTCCTAAATGCAACCTTACAAGGCAGTCGGAAAACTTAAACGTCAATAAGTATCCAACCTTTTATAATTGAATCATGTTGGAGTACGGCATTACTGCTCTAACATATGGAAAGTTTTCGACAGTTCGAAAAAAAAATTTGTAAATGTTTGGGTGAAATGGCTAAAAGTTGTGAGTGTTTGTGTAAATTTTTTGAATTTCAGGGAAAACTGCTTAGTCTTGGCTTGCAGGGTATATTCATATGTACATATGTATATGTGTATGTACATATGTATGTACATATATGAATGTAAGTGAGTATGTAGGCAAACATTCGCTATATCAGTTAAAGTGGCTAATCCCCTTCAACATGTTTATAAACAAGTGTATGCAAGGATATATAAGTATGTAAATGGTATTTCAGCTAAGCACTTTTTTTGCGCATACATATGTACGTATGTATAAATACACTCTGTTCACAAATTATAGCACAAACACGTATTGACTCTTTATTTATACCCCAACTACCATATACAATGTACATATAAATACTTTTTCAATTAAAATATCGTTAGTTCTCTAACGAAGACCATTTAAAACATTTTTTAAATTTAATAAAAAATTTAGAAAACATTTATCAAAATTTGAACTTTAAAAAAAAGAAATTTTAATTTTTGTGGTATGCAGAAATGTAGCTCATTCAATTTTAGTATGACAAAGCAAAGATTATATGATACGAAACTCTCGTTCTCGTGAGAACGCCTACCAAAAACGCATTTTTTATAGTATTTTCCAATGATGCCACTATGAAAGAAACCAGATGTGGTAATTACCATTGTATTTTTTGGAGATTTTATGAATTTAATACGACCATTGCGTTATGCAGACGTAAATTATACAAATACATTGAAGTAAAAAGGTAAAATACGGGTATTAATGAAAAAAAAATATAAATTTATGAGTTCAGCATGAAAACTTCATAGTATACCAACAATTTTAACTGAAATAAAAAATATCAGTTTTCACATAATCAAACATATCAATTCAATCGAAATGTGTATATGTTTGTATGTATAATAGGGCGACTCATTCGGTTTTGTTGAGAGCATAAAAAACGAGATCAGTCCCAATATTTTAATAGAGATTGAGAGAGTTTCATATCATATAATGCTATGGCTACGGATTATCGCTGATTTTTGACAATTTTTTTACTAACGCTCTTTCGCGATTTCTTCCATATAAAAATTAAGCGCGTTTTTGCTTTGCATGAAGGAAACTGACAGTAAAAAAATTATCTAAAATCAGTGCACTTTCTTGCATTCAAATTAAATGAGTAAAAAAATTTTATACTCAAAAAATTCTAAAACCTTTTTTTTTTATAAGTTCAAAATTTTGATCGAATTTTGTTAAATCATTGTACATTTTGCATATAGTTTTAAAAGTCGCTTTTTATTAGAGAATAAACCATATTTTACTTGAAAAATAATTTTAATTAATTAGAACTTAGGTTCAAAGCCTGAGAGAAGTGGTTATCAAAAATTAAATTAAAAATAATTTAATTTAATAATCAAAAAGAAGTCTGATGAGGAAATGTGGTGATTTCCGAAATAGTACTATAACTTCAACCATTAAAAACTGTTGTTGTTTTTTCACTAACAAATCTTCTATAAACTGGCGTTGAGCAAAAAAAAATTTTAATTAATTAGAAAAAAATTAAGTGCACAAATGTGTCAATATTTGGTTGTGCTATAATTTGTAAAAAGAGTATATACTCTAACTATGAATAACACATACATACATTTTTATTTAATTATTTAATTTAATTACATTTATGCCCGCGCATACATTCATCATTACTTGCATACAAACAAACATTTATTCTAGCACATTTCGCTGCCTTTAAGTTCACATTTGCGCTTATACTACATTATGTTCTTCGTGCGAATCAGCGCGTCAAACAGACGCGCTAGACGAACAGACCGAGAGCAAAATGTATGCGCAACACGCCAGCTGCTTGAATCATCGCTAGGCACATTTTATGAATATGCATTCGAGTGCAACTAAAAAGGCTATTGCAGACTTGGAATTAACAAGTGCATGGAACTGGGAAGTTCATTGGCATTGGCACTAGTGCAGCAATGAAAATAAATAAAACAAGAAAAGGTAAAAAAAAAAGAAAATATTACACGCATTTAAAGACAGAAATTGTATTGAAAAAAATTTTGTAAAATAAAATATAACGCAGTAACTATTTAGTCGTCGAGGCAGAGTGGGGTTCTAGGTGTTTGAACTAAACATGAGTGTTGCCTTATTTAGCAAGGCTTTAATTTATTTATAGCAGACGGAAAATTTAAAGCAATTCTTTAAACAAATAGTAATATAAATTATAAAATTGCACTAGGTTGAGTTTACAAGTAACTCAATATTTCGGTATTGTTTCAAATAGTTGGTCGTGTCGCACACGTTTGAATGTACTCGCTGATAACTTGAGATTAGTTGCGTTCAAACGATTTCTCATTTATTTCTACTCAAAATACAGAAACTTTACATTAAGTGTCAAATCATATGGATTTCGCAAATTCATTTATACTACTTTTTATCGAAAAATATATTTTTTCTTTTCAAATTGAAAGCAATAAATAGGTATTACTTTCATCACTTGGGAGCTGTTATAAATGAATGTCCACTTTTGGAATAAATAAGTAAAATATAGTTTTAGTTAGGTAAAGACACCTTGCATTTATTTCAGTTTTAAGTATTTTTATAAGCAAAAAATAAAACTATGAATTTCTTTAAATTATATTCAGTGTTAAAAGATAACTTAAAAAATTAATCGTGTATTACGATGATCGGCCTTTGCATTTAAATTTTTAAAAAAATTTTATTTTTGCAAATATCAACAGTTAAATATACAAGTAAACAAACATCGAAATTTATTTAATTTGGGGGACTCGAGCTTGAAAAAATATTTTTTTTTTTTTAAATTAAAAAATTAATAAATTAAATTTTCTCTTGCCGCAAAAAAAATTATATATTTTTTTAAAGTGGGTTAAGACCATTCGTATTGATTAAAATTACTAAAATATGGAAGAAAATGCGTAATGATTTCAGCGAAAAAAATTCTTAAAAATCAGCCACAGACAACTTGCACACTCTGAAAGTGAAATTAAGTTCAAAATTTCGTATACAATTTTTTTTTTTTTTGATTCCATAATTGCTTAGAAATTCATAACAAAATATAACTGTGAAAGTAAGAAGGAAGTAAAATAAAAAGTACTGAGACCTAGTAAAAAATGTGGCTTTTGTTTTTACATTAGCTCTAGGATTTTCTGCAAATTTTTTTTTACAAGAATGTTGCTTATACTCTGGAGTACTTAAATTCGGTAGTTAAACTCCAACTACAAGTTTTCGCTGTTACGAAAATTTTGATTTGACTCCAATTTTAAAAGTTAACAATAGCTTTTTCCGCATACTTGGTAGTTGTCTGGACTAAGAATGCTTAAGCTGTCTAAAGTAATACTCAAAAATATATTTTAAATAAATTCACCCATTGTCAGTGCGCTTATTATATTTCAACAAAACAATTTTTGTATCTTTTATTTGTATGATTTATTTTATTATTTCTTATATTGTATATAAATGTATATGTAAAAAGATGTATCCTACAAATTGAAGTCCTTGAGCTTTAAACTGTATTCAGCTTTAGTGTAAGTAATGCCAACTTCTGTGGGTTTTTCGCCTTCTTATTCATTTCGTCTTAATTTTTCTTTTATTTTCCGTCATTTTTTATAACTTAACAATAGCCTTGCTTTTGCCATAAAATCGTTAAAAACTAAAACAAAAAATAAAACAAAATAACTCATGGCTAACATCAATGAGCGAGCATTGCAGAGCATGAACGTGTGCTGGATTCAGAGAAAAGTGCAGCATCTTTGCGAAAAAATAAAACTGAAATGTAAATAAGCAATAACAACAAAAAAAAGGGACAGTAGCCTGCGCAACTGACAATGGCTAAGTGAAATAATAAAGCGAGAAGCAATAAAAATAATGATGACGGCGAAATGATGCAATATTTACGATTTGCGATTTTATTGCACTGGTTCGAAATTTTTTATTTTTTTTGTTGTTTCATTTTCAACAATAGTTATTATTTATCTATTTTTTTTTTTACATTCCTGCCATAGCATCATTGCACTGATTGCGGTTGCGACTTATTGACTCGCCTTCGCAGTACACTGCAACTGCAACGAGTTCAATGGCAAATATTTTTTGTAATGGAAAATGTTTTCCAGTTGCACGCGTGCATGGCGTAGAGTGAGTGGCTGGGATACTTTTACGCGCGTATTTATAAATCAATTGCCGCTACTAAGCATAAAATTCTATCTGCTTTTCTTATTATTGCGAATGTCACATAAGCGTCACGGCTTGTCACTTCACTTGAGTGTTTTGTTTGTCAATTTTTGTATTAATAAAAATGTCAATAGCATGCGTTGTATTAGTGCCAGTTGTACTTTGTTCAGCGCAAAAAGTCCTTCAGACATCACTAAGCACTCCTCGATTTCAGTGTATTAAGTTTTTATACGCTATGGATTTTTTGCAGGGCAAAGCTTTCTGTTTTTTTTTTTTTGTTTTTTTTTTATATTCAGCTCTAAGTTAACCATTTCTTCACAAACGACTTTCTAAGGCAAATTTCAAAGAAGAAGAAAATAATTTTAACGCCTTGTAGCTAGTGCAAGTTTTCAGTCTGCAAAGAATATTTCGGATATTTCGGAGAGTGGCACTGCTCTTCGCTCAGCAAAAATTCATCAGTATTTAAGAGTGAAGCGCGTTACTTACTTTCCGCCAGAGTTGCACGAGTGAGTTGGGTCTTGGCTAGCCCTAAAAGCTGCCGAAACCCGGTCTGACAGAGCGAAAAAAAAGTAACCTATTGCAAAGTGGAGTGCGCTAGGTGTTTTTTTTTTTTTGAGCAAGTATGAACGCAACTGAGTTTTTTTTATTTTTGTTGCCGATTTTGTTGAAATTTTTATATTCCTTAACCTCAATATTATACTTTTGACCTGGTGAATTTAAGCGGATGATGTCTTTGCTATTAAGGGGTTACCTCATGTGATGCTAAAAAAAGGTTATTTTTCGGAATTTTTTTTTTGATCACAAGTAAATTAAATAAATTGTTTAATCGTAACTTTTAAGCAATATTCCCAAAAAACAAAAACTCGAGAAAGTTAAAAAATGGCGGAGTACACTGGTGCGTGTTGCTGATGAATTGGTCAAATTGTGTACAAGAAAGCGTCTGCAATTCTCAACTGGAACAGAATATTTATACTATTTCACTCTTTATGAACCTCAAAATGAACCGGAGAAAGCCGCAAATACATTTTTCTTCCCCGTTTTGAATCTTGAAATTAGATTTGAAAAGAACATTTTTTTATATTTTTTGTTTACATTATGAAAAACAATTAAAGTTGCAAGAATATTGTACACCGAAGTTCGACACGTACATACTCGTACATTACTGGCAATATCTACTAAAATACGTGGAATTTAGGGCTGTAATTTTAAGGGGATGTTAAGAGATAATTTTGGAACAGATTAAGCAAAAATCGATTTTTTGTGATTTACAACAGACCCCTTTAATCGAATACAAATGCGGCTGATAAAGTATTAGCCCCTAGATGGCGCTGGTAACACAACAGTTGTTTAATTTTCATTTTCAATAGAAGAGTATTTTTTCTCGGATTTAACAAGCATTTTTCAATATTTGATCAAGTACATATGTCTGGTTAGGATACTTTAAGATAAAATTAACTTTTAATGATTTTTATAAAAATTTTCACACTTCACACATTGCTATCCAGACAAAAGATATTCTACAGTCAATTGCAATTCCACAAGTGATTATTTACTATACAATCATTTTGAGTAAATTTATTCACTCTAACTATATTTGCACACTAGTGTAACTTTTATTTACAGCAAATTGTAATTTACAAAAACCATTGACGTGCATATTTGCTGTTTTGGCGTTTTTGTTTTTATTATTCTTTTATGCTAATGACACCGGTACTGTTATTAATCGTTGCCCTTAGCAATTCAATTTTTTTTAATATTTTTTTATTTTTTTTAATTTTTTTGTTTTTGTTTTGCACTCATTGTATTTTAACACTTATTCATACGAGTATATTATTTTTCTTTTTCTTTCTTGCTTTTTTTTTTGCCATTGTCAACATTTGCTCTGAAAACAATAGTAAATTGCATCTTTGTACGCTGACGGCATTGTAAAAAAACATATTAATAAAGACGAAAGACATACTACTCGTAAGCGCAAAATGTTAACAAATATCGTGTAGTGAGTTGTTTTTGTACGGGTACTACTCGTTAAGGCATATTTATTTATTAGTGACTTCAAAGCGGATATGCGAAATATTGACAAAAAAAAAACAAAAGAAAACTGAACAACAAAAAAGGGGAAAACAATATTTGCTGGGAGTTTTTAAGGTGATGTGATTCAAGGAAAAATATTGAGAATATTTCGTAAAAAGGAAAACATTAAAATTCCAGTATTGCATTCATTCATAATGACACGTGATTTGCCATCATGCCAATTTAAGGCTGTGTACACACTGACGTCAGCAACACGGAAAGCTGTTTGAAAATAACTGAGTAGCTGTCATTGCGTTAGGAAATGTAGGAAATTAAATTCGATTGTAATCAGTATTAATGGATTCAATAATGAGTTGAGTAAAAATGAGAAAAGGTAGACGGTATTTTTTGGTTTCATGAGGAACTAGCTAGTTTTGCAGAATAAAAAGTAAACATATATAAATCTAAGTTACGTGCAGAAGAATGACTATTTTATATAGACTTTTTATTACTTCGCATACTTTTGTCCATTGAGAAATTTTGTGTTTTTAATAAGAATATCCTACAAAGAAAAATAACAAAATATGAAAGTGTTAAAATGAAAAAAAAAAAAAATTCAATATTTCTCTACTAAATGATGTGCACGTATTTCGATATATTTTCGAATGCTATTTTTTTCACTGCTTTATTTAAATTAACCCAAATTGGCCGCTATTGAAAAGAGTTTTCACAAAATATCAAAAGCCCAGATTTCTTTTACAAAACTTACTTACGCAACCGATTTTTTGCATAAATTCTTCACATCTCGCCATTTCAAGTTTTTTTTCTACAGCAAAAATATCAACACAATTTTTTTTCGATGAAAAACCTGTTGAACATTTTTTTTTTAAAACTTACACATTTTGCAATAAGCTTTTAGTTTGATATTATAATTTCTCACTGTGTAAACGCTAACAAAGCGCCTAAAAATATGTCTCACTCAATAATAGGCGACACCAAAACTCAGCAAGCAACACCAACTTGTTTCCACAATTTCAGACGTGCACTATGAACAAGAAGCGACGGCAAAATAAAGAGATACACATTAAAATATTTGCACAAAATAACATACTGCTGTACAAAAATGAAGAGCGATTGCAGGAGGTGAAAATTATATGGACAGTAATGAGTTTTAATTTCTAAAATTAATTGGATATTTAAATACTTTAAAATATTGCACCCAACAAACTCCTGCCTTTCATGACTCGGCACTGCATATGCAAAATAAAAAATACTAATTTTTTTTTACAAAACCTTGCAGTGGTATGTCACACTGGCTTTAAAGATCTTTGCAGCAACACTTCAACAATTATTGATCAAATCAATAATTACGTACTTCAACAACTAAATTAAGCTGAGCTAACGGGCAACAACAATATTTGTTGCTTTTGTAGCGGCCTTTTTAGCTATCCCTTTAGCGTTTATTGACCTGTCCTTCGCGATGAGTAGCGCAAAAATCGATATAGCCTATTGGGTGTGTCCTACATGAAGGATAAACTGGCAGCGCGTTTCATTAACATGACTGTCAATTACAACTAAAACATGTAGGCAACTAAAGGCAGAGGGAGTAAGAGAAAGAAAATGCGGAAATATATGCAACTAAGTTAATACACAAATAAATAAATACAAATATATTTTATTCACATAAAAATGTTCTTTGTGTGTGTGTGTGTGTGTGTGTGCGTACCGTTTTGTTTATGATCCACATACGCCATGTCATCATACACATCAGCTTGAACGAGCTAATAAGAAAAGTTTGAGTGAAGAATTGAGACAGCTGCCCAAGTGCCACTAGCCTTTCAAGTTGAAACGGCCGCAAAGTAGGACGAACAAGGCCGCAGGATGTGGCAAAGTATAGAAAATTAATTAAAAATGCTGTAATGTGATATGCAAAAGAAAATAACTTATGGCGTACATATACTCAATTGAATATGTACGTATCTATGTATACACATACTGATGCACATTTACATACTTGCGCACCGAACTATTTTGCCAACAATGGCTATATAATGAGGCTACTGAAGCTGTTGCAGATAATGATGCTCGCCGATAATCAGCAGCGATGCCATGAGCGGTGTACTTAATGAAAGAGTAAATGTGTTCAATAATGATAAATATTGTCGTCAGGGTAACTGAAAGAAACATGATAAGTAAGGGTAGCGTAATTAAATTGATTAAATACATTTAATAAATGATAAAGCGCATAATTAAAGCTGTTAGTGGTTGAGAAATTGAGGAACGCAAAAACAAAAATGTACAAGAAAAATGTTAAAGGCAAAAGTGTAAAAAATATTTATGGGCAAGGTAGTGATACAAAAAAAAAAAACAAATCACACGCCTCATTTTCCTCTTCTATACGAGTATATAGCACAATTTGTATATTAGATAATTTGAAATTTTCATTGCCGGCAGCTGATTTATCAATTTGGTATGTATGAGCAAAGAACATTGAAATTTTCAAGACTGTCAAAACGTGCACTGCATATTTTTATGTATATGGTACACCAGCTAAATGTGTATAAACTTACCTTTTCATACATTTAAAAAAATGTCAATTTATCACAATATATCATCACGCTCGTGATGTGATGTTCTGAGCCATTTTCGCTGTGGGAAAATGCTTTGAAATATTTGCTGACATTCACATAATTTAAACGATTCCCAGCAAACAATTTTTAAAATTTTTTTCGCGAAATAATCTGCTCTGACTCCTAACCGTAATATTTTCAATTTCTGTATGAGAAAAGTATGCAAGCGTTTGTTTATCTTACGATGAGAATGCCAAAAGTTGTATGAACCCTCTTACAAAATTAACTAAGAATCGCATAAAATTATTTCAACAGAGTAAGGAATGCATCGCTTTGATGCACGAAAAAATATGAATTTTTTCAATTATGTTGTTGTTAGATTTAAGGAAACTGCCGCCAAGCACTCTTTCCAAAGAGTCGTTAATTTTAAGAATATCTGCCAAATGTCGACTGGGTTTTTACATATGAATTTACTTACTACAATAGTATGTATGTATGTATGTGTATTTATAAAAAAAAATGTATATACATATTTATTCACATATACATATGTACGAGTACATATGCATATTTCTAACTTCCTCCACGTATTTGTGTGTGCTCATTGCCGCAATGGATAATTACCCTAATGAATGAGTGCACTAAATGAATGAATATAATTAACTAAATGAAAATAGAAGCATACAATGCCATAGCTGTGTGAGGAAAAAATGGGTTTGTATGCAAAACAAAAATATGGGAATGTAGCGGTGTGCGTTGAATGTGTTGAATAATTTAGTGAATGACTAGAAAATAATTACGAAAGAAGAAAAACAACAAAAAAAAAACGCTTGCAAACAAAATAGTGGTCAACTCCTCCAGCACGTATGGCACTTTAAGTAGCACTAATTCGTGGCAAATAATAACGAGCCCACTCAAATGGATGCAACTTAATTAAATGGTATAATTTTACTGCTACATATAAACATATTTAACTACTGTTACATTTTATTTGTTTATTTAGGCACTTATTTATTTATTTAACAAAGCCCAACGACTCAATGAACATTTGTTAACAAATGGTATGATTAATAAACTAAGCAGAGAAGTAGTGTATGTATGTAGAGCATGGGAAGCCAATTAAAATCTATTTAATATAATAAATTTTTAGCTAAGGTATTTGTAAATAGTTTTTTGTCAATTATAAGAGCAGTTCGAATAAACAAATTTCCACTAAGAAATAGAGTATAAAACTTCACTGCAAAGCCATATTAATACTATTATAAAAAGCTAAAAAACAAATAAGGAAATTTGAAGAACTAATTTGAATATTTTTATGTTCTAAATTCTTATTTACCGAATAACATTTTTTTTCAAATTCAAGATTAAATTACTCAATTAATTTTACTTTTAATTCATTAAATGTTTCGCACTTTAAATGAATTGTTTAATTAAACAATCAATTAAGTGACATATACACAAGTGCAAACATTGGAATTATTTAATTTAAAACTAAAATATTTGACAAATTTTACTTTTAATTATTCAAATTGCAATTAACTATTTTTTTTAATAATTGCGTAAATAAATTAAAAAAAAATCATTTAAAAAAATTAAGGTTATTCAAAATTGTAATTAATTAAAAATGCAATTATTCAAATAACTTAGTTTTTAATAAATTTGTTCAAGTGTTGAAAATGTTAAATATAAATATCCTGAATTCCGACTAATTGTTATCAAATATGAAATCATTCGGTTAACACAATTGTCATTAAATTTAAAGTTAAATTATTTGATTGAATAAGCGATAAAACTAGGATTAAAAACAAAAAAATAATTCATAAAAACTAAATTTTTTATAAATATAAAAATCTAAGTCAACACTTTTTTAAACTTCGATTAATATAAATTTCCGAATACTTAATTAATTATTTGAATTACAAAATTACTGAAATTTCGATTAACCAATTAATCGATGTACAAAAGAAAATTCTTTAATTTGAAAGAAATGTGAATGAATTTATATTCATAAGAACGGACACACAATTTTTTGGTATACATAAGCTATAAACTCATATTTTCACTAACGTCCAACTAAATCACGTGCTAAGGAGTATTAAAAAGAAATAAAACCTAAAATAAAAAAAAGTATTGCGAAGGTAGAAGAGTGGGTTGAAACTTTCAGGAGGTTCGAATGTTCTGTGACCTTGCAAAACGCCAGCGAGGTCTAGAACCTAAAATAATTCGTTTGTTATCCTTAAAACATCGCGTAGCTGGAATTTATTTTCAGCCAAAAAAAAAACCCAATTCACGCTTATGTAACCACATTCTATTCATAGCCTACTCGTTGACCAAGCAACAATATTTGCTGACAACTTGTGCGCACAATTTAATTTCCGTTCTTGGATTTCATAAATGAGCAAAAAATTCGTTAACAAAAGCAAATCAAATGGCAGTGGATGGAGAACAAAACAAAATTCTATAGAAATAATGTGAAAATGGACAGCGTAAAAAGCAAAAATCACAATAAGCATTAAAATAGTAATAAAGGATACTGGTTAGTGTTGGTGAACAGTGGAGCTAACTGTAATATGAGTAATTTGAAATTTTATATATAGAAACAATTTAGAGTTGTAAATAATTTTATTTACATTCAAAGATTATTCGCGCTGGAAAGAAAGCAGTCTATACAAAATTTCAAAAAAGTTTCAAATTGTAAAGCTTTATTTGCGCTTTGAAAATTTGTAGGCATTGAAAGCCTTAAAATGTTATGAAAAGCTTTGTCATTCGTTTAACACTTTTTTGTGAGCTACCGCTTACATCATCCACAGAGTAATTGAAAACAAAATTTTCCGAAAGCTTTTGTGGCATTACACAATAGCTTTCTAAATAAAAAGTTTAACATAGAAAACAGCAAAAGCTTAACATCGTAACTGCTTCAGAAAATTAGAAAATTTAAAAGTTTTATTTTATATCGATTAAGTTTTTGTTTTTATAATTTCAAAATGTAAGCCATTATTGTAAAGCTTTTAAGAAATTCGAAGGATTTTGCTATACTGAAAAAGTTACCGTAATTCGCAAAACAAGCTTCGGATGGAGCTTTCAAAGAGCTTTCACAATAGCTTAGCTTTGCCCCAAATTACTTGATTGCTTTAAGCTTTGCATGTATTAAAAGCAACAAATAAAGATTTATGAGACTTTTGGCAAAACTATTAACTAATTCATTCAAAATTTAGGAGCTTTTGATTTTATTTCTAATCAAATTCAATGCACATTCGTTACACGGTGCGGCGACATTCTATTACTGTCTGTGACAGTGACAACAACGCAGACAACTAACTCAACTCACACTCAACCGAATCGACGAACAACGTCAACAGCACAATAATAGGCAAACAAGCAAGCGAAAATTGTAGCAACATTAACAACCAAACAACAACAAAGTAAACGATAATAGTTTTCGATAAAAAAGTGACATAATGCATTTGTGCTGGCAACGTTCGCTGCGTTTTTCGCTGGACATTGCAAATCGGTTTGCTTTTCCTTTCACCAATGCAGTGAAGAAGAAAAATAAGAAAGAAAAAATAAGAATTATAAAATTAACAACAACAATAGTTAAATGAACAGCGTTGATAATAAAATGCCAGACACACAGTAGCAATAAAAAAAAAGCACAAGAACAAAAAATTGTTATCAGTTCGTTTTATCATGTCTTTATATCATTTGTATGACGAAGGCGGAAAAAACTGTGTGAGTTACTTATTAGATAACATACATACGTACATATGTATGTATGTAGGTACATAACTGGACATGTGTACATACTTACACATACATACATACATACATATGTCATAATTTTCGTGGTCTCTTTTTATCTTTAAATTTATAGTAGGTGTGAAATTTGGTTAATATAAACTAATTCTAATTTATACTCATGATAAGGCACTTGTTGTATTCTTGGAAAATCGTGCGCAACGTCCGCTTGCTCACCACCAACAAAAACTGATTTATTCAATCTATTTATGCCGTCGCGCTTCATTGAAATTAATCTTATCTAAATGCAATAAAATTGTTTGAAAATTCTTAATTACATATTTGTATATGGGGCATTCCGCGTCATATCTCCGATTTTTTTCAAATTTTGAGGGTCGTTAGAGTGACCCGAGAAATTAATAAATTAAAAATTTCAGCTGTTTTTATGCATTTTTGCAATAGTTAAGCTATAAACAATGAAAAATTTCGTATTTGTTGATTTTGAATTATTTCAAGCGTTGTATGAATTTCATTCTTTGTGCCGCTTTGTAGACAGAATCTTCTAGCTGTTCGTTTCATAGTGCCTCCGATGTCATCGCAAGCTCCTTTTCCATGAGCTGTTGCGTATTAATGCCATTCACCTGCTACTCCAAAATCTCTGTAGTGATGCAATAAATTTTATAATTCTCACAGTTCTAATTTGCACACAAATGAAATTTTTCAAATTTTTTGATAGTGACATTTTCGTGCAAATTTAATTTGTTTAGAAAAAAAATTATTTTTTTACTTAAATATTTAATAAAATTTTCTTTTATAATTTTTATGTTATAGACAATGTTTTTTAAAGTATGTGTGATTGTTTTCAAACTTTCACCTCGTGTGGATTTCAACAAATGAAAATTGCTAGCTTTTTAGACATGCAGGAATATACGATTTCGGCTTTGGTTGCTCCAAGAAAAAATTCATAACTCGTAAAGTTTTTAAGTCCACCACCAAAATAAAATGTCAAAATGTGCGCAATACTAAGGGCTATTATTACAAAAATTTTGAAAATTAAAAAGAAATGGCATTTTTCAAAAAGTTAATTTGTTAATAAAAAAGTTATATTTTTTTTTATAAATTTTGGAAAAAACAATTTTTTCTAAATATGACATTATAGACAATATAATTCTAGGTGTGTGTGATTTTTTTCAAAATTTTATCTCAAACGAGGTTGGAAATAAGTGAAAATCAACAAATACGAAATTTTTAATTTATTTATTTCTCGAGTCACTCTAACGACCCTCAAAATTTGAAAGAATTTGCAGATAAGACTGCCAAATTTTGGTTATTTTGGCTCGGAATGCCACATATATGTGTCATACATATGTATGTTTAGATGCTATGATGCAAATATTTGTCACAGTTTTTAATATTTTAAGTTAAAGTTTAAAAAAAAAATGTGTATCAATAATCTATAATCGATTTGAAAGTTATTTAACAGCAAATTTTTTCCGTTTATAAACATAAGTTGAAGTAGAAATATTCCTTTAAAAACATAAAAATTTGATTGTCTTGCGTTGCCTCTACTTTTCTGACTAGCAGTGTACTAAGAAATATTTTGAGTCAATAGATATTGAAATGTTTATTGCTATAAATTCCTAACCAAGGATTGATGTCGCATGGCCTATAGTTAGCTTTTTTGTTCTACTTTTTTTAAATAGATAAAGTATATCTAAGCAGGTAAGTCTTAATTGATAAAGAATGTTTTGCCTAAAAGAACTTTGTACCTTTTCATATTTAAAACAATTAATTGACTTGAAAGTAGAGCAAAAACAAAGAAAAAGATAAAGCGATTGTTGTAACTATGACATTTTACTTTAAATAACTTTTGTAATTGCACTTTCCACAAAACAAAAATCAAGAAATTACTAAGTTATTGTTTAATTGTATAAACAATTAATGAATATAAATATTAAAAAACACAAACACTCAATTGATTTAACTTTTATAAATTATTTAATTTCTGTGACTTTTAACAAATATTTTGAGTTTTTTATTCATTGGCTAATCAATGGCTATGATAATGCAAAATAATAGCTAATTAAAAATGCAATTATTCAAATATGTTTTTTCCCGCTTTTAATTACTCTAAATTTTCGATTAGTTAATAATTTGTGTAAATAATTAGTTCAAAATTTTCAATAAAAAAATTTAAAGTTTACTCAGAAATATGACTTGCAAAGTTACAAACATTACAGTTAATTACGAATATGAAAAAATTTATTTAACAATTAAAAACTTTTTTAAGTACATTTGGTGGTGATCTATGAAATAGCTGCTATAACTTCTACCATTCAAACTGTAGTTTTCTTTTTTCCAAATAAAATCTCCCATAAACTCGCTTCAAGCTCAAAACAATTGTCAATTATTTAGCACATAAAGGCATACAATTTCTATATTTTTTACACAATTTGAAAATATTATTTTGTATGAGAGGAATTGCGCTAAATTCTTGATAAAAAAAACCTTAAAAATCCGTAATAAAGTTTAGATAATTTTTTAAATATATTTTAAGAAATGAAAACTTTATAAATTTTTGAATGGGCTACAAAACTGTAGTTTTTTTTTTTTTTTTAACTGATTGAAAATTCTAATATCTTGAGGTTGAGGAAAATTTTTTGAAATTTTTATTAAATTGTGCACGAAGTTTGAAACTTGTATTAAAACTTACATTTGTATGTAAGCATACATAGTATAAACATAATTTTCAAATTTTGTACAAAATTAAAAAAAAAAAATCAACAGTCAATCAATTGCGCACAATTTACACTGAGCCGGCGCTGTCACGAAAGAATGACACACTGATTGCTAGCGATGACGATTCGAGTTGGTATGTGCGAAGACACCTTTATTATTTTATTTTAAAAACTCCTTTGTAGCTTAGGGTGGTTATTTTTTTTTAATTTCGCCACAATTTAATTAAATTTATTGTTGTTGTTTTTTGTACGAAAAACTCGAAAATACAACATTATTTGCGCTAACGACTTGCCTTTTGCACGCACCCGTACAAACACACACACACACACACACACACATACACCACGCTATATAACGCTCGATTATGAATCATACCGATGAGCCGCCAATAATTACCACAAGCAGGTTTACAATGCCGCCAGCGACAGAGAAGCAAGACGACAGACAACACGCAAGGAGCAAATAGACACAAACAGCAAACGTTTAAAAGTGTTTGTTCGACGACGCGTTGGCGGCATCAATAACGGAAGGAATAACAAAAAAGAAACACATTAACGCCCTACGCTAAAAAAAAAAACAAAGAATACCTTGCACAAAAAAAAATCATTTAAAAAAAAAGAGAAAAAAACAAGCAGCAAAAATTAACGAAAAACGGTTGTAAATTGACAGCCTGACTAACGCAATGTGAGACAGCGCGTATGAAATCATTTTCCGCCAACTGTTTGGCATAATTTTTATACGAAATTTCACAGGATGCCAGAAATTTCCGGCTGTTATACAGTTTTTGCCAGCGGTAAGGTACATACATACATACATACAATTGATGGCGCTCACACACTTTGCGGGAACACGCTGCGTATACGTAACGCAAGCCAAGCTGGAGTGGGGCGAGAGAGGTAAACCATAAATGCTTAGAATGCTTGGGTTGGGGCTGGACAACAGGCGGATTACTTTTTTTCTTTTTATTTGCTTCTTTCACTTTTTATCTACTCGTATATACATAGACACACAGACGAGTTTGCCGTTAAATTTGTATGTATGTACATATGTACATATGTATGTATTCGCAGTGCTACGGTCTTTTTTTTTGGCAAGTTCGAAGCCGCGCTGCGCGAACAAATCAATAAATATGCAGAGAAATGCACAGGAATTTCGGCAAAAGTGCTGTCAAATGGGTGCTAACGAAAGCGAGTATGTTATTAGCACTGTGAAATATTTTTTTTTGTTATATTTCTGATATATTTCGTTTATTTTTTGCTTTGGTATGCAAACTTTAGCTACTTAGTTACTGATCGAAGCACGTTTTTCGATGCGTAAAGTATTACTAGCACATATGTATGTATGTACATAGACACACCAACATACGTTCACATATCTATACAGACGAGAGAGGGTGCAAAGGCACAGTTGGACAGGTGTATAAGCGACGCAGCTCACAATTTCACTGCTTCACTTTCGTTATTTGCCACAGGCTTTTTTTTGTATTTTTTTTTTTTTTTTTTTGATTAACTTGAAAACAAAATTTATAATTCCCTTTCGCACATAACGCCGTGTTTTAAATTTTTTTTTGTTAACTTTTTACACACGCTTTTGTTTTATTTTTTTTTTTATTAATTATTCTCAATATTACTTTTTATTACATATGTATGTATGTATGTACATGTATTCCTTCGATATGTGTCTCTCTTGTCTGGCGTGCTGCAGTAGCGGCCGCCTTTTTGACATCAACTGCCTTGAAAATCAATGCTAAAATGTCTTTGCTAGCCTTCCATTTTCATTTGTATGCTTTTATTTTTTTGTTATTTCCGCACAAACACACACACACATTCACACACACACCCTGCAACCCTTTTCGTTACTTCCCTCTACATACTCTTACACACTTAGCCAAATATGCAATTCTGTATAGCTTTTGTCTTTCTTCCAGCAAAGCAGCTCTTTTTTGGTGAGTATTTACCGAAAATCCACTCAAATCATTGCAACAAAATCTCTTAATTTAAAAACACACTCACCTCAATTAATCCACTAGATGCGCTCTCTTGCACTCAACCAGTGACTTACCGCTGCATAATTAATTGAGCGGTTGAATCGCGTAACCGGCATTTTTTGAAACGCCGCGATGTGTATACACATTGGGGAGCATTGTTGAATGTATGTTCGGTGCTTACATACATACATACATATTTCCATATTTTCCAAAAAAAAAAAATTACTTAAATATGTATTAATATGTATGTATGTATTAATTTTTTTTTTGGTTTTTTATGGGTAACTATGAGCGAGTCATAATCAGCACTTTTTAGTAAAAAAAATTTAAAGCATTGGTTCTTAGGTGTTGGTTAACTTTGGTGCTGGTAAGCGCTTATCGGCGATAGCGACATTCTTGGCAAATATGTATGCATGTATATATGTAGATATATATGTATACATGTATATTTGACTTCCGTATCTACAGAGTAAGTAAGTAAAGGGTTTAGCAATGTGTGAAGTCGGTGATTGAAATTTTGAAGAGTTTTTCTGTTCAATCCAATTGGCCATGCATTTAGGTCCGAGCGGTTCCACAAAATTCTTTTTACTGCCGTCAAGGTCGAACTGTCTATCTACTTCAAATTTTGACTTTTAGATCTGAATAGTGCTTTCTCAACAAGGTAGCACACCTACCCGTAGTTTGACAAACTTGAACAATAAATATATTTGAAGTACTATTATTTTTCAACTTAAGTATAGTGAATTCTGAAAAAACTTCTATAAATCCAAGTTTTATTTATTTTAATTAAAAAAAAACATTTTTTTTCTCCAGAAATTTATTTGGGTATGTCATTTTGCCCATTCAATTTGATTTACTAAAGTGCAAGTTTTAAGTCGCTACAAATTACTGCTGATTTTTAATCACTTATCTTACAAAACGGTGGCGAAAATTTTGAAAAAGCACTAATCAGCGACATTTACAGTTTTTTTATACCAAAATGTGCTGCAAAACTACTTACTCAGAGTTTTGTTTTTAATAAAAAAATAAATACTTTGAGCACTTAATAAAAAAATAGTTCGCATAGTAAGTGTCTTTTGCTTTTTATGAAACGCGATGTGTTATAGCTTTTGCATTTAAATCATCTGAATCCGCAAGCTCTCAGAAAATAAGCGAACTTAAATTTCTTTGTTCATATGTATGTACGTAGTCGACCTTGCACGAGCATCATTATTTAAAAAGTGAAATAATCAAAGTAATATACAGGGCTGTTTTGAATTTCAATTCCGACAAATTTAGTCGGAATCGGGATGTATAAATCATTTTTTCTGTATCTTTTGTTAGCTTCTTCAGTTTCGTGAGGATTAAAATTTATTCTTTTCATTTCGGAGAATGAGAGACAATACTTTAAAACCAAAAATAAATGCTCGCTTTCGATGTATAGTAATGTCTTTCATTCCGATTCCGAACAACTCAATATAACCCAAATCTTCCTTCTTCGGCAGATATAACACACTTAATAAGGCACCCTATATAGTACAATCAAAAATAAGTTTTAAGAAACGGAAGCTAAATACAATTGTATGGCTTGAGCATTTAAAGCTATTTTCCAACAGTAATGTTATTTGTAAAAGTTTAAATAAAATCTAGACATGCTATCAACTTATATAAAAAAAAAGTGAGAAGTGACCACGCACATTTGCACAACTTACTTACTTCTTTGGCTCGATAACCGCCTATGCGGTTTTGGTCGAGCTTAGCATAGCACGCCAGTTATTTCTTTCTTTCTCTAACAGGCGCCAGTTGGAAATACCTAGACTTGGTCTTTCCAACGCAGCGGCTACCGCTACCACCAGCGGGTACCGCGTCGAATATTTTCATAGCTGGAGCGCTTTCATCCATTCGAACGACATGTCTTAGCCAGCTAAGCCGCTGGTTGATAATTCACTAAACTATGTCTTTGTATGTCGTTATAAAGCATTTATTTGAAAGCAGTTGAATAAAAACAACTTTCAAATTGGATAATTTTTAAGACTGTCTACTTTGTCATTGAAAAATAAGTACACACATATTTATTTTTTAGCTTCATTTTATTTTATGCTTAATTTTATATGACAAATTTGTCGACTTCGTGCCGATTCTTGGTATAGTTACCTCTTCGTTATCAGAAGTGGATTGTTTTAAACAATTTCTTAGAACAACTTAAACATTGATTTAAACATAAAACGCAATAAATTTAAGGGAAAAAGTAAAAGTAATAAAGTATATATGTACATTCCGTCGCAATTATAGAATAAAAACTTCATGAAACCAAGGAATTTGTTTAAATCGTTTGCAATCCACATCGGCAGAGAAAGAGTTTGTGGATTCACTTAACTTATATGAGATCTAACTGGCAAATTTAAGACCGTATTTAATCGATGAAACTACCATTTTTCCGTTGTTTGGCGCTGCAATCTAGAACGTATCCTCCCCGGGCAATTTCGCTGTCAAGCAGTTTCTCGCACACTGGAAGCAGATACACAAATGAGCCGGAGAACAAGAGAGCAATCATGACGCTACTGGCAAATACTTCAGCGATCTGAGTCTAAATTTTAGGCAAATGGAGAGTTTCTGAATGCTTCCGCGTATTCGCCATAACCCGTTCACTCAAATGTCTACATACGTAAGTGGAGAATAAAAATCAAAGTGCTAATAAGGATAATCCGTGTTAGGAGGGACTAAGACGTAGCTTGGAAGTGCGCTAGAGTGTCTAGAGTAAGCATTAATCGCCTCTGAATTTTACCCGGAATTTTGCTGTATCAACCTTACTACCAATATCAGCTGTCACTTTATCTTGTATGACGTTCAGTGTTAGAACAGGTGTCACACAAAATATGAGCAGTATTCTAGCGTATTCCACTAGACGAGAGCTCATCGCACGGCATAGAAACCTATACGTTGAACTATGGTTTCATACCTCCAACATCGAAGCCCCATCTCCTTTCAATAGGCACTCTACAGCATTATAAGACAATTGAAGTCTCCTCCATGCCTTCTTAAATAAGTATCATACCAAAATAGCAACGCTAAGGGAAGTTCAACGGACACGGCAACCCAGACTAACCAATTTTGAGTGAGATATTTAGCTAACAGCAATACCTTAATCACCAGAGAGAAAGAGAGAGAGCACACAGACCAACGATGAAGACCACAACGACATTGGATGCTGTTTTACTGAGATCATAGGATGAATGAATGAGCGAGTGGCGAGTGACAAGCGTGCTTATACAAAAATCACCATAACAGACCGATGGACGATGGAAGAGGAGCAGCACAGAAAGATAAAAAAAAACCCAGTCGAGCCTGCGAAAGAATACCACAAAGGAAGGGCCAACAATGTGTGCTGTGAACATTTTGTGAACTAAAAATGATTGAACGGACGAACGAACGATGATATTGGGTTGCGCTGGCCGCCGCGGTTGGCGCAAGCCGAAGGACGGAGCACAGGCGACTACTGGAAAGGGGGTTGGCTGCCATAGACGCATTTTCATTTGTACGAGTAAGTACATATGTACTTGTATGCTGGCATATCACTCATACAACGTGGGGGCGGCAAAATGGAGCAGTAACTGTAACTGAAAATGAAACTGTGCTGAATTAAGTACTCGTAAGTGGTTGAAAATAGAATAGACTAGTATGATGTGGTTTTGCGAATGCTGGCTATACTTGCTTGCTTGCTGCTCGTACACAACGTACTCGTAGATATGTATGCGTATGTATATTTGAGTGTCGGAATTTTTGTAGGTATTTGATAATTCGTACATTCGCACATGTCACCGCATTCGAGAAATTGTGTAAGAATTTCATAAGCGGAATTTTGCGGCAACCCAGAAACCCACACAGCATAAGCGGAAGAAGTGAGGGAAGAACAAGAGATAAGAGTGAAGATGAAATGATGCCCGAAGATGAGATGAGAATGTAAGCAAAATAAAATTTACTAGCTTGTTTGGCTGTGTATGCGCTTTTCGTTGCGAACTCAAAGCGGAAGTGGCGAGTTTGTCTGATGGAAAACAGTTGAGGTTTTCATTATTATTAATGTCTGTAGTTGCAGAATGTTATTTTTTTTTATTTTTTTTTTAATGCACGATATTGTGTCGCAACTTGTGTTTTCTTCGCTTTTCAATGCCAATTACAATGACATAATAAATGCAAGTCGTAGCTGGACAAATGGAAAATGGAAAATTTCTGGTAGCCGAAAAAATCTACTTTAAAAATGTATACGCTTCGACTTTATTTAAATTAATTGTGGGTAGTTTATTTTGCTGCGAAATTTGCTATTTACTAATTTATCTAGAAATGTAGGTAAAAAAAGTGTGTAAGCTGATTTAAAAAAATTATCTTTTCTATACAATGACTACACTCAGTTCTCATAACATAGCACAACCTGTTATTCAAGCAGTTGCACTATTTATTTGTCTGCTAATTATTTTTAATTATTTTTCAATAATATATTTAACAAAAAAACCATAAAAATGCATTTTTTTTAACTTTATAAAAAATTAACGATGAATCAACAAAATTTCATTAAAAATTCAACTATTAAAAAAGTTTTTAGAATTTTTTAAGTATGCAGATTTGTAGCTTATTACATTTTAGTGCAATAAATTACAAGTTTCAAGTGCTTACCAATGATTTTGAGAATTTCTTTCGCATTTCTTTCCATAACTGTGGGTTTGCGTTATATGTAGGGAATTGCCATTAAAAAAATTTTTCTTAAATCAGCACTTGAAACTTGCACTTTATTCTACTAAAATTGAATAAGCTATAAAACTGCATACTTAAAAAAATTAAAAAAATTTGATTTTTTGAGTGAAAATTTTTTACGAAACTTTATTGAATCATTGTACATTTTGAATAAGGTTTCGAAAATGGATACTTATAATTTTTGTTAGAGAATGGCCAGTATATTAATTGAAAAATAATCTTTATTAATTAGAAGAAAAATAAATTATATGAATAAGTAGTTGTACTATAATTTGTGAAAAGAGGATATAATTTGGCACTTTTTTGAATGTACTAAACAGCCGTGTCGATATTGCCCATTCTCATTCATTTTTATATCTGCTAAGATTCATACATATGTATGTATGTATTTACTCTTTCATACAGCCATACACACGCCAGTTTGTATCACCTTAAAGGCATTTAAATGCTTCGAATGCGACGCTTTATGAGGTGACGCTGTCGTTATAATCAGGTCTCATGCGTCTGCGATGGCACTGCGGAGGGCGATACGGGTATAGAATAGAAATCTTGTGCTAAAAATATCTTCTTTGTTTTTTGTCGTAGATATCTAGCGTCGTCTATTGCCTATTTACATGTATGAATAAATACGTACATATGTATGTATCTTAATTTATCTATGTTTATGTGGATTTGTTTATAGTGAGTCGAGCGTTTCGTATACATACATACATATATCACGTTTTCTTAATTTTTCGAATTTTTTAATTCGCAGTCTTAGTATGCAAACAGAAATTCTTACAAATTAACAGACATAAACACAGAGAAGTAAGAATACAAATGTCTTTGCAATTATCTCCACTTTTATGCGCATAGAAATATTTGTATTTATGTGCATATGTATGTATATGTATATATTGGCATGGAAACCAGAGCCTTTTGTGAATTTAGATAAAAGCGGAAAATGTTTATTTATTTTCTCATTTTTATGCATAACGTAACAATTAATGTTAATCCGCGCGAAGGCTTCAGGGAAACCTGCCAAAAAGAACTTTAAGTAAATATCGTCAATTTAATTCATAAAAAGTCCTAACCCACACATTTTATACATATTGTACATGTGATGCAATAAATGCTGTAAAGATATAATCAAAAACTTTAACAAGGACTTTTAAAAAATTTACCGTTGCTTTTCATAAGCTCATCCTTATGAATTAAAATGAATATGAATATGACCGTGTCAAAAAGCGACTATTTTTCTTCCCTTTGCCCAAGCATGAAAATTTCGGCGTCACAAAAAACAATTTTCGTAAAATTTCAGCCCCACATTTCCATTTTTCAGTTAATGTACGTAAAAAACAATTTTCAATTAAAAATAATATTTGGCTCATTATCTTTTAATTTAAAGTTTTTAATTTTGCATGTTCTGAGTCCATTCGATTTGAGCATAATAAAAAGCCACGGTATACTTTGGTGCCTTGAAATTTGCATAATATTATATTAAAACCAAATGGACTACAAAACTGCATACTATGTTCTGCGAGCATTTACTAAAATTATTATTTCCATTGTCAAGAGAACTAAACGTGTGTGACAAAGTTAAGCCCAGCTTCAGGGCAAAATTCTAGAACAGCCAAAAGAAGTTAAATAAAAGCTTTAAAAACGAGATTGAAGGGCAGAAGTTTTGCCATTATTATTTTTTGTGATATCGAATATAAATTCATATAAACTTAAAATTAAAAATAAATAAAAATATAAATATAAATATAAATACAAATTTAATATAAATAAATAAATGTATATGAATATAAACACATACAAGAATATAAATATGAATACAGATTGAGATAAGACTCACAAATAAAAATAGGAAAAGAAAAGTTATAAACTTTTCGAGAACATCAAGCGTAAAAAAGCTTAAACCAGAATTATAATATTTAAGACTTTACGCAAATTTACTGATCAAGCGAAGTACGGCTTGTTGTGTTGGCTTTGCAAGGCGAGGTTCTTTGGTTCGATCCCCCTAAGAAGTGTCGCAGGAAAAAAAAATAAATCAATGAATAAAGGTATTTCATTCGAAAATTCACGAAATATTATTCTAAATATTTTGCTTCAAGGATTTCTTTCATTTGTTTTTGTTTTTCATTTAATAAAGAGACAGATAATTATTTTTGTTTAAAAAAAAAAATCCACGCCTTCTTTCGCAAAGCGACAAGTCGTATTGCACACGCTCAAATTCTTACTAAAAAAATATTCACTCATTTACTTACTCATTATTTGCCAATGCCGCTTTTACTGCTTCCGACTCAGGTTCTACTCCATTTACATTCCGATTTGACTGCGGCTTTTACTATCGTTTATACCACTCTTTCCATTACCTAATATCCTTTGATTTGTAATTTTTCTTCGCTGTGCCTACGATGACAAGTTTGGCATTGCGATTTGTATTATTATTATTATTTTTTTTGCAGTTTTATTTTCACTTATATTTTGCAATTATTACTCAATATATGTATGTTTATATTTTGGCTACTCCTTTTAAACTTAATTTCTAGTTTTTTGTTTCTCTCTTTTATTTCTTTAAATATATCCAATCAGCTGCATATGCCTTTCAGTTACTTTATTCTTCTATCTGTCATTATCATAAATTTTCAATCGCCTTTTGTTCTCTCTGTCTCTTCGTTTTCTTCCAGTATATGCAGCTTTTACTCCTATTTTGTAACAATTACTCCCAACTCTTTATCTCTTATTTCTATATTCCTTTTATCTGCTCATTGCCTGCTTTTGCACGCTTGTCGTTTTAACTTTTCATGCTCCGTTCCACCGATTGTCGCGAACTTCTTTTTCTTTTTCAATTTTCGCACTGAATCGGTTTGGAAGAAAAGTTTTTCACTTTTACACTCACTCGTACGCACTTTTATCTTAAGGATTTTGCAAAGGCGTCTCACACCTTTACTTTTTTGCTTCTCTGCTTTTTTGCAATTTTTTTTTTTTACTCTAAAAAAATCATTTTTAGCTACACACAAACAAACACACGATTACGTTTACGATTATCTCGGTAACATACTTTCCCGGAGCACAATAAAAAAAAAATTCACACCTTTTTCTATCTAACTATGCTATTCTTTGAGCACCGCACAATCGCATCAGATTTTGTCAAACAACAGTTTATTTTCTGCCGCACTGCAGTTTAAATATACTTTGATGGTTTTTTTTAGGTTATTTCACTCCTTTTTTTTTTGCTGCTGATTGTTCACAGGCACAGCGCTGACCGTCCGATATGCAGTTTAGTTTTTTCTTCAGTTCGCTGCTCGCTTGCGCCGTGAAAATCCACTACTGCTCCGCTTGTGCCGAGTACACGCCAATACTGAATCGTAAAGGGTGACAGCCGACACTTGCCAACCTATAATTTTCACTCTTCAAATATTCTTGCGACCAAATGCGCGCACACTCGCCCAAACACCATGTCACTCATGGCACTTACAAAACGCACCACCGCACCGCGCTAGGCAATCGTCATCAGTGCCAGCACGAGCAACACCACCACCACCGCCACCTCCACCCACAATCTAAATATGCGCCTAAGGAAGATATGAGAAATTCGCTCATTTCGCAGCATAGGTCACTCAAATGTTTTGCTCTCGAACTCTTTCTCATGCGCTCCGTTGTTTCAGGCCTACATGAGTGTAATTTACCAACAACAGCGTTTTGTCTCTTCTGTACCCTCTTTTGCGGTGACTTGCTCCGCAATAGCGCATAACCTTAATTACCTTCTTTACACCCCTAACCAAAGGGGCGTGCGCTGAGTGAGTGTTCATCGAGCATTTGACTTGCATGCCACATTTTTGTTCCACACGCATGAAATAATCTCTTAGTACATACATACATACATAAATACATATGCAAGAGTATAGCATGGCACTTGACTTGCAGCTGTCATATGCAACACTCGCCCTAACGATTTCATAATAATTATATACATACATATGTACATCGGAAAATATTCGCCAACCTCCTCACCTGACATCGCAAACGTACTGAAAATAGCCGCGTGCGTACTTTTAGCGTTGGCTGTGCGTACGTCTATTTAATTGTCATTGCGCGAAATAAGCGGCTGGTAAACAGCCAGCCAGGTAGAAGTCGCGTGCAAATTTAGTGACATCGCTGTCAGTCATCGTAGTCGATGTCAAAGCAGCAAGCGGCGACGGTTGGAGACAAGAAGACAAGCTATGTAAATGAGTCGGAAGGCCGTCTCCGTGAAGCGCATGCGTTGTACGTAAAGAGCGCCGCCACCACCCGGCATGCCAACTACAGATTTCAATATGATATACACATTGGAGATGTGCGTGTGGCTAACGGGAACTAATTTCAAAATGGCCGAGATGGGTGGGTTCGAAAAAAGTCTACAATTAAAGTCTCGCTGAAGTCGCCAACTTCCAAAAAAAAAATTTGTTTCATTAGATAAAATTGTTTGTCAAATGTTAGAGGTGTCAAATTTTGCCAAAATTTTGGTAATCGGTTTGACAGGCACTGCTATTGAGACAGTTCATGAAGTCGCGTGATTTTTTTTTTCAGAGACCAGCTGTAAAAATTTGAAAGTGATCGGATTAAGTGAGTTCGGGATTTCAAAATCAAATGTGGGTTTGAACGAGATCGGGACTAAAGTTTTTCCAGCGCTCATCTCTGATATATTTGTATGTGATTATGCTCTGAGTGCATGAGGGTGCGTGGGTTCGTGCGTGTATGTGTTTTCTCACAATCTATCTCTCTAAGATAAGGCAGCTAGCTAATCATTTGTGTCTTGTGGGAGAAAGTTTTTAATTTTGAGTGATTTGCCGATAAGCTACCTTGGTATTCGTTTGTTGCTCTCACGCACGCACCTTTCGCCGCATATGGACGCAGGTATTAATGTATGAATGTTTGTATGTTTGTGACTTAGATTTTGACAACAACCATTGTTGTTAGATGATTTCACGCCTAAAATATGTTGCCAGAGTGTAATAATTTAGGGCGTTAATGAATTCTTCGATTTCGTTCTTTTGGTCAGTATTCGTCAGGTTCAAAACACTTACCCATATATGTATGTATGTACATATGTATATTTTAAGTTCGCTAGATCAAAAATTTTACTTTGTAAGAACTTGACATGAGAAAGAAAGCTTCTATCTGCAAGCCATCTCATAGTATTCACAAACATTTTAAATATTCCTTAACCATTCAAATATAAATAATGCTATTGTTTTCTGCAAAGTGCCCTCAAATGAGAGTCACTGTTAAAACGCACACTACAGAACACAATGTTAACGTACAGTCACGGTAGTAGCTCTCTGTACTGTTGCTTCGCCTTCCGCTGCTATATTTGCATTGATTTTCGTAACATTATTACTTTTGAAATCGATACTCAAATAACAGTGACACCAAAACCTGCATATACGAGAATGCATACTTACTCTTCTTTAGGAATTATTCTAATTATATTTAGTTATTTGTTGCCTTTAGCACTGATTCATGTTAGTTAGCAATTGTTTTATTGATTGACCTTATAACAAAAACAAAATGTACGTGCAGACGTAGAGCATAGAATGGTGATTGATTAGTTTTTTCAGTATGTCAGCTAAGTTTTCTGTGTCATTTTGGTTTGGCTTCTACAAGCTGAATACATTTTTCAGCTCTTCTTTTTCATTTGTATCAGCTTATTATTTGCGAAATATCATTAAGCGCAAAATTAAAAAATATATATATATATTTTTGCATAGGTATGCACGAATTTCTTCAAATTCAGTGTGTATACAAGAACCAAGGTTTGAGTAAAGGTTAACGCAATTTTTTATGAAATTTTAATTTCATATATTTTTTTTGTTAAAGAATTATGCGGTGTTGTGAGGTGGTATGTTATTCACAGTTTGAGTATACTTATGTACTTCTATATTCTTTTATTTATTATCTGCTAAATATTAAACAAAAAATATGCTCATCATATCAAATAAGAAGCAGAATTACCACGATTAGTCAACGAACGTTATGTCAGCCTAGTTTTAAGGAAACAAATTGTCTTCCAAGTTCGCTGTTATTTGTTAAATTTTACTTAACTTCTATTAAGGAGCACAAAAACAATAATTGTACGATTTTAATAAAAACAATTCCCAATAAATTATTACTTTGTTTATTATAAATATTCGAGTATGAATTGGTAATCGAGAATGATGAATTTGATACATTCAGCGACATTATGAGATTGATGTAAAAAAGTATTGATAGAAATTTATACAGCTATATAAAAACAACATTTTTAACATTTTTATTTTAACTTTTTATAATTTTATTTCGTTTTCTATAAGTAGTTTTACTATTTCTATATTATTATTAATTGCTCTATTACATCTATTTTTTTGTGTTTCACCTTAACATTTAAGTTTTTCCAACTTCAGTACGTAATTTTCAAACGAATTCGAGTCATAAAAATTTATTCAAAAATGTGTCATTTACTTCTTAAACCAACCAAAATTCACCCAGCCAAATTTATTTAAAATATTGTTCCATAAGAAATAAGTCAATCAGTTTTAGATTTTTACGAAAAAATTGTACGAAACTCATTGAAATTGTTTAGGTTTTTTTTTATTCGCCATTCTCATTACATCTAACACAAGTTGAAATTCAAGTGCAAAGCAAACTTTTATTAACTTTTAAGTGAACCTTTTATTTTTCAATTAATTTAAAAATTTTCGAGCAATAAAAGTTATTAGGCGAACAAATAAATAAATAAACCGATATAGCAGTTTCATTGCAAATTAATAGACGCGCACTAAAAGCCTAAAATTAGACGCACACATGCACGTACATACAGAAATACATACGTTCATATGCATACAAGGAAGACACACGCGACTAATTGAGACTCTTGAGCTTGGGGTCATCACATGCAAATGCGGAAGCTCGTTTTATAACTTTCCTCCTACAAAGCTATGTACAAAACCAGGTATTTATGTGTGTGTATATCAGAAGAGAAATGCTAAATCTACCAATTTACCAAATAGAAATAAAATATTCAAATATGCAAAAAATCGTGTATGAAAGAAATAGCGTTGTATTAAAAATTGTGTTAAAGTTATTGAGATAAAAATTTGTGAAAAAAAATGTGCAAGTAATTAAAAGTATAAAATAAAAATTATTTATTTTTTAGTAAATATAACAGCAGCGCTGGAATTCTTACTAGATCTACCAACTTTTCACCTAAACCTATTCAAATGTAAGCGAAGAGGGCCATCCTATGGATGACCGGTAACAAAATCGGGACTGAGGGGTTTTAAAGTCGAATGAAGCTTAACACTCTAACATAAAGATATCCCAATGTAGCTATACCGAGAGATATCATGAAACCCGTGTTAAGCGTCACAAAAAGATTCAAAACAGAATTGAGCAACAAAAGAAGTTGGGTGGGTTTCTCGAAAACCTACAAGATAAACCAACACATGATTACCTGGTACACGGACGGCTCGCTAACCGAACAGGGTACCGGGATCGGTGTGTATGGACCTCGGTCGATGGAGACACAGATGTCCATTTTCCAAGCAGAAATTTATGCTATGGAATATTGCTATTCTATCGGACAGCCAAGCAGCCATCAAAGCCCCCAAATCTTAGCAGTTAACCTCAAAACTGGTAATGGAGTGTCTTGATAAGCTGAACACACTTGGTCTTACGAATCGGGTCTGGGTTTTTTGGGTACCAGGTCACGCTGGTATCTTTGGAAATGTGATGGCGGGCATGCTCGCAACTCCATCTATAGGTCTCGAACCCTTCTCAGGATTAGGGAAAGGGGCACTATCAACCTTAACGACGAAGGAGGAAAAAGCCCTCAGTAAATCACACGGGGACAATCTACCAGGTCTGGAGCACTCCAAATTCCTTCTGGGTAGCTACAACCAAACAAGATTCAGAGAATGCATGGGCTTGTCGAAGAACAACTTGAGAATGATAACAGGAATCCTTACAGGACACTGTAGGCTGAATTATCACTTAAAAAATAAACTGGGAATATATTCGAAGGAACGTTGCAGGGAAGAGAAAGAAACTTCTAAACACAAACGCCAAAAATGTCTAGGCGAATATATGATTACGAACGATAGGATAAATTCAAAGAGACTTGGTTTCAATACTAAGAATTATCTCGGAGGTTGGACTAAAGGAAATTATTTAATTTAAGTAGGGGGCACAATAGACCTTAAGGTCGCAGTGCTATATCCCCAACAACAATAAACAATTCATATAAGATGTAACTAAATAATAAACTTCTGGGTGTTAGTGTTTAAAAAACAGCATTACTAGGTTTTTCATTTCATTTATTTAAGTCAATGGTTACAAAACCTTATGAATAGTTCTTACATACTAGATAAACATTTATTATTTGTAGTGAGATTCAATTCTAGAGCGGAAAATGCATCTGGGCATAGCAAAATTAAGATCAAGTGATCTATATATGAAATTTAGTTCAGTGAGTGCTCGTTTAATGGGAGCAAAGTTAAGGTAATTCGATTTTCCTGCACTGACATTAAACGGATAATTAAAGCGTAGAGTTCTTTGAGGGACATTGAAGCATATCTGTCCTAGAATATCCGGGCAGTCAATAGAGCCAAAAATAAGATCATAAACAAACATCAAAGAATGAATGGTACGCCTATTTGCTAAGGACTTCAAATCTATGTAGGAATCACTGTAGGAAGATAAAGGATCAGCAAAGTTAAGAGGTTGCAAGGCGAAACGAATGAAATTGCGTTGTACTCTTTCAATTCTATTAGAGTGAGCTGCATAAATAGGGTTCCAAATTAGAGAGGCATATTCGAGCTTGGACCAGACTAAGGAGTTATACAAAATTTTCCTAGTGAATGGGTCTTTAAAATCCCTCGCATAACGTCGCAGAAAAGCTTAGTTAGCATAAGCCTTTGGAATAATAAATACTACCCCGAGGTCAGAAACAGTGGAAAGAGTGACATTCGATAAAGTGTATGACGATCGAATACGATTTAAAGATTTAGAATAGGTGACATGGAAGCATTTTTTTTAAATTAAGAGATAATATTATTACTGACGCAACAAGCGGATAGGTTGTTTAGATCTTGGTGTATTAGAAATATATCCGAAGTAACTTCTTCTTCTTTACTAAAGGTTTATTCAATCTCTCAATACAATTGTTAAAGAAACACAGTCTCAGTTAATATATAAATTAATTTATTTTCTATATTTTGTTATGCATAGTATACATATATGTAAATATACAGACATATGCATGTAAAACGCGGATGTTTTTCCTGGCCGAAAGAGTTTGCGATGCTTTTACTATCGGCTCTAATTACCAAAATAATAAAAAAAAAACAAATTTCGTTACTTATTCGTTCTTGAACTATAGAAATTTCGTATCTGTTCTTCATTATTTTGAATTTCGAATATATGTTAAATCCAACATATTCTCGAAATTTCAAGGTCATTCAAAAAAAAAATACCTATCATCACAGAGAACAACTTAAATCCAATTCTGAATGTATAAAATTCACTGTCGCACAGTGTTATCTTAACATTACAACTGTTATGTTAACAGCTGCTGTTAACGCGCCACTTGTGCCTAACTTCATTGCGCTGCTCTTGCGCACAGCAAAGCCACAAGTCACGGTTTAAACATTTGAATTGGCTTTGATATTAACCCGTTTGTGGACAAGAATGTGGCCAACAGCTGTTTACGAGCTGCCTGAAGCTTCGCTGGCTATTTGGTTTCGATTTCAGCTTTGCGTGAATGCTACACAAGTCGACTGCAGCTTTGAAATCGATTACGAAGGCGATCGCTTCGGCAAGTTATGCTGCAAAGCACACTGCGACTTTAGCTGTCTCTGCGCGGCTAATTCTTCGAATACCCCTACTTCTTGAAGCTTTCTGCAGTCGTTATGTATACACATACATATGTACATATGTATTTGTGTACATATGTATGTATTTTGCATTTATTCACTTATACCTTTTTTTTTTGATCGCTCACTTTTTGCCGCGCTGTTTGTTATTTATTCCGCTTTGGTGCTATAGCAAGCACTTTTGCCATTGTGGTTGTTGTTGTTGTTGATGTTGTTGTTGTTGCTGTTTTTTTTTAGTTTCTCTGCTTCTTGTTAGCTGCTGGCGCGTCTACGACTTCAGTTTCGCTTATTTGAGTTTTTAATGAAACATTTCTTAAAGCGATCAGTCACAATTTAGCGTGCGGTGGTTAAAGCTGTGTTTAAGGCACAAGAAATCGTCAATTTTCGAAACGTAAAAAATAGTAAAAATTGGTAAAGAAAAAAGTTTATTTTTCAACACATAAAAGAGTATAAATATAACTTAGAATCTAACGTTCGATCGTAAGGAAGTGTTCTGGTAAACAAATCGATTTCTAAACAATTATTTACAAAGTGTCTAAGCGCGAGTGTCCTACAAAAATTTGCTATTTTGGCTGATTAAAAAGCGCTGTGCATTGCAAAATTTTTCGCGTGCGAGAGAAAAGCTACTACATATGTATATTGTTTTTGTTTAATTTTTTTTTTATTGATTCCTACATCAACCAATCGCAAGCTAACTAATCGAAAAGCATGTAAATGCGACTTGGTAAAATATTGGTGGAACTTTAGCCAAAAAAATTTTGTTACATTTTTTTTTCTTTTTTGCAAATAATTATAATTTGTATTATTGATAATAAGAAATTTCTGCTTGAACATCTTTTCGGCAGCCGTTTTTACGTTCATCAAAGAAGCCATAATATAATGCTTTGCCTACAATATATTTGTTCAAAGAAAATATATGTTAAAAATAATAATAAGTATTCGTGATAAAAATTTTTAATTTAAAAAATTTGAAAAAAAAAAATTTTTTTAGTTTTAATTTTGCAATTAAGTGCATTGCTTTAAAATTTGTTTGTTTATAGTTTCACCTTTAATTTTGAGAAAAAAAATTTCGATCACTTCATTGAAGATTTATGTAGAAAAGCTTCTTGTAAAAAAAAAATAGCGTAACTTTACTTTTGCGCGTTCCATCTATAAGTATTCGTGATAAAAATTTTTAATTTTGAATATTTGAAAAAAAATGTGTTTTTATTTTTTTATTTTACATAAAATTGTATTGCTTTAAAAGTTTTGCGTTTATGGTTTTATTTTTTTTTTTTGCAAAATTGAGAAAATTTTTATCTTTATTACTTTATTGAAGATTTATTAAGAAAAACTACTTGTAAAAAAACAAATTGCGTAACTTTACTTCTGCCTGTCCCATCCGATGATAAAAATCGATACAAGAAATCTCATTACTTTAAATGAATTAAAAACAAATTAATAGTTGTAAATAGCGCAAAAGCGGAAATATCTGCAATTTTTTTGTGTTCACAACTCAACCAAGTATTTGCTGTCGTTGTTATCTTTTAGTTATATTTGCCGTCATCTCACAAGCAAAAAAAAACAAAAATATATTTATAAAAAAAAAAGTAAAATAAAACCGCATTACACCTTCATCTGGCCACTGACTGTCATCCTGCGTTGTTCGGTGAGTTTTCCCAAGCTTTTTTTTTCTTCGCCATGTGTTTGGTTATTATTAATTATTATTTTACATTTATGTCGACTCATTCATCGCTTTTTACATTTTTTTGCTCTTCTCCGCCTCATTATTATTGTAGTAATTTATACTTGCTTGCTCGCGTTTTTACTGGAAAATTCGCGCGCTCAACGTTAGTTTTTCTCGCCGCATCGGCAACTTTCCAGCCAACCGGAGTAGTTAGCGACATTGCATAGGTTTTTTTCTGCTTACCAAACGTTTTGTGTTTACAAACGTCTTTGTGGAGTTGTTTTGCTTTTTGGCCACTTTTTTTTTTTGTTTTTATTATTTTCTTGCCATTTCTTGTATGGAAAAGTTTTTCAGTTAAATTTTTCAATTTGCCATTTGTTAGTCACATAAATATTTTCAGCCAAACTATTATATTTGTACGCATTGTTTTGTTGCTCATTCTTTCATTTACCACCACATGTTGTTGTTGTTGTTGTTGTCATTTTTGTTGTCAATGTTGACTTTAACCACTTAGATTTTCATGCTGCGGTTTTGAAGGTTTATTTACAGTTCATTCAGTACCCAAACCATTCATTCACACACGTACACATTTGTTTGTATGTATGCACATGCATATTTGTTATAAAACGCTCTCGCAAGATCGGAAGTTCGTGCGCGTGAACAAGTTTTTTTCAACAATATTGTTTGCACTTCAAGATCGTAGTATTGCACGAAAAAAGAGCATCAGAAACAGAAAAGCAATGTTCTAAAAGAGAACCGTTGTCAAAAACCCGTTTCTATGGAAACCTTAATTATTTTATCTTTTGTTTTTTTTTGCATTTACAAATTACAAATATTTGAAAAAAATATATATATATCGTATTCTAAGCGTTGTGCAATTACGGCTGCGTGCACTGCAATGGATTGCACAATTTGGCTACTTGGTGGCTATTGCCTAGGAAGCAACATTCTAAATTTTTTAACTACTGTCGTTCAGAATTTTACAAGGCTATTGCCGCAATCACCGCTAGCCAGCGGGTTAAGTTATTTTTTTTTTTTTGGCGATATGCCAATTAAAAGTATATTAATTGAATATAAATAAGCTTCAATTATCACGAATAATTACAAAAAAAAAATAATATCGCAGATTTGTGATATTCAATAATTTGCTATCATATTATTTTTTTGTATATCCGAAGGCACGCCAAAAGACTGAGTTTTCTCTACAACAGTTTCGGTAAAAGCTGCAGAGAAGAGCAAGGGTCTTAAACCTTGAGGAATCTGAAATTATTAAGGATCTAGGTTGTATAGTTAGAGTAGAAGTATGTCAGCTTCTAAGATTTGTAGAATCAATATGATGATTTGAGTAAAAGGATTTCATATCCGCGTGGTGCATCTAGATACTCAATTTAGTGCAAGGTCGTGCTAGTTTGTTCACTAGAAACCATTTCAATCTTACCTTAAAATTTAAGTAAAAATTTTCCCTCACCAGAAATTCGTGTACTTTCAATCTTCAGGTTTTAGAACACATTCAGGACTCTTAGACGTAATCAAGCGCATTTTAATGTTCAAACGAATGCAGGCAATTCGATAACAGTTTTCTTGTTTCTTTTATTTTTAATACATATTAAATACTTGGATCGGGATCTGATAATTAAAGAGTAAATAAAAAAAAACCTCCTTAAAGGAGAGGAGAATGCAGAGAAGTGTAGAAAGCCAAACTTAAAATGACACTGAAGATGGCACAACGCCGAAACCGGTTTGTCTTAAAAACAAACTTGACCAGTGATGACGAAATTTCATTCCAAAATCAATCATTTCACACCCTGTCGAAAGCAACAACAATACAATATCATAAAACCAAACTTACTCCTTCCTTTAACATTACATTCGATGTTTGATAGGTTCAATATAAGATATATGTATATACATCGCGGTACAACTAATTCTGCCAAGAATCCCTTATTCTGAGTTGGTTTAAAATAATTCATGATTCGTGCTCGGCCCACAAAATAGACCTTGCCTTTAATTACATATCTACTTGGAGATCACAACTGCTTGGTTGTGATGTCTTTGAGTATCAGAAAGCTCGAAGTTGTATCTTTTCCTTTTTCGATTTATCTCAACAAAAACACCTTCATATTGCTATGACAAACTCATACTTTGTAAATCCACTCGTTCGTGTAGTCTTATTGTTCCAAGTTTTAATTATGTTACCTCAACAAGACAATAATTCGTCAATGCCACACGTATTTGGAACTGAATCTCTGCTTCTACAAGAAGCAACTTAAAGCAAAGCAAATACAAGCATCTTCTTTCTAACTACTTCTCTTTCTCTAATTCATAAACTGGCCACCTCACTACTTATAAAACTAAAACTATTCTAAGTCAATTTTAAGCATACATTTAAAAATTCGTGTTTTTTTTTTGTTATTGTTTTCTTGTCTTAACATGTAGTTATGAATATATATATTAATTTAATATTTCTTCAATTTGTAGCCTTATTCTTATTATATTTTGTCTTTATTTATAACTTTTATTCTTAGTACACTACTTTAATCATTCTTTATTATAATTTCCGTAAATGTTTGTTGTTCTATAAAAGGTGTAAAACCTTATTGTACTAATCGCTAGCTTAATAAATGAAATGAAAATGAAATGAAAATAAAATATGACTCAAACATTTGAAACCCTTCTTGGCGTTCGTTTTGATCCCACGAATAGTTGTAGAACAGACTTATTTACAAATAAAATCTCAAACGGACAATTAATTTTAATAAGTTAAAGATCGCAATTTACAATCGTGACTTTTAAATTGTACTTTTTTTTACTTTTCCAGTCGTAGTTGAATGATATCATCCGTTTCACCACAAGTACCTTGCTTTTGCGTCTTTCAATTTGAAAGCGCTTAAATTCAAATGATTGTCATGTTAATTTGATGCTCAAATGAAAAGTATTCACACGCGATTTCTGTCACTTTTCAGTGCTAGTAATTTGTTCTAACACTTTATTTAAAACAATCGAGTGGACCTTATTCAGTTATTTTTTTTTTATTTTAAGTTCAAAAGTTTCTCCATCCAATCGTCGAAATCAAACTTAAGCGGTTTGTCCTTTTCAGCACAGCAGTTCATCATTCCCTTTAATATTTTCTATGCGATTAATTATTAATGTATGTATTAACCCAGCAGAGAGATTAAGCGGCAGTCCGACGACAGTCGCGTCTACTCAAATTAATATTCAGCCAAGAACACTGACTTTAGTCGCTTTTAAAAAAAAAAATAAATTATAACCGACATATTTTGCTATTGCAACAATAAAAATAAGTGACACACCATAAAAAAGAGATGTAAAGAGTTGGTTCGCTTTGGGGTTAAAGTTTACGGATTGTTTTTTTTTTTTTCTAAGGGATAACCGCTCAAATAAGGTCTGCCAGCTTGTAACCGCATTTCTAATAACTGCTAAAGTTGATTCAGCCCACGCTTGATTTTTTCAAGAAAATTTATCATTAATGGAAAGACGAAAGAGCTTTAGGATTTTCCACTTCCGAATAGCTCTCAAATAAATGTATACGCAAAAATGTAGTTACACGTAACAACCTTTTTGAATCAATACTTTAGCCGATGCCAACACATGACCTAGAAAGTAAAAATTTGATAAAAAAAAAAATATTCAAAATTTGTTTGCGGAATGCGAGTTTTATGAAATTTTAGCTAAGCGTGCCAACAGCTCGCCGTCGCCTGCTGCCGCTGCGAAATGCTAATGAATAATAATCAGTTAGTTTTGTTAGTATCACCGCTGATTTGTTTTTCTTTTGCAAAGTTATTTTGAAATCCACAAAAATTAACTTAATGGCAAAAACATGCTTAAAAAATACGCATACCCGTACATACTTACATAAAAAATTTGCAGGGAAAAAGTGACAAGTTGAGTGTTTTTTTTTTTTGTTTTTTTGGGGGAATTTTATTTTTCGCTGACGCAAAGCAAAATGTGAATACAATGAGTGAACCTAAGTTAGAAAAAAAAATAAAAATGTGAAAAAATACAAAATTAATTTTTAAATTGAAACAAAAATATGTATAAACTGAAGCTGCGCTGTCGCTGAAAAGATGTTTTGAATTTCAATAAGTTGTGGCGACTTTGAATCGCGCGTTGTCGATATATATAATGCGTTATGCACGTTAATACTTATACAAATAGATATGTATGTATATACATATATTTTTTTGCATTTACGAGTATTGTTTTAAATTTTTGTATACTACTGTATTTTATATATAGACACATAAGTATACATGTATGTTCGTAGTTACTTGTATGTTATAACAAAATGGCGTTGGCGAACTTATCACAGAGCAACAAAACAAACGGACATTCATTTTTTATTGTATTGTACTACAAATTAATTGGCGTGTACGTTTGTATATTTTTTGTGTGGATGTATACGTATAGTATGTAGCATATTTCAATGTAGACGCTAGCAAGAAGGAAGTTGCTGTCAACGCCACTAACGCATATTCACTTCCTTTTCTCACCTTCAATTGTGATTAGCGCGCTGCCAGAAATGGTTTTGAAAATTAGCATTTAATTTAGATATGCGACGATTCTAATGTGTTATAAGTTAAGAAAAAACAAAACTGATTTTATCAATGTACTGTCTTTAAGCTTCATTTATACGACAGCTGCAGTTTTTGTTTACTACGCACAAACAAACATATAAACCATGTTGTGTTATTGTATTATTGTGTGCACGAATGAAGAATTATTCGCTTTTATTATGCAAATGTATGCATAAAATCAAATTCTCATAGTAAGTGTATACAATTGGTAGAGTTCTTTTTTTTTTAAGATAAATGATTTTATGCTTCATGACAACATCGTCTTGTTTTTGGAGTTCTTGTGCTTCAAAGCTCTCGTGAATTAAAATCCGCTGCAACAAAATCCATGATGCAATAATGAAAGGTGTTGTGCATAAGCAACTTCTCGCTCTAAATCGGCCCTCTTGAACGCCCTTAGAAACTGTGTTGTGCCTTCGTCGAATTTGGTTACCAGTTTTGAAAAAAAAAAAATTTGAATTGGAACAGAAAATGACGTTTTTCATGTGGATCTTATATTTTTTTGAATTATTTTTACTTATTAACAATTTGTAATTATTTTTGTTAAATTATTTGTTGTTAATTAGTTTTCTGACAGCGAGACTTTGAATAAGTTTTTATGAAAATTGTCAAGTACATATTTGTGTAATGAAGCATTATTTGTTAAATTATTAAGTGCAACAGAGCTCTGAGATTCATTGCGGAAGAATCAACAATTTTATTTGCATTTTCAATCAAAATAGTTATAATTTCTCTATGGGCTCTGAAGATATCCTCTATATTGTTCGATAATCTGCTTAAACTTACGCTGTTGACGAAGAGATTTTTCTCTTTGAATTTTAGCAACCTAAAACTGTGCGCAGATTTCACCAGCAATTTAAATACAAATTATTCTTCTTTTGTCAGTTTTCATACAAAATTCGTAATATTCAAATCATTGTGGTTAAATTTTATGTAAATATCTTCACTAATTTATACTTTTTTCTAAGAACGGTCTTCCTTAATTCCCGTTTTTCTATTACCTCCTAAATACAACATTGTGCTAAGGACGTTCAAACTGGCGCTGTCACAACGTAGAACACCTTTCATTATTCCATCATGAACAAAATAAATTTTCGATTATTTCTGTTTTAATGACAAAATTGGACGCTGTTCCTTCCACCTTATCTTAAGTGCATAGTGTTAGTGGAGCGATGTTAGTTCATAACCTTCTCTGTCAAAAAATAAAAATGTAAAACAGTAACCTTAAACACATTTTGGTCTAATCGATAAAGAAGCATTTATTTCAGCATCAAAACTAAAATTTGTTTGCTTAAAAAATTTTGCTTTTATGACAAATAAAAATCCACGAAATAAAAGCATAGAGCTATTAATCTACTACATTTTAACAGATTTGTCGAGCCTTAATTGAAACGTTAAATCATTTGCACCGAACTTTAAAAAGTTCTACTAATATTTTTACTCGCCAAAATTATTTGTGAAGCAATTTTTTTCCACAATCTTATATCTACCTAAGTTGCTTAGTACCGAATCGGAAATGCAGCGCATCAACAACACTTTAAGTTCGTCACAAAAAAGGGTGCAGCGGCATTGGCATGTCGTTGCAATTAGGCGCTTTCTTGTCGCTTCCATAAATGCGCTTTGAATGCGCTTCTTTTGATAATGTCCCTACTCAAAGCGCAGCAGAAAAAAAAACGTAACAAAATGTCCAATTGGATACTTTTAAATGCAATTTCTTCTACCAAATATGTTTTCGTTAATATTAAGTACATGTTTGTGTCTTCGAAAAAGATCATTTCGGTTTTTCGATTACAATATTACAGAACTCAGCTTACTACTATGTGTACTTTGTCTCGTGAGACCAGCGTCGCTCAGGCATAATTTAGAAAAAATAACAAATATATAATTTAAACGATTTTATGCAAAAGTCTGTCTGCAGAATATATGTACATATGTATATATATATATGTATATGTAACAGCTTAGCATCAATCAAAATAACAAGCGTATGCGCTATGCTTTGCGTCGAAAGTTAAGGATTTGTGCATAATTTTTATATACATAAATATATTTTCAAATGTACATACATATGTACAAAAAATAGTAAAATCAAAATGCATAAACATTTATAAGGTGAGCATGCGGCTGCGTAATAATTGCATAAAATTTCACAAATCGTGTGAAGTTGTTTTTTTCGTAGACTAAAAGTCGCTTATAATTTATACAATGCCATCGAAATTTCTAATGAAAGTAGCAAAAAATAGAATGCTTTTCAATTTACTACTTGAACATTTTGAACTTCGCTGTGGTAGCACAGTGGTATGCATTGAAACTTTTGAAATTCTTCTTCGCATAATACTTGGCGCACTCGTCGCTAGAGTCGTCTGAAGTGCGGCCAGTGCAAGATGCAACAAAGTGCAATTTCCATGTATGTACTTAAATATTTATTTATGTTCTTGCAGCATGCCGCCATTTTAATTTGATGGCCACTTTCATTTAAATGAGCCACTTTCTACACTCATCGTCTGCATTGGCCTTTGCACATTTTTTTTTCACGCCATTGCAAAAATATTTACGCGCAAGTTCATTCAGACAAACTGTTCGTAGTCATACTTGAACGTTTGTTTTAATTGTCGTGTATCATATTTATGTACAAAGGTATGTACGAATATATCTCTCACATTCTGTAGGTACTTGTACATTATACTTGCTTTTATAATGGTTAATTATAACAAATGTAAACAAATTAATAGAGTCATCTACGTTGGTTTGCCATTTCTTTGCCAAATATGTATTTAAAATGAGGAAATGCATTTATTGCAAATTATTTGCATAACTAATTAGTATGAATACCATTGCAATTTTGCTTACATATTTAATATCTCACTTACTTACTTACTTACTAACACACTTCTGTAGATACAAACGCGCATTTGTGTCTGTGCGTGTGTGTGTTTGTGTGTAATGCATTTGGCACTAAAACTATTTACTAGCAAGTCACTTGCGGTTAATCGTTAACTATCTACTTAAAATGCTATTAATTGTATTTATCTGATGATTGTTGATGGCAAGTGTACGTATGTTTTTGTTTTTTTTTTTTTTGCTTTTTTAGATATTTTTCTTAAAGCTGCAACAAAAGCTGCTTTCCACGGTGCATCACCAATAGATTACGATAGCGAGTGAATGCACTCGAAATGGAAAGATCAAATGAATAATTATAATTGTACATATGAGTGCATATGTATGTATGTATGTAGTAGGGTGATTGACTCGGTTTTTTCAAACCGGTTTTCTATAGATTTTTCATAAGTTTTTGTACGTTTTTTTTTTTAAATTTTGTTTTTTCGAATATCGAATAAATCGGTCGTTTTAATCGCCAAACCGGTTTTTTTTTACCTATTTGTAAAGATAAAGCCTTTAAGGACTAAAAGAAATACAGCAGCACCTCGACTAATTTTAGATCAATTACATTTTTATTGAAACGGCAGCCATAAAATGTTAAGCAATTAAATAAGACAAAAAATTTGTAAAAAAAAGGGTATTTTTGAACATTTTATATACATATTGTGTACCGCCTTACCGAAAAAAATAACTGAATTCAGTATACAGTCTCAGTCTTTAATATAGAAAAAAGTCACAATTTTAGACCAGTTGCCATTCCTTCGCCTCAAAATAAAGTTTCTAAATAGTAACCTAGTGATGAGCAGGTCACAAAAAATGTATACAAAACCAAAAAAAAACCGTAAAAGCGAGGAATGGCAATAATCTCCAATTCATAGTCTCAAATTTTGAGACTTGTATTTATCCCAAATTACACAACACGAGCATGCGACTGCTTACTGAATTTGGACATGAAACTACAAAGATTTCTTTCATAGAAATAATTGCATTTACTTAGTTACATTTACATTGATTTAGCTTTTTTTCTTACTTGGAACAGTATCCGGTTTAGCCGGTTTTTTGTTGAATTAAAAATAATCAAACGGTTTTTTCCGAATTGCAATTTTTTTTTAATAATTCGAAAACCGGTTTTACAAAAAAAGGCGAATAATTGAACACCCTAGTATGTAGGCATGAGTTTGTGCAAAAAAAATTTATCGATTTATCGCTATAATAAAATCGTAGTAATTACTTGAGCGCTAAAAAATACTATTTAGAAACATGTGTGTACATTTTTTTTATATAATAATTTTTTATATATTTTCTTTTAATTACAAATCATCAGCATTAATAATATTAATATTTACGCACATGCTTTTATGATCGACACGTTTCTCACGATTGTATATTTAACAGTAGCTGTGATACAAAAATTATGGAAATCTGATTTAGTGCTTAGTCATTACTTAATCCGCTGAGCAGTTAATGAAAATGTTTCTACAATATTCGGTTGATGTTACTTATTTCTAAATTTTTGAATACACATATGTATGTACATATGTACTTAGATGCAAACATGCTTATTACTCACATATTTATAGGTTTTACTATTTTAAAAATTTTTTTTTGTTGTATTTAATTTTTTTCAGTAAAACAACTTCTAACAAAGTTTAAAATTTTATAGAAAAATATTTTCATAAATATTTCAAGCTGATATTAACTAGAATTTTTTTAGCGTAAAGTTTTATAAAGTTTTAGTATACTTAGTTAATGTAAAAAAAGATCGGAAACATGCATTATATGGAAGAAGTTGCGGGGGACCAAAAAAACATTTCAAAAATCAGCAGCAATTGGTAGCTTCCTTAAAAAAAACATAAAAATTAAATTTAAAAAAATATTCTCTAAAAGTCTTAATTTATTAACAACATACAAATAGTTCCGCATAACCAAGTTAAAATTCTACTATTCAATTTTTTTCAAATTATTATTCTAGATATTAAAATATCTATCACTTCAATTAATTTAAAAAAAAAAAATTTTATAACTCACAAGTTATCTGTTTCTAAAAATAGTGATTCGAACCAAAATATCAATTTTCAAATAATTTGATTTTCTTATTTATTTGTAAAGTTTCAAAAATGTATTAATTGCGTTTTGTTGTGAAACTCCATATGTACTATAAGCATTTAAATTACGAGTATGTATATGTATATGCATCTATTCCTATATTTTGTCATATACAGTTTACAATTCAAAAACTTGAAAGCAATATCTGAAATTTAGTCACATAATGCTGACATCTTTTTTTATTATTGTTATTATTTAAAAATTCAGCACAGGTAAGCGAAGTTCAAAAAAATAGAATGAGCAAAGCCAAAAAACAGAGTTAAACAAAAAATAGTAAAATCAAGAAATTAATTGAAAAGTAAGCAATATTTATTTATGACAAGCCAAAGCAGTATCGAACAAAGGGCAAAAAAGCAACGTGCACAAGTAATTGCAGATATATACTACATACGAGTACAAACATTTCTACCTTATATCTGTGGATACAAGCAAAAACTGCTAGCGTGGAAAATTATTATTTTGAGAAAAATTAATTTTTTTTTTCACTTGTAATACAACACAAAGTCTCACACCACACCGATGTGTTTAACGCCAAATTTCACTGAGCCATAAAATCAAATTTTGACCAAAAAAACAAGCAGAGGAGGCTTAAAAATATATGTGTGTGCCGACGTTTTGAAAGTCAATATTTAAGCTGTTTTAAGGGAGTCAACGATTTCTCTTTGTTTTAAGCATTATTATAGATATTATATTTTTGTATTAAAAAACATATTCACTATTTTTATATGAAAATGTATGAAGAATATTTCAACCCTCAAGCTGAACCTTGTGTGTCCCTTTGTTCTAAACAAGTGTAAAAAAAGTATTCACTCAGACCCTTTGCCATGCCTATGTTTATGTGTATATCCATGCATATGTATGTGTACCATATGTCATGTCATTTTTTTAAGCTTCAATATATAATAGTATTGAATAAGCGGTTAAGCGCAAATAAAAAAAAATCGCAAAAATCGATGAATGCATATTTTTGTGGAAAGGTTTTTGACTTTAAAAATTTTTAAATTTCAATAAAAAATATCGTTAAAAAAAAACATAACTAAGTACATGCATATGTACTATGTATGTCCGCATATACATATATTTGAATACAACAATGGTAAAAACGCAACAACGCCTAACGAATTCGCGCCTTAAACATTATGCGCATGTCAAATTAATTGATACAAATACTTCCCTTCGACAAATAAATTCGTGAATAACAAATTACAGCAAAGTGAATTAGTGATAACTAAGTATAGCTTGTCTACTTATTTGTTTAAAGCAACTCAGGGGCAAAGTGACACAAGTATTTTGAAAAAGCACTTATTTCTTATGTCGCTCAAGAAATGTGTGTTTAGAGCGTAGGCCTACGAAATATGAATTTTAATTTAAATACTCCATTGTTTTTTTTGGCATAATAATTACAAATAATCCATTAACCAATGTTCGTTATTTAATGTTCAAAAAAAATTCTGCACTGATTGATTATTCGTATGCATCCGCATCATTTGTTGTGCGCATCAAGGGTAGCAGCAAAAATAAAAAAAAGAGATAACGCAAAAACAACAAGAAACACTATAGGCAAAATAGCTGGATTAGCAAAAATTGCGACAAAGAATATAGTATTTGAATGTTTCAAATCTTTGAGGAGGCCCTGAAATCTGGTACGGAAACAACAACGATTGCTTCTTTCGAAGGCGAACAAAAAAAAACCAAAAAAAAAAGATTTCTTTTGGAATTTCTGAACGTTGTAGTTTGGCACAAAAAGAAATCTGCAAAGGCAGCAACTGGCATTGTGCTTTTGGTTGTCATTGTTGTTGTTCTCTTCACTCATACCTGCTACTTGCAGTTGCCAGTCATTGAAGGCGTGTATAGTACTCCGCGCGCGTACAAGTGCAGACATATGTACATATGTACATACACACATAGATATTCATACATACATACATACATACGCGAGTATGTACAATATGAACGCAGTTTTTTTTTTGATTTTTATTTACTGAAGGCCGCGGCATAAGAAGAAAATTGGTAATTTTGAAATTAAAAACCCATAAAAAACACGAAAAAAAAACAGAAATAAGAACAGCAATTCGTTGGTACACGTAACACAAAGCATTAAGTTGGCAAATAGTAATAACAGCTGAGTAAGTGGTAAACGGTGTTAAAATAAAAACTGCTATGCGTTGGCAATTGCTGATTTGCTGTAGTAATAAAAATTACTCGCGTCTCAAATTAAATAAATGTAAAATAAAGGTTATGAAAAAAAAAAACAAGAATAAATAAAAAGGAAACAAGAAATGTCGAGTAATGAAATTCAAAATAAAAGCTAAAAACCCCAGAAAAAATCCAAAATTTAAGTGAAGTAAATGAAACAAATGCAATGAAATGTTCAAGTTCAATTTTTATAAAACAAATTAAAATAAAATGTATGCAATACAATTGAATCGAATAAAATGAAATAAAAATAAAAATAATATTCATAAAAACAATAAAGAGAAATGAAATTATTTATTCTAAATTTAAAAAAATTAAGATAGTTTAAATTTAATTAAATTAAATTATTTAAATTAAAATATGCATTATAAACAAAAATAAAATGTTGTAAAAATAAATAAAATTTAATCAAAAAATTAATTAATTTCAAAAATTAATAAAATTAAACAAAAAAAATATATTCGTACATACATACATACATGCTTAAAATGTTTAAGAGAGTGGAAATTTGTTGAGTAAAATTAATGATTTTTAGTACAAAAATTTAATTATATTTTGTTGGTGAATGACTAATTTCAATTTTAAAACAAAACAAATAAAATAAAAAAGTTATTATAAAATTTAAGGTTAGAATTCATTCAGTGTAAGTACTAAAAACAAAGCATGTAAAAATAAAATTAACTTCAAAAAAATTTTTAAAAAATTAAGTCAATTTAAGAAAAGGCAATAATATTTAATTTAACCAAATTTAAAATAATTAAAAATGTGAATTTGCTACTTAAATTAGAAAATTCAAACAAATTTAAGTTAATTAAAAAAGGCTTGTTCAAAAAATTAAAAGTTGTTTGGATAAGAAAGAAGAGCAAAACTTGGTAAATTACAATTTTTAAATAAATAAAAAATTCGTTTTCGATTCTTAGCTTTAATTAAATAAAAAAAAGCGAAAAAAAATTAACAAATGTATTGTGTGTACACCAAAATGTTCTTAAAAGTGTTTGTCAATTAAAAATTTAAATATATAAGCGCATACATACTAACACTGTATTTTTTATAATCATTGTGTAAATATTTATAATAAATGAAAAAAAAACACGCATTTTAGTAGTCGTTGTAATTATTTGAAATCCATGAAATTTGTTTTCCCAGCAGAACTTAATGTTTATCGCGAATGTGTATGAAATTTCAAATACATAACAGCGTACACATAAGAGTGTTAATCGGTGCATGAGAAAATATTTAAAAAGAAAATCCACAAACTATGTCAAAAATTTCTGAAACACTTACCTATGTAAAACACATTTCTACCCAAGCAAACTTTTAGTTGACATTTTGTTCAAAAACTTAAGTGCAAATTAATTCATTAACAATTATTTTCATGAATGACAAGTAAAAGAAGACGATTTCATTGTGAAATATCGTTTTATTGCCCTACTACGGCATTTTAAATACTCGTAGTCGCACATTAAAGATCTCGCCCACACTCTAACGCAAACATTTCCAAAGCCTTGTTTTAAAATGGAAAAAATTACACAATATTCGTTAAACAAAAATGGTCAAAAGATATTAACAGAAGATTTATTTCATAATTGAGTTCAATGTGCGAAAACCAAAACACAAAAATACAATAAATTCAAAAAAAAAGTAAACAAAAAATAAAATAAAAAATAAAAAAAATAGTGTAAAATAACAAACGTTTGCGCTATACGAAATTGGGTCAAGCAAGAAAGCTGCAAGTTCTTGTTTTATTTTAGCTCGCAATGGGTAGCTTATAATTATTTGCCATGAAAAACGGGCGCTGAGTTCGTGACATACAAAATTTCTTATAAGAAATCTGCTAAAGTTATGTATTGGTATTTTGGCAAAGAGCCAAGAAATTTTTACACATCCTTGCAGTAAGCGAGAGTAAAGGACATTTATGCATTTCTACAGATTGCATTTAGTTTTTAAATTCAATCATTTGTAGTGCATTGCTAACTGAGCAACATTGATTGTAGTTTTCTTTCTTTCTTTGCTTTTTTTTTTAATTTTTTTAAAAACAATGCCAATGCGATGCATTTCAATAATAAAAATCACTCATAGTGTATTGAAAGGTGTTGTGCGCGGTGCTTTAGTCAAAGCGATTTTTTATTTATTTATTTTTTTTATTCATCATGAAATTTTGCATATTTATAACTTCAACTAAAATATTTGGTTTCAATAAAGTACTATAACAGAGGAAGACGAGAACAAAAATGTCTCTTAATTACTTGTCTTACAAAATCAGGAGACTAGAGATTTTTGATTTTCCAAGATTAATATTACTTTAGCGAACCATTGCCATTTTTTTTTTTAAATTGCATCAAAGAAATATATTTAATTAAAAAATACCTCCAGATTTCCATAAATCTCTTAAATAAACATTATTCGATTTTTTTTTTGTATAAAACCAGATTTTTGAAGGTTTTTTTAACTTGTTCAACTCTAACTCGTTCTATATTGAGCCAGAATATTTAGATTGAATATTTTGATTGAAGTTGTTAAATATGCCTCATTTTCTTGCTGTGCCCATCTTTGGTGCGACTGTCCATTGCATATACAAGCATATTAATATTTGAGTGTAAATTTAACTGAATCTAATATTCATAAGTTTTATGTTACTGATTTAGTTAGCATAGTCGGTAAGAATTGTGTATTCGTTGACTGAATTAATAATAAATAAATAAAATGATCTCTTCTGAATGAAATAAAAAATGAATTACTTTTTCAATAACAAATACAGTTTGCTTTATATAAATACGCTTAAAAAGTTGTATATGCGTATACATACTTGTAATAAAAAAAAGAAAGTATCTGAAATTTATGTATTTACAAATACTCGTACCATAAAAATAGCATTAACGAAACTTCTTGTCTATCACTCTTTTCTTGATATACAACTTTGTGCTCAGCGGTTACAAACAAAGCGTTGCTGTTGAGGTCACTTACGAGTTTATATGTTTGTTCTGTTCACCAATTATGCAGATTATTCTTATATTTTTTATAATTATTAGTATTTTTTTCCCCCCTGACGAAGATACTCCGTTATTTTCGGATGCCGCATGGGTAAAGCATTGCACTAAATTTTACATTTTGCAGAAGTGGTGAAAAGCAAAAAAAAAAATACTTAGTAAGCATGACTCTGCCGTTTTATTGATTCGTGAACGTTTACCGCTTTATAATTAAATAGTTAATCGATTGTTAATCTGCCGCGATGGCATGATTCGCAGATTTCTCAGTTTTGACAAACATAATTGACGCATAGATCATTGTTATTTTGAGCAAATCATCAGTTTTTACAAATTTCAAATTTGTTTCAAATAATAGTTTTTTTTTTTGTTTGAGTATGTACGCCTTTTTATAGCGCATTTAATTTTAGTATAATAAAGTTCCAGTTTCAAGTGTCTACGAATCGCCGTTGATAGAAAGAAAAAGCTTTGCAAAAAAAAATTATCAAAAACTAGCATTAATTTTGGGGCACTTGAGACTTACATTTTTTTGTACTAATACGGTTTGAGCTATAAAACGGCACGTTAAAAAAGTAAAAAAAAAATATTTGAAATTTTGATGAAAATTTTCTAATTTGTTGTAAATTTGGCATAGAAATTGAAAATTGCGCTTAAATTAATTTTGTCTTTCCCTTGCGAAATTTTAATTTAATTGGAAAAAAATTTAAAAAATTCTAATTTTGTCAATGTACGGTTGGGCTTAAATTATTTTGCGGCTCGTAGAATAATCATATTCGAACTTTGGCAACGTTTTTTTTTTTATAAGAGAAGCTAAACAATTTTATGAAATTTGAAGTGGTCTTTTATATGGTAACCCGTTTGTATTTCGTTCAAAAAATTTAAATTTTTTAAATCTGCAAATTGAATGATGTGGGGAGTTTTAAGTCGATGCAATAATGTATTTTTGTGGGTAAGGCTTTTAGGTAACGATGTGTATTTTCAGAGAAACTATTTGCGATTGTGAAAAAAATTATATAAAAAAAAAATTACGGAAGCACGAAATGATAAACCATAAATTTAATAATAATAATAACTAATAATTTGGAGCTTACGCTATTTATATCGCTCAGTGTTTGGCCGAGCTTCTACCTACCATTTTTTATTCGATCACAAATGGAGTGACCTGCTCTTTTATGCCGAATCCAAACGGGTGGCTGATTTTAGAAAAAACTTTTCAATGATTTATAAATTTACTCTCTAAAGTCTTCCATTTTTTTTTGCTTCAATGACGAAGTTTTATTTCGAAATTCTTCATTTTATGACTTGTCGGAAGAAACCGAATGAGTTATTTTTAACGGAACTTTTTTTAATTTATGATAATAATCTTATGCCTTTACTTCGCATAAATACGCTTGCATGCATATTTTCAAATTTTTTACTCATGCATTTTATCAATTCACAAATATGCTTTGCATACCCATAAAAACGAAATTTTCCAACAGCAAAATAAAATTAAAAAATACGAGTCAAAAAAATAAACATCAAAAACCTTTAAACAAACATTTGCATTGCGGAAGTATATTTTCCATATTTTTAAATGCGCAAATTAAACTTAAACAAAAAAAAAAACGCAACGACTATGGCTAATAACTAGCTTTCTCAAGGAAAAAATGTAAACAACTTTTGATAAAAGAAATATTTTTCATTTAAGGTATGTATATGCTAATCGCAGACATACGAACACAGCCAAATTTGGTAGCGCGCGTACTGCACATTACGCACTTCTAGGCTATTGTTATTTTTGCCAGCGCATGATAATAATATGTAATTAAAATCTATTATAAATAAGTACATTGTGATTAAATTTAAAAAGAAAAAAGATCAAAGAGATTTTAAACAGTGAAAAAATAGTGTTGAAACTTCAACAAAAAAGAAGAGCTTATAGAATTTTTATTATTTGCTTTTTGTTTAATTTATATTTAGTAATATTTATATAGCACAAATTAATATGTCGTCTCAAGAATCTAAGCGCATATTTTAAGCGCAAAATGGTGTCTATAGCGCCAAGTGATCGGATAAGCCTTGTGAACTGGCGAAACAATGCATAGCAAAATGTCTCCCAGCCAACAAAGTTCTAAACTATTTTTAGGGAACAAAAAAGGGAATTTTTATCTGAGACTTTGGCAAAACCCAATTGACAACAAGCGCAACGGCTACAAGCAAGTCTCAGTCAAAAATCTATAAACAGCCACATAAACAAAACAAATATAAAAAAAAACACAAAAGATTTGAAGAAAAAAAAAACAATGAACGTTCTTCAAAGAAACGTACGAGAAAAGTTGTATCATTAAGTTACTAAAACTAAAGTTCAATTTTGCATAAAAAATATAAAAAATACGCAGTTCAAAGCACATTTCAACTAAAATTCAACTAAGCGTGTATATTTTCACTGGTTTGGGTGTGTTAGTATGAAGGCATCAGTTGCTAAATATAACTAAATTTTACGAGCTATTTCCAGCTTGAGACGCACAAATTTACATATAAGTTTAGGAATAAGTAAATTTTGCGTGACCATGCAAAAGCCAAAAAAAAAACATTATAAAGCAAAAACATATAAAAAAAAAGTAAGTAGAATTTTGAATTCCATAAGCGCTTGATTTCACATTTCGTGCTTTCGGCAAGCGATCGCAACTGGTGCTGAAAGAGGCCAAGTTATTTGCCCTGCAAATACCAGTTTTTTTTTTGCCTAGAAGTATTTTATATTAAAAATTATCTAAGCTTCAGAATTCTTCTTATACTTAATTAATTGAATTTTATTTTAAATATTTTGCTTAACTCAAAACGCTGCTCTCAAAAGCACTTCACTTCAAACGGGTCATTGTGCTTTACACCACTACACATAAGCACATTCACATTTATTTGTTTCACACACGACAACCAGATAATTTAGTCAATATTTGCTTAGTTGTGCGATTTTCAAGGTATATTCGTATTGTACGCATCTTCAATAACAAAATAGGCATATTAGCGGCATAGGCAATCTTCAACTCACTAAACTCAATTGAAAGACTTAAGCAGCGAACTTGCAGGTGGGTGTGTGTGTGTGAATTGTGCGTGGGATAATTTTGTACATAAAATATGTGCATACTTGCGTGGTGTAATGGTATTAATAGCGCTGCATTATAATGGCGGTGGTCTAATTTATATGAAAATGAGTTGAAATACTTGTTAGACTTTTTTGGTTGTAAGCAGAGCAGTCGTAAGTGAAAGCTAACACGAAATAGGCTTTGGTTTTGAATATTTTTTTTTTTTTTAATTTATTTCTTACATAAAGTGATGCTTTGAAGTATTGACATTGCTACTAAATTACAAATCGAGCGTTAATAGATGAGCTAAACGCTTATGAAAAATGTTAGACGAGCGTGCAATGAGGCGAAAAATGGCGTAGAAAATGTGTTATGCAGACAGTTGCGAGACGAACGATGAGGTGTTAATTTGCTATGAAAGCAATTCTTTCAGTTTGGTTGACGTGAATTGTTTTGATTTCGTGAACTCTTCGAATTTTATGACTTGCAATTAAAGAGAAAATGTTTTTGATCGAAAAAATAATGTTAATAAATTGAATCTTGACAAGGTAAAAAGAAATAACCTAGAAATTTTTGAAATTGTAAATATAAATGTACACGCTGTTCTCAAATTATATCACAAACATATATTAACACATTTGTACAATTAAATTATCCTCCAATTAATTAAAATAAATTTTCATTTAAAACAATGTTGGTTCTATAACGAACACTATTAAAAACAACTTTTTAAATTTTATAAAAAATGTGGAAAAGATTTACAAAATTTCATCAAAATTTCGAACTTTTAAAAAAAATATTATTATTAATTCAAATAATTTTTCAATTAAAACATCATTAGTTCTACAACGAACACCATTAAAATCCACTTTTTAAATTTTATAAAAAATGTTGAATTAAAAAAAAAAATTTTTGAATTTTTTATGGTATGCAAATATGTATGTAGCTCATTTAATTTTAGTGTTCATTAAAATCCACTTTTTAAATTTTATAAAAAATGTTGAAAACATCAAAATTTCATAAAAATTTCGAATTAAAAAAAAAAATTTTTTGAATTTTTTATGGTATGCAAATATGTAGCTCATTCAATTTTAAAGTGCAATTTTCTAGTGGCTGCGAATTACCACTGCTTTTTGACAATTTTTTTTACTGACGCGCTTTCGTAATTCATTTCATATAAAAAAAATCTCGGTTTTGCTTTGTATGAAGGAAACTGCCAGTTAAAAATTTGTTAAAAATCATTAATAACTTTTAAACACTTGAAAAATTGTATGAGCCAAAAGCCGGCATACTCAAAAATATTATAAATTTTTTTTTTTTAAAGTTCAAAATTTTAATGAAATTTTATTAAATTATTGTACATTTTGTACATTATAGTTGAAAAAATGGTTTTTCTAGAGAATGAACCACATTTTATTTAAGCAAAAATTTTCATTAATTAGCAGAAAAATTAAGTGCACAAATTTGTCTTAATGTGGTTGTGCGATAATTTGTGAACAGAGTTGAACAGAATCAGTCACAAACAAAAATATTATCAACAAACATTTTACTTTATTTGTCTTACTTTCAACAGCAATATAAATTTTGGTAAATTCTTTATTATATAAATTTCTAGTAATATTTCATTATTCTACAAATATTTAACCTTTCAAGCATTTTAATTTTTTTTTATTTTTCATTTATTTAATTTCTTAGATTTTTCAACTGAAACCCAATTAATTTTCTAATAAAAATCAAATAAACTATAGTTTCAAACTTAACGAAAAATATTAATAAAATTTTATTATAAAATTATCTATAAAATTAATCTAAAAGTTTTCTGATTTTTACAATAAAATGCAAGTTTCAAGTACATAGTTACAAAGACTCTTCCGCATTTTTTTTCTATACACAAAAATCTTCATTAAACATCTACAAACTCTCGGTATCGCAAGTTTCCAGATATAACTTTTTTTTTTGTCGAGTCGATTGCGGTCAGCATGTGAATACCTGATTGAAAAAGTAAGGTTGGGTTTTGGAGAAAGTTAGAATTGCCTCAAGCCAAGAAAAAAAACGTTAAAAGCACTCAATGAAAGCAAATTAGCAAACTGAGCTGCTCTCAAGAAATTTGTGTAATTTAAAGCTCAACAAAAAACCAGAATCTCAAAGAAATTCTTTTGCAGCAAAATGCGCAGTATCTTTTAATTGGTTTATTATTTTATTTTTATTTTTTTGAATTAGCTTACTCATCTAAAATGCCGCTATTTTATTTTAACAATTTTGTAATCAATTAAGCGTTAAAAGTTAAAAAAACCTAAATAAAGTTAAAAAAAATCACTTCTATACTTCCGGGTATTATGATGCAGTTTATTAATATACAAACATACATACTTACAAAAGTGTATATGTATGCAGTTATGCGTGTTTAATGTGTATTAATATTATAAACATTCAACTGTTATCGATTTAAATGCGGCGCAGCTTCTTTTGAAATTAACTACATTGACCTTGACGCAAATCGCGGTTAAGCAAATAAATTTAAATAAAATAAACTTAAAAACCCACAACTGAGTATTACAATTAATTCATTGGTTGAAATAATAGGTCACTCAAAATGTGCGTGCGCACTTATGAATGTGCTTGTCAGTGTGTGTTTGCATGTATGTATGTATGTGTGTATATGCGATTGAATTTATGTAAAGCTGAAGATTTGAAGTTACCTCCAAATATTTTATTTGGCTGTGATGGTGTGAATTAAAAGTGTTATTTTTGTTAACTCTTGGTGGAGCATAACTGTTTCTAAACAAATTTTTTGTATTAATACTAAATCACTGAACTTTATAGAAACACGCTTTATTTTAAAATATGCCGTTTTCTTGCGCTTACTTAGAACTCTCACCAGGTATTTGACAGGTCACTGTAGGCCATCCATTTTCATAAAATAGACTCTCGCTTGCTACAAACTGTAGGTTTTGTGGCTTAAATGCGGAGATCTCTGAGTGAATGCCCAAATAAAAGTGGACTCAGGCTTAAACACCTGAAAGGGCGACTACTATCTCCATTCAGAATATGGACAACCACACCCACCAAAGTGCTTAATTTCATAAATATCCTAAGGATGGAGTGACCACTTAAAGGATTAGCACATTCGATTTTGTGAGGTCGCAGCGCTACTATGCCCTAATAATATTACTAATAATAATAATAATTCTTACGAGTAAACGCCTCATTTATTCTTACCTAGTCAAGGCGGACAGTCAGTTGCGGAGAAGCGCAGGTAGTGTTGATGCCTCGTTTTGCCTTTAATCTGCCTCGAAACCCTAGGAACTCAATGAATTTTAACAAAAATTTTGAGTACACCTGATGCGATCTACATAGCCGCTTAACTATCCGACAATGTAGCATTACTCTAATCTAAATTTTTTCGTGGGAAATATTAATTTCTGCCTCGAAAAAAGATATCTTTGAGTTTAAGGGTAACGCAAAAATCTTAGTTTTGGCTCAAATAGGTCAACTGTACCTTCTAAATGTACCAAGTACATTTGTCGTTGTAAAATAAAACATTTTGAACCTTTATTAGAAATGAAACACAGTAAAGCGTCGCTAAATGTATACACAAACACACACACACACACACACATAACAATGACGCCTTGACTAAGTAGTAATAAAAATTTTGAAACATGCGATACTCATTTCCACCTTACTATTCAAATTTAACTAAAAGCAATAAAAGCAATTTGTTCTAAAGTCATAAAATTGCGCATCACCAACAACCAAAGTCAAAGTCAAAGCAATATTTTTTTTTTATTACAACCTTGACACTGTACAAATTGCTTAGCAACCATACATCGTTTAACGGTACTAAACGTGTTCGCAGCAGAAAAAAGTTACTATTATTAATCATACTATGTTGTTAAACATAAACGTATGTACGTGTAGAAAAAAACAAAAACAATTCACAAAATAAAAAAAAAATTGTTAAACGAAAAAAGCTTAATGAAAACCCAAAACTACCACACAATGAACAACTCTCGAACGTGTAGAAGGAAGCGAACTGATTTGCTCTCGCGCTACCAGTTTGAACGCACGCACCAAGGCCAGGGTTAGGTGCAAACGCATGCGCCCAAGGCCAGCAGCTAGCGACAAGTTGCCGATGCCGCCGCCGCCGTTCGTCTAGCCAAAGGCCCACTGCTGTGGACAGCGTTAGCGCTTTCGTGGACACCAATCAATGATCAAGTGCAGCAATGTGTTTATTGTTGTTGCCTTTTTTACATTGTATATTTTTTGTTTTGTTTTTTTTTTTTGACACACACGTTTTTGTTGTGAGCGTAGAAGATCGCTCAAGCGATATGTGCAAGGAATTCAAATTGTTACATCAAAAAACGTATTTCTTTACAAGAAGAAAAAAAAAAGAAAACATATTATTTAACGAATCTACGTTATTTTGCCAACAACTTTTTTATTGGGTTTTAGTGTTTTTTAACTGCTATTGTTATTTTGAAACGCTACTGCAATTTGTACTAATTTTAGTTTTTATAAATTTACCTTTAATTTCAGCATACTCTTTCATAACCCGCAACCTTATTTTGCCACTTGCGAAGGCCACAGTTCGTCAGCTTGACGAGTTTAACGAGCGACTTAATTTCCAAATTTTTTAAACACCCGCTAACTGAAAATCATTCACATTGGCGCCGCCAACAAATCTCAATTACGCGATGGCTGTCATCACCGAGCATGGCAGCAGCACCGAGGAGTTAACGCTCAAGGAACAAAATGAGAAGAATCTCAAGAATATCTGCACTGTGCCGGAATTCTTTGCGCATAAAAATATTTTCATTACTGGTGGCACTGGTTTCCTCGGCACGGTGCTGATTGAAGAGCTTTTGGATACACACCCCGATATTGGCACAATTTATGTTCTAGTCAGAGGCAAGCGCAAGTTCGATCCCAATGAGCGTATCAGCCGTTTGCTGCAGAAGCCGGTGAGTGTATATCGACTATGAGTGTTATCGGTGTCGATGCATTTTTTTTTTCTCGATATTTTTATGATTAACGCTCATTTCGGCGCTAACGTCATATTTGTAAAGATCGATTATTTCATCATTTCTAGTTATCAAAGTTCGTTTAATGTCAATCGTTATCTTTGTTGTTGTTATTGTTATCGTAAGATAAATCACTGTAACGATTATATCGTTATCGCTATTCATATTATTTATCATCTCACTTTTTTATTTATCGTTATCGGTTTTGGGTATGGGTATCGATATCTCTTACGTTATCATTCTAGTTATCGAAAACTGTATTTTTATCGTTATACGCAGAATTATTTTTATCGTTAACACATAAAATGTATCGTTATTGTTGCTTTTGTCATTTGAAAACTCACTTAAATACACAAAACTCACAAAATATTGTTACAAAGCTTTAGTATTCGAATTCGGCATTTTCTCGAAAAACCGTATTCTCAGTGCTAAAACTACAAAAATATAGAATTATCGCTTAAAAAAGAGAGAACTTTTGAGAATAAAATATTCAGCAAATTTCTCCGCTTTCACTTCAACAACAGCTCTCAATTATTATCGAACGAAATTCAATGGTTGGAGTAATTAGAAGACTCGGTAAAAGAGAAAAAACAAAAAACAAAATAATAAAAAAAGCACACTAATTTTACAACTAGTAACATATAATTTATCCTTGGCTACACTGACGATACACAATTTCACTTAAGCTTTACAAATCTTTTTAATGAAAAAACGGCAATCACCAAACCACAACCCAGCAGCGCTTAACCGTAACGGCTTTGCTGGTAAATAATGCGAGGGCCGAACGACTTTCAGTGAACTGCGACATTTAAACAAATTGGGCGGATGTAGACAAATGCGCTGGAAATTATGAAGATATAACACAAGGAAGTGAAAAGCAAATTATTGAAGCTCAAATTATGTTGTACGAAAATAGCAAAAAAAAAAAAAAAAAATAAATAAAGCTTACCATTCATGCGACGCGAAAAATTATTTATTTTCGTTTCTTCGTCATTTCGAAATTTTCGTTTTGGTGACACCACCCACACGCACTCAAGTCACTGACCGTTGTCCATTGGTGCGTTTCAATGTGGCGCATGAGTGAAACGTCACACGCTCCAAAAATATAAAGCAGCACAGAAAGCTAAATAAAAATTTAAAAAAAAAAATATATACTGCAAAAATATACAACGGTACGAGTGTAGCAAAATAATTGCGCGCTTAATGACACATGAAGTGCGATTTTAGTTGTTAATTAATGCGACTACATTGCATTGACGAGTCATGCAATGTTATTATTATTTGTTACTATTACTTTTACAATGGCAATAAATTTAAATGTAATTGCGCAATAATGTCAAAATATGCAGTTTGCAAATTATTAAAAAAAAACGAACGAACGAACGAAAATCGGCGTGAGTGGAGTCGAGAAAATATCAATTACTCGTACATATTTATGAGAAAATATGAAAAATAATAATTTTGCAAAAAATTATCGTTGAAATGAAACTAATATTTTAAAGTAAAAATTACTTTATATCGTAAAATTTTGAATTTAAAATTTGTAAGTGTGCTTAGCATAACTTTTGAGCTTCTTATTATCAACTTGACATAAGGTAGCTGAGTAATAAAAATTGAGAATGAAATGAGCTGTTGTATCATTTGAAATTTATTTTTTGTTACTTGGCCATGCAAAGTATTGTTATTCATTTAAGATTGGTATGGACCATGATTCAATTATTAAAGGTTTAGTAACTAAGCAGCTAGCTCTCTCACTTTTTGTCAAACTGCTCCCTTAGCAGCCAAACCGTGTCGCTTCTTAAAAATAAAAATAGTAGTAACATGAAAACTTTTTAATACCTAAAAACTAACAGGCAAAACTTTTTGTTTCTTTTGTCCACGTAAACAGTAAGTACAAATCCGACTTTTAAAGACAGCCTTTTTTCTAATTACAAGATTGACCCCGTATCGTAAATATGTCACGTAAATGTGTATAAATTACGCGCTTTTTCATTGAATGCCTTTCGAACGCATATAAATTCGATGTGACGCAGTGGAAAGTTTTGTAATTTTTAGAAGGAATATGTTTAATTAAATTAAAAATAATGTGACATAATGTGATAATTAGGGACTGGAATTTGATGCATTTACATGGTTTTTTTTTTTTTGGAACCTTAGAAAAGTTTTGATCAAACATAAATACGAATCATACATTTTTCTTTAATATGGCATTGATTTGTTTTTGCATATTTTTGCATAGTTTGTCTGAAATGAATACTTTTGCACATTTTTTTTCATTTCTCTGTAGTCCCAACCTTTTTTTTTTGTTAAATTTTTTTTTTGTAGTTCCACACAACAAACATAGTTACATATGCCGCAATCGTCACTCGCGTCAATAAGCGGAAAAATAAAAGTTGTTTTTGCAAGGTGCTGGTATTAAAGAACATTTGGCATTCATAAGTTGCAATTATGGATTTTTGAGTGAAACTATCACTAAACTAGAAGGGCGGATGTCATTAAAGCAACAAATTATTTTAATCGATAAAGCGCAACAAAAAATCAACGATGTGGATGGAGCATTTGCTGAAGATATAAAAGAAAAGTTAAAAACAGTGTTAAAAAAAAATTAAAGAAATTTCAAAAATTATTAATTTTGGCCAGGAAAATTGTTCAGTAAAAAATTACACTCCAAATAAACTTGCCGCTTTCAAAAATGCACCATTGTCTTCGGTCGGTGTGGAAAGATCGTTTTCACTATACAAACATTTTTTTAGATCAAACCGTACGAATTTTACATTCGCTAATTTAAAAACAAAAAAACAATTTATTTTATATGCAAATAAAGCTTTAAATTCTGAATAAATAAAATACTTAATATGAAATTTATAATAAATAAATGAATGAATGATATTTTTCAATACATATTTTTGTTTTTTTTTTCAATGCATATTTTTTTATTTTCACTGTATGTTTTTAGCACATATTTTCAAATTTTTAATGCATCAAATTTCAGTCCCTAGTGATTCTCATCAAAAAACATGAATTTGTAAGAACTAAATTTTTGAGTTATGAAGTTTTGTAATATATAAAGATTCTCTTTCTTAAATTTCGAATTATTATGGTTTTCGCCGTCCAGGGGTTCGTCATAATATTAAGAATAATCCTGATGTCAATGGTATGTATGTAAATAAAAGGAATAAAGCGAATAAATAACTTAAATATTTCAAGATAATGTTTTATGATCAATCGAAATTATTTGTCGTTTATGTAGTTCATGGGGCAAATAAATTGAAAATTTATTCGCTGGTTAAAAATTAAAAAAAAAATGTACTAATAAGTACATAAATATGTTTTGTAAACGTAGCTATTGTATTTTTTAATTTAAATGAAATGCCTCCGAAATTTATAGTTAAAAGAATCAGTAACATTTTACTATTAATTATTTACTTTTTAAGAAAGGCAAAAAAATTCTAACCCGGGGAAAATTTCAGTTTAGCACCCCCCGAATTGAAAACCAAGGGGGTGATGGAGGACCTCCTGATTACGAATATATAGTTTTTAGCTGCCGGGCCTTATAGTTTACGAGATATTAACACTTAAAGTTTTTTAAATGCACACTATTATATTGGTTATTTCACTGAAAATTAAACTAAAAACACTTATCAACCGTCTGTAAAATGCAAATAATTAACATTTCCGAGCTCGCACTATTAAGAAAATTATTATTTAAACTGTTTATTAATAAATATTAAATATTGATATTCAATTCGGGGGGTGCTAAACTAAATCGCAGCCCTAACCCGTTTTCCATACTACGTAAAACAACCCTTTATAAAGGAGTGTCAAAATTTGAATGTCATTATTATTAATTATTACCTAACCTTTTATAATTGAATCATGGTTATGGACATGATACAATCATTTTTAAAGCTAGTTTCACTCTCTCATTTCAGACGCCATATTAACCATTTGGCAGTAACAATGTTCCGGATTTTCGTGCTACCAATTCCTTATTTAAAAAATCCTCTATTTTTTGACATTAAGAACAGCAAAGACAACAGAAAAAAAATGTGAATATGTGCAAAACTGTTGTTTAAGGTCATAGTCGTACATACGAGTACACATCGTCGTCCGAATAAATAAATGTCGTATGCGAAAAAAGGTCCAAATTTAGTTAAGAATGCAGTTATACTAAACTAATTAAGATCTTTTAAAGGGAGTTCTGTGTTTTTGGATTTCTCTTTAATTTTCCGAGATATTGCGCAAAATTTTGTCGCATGTGCAAGGTCGAAGCGATTTCGTTTAATTTTATTTTTTTTCATATAAAAATTCCGTGCTTTGAGCACTCGGAAAAATATTGTCAAATGCTCAAATATCGTTGGACAAAATTTAAAAATCTGTTAAATTTTATCGTAAAATCTTTAAATTTTGTTCATACCGTCGCACGGATACTTAAATGTTGTATGTGAAAATATTGTAAATAAAGTTAATAATGCAGTTATTTTCTATCTGTCAAGCCATTTCAAATGGGTTATTCGTTTTTTGATATCTTGTTTAGTTTTCGATTGAGTATTACATTTGTCGTATGCCATGCACATTACTCCAAAACAAAATTTTACTAAAGAAAATCCTTCATAAATTCAAAAGTAATTAAGAATAAACAATTTAAATGAAATATTTTAAGATCTTCTCAAACTAGTAATATTCTTCGAGACTTTTATCGTCGACTTTTTGAGAAATTGAATTCTCAACTTCAATTGCGATTTCCCAAAAGTCTTCAAAAGTAACAAGCAAGTCAACTTTGCTAAGCAATTATCGCCTATCAAAAACTTTCCTCATGTTAATACAACTCTCTAAGGCTTAAAAAACTATTGGTTTTGAAACGAATTTTCGTCATCCCTTGTCAAGTTTGGTTTTATGAAAAGCTTAAAAAATCTTATAAGCCCTGATTTTAACGCAAGCTTCCTGTTTTTTTTTCAATTCTATTCGAACTTATAAATGCACGTAACTCTGACTAACTAACGTTAGATGGGTTTATGGTAAAGAATTGACCATATATTGTATATTTACATTAATCAATAAAATGCCACTGCATTGGTGAAAAAATATACAACCAATAAATGAAACATTCACGAATCACTGCACGTGCATAAAATTATGATCCGCTTACAAATGCGAAAGTAGAGAGAAATCTTATTAAATTACTTTATATTCAGTATTCTCAGATGAGGTGACATATTTTTATTACACTACGTCTTTTCAAAAAGTGAAATCAAAGCAAAGAACAGAGGTTGAATAAAATTAATTTCATATTTTAGTCATCTGAAAGCTGGCCTTTTCCGAAGACTTTCGACGTGCTGGATTCAAATTTAAAACCGCATTTGAGGCCGCATAATGTTGAGGTATAATTTCTTTGAGAAACATTCAAAAGTAGATACTAAGCATTTCTTCGCTCGAAAATGCTTTTTTAATTTTAAAAAGTTCTTTATTTAAAGCTTAGCAAGCATCCGCTAAGTTCGCAAAATTTCCAAAATAGAAAAATTTTAAATTAAAGCATCTACACTTTCTGCTTTATTGTGGCGGATAAATGCGGTCTTGTATACGATGCAAATTTAATTTAATATAAGTCAGACGAATTTCTATTTATGCTAATGTAGGCTTGTCTACTAGCCTGGAGTTTGATAATACAAACTAACTTGAGAATATAATTTTTGCAAAAGTATCACTCGAATTGAGACATCAAGATTTTGTTTAATAGTCGCTCGACGCTAGCGTTGTCTGATGAGTAATTATTTTTGTCGGATCATAAATATGATTTTTAGTAACACCAGCGCCAATTGAAGGTGAATGTCTGTCCAATAACAACAATTGCAACGCATGTATGGAGGTCGAGTTCGAAATTGAGTTCGCCGCTTAAATCTTTTGTGTTTACTCAACTTAAGAATTTCCTTTCAACGAAATTATTTTCGAACTCCCGCAGCTTACTGCACAGAGTAAAAAAGAAATATTTACACAACAGTTTCAACATTAATACTTGCATGCTTATTTTCATTTGTGCTAAATAATTGCTTAAACCGTTTTGGCAGTAAAAATTTATTTGGGACGGATGTTGAAGTGAACAATAATTAAATTTGTTCAGTTTTATATTGCTGTTATTTTGTTTACGTGCATATATTTAATGACAATTTAAATGTAGTTTAAAGGGAAGATCAAAAATTGCATTTTTTTGCAGTTTCACAAAGTAATTAACCTTAAATAAAACTACATTTTCATATTAACTCAAATTTTATTATTACAAATGAGTATATTTTTTTTTTGTAATCACCTTTACTTCCCTTTATACAATTTGCAACATGTTTTTAATGCAATCTTTCATAAAATTCCACGTCTGTTATTATTGTCTCCCCACAGATCTTTCAGAAGTTCAATGAGAAAGCACTCGCTAAAGTGGTGCCCGTTGTCGGCGAGCTGAGCGAAGTGAATTTTGGCTTTAACGAGATAATTCTGAACGAACTCATCGACAAAGTGAATGTGATCTATCATAGCGCCGCCACTATAAAATTCAGCTCGCCACTGCGTACGGCGATCAAAACGAATTTGACCGGCACGATGCGCACAATTGAATTGGCTAAGAAATTAAAAAATCTCTCCGCCTACATCTATCTATCCACTGCGTTTTGCAATAGCAACAATCGTGGCCTGATTGTTGAAGAGGTTTACAAGTCACAATTCGATCCGTATGAAATGATGAATATCGCCGAAGATGATGCTTATTGGGAAGATTTCACAGATGAGAAATGCAAGGAGATCATTAATGATCATCCCAATACATATACGTTCACAAAGAATCTATCGGAGAATTTATTGATTGCGGAGATGTCAGACTTGCCAGCGGCCATTGTGCGGCCATCGATTGGTAGGTTGGAGGAATGGAATATTTATATGCATACACGAGTATGTATTTATATAAATACATATGTATGTAGATATGTATATGTATATGTGCGCCGAGTTTCTTTTTTAAATACGTCGCTTAAGATTTAATATACTCGTATTAGCTTTGGGTGAATAATAAATAGCAGAAACATGTAAAATTCGCAAGATAAAACAAAAAAGAACACATTGCGGCTTGCTATTTTAATTTCTATTTTTGTAGCTTAAAAAATTTCCATAAATTTACCGTTAGTTGTTGATATGTAAATAATATGAAAGCAACAAATTTACATGCGCGATTATAAAGATTATAATTTAATGTATAAAATATACGAAAAAAGTATCTAACAAAAAATATAAAAAATTCGCGCATGAATAGTTAAGTGGAAATATCAAAAAAAAATCTGTAAAGAAGTGTTTAGGATGATCAGTTTCATATCGAAATTCAGTAAGTGGTCCCCGTCTCTCAAAGAGACAAAAGTCACAATTTTAGACCAGTTGGCGTTCATTAGTCTCAAAACAAAGTCTCTAAGCTCAAAATAAAGACTCGAATGTCCGAATTCAGTAACTTGGTATCATCTCAAGTCTCAACATGTGCTAGATATTATTGCCTTCCCTCTCTTTCACGTTCTTCTGTTTTGTTTTTACTTTAATTTTTTTGTGACCTGCTCATCATGAGCCTCTGTCTCAAAATAAAGTCTCTAATAGCCGAATTCAATAACTCAGTCTCAAGTCTCAAAATGAGCTAGAAATAATTGCTTATTACCAGGTCACAATTTTAAGACTTTATTTTGAGACTAGAGGCTTTATTTCGAAACTAATGAATGTCAACTGGTCTAAAATTGTGACTTTTGTCTCTATTCGAGACTGAGACTGCTTACTGAATTCGGGGGTAAATTCTGAGCAGGTCACAAAAAATAAAAATAAAAACGAAATAAAAAAACACGAAATTTTAAGACTTGAGATTATACCAAGTTACTGAATTCGGGCATAAATCAAAAAGGTAGAGACGAATAAATTTAGAGACTTGAGATCATACGAAGCTACAGAATACCGGCATTAGATCAACAACAGTTTGTATGTATTATAATTATATTAATTAGTTGTTTAAAAATAATACAATTTTTAATTAAAATTTTTCTTTCTGCAAAATAATTTTATAATAATCACAACCTAGTCAACACTCAAACTCATAACTTTATTGTGTTTCCTTTCAGTTTACGGCACGTGGGAGAACCCAATGAAGGGTTGGGTTGGCAATGCCAATTCCGGTCATCTTGGCTATTTGGCCGGTTTTGTCAAAGGCATCTTTCGTACGCTGAGCGGTCGTGCCGCCTCCATCATTGACATCATTCCATGCGATTTTGTGATCAACTCGTCCATAGTTATGGGCTGGTATGTGGGTACACATACCGTCGATCAACCCGAAGTTATACACTGTACATCGGGTGAGGTTAATCCGCTTACATTGCAGGAATTTACAGTCATCATGAATGAGAGCGTTCAGCGGCATCCACCAAATAGTTTCGTCTGGAAGCCGAGTACAAAATTACGCAATGGCTGGCGTTACAATCTCTTCTTCTATCTATTTCACATATTACCCGCGCTCGCGTACACCATACCAGAAAAATTATTCGGCATTGGAATGCCACAGCATACGTGAGTGTGAAATGTAGACAAAATTTACAAGTACAATACATTTTGTTGCTAACTATTCATTTTTTGTATTTTTTTGTTTGTTTGTTTTCTTTTAGTGCGTTCGAGTATATGCGCGTCTTTCATAAGGGTACCAAAGCCTTCGACTATTTCTTGGACAAAGATTTTCGCTATTCATTTAAAAATTCGTTGCGCATTATGTCGCTAATGCATGAGAGTGATAGAAAACGTTATAACTTCGATTCGAGTCTGTGCGATTGGTCGGAATTCATCGATCGCTGCTTGATCGGCGTGCGTCGCTTTTACTTTAAGGAGGCGGCAGAGACCACAGAATGGCATCGCATGTATTGGAAAGTGTGAGTATGCCAGTTTTTTTTTTTTTATTTTTTTTTTTGCAAATTCGCTGCATTTTTGTGCTACAACGCGATTTTAATTATTTTTTCTCCACCTCAATTTACAGTTTCAATGTGATTCACTATGCCGGTTTTGCGGTGCTCTTCCTTTGTATCTTTGGCGTTTGCGGATTTATCTTCGGTCTGCCCATCGGACTCACAATGGCGCTGGTTATCTGGGGGTTTTTGGTGTGGTTATAAATGAAATTTAGAGCGGAGTTCTAATGCCAGAACTACTTTCCACTCCACAACACTCACTTCAGTCACAAATTCACCTCACCACATTGCTATACTACGAACTACAAAAAAACAAAGAAAAGCTATCATTTTAGTTTTTAATTTTATATCTAAAAGTGTTTGTTTATTCAATCAAAGACGTTAATGGCATCATTTTCTATATTCGTAATTATAACTTCAAACAAAATTAAAAAAACAAAAAAACGGAAACTAGTACAAGTCACTCTTATACTAAAAGGGTAAAGTAATACTATTTAAAAAAAAAATTATAAATATAGAACGGTGAAATAAAAATAATTATTAATTTTACCTACTTTTGTAAATTAGTAGTTTAAGGGGAACAAGAAGAACAACAAGAAAAGTAAATGCCAACAACAAAACTACTTATTTGTTTTACATAAACAAAATTAACATAACTACCTTATAACTTTCAGAAAATAAGTTTACTTAAAACAAATCGAAAATGCCTTAACCGGCTTAAAATATTAATTTCCAATCAGAAAAAGTGGAGTAAAAAGTTCGGCAAACATTTAAAAAACTATTGCCTGGTTTTTATTTTGTCAAATCTGACATCAAATGTCATCAGTTAAATGTTATACTGCAATCACAGCAATGTCGACGTCAGTTGAGAGGCAGTTTTTTTTAATGTCAAAACCAAACATGAATATCTGTATATACATATTTGACTTGCTTTCAGCGCGAGCTCTAGGCGTTGTAGTCAGTTTAAGTTCCGAAAATTTTAAAAAATATATATATTTTAATTTTTAGTTTAATTATATGAAATGTATGTTGTGCAATTTATCAAATAATAAATATTTTAATATGTAGAGCGTGGTTTTTTATTTTGCGGATTGAAAGTCTAGAGATTTATTTTCAGCTTTAGAATATCTTCAAATTTTTAAATGCGACTATAACAAGTTCTTCCTTCCTTGGGTTTAAAATTTGGTATTTTTAAAGGCTGTAAATAAATTCTGTCAGTAGTTGAGTATCCTTTTCTCTACTGTCGTCATCATTAGTTGAACTACGATACATTCTTTGCATATACTATTGTAATATGGTTTGGACTGAGATTCGATTTAAAACTGCTATTTTTTACAATATCTATCACCATTTCAAACTGAAAATGTACGCTAGAATTTGCAAGTGAATGCTAATTATCACCCTAAAAGAATAAATAGCAAAGATTTTCGTTTCGAAAACCTTCGATCACTATTTGAACATAACGGCTCCATCATTGAAGGTAGAGCTTTATCAATTTTTTTTCAAATGCAGCCTAAATGTATGCAATATGTTTGTATTAAAGTGCAGCTTTGCATTTTTCAGTATTAGATAGGGAAGATATTCAATGTAGCAGAACATGAAAATTGTCAGTAAAGGTATTCACACTAAGCTCATAAGTTCGTTACTAAGCAATCACGTGGAATTTCTTGTTTTTGTTAACAAACGAAAGTGCCGAACTGCCGACTAACGAACCATCAAGTTGGAAAGCTTGGCAGTTTTATCGTTAGTTGGCAAAACAGAGAATATATGAAAATGGAGGCGTAAAGAATATAAAAGAGTAGCGATGTTTTTATATTTTTATTTCTTTGTTTAAATTATACTTTTATACTAAAAAATTACTATAACTCTACAGTCAATACAAAACTAACGAAATATGTTAGGTCAAGGGAGTCGCAAGGCACGTTTTCCGAACTGCAAAAATAACGAAATTTGTGTGCAGAGCCTTCATACGATTCTTACTACTTTTTTAACACCGCAATTTCGTACATATGCAGTAGCAAGGCGAATTTAACAAGGTTGTGTTGAGGAGCCAGCTGGTTTTTTTTTTTGCTTTTTTTCGCTTTGCTGGACTGAATGTCAAAGGGCTTCGTTCTGATGGGCTGGGGATGTAAATCACCTACAAAAATTTGACATCCAGTTCAGCAAAGCAAACACAATATACATATACGCTTACCACCACCTCCTTGATAAATTCGCCTTGTGCAGTAGCTTTCATCAAACTGGCTACCAATTTGTTGCTACTAAAACTACGCCACCACCAATTGCGCCAATTCAGTTCAACTTTGGCTTCGAGACGTATTGGTTGTGTTTTTTTTCGAACGCTGAAAACAAATATTTATTGTTGACTCATCGCGACAATATTATTATTGTGCCTTATTTGCATTGCCGCAGTGTAGATTAAATTAAAGTAAAAAAGGTAAAACAAGAAATACATACTTACATACATATGTACATATGTACTTCGGTGCATACTAAAAGCTGCACAAGCATAATAATTCGGGCCACACAAATTTTATAAAGCAAGAACGGAGCGTAATTGAGATCGTTTGACGTAAAGGTCGTAAATATTTTCAAGTGTTCTTCATTTCGTGTTTAATTCTACGTTTCGTTTCGTTGATCTTCTTTTTATTGTTGTTAAATTGTGTACATTTTGTTTTGTTGTTCGCTGCGATTGTATTAGTGCGGTGCGGTGCGTTGCGTCGCTTATTTGCCGATTTGATTAACACATGATACGTAGCGGCGGCAACAAAAAGAACAGAGACGAATAAACAAAGAAAAAGAGCAAAAACCATCAATTCTTATGAAAATAAAGAAAAAAAAAACGCTTGTAAAGAAATCTCCTTTCAGCGAGCTTAGAAAATTACATATTTTTATGTTTTTAGGTTGGCATCGTCGGCGAGAAAGTTTTAAAAATTTTCTTCATAGAAAAACGAGATACTAAGTTAAGTCAAAGCAAGTCAGCAGAGGTGGCGTAAACAAAAACAAACACGTATCTCAAGTGGAACAAGCAAAGAGAGCAGCACGAAAATGGCAGAGTAAGTTGTTGAAATTACTTAAATTTTTGGGTTGGGCACACGAGTTACTATACTCTTATTTTTTTTTTTGTATTTTTACTTGTGGGCGGTTTTTGATATATAATGTAATAATCACTTCGCGTTTTTTTTTTTTTTTTGATAATTACAACTCTGATATGTTTTCTTTTAAATTGCCAATAAAAGCCATTTTTGGTGAATGATTACTTACGGTATCTTTCCATTGCCGCTTGCAATCTATTCTTAACAACACAATCTTCTCGAACAGATCAATGATCAGTCGCAGCACTGCAATGCGTCAAGGTCGGTCAAAACTGGCTGAGGGGGGAAGATCAAGCTGTTGGGAGTTGCATACTAAGCGAGTAGTATTCAATCAAAGAGACGTTACAACCATTCACGCTAAAATTAAAATCAATTAAACTGTTGTATTTACATACACATACATATGTATGTATGTATGTAAATTTTATTAAAAGTTTTTCTCTTCCTTTATTTTTGCAATCCTTGAACTCACTTGTCACCGGTTAATTGATGCAATAATTTACCTATACCTACTACACATTATTCAATCGTGTGATAATTGTTTCTGCAAGTGAAAGGTTAAAAAAACAAGACTTAAGTTATCATAGCCTACATACAAATATATATATGTATGTAAATATTTTCATACTTTGAGCGGATGCATGGTATAATCAGGTGATTAAATCAGCCTCTGTGATTACTTGTGTGAAGTAAAGTAACTAAAATAACGTTTGTAATATTGTTCTCTTTACGCTGAATTTTCCGTTAAACCATGTAATGTTATATTCTTAAAACGGGCGCGTTTACACAAACATACTCATAATATATAATATAATTTTGGCGCTTACACTATATAGCTCAGTGTTTGGCCGAGCTTCTCCTACCATTTGTGGTGTGCGTCTTTATATTATTCCACAAATGGAGGGACCTACAGTTTTGTGCCGACTCCGAACGGCAGATGTATTTAATGAGAAGCTTTTTCATGGCAGAAATACCCTCGGAGGTTTGCCATTGCCTGCCGAGGGGTGACCGCTATTAGAAAAAACTTTCTCTATGATTAAGATTTTGTTTGCCCTGACTGAGATTCGAACCTCGAACTCACCGGCATATCGAGTTATAGCACGCACCGCTACCAATTCGACCACAGCGGCCACAAACATACTCATGCATGCATATAATTGGAGTTCCCAAAAATTGGTCAATATGCAGGACGTCGAAAATCATAGGATAATCTTTGATAAGCTCGCGCACATGTGTTTTAAGTACTTGTACTTGTAAAACCGTTCCTGATCTGATCTAACACACCCGATTAATCTACCACCGATCAATGATTATTTGATATATCCAAAAAAAGAACCCGAAAAAAGAAGTAACCTCATATCGAAACCATCTTTGACAGCACATAAGTTGACAATGTAAAATGACGTTGAGCAACACCACCAGCTCAAGCAAAGAATAAGAAAGGACCTTTCCGAGCTGTTTGATACTTAACAAGATTTCAGGCTGATTGTTTTGACGTCATAACGTTAACCTCACGGGTTAACAAGTAAACGACGGCCTCACAGGACATCTCAAATCATCAAATACAGTATCCGTATTAATTTAAACGCTCTCACATAACTGTAGAAAATGAGGAACTTCAAAGAATTGGCGAACATTTTGTACTTGGGAACCAGCATTAACGACCACCCAAAAATCCAAAGAAGAATGTTTCTTTCCTCAACAAGCGCTACCTTAAAATAAGAGGGCAGTAAGTCGAGTCGTAAGTACATCATAATATCAAATGGTCTTTGAAATGATCGAGAAAAGAAAGATGCATGGACCTACAAACACGCCTTAGAGACGGCGAATACAGCCAAAAGCGGACTTTCATAAAAGCAAATAGAGTAGCGAATTAGAATTTAAGAGCTCTGCTGGCTGTCATGCATATATGTAAATATATAATTGATCCAGCATTCTGAACAGATCGACATACACTAGTGTTCTTCTATAAGAAGTGAAGATCTGGGCTTAAGCACCACAAAATTCATATATGCCATTCTCAAAGTTCTGACATACATACATATGTACATATTTACAAAATATTTCATTAACTAAATTAATTTTTGCTATATTCCAAGTGCACATTTATTCCGCACTTTAAACTGTTGACAGTGAAATATTTGAAGTTTAGTTTCTAACAATGTTCAAATGCGGATCTGAGTTAATGGACTCATTACCTCATTTACTTTCTACTCCGCGCTGCACGCATTAAATTTTTAAGCTATGTATGTATGTACATTACAATATTTCTTACATACTTAAGTCAACTTTAATTTACTTAAAGTCAGCTTAAAAATATAAACGTGAATACTTAGAAAAACGGAAATAACAAAAGTGGGTATGTTTTAAAAATCACTACTTTTATGCAGGTAATTTAATCAGAACTTTATCTTATCTAAAGTCATATCAAAAATCTTGAACGAAAATCAACTTTAATTTTGTTTGTTAGCAAAGGTCATAGTATCAACATAGATAAGTAGCACAGTTAAACAGATAAGTACTTGATATTTTATAACGTTGCTAAATGGAATGAAATGGAACCCGAATATATATTAAGCGTTTGTTTAATTCGGAAGTGGAATAACAGTTGGGCAGAGTCTCTACCAAAAGATAAGAAAGCAAAAAGTAAAAACACCTGCATGTATTTTTTTTTTTTTTGGCAATTTTATGAAACTGTAACCAATTTTTAAACATAGACGTGCGTGGCTTATTACTTTATATAATAATAAAAACGAGATAGTTGCATAAAGATGCTCACATGTGACATTTTAATTAATGGCATATCCCAACATAATAAACAAAAAAAAAAGCCCACTACAATTAAATGCAATAATATTTCGTCATTACTGAATCTCCACTGCATAAGGTCACTAAATTATGCAATATACTATTAGATATTCATACATTGAAAACAAACGCATATGTTTATTAAAGACAAATATAAGTTACGTGTCTTAGCATTTATTTCTTTGCTTATCGGCGAGGTTGGCGTTCCACATGTGATGTGCTTTCCGTTTCTGCTCTGAAAGAGAAGCATCATATCTTTTTGTATACTTGTAGATAACTATGTATTGCAGCAAGTTCCACCTTTATTTTCATTAGGGTGCTTCTTATTTGACCAAACTTTTTTTTTAATTTTTATCGCGCGTCATACTTATGTTCATACATACATATATTATTTTCTAAGACATAAAATATTTGAAATACTTTTTTTGCATTTTTTAATTGTATACAGAGTTCGCTACCATCAAATAAAAAAATTTTTTAAATTATTACTTTTTTTATTTCAAAATTAGAAACTAACGTAGATTATTGAATTTATTCTACTGGCGCTGCTCATCAATATTTCCCACAAAAAAATCTCAAGCGTGCGTCATATAACGGATATCGCGAAAAATTGTCAGATACAATTTTTCTTTTAAATGGTTAAAAATCAAAAGTTAAAAAAATTGCATACACTGAATTCAAAATTGTTCTGATTCGCATATACAAATTTTTCTAAAAGCATATTTTTATTTTCTCCAAAAAAAAATTTCTCGCTTTTGTTATTTTGGAGAGAAGCGAATCGCAAGTAGACGCGTCTACTTTTCGAAAGTTGAAAATTAGTAGCACCTTAATGTTCATTTTCTTATTGAGGATTGCATTAGCTGCTCGCCGGTTGACTAATCATTAGCTCGAGGCATATGTAGCGGTTAGCTAGTTGGGTGACGACTTTCTAATTTCACTACCGCCAATATCACTGAAGCTTCATATGCACATCATCTGTACAAATGTAAACACAAATCGCCCTACTTGGCTTGACTGCAGAGCTAATGGTGTGCATTGAAGAGTTCAGCGAACACGCAATATGTGGATAAGGAAGTTGTTTTTGCAGTTACCTGAATATTTTCAATAGTAATTTTTTTTTTTTTTTTTTTTTCTTTCTTTATTGCCTAATAGCCATTGATTTCAACGCTTAATTAAAACAGTGAAGTTTTGTGCATCGTAAATTCATTATTTTTCTATTTCGAAAGTTGCGTTTGGCAGTTTTTTTTTCATGTGAATTGTTAATTTCATTTCAGTCGAACGCTGAATTTAGAAAGCGCTTACTTATCTGACGGATGGTCTTAACCGGCGCTTTTTGTTCCGATTCAGCGCTTAACCGAAGATGGTGCAAACGGCCCTAATTTAAAATAAAAAAATAAACTAAATACATCAATATAGAGATAGCAAGGTTGAGAAGTAGGTAATGCTAATTTTTCAGCTTCAAAACATGATCATACATAATAATTATTCACATTTACCTACATAGTAAATTAGCCTACTAACGTTAGTTTTTTTTTTTAATTTTTTTAGGCCTTAAATTACTAAAAAAATCCACAGCTTAAATTCTGACACTCAACCTTCTGCAATCGTAAACTTTGTTGACTTTTATTCGCACTCAGTTGAATTTCGTACTTTTAATAAAGTTTATAGGCCATTTTTTCTATATTTATGCGGTTTAAATTATTTTTTTTTTGCCTGTGCTTTCCTCACTCGATCCAAATAAAACAATTACCTACATATGTATATTTTCTTACTTTTTCAATAAATACATACATACGTACACAAGGAAATACATATGTACGTTTGTATATGCAAAAACTGTTCCATAAAAACGTGTTGCGTAAGAAATAATCAGTCCTCTTATCCAAGCGTCTATTTTCTTACAACAAATGCAACAAAATTTCAAATGTTTAACAACAACAATGCACCTGTTTGTTTACGTAGCAATCACACCACGCTAACTAGTAATTTGTTGGTAAATCTATTAATGAAAAACCTGTTTTCCTTCAATCAAAGTCCAAGTATAGTAAACATTAGACTTACGCACATACATACATACATACATACATATGCACATCAACGAATATAGTATGTGTGCATATGAACTTTAGCCGAAAATTTTAAATCTATAGAAATGTCGAGTTAGCGCAGTCTCCGTTTTGTGGTTTCATAATCGGATTATTTGCATGTATGTATGTATGTACTCGAACATGGTATGTATGTATGTAAGTAGTTTTTTTATACGCCACATTTACTAAAATCGGTCGTAAAATTGTTGAAACTTACATATTGCACATCCTCTCACAATCACTTTTCGCAGTTAAAGGTAAGCAGTTAAAAAAATAATGAATAAATTAATCAAAAAATACTTCTTTATTTGTTTTAATTGTGTTTTGTAATTTACATGTGGGTTTTAAAATTTTTTGTTTTAGTTGCAAACTTATTTTATCATTATTTTAAAACTGAATGCCTTTTTCGATCTTAATAAATATAATCCAAAAAACATCTAAAAAAATATTGAACAAAACAATTTAATTTGAAAAATATTACACTTCGATTTTTAAAATACTTCAGTAGTCGAAAAGTTCGCGGCTAACTTTCAAGTATGCATTTTGAATGTGCAAATTATAAATCTTATATTAAGTAATATCAAATATCGAAAATATCTAAACAAAATTATTCTAAAAATAGGTCATTTTTAAAGGTGAATGCAAAATGCCGGTTATATTGTGTGATAGCGTTTCATGTACATACATACATACATACGAGTATAATGACCAATTTCAAGCGTTTCAATTTTATAATTCTTATTTAATATTTTATAATTTTATTGAGCTCAAGGCCAGTTTATGGAAGATTTGTTTGTGAAAAAACAACAACAGTTTTTAATGGTTGAAGTTATAGTACTATTTTGGAAATCACCACATTTCCTCATCAGAATTCTTATTTTAATTTCCACCAAATCGATTCTGTCTGAAGTGCATTTGTGATTTGTGATTTGTAGCTTGGCATTTAAAAATGCCAGCGATTAATTGATAATAATATTCACGTTTTTTTGTAAATACATTTTGTACACTAAGGAGATATTTAAATACTTAATAACAAAATAATTGCATAGGTTTCATAAAAAAAAATTAATTTTATGCAGAATTAAGTTCATTAATTTTTTCTAATTTGTGTTAAACCGATTTAAATATATTAATATATACACCTTTAGACGCTTAGTTTAAGTATGTAAATTAAAGAACGTAACAAGTCAAACGAATGCCCCTACACCTAAGTTAATTAATAGAATAATAAAAACAGAAATATTTTCAAAGAAATGTCTACAACTTCATTCAGTCGTTCGCCTCTCTCTCTCTCTCGCTCTCTTCCAGCAATTTCGCCTCCCCCGTCAAGGCATTTTATAAGGGTAAAAATGTCTTCATTACTGGCGCCACTGGCTTTGTGGGCGTCACAATTGTTGAAAAACTGTTGCGTGACGTGCCCGAAATCGGCACCATCTATTTGTTGATGCGTCCGAAAAAAGGCAAATCGGTGGCACAACGTTTGGATGACATACGCAAGAATTCGGTTTTTGATAAATTCCGAGAATTGAAACTCGATGAGAAACGTTTCGATAAGATTGTGCCAATCGAAGGTGATGTGGGTCAAGAGCATTTGGGCATCTCTGAAGCGGAACGTCAGGTATTGATCGATAATGTGCATGTGGTTTTTCATTCTGCAGCCACATTGGATTTCTTTCAATCTCTTAAAGAGACCACAAATATTAATTTGCTTGGCACACGACGTGTAGTGGAGTTGTGTAAGCAGCTGACAAAATTGGAGGTGAGTTAGTATGTAAATGTGTGCATAAATAATTGAAGTGAGGGATTAGCAAATAAGCAAAAACGTAAAATAAGTACGAAATACATACATAGAAATAAAATACTCCAAACATATGCAGTTGTTGTTTTTGTTTTTTTTTAACACAAATTCATGTTTTTTTTTCTCCCCAGGCTTTGGTTCATGTCTCTAGCGCTTATGTGAACTCGTACATCACCGAAGTCGATGAAAAATTATATCCGGCGCCAGATGACCCAGATAAGGTGATACAATTGGCCGAAACGCTAAGCGATCAGGCGCTCAGAGAGTTGGAGCCAAAGTAAGCGATACACATTTTTAATAAAGTGTGAAATTTATTTTAATTGCGCAATCAATTTTACATTAACAAATTTATAAATTTGTCTCGTAACGATAGATTATTGAAAGATCATCCAAACACGTATACGTTCACCAAACACTTGGCGGAACATGAGGTGGCCAATGAGGCCTCACGTTTTCCATGCGGCATTGTGCGCCCAAGCATGAGTAAGTAGTATATTTCTTTTATTTTATAATTTTGTATGTACATATGTATGTATGTATGTATTTTTTATTTAATTTAATTTATCTATTTTTTTCTTTGTTTGAAATTTTGGTTTAACTAAATTTTGTTCTCCCTCCTAGTTACGGCCGCCTGGAAACAACCTATACCCGGCTGGACAATCTCTAAGAATGGTCCACAAGGCTTCTTTATGGGCGCATCTCGTGGCATTTTGCGCCGTCTACCTTTGGATCCGACCATTATTATGGACTACATACCCGTCGATGTGGTGGTAAATGCTATCATCACAACCGGTTACTATGTTAATGCGCTCAAGTAAGTAAATTTGTTTAACTACAAGTACAAATTTTGTTCTAGGAGAAGCAAAGTCGCCGCCTTTTAAAGCCGGCAGTAAAATGCGAATATGTACTTTGTATGCCATAAAGTGGTCACGCAACTAATCGCAGTTTGTTGGAGGGCTATTTTTGCACACACAAAATACCAGTTACAAACAAAAATACATATATACATACATACATACATAATTTTATTTTGCTTAATGCAAATTTAGTGCATCGATATAAAGTGCCGGTACATTTAAAGAAAGTTAGGAATTGATGAAATTTTAAAAATTTAATTTTATTCTAAGATAAGTTAAAGTTGAATTATGAGAAATCAATTTTTTTTTAATTTTAATTTTCTTGAATTGTATTTTATTCAATTTTATGTCATTGACATTTCTCGCAACATTTAATTCTCAACTGCCCCTAAAAGCATGTTACGATTTTTATGCGCGTAGTCACCTTCATACTGTTGTTGTTCATTTTAGTAGTGTGGTGAATTTCCACACGTGCATAGTCATTCACTATTTATACATAATTTGTAAGGGGTTATTTAGCACATCTTGTTAAGATGTTGCCGTAAACGATTTCTTGAAATGCCGAGGTTCGAATCTCACCGCAGTTGAGCAAAACTTTTATTAATTATAATTTAAAATGAAACTAATATTTACGAAGCCTCTCTATTTGGCCGGATTTATCCATATATGGAAATATCCGTTAATGCAAGAGAAGGCAAAGTGAAGTATGGAGGAAATTACGCCTTCGGTGCCCACAAAGGTTTCAAATCCTTGGGTTAACTATCATCCTTGTTTTCCGCCACAATTTATATTTTTTTGATAAAACATAAAATAAGTTTCGCTATGTATAAAAACGCTTTAAATTTTTGTTTTTATTCCATACTTTTAAGCGATAATCTATTTATGTATATACATATGTATGTGTCTATTTTTTTTTTGTTGCAGAGATAAGAACGCCGGTAAGCCAGCTGAGCTTCAAATTTTCCATCTAACTTCCAGCACTTACAAGCCATTCCGTTTTGAATTTTTGATAAATAAAATTAATGCATATCTACATGCATATCCATTGGTATCTGCTGTTTGGTAAGTTTCCTATTTCTATGTGCAAATTTATTTATCTTCTTTACTTTTTTTACAATCTAATAAAACTTCCCTCTACAGGTATCCAAATTTAAAACTGGTCAATAGTATTTTTCTGTTTCGCTTGAGCGCTATACTCTTTCACTTTATACCAGGCTTCTTTTTGGACTTGGTCACTAAACTGAGCGGTGGTAGACCAATGTAAGTAAAATGTTTATATCTTATTTATTAGCTATTTTTAATTTATTTATTTAGCCTCATTCGTCTGCACAAGAGTGTTTGGAATTCATTGGGTACATTGGAAAAATTCATTTTCACCGAATGGCATTACGACAGCAAGCACACTTTGGCGCTTTCGAAACAATTGGATCCACGTGATCGTGAAATATTTTTCATTGATATCGGAGATTTGGCTTGGGATGACTACTTCCTTAATACTATTAAAGGCGTGCGTCAGTATCTAAGCAAAGAATCACCAAAAACATTAACGGCTGCCAGAAAGAAGGATAAAATGTACGTAATTAAAAAGAAGCCTTTAATTTTTAATTTTAATACTTACTTATATAATTTTTATTAAATAGTTTGCTCGCTTTGCACGTCGCCTTGCAGTTGGCCTTCTATTTTGGCCTATGGAAGCTCTTTATTGCTTTTGGACTCTCAAACGCCAAGGCGGCGCTTTTGCTACCTGCTGCCTATTTCCTCATTGGACTAATTTAAGAATTATTTTACATCAATTGAAGTCTCATATTTCTTTTCTTATTAGGGTTTACTAAACATTTTTCTTCGTTTATGATAAAACAAATATTTATTTGAATAATTGAAATCCTGAATTTATAGTTGCGTTTAAATCTTAAGGTTTGGTTTATAAAAAGTACTTAGTACCTATTTAAATACTAATTGAATAAAATACTTAACTTTTTTGTATGCAATGTGCAATCTAGAGATGAAAATTTTTCATGTGTCAACTTTCTTCTTTTGTATCTCACTCAACACCTCCTTGTGTCGTTGTTCTGCGCGTTTTTGTTTAAACGTCATTTTACCTTTACGTTGTTGTGGCATTTTCCTAGCTGGCCTACGTCCATGATCCAACCAATCACGAATCGCACTCTCGGCCTCTAAATGAGCAGGTAAATGTATTTGTCGTATCATCCGTGGTCGCACCATGAACTGTTCGAAGGGATATTGCAATCCATTACGGTCAATTAATACGGCATCAATTAGATTTATATTCATGTAGCCATCCGTTCCAGCCACATCAATACGTCCAGCCACTGAGATTTCGTTGCGAAGATCTATCAATACGGAGTGACCATCTAACAGAAATGTAACACAGTTGAGAGTGTTAGTGACAAGATAAGTTTCCTTTCCACTAGCCTTTTGCATATTCCTTTATTTTGCGAAGAATGGTGTTATTTTCTTCTACTGAATATCTATTTCGAGCTTTTTGGCGGCTGTCAGCAAAAACATGTATTTCCTGAGTAGTTCACAGTGAACGAAATTTGAAAGGAATATTCACAATGAACCTATCACTCAGAACAAATATGAGTCAAAAATTTAATTAAATAGAAATAAAAACTTTTGAAGAAGTTCAAAAATCAAAGTTTAATTTATAATACAAAATTAATTTAATGATTTATATATTCATTTATTCCCCAATACTTGACTATATTTTTTTTTAATATGCCATTGTGATTACACTATTTTAAAAGAAGCAGATTGTAAATAAACTACGCAGACAAAAGTGCAAACACACAAATATTTCAAGTGGACAATTTCTTTAAATTGTAAGCTCCCAAACACACTCCTAAACAGAATGGAACCCGAAAATGTTATCGAAAAAACGGCAGCAGAAAAATTAGCCGATCGTAAGCAACGTTTACGCGAATTGCATAAACAACGGCAGGAGGCTCGTACACAGAACCACCAGGAAGTGATAGCTGAAGACGCCCGTAAAAAGTTACCCAACAATTGGGAAGCACGTAAACGACAAGCAGAGTGGTTGTTGGCAGATGAGAAGGCACGGGAGGAAGCCAAGCAACAAGGCAAAGACTATGATCGCCTAAAACTATTGGCCGTTTCAGCAGTTGACGCTGAGCGCATTGAAAAAAAGAAGCGTAAGAAGAATCCTGATCTAGGGTTTTCGACATTTGAAGCACAAACAGCGCGCCAGTACAATCGTTTGGTGAAGAATTTACCGCCACGTGACATGAAAAAATACGAAGAACAGAAAGAGGAACTGGGGGATGCATTTTACGGTGGTCCCAATACCATTTTGCAGGGATTAGTAAAGGATAAAAAATCATCCATCGATAATATGGCCAAAGATTTGGAGCAGCAAATCGAACGCCGAAAGAAATACTCGCGCAGGCGTATTTACAACGACGATGCCGACGTTGATTTCATCAACGAACGCAACTCAAAATTCAATCAAAAACTGCATCGTTTCTATGGCGAACATACAGCGGAGATCAAACAAAATTTGGAGCGAGGTACAGCCATATAAGCATATGTGTGTATATTAAGAAAGTAACTGAAAAAAGTAGTATAATTATAAATATAAAATTATGTCTTATTTGTATTTCGAAAATGGAGCGTTAAGCACTTGAGCATAACAAAAAAAAAAAATTACTACACTTAATACTAAAGCCCAAAAGTAAAGTATTTCTGAAACATATATACTATCATAAAACTGTAAAAATTTGCATCTTTACATTGAATATTAAAATAAAAACAACAATTTCCAGGGGAATACTTATAAGATTTTTTGAAATTGGAGTGTTTTTATTATTTTTTTAATCTAAATTGCTCCTCATTAATTTCTAGAATTAAAATTATGAGTACTCGGTATTTTTTAATTATAAAAATCTAGTTGGCATGCCTAATTTACAAGTATACAAAATTCTCCAAAGACAGGCGTTCAGCGTCTTTATTGATCTGCGCTATCGTGTCCTCAGAGATAATAGCCACTACACCATCCTCCATATCGTCATTCGGACTGTCATCAAGCACGCACAAAAGGCTGTCATCTTCATAAGTTGGGAAAAAATATTCTGGTTTATCCCATTGCTTTTTAGTGCCACAACTGAAGTGTTGCTCGGAAGTCATATGTTGAAGTAACAAGTCCTGTGATAATAAAAAAATGTTTTACAATATTTCTATATTTCTGCTTAACTTACTTGATCCTCGCAACGCAAATTGCAGCTAACGCAGCGCAAGAGGCATATTTGTCGCCTCACATAGTTTACTACTTTAATTTTCTGATAGAAGTTTAGACCATGCAGCGCTTTCTCAAAGTTGACACCATGCAGTGCCAGCATATGTTCCTTCAAATCATCAAAGCTTTCTTTTTGTTGCTTGCAATACAGGCAATTAAGTGGTGACATTTTCCCCATGTCGTCATCCCAATCGGACCATTCGGAATCGCTGTCATCACTCTGTCCCCGCACTGCAAAACGTCTTTCAAAATCGACCTCAGGTGAAGTTGCCAATTCAGGGGAACGCACTTCCAACGTTGGTAAATGTTGATTTTTGCGTTCTCTCTGCGTTTTCTTGACACTTTTTAATGTGCCGCGCAGTTGTGGTTTTTGTTTTTCATTACGATAGTTAAGCAAAAAGTAGCGATCATAACTACGATTATTGGGATTTATCCGCTTATGTGCCTTTTTACGCATATGCTCTTTTAATGTGGAACGATCTTTAAAAATCTTTTCACAATAGAGACACACTAAGTTCTCTAGATTGTGTTGCACCTTTGCGAGCAATTCATCGATATAAACCAAATTTTCGGGTTTACCCAATTGTAAAAAATGTTTGTTGAATAAGTGTTCAAGGAAATCAGCACGCAAACCAATAATAACATCGCGGCAATAGAGGCATTCTTTCCTAAAACTACGATCGGTCCGTTCAAACTGATGTTGTGCTAGCGCGCGTTCCATTCGTTGCTTTTGTAGATTGTATCGAATTTCATAATCTTTAGGTAATATGTCACTGAGGAGGTAATATCTTTCATTTTTCGCAGGAGTGCCATCGGGTAACTGATCTAAAAGCATGGTGGTGCAGTACTCTTCCAAATCATGACCTGTGATAGTGAAAGTTGGGTTTTGTTTATTTAAAGAACATATTTTTAAAACGAACCCATTAATTCATGTTGCCAATATTTCAGATATTTTTCTAGAAGAGCGATGTCTTCCACATCAGCTATCACCAGGCGATGCTCCATGAAAAGGTGCGCAAGGTAGTCATCTTTGGCAATTGGGAATTGATAAACACAACTACACATGACACATTGTATGTCCGTGGTTTCAGCTGTGTCTTCAGAAGGCTGTTTTTCTTTTTGAACAAACGTTAACGACGGCAAAACTCCGTTTTCCAAACTTTTCTTGTCCATATCTGAGAAGGAATCGCTCTAAGCCAAAAGCAACATGTAGAAACGTCAACAGAAAACAGCTGAGCTCTTGTCATTCACAATAGAGGAACGTTTAGAACAAATGCACTCATTTTAAAAATTTTATCATATTTTTGTAAGCACTTTTAACGATATAATTTTTTTATTTGTGATTTTATTCAGCTTGATTTTTTGTAAAAGCCATTTAAATATGCTTTGATTTTAACAGAGAACGTGTATTGACAAATAAGTTCTCTGATTTTAATGAATACTTACAATTTTGTTATTGGGAATTTGCATTACTGGTCTTCCATTTTCGCAAACGATCGCAACCAGAGAACGTGTTGCGATCAGAGAACTTATATTTGACAGAGAAGATTTTCACGCGAATATCAGTGTGAATTGTCAAAATCCAAGTAAATGTCTTGTCTTATTTCACCGCGCCAGAGCTAACAGGGGAAATAGCGAGAGTGGCAAGTTAACAGAGCTGAGTGAGGTCGAAAGAAATTTAACAGCTTGTATATTCTCATAAATGTAAGAAAAATAGAACTATTTTGGGTTGATTTTGACAATTTAATAAAAAGCAGAATAATTATAATACGATTGATAAAATGTATATTCATACTTATGTATGTGCATTTGTAAAATTAATGGCTGAAGCCGCCCCTTTTTTGTTTTATGAATATGGATTTAATTAATGCACAAATGTGAGCATAATCCACCTGTTGTTTTGCCGACGGCATTACGTATTAGGAAAACTTATGAATTTCGTTGGATATAGGAAAAATAAAGTCAAATAATAATAAAATTGGTTTTATTAATTAATGAAGAGTCCTCTTTTGGGTCATTTGTGTGTACGTACTTACATACATATGATATGATAAGATTTGCTTTAATGGTGGTGCGCAAACGCAAATGCTAAAATGCCGTCGGCGATTTGCATTTGTTGACACATAATTTTTACGCTTTTATCTACATAAGTTATTCGCAAATTTTTTGAAAATTACTGCAAATCTTGTGTATGCGTACATATGTATGTATGTACTATGTACATATGTAGATTCTAAACCCCCATTTAACATAATACAAATCAATATTTTACCCATTATACATATGTATGTATATTCTTATCTATGCATACATATGTATGTATACAAAATGCAGAACTAACTTTGTTCATACATATGTATGTACATACATATGTATATACATACATACCTATTTATATAAATACTTTAGATAAATATATTACAAGATCATATAAATCAACCTTGACCTATGTACATACATCACATGCCAAAATATAAATTCAAGGACAAATGACGTCTTTGCACATACAAATGTACGCACATACTTATATTTATACATATTTACACATCAACGTGCGCACACTTCTGTCCTCACTTCCCGCAGCAACTTCTACATCAACTGTTACACCGGCGCCATAAATCCTAAACCATTTCATTCATAAATTGCGCGTGCGTAAAACTTCTTTTCATTCATAAATTGCAGCACAACTTAAAATCTGCCAGCGAAGAACATTTTTCGCGATCTTGCAAAAATTTATAAATTTGAACATTTTCGTCTTCAGCTTTGCAAGTACAGGGGCGCTACCTATTTCTGGCCCAGTCCGGCAAATGTGTTAGTGAAAAATAAATGAAAATATGTATAATATACATTCCTCAGCTAATACGATACTCTTTTACCAAATTCATATCTAATTTATGAATATTTAATCATTACGAACCATTATATTGTAAAATACTAACAAAAATATATAAATGCATTCGGTGATATTTCGCAAAATCGGCCTTGCCAAGATAAATACTCAGCACATCTTCATCACCTCAATACGCGCTGTGTACATTTGTATGAGGTTATATATATATGTAAATATGTAACCGAATTTTGTCGCATTTGAACAACAGTGTTGGTCATCACTGAATTTGCAAACCTTTTACTGCAATTTGTAGTCGGAGAAGGAAATCTACACTTTATGAAAAGTAGTTACAGAAATTCATAATTAATTTTCACTTTTAATTTATTTTAAAAATGTATCACACTATATCCCACCTTAATAAGTATTAAGCAGCCATATATTATTGATTTTCTCCCAGTTAAACGTCTCTGACGATATTTTTTTATTATCCCTATTTTTCCTTGGACCTACTGCGAAACGAATAGTATTGGCACCCAACTCTATTTATGGTGGTGGTTTATTGCCTTCGTCTCGCAGCAGAATTGTCGGAAATCCGAGCAGAAGCAAACATTTAGAGCTCAAGGGTGGTTTGCGGGCACGTGAACAAATGTACGTTTGCATTTATTGTATGTACATATGTGCATAAAAATATGCGTTTGTATTTTTGCTTGCAAGTAAGATGAATTTTAGGCTTCTATTTGTTTGATCAAATATTTTAAACATTAGTGATATGTATTAAATTTAGTTTGGGAAAGCATACTAAATTATATTACATGTGATAACAAGTAACTAGTAAAATCAACAAATAAATATGCATTTGTTCTATTCTAAATTCTATTATACAGATTTTGTATGAATCAGAATATGATATGCGCCATTCTATGTACATACGTATGTACATAAGTACATAAAATAAGAACATATTTACGTTCATTCATATATGTATGTATATACATATGTACATATATGCATGTATGTTTGGAGGATATATACTTATGTATGTAATATTTATGATTCTAGGTAAATACATAAGAAACCTGTGAATATTCAAAATTACTGAATTTATACCAACCAAATTGAATGTTAAAAAGTAAATAAATTGCTCATATGGCCAGATTTACATGTGTACAAAGAACTACTTGCTATGCATTGTACCAAATTTGAAAAATATTGCTTCATAAATTATTTTTATAAATTTAAGTGAATGAATTTTACCAAAATTTAAATAAATTTTCAGCTCCACCGATAACATAACGAAAATACATTAAAACTCTCGTTTTATCAATTCCCGCTCTGTCAATGTTAGTTTTTTTCTCTATCGCTGTCGAATTGTGGTGAGCTAAGACAAAATATATCGTGGTGAGCTACGACAAGAAAATTAGTACCCCTCAAAATCAGAGGAATGTGTGTCGGAATGGACTGAGATAAGGCTTCTCTGTCTAATACACGTTCTCTGATATGATGACGGACGGACAGCAAACGAAAAAAATAAAAACTTTTACTTTGATTTCCGTAGGTTGGAATTTTATTTCACTACTCAAAATAATCGTATAACATATCATTTAATTATTGTGTATAAAGATTTAAAATTTTTAAGTGTGGTGAAAAGAAAATATAGCAATAAAATGTATGAGAAAAGTGCTTAAATTGAAAAAAGATATTGCATATGAGACACGCAAAAGGCAATCGGTGCAAAACGGCTAGAAAACAGATAATTGACGAATTGTAGAGGCAACAGACTGCAGTGATAAACTAAGGAACAAATTATAAAAATTGTTCATTGGAAATTTGAAAAACTAGATACCCAAGGACTACAATAAACTTCAATATTATAATTAAGGTAAGTGTTCTAGTTCCTTTTCTTCTCAATATTTACATTTAAGTTTCCTTTGATAGGTAGGCACATACACATACTGTAATTTTTACTTTTATATAAACATTTTGCAACGGCAAAGTATGGGCGCATCTTCCACTTCAATATACATATGTATATCGCTACTGTCAAGTTTACACCCACCCAACACCGTTACTGAAACCAATATTAGCAATTACACAAATAACGCCTTGTACTGGTAAAGCTACCCTTAATTTATTATATACATACATACATATGTATGTATGTTTATTTATGCTAATGTGAATTCTGATAAGCAATTCTACGTAGTTTAAGGTAGTTAAAGTGGCGTAAATACGTGGTGATGGTCAACGCAACATAATATACATAATCGCCTTTGTCTTTAAAATATTGCAGCTATGTAATTCCGTTTTATCTTGAGTTTAGTTTGTCTTACAGACTGGATATTTTTCAACGGCAGAAAATACCACACAACGATAAGGTGTATTGCTTGTTTATTTTAGCAAAGCAATATTCTTACATTTCTCAGCATTATTTCCAATTTTTTGTAAAATTTATACATATTTACATGTGTATGTAAGACAAAGTTTCACAACAACATCAACCGATATCATCTCAACCAACGCAGTGAATATTCGGATGAAATAAAATTCTTCTTTGAGGAGAAAGGCAATTTTTTGCCGATTTCCAAATTAAAACACTGTCAAAAGAGTTGTGAATTCATCGCTTCGATAAGAAAAGAGCCCATGAATATATGTACATACAAATTGTTGGTTGATTTAAGAAAAATGTCGTCAAACGCTTTTCCATAATAATCGCGGAAAAGTCGATTTGCGAATACCTCTTACATTTAACTTCCAAATGTTGACTGGGAAATGATTCAGTTTGTATGCAATACATGAATGCATAAAGGTACATATGTAAATATGTAGAGGGTGTTTTTTTTACAGGTTTGTTTTTCGAATAGAGATAAAACTGGCATTTTGTGGTCAAATCTGGCAACTCTAATGTCATTTATGTTCAGTTTGGTTTGCCATTTCATCATGAACAGGTTGACAAAAGAACAACGCTTGCAAATCGTGCAAATTTATTTCGAAAATAATGGTTCAGTTCGCGAAGTTTACCGTGAGCTCCGTCCATTTTATGGTCGACATAATCGTCCATCAGAGCAATTAATTCGGTTAACCATGGATCGTTTTCGCACTACGTTTACTCTATGTGATAATACGCATCCGCAGAGACGTCGAACAGTGCGCACCGAAGAAACAATTGCCGCTGTAGAGCAAAGTGTTGAAGAGGACCCGAATGAATCGATTCGCCACCGTGCACAGCAATTGGAGCTTTGTCCATCAACTTTATGGAAGATTTTGCGCAAAGATCTTGGCTTGCGACCTTACAAGATCCAGCTTGTGCAAGAATTAAAGCCGCGAGACCATGCAATGCGTCGTGATTTTGGTGTATGGGCCGAAAATGAGATTGATCTCGATGCTGATTTTCATCGCAAAATTTTGTTCAGTGATGAGGCTCATTTTTGGTTGAATGGCTACGTCAACAAGCAAAATTGCCTCATTTGGAGTGAAGAGAATCCACATGAGACCCTTGAAACGCCATTACATCCACAAAAACTGACTGTTTGGTGTGCTCTATGGGCTGGTGGAGTCATTGGGCCATACTTCTTCCGCAATAATGCTGGAGAGGCAGTTACCGTTAATGGAGACCGGTGTAGAGCCATGATAACCGACTATTTTGTTCCCGAATTGGATGGCATGAATGTGGATGAGTTGTGGTTCCAACAAGACGGCGCTACATGCCACACAGCGCACGTCACAATCGATTTATTGAAGGAAACATTCGCTGAGCGCATAATTTCGCGGAATGGACCTGTCAATTGGCCACCAAGATCGTGTGATTTGACACCATTGGATTATTTTCTTTGGGGATATGTGAAGTCGCTCGTCTACACCAACAAACCAGAAACGTTAGGGGAATTGGAAGCCAACATTCGTGGCGTTATTGCCGACATACGGCCCCATATGCTCGAAAAAGTGGTTGAAAATTGGACCTGTAGAATTGGCTTTATTCGAGCCAGCCGCGGCGGCCACATGCCCGAAATTATATTTAAACATTAATGGCATAAAATTATCCTTCCAATAAAGCCAAATTGATGGACCTTAAAACGGTTTTCTTGTGTTTTATTTTAATTCGAAGTTCTATACCCCTAAAAAAAACACCCGTTATGTATGTTTGTACATACTCGTACATATGCAAGGAAAACAATCGCGCCAAATGGTATAAAGCTGAGCTTCTTTGTTTATTTCCATTGTCTTTATTTATTTTTAAAAACTTTTTATAAATTTTACATTGGTATGTATGTACATATGTACGCACAATGTAAATACGATGGTGGCCATATAATTTGCAACCTGATTAGAAATATTACTTTTTGTCGCTTATATTATTTTTTTATACAATTTTAAAATAAAAGATACAGTTTGAAAATTGTTTTTATATGTATGAAACGGTGTGGTATAATTTTGGGAAGCAAAATATATACATACATATCTACGTATGTATGTATGTAAGTACATTGTCCATACAAACATTAATACATACCATGTCTGATGTTGCTTATTGGCTTGTATTATAAAATATAATTTTTATATTATTTCAATCTAAAATTGCGGTTGCAGTGGTTATTAGTTGTAAGATAAAGTTTAACACGTCATTCCCCATATAAAATACTCAAGGTTGTATTATAAAATATTATTTTTATATTATGTCAATATTATTTCAATCTAAAATTGCGGTTGCAGTGGTTATTAGTTGTAAAAATATTATCACTATAAGAAAGATAAAGTTTAACACGTCATTCCCTATATAAAACACTCAAGGTTGGAGTATGTACATATATTGTATGTATGTACATGTATGTATGTACATATGTATGTAAGCGCAATATTTTTTTATGCAATCCTCGGGTTGAAATTCCCCTTTAAAAAAAAAAAGGTTACCTTGTACATTCTTCAGTTAGTTCGAGAAATACATGTGTAGGTACATACATACATACATATGTGTGCATTTATTGGTCAAAATAAAAACATATTACCGTAGTTAATTAAAATACTGAATGGATTCAATTTATTTCATGCAATGCCAAGCACCACATTTTTCGTACATACATATGTACATACATACAAATGTATGTTATATCAAATTGTTTTAGATTTTCTTTACGATAAATGTGACGCTTAGGCGCTAGCCATCCTTATCGCAACTTTTCACGGTAATGAGTATTAAAGAAGAGTTTCATTAACCATTAGCACATGCACACATACGGTGCAAGGTATAAAAATGATAACTATATTTTTTATCTTATAAATATGTATCTAATCTATTTAACTACATACATACATACATACGTACATGCCTATTTAAAATGGTGTGGTATAGTAATTACCGAAATATAATTATCACTTTTACTACACATACATGATATGTTTGTATTTCATTACCAATTTTTTTTTTGCTACATTCGCTGTTATCTAAAAGGCATATTTTAGTAAAACTGAAACTTTATCAAATTTGTATACACGCAAAACAATAAATTAACTTAACACAAATATGTACGTACATATGTATGTATGTATGTGCATCTGCGTAAATATTATCAGCTAATTAAAAAAAAATACTAAGTACATATCTACACAAATATGATATATTAATATTTGTGTAGATATGTATTTATATGCATGATGTTTGCTAGTTCTACGATAAGACAAAATTCGCAGAATCGTTAAAACACCGTCACCATTTTTTTTTGTAATGTTTTTGGCTTGGTTTTTATTTTAACGAGTTCTTTATATTTTTGCCGAAAAGTGATTTGTGGGGCTTAAGTAAACCTTTTTCCACGAAAATTTCGCAACCGCTACAACAACAACGACCACGAAAATGTGGAATTGGGAAAATGTTGTTTTGCTCCTCAGTGCACTTTAAAAACAAATACCCATTTATTGAAGATCATGCTTAAATTTTTTTTAGAGCTGCGTTTTAAATTTTTGTGTTTTTTTTATAAATGTTATTGTTTCAATTATTAATCGTCAATTTTTAAAAATGATATTATGTATGATTTAAAGTCTCTTGAAGATTGAAAAGTTTGGATTTTCAAGAGAAATTGTATTTCAAGATAAATGGTATTTCAAGAGAAATTGTATTTAGAACAATTCTTCAATTCGAACTGAGCTGAGTTTACCAAAGGAAAATTCACTTTAGCTTATCTTTTATTATTTTGGCCGAGCTTCTCCTTCCCTTTTTTTTGGCGTTTTTATTTTGTTCCACAAATGGGGCACCTACTACAGTTTCATGCCAACGCCGAACGGGAGATTTATTTTATGAGCAGCTTTTTCATGGCAGAAATACCTTCGGAGGTTTGCCATTGCCTGCCGAAGGGGTTACCGCTATTATAAAAAAAACCTTTTTCTATAATTAAGATTTTACTTGCCCTGGCTGAGATTCGAACCTCGAACTTACCGGCATATCGAGTTAAAGCACGCATCGTAACAAAATTGACGCAATCAAAAATCTATTTTCTTCAGCGCTGTGACAAATTGAAAAGAATAGCGCTGTAATCAACCAAGCCTTAAAATTCTCAGATAAAAAAAAAGGAATATGAGGTAACAAAAACATTTTTGAATACATTAATACATTCATATGTATTTTCCTACATATGTTTGTATGTATGTGTGTATGTTATATGAATATATCATCTTATCTACGTTCTATATGTATGTATGTATGTTTGTACAATATTCCTATTAAATAAGTGCGTCGCTCCAGCGCCCCTAACTTTCCCCTCAATGAATTTGACCATATTTCTGCATACAATGATTGTCTTTCTTTAACTCAAATGCAAACATAACGGCGTAAAGCTGTTTATGTGCACGTACGCATGCATGTATTTGTTATCTGTATATTTATTTTATTTCTGGCACATTACGAAAGCAAAAACAGATCGCTTTTCTCCAAACGCGAAAGTAAGTCGTAAAGCACTAATGTAGGGTAGAAGAAATTCAGAAAAATAAATATTAACAGCGGCACAAAAAAAAAAAAATAAAAATAAGAGGCAAACAAAATAACAATTGCAAGAGAGAAATAAAAAAAAATATATATTATGTCTAATGACGTCAGATTGGTATTTGACTGACGTCCGAAATTCCGCAGAACGCCTCTTCAAAAATCGATCCGCAGCGCTGTTCGCAACGCTCGATCGGTTGGTTGGAAAATCGGTCGTAATAAATATATAAGTACATACAATATAGTTTTGGCGTTGGTTTGTGTTATTTTTCGCTTATTTTCATATTTTCTTTTTTTTTATTTTGGTTTTATGTTTTTGTTTTCTTGTGCCCATTGAAATGTAGGCATTTTTTGGTTTTATTCTCTTTTTATTAAGTTCATATTATGACATCCTATGTATGTATATTGCTATATTTTTTTAAATTTGTTAATTTATTTTTAAAGCCTGTCACATAAAAAAAATGGTTGTATGTATGTATGTGAATTGATTTTATTTTCAAAATTATCTGCGTTGTTCCAAACAACAAATAATTTATTTTTCTTCTTGTCGCTTAAATTTTAAGTGAAAGTGATAGGCGCGCGACAGCTCCAACTTTGACACGCTCCCGCTCCCGCAATGCCATCTACGTGCTCATAAATTAACACCTCTACGCAATTTGGTCGTTTCAATTTGTTGTGTTTCGCGTTTGTTCTTTCAAGTTGGCGAGACATTTCAAAACATATTTTTTTTGAAAACTTCTGTGTAGTAGTTTTTCAACAGCTTCCGGCCGAGTACCTAATTTATTTTGGAGTTGTTGAAAAGCAATTAATATGTAGATAAAATTGTTTATTTTTGTCTGAAATAAAATTGAAATAAAAAATTCATAAAAAAATGCGCTCTTAACTGCCACTTGTCTCAGTCGCTTGTTATCTGTTACATTTCGCTCTTCGACTTTTGCCTGTGTCCTTCTACAACAACTAATCTCGCCTTATAAACATTTCATAGTTATGATTCCAAACAGTGTTTTATTTTTTTGATTCCACTCGGAATACACTAGAAAATAACACTTTATCATTCTTAAATATTTTTTGTTTTACTTTTGCCACTTTCACTTCCACACACGCCATTATCTATTGCATGTATGTATTTATTTCTTCTCTACCTTGTCCTTTGTTTATTTCGCACTCACTCTCGTTGACAAGATCATCGCTTATTTTTGGCTCATCATTAATTTTCCTTGCTTGACAATTGCATGGGAAGGCAGCGTCAACTTACACATGCACATCGAACGAAACGCTCGTAGGAATATCCAAAATAAATTCGTTTTTGTAGTCTGCTTTGTTGCTTTTGGTCAACTGTCCAAGTGTTGATGGAAATGTCCTGTTGTTAAAAGGTCTGAAGGGAGTAGTGAAGAGAAGAAAGTCATTTCTGGTTGATAAAGGCAAACAATTCTTTACTTTCGAATCAGTTTATTAGCCTATAAAGTTCTAGCATAGAAAGTGCAAATTTGAAGTACCCACAGATTACAGTTGATTTTTGAAAAGATTTTTATTGATGCTGTGGCGGAGCTTTTCGCATAAATACAAAAAAAAAAAATTAGCATGCGAACATCATCGCCGAAAAAAAAAAATTGTCAAAAATTAATAGCATATTTTAGCGACCTGAAATTTGCATTTTGTCACATTAAAATTGATTCACCCACAAAACTGCGAAAATTTTAAAAAAAATTCTGATGTAGAAATTTTGATGGCCCATTTTTTAGATTTGAAAATTTTTAATGAAGACTGCACTTTATTTGAAATGATTTATTTGGTAGAATTGTTTTTTTTTTTTTTTAATAAACAAAATTGAATTAACGCAAAACAAATTGTCAAAATATTTATGTTTATAAAACTCGCTATATTTATTCTTGAAAATCAATTATTTTTCTCTTCAATATACTTTAAAGATTAATACCTAATTTTTTATTAAATATTTTTTTTTTATTTACATACATACATATGTTATAATTATAATTTAAAATTAAAAATTTTTTTTTTTATTTTTATGAATTCCCAAAACCCTACAAAAATGCAAAATACTCGTACAAAAAAAGCTTTAAAAATATATCTTTTTTTTTTTTTTTTTTTTAATTTTTCGTGAGATTTACAATAATTGAATATTATTCGAGAAAGTTTCGGAAAAAAATAATAATTTCTGCCTTTCACAGATTTATACAAACTTAATCAAGTAGAGCGACAATATATTCAGAAAAAGCCTGTTTATTGTACTCGTATTCATATTTGACGCATTACTTTTCTAATTTACCCCAACCAAAGATGTTTACCATGAAAACAAAAAAAAAATAAATAAAAAAAAAAATACGCAAACTCTTTAATTATCTTAAAATAAAAAATATGAGTTTACTTTGCAAAATTTAAATTCCATACCATTCACCGTTAAACCAGATGCCTAGTCGTTCAATGTCGTCGTACATATTTCCGTTGTAAACAGGTGATTGAAACACTTGACGTTGCATCGCACCTGCCACACGATTTCCTGCCTTTGCTTTATATTTCACGCTTGCCGAGAGGCTGCCCCCCCGTCAGTCAGAGCTTAAGCGCTATGCACTTCAATTTTTACTTCCGAAAAAGCGCGGTGCTCCAAGCAATTTGCAATTTTTTTAAATAAAAAATTTTTTTTTTAAACAAACACGCGTTGCCATTTCTCAAGACGATTTTGAACGAAAGTAACGCAGCAGCATTTAGAAAAATAAATATTGTTGAGAATTTCAAAAATACACACCTTCATGTGCGATCGGGCATTGCATCTTTGCTGGATTGCTTTTTAATTTTTATACTCTCACATTTGTGTGTTTGTTTGTGGGCGATATGGCATTGCCAAAAGTTAACAGCAGCAGCAGCCCCCACAGACATTCGGACGTGCGCGCGTATTTGCGGTATTTTTGTTTATTGCGCAGCGATAAAGAAAAAACAAAAAAAAAACGCAAGAACTAAAAAAAAAGAAATTTTGCGAATATATAAAAGCAGCAATAAATAAAATTAAGCAAACACAATAAAGCAAGTAAAAAGAAAAATAACAAAAAATGAAACAACGAAAAACTTTTGCCACTAAAATTAAATAAAAATTTAATGAATGGGAAATTTTTGTCTTTGCCAGAAATTTGCTACACTATTTATTTTTTCAACAAATTTCGTTTTTTTCTCGAATTTTCGTTGTGAGTGAGAGTGAGTGTGTGCGTTTGCGTTTGCGCGTGCCCGCGACCCTCACCCCCTAGCACACATACATATGTATACATATATGTATGTATGTATGTAGTTGGTAGCAGCTCTGAAACGCTGCAGATATTTGGTTTTTATTTCACTGCTGTACAGTGAATGTCAGGCAAAATCGTACAGGCGCATTTTACGGAGACTTTTTTGAAAAACTAAAAACAACAATAGATTTTTATATAAAAAGCCATTATTTAACATAGAACAAAAGACATTATATTCGTTTTTAACAAATCATAAAATATTTTATACCATGTTACAATCATTTTTAGTGGTAGTTTCACTCTCTCATTTCAGACGCCATATTAACAATTTGACAGAAACAGAGTTTCGGATTTTCGTGCTACCAATTCCTTATTAAAAAAAATCCTCTATTTTTTCACATTAAGAAAAGCAAAGTCAACAGAAACAAAATTTGAATATGTGCAAATCTGCATTTATGTACATGAGGCGATTCTAAAATCGCTTGCCTCAAAGGACATACATACATACATATTATATGTAAATTACAAATATTCACATTTTTGCAAAAGTAAAAATCATGTGACTGCAGAGTTTATTAAATTATTATAATTTTAAGAATTTAGTTTAACTACCAATAATCAATTTATTGTTTCCGTATTTAATTTGCACCGTTTCTCACTTAAAATAAAGTTAAGTGCTTAAAAGGCTCTTTCTACAGACACCTGAGTCGCTGGCTATTTCAAATAAATGTGAAGTTTAATATTTAAAGTTTTCAAAAAAATCTTATATGTTGCTATTTACAGGTAAACGACCATAGAACACATTGATCAATATCTGCCCAACAAACATCAATAAAATATTTCCCAACCCTTGGAGAAATTCATAGTTCTCAAGTTGATATCCACCGTATTTCTTCAAATTTCTCAAACCTTGGAGGAATTCATAGTTCTCATGTTGATATCCAACGTATTTCTCCAATTTTCTCAAACCTTGACAAAATTCATAGTTCTCAAGTTGATATCCAACGTATTTCTACAACTCTTCTCATTTTTCTGGTATTTTCATATGACTATCAAAAGCAATAAAGTACGAGTATAATGAATTTACATACATTTATTCACGGTGTTTTAAATTCAAAAGGAAGAAAATATATTTTCGATTTTTATTTCAGTACTGCTACTAAACGTTTGAGACCAATTGGAGAATCACATTTGAGATCAAGTTGAGAACTAACTTTTTCTCAACTTGAGAATCATAATTATTGCCATACAAAAAAAATGCCCTTTTTGTTGAGAACGCTATGATTCTCAACTTGAGATGCACTTGAAAAACAGCGTTGGAGGTTTGAGAAGTACCTTAGTTCTCAACTTAACCTCAAGTTGAGCTCAAGCCTAAATGTTTATTGGGTGTGTATATTTTTCCAAGCAATAAAACAAAAACATTATGCCAGTAACAAATGTTCAAATTTTTTCTCGGTTACCAAATAACACTTTTTTTTTCTCACTGCGATAAGTGTCACAAACCAAAAGTAACAGAAATTACATATATTAAAAATAACGACAAAAAATAAAACATTTTTTCTATTTTGTGCGTTATTTTTTCTCTCAAGTAATAAGAGTTATTTTGGAACATTTTCTAAGTGGAGAGGGTTATTTTCGATATATAATGCTAATCTCTGCTGTACGATTTTTAGTGACACTCACTGTATATATCTTCAAATTGCAGCTGATTACTTTCGCCCCATTCGCATCCTCACCGCTCGCTCACAACAATCTCTTACTGCACACGCTTTGCACATAATTTCTTTGCACTGATTGCATTTTCTTTCCCCACAGCCTGCTTCCTTAGTTTACTCCTAACCCTTTCATATTTTTTTTTTATCCTTTTTGTTTGCATTGTTTTTGCACACTCTTTTAAGATGCACTACAAAAGCATTAAAAACAAGTTCGTTGCATATTTTTGTCAATATTAAGTCGCTGTGTAAATAAGCTTTTAAGAATCTTTAACCTAAAAATAACCAAAAAAAAAATCAAATATTTTTTTTTTGCATGTCCATACGCGTAAATGTATTTCGTTTTGTTGTTGTAGTGTATCGCTTTGAGTTGATGGCGGCGCGCACTTAGGCGCTCATAAAATTTCTGAATTGAATTGTCGTCTTCATTCGTCCGTCGTCGTGCACGCCGTGCGCCTCTTGCCGCTCGTCCAAGCGTCGATCATTTAGCTCGGTATCTGCATACACATATGTATGTATATATATATATATATACAGCTGTGTTCACATTAATAGCAAAAAAATTGATATTTTTTGAAACTTAAAATATAGTTGAATCTTTAACATGAGCATTTTCTTCCATCGAACGCATAATCAAAATTTAAGTTTACATGGAAAAAAATATTCAATAAAAAATCAAATAAATCAAAGGTACTTTTTAGCTAACTAAAATTTGCACTTTGCTGTACTGAAATTGAATGGTCTACAAAACTGCATACACAGAATTTTCCAAAAAAAAAATGATCAAAAAATTTGAAATTTTTGCGAATTTCGTATAAGCTTTGGAATTTTTATTTACTCGTATTTATTTACATCTTGCTTCGGGTATATGTAGATCCTACTAAATTTTAAAGAATATTTATTAAAAAAAATAAAAATTTTTTTTTTCAAAAATATCCATTTGATAAAATGTAGCTGATGTTATTAGGTTTCGAAATTTTTGAGAATTTTTGAGTATTCTCTCCCAAAAAGAGATGCTTGCAAACTTTAACGCAAAATTTGAAGAAACTTGCAAGTTTAACGAATAGCTGATTGAATTCTTGTCCGCATCCAAATATTTAAAACATTGCATTAGTGTTTTCCTGAAACATTCCACTAACTAAACTTAACCAAACGAACATTGCATCCTTCTTAAACAAAAATTTCGTTTTTATCCAAACTTCAATCAGCTCTGTTTTTCATCAGCAGTTTTCTTGCTTGCAAATTTGTGCTTGGTAAAATTTGTCCAGGAAGAATATGCAGTTTTCCCCTCAAAATCAAATGATATTTTGCTCTCTCAATTTCCCCCTTTCTTGCAAGTTTTTTGTACACTGCGAACGTGATTTCATAAAAATTGTGATATTTCGTAACAATTCTTAATAATTATCTGCATCGCGAACACACTTATTGTGAACACAGCTGTACATACTCGTACATACAAATGTGCATATCAGTAGATCCACTTTCTGTTTGGCTGTATCGTTGGCGCTTCTTACCAAACGTCTGCTTGTTTGTCCACTCGTTCGTTTGTCCGTCAGTACGGCCAATATTTTTGCGTTGGTCTTTTGTTTATTTTTTATTTTTTTTTTTTGCTTTTTGCTCTGACCGCTTTGACGTAGAATTTAAAAACATGTTGTGTCGAAAATACACCGCTAATTGTGAAGGTCGTTCCTACATCTTTAGTACGTGCCGCGTTTGTGTGTGTGTGTCGTCGTGCACTTGTAGCGCAACACCAACAGACCAAGTGGCAATAAAATACTTTTGCGGAGTCTACAATGTGTGTGTGTGTGTGGTGTAATATAGAATGGTTCGGCCGTTGTTCCAAGTGATAGCAAATGATCTTGCTCATTTAATACATATCTAAATCAAAGATTTTTTTGAATAACAATATTTGTAAAAATGTTTCTTGGTATGTTTTATGTAATGATTTTTAGTGATAAAGAATTAGGTTGTACATACATACATACATGTATATTATTTTAATTTAATGATTATTGTTTTTTTAATTACAAACAATTGATTGGTTAACATTTTAAATAGAAAATATTCATAATTATCTGAAATAATTACGATGTTCGAATACTTTTTATTGTATGATTATTATTAAGTTCATTATTAGCATTTGATATTTCTTTATTTTTTTAGCTTTTTTCCTTGATTATTATGCTTAATTTTTATATACTTTGCATCGAAGAGCTAATAAAAATTTACCTTTTTTTTTAATTATTAAGGAAGCAATAAAAGCAATATTTTTAGTAATAAGTTAGTCAAAAATAGTCGAATATTGCTTAGATTTTTTTTAAGTAGCTATTATTTTTTGTATAATTATTTTTAATTATAATAATAAAAAAAAATTAAATATTAAATTATAAAAATCAAAAATAACTAAGCTATTTTTGATTATTTTAAAAAATAAAGTAACATAAAATGAAAAATTATTAAAATATAGACATCAAGCAATTATTTTATATAAAAATAATCAATCAAACAAAAATAATCAAGAAAAATCTGCAATTATCGAGTTATATGTATTTCGGGAAAAAACCCCGTCTATTTTGCGCACTAAATAAATAAATTTATCATTTGCCTGCAACACTGAACTTGATCACTAAAATAATACTTTATTTATTTTTTTTTTGGTAAAGCATGAGATTATAAAAAAGAAGCTTAACAAAAATGCCAACGACTGAAACATATCAATTTTTTTTCTATCTATTGTTTTTTTTTTTTTTACTTTATTGTACATATACATATGCGCCAATATTTCGGCAAAAAATTTCAAAAATTTCGCCTGCTACTAAATACTTAATTTCAAATTTATACTTTCGTCATTGCTATAAAAACGTGCATAAATATTTTGGCAACTGCCTCGCCCCTAAAGCTCACTTTGTTTTTTTTTTAATGTTCCTTAGCTATAGGTGAATTTTAAGAGTCTCAATTGCATAAACAAATACATAATACACATAAAAAGGTATACCGAGTTTTAAATAAATTAAAGTATCCATTGTATCGGCTGTATCTGTCAAAAGAATGTTACCAATTTGGAAAATCGCACAATATACATATATTAAAATTTTAATGTTGCACAACATTTAATGAGGCATTACAGAAACAACAACCAGTTATGTAGTAAGAAAACAAATACAAAACAATGCAAGAGAATTATGGCGGAAAAAGAAAGCTATGAAAATATAGTATAATATATATATTATGAGAAAAAAATATATTCAACTGGCAATAATATTAGGCAACACATAAATTTCGCGAGGGTTGCTTTCCACAAAAGTATTTCAGCGAATTCTTAAAGTTAAGCGAACTGCAGAGGTGTGGCTTTAAAGATGTGAATTTTTTTTCCTTTGGTTCTAGACAATTTAATTGCACACCATTTCCAATCAAAAATGTCCGTTTTAATTTATGGCACTCGCCCTTCGGTTTCTTAATTGCCGAATTACTTACAATACATTGTATACTACATTGTATCTGATTTAATTGAGTATGCTTCAATATCGTGTTGGCGGCGTTCATTCATAACTGTGCTCGTGTGTTTGTATGTACATATGTATGTATGTTCATATGCATGTGCACAGGCATAGAAATTAAGTGTCGGATATTCGCTTTATTGTAAATATAAAATATTTGTATCCATTTAAAATAACATTTTTAAGCGCAAAATTTGTGTCGTTTGAATTGATATTGTACATAAATACTATTTTTTTTTTTTAATTTCTTTATTATTATTTGGTAAATCACGTCCAAAGGTTTGAGTCCTAAAATATACGGATCATATTTCTTTACCAACGCTTTTAAAAGATATCTATGGGCCACTAACTTACATATAAACATCCGCTAATAATTTCATATGTTTGTACAATGTTGTATATTTGTATTAAAGACGTAAGTCCCGACACCTTTTTATTAAATGGCGAAATACTTCAAATTTTCTGATGAAAAATTTTAGAATTTTACTGAAGACAGCACAACGACGATATCGATTTGTTTACTGTTCACCGCATAAATTGGTGCTGAAAGCTTTTACCGAATACACAACAATATTTAAGTAAAATTTTTGTTGTCTCACTTCATATCTAGCATATAATTTCTTTCCGCTTGTGAAATAAATTTTGAAGCCAGTGGCTGTTTACAGTTTTAATTAAAGCAAAAATTCATTGTTTACCAAATTGCGAAAAAAAAAATAATTCGGGATTGCGAGTACATCACGTTATAGTTGATCCCTAAGACGCTGAAGTGCATTTGGGTATTGACATCCCTGAAAAGTACATATGGAGGTACGTACGTATGTACATACATACAAACAAATATCGCAGCCATACATACACACATACAGGCATATATGTATGTACATGCATGTGTATGTATGTATGTTTATGTACAAATGTTTTGTCTGCTTGTGCGCCCACATTCTACGGTTTCTTGCTTATTATTTATCACTTTACACCTACGCTTTTTCGATTATTTCGACGTTTTTACGTATTTTCACATTTCATGAGAGTTCGCTTGTGTGTGTCTGATATTTTTCTGTTGAATTTTTTTTTAAATCGTTGCTGCATGAACCAGTGAACTCTTTGGCAGAAATGGTTATTGTGCCTTGGTAATGAAATAACAAAAATTTTATATACATATGTATGTATATGTTTGATTATTTGTTAAATATAAATTACTCTCTTTCTATTTTGACTGCAATAAAAATAAAAAAAACAGCAGTATTACTTTAATAACTTTTATTTAACTTTTTAACGGTTTTTATTCTTCACTTAATTTTAATGTTTTTATTTCTTTTTTGCTGATTTTTTTACTATAATTTAGTTTTAATTAACTTAAATTTTCGTTTTAATTTCGTTAAATATTAACATTTTATTATACTACTAAATTTAATATATTTAACACAAAAAATGTATAAAAAATAAATAAAATTTTATTTCAATTTTATTCAATTATGTTTTGTATGTATGTAGATATGCATATGTACATACATACATATATTTATTTGACTTAATTAAAAAAATTAAATTGTATTAATTTCAAATAATATTTTTTTTATACATTTTTTATTTGTTTAAACAATTTTTTTTTAAATTTTTGTTTATTTATTATAATTTTTTTGTTTCACTTAGTTTTAAGTTTTATTTTCTAAATGTTTTGAATGCTTTATTTTATTTTTCTCAAATATATCTGTGATTTTTTATTTTACCATATTTATTTTTTATCTCTAAAATTTACATATATATTCACACACTATGTCGTATACGTAACGGCAAAATAGAGCCATCGCCACTATCACACATACGCCGTGTTGTACCAGTGTACACCCGCCTCTCTCTCGTCGCCTTTCGCGCTTTTATTCTGAAATCGTGTACTTGTGTTCATCTGATACGGCGGACTATGTAGGTGCCTCTTGTGGCGCACTCCTTTGTAACAGCTGTTAACTAATCATTTTTTTCTTTATCACATCCTTTTTTTTGTAAAACTTGCACACTTATTTTCGTTAATTGTGTGTAATAATCGCTCTCTCTCTCTCTGTCTCTTGCACTCGTTTCGCACTTGCTGCCTGTTTAATTTTCATTTCCGTTGAATGGTGTGGGTGCGCGCCAACGCTCTCCGCAGTGGTTTGCTGCGCTCGAAATGTTGGGTTTTCCGGCTAATTTTCTATTTCTATTTGTTTTTGTTTTTTTTTTCGTATTTTTGCAGTTGGTTAATTTATGTTGCAACTTTTCTCTCGCAAACATTCGTACAACTGTGTGCCTGTTCCTTTTACTTTAACCTGCGCAGGTGTGTGTGTGTGTGTGTGTGTGTATGTGTGTTTGCGAGTGTGGAAAAGTGTATTGAGCGTTGTTAGCGTCTCGACCAAGCCGCAAAAGTACTTAGCAAATTCAGTCAGTCAAAATTCAACATTTAAAACGAACGCACGTGAAGAGTAGCAGCTAAGAACGCTCGCGCGATAGCACACACACTGCTCAGCGGTGACGCCGAAGTCCCATACCGCATTGCCAGCTAATCAGTGTTATATGTAAATTAAAAACGAACATATGCAAACAAATAATATGTACATATGTACATATATTTTTAGAAATTTCATATTTAGCGATTGCGGCGCGCTACTGACGTTTTTAATTACTTTTTCGCGCGTCGTCAAGCGCTTGATGCTATAATAAAACAAAAGCAATAATAATACTGTGTTAGAATTTCATAGTTGACGAGTTAATAAATGCTGTTATGATTGATTTTTTGTTGTTGTACATGTACTTAATTCAATTCAATGCACCGCTCGCGCCGCATCTCATCCACTTAGACGCGCTGCAAGCAAAAGTGAAAACTCGAAAGTGTAAACTGATTTATTCGCCTACATACAGGCGCCAGCTGTAGCGGTTTTATAACAGCGCGTTCGACGCGAATGTTGTGTGTGACTTTGCTATTTTAATTGAATTGCCTCAGCAGATTTGCTTGGGAAAATTTATGAATATTTATGCATTTGTCACTTGTGTGCTTGTGTTTTTCACAAGAAATTTAATAAAATTACAACGAAAAAACAAAGAATCAGATAAATAAATAAATCAAATAATAATTGATTTGGCCGGAAAAACCATATTTTGATTTGCATGTAAACCGTTTGCGTGTTACGAAAGAAAAGTGTCAAGTGCAGAATTTAGAACGAACGAACCGATTGCGGTAAATTCAAAAATCAAAGAAAAATAATTGCAGCTAAGTAAAGCAGAAAACGGCTATTCAAAAGATTTTTATAGTTACTGATTTCAGCTGAATTAGAAAAATGTGAGTAGTGATGCTTGGCATTTAGAATATAACATCAAATAAAGTTATTTTTCATAACTGCTAAGTTAATTTAAGTTAAGTTTTTCGCATGCGGTTACTTAACGTTACGTGCAAACGCGTCGTGCATTTAACAAAAGAAAACTACCAAGAGTTAATGGTGATTGATTGAATTCTATGATTTTTTGAACAATAAAAAGTTAAACCTCTCCAACGCGTGCCGATTTTATTATTTTATGCTAAACAGTCTTTTTTGTTTGCCTAAAAGAAGAAGATAAGTATTGAACAGCATTGCCATATATCAAAATTATTTCAATACTCGGGACGCATTTTGAAAATCCGGCTTCCTTCAAACTTCCTCCATTTATAAGGCGTATAGAACAAAAATGGGTAGCATTTATAAAAATAAAAACCAAGCTCTTATGACAATAAAAATATTTTCATCACCGTGGTCAATATACTTTTCAAATATGAATCAAATTGGACAATAAGTGCAATTTTTGGGCAATTTTCAATTCCAACGACGTCTCTACCGGGTTGGTTAAAAAAAAACGTTTGTTAACACATTTTCACAATAAACGGATATGTTCCGAATATAAGCCAAATCGAAGTAAAAGTATGATTGTAGCAACCATCTCAAAAGCAACAACACCTGGCAAAGTATTTTTAGAGAAAGCTTCTGGCTCAAGTCGTCAATATATCGCTATTTTACTGGAAAAAGGATTTAACTAAAAATTCGATTAAAATGACTGTAAAGAGGTATCAGTCGTGTCTACGTATTAACCATTTTTTTTTTTTGCTGATGACATTTGATATGCGCCAAAGTAGAGTATATTTTCGATTTTTGCATATCGGTCGACTGCAGCGTCACCTAACGGGCCTGCAAATAACTAAGCAGTTGGGACCATAAATATGAGTTTTGTAAACTATTCGACAGTAATGACACCTATTCAATCACGTTTCTCGTATATAACTCAAATCAGACTCGTACGTAATATTTTTGTATATATGAATTTCGACTACAGCGCCATCTAACGTACTAGTAAATCTTGCATATTGAATTGTTGTCGATGTATGCGCTTTGCTGAAAGCTTTTCGTCCTTCATATCACGAGGATTATATATAGACACACACATTGTATGTATGTAAGTACGTTTTAAGTTTTTTAAAAACGTTTATAAATAAATTTGACTTATAAAATTAAACACTTAATTTATATATTTTTTTTTTGTTTTTTTTTTCTTTATTTTGATTTACAATTAATTTTTCGCTATTATTCACTATTAATTCCCTATGATTTATTTGGCACCTGATTCCCAAACTATTTGTTCTTTATGCTTTTTATGTCATAAATATTTATAAATATTCCTGTCATTTGTTTATAAAATGTTTTATTTTATTATATATTCGTATATGTATGGAGTACATATATGTATGTATGTATACTTGTATTTTTATTTTTCTCTCTATTCTAAGTTTTCTTTCGCTGCATCGCTGGCATGAAACAATCCCCAGCGTTCCCAAGCATATTTTTATAAATATACACGCGTCAATAAATTGTATGTACTATGTAGATATGCATGTATGAATATACTTATTTTGTTCAATCTCGCCGACGCATTTGTTTTTAAGTAGCGGATTATTTTTCTATTATTTCTCGTGCGCTATTTTCATTCTCAGCATCACGTCTACGTATGTATGTACGTAATGCTAATTCTGGAAGTGAAATAAGTATAAGCACTTTGCGCAAAAACAAAAACATTGTTGCACAAATAACCTTTGTGTGTATTTGAATTTTCTTTTGTTTTTCTTTTGTGTGTTGTCTGTAACTCTTGCTTAACAAATTAAAAATCAATAACATTCTAGTGATGTTTTTTTAATACAATTAAACATTGGAAGTAGTCTATTTTTAGGCGCACAAAGTTAAAAAGATGTTGACTAATGGGTTATTATTGAAGCCACTGCACGAAAATTTTTGAAATTTGCAAAAACTATTTTTTAAAGTTGAACGCTTAATTAATATCAATAATTCTGCGCCTAATCGGACGTGCATGTTGTACGTAAAATGTACGCTTAGTAGTTTCGAACAAACCTAAGCCCAAAAGTATACAAGTAGTACAGTTTTTGTTCGATTCACAAAAGGTAGTAGAACAAGTATAACAGTTTTCGTCCGATTCGAACTACTTTGCAGAGCTGTTTCGGCATTAGAGTTGCATTAAGAAACTCGTTTTTTTTTTTAACTAAACCCTTAAGGTGGCGCTGTAGGCGTGATATTTTTAAATACCATATTTATAGTTCGATTTGGAATATATTCGGAGCCTTTAGTGTACTTAAAAATTTTTCAGAGTCGAAAGAAATCAGATCGAAGTTCCGTGTTTTTTTTTCTACATTTTTTCAGCTATCAAAAATTTATTTCCGCAAGCTATCAATAGTTTTCATCAAAGATTTCTTTATTTTTCTCTAACGCAGGTGCTTGTACGCGGCAAATGATGGCCAAAAATGGCGGCTAAACCACCAAAGCCGCCAGCTACTTTTCTGAAGCCAAGTAGTAACAACAACAGCGACCAGAGCGACAACCAAGTCAATACCAACAACAATAACAATAACAACAACGCCAACACTACGTCTGCTATTGCAGCAACAACACCCACAACGCCTACCTCCGCCGCAACAACGAACACACCCCTCGCTGAGACGTTCAGCAAGTTGGGTATACGACGTCACAATAGCCGAGACAATCTACTAAATTTCATTAGCAACGATAACAATAATAGTGATAACGGCACTGACGCCCCCGGCATCAGTTTCGAGGGTGCGGCCGCTGTACGACCCACTTGCAATTGCACGAACATTAGCATTATGCATCTCTTTCATGAGATGAAACAGGAATTCCCCACCATACCGGATCGGATTGTGGGGCAGTGTGTGAACGATAATTGCCATCAGCGCGAGAATTGCATACAGTTGTTGAGGAATGAGTTGGCATTGAATCCGATACCAGTGCAAACGTACCCGGCGAAGGTGTTGCAGCAACACAACATCAATCAGCAGCAACACAATAATCATCAACAGCCAAAAGCATTGCAACAACATCAACATCAACAGCACTGGCAGCAGCAGCAACAGCAGCAGCAGCATCTGCGACAAAATAGTCCACAACAGCTGTCGCCTGCACAGACGTCACCGCATCCGCAGCCGCCGCAACGTCAGAAAAACGCAATTCCGCCCAAACCCGCTACGCCATTGCGTCCGATACGCGCAGCGCCAACGCAACCGCCATCGGGGCCATTGCCTAGGAAACGTACTGAATCGATAAACTGTGCTCCAACGAATTGTGATAGTGTTGAGTTAGCGCCAAACAATAATAATAATAATAATAATAATAGCAGCAATAACACGCAATGTAATAATAGTGGAACTTTATTGAAAGACGATAGTAGTGTTCAGTCGTCGTGCAATAGCACCAACTACAACAACAATAATAGCAATATGGTAGGTGGTGAGTTTGCAAGTCAAACGTGTGATATACCCGCGTCCGCATCTGCAACCGCAAACACGCCGACTGGCGATTTCATAGCGGCGCTCAATAAACTAGCTGCCGCACCGCCAACACCGGCGCAGTTGCAGTTGACAGGCACGCGTCCACGCGCGCGTCCCAATACACTCAATTTGCAAGCGTCTCAACAGCAATTACAGCGCCAGCAACTGAACAAGCAATTGCAGCAGCATTTACAGCAGCGCAGCCAGCTTCAACAGCAGCAGCACGCGACTGGCGGGGCAGAGGATGCGCCGCAGCAGAAGCCAATACGGAAGGCGCCGCTGCCACCGATCGCGCCGAAGCCTATACTTCACAATCACATCAACAATAGTCATAGTCAACATAACAACAACAACAATAACAGTTGTGGTAGCTCACCACAATCACAAAGCGGCGGCAGCTATTCGACCGAATCGAATTTAACGAGTCCGATAAGCTCGTGCGGCGAGAGCGAAATACCACCCAATGTGCGATTGACATCTGAAGCTTTTGCGCTCAGTCAGAGCAATAGCAGTAACAACAATAACAACAATAGGAATAACAATAACCACATGGCAGCGAACTCAGTCGCTTCAACTTATCAGCAACAACCTTCATCGCCACTCAAATCACCAATCCGTCACCGCTCAGTTATCACAGTGCAACCGGAGCCGCCATACGCGCGTGATTTTCTACCTCCCTCGAAAGTAGGCACCAACGCTGTTGCTACAACTGCCGCTACCAGTGGTAGTGGAGCCAGTACGCCCACAAGTCAAAAAAGTTTTACCTCAGTGAATTTGACATTGCGTCAACCCACCGCCGCATTACCACAGTCGACAATCGATATATCTGCCGGTCCAGCGTTGAGCGGCAACGGTAGTGGTCTCACCTATTCCAGTACCTCGTTCGATGCGCGTCGCGGTTATCAACAAAATTTCCATATAACAGTAACTGATGAAGGTGGTGTCTTTAATGCGAGTCGCATACGACCGCGCAATAGTAGCTACTACGCCGGTCTGGAGCAGCAAGATAGTCCAGGCGGACCAACGGGTGGTGTAAGTCAAACGACACCAACAACACAAACAGCATACATGCTGGCACAGGCTACTCAAGCAGCAATACCAACCACAAGTGACGACATGTGTCTGCCATTGGAAAATTGTGGTAAGTTAAGAAGGCGAATTGAGGGTTTTAATGTATTCGATGGTTTGTAGATAGCACCGCACCGAATGATGGTGCTTTTTGATAAGTAAACAAATGAACGCTCGGCTACTCGGGAAAGTAACTTTATAACTAAGTAATCGACTGAAATCGCTTAAACGCTTACAACAACTTAAAGAGACTTGGAACGATTTGTCAAGATTCTTTTGGGCTAGTCGGTATTGTCTGAATAACAATAACTGAAAACTTATAAAAATGTTTCACTTATCGAAAATTAATTTATAGTAAATGAAAAAAAAAAAATTAATATCAAGACCCGCTTTAATACTAAGAGTTTAACTCTTTCATCATGGTTATTTTTAAAATTTAGTGCCATTCTACAATTAGGTGCGCTCTAATAAATTATTTACCGCGCAGTAAAGTTTGTTATCACACTGATAACCGCGCCAGTTGTGTCTCAATGTTTTCATTCATTTTTCGTCTTCCATTCATTTGTTTCCCCCAAAACCGTCCGCCACCTTCCCGCATGCAAATCTCATCGATCACTTCATGGCTATAAATAAACATCGATAGATATCAAAAAGTTCTCTTGGAACGAAATGCCTGACAGGTTGAAAAAGTACTCTCTTGACTTGAAAGTATGTCCTTGAAATATGAGATAAATAGAAGTGTACTCTGCGGATGCAGAGTTTGAGTTTTAAACAAAAAACCCCTTATCGACTGATTGATTAGCACTTAATTGTTTTTGTAATTTTATTTATTTACTGTTTAATTTTTCATTTGATGGAGATTACAGTGGGAGTGGCAATTGTATTTGTTTATTTAATTTGTTTTCTTTATATCTCTAATCAGTACATAATACAAATGTGTGCCCTTTGCATTTTTGTCGACGTCATTTCTTTTTAAACTAAAATAGTTGAACAGTTGATATGTAGATTGTGAAATCCTCATACATACATACATATGTACATATGTATGTACATAGATCATTTAATTTTTTTTTTCCTACTTTTATTGTTTGTTTTTTTTCACAGCACTTTGTCGCATACTTTTGTTTTGTATTCAACGTTCTAATCTAATTTGCGTGCTATTTATTGACTTCGTACGCTTATTTACTAATACGTACACACATGTAGATATGTATATACATATGTATGCCTGTATGTGTGTACACTCTGATCACAAATTATAGCTAAAACACGTATTGAAACATTTGGACAATTTATTTATGTTCTAATTATTTTAAATTAAATTTTTGAACTAAAAGATCGTTAATTTTCTCACGAACACCAGTAAAAGAATTTACAATTGTATAAAAAGTGTAGGTAACGTTTATAAAAACTTTTTCAAAATTTCGAATCTTTAAAAACAAATTTTTGTTTTTTTTTGGGTTATGCAGATATGTAGCTCATTCAATTTTAGTATAACAAAGTGCAAGTTTCTAGCGCCTACGAATTACCATTGATTTTTGACAATTTTTTCATTGACGCTCTTTCGCGATTTCTTCCATATAAAAAATAATCGCGGTTTTGCGTTGTATGGAGGAAACTGCCAGTAAAAAAAATTGTCAAAAATCGGTGATATCTCGCAGGCAATGGAAATTGGCACTTTCTTACACTAAAATTGAATGAGTCAAAAAACTGCATACTCAAAAAAAATTAAAAATTTTTTTTTTTTAAGTTCAAAATTTTGATGAAATTTTTTTCAATCATTGTACATTTTGTAAATATTTTTAAAAATAGTGTTTAACGGTTTTCTAAGAGAATTAACTATATTTTACTTAAAAAATAGTTTGAATTAATTAGAAGAAAAATGAAGTACCCAAATCTGTCAATATGTTGTTGTGCTATAATTTGTGAACAAATCATATGAGTACACTGTGAAAACTGAAAGTGTTACTCAAAGTGATAATTACGTGATTTCGAAGGGATGGATAATTTCGTCAGTTCCGTTTAAAGCGTGTTAGTTTATAGAATCAAACTAAATCACTGATAGTGCCTTGAAAGGTATTAGTCGAGCTTAACTCATAACATGCACTTATGTACATAAATATGTACAGTCGCCAACGAAATAAAGAAAAGATAGAGTTTTGGTACGATCATTGCTTGTATTTTTCAGCGAAAACAAGTTTTTCTTTTGCCCCACAAAGTGCCAATAGTGTTATCAGTAACGTGGTTGTACAAGTACTTGTGTTAACATTTAACAAATTCGCAGAAACGCCGTTTCAAAAGAAAAGTATGTGTTTTAACCTGCTAGTGGCGGTTCATCAATGCTTCCTCTACTATGAAGCGGTGAAAAGAAAGCATATTTCATCACATCACATACAATTTCAAATCTGTTTACAAATGAAAATATTTATAACAGTTTGATAGTGTGATAACTCGAAATTCGAACTGCCGACGAAATTATAGTGAGTATGATTTGATATTGAATTTTTCAGTTTGGTTCGAATGATATCGGCGTCGTCACATCATATGATGGCATGATGATATTAATTCAATAATGTGATGTGCCACGGACGATATTAAATTTAGTAGTTTTTTCGAATATTTCGTTTCGATATCAAATCGATTGCGTATCACGTGATTGCATCATATGATGAAATCACTTGATGTGATCATGTGATTATATCATGTGATGTGATGAGTTTTAACGTGTATTTGAAAATTTTTCTTCCTTGCGTCAACTCAATTTCAACATATTTTTTTTAATTCGAAATTTATTATCACACTCATGGTCAAATCATATGATCAAATCCTAATTTAATGAGACTTAGTAATTTATTTATTTATTTAGTAATTTATGTATTTCAATAAATACAGCGTTTAAGCCATGATATTAATATATTTCGAAACCGAAACAATCATTTTTTTTTTACTTATTCCTAACTTTGATTACATTTTTTTGAAGAAGATAAAATTTTTTTTTTTTAATTTCTTAAAAAAAATTGTTTAATTTGCTTGTGAGTTAATTTAATTTTTGACCAAATTTAATACTTATCTGCCTACATACTTTGTCAATGGGTTAGATATGATTAGCCCATTCATTTCCTTTGCTATTTTTTAGCTTTATTTTTTTGACACATTTTGTCTTATTTTTTTATTCTTTTTAATGTCGCTCGATTTCAGCTCATTTTATGTTTGTTATGTATGTATGCATGTGCATATTTTCGTCAACGATCAGCAACACACTATCTACTTTTTTTCTGTATTATATATTGTTTGTGCTAAACTTGTATGCGTGCGTTCACTTGTCGAGACTTTCTATTTTTTAGCAATACTTTTTGTTTATTTGTTGTTTCTTTTTGAAGTTCAAGGCGATATGTAGCATTTTATTTTTGCTTTGGTAGTCGTATTAAATTTGAAAAGTTGCTATTATTTCAATAGAAATGTTATATATTAATACATTTCATTTTATTTCTTAATATTAATTTCCTTTTTTTTCAATGCATTAAATCTGCAATATTAATTCATATATACGAGTTTCTACATACATATATTATACAATTGTGTATGTACATACTTGCATATGTATATTGTAAATTTTTAGCAATTTTCCGCTGAACCATTTCTTATTTGACATTTGATCACGCGACAGTTGTTGTCGCCGTTCACGTCCGCCGCCTACCATTCGCCACGTTTAACACTTCCCTACCTCTCTCACCTTTAAACTCTAAAGGCATATTGCGGGGAGCGGAACAGTCAACAGACGGCAGACAGTTTATGACGTTGATTGCCGATCACCGCCAATAGAACATTTACCTCAGCGCTTGTTTGTATGTATGTATGTATGTATGTATGTACATATTTCATTGCAAAGTCACACGTTTGCAAGTGCACAACACTAGTACGTGTGTATACGAAAAATATATTTGTATAAACATACATACATACATACATATTTGCACATAATTATATATTTATTAGCTTTCCGGTGTGTTGTTAAATTTAGCATGAAATTTTTAAATTTAGTATGAAAATCAAGAAAAAAAAAACATTGTATCTGCATACAAACATTTTTAATTCTCGCCAAATTATGTGTATATTAATGCAATTCGATTGACTTCATTTCCGTTAATAGTTGATTTTTTAATTTTAAATATTATTTTGAATACTAAAATTATTGATCTTCTATGTACGAGTATGTCAACATTGTTTTTGTGTCATGTGAGTGTTCGCATTTCTTGGCTTTTTGTCGAAAATTTTTTCACCATTTTGTCTGCACCTTCTTTGACTGCACCCTGAGAGAGAACAATAAACATATGTATATTGATGCGTCGCAGCTTTATACAAAACTCAGACTATGATGAGTTTGCTGAACGTACTTACGAAGCCGAAGTCATACTAAGAATAATTGTGAATTTGATGTAATCTGAAGAATGCTTCACTTTCTCATCAGGTTGAGGTTCTTTTGAAATTGGCGTTGCTATTCACGATTCCACACAGACGATTCATTGGTCAGACCTTCGATCCACCAAGCACTTTATGCCGAAAGCTTAATCGAGTTCAAAAATAAAGTCCATTTAGGACATGCAATTTCAAGCTTATAAATTCAAATACTGTGCCAAACTGTCATGAAAATGTTGATTTTAGTTTCCATGTAATGCTTTGAATACTTCACCTAGTCACGTTATTTACTTATACGCACTCGGTCTTAAATGCATTTACTGTCAGATTAAAAAGCTGGCAGCGCTTTATTTAATTCAATATGTTCTGAATTTTGACTGATTGCCTCCGTCTGAGTCTACATAGATACATAAAATTGCAATCGTCAACGAGTTATAAAGTGATTACAATACTAACCATCCAATGATATCGCTATAGTTTCTGTAAGTTTTTTTATTTAAATCGAAATCTTAGTTTTTCAATAGAAAATTTTTAAATGTTTTTGGTTTTTGCCAAAAGTTTTCTAAGGAAAAAATATGCTTTCAATTCTCTTGACATAGTCAAGCGCATAAAAATTCAACGACTGTGATGGCTCGGCCATGTCCTTTGTATGGATGATGATGCTCCGGTGAAAAAAATTCTTCGAATCGGCACACATTGGTGGGCAACGAAGGCAAGGGCGCCCACGAACAAACTAGAAGAAGTACCAAGTGCAGAAGGAGCTGTCTTCACTTGGTGTAAATAAATGGCGTAACCTAGCGAAGGAGAGAGGGAACTGGCAAAGCTTAAAAAAAACTTTCACTTGATGCCAATACGTTGAAATCATATTTTTTTTTTAATAATATTTTCTAACTAAAACTTGAAGGTATTTGTTAACTCCGTTCGCCCATGTGGCAACGCTTACCACTTTCGTCAAAAAGCTCTGTTCACAACTTCGAATTTCTGAAGTTTGTGAGAGAGCCGATGATTGGCTTTTTTTTTAGCGATCCTTACAGGCGAAAGACTTTGGTAAGTTGAGTTCCTGCAAATATTTTATAAACATTTTTCTTATACAATTTGTATGTTTTTTATTTCACCCCATTTGGAAAACCAGCCCTAAAATCTTCCCGGGCTTTTATCGGTATTGAAAAATTTAAAAAAAAAAACATTGAAGTACTATTGAATTTTGGAACGATTTTCCGTCATCCCTTGTCACTGTTGAAGAGCTAAAAGCATAGTTTTACTGCCCTTTAGTTTTCGTTACACTTAATATTTAATTTAAAAATTTTTTTTTTTTAGGTTACGATACGTAAATGCGGCAGAAATGTAGATCCTCATTGCGACATTCTTTGTTTATAATACCAGCATTGGTTAGTAAAAAAAAAAAAAACCTAAAATGTGCTGACTCTTATTCAACTGAGCAGAGTTAGTGTATTTAGCTTCTGCTGTTGTTTTTTCCATTTTTATTCCTTTTTAACAAAATTTCGCTCAACACAGCCACCCGCCCAATTGGTCGATCATTACCAGCGACGCTGCATGCAACAATGTTTGCGATTTTTATTTATTTATTTCTTTTTTTTTTCTTGCTGCTACTTCAACGCCATTAATTTATTATTAGAAATCAGATAAAAATGTAGAGGAATGTTTATTAATTTGTTAAATATTGCTCTTTGGCTGCTTTTGTTTTAAAGCAAGCATGCCGCCCATGGTGTGCTATTTTCGCAATGCCGAAAATAAAACGCACACAAATAAACAAAAAAAAAAAAAAAAAAGCCGAAAAAACGACAAAGTAAAATAAGATTTATGATCTTACTTTTGCAAGAATTTCACTTCACTTTCATGGCTTATCTATAATATGTGCACTATAAATATCTTAAATTTTTCTAATTTGTTAGCTTTTAAATAAATGAAATGGTTGCGTACGGCGGCGTAGGGCGTATTTGCCGGATCGTTTAAGATTAAAAATTAATCTATGCCGTATTTTACTTGTACTACATTCGATGCTTTACGACTTGTCCAACACATATCTTTCATTCCATATATCTTCGTATATTTTTATAGCCACAATGTGGGCGTTTTAGTGGTCCATCATTTGCGTATGTACTCAATCGAAAAAAAAAACTTTGGCTTGCTCTTGCAACAAATACAATTTTTATTGATTTTCATGTTCTTTGGATAATAAATTCTAATTTGCTGACGCTGGACATGTCATTTATTTAGCGCAGGTTGTTTTCTATGTCATAAAAGTATTTTTTTTTTTTTTATTGTTTTTCTCAATTGCAGCGTACGGAATTAATATTTGGTTTATCTGGTATTCGATCGAATATTGGAATTATATTATCTTTATTTGCACCAAGTAACTCGTCCAGTTCTAGTATTAATTAATTCATTTCCACTTTTCCACAGCCTTCACCGAGACGATTAAGCGTCAGAAAACGCGGCGCGACAAGCTAGCCACGGCTCTGCGTGAGAACAAAAATAAACTTGGCCATGTCGAAGAGGAGATCAATATGCTTACCGAATCCTTGAATCCCGGCGAATCTGAGAGACTGGATTATGAAATAAAAAGATTGCGCAGTGATTGTCAACAAATGTTGAATGAAATCGAAAATATCCGACGATATGGTAACTATTTAATAAATTGTGCAAACAAAATATTAACAGCAACACAATTATTTATTTCATATAAACTTTTGTCATTTTACTTGCAGGTCAGCTAAACGAATCGGAGCGACTGAAGCTGTTACACCAGCAGCAGCATCAGCAACAGCAACAACAACAACAGCAACAAGCATTCCCACGCCAACGACCACCGCGACCGCCACCGCCACAAATGCAACTGCAACCACAAAATCCCTACCAATATCAGACGTCTGACGTAGATTTTTCGCCACAACAACACAATACTGCTGGCAGTGGTAGCAGCAGTAGTATTGGCGCTGGCAGTGGTCATCCAAGCGCCGCTAGCACACCCAACTCCTCACATTTGCTGCACACACCCGCAAACGTTTATCACCACCGTTCAGATTATGGCAGCCAGCCACCACCATATCAACCGCCATCCACCGACGAAGAAGACTATTCCGATTCGAATACAGATGGTGGCGATGATGAAGAACCACTCGAACGCTGGCCCTGCTCCATGTGTACATTCCTCAATCATCCACAGCTAAACATATGCGAGGCGTGTGAATGTGTGCGCATATTACCCGGTACGGTACGCATTGTGCCCACAGCTGGTGCGCCGGCAGCAGCACCCACACCTGCTACCTTTGTTGGTAATCCTTCAGCAACAGCGGCAGCTGCTGCGGCAGCCTTAGCTGCAGCGGCGCCAGCTGCCATCGGTCATGGGGCCGGCGGTGCGGGTGCGGGTGCGGGTGAAACGAATGCTGCTGCACGCACGGTTGCCGCTGAATAGGCGCTGAATGGCTTGCCGCCGCTGCATGAAGCGTTTTTTTGTGTGTTAAATTTGCAATAATAATATTAATAATAACTTATCAAATAGATAGCTAAGTTTAAATGTTAGTTGCGTTTAATAATTTTTACGCTTGTATATACAATATACATATTTACATTTAGAGTTAGACACACAGTTGTATGCGTTTAAATGTTTGTATATTTACATATGTGAGTGTTTTGCATGCAGTTTGAAAGCTTCTATTCACTCTTCAAAAAAGCTGAATAAAATGTTACAATAACAAAGGTAATATCTACATTTAAACGATGATTTAGTTAATAAAAAATAATAATTTCAAAGCAATTATGTTGCAAAAATTAAAAAGAAAACTGAGTTCATTTAAAAATTTTTTTTTTTTTTAATTTTATTAATAAAAGTCTGCAACCTCTAATTGTCGCAGAAAACCTTTGAATGCGTGCACATATCTGCTTCGTATTTGCTATTATAAACTGGATTGGCTAATAACTCGAAACTATAATAAAAACATAATTATTTTGAATTTTTTTACTTAAAAATTTAAGTTAATATTTTATTTAATTTCGCCTTTAAAAACTAAAATTTCTAAGGTATGTTGATTTTTTTAATTATAGCTTTCAATATTCTGTTTTTTTTTTTTAAGATTAATTAATGGTGATATTTTTCATTTACATATGTAGGTAGAAATTAAAATTATTTTTTTTTTTTTCTGTTTATTACCTTAACCTTAGCCTGCATGGTGTACTCTGTACTCTTATTCATTTTGGAACTACTTAAATACCGTTATAGCTTGAGCTGCATGTATATTAACAGATTTTACACTTTGAAAACAAACGAAATAGTAACAAAAAGCTGTGATAAAGGAAAAACGAACAAGACGCGTTTAACTAAAACGTAGAACGAATTCAGTAAATTTAAATATGTACATTATATACTTATGCAAAGTGCTATATGTAGACGGCTTACTTGAAGTACGAAAAAAAATATATACATATACGTACATACATAAATACTTACATATATATTTACGTAAAAAAATGTTTAAGGAATATATAAATTTATAATCGAAATGCGCGAAAATTTATAGTATTTCCAAGTTAGCCTTCATTCTATTGTGAGCGCCAGAAGTGAATAATTCTTCTCCTTAAGCAAAAATTTTAAGAACTGTATTGAATTTTATATTGCTCCTGGCTTTCACTGTAGTTGAATAATATACATACAAACAAAAAAATAATAAAAATAAAAATAGTTTGAACATGCTATTTCATTTTCACATTCATTATGCTTAAATGCATAATTTCAGGTATCCAAAACCGTTTCGTGGTTACTAAGATTTTTCTACCAACCATTAAGTTTAATTGTCACCAGAGATTTTGTCTCCCTAAAGCACCGAAATTATATTACTAATATTATTATTAATGATGTTAACAACTTTTACAATATTTCTTAATTAATTTTAATTCACTTCAAAATTTCCCCAAGATTTCCTTGTTGTTGCTTGCTGCTTTGCTCCGTCTGCCAAAAGCGTGTGCAGTTTTGCTAAAATTGACTTAAAGCTATTTAAATACTTATAGAGTGAATTTTTCTTGCACAATACTTTTATAGAACCTATATTGAGTCGAGAGGATATACACATTACCTTGTCTCCGGGTGAGAATAGTAAGTATTTCATTACATACATATGTACATACATATATAGATATATTAATATGAATTATTAACTTTACATTTCATAGGAATAGTGCATTCTTGGGTCGTGTCATGACAGTCAACGCGTAGACCATCTTAACTACGGTGTTTGTTGGTCTACCTAGGAATCAAATTTAGCACAATCGTATGGCACTGAGAGGCAAGCTCAAAAAAGTACACATTAAAGATCGAAGAGCTCTAAAAAGTCGAATGAAATTTTGATTGTAATTCATCACGCTTTTGAATACCAAAACATTGCCTAAGCGTTATAAAAGTATTTCCTCATTGTGAGCGTATTAATTTATTTGCCGTTTCGAATTTGTATATACTTACATACATATACATATATGTATACGAGAATAATTGCGCCAAAGCTTTTGATATTGTAATATAGCAGCATATGGATGCTATTGTTGTTTTAGCAGCGCTCTTGAACGATGTCGAAGTTTTCAAAACTCTCACACATTTTGGAAGACTTTTGTAATCTTCGCTATTTGTAGAGTTTTCTTCGATAACTTGGACTTTCTTCGAAAAAAGTGACAACTCTTTGTCTTTTCGGTGACGTATTAGCCTGTGGATTATCTTCGTTCAGCGCAGCCTTAGATCGTTGTCAATCGTTCGACGAAGAACTTAAAGGTGAATAAAATTACTTAGGCTTCATGTGTTTGAAAAAATAAACCACCAATTTGAATAATTATGATTGATATTCATTTATCAGTTAACGCATTTATCAAGGGTAATATAATGTAGACAAATTGTTATTAATAAAATAGTTAAAGAAAACGAAATTATGTATGTTAAAGGGTTATATTTATGAAAAAAAAATATATATTTTTTCAACCAATTCATACACTGAATTAAACGACTGCGAAATAAAACGAAACCTTTAAATATATACGTACACTGTATAGTAATACAGTGTGTGGGTGCAGGGCAAGGAGATGAACTTGTTCATAGCAAAAGGTTAATGCATGTGAAGTACATACATAGCTGCTGGCAGCAAAGCAACAGTAGTTGTTCAAGTGTTTTTTTTTTATTAATGTGTATGTGAGCTTCTAATTTTAGTAGAGTAAATTCGTATGTAACCATAAACATTTAGTTTCAGTACAGTTAGGCTGTGTCGCCTATTAGACTGTGTACGCTTGTGTGTGTGTAAAATGTTGAAAAGACTTTGAAAATTAATAAAATATTAATGTAGCTGATTTTAAGTGAATTCAAAACGCAACGCGTCGAATTAATTTTTCGTTTTATCTGTAATTTTTACGCATAGTGGATTAAATAAAAATTTTTCAGTCAAACAAATTTTTTTTTTTTTAACATAAACGACTCCATACATACATACGTGTAGCATTTTATTGTGAGTATATTAAATAAATTTAATTAATCACCAATTGTAAGTTAGTATAAATTTGTAATTCTTATTCTTAAATTTAATTGACTCACTAAAAGTAATTAGGGTATACATTTATATTTTGTACATACTTACATGCATATAGCAAAATTTGTTGACATATTTTGTAGTTTAATTTTGATACAAAAGTAAATATTAAATATGTATATTTTGTAAATAAATAGTTAATAACCTACATCCAAATAAGATATAATAAAGATTTTCAATGTAAATACACTGTTAAGTCGTGCCTACTTATATTCGATTTGTGAAATATTTTCTATGTGACCTGATATCAATTGAGTTGCAGCCAAGATTAGGCGCTACATAGTAACCCAAAACCATTAAGTACTCTTGTTCATGTGAATTTATTACTCGTCGTTGACATATCTGCAGTTGCGCCAAAAAATTAATTTTAAGAGGGGGGGCCTATACCCTTTTTTGACGAAGTTTACTCATACAGAATAAAGTGTGCTGATGAAGTATTAACATTTTATTTTGTAGCTTCTTGGAAATCAAACAAAAACAATTTGATTTGCATTGATAAGCAATTTTTTATATGTGAATGTTTAATTCATATGCTTTTTCATAAATTTCCATTTTCAGTGAGTAAAAATTTAATCATTGACTATTCAACTAAAGTGTAAAAACCAATGCTTAAATGGAGCATTACGGCCGGTTATTTTAAATTAAACAAACGTTTAACTTTTTCTATTGTAAAAACATTATGTTGGCTCAACTCAAAACGGAAGTGTAATTTTTACAATATTCGCAATGTCGTTCATTTGGAATTTGTTTGTTAATTTTTTTGATGAAGATTTCTAATTTTTGCACATAGTATATAATTTAAAAGCTTATGGTTTTTGTCAAACGAACTATAATTTAAAATAAAAAATAAATAAACGAAAAATTTTGAAAAGATAAAAACAATTTACAGTTTGACAACTAATTTTTTTATCTACGCTACTGGATTTTCTTTTGAATTCAAGTGTCATTTTTGACTTACGTTTACTCGGTTTTCCTTTTCTAATTTTATATATCTGTACTGCAAGAACGATAGAATATGAATGCGTGCAACGTCACGAACATGGTTTTACTAAGAAACGGAAGAAATTGCAAACAAAAAATGTGAGGTTAGATTCTGCTAGGATTTCTAAATTTTAAAGTTTTTACCAATTTCGGCACTTCATGCAACATATTTATATTCAAATAACTTCATTTGTGCTGTCTTTAATTGGAGCCCTTCAAAAAAAGCACTGCAGAGTAACATTAGGAAACACAAGAAGCTTAACTTGCAACCAAGTGCGCAGCTACACCTTCACATAATTTTTAGCAAGTTTTATAGTCCAGTATCATTGAGAGACTTTGCGACTTAACACTTAACACTGCGCACATCAAGTTTAATAACTTTATTTTAAATAAAATTGCTTTTAAGCATTGAATTTAAGCACAAACAATTGTATGCTTACAAACATACAAACAAAACTAACCGCAATCTGTGACGTAGCATACACAGCTGATTCTGTCAAATTTGATGAGAGCGAATAGCGGTTTGCGGGTGGCGCAACCTCTGTATTTTCTAAATCGTGTCTGTACTGTAATGTTTACTGACCGCACTTGCTCATACTGCCAATATATAAGTATTATATCAGAGAACTTATAAGTTCTCTGATTATATACATACTTATATGGTTTGAAGTCAAACTTCGTAGCACAACCGACTACAAGCTGAGCATCCATAATACTCTGCATTAGGCACACCTACCTTTATATGCTCATAAATAGGCCGACTGTGAGAGTTATAGTCCCAAAGATTTCGTACTACAGAGACATAATTTTTAAATTAAATTAGTGCATTTTGAATAAAGCTTAACAACCCGGTTACACAAGCTCTCCTCGAACCACAAAAGTAAACAAAACCCATGCAAGAAGAATTGGAAAAAAAAATTGAAATTTTTAAACTTTATACTTTATTGACTTTAAGCAATATTACGTACGTTCACGTACGTACAGTATTTTTATTTACTTTCGGACTTGTAGCTCCAACCCTCAGGTAAATCAAAGAACGGTTTTTCTCCATATTCCTTCATAGCATTGGCCCAGAAATCGTTCAACTCACAACAGAATGTGTAGCCATGACTTGAGTCGCTAAATACCGCCGAGTCGCCCAAGTTATACTTTTCACAAACGTTCGTACAAAACTCCACTTCCTTGCCAACAGTTTCGAATGGATCATTCAATGATATCATTACCAGATCAACGGGTAAATCAGGATGTAACAATACTTTGTAGTACCACTTGGGCGCAGCAATTAGATTATTTTTACCCAAGTAAATCGGCTTCGTATCCTTCTTATCAGCTATTTCCAGTACACCCAAAATACCAGTCAAAGCCAATAAATCGGAATCAAGTGAAGAAGCGAACTTGCGCGCCGCATTCTCGACACGTAACCAATTGCCAGCGTTCACCCCTTGCCATTCGGGAGCAACATTCACATAGAAATAGGTGGCCAATTGTTCGTAGGTAAACACGAAATCAGCATCGGGTGCGAGATGACCACGCGCCAAAAAGCTGCTTGAGTTGATATAGGTGTTATCGTTTCCAAAAAGGTTTGCGAAAAGTTTTTTCTGATTCTTCACAGTGTAGTAGTTGTTGGTGGCTGTGGTCGTAAAACTCATGCCATTGGCGCGGAAAGCGCGACGCGTACTATCATTAATTTTAACTAGAGATAAAAGAAGAAAGCAAGCAAAGTTACAACATATTCAACTACTGGAAAACATGTTACACATAAGGGCCACTACTCATTCGTGTAGTGAAACTTACATTTTTGGGCACTGCCATTCAATATGCTCGTGGCATAAATTGCACGTTCGTTTACAGTGTCGTAACAGGTCGTGAGAACGGTCTGGAATTCGTTGTTCACCTCGAAACCGATTTTATACAATAAACCAGCGCCATTCGCGCAAGCAATTTCGGTCACCACCAATTCAGCTGTGGGTATGGCACTGCATTGAAGATCTTTAAGTGCATGCTTCTTTTTTGTTGCTACATCGCGGAACGAACCATCACTGTGGCACTCGAGTGTGGCTGTTTGTTTTTTTAGACCGACGAGTAGATTTTTTCTGCCGCCACAATACAATGTAATACTCTCACCCTCGGGCATATTGGTCACCGCATTGATAGGCCGGAACAGACCGTCCTTTGTCACAATAACCGGATGCGGGTTGGCCAAATCCGTTGGTATGGTAATTGTGCAGGGATCAGCTGGAAGTATTGGAAAATATTTTAATATTTTCTGGTTTGAAATTTTTTGTTTTATGAGGAACATTTGTGTAAGCCCATGTTTTCAAGGACCAGTAATTTTCTGTGTGCACTAAAAAGAATATTTGCCTGGTATTTCCAAAGTGAGGGCAAAGTTATAAAATCGCCAAAATTTTACAGTAGCTTACATTCATTTTTTATTGCTTTTGTTGTATTGCATTGAAAATGGAATTGAAATAGCAGAGATTTAAATATTTCAAATTTTATGATTTTTTTATATTACCGCACTTTACGATACCTTATGAATCGCCTAACTGAATTTGAAGGAAACGGTTTAAAGGTATCAACAAATTTGTACGCGCTCAGTGGGAATTGAAAAGTGAAACGTTATTAAAAATGTGAATAAACTTAGTAATCTCTTCTCCTCAATGTAGTTAAAACAGAGATTATTTTTTATATCGTTATGAATATTGAATATTATGGTTTGTAAATATTATTATTATCGAACTAATTTCGTTTAAATAATCGTAATCGACATTTGTGATAGTTTTCACTGCCAACAGGATAGACAATAATCAACCTTATAAAGTTTGCTTCTGAGACAAAACAACTTCGGCGTTGTGTCGTCTTCAGTGACATCATTTCCGTTTCTTTATCGTTTTTGCACTTGCATTCGTTTTAATTCTCGTAACACGATTCGAAAATTGTTTTTCTTATCGCACATTAAACCTTGATTTTTCTTTAGCTAGGGCCTTAGAATTGTTACCAATGACAGAGCCCAATAAAATTGTCGATGTCTTACCGACAAAAGCTTTAATGTTAAGCTAAGAATATGTTAATGTTAAGAGTGATATTATATAACAAAATAACACATTTCAAAAGATTTGTTAGTAATGGTTTTTTGTGTATGACATGAATATGTATATTAATACATTTTTTTTAATGTTTAATTAGTTTTTAAGTTGAAAAAAAAAATAGTAAAGTAAAGTAAGAACCTAACGTTATATTTAATTTTTTTTTCTCTACATTTCAAAGGCACATTTCTCATTTCTATATCACCGTTTCCTAAATATGTAAGTCTCCAATGCACTTTCACATTTACCCGTAACGCTGCCCACAGCCAATAAGAATTGTACACTCAGCCACAACTTCAACATTTCACCGCTAAATAATCACTCAACAGACTCGAGCGATAACTAATTTATTAATAATTAGTAACGTTATACAATTTGGTTGATTTATATAGTAAACTGTGGCGTAAAACTGAATATTAACCCTCTAAGTGATAAACGTTCAAGTTGGTGGCGAAATTAATTGACTACAAAATTTTCGTTGTCTATGCTTGGGCCGATGCATCCCAGACGTGGCAGAAACAGTCAACTTTGAAAACGAAAGACAATAGGCAATCCCAAATGATTTCGCAATGACAAATTGAAGTGGCAAAAAAAAAAAATGCATTGCTTACATACATACATACATATGTATTTATTTCTAATAGTTTATGTCTATGAAACGAATGCTCAAGTTTTTCATGCTGACATATTTTGTATTTAACCAATTTACGTGTTACGGGGTTAATATAAATAGTGTTTTGTGAGCCTTTAAACCTATTTACCTATACATATGTATAAGTATGTTGCGTTATTAGTTTTCGCTTTTTAGATAAAGAAAACGTGATATTTAAAAAAAAAATTATATTTCAGCTTTAGCATTTGAAACTTTCCTTGAAAAAAAAAACAGAAAAATTCAATTATCAACTTGATGTTAAAAATGCTAATTCGAGTTAAGTTATTTCGTCGAAAGTCTATATAAATTTTATTTTTCTTTTGATACAGTCTCAGCATTTTTGTTTAAATTACTTTTTAGTTAAATTGCGTATACGCCCCGTTACACTTGTTCAAATACCCGATTAAAATGAATGTTAGACAAATGTTTCACAGTTAAGTTTATGTACTCAAACTACATTTGTATGTACATAAGTATGTATGTATGTACGTATGTTTATCTCAACTTATTTTAATTCCAACTCTTAACTTAGCATACGAATGTTTACACAGCGCCAGCAAATGCGGAGAAAGTGTTTCAATTTTAGCTTACCATTTTTACTGTTGCGAACAAATTATGTCTATATAAACATATAACCTAATATAAAATGGAACACGAGCTTACATTTATGGTATTTTTCGCATTTCATTTGATGCAATGAGAAATGAACAATTGAAAATTAACGAATTAGCCTGATACATAAAGAGAATGTCAGAAGAGAACACGTTTTATTTCTTACTTACTAAATATGTTTATACATTTACATGACAATGTAAATCGCTGTTAAAATGTTATAAGTTATTGCTAAATTTCAGCCCCCACAAAGGGGTTGTGCGCAGGGCTTGGAACCCGCCACGTAAACAAACAACTTCCAATGAAAAACAAAACAAAGCCTCGGATGAGACCCCCCCCTTTTTTGATGACGACCACAGCAAACGTTTAAAAGACTATGATTTGAGGGCATGCACCTGGAATGTCCGGAAATTAATTGGGAAGGTGCCTCTGCCCGGCTGGTTGATGTCCTCAGCAGAGCAAAGGCTGACATCATCGCCACCCAAGAGATGCGATGGACGGGGCAAGGGAAACAAGTGATCGGCCCTTGCGACATCTACTACAGCTGCCATGTAAAGGAGCGCAAATAAGGTTCTGTCGAGTGTATTGTGTGAAAGACTAAGGCCCACCTTCAATGAACTGATTGGACCTGGATGTGGCTTTAGACCTGGTAAATCTACCAACGACCAGATATTCACAAAACGCCAGATCTTGGAAAAGACCCGAGAAAGAAGAATCGACACACACCATCTTTTTGTCGACTTCAAAGCCGCCTTCGACAACACAAAAAGAAGTTGCCTTTATGCCGCAATGTCTGAATTTGATATCCCGGCAAAACTTATACGGCTATGTAAAATGACGTTGAGCAACACCACCAGCTCTGTCAAAATCGGGAAGGATCTCTCTGAGCCGTTTGATACCAAACGAGGTTTCAGACAGGGTGACTCTCTGTCGTGCGATTTCTTTAACCTGATGCTGGAGAAGATAATTCGAACTAAATCGGTCAGGCACTATCTTTTATAAGAGTGTGCAGCTGCTGGCGTACGCCGTTGACATTGACATCATCGGTCTTAACAACCGCGCAGTTAGTTCTGCCTTCTCCAAACTGGATAGAGAAGCGAAGCGAATGGGTCTGGAGGTGAACGAGGGCAAGACGAAGTATCTCCTGTCATCAAATAGACAGTCGGCACATTCACGACTGGGATCAAACATCACTGTTGACAGTTATAACTTTGAAAAAGTAGAAGACTTCCTTTACTTAGGAACCAGCATTAACACCAATAACAGCGTCAGCCTTGAAATCCAACGCAGAATCTCTCTTGCCAACAAGCGCTACTTCGGACTGAGAAGGCAATTGCACAGTAAAATCCTCTCTCGACGGACAAAAACCATACTCTTAAGTCTCTCATCATGCCCGTTCAATTGTAAGGCGCAGAAGCATGGACGATGACAACATCAGATGAGAGGGCTCTTGGAGTGTTCGAGAGAAAGATTCTTCGAAAGATTTATGGACCTTTGCGTCTTTGCGACGGCGAATACCGCGTACGATGGAACGATGAGCTGTACGAGCTGTACAAGGGCATAGACATAGTGCAGCGGATTAAGAACCAGCGGCTCCGCTGGCTAGGCCACGTCGTACGAATGGATGAAATAGCTCCAGCCCTGAAGGTTTTTAACGCGGTACCCGCGGGTGGTAGCAGAGGAAAAGGAAGACCTCCTCTGCGTTGGAAAGACCAAGTGGAAAAAGACTTGGCTATACTTGGGATTTCCAATTGGCGCCAGTTAGCAAAAGATAGGGACAGCTGGCGTGCTTTGTTGGCCTCGGCGGTTGATGCGCCAATTAAGTAAGTAAGTATTGCCAAAATATTCAATAACGTATTTATTTGGATTAAAAATAAAATCTTCAAAGAAATTGCTTCTCATTTGATTTGATTTTGAAAGTATTTCATAAGTTATAACCTCACAATATTCGCATATTTTTGCCAATTTTTACATACAAGTATACCCATAAATCACGTCCGTTTCAAAAGTAGTTACCTACTTTGTCTAACCATAGGAACTGGAGAATGATTTGTGGTGACAGCGACGTACATGTCTTACCTTTTGTTTCCTTAAGCCTGTTCTTTCGACAAGCAGATGTAGGGGAGTCTCAAGTGCCAAGTCACCGAAGCGACACCTCATTGAATCAGTCTAAAGTGGCCTGTAAGAAATCTTGTGAGCACTCTCAGATTGTTCTTTAAGAGTCCAACCAGCTGTCTGAAGCGCTTTCGCTTTGTATTATCCCAATAAGCATTTTAACTGACGCAGTCCAGTCGTCCCGTGCCAGTGTTGTTCTCTCAAAATTGCCTATTTTCTTCTATGTTCCTACGTTATAGCGTGTTGTCCTATTGCAAGGACAAGTTCAGCTCAGTTCATTGCTTCGTTCACATCCACATTATATCCACTCAAGCAACCTGTATACTCTTAATGTGAAACATTTAAATTAAACTTACGTTGCTTTGGTGCTCAGTCCAAGTGTGAATTTAGCGCAAAATGTTTTTGGTTTTTTTTTTTTAGTGTAACGTTTGTCGCTCGATTTTAATGCCCATAATGGGTAGATTGCTTATTCTATCGCTGCTAAAAGTGGCTTTCACTTACTTATGCTGTCGGATATGCGCTGAAACACAATGTGGAATGTACATATATTTTAAAGTTGGAGCATTCTTCGTCCAAAACATTCTTTCATACACGCCCTAAGCTAAAACGGCTGGAGTAAAACTTTCACAACTTATTAACAAGGATGAAACTATTCCAATTTACTTTAAAAAATGCAAAGCGCCTTACATATTTATATAAACATTTGTATGTATTTGTTATTAATTTACATTACTTTTCTTCTTTAATATCTACAGTAGTATATATGTAAGACTATGATGCACCTGTGTGTGTGTGTGTGTATGTGTGTTTACAAGCGACTTTATAAACAAATAACTTAAAGCATTAAATATGAAATATGTTTATTCAAAAATTCATAATTTCTCTTTATGAATGACAGATACTTTTTGATGAAATTATACTTTTTCGATACGCACATTTTTGTTTATCTGAATTATAATGGATGTCAAAAATCTACATATGCGTTTATGTATGAATGTATATGTGAAGTTCTATTATTCATATACACATAAAAGTTATGTACATATACATATGTACATACATATATATAATAATAAAATACTTAAACGATAAAGCAATGTTAAAGGTTTAGGTGGTCGAGAAGTGCTGGTACTGGTGGTGGTACTGGTGGTGGTGGTGTTTGTGTTGGTTATGATTATAATGAATATACACAGGTACATACATATGTATGTATGCACATACATACATACATACATACGAGTATATAAAAATTATTTAAAGTGTTTTGTTTTATTCGCACGATTGACACACAGACGCCGCTTTTGTACACTCAAAACGAGCCAGAACTTTCCAATTTGAAATGTGGCAACTGGCCATGTTCCTCCATGCCGGGTAGCATATATGTGTGCAGTGCTTCCTCGTGAGTCGGCAATGTGGTGCTATTTCGCGATACATGCGTTACAGCAGCGACGACGGTCTCATCTTCCACTTCAACACCCATTTCGAGTTTGATATTCATATTATTGTGACTATTTGATGCGAGTAGTGGTGAGAGTTCCGTAGTAGTTTCTACATCGGTTTGAACAATGTCGACAGTAGCTACATCCGACGCTGCAGATTCAGCAGCTAAAGCGTTTATATGCTTTTGAGGCCGCTGTGCTGCCTGTTCAACATCCGAACGTCGCTGCATGCTGCCATTCGAAAGGGATACAGTAAAGTCATGAGGATTTGTGTGGCCAACACTTTGCCGATAGATTTCGGCGATTTCCTCCTCAGTTAGATCACACTGATGTATGCGGCGTGCATGCTTTCGTAAGCTGTTTGTAGAGCAAATGCAAAAACAAAATTAAATAATTAACGTTTATATTAAGAAGAATTTAAACAAAAAAAAAAACAAAAATTTGAATATGAAAACAAAAATATTAAAAATACTGTTAAACGATAATTACTAAAATGTCATAAAATTTCAACAAAAAAAATTAAATTTGCGATGGAAACCAAAAACAAAAACAAATTTTATGATTTCTTCGGACATTAGCAAAAGTTACGACGCTTGCGGTGAAGCGCCTAAATAAAAAAAATGTGCCAAACATTTTTACAATTTTTACGACTTTACGACACGTTACGACAAAGATTTGACAGCACTTAGCACAAACGAAAAATGGCGTTCTTTTTTGTTCTAAGATAAAATATATGAACATACATATCTATGTTTGTACATAATGTGAAGCACTTAAGTATTAAAAAAAAAATGATACAAACAAATCCGTACATTCAATGGCTTAGGATTCCATTTACAATTCAAAATATAAAAACACATTTTTTATACTCACGATTCGCGTTTCTTAAACGTATGCCTGCAGTATTTGCATCTGTATGGCTCCTTGCCGTCATGTATCCAGCCGTGTATCTTCAATTGAGCTTGCGTGGTAAATGTGCGCCCACAACTTTCGACGGGACAGCGTGCACGCTTGCCCAAATGTGCGACATCGCAATGCCGTTTCAAATGATGTGGATAGCGAAATTGTTTCGGACACATTTCACATTTGTGTGGCTTTTCGCCAGTATGTGTGAGTTGATGTGCTTTTAATTCGCTACGATTTATATATGTTTTCGGACAATGGACGCAACGGAATATGCGCGCCGTATGCCGTTTCATGTGATGCTTCAATAATTCACTGGACTTGTAATTGCATTGGCAAATGTTACATTTGTAAAGATATTGTGAACGCTCAGACGTTATTAGGCCAACGCCAATGTTTTCGACAGCCGCGCCGCTTATGGCTGCGCCACCCTTGCTGCTAACTTCACCACTGCCTGCATCATTGCGTATGCATTCGTGTGCATGAAGTTGGGCGGCTGTGCGCCAACTTTGTGCACACATGCCACAGGCATACTCATCAAAGAGTTCGTTTTCATTTAGTTGATGGTAAATGTTAAGGCTTATTATGCTGCCGCCATCGGCAATCGTTGCACTTTTCCTTCTTGTTTTCGTGGTGGCCACTATTGCTGGCTTCTTAAAACGTTGCATTCTCGTTATTGGCTGTTTCGTGGCGAGTTTATTTTTGCACTTTGCGGTAGCATTTAGTTTGCCAATATTCGATTTCTCTACATGTTCCATGTCAGCAATTTGTTTAGAAAGTGGTGTAACTTCAGTAGCGGCTACCACTTCATGGACTGCATTGTTTACATCTTTGTCGTTGTTGCTGTCTTCATTGACACCACCAGCACTATTTTCTTCGGTATCGTCTTCATCATTGTTGTCATTAGAGTTGAATCGATATGAATGTGTTATAATGCCTCGGCCTGCATGCAGAGTACAATTGATTGTGTTGATTGGAATCGTTTTCTTCACTTTGTTTATTTTTTTTTTTTTATTATTTAATTTATTTCTTTCTTTGTTTATATTTGTGTTTTATTTTATTTTATTTTTTTTTTTAATTTGTTTCAACAGTCTGTATCAGTTTCAAGCAACATTTTTAATTTCTGACTTTGGGTGATTTGATTCTTAGTTAAGCCCTTATATACCTTACCGCAACTGGTGTTCGTCGCTGTTGACGATGATGTTACTGCTAAGGATGTGGATGCGGATGACGCAACTGCAGTTGTTGTTGTTGCGGTAGCTGTATCTTTTATGGCTACATATGGTTCATATTGATGTTGTTGTTGTGACTCCGACTGCTGCAACTGATTTCGCATGGCATTATTTGCAGCACGCTGTTGCTGTATTATAGTCGCCACCGAATGACTACGTTCCAAATGACGCAAGAGTCGGGCTCGCGACGCATATGAACGTATACAACGTGGACATTCGAATGGCAATTCTGCAAGTTATAAAGCGAGGCAGATTAATAAGACCCAGCAAAGTAGAGGTTCATAAAATAATTCGTGAATGAGGTATTATTTTTGGATATTTATTGTGGTCGAAATAATATGGAGATGTGCTATTAACAAGGGAAGTGTGTCTTCTTTTTAAATAGAATTTTTCAAAAAAAAAAAAAAAAAAAAATTGAAAAACTAGCCAGTTTAATTATAATAATAAACTTAACGATAATAACCCTACTCTCCCGGCACTAGGGGCGCATCCGCATGACGCACGAATTTTTTTTTTTTTTTAATTTTTTTTTTTTTTTCTAATATGGTTGTGCCGATTCGAGATGGAGTTTGTTAAGTGTCGAGATCTCAAACTGTTTATGTAGCTACAGAAAAAAACAATTCATCAGCTGGCCGAAATGTTACTATGTACTAAGTACCGTTTGCGCCATCTTCGGTTAAGCGCTTAATCGCAACTAAAAGCGCCGCTTAAGATCATTCGTCAGATAAGTAAGCGTTGAATAGTAAACTGAATTCTAACTAACCGCCGGTTATTTTAACCAAAGATGGCACGAACTGCCCTAAGTCACTCACATACAACAAATTGCCAGGCTTAAAAGAGTCTGACGCATTTATAAAATTAAAAAAAAAAAAAAAAAAAAAAAAAAAAAAAAAAAAAAAAAAAAAAAAACAAACAAAAAAAATTTACATTTTCTGTTTGTGTCCTTTCAAAAAATATTTTGACTAGCGTAACTGTGTTGTTTTGTAAAGTTGAATAAATAATTTCTTTAGTGTAAGATTACTTTGCACTGTGCCTCGCCTTTAGACATTTTATTTTTAATTTTTCAATTTCACCACTCTGTCGCTAACATCGGTTTTAACTAAGTACTGTAAAAATATTGTACGATGCATGCATTGCAAAGCTATTCCATATTAAAACTGGTTTTACACGTGCTAACCGTGTAACGTTCAAGGTAGTGTAACCCACTTTATTGGAATATCCTATCAATTTGCGAAGCGAACATTGCAGAACGAGACCCAGAGCCGCCAGAAAAGTTAGAATGGCAGTCGGGAATATGGCGTGTATGTGCTTTTCGGCTGGTCATGGCCGTACTAGGCTCCGCTTTCGCGCCACGGTCTCACACTACATGAACAAATGCAGTGGAGTCTTATGGACCGAGTTACAAGAAGCCAAATAATGCGGCCGACCAAATCACATCTTGTACAAGCGACCTTTTAGTCTCCTTCCAAGTAGACACTTACGACTGTCGAGAGTTTTTTAGTCTCTTTCCTAAGTTTCTCATTTATGGTGTTAGTTTTATCGCAAAGAAAGGCTCAGGGCCAATATGAGTCTGTTTCTGCATAACAATCGACCCCCGTGTGCCCTGGTACCCACAAAAGTTGCATATGATTTCTCTTAGCCTCTCAATTCACTCTAGGACGAATGAAGATTTGGACTTCGTATGAGGAGAGTGAGCCTAACAGCGATTATTTTTTGTCCATTACAGTTAGCATAAATAATTAAAACTAATAATACTAAGGAACTTTGCTAGCGAATAATTACTTCCTTTTTTCGCAGGTTGCCTTTTCGCCAATCTCTGTACGTTTTCCTTAATACAAAAATACTTACTTTGCAAGATGTAATTTTCTGTAAACAAAATAGAGAATAAATTAAAAAATGTAAATCTTTAAACTGCATTGACTTATGAATGCAATAAAACAACATCGCCCTTTGAAAGTGCTTACAACAAATAACTTTGCAAATAACCGGTTTTTACCAAAATATTTCGTAAAGCTCGAATGCTTTATCGATCCAATTTTCATCCGATCAAGTACCGTAATCATGCAAGCATTGCAACAAAGCAAACAGTTGTCTGCAATGGTGTTCGAATGTTGAATTGTCTTAGAAATTAATTGAGCCATCTTCGGCAATTTGTATTAATTCGTAACCCATTTTTACACGAGCGAGTTAACCCTCATCCACGTACTAACTGTCGAAAATATACGTTTAACTGCCAAATGGGAGGTTACTACGAAAAATAGTCTTTAATCGTAAGCATTTTCGTCGTTCGAAAATTGTTTTATTTTACACTCAACAATCTAGTGTCTCCATGAATGTAGATTTCACTTACCATCGATAAGGCCGTGTGTGGTGTTCAAATGTAATCGCATTATGTGTAAATCAACTGACTCCAATGGGCATTTGGCGCACATTAAAGTGACAGCTAAAATATTTGAAAACCATTATAAATGTATAATGCAGACAAAAAAAATTAGAAAAACTTGACTTATGTGGAAATTGTGTAAAATTGAGAACATTAAATCTGTCGTTTTTTTTTTTTTTTGCTTTTTAAAAAGCTAACATTATTTCATGCATATAATCGATATGAATTTAAATTGTTTACACACCTTTTTGCTCGATTAGATCCAAATGTTCTATAGGCGTTTGATCCACAGCAACTGCATTGAAAAAAAAAGGTGTTGAAATATATTTTTTTCCTTTATTAGCGCTTTCTACATAGTTGCCGAATATAAAAAAGCCAACATACCCTTGTCTCCCTTAGCTTGAATCATATCTCTTGAGGGCATTTTTTTGTGCACGGCACGGTAGTGGCGAATCAATGCCCGTTTTGTATTATATAAATTGGTGCACATTTCACAGCGATAAGGTGCCAAACCTGGCGCAGCAAGTGGTAAGTGTTAAAATTAGGAATAAAAATATTAATGAAAATGTGTACTCAACAAATAATACACTTACCACGATGGACGAACATATGATTTTCAAATTGATATTGACTTAAAAACTTTTTGTTGCAGTGCACACAATACGGTTGATAGATGTTGGTGTCGCGCTGCTGTTGCTGCTGCTGCTGATCCTGCAATATATCTTCGAAATCATCGTCACTTGTAAGGAGTAAATCTTGAAAATCTGCTCCATCATTTTCTTCATTCTCTTCGTCTTCATTTTCATCTTCTTCGAAGTCTTCGAAAAGTGCATCATTGAAAACAAAATCCAATTCACTGTTGTCTATGGTTGTGTCTGTTTCAACAATTTGCGGTATGGCATCCGATGGTATTTGCTGGCAGGCATAGCCAACCGCCATTGCAGCTCCTGGCTGCTGTTGATGTTGCTGCTGCTGTTGCATAGCAATATGACTACTTGCACTGACTGCCGCATTCATCGGCATCGTCGTAGTTGAAATTGTGGCAGCCACTGGTATATCCATAATAATATCCGGCGCTGGAGCATTCATTTGCACGTTCATTTGCATTGCAGCGGCTTGTGCCTCCGCTACCGCAGCATCGATAATTGCCTGTGCGTCCATCACTGTGGGTTCGCCATTAGTGCTATAATTGTTGCTGTGTCCCATGCTAACATTGAACATGGAGTTCACATTACTTTGATCGTGCGTCGCTGCGTTGTAATGCAATGCATTGGGTTTAAGTAAGCTTGTGCCCGGCCCATTACTACCTACACTATTGGACATTAAAGAGTTATCTTTGATATTACCCTCTTCCATGCTATGTTGTCTATAGTGATCTTTAAGTTTTTCACGCCAGTAGAAAGTTTTTGAACATTTCTTACAATTCAGCCCTTTGGGATAGTCTGGGCGTAGTGTTTTGCAATGTTGCGTTGGCGGCGAATCAGGTGGCGATTGGGACAAAGATGCTGTCTCATCTGTTAAATAAAGATAAATAATGGAAGTATTGAAAAGAGGTTATACAAACTTACCAACTGTCGGTCGTAATTGCACTTCAGTCGCCTCCTCCTGGTGTTTACTTAAATAGTGGCGACGTAAGTGTGATTTTATGCGCGTTTCAAAAAGGCACATATCGCAAGCATATATGTGTTTAGGTTCGGTAGGTTGTTCCTGTAGACGAACTTTGTTTTTCGGCTGCAATTGTTTTTGTGTCGGCTGTAGTTTATGTTTGGTTTTGTAATGCTGTGTTAAATCGATCTTGAAAAATGTATAAAACGCGCATTGATCACAAAAGAAATGCGGTATTTCTGAAAACAAAATTGTATATACATATATTTAACTATTGAATTTCGCTTATTGTATACAAACCATTATGTGTTAACATGTGATTCTTAAGTTCATCCTGCGTATGGAAGTTACTGGCACATATCTTGCACTTAATACGCTTTAAGGTGAGCACATTGTTTGGTGTAATAATCGAAGGTGGCGGCATTTCATCCTCTAAATTATGGAGTGCTGCAATAGAAAGAAATGTTGTATTGCCGAGTCATAAGAAAAACATGTGAGTATGTGTATAAAGAAACAAACTTTGCACAATTGTTTCTGGTCCCATGGTTAAAGCCGCCATACTCGGCACAGACAATTCGCTACCCATTCTTTCCTCAATTATGATATCATCAACATCTAAATCCATATCGTTAACCGTTTGCTGGTCGCCGTCTGTTTCCTGTTCTACTTGCATTATATTATCCAGCACTAATCCATTATCTAATGTTACACCATCATCTGCCGCATTTATATATTCGATGACAACTCCTGAAATATTTGAAAAATCACATTAGTTAGTTTTTCTACAACGATAACGTTATCCGTGACAACACGGACCATTGCCCATCACTTCCTCCACCGTACCGTCCGCCATTACGATAAATTCATTGCCGACACTCAATTCATTAGCTGTTATATTGAACTGATCCGTGCCGTATTGTTGCAACTCTGATGTATACTCGTCTTTAGTTGGTAAAGATGCTGTATTGGTTGGATCGGAAAGTGTATCCGCTGAGGTGGCTTCTACTGCTGCTTCGATGTATGCAGCAGCCGCTGAAGCAGTACTACTTGCAGGTGTTAAGAATAGTTTAATATCTAATTCTTGTTGTTCTTCCTGTTCTTCATTTTTAGTGTCATGCAAGTAATCTTCATTTACATCCGCATTGTGTATTTTTTCCATTTCTTGCGAAATTGGGTCCTCGTAATCTGGTTCGTATTCTTTTTTGATGGAGGAATTGTCGTGTTGTTTGGTTTTTGGTTTTAATTGTTCACGAGTGGGCTGCATATCGTGCACCAGTTTATAGTGATCAAAAAGCAAAGAACGTTTCTTACATTCGAAACTGCACAATTGACAGCAATACGAAATCATATCTAAAGCAAAATATAAAACTTTAACAATTTTTTCGAGAATTTTTATTTAATTTACCTAAATGCAGTTTGACATGTTCTTTCAAAGTTTTCTTTGTTTCCACTTTTTCGTTGCAGATTTTACACCGAAAACGCATTTTTGTGACCTCTTTGTCCTTAATATTGTTCAAATAAAAAATTAATTTAAGCATATATTTTTATGTATTTATATTCATTATTTTCTTACCACACCATCTTCTCTGCTTCTGATTTCTTCTACGTTTCCACTCTTACTGCTACCTTTGGGGCTCTCATGCCTCAAATTGGTACATTCACCTAGCTTTTGCCGCAATATCTCATGGGCTTCGACTGCATTTCTTATGAAGTTGTACGACACTTGCAACGATGCACTGCATTCCGTACATATGTAAATTGGATAACGTAGCTTTTCAGTATCATTGCCATCGCTCAAGCGCGTACAGTATCGCAGGCATTCCAAGAAGCTTATTGGCTTCTCGTCAATATTGTCATCCACAAATATTGGCGAATCGAGCTTGTAAAATTCAGCATCGGAGGCAAGGCACGTACGACAAACGAGCCTGTAATCTATTGGCGCCGTTTCCTCAGTTACCATCCCTGGGTCCAGGTCCATTATATAGCGTCAGACTAATTGACCACCGCGTGCTATGCTCTTTCCGCACAGTGATGCTTTACGGTGCACACTTTTAATATAGTTAAAATTTATACTTTTAATCGTAAATGTTTCCAATCCAATTAAAAATTAAAATATTGGTTTGCCAAGCAAAAAAAGACGCACCAAAGTTTTCACAATTTTCACAGCTCTGCTTTTTTTGTTGCTCTCGAACTTCGAACATGTTGTTTGCGTGGTGAGATGCTATATGACCTGTGGTGAGATTACAAAGATGTCTTTTTCAGTTGCTGTCAACCGTAAAACATCCCTACAAGACACGACTATCAAAACCATTCTCAGATATCTAGAGAATGATCTCACCATGAGTAATATAATTGTATATATTAATGAATGGCATAAGTAAGAAATAGATGGTACATACAAGTTGCTGACACAATTGTCAACTCTTCTTTGGAAACTCATTTAAACTACCAAAATATTTTTATAAAGCTGTTAGGTATAATATGTGATATTTTCAAGAAGGATATAATACCAGAGAACTTATAAGAAATGAGAAGGAGCAAAATGACTTATTTCTTATAAGTTCTCTGATAATACAAAATCATGACTTTTCGGGATTTGATATTTTTGAAATAAATTAAACAAGGAATACGAAGAGAAACAGTTTTTTTGTAATAAAAGAGATTTGATTTCGAAAAATTGTTAAAATAGACAGTGTAGCCGTAATATTTTTAGTTTGTTTACAAACTCCCAGAAATGTCAAAATCAGTAAAACCAAATAGCGGTACCCCTGAACGCGACATCTCTGGTTCGATGCTTCGTGGGATATTTTATAATATATATTTAATATAATTACGCATTATGTCGGCATTATAGCATGAAAGCCTTTCTTATCCATACCAGGAAATATAGAACTTGTTAAAAAAATGATAACCGTGGGTTTTAGTGACTGACCAAAAAGAACTTTGTGTTTCTCCTAAACCAGAGAACTTATAATTAATTAAGTTCTCTGCCTAAACAATCAATGAAAAGCTTCGTCAAGGTGATAAATTTATATGCAAAATTTTACTTTCGAAACAGCTATTAATAATTTTGTTGTTTATAAGAACTAAAAACTCTTTTACAAATTTCTAAAAATCACTCCGCGTTGTCGAATGGTTTGTCTAGGGTTAAATAAAATCCGCTAACTTGTATCTGTTCAAATTGTGTTGTTGTTATATGAGCACGCAATAATTTTAAAAATCGCGCCAAAGTCAACAGCTGTATACCATTGATTCAGTTTAGCTTCCATTGTGAATAACCGAAAGATATTCAGCAATTCATATGCCGTATTTGTTAGTTAGAAAAGAAGAAGCACCACTAAAATTTGATCCGAGAAAAGAAATTGATGGGATAATTTTATTAGCTGCTCCGCTGAAGACCAAAAAAAACTTGTGAAGACTGAAGACGTTGGGAAGTTGGTCATTCAGTGTTTGAATTCCTTTGTATAACAATGTCGTTCTATGATGTTTTAGAATTGAGTGAGTACTACCGTGCGGCTATGTTGCTGTCGTCGGTGTGTGATAAAAATTTTACATCTTCAGAGACATCCAATAACAAAAATTTTATCATAAAGGATAAAAACGCGTACACAGAAGACAATGTATTGGTATTTACAATTTTTGTATACAACATTCCCAAGAAGGTGAGTTGCCGCATGCCAAAAAGGCGTCCAAAGTGTCCTTGACAAAGTAGAGAAATGTGATTTATTTTAGTTTTCGGAGGACGATGTGCTACGTTATTTCACTATATTTGGCAAGGTTTCGAAAGTTCGGTTGGTTGATGATAAAAAGAAAACTCGACGTTCTGGGCCAAAGGTTGGATTTGTTACCTTTGCTGAACCGTGTGGTGCCTACAGGTATTAGATAGGTTTTCAATATCCTAAAAATTATCTCTTAGTTTCTCATGAAAACATTTAGCGCATTGAAGCAAAACACTCATCGCTTACAAGGATCACGTATTGGCGTAAAAGCTGGCGATAGCTGGAATCAACCAGATGCCGAGAAGGCATGCAACCAAGAGCACAATGATACTGAAATAGCCTCTACTTCAAAAGAGAGTGAGCCGACCAAGAATTCCGTTTCCGCCACAGCTGACTCTTGTGGTGTTGCAGACATAGCCACGTCCAATAGTGTCTTAAATGTCCTCTCGTTGAATGACGATTGCCTAGAGATAATTTGTCGTTTCCTAGGGTTACGAGATCAAGTGCGTTTCGCACGTGTATGTCAACGATTTAATGATGTATTTAAAATGTTTTGCAAAAGCCAATGTAAAAATTTACATCTTTATAAGTTATCAAGCATGACTTTATGGGAAGTGCGCGATTTATTTCGACTCGCAGGCCAACATATTGAAAAAATGAGTGGAAATATACATTACAAAAATCGCGAACGCATCATTGAATTTATAAGATTATATTGTGTCAACTTAAAGGGAATATCTTTCGATGATTGTAAAATAAGGCCAGGTTGTATGAAAAAGTTACTGCGTAGCGTCTCTCAACTACAAGAGCTTAAATTGCATGATTGCTCATTGAGTGATAATTCAATACAAGCTCTGCAATATTTGAAGAACTTGGAATCACTGGTACTCTCCGAAAATTATGAGATAACAGGTAAACAAAATTCAGCTGCACAAATGAAAAAACTTACCCTTAAAACTTGCAACACACTTTCCTTTGTTTTGTTCATGCTTATACATACAGGTAAATTCATAAGCAAATTGGTGCAGCTGAAGAGCCTAAACTTGTACGGTTGCAGTAATATTCAAACATCCAATATGGTTGACATTTGTAAAGCGATGCCAAATTTAAAAATGCTTGATATTCGCCGTTGTGAACGGTTGTCGGCATCCTTTTTCTACAACATTGCAGATCATTGTCTACAGCTCGAAATATTGAAAATGTCTTGCCCTGACGTTCCCTATGAACGAGTGGCGCTGTTGCCAAGCATAAAACAACTCGAATTGTTGCATTTTTCGTCAGGTTTGGTATCAAATGCACGTCTATTTGCCGAGTTAGTTGCTCATAAGGCTGATCAATTGGAAACCTTAAAGATTGTTACTAAAAATTCACTTACTGCCGAACATATTAACCATATAGCCGAGTTGAAAAAATTGAAAACCCTCTTTTGTGCCAATAATCAAGCGGTAAACGATGATGCACTTCGAAAATTCTCTAAACTCGAGCAACTTGAGGACTTGGTTATTAAAGGTTGTTTTGATATAACAAACGATGGACTCTTAAAATTGTTACGTGGTTGTCGACACCTTCGTAACTTAAATATACAATTCTGCAAAAAAATTACGTACGAATTTATTTCTAAAGCCATACCTATTTTAAGAGATCGAAGTGTTAATCCTAAAACGCCATTAGCAATTATGGCATATGGAACATCTATACGAATGTCGCCGGTGTGTATTTAAAATATTGACAAAAATGTTAGCACTTATTTTAATTAAATTAAATTACTTTAATGCAGTGTGAACAGTATGAACAGGAAGAGTCTCTCATAAAGTTGTTATACCAAACAATTAATATTGATGAGGGCTCTGATTATGGCGTAGATCTTTACGACTTCTGGGATGATGACTGGTTAGTTGAAGACGATGAAGATGACTATGACCCCACCGATGAAGATGATGATTTTTACTTTCCGGATTCGGAAATGGATGATGATGACATCAATTTCGCTTACAATGTGTTTGGACAAATACATCCTCATGGGTTTGGTTAGTTTTTGTGGAGATACATTTATTTTAGTATCTCAATCTTAAATATCATTTCAAATAAGTTCCTTTCGTTCGCCCTTTATAGATTTAAATGATGTTATTTGGTGAGTTATTGCCTAGGCGTTAATGGAGTGTTTCATTTGAATTCTTATATTTACACATACTACGTGGAAGAACACTAGTACTCACAAATATTTGTTTCCAAATGTATGGTTAAGTTTTTAAGAATTTTTGAACATATTTTTATTTGAAATAAATTTGAAAAATTAACTTTGTATTGAATAAGCTAAATATTTGAAAAATAATCAGCAAGAAAAGGTATGGGCTTGAAAATAGTTTAGCTTATTTTTAGTACACATGTATGTATGTATGTACATATGTACTCCATTTTCTTCAATTTAAGAATAAACGACTCGCTTTACTTGCAATATATCCGCAGTGGCTGAAACTAGTTCTGCTTTGTATTTTTTTTAAATTAAAATTTCTGTTCATGCACACCAATGCACTTCAAACATAAAGGGAATTTGAATAAATATTTAATTAGTTTGATTTCATTTTGTTTATAATTATCACCAATATTTCTCGTAGCACATTATATTATATATATACATATAATTATAAATATGTGTATTTACTTTAAAAATTTTGTCTAATTAACGCCTTGCAAGAATTTCGATAAAAAGTCGGTTGGCTTCGGCTCTTGGCTCTCCTTCCAGTAGCGCATTATGTGGCCCTTTTGCTTCCAGATTTCGACTGTCTCCTTCAGTTCCATTTGACCCTGCACGAATTTAACAAATAGGTAAGAGTTATTTTTGTATTTGTATTTGTAAAAAAAAAAGTACATAAAAAACACAATTCGCTGCGGACAGGATTCGAACCTGTGCGGGTAGAACCCAATGGATTTCAAGTCCATCTCCTTAACCACTCGGACACCGCAGCTACAAAATTATTTTCGCTAAATGACTTTCTCATTATGAATGTAAAGAGAGCGCTCTCACGACATTTAAAAAGAGCGCGAGCGCGAAGTTAGGTATTGCCAACTAAAATTATCTTTGTATGTAATTCTATTTTTAGCTTAAGAAATTTCTAACAAATGGCCACACGAATAATTGGGATTATCGCACATAAAATTATCGATAATAAATTAAATATTTTAGTGGCTAAATTTTTAAACTTTTTCTGCCAACTGATCGATACAGATTTTGTCGGGTAATGACCAATTATTTTGTTGCTACCGCAATATGCGCAACCTCCGTGAAAATATAAACGGCAGCTAAATAAAATGTTTTTTAAAGGTTTGTATGAGAATATTCTATTAGGGAAAATTTGTCACGTTCGATATTAAAATGAAATCAACACATTACCTACGACTAGAAATTGTATATGAAAAGAAAACATGATAAACTTAGCATAGTTTTGTTTACGTGTACTTGTATCTACCATGAAACCACTTCCACTTCTTGTCCCGCACAATAACACATTTAAACTGATTTTGTCGACACTGGAGTTTGTTTTAGCTAAATAAGTCACAATTTGCATTAGATCTCTTCCCGTTTTAATACGATTTATTTAAATTTAAAGTAGTCGCGTCCGTTATCAAGAAAATACACATATGGGCACATACAACAAATGCACATACATAAGAGGAAAAGGAAAAATATATATTTTTCAAAAAAAAGTAAAACGACTCCATGTTTAATGAAACTATAACGTAAGTTCCGCTTCCGGAAATTTCAGTTCTACCAGCTCTACTTACCTTTATGATGAGCATATCAACAACGCGAACGTCAGTCACATGGCGCTGCCTTTCGAATTCCCCGCGCAGCTTAGAACGACATTGTTCCACCGATTTGGGGATGTCATAGTCCATAACTGTGTATATAAAAGATATTTGTAACTCAATGTTGTATACGAAATTGACTCGTAGTATCAAAACGTTTTGTGCTCATGTGGTGTCAGTCATTTTGTTTCTAAATTAAATATAACAGTAAAAAACGCTTTCGCGTTTTCCCAACTTGTTTATGCTTTTGCTATCAAGCGTTCCAGCATCAAATTCAATTGTACTCGTCGATGACATAACAAATGTTAAGAGATTTCACGCACTTACCAATATAGGGAATTTGGCGATACCAAGCTTTGTAGAGATTAAGTGCACGCTTTCGCGCTTCTTCGCGATCCACCGATAAGATGGGACGCACTTGCTGTACAGCTTTTCTTACGGCTTCACGTCCGGCCATGGTATCGATTTTTGTTACTTTTAAGCAAATGCAAGAACAAATTTGTTCAAATATGCGAGAAAAATATATAAATGTAGCATATTGAAATTGACAGTGCCAGATGACAATCAGCTGATTGGCTGCTTGTCAAAGCGGCATTAAGGTGTTGCCAATGAATAACAATTTATTATAAAAAACTAATAATCGAATCTTATTTATCGGCTATCGTTAGAATTAATAAATTTATTTTTTACATAGAGGGTGGTACAATTTATTGTGTGGACGCTTGCAGTTTAATTTACTCATTGCTCAGTAAAATATTCATATCACTTATTTCTTCATCTACCCCACAAGAACAGTGCCGGTCAATTTTCCGTCTTAGTGATGGTCAGTGACTGAAAAAATTTTGTCAGCACTTAGAGCAAAGTTTCTTAGGGCCACTATGTAAATACTGATGTCATCACATGTGTACGTGTGATATTGTATTTCGCTCTAACACATTAATATTACCTAATATAGCTCTACTGCTCACTCGCGTTCTTTTTACTGGGTCAATACTCCCTATAAAATCATCAGTACTGAATATATTACTTTATACCTACATCAAATGATATTTCCTATGTTTTGTTTGATTAAATAAACAAGTTTTTTTATTTTTTCAATTAAATTTTATTGATTTACTACAAGCTTATAACTTTAATCATAATAAAAAAATGAAATATATATTTTAATAAACTGCGTAAGCCTCCTTCGTCCGTCCTGAAAAAAAATATCCCTGACCAGACAAACTACGGCTACTCCATCAGTATTTTTGCGCAGAGCTCTTTCATGTTTTACATTAATTTAAGAAATCCTCTTTTCTTTATAATTAGCATTTAGAAAAGCTATTTTTATTCATTTAAAACGTATGTTTTATAAAACGCGGTGATTTAAAAGTTTTCGCAACTATACACTTCAGAGTTTTACGAATACTGCGCACCATTTGCAAAACTTCTATGAATTTATCGTACGTTTATTTCTCGGATATGCTAAATTTGCCTAAATGGTCATTGTCTCTTTTATGCAACTATAAATGACAACTATTTTACCGTCAGTACCGTCTTACGGTCAGTAAAGATAAATATGAAAACTTTGTTGTTTCATTCTCGCATATATGCAACCAGAAGAGCTATCGATGTTATTCATAAGTTTTATGGCTCCCACTTTAGTCGGAAGCGGAACTTTGCAATTTTACGTTGGGGAAACTAATTAAACTTTACAAAATCAGTCAAACGTTTTTTTTTTTAATTAAAGAAACAATGCAAAACAAAAATGCAGAAAATAAAAATTCCTACAGACGTTACTGGCATAATAAAATCTTAATCGTGAAGGTACGTTTGTATGTATGAATACATATGTATGCATATATGTATGTATGTATGTATGTATATACAAAACGACGTTTACACGCTTTCCTTGCCGACTTGTTTTGTCAATTTTTTTCTTATGCTTTTACAGAGTAGCATTTTTTGTGGGTGCTTCATGCTTTGTGTCACCGTTGGGGCAGGCTCTCGCTAGCGTGAGCAGTTGCCCGGTGGGGTGAGCTGACTAGCTTCGCTGGCTGGTTTGTGCGGGCTTTCTGCTTGGCCCGGCTAGGTTGCGATGACTGACTAGCTGGTTGGCTGGTTGGCTGGCTGGCTTTGGCGCGTGTGCGCCTGGCCGGAGTTCAATTTGTAACGTCGAAGTGGTCGGTCAAATCGGTACGGACGCGACTGCGCAAACGCAAATTACGAGAAAAGAACATTCATACAAACAAACATCCATTCACGGTGTACATTATATAAATATGTATGTATGTACATATGTATGTGCATAAACGTAAGTTTGTAGTAGTTGTAACGCAACGTAAACAGGTAGTTTTGTTAGTGTGATTATAATCGCGTGTGGTATTTCTTAAGTTTTTCTCTTTTTAGAAACTAGCTTTTTTTGTTTTGTCATTATGTATTCCGCGTAAAAAAAAATAGCGACATGACAAACAAATTAATAATAAAAAATTAATGTTGCAACTGAATTGAATTAAAAAAAAAAATGATACAAGAAAGCTTTCATGGCAAAGTAAAACTTATTTCCAAATATTAAAAGAATATGCTCATGCCTGCGTATATACATATGTACATATGTATGTACGTATGTACATGCGTGTGTGTGTGCTTCGTCTAGAAAACAAACTTAAGCGTTAATAGAATGAAAGTAAATTTTTATTTCCGCCGCTCAAAACCCAACGCTAGTGCCATACATACATACACACCTGATCATCTGCATCGTCTCTCTTACCATGTCGAAAACAGTGGCCTTTTTCGTAAAAAAATGTATACAAAATTAATTAAAAAGTAGTTTTTCTTCAACTTATTCAACTTTAAAGTACTTTAAAAAACTAAAAATTTACTGTACCCTTAACAGCGCCTAACCTAACCTAACACCGCCATATCAAATAAATAAAATCCCTTTCGAAGCAGTTTCATTTTCGGCAGGGTGTCATCTTATTTATGTATATATGTACATATGTACATATGTACATATGTATGTATGTATATGCAACCGTTCACTATCACTCTATAAGTTGTTGTAAAAGTTATAAAATTTAATTTATTATGCTAATGAAGTTCAGAGAAGCGGAAAGTCGGTATTGAAATGTCAAAAAGGAAATTGATTTATAAAAAGTGTTTTTTTTTTCTTCTTTTTTTAATTTAAATGCAACAGCGAAAACAAGTTGCTGCAACAACAAGAACAATGTGCAAAAATTAAAATAGAAGCAAAACTTTAATAAAAAAAAAAACAATGGCAGTGGCAGCAACAAAACGCGCATATACACAAATTAACATATTTTTTTTTTGTATTCTGCGTGTACTTTTGCTTGAAGAAAGTTCGATAATGTGCTTTTTTGATGTACCGGATGACCGGAGGTGCTGCAAACTTGTATTTAAAGCTACATACATATACATATGTACGAGTACATGTACACATGCAAGCAGGTAGATGCGATGACAATGGATAAACAGCGTCAGGCCTCAACGTTAAACATAAGTTTTGCTCATACAATTTTTGATAGCTGACTTTCGTTTGGATATAATTTAGTATATACTACATACATGTATACATAAATACGTACATAATTAGTGACGACAGAATTTCGCTTTTATTGGGATTTTCCCCATACTTACATACATACATATGTACATACATATGTACATACCCAGCAAAAAACATGATTACCGCAGAAATAAAAGTGGAATCGAAATAAACCGTAGCAATCGCTTACCCTTTCGCTTCTGGAATTCATTACTTTAACATGGGCATGTCATTGGCCGTAAGCCCTTGCAACCTACATTACCTACAAACAGGCAGAGAACAAATTGCTTAAACGATTGGAGAGTAACGACTGCGGAACGCCTTACAGACAAGCGAATGAAGAATGCCTTGATACACTAACACCTTAGAAGCGAAGTGAGAATACCTTGCTCTAAAGATTGAAAATAAACGAATTACCAATGCCTTACAGAGAAGCGAACGTAAAGTGCATGAACATGTTCGGTTTAAAGAATCAGAAAACAGGGTGTTTTAAGATGTTAACTTTTTTTCTTCAATTCAGATTTCACAACTTTATTAACATTTATAATAAAAATTAAAATTTTCACGAATTCAGTCTTCACTTCTTGCTTATACATACATATTAAAATAGTTAAATATTTATACAAAAATAATAATTATATAGAATATAATTCATTTCAATTATTTCTGCATATATGTACATACATATACATATATATAAAAAAAAAAAAAGAAAAAAAAAAATATACATACATATGTATACATAAGTATGTATATATTTATATAAATATTTTATTTATTTTTTATTCAGTTTTTATTCAATATTATTTATTTCTTCTTCGCTATATTCGAGTATAGCTTCAGGGCGCTTTCGCTTCAAACAAGAGGCCTTGTGGTACCAATTTTTCACCGATTTCATTGCATAACGCAACTGGTGTATGCACTCTTTTTCTGAAACTCCAAGTTTCTGAGTAGCTTCTGAAAAGAAAGTATTAAAATTACGTGCTATATTCGTGCAGAAAGTGTATGTATGTACACTTGTAATAATAAAAATATGTATGTACATAATTCAATTTATTTTTCTTTATTGGTTTTTACTAATTTTCTATAAAATTCTATATTTTATTCTATATATGGGGTTTCTTAGTCAGTACAGTGTTGGTAAATAACCTTTTATTGCATAAATTTCAGATTTTAAACATTCTGTCGCTGCAATATTTTCTACCAAAATACCTTGTAGCTCTTCTACATATACATATTTCATTTCAGTTCCAATATAGTCCCTGAAATTTTTAAATTAATACGTATGAATATATTAGTTATTTAAAATTTTCTTAATTTTTCTATTTTAAATTTCTATTTTTACTAGTACTTTTTAAATAGTTAAATAAATAAAAAATAGGTAAATATATGAAAATTTTTTATCTAAAGTGAAGTTAGAAAATATTTAATTAGTTTGAATAAGTCTGAGAGATACATATCTCTGAAGTCACGAATTTCACGGCCATTTCCTGATTTATAAATACACACTAGTTTTAATATTATTTTCACTACTTTATTTATTTTCGTTTTATTATTTATATTTATTTTTTAGCTTATTGCTTCTGAATAGCACCTCACTCACTGAATTCAACTTTACACTAAATCAAACAATGCAAAACATAATCATTTAATGGAAATTTCCACAGAAAGTAACGGGATTTAGTTATTCCATTTTGCATTACCCGTAATCTGTCACGGAAGGGGAAAAAATTGAGGTAATGTTAACCAACGCGTTTATCGGATTCTTATACTACTTTGCATTACCGGTAATGCGGAAAAGAAGGGAAAGCAAAAATAAGGCATTCTAAGGCATTGCCTTCTGGAACACATTACTTTTTAAAGCGATTACCGGTTTTTTGCTTGGTAATTTTGCATATAGCAAGCGTGTATGTGTGCGTGCTGGCATCGGCATGAGTTATCGCTTTAAATAAAAATGAAAAAAAAAATACATTAAGCCTGGAATGAGTCGGCTAAATACTCGACATTAACATATTTGATTTCTGCTATAGAAGGAAGCATTTTTATTTGTTCAAGCAAGTCCCTTGAAGAAACTTAGCGCGCTCCTTGTATATACAGTGTTGTGCATATCAAAAACAACATCATTCAGCATACCATAGCTTGCCACGTATATTTATTTATTTGTTTTAAAGAATTTTCAATTAAAATTCAGTTTATTCTCTAACATAAACCATAAAAATCTAAGTTTTAGACTTTGCAGAAAATTTATAGAAAATTCAACAAATTTGTTTATATATTTAAAAAATTTTCTCAGAAGTGTTAAATTTTTTTTGAGTAGGTATGCAGTTTAATAGCCCATTAAATCTTAGTCTGACAATGTAAAAGTTTCAAATGGCTAAACATTACCGTTGTGTTTTTAGAATTTTTTTTTGTATAAGGTGTTGCGATTTTCTGCCATGTGAGCAAAAAATATGTGAAACTTTCACAATATTATACCAAAATTGAATGCGCTATAAATCTGTATACTCAAAAAAATTCTTACACTTCTGAGAAAAAAGTTAATTTTTTTTTAGTTTTTAGAAATTTTCAAACTTGTTTTTTTATGTACATGGTTATGTACATATGTATATGGTTTATGTTGAATAATGAACTGAATTTTAATTGAAAATTGTCGCATTACTTTAACAATTTTTCCGATCGAGAAATTATTATTCATGAGCTAATCTAATATTTAATGGAAACTAATTTGGATAGACTCTTTTTTGAGACGTTCTCTATAAATTTTCTTAGGGTGCTTGATAAATTTAGAGTAAAACAGATTTAGTACTGGGAAGCGACAACTTAACCAACTTACTTCTTTCGAATTCCTTTTTTTTTAATGTACAGCCGTACTCCCAGTTTCACGTTCACAAATTTCCCTGTGGACTCCGTTTGAAATTATATGTTTGGTGCTCGCAATTTCACATTTACATACATTTTTGTGAATTGACTCCGAATGCTTGGTTGTATGTATGTGAAATGAAAAGTAAATGACAAAAAGTGTGTGAATGTTTAATTATTTTCGATTGGAATAATTTTTAAAATATTCTTTGATGTTTGTATTTATGACATTTCTGTATTAGTTATTCATTAAAATATGCGTATTTTTAAGTGTTTTGCTGATGACTCTACAAAAAAGCATAAGTATGTACATAACTGAATCCGAAAGGGAAATTTCAACAACACCTGTTTGTGAATTGCCACAACGATAACCGATATGTGTGACAGGGATGAACTGATATGCGAAAAAATTTGTGAAATTGGGAGCAAACTAATTCACTTTCACAGAAAATTTTTAAAATCACATTGTGGAATTGAAATGTGAAACTGGGAGCACAACTGGTAATTTCCCTCTAGTGAAACACACTTTCATATCATTTTCATTTTATAGACGTCCCTCTTCTACATAAAAATAGGAGGAAATCTATAGAACTCCACATTACAACTTGCCATGTCAATTTAGTACGTTTCACGCCAGACTTTTACTTATCGGATCTCTCCAATTCGCTTTATGCTGCATTTCAGTTATTCTTTTTCTCTCTTGCTTGTTGGAAGATATGCTTTTATTATTCTTCTATACATCAGAGTCTATTTAATTTCCAATCCGTTTCATGATCCATCACGGCCAACACGGCATGTTAACAGTTTCATTGTGATATTTGCGCTTAAATCTTACTAGCATCGGCATTAATTTCGCTGAAACGACGTTCAATCTTCGTGGCACTGCATCACATCCAAGTCACATTGTGCACATCTAACGGTTGGTTCCATTTTAATTGCCATTTCTCATAAGTCACTTGGATGTTTTTGCTGCAATCGATTTGAATAAAATGTAAAAATAAAAAAGATGGTTGGGTTCCGACACCAATTGCCATTTAAATCAAATTAGTTCCAATTAAATTAGTGGCCACTAATTTGTCGATTCTCCGAGTATGTTAACTACATACCTACATACATATGTTATGTGAACTATAAGTTTACGCACATGCACACACATCCAAAAAAGATATAAAGGTGTGTGTGTTTTATATTTAAATAAAAATAAAATTCTGAGATGTGACCTTTCGCTTTAAAATTACATATACATACGTATACAAACATACGAGTATATACATATGTACGTGCAAGTACATACATACATACATATGTTATACATTACAATTTTTTTTTCAAAGCAGCGCTTTTACTTTTACATATTTACTCGCTAGAATTTTAAAAAAGAATTACATAATTTATCGAAATGTGTAATATCTGCTAAGTGTATTTACATTTTTTTAAAATTTAATTTAATCGTTTACGTGTTTTTTTTTTGCATTTGTTGGCTGTTTCTTTTGTTATTATTACTCTTGACTCACGGCCTTTTTTTTTTAGTCAAGTGTGTTTTCTCAACACGTTTCGCTTCAATTTTTGTTATCAGCATTTGAAGTTCAAGCACAAATTTATTTTTTTATAGTTTAATTTAAATAATGTTTTCTTGTGAATTTTTTTTTATTATTTTTTGTTATTGTTCTTGTTATCTTAGGCGCAGTTGCTGTGGTATTGTTTTTTCTGGTTGCTGTTGTTTTTTGCGTTTTTATTAGCATTTATCGCTTGCTTGTACTCGTATATCATAAACGTGTTCGTTTTTGTGTACAAAGGCACATATACATATACATACATACATATGTGTCAATTAGACCGGGTCGATCACATATTTTCTCAATTCAATGCTAATTGATCGAAAATGGAAAGTAAATCCATCAAACCAGACACATTTTAAAACTTGCGAGAGAATTTGACAATTTTGAGTATTATTGTGAAGTAGAAATCTATTCTATTTTTCGAAGTGAACTCGTTTAATCGCCGAATAAAAATAATTAATACTTTTAAAACAAGTCAAATCAGAGCAAACCTATGCACGGTATCGGATATTGGAACGATTTAGTTTCGAAATTAACATTTGATATCAGGCCGCTTGATAGCATGTGACGGAAAAAGTAGTTTTTTGTTGAATTCGAAATGAGTAGCCCTTCGAACACGAATCTCATGATTCAGCTCTGATAGTATCTTTCATTGATCTTAACATTCTCTCCATTGTATTTAATATACATACATATGTTTATAGATATTTTATAGTTTTTAGTTCAGTAGGTTTAAATATTTTGAATAAAGTATATACAAGATGGCGCAAAAGTAAACTTCCGATGTTGGCTTGAGCGTATGTTAGAAGCGATTGGCGGTCAGCAGCTAACAGCTGATGCACCGTCTGGACTTTGTACGGAAACATTATCAATTCTTGTACCAAAATTCGCTGTAAAGACCGTCGACTGATACCCATTTGGGTGGCGACGGCGCTTCCATGACATCCTCGGCTACAGCAGCAATATTTTCTGCAGAACGGCTACTCCGGGGTCTGCCACGCCTGGCAGCATCTCGTGTTGTGCCAGTCTCAAATAAATAGTCAGCAATATTCCGCGTTCTGGAGCAGTGTAGCGTAACATTGTTTATTAACGTGTATTTCGCATGTGTTTACTACACAAATGTCAAAACAGAACTGACATTAGGGGCCAATCGCAAAATTTATAGCATTTTCTGATAGGAGGATTACTTTTGCCACCTTGTATATATGATTTAGTATATATGTACATACAATTTATTTAAATCTGAAGTACTACTATTTTTTTTATTTTTAATTTATCGTTCCGATCTAATAAATATTTTATGCAGTGTGCATGTACATTGATTTTTATTAGGTATATTGACTAACGTACCTACTATACATATGTTTCTTAAATTATATTTGACAGGATTTATTCACACTTTAGCGAGTGTACAGCACTCGAATATTGATTAACATTTTTTTAAGTTAATTATTGTACGGTTTTTATTTATTCTTTAAGTGAAAAAATACCGCCGGATATATTAAACATTTTTTTTAATGTCGCATATTTCATCTTGCTTTAAATTTAAATAAAATATTAATATATATAATTATGGTGCCAAACAATTTTTAAATTTACGAGTTCAATGGCTTTAATAAATTTTTTGAAAGAAATTTTATGAATCACGGAATCAATTTGATTTCGATTAGGTAGGTTGGACATTTTTCATATTTTTTTGAACCTGCGTTTTTGTAGTTTTCAAGATTTTGTTTACATTTACAAATATTACATCTAAAATAATATTTAAAATAATATTCGCTCGATAGTAGTTAACATAGATATAGACTCATACGATTACACAATCGTTTTAAATCTGGTTTCACTCTCTCTTTTCTGTCGTTATACATATTTGTTAATTGACAGCAATTTTGTGTAAACGGCGTAAAGCTGGACGCCCATTTTGAATAAATTGTGTCTTATAATGTTTGTTGTGTAAGATAACCTGAGAAAAATTCTTAAATGTTTGAGAAAATATTCTTTCTTGATTTGATTTCACACTACTTTCATTATTTAAAGCTGAGCATTTTCTTCAACATTCTTTTTCAATTTGAGAAAGAGTTCGAAGAAAAGTATATTAAATATTGTTTAACTACGAACTTTTTTTGCAATCTGTGTATACTCGTACATATGGCAGCATACAACTGTGTTTCTCAATTTGCAAATCAAGTAAAAATTTTTGGAAAATAGAGGCTTAACATTTGAAATTGAGATATACTAAAAATATTTATTCGGTTTCTTCTTGTACTTTTCTGTACACGATGCACTGTTAACGCTCGTGCCAAACACTTTCAAAATATATTACCGTTAACTTGTAACACTTTTCATCTTATGCATTTTTGTAGTTTTCTTCCTTTCTTCGCTACTTCATTGAAATTTCAGCGGTCAGGATATTTTTTGCACCGTAATTTGTAGTTAATAACATATGAGTACATATGTACTTACATACATACATATATACGCTTTCTACATCATCTTTCTTGCTTTGCTGTTTCTTTGTTGTTGTCTTACTATATTACTATTTTTGTTATTGGTAATTTTTTTACACACTGAAGAATTTTGACTAAAAAACCAACGCTTTTTCAAGAGTTTTTGACTACTGCCAAACTTACCATCTTCACTATCAAAGCCGTCATACCCACAATGAAATAACAAATTTTCATGCAATTCATCAGACTCACTCGTCTCTTAAGTCATTCAGTGCTCAAACCATTGGACTAACTGTAAAATGTATCAAAGAGCAAGCACAATTCGTGTGGAATGTCAAGTACCGAAAAAAGAGTGTAAATACAGTTAATCGAATAATTTGCGGTATTGTTATTAATTTTCTCTAGATTTTCTGCGCCGTCTTGCATGTTCGAAGAAAAGTATAATAAATTTTGCTAATCTGTGTAATTGGCGTTGTGCGGTTTCACAGCCTTAGTTTAATCGAGAGAACCGCCCTTGAAATGTCGCATTCAAAGTGTTTAATTTCGGAAACTCAAAAAAACGCAACTATTATTTACCGGCAGTTTTTGAAATGTTTATCTTTCATTGTTTTTTTAATGTTAAAAACAAATAAATTTATTTCAATTGTCAAATTTGTATTTTAGAGTGTTTTCATTCTCTTCACTCTGTTTGGCCAAAACCCAAATTTAGCCATCCCAACAAAGTGTGTGTTCAAAATGAATTGGATATTTTACTCCAACCTCCTTGCCTAGAAAAGAGTATTTAAAAATTTTGCTCTGCTGAAGTACGATTAGTTGCTAGGTAACGAAGTAATCAGAAAAAATTCGACAATTTTGTATGAATAACAATTTAAACTTTTGCGTGCCAAATTCAGCGCTTTTGACCTTTTTCTTACTCAAAATGAAAAAAACCAATATGCAAAAGAAATGATGTCATAACTATTTATTTTTAAATAATTAAGGACTCTTACAAATTTTTAAACAGATTCCCAAATACGTCAAATATCTTCAGCCAGATTATACATTGGTCTCACGTAAAGTCCTCCGTAATTATGCCATTCTCGCTTAATGTCCATTGCCACCTGATGCCTCCTCATGGTTGAAGTTACCAATACCAGGTGATGGACTCGACTGAGCGCTTACTGGAAGCAAATGTGTGGCCGACAGGCACAAAACAGCGAACACAAATATAGATGTGAATTTCATAATGCTTTCTACTTGGCTTGATAGAAAATGTTAAATTCTGCTTTTTCTGAGAAGCCTTTTATACTAAAAATATTCCCTGAATTTTTATTTACGCAGTAAATAAAATATCATGTGATTAGTTATAAAACACATGAATAACGAATTAATTAAAGTAGGTTAGATTATTTTCGCAACGGTAAGCACCTGAACATACAAGCTGAAAACCTTATAATTAAAACTAGTAATTAGTGAACATTTAGTATACTTAAAACTACGAACATGAATACAATATTAGAAGAAAATTTAGTTATGTATTATTATTATCTTAACTAATACCAATATATCCCTACAGATCGCGTCTAAATGTGCTCATGTTGTTTATAGATATAAAACTTTGGGTAAGAGAATTCCAAAGTCAAGTCAAGTGCACCAGTAACTGCCTTTTCGACACCATAGTTTTGTATTTAACTAGCGAGGAGCTTAGCATTTCTCATAGATTTCGTGGCAGTTATTCTGAAGGCAAGGTACCCAGGTACTTTCACGTAGTAGATTTTATGCAAAAGTGATCGAAATTGAAAAAGCTTATCCAAGAACATGGAATAGATACACTTAAAATTATGCCAAGATTTTTAGAAGTCTGCACATAGTTGATATCGATGCCATCAAGGGAGATTTTTGGAAAGATCGAAGTGTCAAGAGGCTTTCTAGAAATAATAATAACTTGGGACTGCTTGGGATTAAGTGTCAGTACGTTTTCGGAGGCCCATTCATTGATACGGCGCAAATTTTCATTAATTTTAATGAAACAGTCACGAGCTTGCAAGATCTATAAACCTGGACATCATCTGCATATATGTATGTGAGGGCATATAATCTAGTAATAATGCATTTTCCTGAAGATCGCATTGCGCTGATAAGTTTAGATTTCAAAGAAATCACAACCGACGAAGTGATTGAAATAGTCAGCGGTTTCAAAAATAAAATAGGTGGAAAAATGCTACTATCAGAAGGAGTAATAAAATACTCAATAACATATATAGTTTAAGGAATGGTATAGTTCCTGATCACTGGAAAATATCAATTATAATGCCAATTCAGAAGGTAATGAATACAATCAGAGCGGAAGAAATGATACCAATTAATACACTGCGAAATGATGAAAAAATACTAGAAACCGTTGCAAAGAATCAACTAGTAAATTTTCTAGAAATTAATAATATACTGATGCCAAAGAACATAAATGTATAAGAAGGGACAACACGTTACTTTTAGCAACGAGTGAATCTCCAGGGGCGTGCTTTCTCACTCCAATTTAAAAATTCATTTGAGCAAAAGAGAAATCATGCCCCTGGAGATTCACTCGTTGCTAAAAGTAACGTGTTGTCCCTTCTTATACATTTATGTTCTTTGCTGATGCCTCAACAGTCCGGATTCAGGGAAAAACACACCTGTGAAAATGCTTTAAATTTGGTGATAGCTCTTAGGAAAGAAGAACTAAGCAACATCAAATATATAATTGCCGTTTTTTCTAAAACTCTCAAACGTGCCTTTGAGACTACTATAGACCAATAGTTACTTTTACAGAAGTTAAATAATATATGAATACATGATGTAGAGCTAAAGTGGTTTTGCAAGTCTTATAACGAATCGTACCCAAAAGACTATGATTGCATCGTCGGTATCCGATCTGCCTCAAGGTTCAGTTCTGTCACCTATACTCTTTAATATATATTTATATAAATGACATCTCGACCTGTGTTAAGTACAGTGACATTAATCTTTTTGCTGATGATACGTTAATCATGACCAGTGGCGACAATATTCACGATATTATGTCAAAACTACAACATGATTTATAATTGGCTGTGTGAAAACAAGCTTAAATTAAATTAAAATGTTAATAAAAACAAGTATATGGTCATATCCAGAAGAAATCGTGATATGGGCGAGTTTAGTAACGTTAATACTATAAACAATCAAAAAATTGAAAAAGTACAAAATATTTCATATTTGGGCGTAAAAATTTATGAAAAGCTGCATTTCAATGAACATAATAACGATACGGTGAACAAAACTGCATAAAAATGTTCTTTATGCTTAACTGATGTCCCTATTGGCGTCAATATTGCTACCCTCAATGGTATGCCATCTTATTATAAAGCTTTAACAGTCGGAAATTCGAAATTTCTTAATAATTTACATACATAAATTGCACATATGTACATACATACATGTAATAAACAATTATAATAAGCTATAGTCTTTAAGAATAATTACCTCTGTAGACTACTTTAAATAAATAAATAAATAAAACTCTTGAAAAGAAAATATAAAATTATTGTCTCACGATTTTTTTTCATAATGAATGATAGCCAGATTTATAAATTGCAGAAACAGCAAAATCAAGCAATGATATTTATTCTTCGGAGACGATGTGACACACCAATCAGAGATATGCTATCAGCCCTTATTGACAACAGCATTTTTATTACCCAAATAGCTGGCAACGGTTGCGCTTTCTGTTTATGTATATGTACACTGAAGTGCAATACTGTAACATGGCGTAACACTTTTATTATTATTATTATTTATTAGCTCTAATATACAATACTAAAACTAATTGTGAAAGATACGAGTACTAGCTGCTATGGCCTACGACTCGATGATTATGTGTTTATGTTGTATTATTAATAGTGAGAAAGTAAAAAATGTTATAATTTATTTACTAGGTTACAATTTTTTAAAAATGAAAAGATAGTGTGTATATTGCTGCTGGAGATTTTAGCTAATAAATCGAATGGGATACTTGATGAAAAGTGGTTCCTTCTCGTGGTAGCTATAGCGTAGCATTCGTCAAGGAGGTGTTTGATGGAAGATGTTTGATTGCAGAAGGGACATTGCATTTGGGGACCATTTGCAAGAAGATGTTGGTGAGTAAGTTTTGTGTGACCAATTCTGAGTCGGATATACAGGCTGCTTACTTGACGCGGTATATCAATGGGGTATGATGCTGCCACGCATGTATGATTAAAAGTTAGCCCATTCTCTTTTCTTTTTATTGTCCAAATGTTTTCTTACAAATACTTTCAAGTCCTTCTCCAGATATGCTTCAAATATTGCGTCTGTTTGAGATGACATTTGTCGAGCTGCTTTGTCGGCGTTTTCGTTTCCAGGGATGCCTTTATGCCCGGGTACCCACATAATATTAATTTTTTTTGGGTTTTTAATGAGAATATCTCGTATTTTCGTTATTAGTTGATCGTTTTTGTAGATGTTTTGTACTGCGGAAATGGTTGACATTAGGGTGACAGTTAATTTCGAAAGTTATATTTTCTTTGGTCTCAGTATTTTTTTGTGTGTAGTTTTTTTTTAAAAAAATTCTAGTAAAATTTCAAGGTCGTAGGAAGAGGATTAGGGGGCGCGTCGGCCCCCCAAAGTTACACAAAATACGTTTTTTCACGCAAATTCTTACTTTGACTGCTTGTAACTTTCTCTGTGTTTTTTTTTTTTAAACATTACTGGCGAAAGATGTTCATTAATATGTCTACAATAACATCTGTCAATAACATTTTTGTCTAATGTTAATATTTAATGAAAAAAACTTAAATATAGGAGAAAAAGTACGCCTCAATGTCGATTTATTATACTTAAATAAAACTACTTATGTATATGATTTCTCTTTTTATTAATATTGTTTAAAGCACTTGAGGCAATGTCTTTTTATTACAGTCCGGAAACCGATGGCGGTAATCGCTTACAATTTTTAAAACAAATTGTTTTTGGCGTTCATTTTTGGTAAATAGTTTATTATACTCTTCCTTCAATTTAACCCCCCTTTCGGCAGTGTCATTTGTAACATTTAATTTTTTCATCAGTTCAGCCGCTTTACAATAAGATTGGTCCTGCTCCCATTTGTCTGGGTTTAATTTAAAAAAATCAGTATTTATTTGAAGTCTTTCAAATAATGCTTTTGTTTCGGCAGAGACGAACTGTTCAATTCCGTCATGGAATATTTCAACGATTTCTCTATCATTTATTGTAGCTCGCTTTGTGTTTTGCTCTTGTTCAAAATCATTTTCCAAAGCCGCCACCATTTTTTGTTTTGAAAAAAGGGATACGTTGCTGTCAAAAAATGCAAGACCAACCGCCTCAGGGCTTAAATACCACAAGTGGTTCCTGAACTTTTTAAGAGCAACATAAGATATAGCAGCATCAATTTTTTTGCAGTTTTCAAGTTTTTGTAAAAATAAAAAATCTTGATATGGCGCTTTAATGGCCAAAGGAGCAGAAAACCACGCTTCGACATAGACTTCAGCAATAAAAACACAAATTTGACGAAGCCCATTTAATTCAGTTGCTGAAAGCTGGAACTCGTTAAGGAATAAAAATATTTTTAGACAGTAAATCGCTTTTGCCATCCACCTTGCATGGTGAACAGCTCCTGGCGATCGAAACATTAGGCTGTTTGGATGTGTCTTTTCTGGTTTTTGACCCAGGAAGAGCAAAGTGAGTTCCAAGAATTCTTTATAGTCTTCCCTGGGTTGTTTTTCTTCCAAGATATTATTTACTGCACCGATAATGCGAACAGCAGACTCTTTCATGTACGTCTTGACAGTTGGATCGTTGATGCCATACTCATAGTTTTTAGCATCAATCTTAGCCCAAGCATTTTTAAATTTCTCAAACATTTTAACGTTTGGACTTCCATAACAGCTTATTTTTTCTTCGAAAACGCATCTTAAAACAATCTCGTATATATGATGACGGCATGGTAACCATAAAAGTTGTCTTTGTAAATTATTTTCAATTAACGTACAGGTACCATTGAAACGCCCAGTATTGACCGCTGTTGTATCAAACACTAAAGCTTTGATGTGATTTTACAGACCATATTCATAAATAGCATCGCATGCAGCGGATGCCTGTTCTTTTCCAGTACCGGAATCAAGTGCAGGTATTTCAAGAAGCTGTTCAACTTTACCGCTCGATATTATTATAGGCAACCTATCAACTTTATCATTTCCCGTCAGCGCCGGCAAAAGTTTACCATCCCAATGAAGGCAGATAGCGTCGAGCTCATTTAATTTTAATTTATTTTTTAATGCTGAAATTCTTTCTTCACGGATTTGTTCCCTTTCCTGATGTACAGACGTTCGGTTTAAAATATAATCTTCAACATTATTACCCAGAGCTTCAACGACTGCGCTTATTAGTTGAACCGCATGTCTGTCACTGATTTTACAGACATCGAGTGCGGCCGCCAGTTTTGGTGTTAGTATTTTATTTGTTCCCCTACATTTTTTGGCTGGAGGTTGACTACAACGTGGGTCACATTCCATATCTGGAAAACTGTTATCATTCTCTGAAGATTCAGATGACAGCAACTCTGCAGTTTCATCTAATAAAAACGACTTAATTTAAAGAAAATAAAAAATAAACAATAACATACAACGAACCAATTAATGCAATTTCACGATTATTCTGCTCCACTTGTTGTAATAAATTGTTGTTGCGTTCTTCAAGTCGGCACTCTCGGCGTACTTCTTCGTAATCGATACCATACATAAAGCCTGGGCGCCCCGTTTTTCGTTGACTTATCAAGAAATCAATATCTTCTTGATTCGACATTATTTTTAATGCACTTGCATGCGCCACGTCAAAAAGCATATCCAATTTTTCTTTCCACGTGTTTACTTTGCTCTTATGGAAATTAGAAGTCTTCTTTGAATCTTTTTGAAAGCTTTGCCATTCTTTATACAATTTCTCTACATTTGTAATGCAGTGTTGTTTATCCTTGACCGGAATGCGGGCTTTTTCCCAGAACACGAATAGTTCTTTTACAACTAAATCTGAACTTTCCCGTAAATTTTTTTTTACTACACGTAAATTGAAAAACAAAACTTTCAACACTTCTATATTGGAGGGTAGTTTACTTCCCGTTAATGAGTTGGTACAATAACCAATTAAATATATGCGTTCACGTAAATTTCTAGCAGACATTTTCGACTTTTCACATTCAAATATTCACTTCGAATGATTTTTTTGCAAATTTAATGCTATTAAAAAATGTTTGCGGCTGCTGCATATAACTGTAAAATAAGAATCTATTTTCCGAGAAACATTGGTGCTGATTTTTTGTCGGTAGCTTACGCAAGCATTGAGAATAATATTGTTGAGGTTGTAACGGGAATATTCTCGGTCACAATTGTCAATATTATAGATCGCTTCAGCATACAGGCAAAAAAAATTTGAAGCAAACTTTTAAAGACAATTCTTACACTTGAAAACAAAAGTAAACAAAAAAAGTCTGAAGTTCGGACTAGCGAGGTCTTACTGTATATAATTGTTGAAGCTACTCTTACGTAAATCATAAGGAATTTTCTATATGAATCTTTAATTAAATAAATCTGAACAAAATCCAAAATTTGAATCATATAAGTAATTTTATTTAAGTATAATAAATCGACATTGAGGCGTACTTTTTCTCCTATATTTAAGTTTTTTTCATTAAATATTAACATTAGACAAAAATGTTATTGACAGATGTTATTGTAGACATATTAAAGAACATCTTTCGCCAGTAATGTTTAAAAAAAAAAAAACACAGAGAAAGTTACAAGCAGTCAAAGTAAGAATTTGCGTGAAAAAACGTATTTTGTGTAACTTTGGGGGGCCGACGCGCCCCCTAATCCTCTTCCTACGACCTTGAAATTTTACTAGAATTTATTTTAAATAAAACTACACACAAAAAAACACTGAGACCAAAACAATAAAGAAAAAAAAAATACTCCATACATTTAATTGTCACCCTAGGTTGACATACTATCTGTACAGATAACAAATTTACCTTTGCTATGCTGCGCATGGTCAGCTGCTTTGTATATTGCCATAGCTTCTGCTGCGAAGACCGAACACTATTTAGGCAGTTGGCCACCGTTGATTAGGTTTCCTTCCTAATTCACTATAGCGCATGATGTGATTTCATGATCGGTTTTTGAACCGTCTGTGTATAAAAAATGCCAATCTCTGTTTAGGTAGTGCCGCTGTTGTTCCAGAAAATGTTGTTGGTATATCTGGCTGTTTGTGTAGGATCTGTGATGTGAGTGTAAGCTAGTGTTAAGGCAATGTTGATTGAGTAGCCAATAAGGTCGAGACCTGGTTTTTGCGCAGCTTGGTGGGGGTGTTATATTTAACTGACGACAAACGCTCGCTCATTTGTAAATAGAGGACTGGACCTTGTACCTTCGCTTGTTGCTGTAAGCGGTCCGGAAGTCTTTGTATAATATCTGGTTAGTCGTATTTAAAAGCTTCGGGTTCAAATTCCATATTGCTTCATTTCTTCGCTCGCCAATAGTTGGCAAGCCGGTTTCCGCCAAAATACATTTGATAGGCGAGGTGGGGAAGGCCTGAACACATCGACGAATGGCCGCATGGTATGGTCCATTAAGTTGCTTGATGTTGTTATTAGCAGTTGCTCCATAAATCGCTAGTCCGTAGTCTATCTTACCCAATATTAATGCTCTAGTAGCTCTTAACAAAGTGTTGACATGCATTTGTGAAGGTTTGGATGAAAGATATTTTAGTATATTAAGCCTAGCAGCTAGTTTCTTGCTTAAATACAAACAGTGATGCTTAAATGTAAATTTTTTGTCAAATATGATACCTAGGATTTTAATACAGTTTACACATTCAATATTGAAATCGTTCACCACTAGATAAGGATAAGAGCATTTGGTTTTTTTTGCATATATGTAGAATCTTACATTTGCTCATTGATAGTGTAGCCCCCGAATATTGGCCCCATTTCGCTATTTCTAAGATTATGCTTTCAAAAGTTTTGTTGACGCTAGTTAAATTTTTTTCTTTTGTAAAGATTATAGCATTGTCTGCGTAAATAGATAAATCGATGTTTTTGTAGTTTAAAATGATATTATTTAACTGTTGGAAAGCGACTATGAACAGTATAACCGATAAAGGGGATCCCTGCGGGATACCGTTGTTTAATGGATGTTGCTTAGAGAATTCATTATTAACTCTAACCTGAAACTTGCGGCCGGACATAAAGCTTTTAACCAAGTTAAAGACTTTAGGTCCTATTCCTTAAGCAACAAGCTGGGTTAGCACCACATGGATCCCCACGCAATCAAACGCCCTTTCAAAATCAGTCGCTAGTACAGTGACGTGATTCTTAGTCGAAAGTGCCTTTGACACGAAATGTAGGAGATGTAGTAGTGAATCGGTCGAGCTGTGTTTTATGTACTTTAAAAGCTGTTTGATTTTGACTGATAAATTTGTTTCTAATTAAATACCACATAAGTCTTTTGGCTAACATTTTATCTAAAACTTTACTCACACAGGAGATTAAGGATATAGGCCGATAACCGTTTATGTCTTCTATAGTTTTGTTGGTCTTTAGAATTGGTATAACAATCGCTGATTGCCAAACGTGGGGATAAATACCGTTCTCAAAAATGTCGTTATAAAGCCACAGTAGTCTGTCTTTCTCAAGTTTTGGTAAATTTTTTAGCATTGGGTATGTTATACGGTCGGAACCTGGTGTTTTACCTTTGCAGCGTGATAACGCAAATTCTAATTCGGCTGCTGTAAGTTCTGTTTCTAGTTGTCTAGCTGATGGAGACAGGCGGCTATGACTTGAAGATCTGGAAAGAACACGTTTTTCCTGTGTGCAGTATTCTTCTGAAAAATTACTGTCAAGGGAATATGTTGACCAGGTGGTTGCAAATGCCTCTGCAATTTCTTTTGGTGCTGTTAATAAGCGCTGCTCGTAGTTTATAGTTTTCAAGCGTATGACTGAAGAACCCGTAAGCGCTTTGATATCGCCCCATATTTTCTTCGGCGATGAACGAACAGTAATTTCTGAAGTGAACTTTTCTAAAATATTGCGTTTGGTTTCTTTAACTGCCTTTTTGAAGACGGCATTAGCTTTTTTGTATTCCAGTAAATTTGTAGAGGTCATACAACGTTTGTAGTTTTTCCAATAGTTTCGTTTAGTTTGTCTTAAGCTGTTCAGATTGTTGTTTCACCAATAAACCGAATGGTTTTAAGTATTTTAGCTGTGGTTTGTTTCACGCTGGTACTTTCCCACAGTTTGAAACGTTCGTTGCATTCTTGCTGATAGAGATGCCAGTTTGCAAGGTCAGATCGGAACTTAGGCAGATGTTTGGTGGCTAAAAATTTCACTGAAGTGGAAATATTGACAAAAATAGGGAAGTGATCGCTTCCATTAAGGTCGTCGGATATTTTCCAGTTGCACTTTGGGCTTAACTGAGGTGAGACAATTGTGAGGTCGACATGTGTGAAGCTTTTGTGCTTTAATTTCAGCAACCCCTATCATATCCAAGTTCAAATGATTATCATACTTTTGTTATTTTTTGTTATTGGTACACTTGTTCTCTTACTCTCTGCCCGGTTTCATGACAATCCAACAACAGTAAAATATATAGCCCACCAAAATGTAAATTCAGACAAATGTTACAGTTTTGAACTCATTAATTATTTTATTACCGACAACTTAAATTAATACGATGTCCAGTAGCCCTTTGATTTTTTTAGTTCCTGAATGCGGTTGGGCATACTGGAAGTGTATTTAGTCACAAATTCTGGAGGTATAGCCTTCCATACATCTTTGGTTCGCTCCCACAGCTCGTTGACCCCATTGGGAGGGCTAGGATACTTAGCAAGCTGTAATTTGACATGACTCCACAAATTTTCGATTGGATTCATGTCCGGTGATTGTGGAGGCCATTTCATCACATCAAACTTTTGTGTATGTATCCAGCTTTTGACTATGTGGGCGGTGTGCTTCGGGCCATTGTCTTGCTGAAAAATAACATTTTCAACAGCAAGACCCATATTATCCACTACACCGGGCAGATTTTATTGCAGGATGGTCAGGTATTGCTCGTTTCGCATAATCCCATCTATGCGTACTAACGGGCCAACACCATGTTTCGAAATACAACCCCAGACCATTATTGATCCACCGCCATGTTTCACAGTTTGTTGTACATGGTGCGCTTGCATTATATTTGGGTCCTTGGTCCAATACCACGCTCGTCCGTCCGATTGAAAGCGATTGATTTTTGTATATGTTTAAGCATAAGCGATTGTATAAGTATGTTTAAGCATCTGAAAAACTAACATACCTAACAGTGTGTATCAAAGTTATCATTTCGCCTTGCATCGATTTATCAACGAAGTCAACAGCGCAACTCTCTGCGCATAGCCGAACGAAGTAGTAACGAAGAGCAGTTGATTTACTACTCACACAACTACACATCTTCCCGCTACGACACTGATTTTCCATTCGGTTGTAGCAATTTTTTAAAACTTTGTACTTAAATATTTCAGAAATGAATAGGCTTATTTTTAATTTAAGTAGCTATCATTTTAGTGCTAACTGCAAGCATTAATTTAAAAAAAGTTGCAACCTAATCCGCTCAGTAGTGCCCGAGTTTAGCTCTTTCCAAAATTTTAGACTTTGTTTTATAATATGTACATATGTATGTAACATATACATACATAGATGAAATTTGTCAAAAATATTACGTAAATATTAACTTAAAATATGGCGTTAATATACACAATAACGATACTCGTAAAAAATTTGATTTCAAGTTACCAATGCTAAAAAGTGAATCTGATAAATGTAATCTATACTATAAAGGTCTTAAATGTTATAATGAATTACCAAATACTGTAAACCAATGTACGACCATAACAGAGATAAAAAAAAAATTGATTGCATATTGTAAATCCATCCCTATATAATGTAATGTACATATACCCTTAATTATATTATAATATCTGCTTTCCGATTATTATAGTTCCGTATATTAAATTTCAATTGCATTTATGAATGGTTAATAAAATGACCTTATTAGACTTATGATATCTATTATTAAATAATTAGGTTAAGTCTACCACTATTGTAAAGAATAAAGCTGTAAGAAATAAATAATAATATCTAATAATAAAAATAATAATAACAATAATAATATTAATAATATTAATAATATCAGTAAAAACGATTGGTAGATTATTAATGTACGAGTACAAAGAACAGAGAACCGGACCGAGGATAGATCTTTGCGGAACTCCACTTTTTAATTCTAAAGCAGATGATGTCCGTGACAGAATAGGCGGCTCACGAACAACAAAGTGCCATAAGCAGACGGGATACCGGCTGAGCTGCTCAAAGCCATCGGCGAAGAGCTAGTAGAAAGCATGTGCACAATTTGGTCCGACGAAGATTGGAATCTCTAATAGTTTGCCAATTCCTTAAGAAGGGTTATCCCGCTGTTTGCGCTAATTACCGTGGGATTAGCATTCTAAATATCGCAAACAAGGTCCTGGAAAATACCCTAAATAAACATGTTGACAAACACCACCTCTTTGTCGATTTTAAAGCCGCTTTTGACATCACCCCTATAAGCATATTGAGACCCACGTTACTGTTAGCAGTTACAACTTTGAAGTAGTCAAGGATTTCGTATACCTTAGATCCAGCATTAATACCACCAACAATGTCAGAGCCCGAGCTTTACAAATCCCTCATCGTTCCACACTTCTCAGGCATAGTCGCAAATACTCGTAGATCGGCCGCAGAGAGAGAACAATTAGTGCATGCTGACTTCCTGACAATAGAAATGGTAACCTGGGCAATTGTGTGATTTAAACCCTAAAAATGTCCGGGCCTAGATGAAGTCTCACCGGTGCAACTACAACAATCATTGCAGCTGAGTGCTAACTGGCTGTTTACTTTGTACGTAGGGGTGTTAAACCTCAACCATATTCCGGAAATGTTAAAGAAATCAAGAGTAGTGTTTATTCCTAAAGCAGGAAAAATATCGCATGTCAACCTGAAGGACTTTAGGCCAATCAGCGTCTGTTCTATTCAGTTGAAAATATTAGAGCAAGTGATTGATGGCCATATTAGGAAATCTATTGCACATAAACTCATGACTTCGCAACATGCTTACATAAAAGGGATGTCTACAAAAACGGCGCTGCATCAAGTTGTGTCATATATAGAAAACTCCTTGGAGGGGAAGGAGTACACTTTATTATCTTTCCTAGACACTAAGGGTGCCTTCAAAAATATAGAACCTTCGGCGATCACTAGCGCTCTGGCGAAGCTGGTGACCCTTGTACAAATACTGTTGATTGACAGGGCCGTGAGGGCCCAGTTGGCGGAAGCAACAGTTGAACGCTGTACAAGTAGAGGAACACCGCAAGGTGGGATTTTTTCTCCTCTCCTATGGGTGGTGGCACTTAACGACCTACTGAAGGCCCTGAAGGAGGAGGAAAGAGTGAAGGTAATAGCTTATGCCGACGACCTTGCAGTTGTTTCCTCAGACGCTATGCGACATTATGCAGCACCAACTTAAAAAGGTGGAAAGCTAAACCAGAGAAAATGGTTTGGTTGTGAACCCGGACAAAACTGAACTTGTTCTCTTCAGAAGGAAATACAAGACACCTCCACTTAGGCTTCCTGAAGTGGGGTATAGAACGTTGAGGGTAAGGGCGTGATACTAGACAAAAAGCTATCTTGGGTACTGAATGTTCAGGAGCGCGTTAAGAAGGCAACGGTTGCTCTGTACTGTTGTAAGGGAGCAAAGATCGGCGCTAATATACATAGGATGGGCACTACGCACAACCCCTTCTGAAGCTTTAGGTATCATATTAAATATACTTCCAATTGATATTGCTGGAAAACAATTTGTTGCGAATGCCGATCTAAGACTACGTGAGCTGCCTATATGAAAGTCCAGCCAAGCTAGGCTCACATAATACGGACTACTGCATTCCTATTCAGAGCTTTACCAAGAGGTGCAAAATGCTCAAAGAGATTGGTGGTCCAATGGGTGCCCAATAGGGGCTGAATCACTTCACTTCTACACCGATGGCTTAAAGCTTGAGAACAGGGTGGGCGGGGGTGTTTTCTCAGCCCAACTGGATTTAAAAAGGGTTTTTCGTTTTCCGGATAACTGCTGTGTCTTCCAGGCTGAGGTCGCTGCAATACATAAGGCGTTGTGGTTAGCGCACTACCCTCAAGTGACCCTTTGAAACCATGATGAACCTGTTTTTGTCGAATTCCTCTTCCCACAGGACTGCCGTGAAGCATTATATCATGGGGGAAGTCGGCGGTTAGTCCCGCTGCTATGATGCTGCGCTGTTGTCTGTTGAGAGTTCTCAATCTCTATTGCATCACAAGCTTTCATCCATTTTTCGCTAATACTAATTAGTATGTATGTTTGCATTTGTAAATTAGTATGTACATATGAATATGCAAATTAGTATACAAATATGTATGTATGTGATACAGCTCAGTCAAAATAATGTCGCAGACTATTGACACTTAGCAAACTGTAGCAGAAATTCCACCTAGAAAGTTAGTGTTTTTTCTGACTGGAAATTAGTCATTTAAAAGCGCTATAGCGGTTTGAATCGCTTTCCTTTCGCTGATTTGCAACGTAGCTGGTGGACATCAAGTAATTGGCGATTAACTGATCATAGTGTGCAAAGCTGAATATGATTATAAATATTTTCTGGCCAATATTGTGGGCAGCTTTGGAAGCCACTAGGTGGTCACCGAAGCAATACATAATTTTGGTTTAAGCCTAGAACGTGGTTCCTGCCTGGATAGGATGGTGAAATTTGTGTGAATTTATACAAAAAAAAAACGAAGATATATAGATGTACATACACATACATATATACATATAAAGTTCTTAAGAATGTGTTTTTGAACATATGCACTTAAACGTATATATTTTTTCAAAAAATTATATAACGTTATTTGTACAGCGTTTAGCCTTAACATTAAGATTAAAAAATTAATACCTTTACTTTCGTCAGAAACCAAAAAAATTGGTTTAAAAAAGAAATTATATATTGAAAAAAAAAATGAAAGCTTTGTGGAGTGTGCTTGTAGTTGCAGTTTAGTAAATCAGTTAAAAACTAGTAATTTGTGAACATTTAGTGTACTTAAAACTACGAATATGAATATAAAATTTAGTTATGTATTATAATTTTTTTAAGTACGAGGGCGGGTAAATTAGTCCGTAACTTTTTGAATTAAACAGAAGTTTTTGGATAAACAAATATTTTATGTTTCAACATAGTCTCTCTTTCTCCCATTTTTTTAACTCTTCAAAAAAAAAAAAGATTTGTCGGGGCCATCAAAATAGTCACTGGGTGCAAAATCCGGAGAATAGGGCGGATGAGGGAGTAATTCGTATCCCAATTCATCGATTTTTGCCATGAAAACTACACATGTGTGCATTGTCCTGGTGAAAAATAACTTTTTTCTTGTACAAATGCGGTCGTTTTTTTCAAGTATTCATTAAATCGACCCAATAAGTTGGCATAACTTTCGCCATTGATTGTTTTACCCTTTAGCAGAGAGTGAATGTGGATTATACGGCGTGCATCCCAAAAAACGGTCGGCATGACTTTATTAGCTGACAAATCCACAATGGACTTTTTTGGAGGCGATTCATCCCGAGAAATCCACTGTTTTGACTGCTGTTTAGTTTCCGGTGTGTCCTAGTGGATCCATGTTTCGTCCACGATTACGAAACGGCGCAAAAACTCGTCCATATTGCGGTTAAACAACGCCAAACACTCCTGCGAAATTGTCACACGATTGCGTTTGTGGTCGATTGTCAGCAAACGTGGCACCCATCTTGCGAAAAGCTTTCTCATACCCTAATGATCATTTAAAATTGAAACCACTGAGCCATGTAAGATGCGTAAGGCTTCCACAATCTCTCGTACTTTGAATCTCTGATCGGCCAACACTTTATCGTGAATTTTTCCAACTATTTCGGGTGTTGAGACGTCAATTGGGCATCCAGAAGGATCGCCATCTTCCGTGCTTGGGCGGCCACAACGATATTCATTGAACCACTTTTTTACCATTGAAATTGATGGTGAAGAGTCTCCATAATATTTATCAAGCTTAGTTTTGGTGATGGTTTGAGTGATGGTTTTTTCGCAAAAAATAATGCTTAATGTGAAACGAATTTAATTTTTTTTCCATCATTTTCTCCTCAAATCACCCGGTAGTATGCTATGAATGGCTGCCAAACACAAACTAAATGCCGCAGTTGACAGGAGTTAACTGACAGATGCCGGCAGATAGTAGCAGTGTTGCTAATTCAGTAAAGAGAGAAGAAATTCCAAAAGTCATAAAGTCGTAATACCAATATATCTGTAAAGCTCGCGTCAAAATGTGCTCATGTTACTTATAGATATAAATTTTACGCAAAAGTGAGAGGGATCTAAATTGAAAAAGCTTATCCAAGGACATGAAATAGATAGACTAAAAATTATGCCAACATTTTTAGACGTCTTCACATAGTTGACATCAATGCCACCAAGTGAAATTTTTGGAAATATCGAAGTGTCAAGAGGCTTTCTAGAAATAATAAAAACTTGAAACTTTTGGGGATTAAGTGTCAGTGCGTTTTCGGAGGCCCATTCATTGATACGGCGTAAATTTTTATCAAATTTATCGAGTTTTGCAGACAAGATACTGTGGTTAACTGAATCGAACGCCTTTAAGTGGTCTAGTACGGTAAGGAAAGTAACCTGTACTCGCGAATGTCTGCGATTACGTCCGTCAGCGCAGCTATACAATTATGTAATTTTAGGAAACCCGATTACCGCTTGTTTAAAGGGGAGTTCTTAGAAAGAAACGCACTTAACTCATTATGCATTATTAACTCGAACATCTTCGAAAGATAAGGTAAAATTGAAATAAGTCTGAGTTCAACATCAGTTTTAGGGATCGGTAGGATTTTGGCAGTTTTCCAACATTTTGGGAAAACAGATGTGATGAGAATCGGGTACGTATGCAAGAAGTATACATAAACCATGCGATGTCTACTACAGCTGCCATTCGACGGCGCACAAGTTTGGTGTAGGATTTGAGGTTGGGTGGAGGTTCCGAGACCTTGTCTCCAGGTTTACCCCCATAATTTAATAACGTCTGCTTGATTTGTGCGCATGCCCCGACAGAGGAGAATAATGATGGGACCAAGGATGAGTTCTGCGAGCGCCTAGAGGAAGCATAGGAGCGCTGCCACCGACACGATTTAAAATTGTGATTGGCGACTTTAAGGCTAAGGTGGGAAAAGTAGGCATGTTTGGTCCAACAGTCGGACACATGAAAGTGAATAGCACCAGATTATAACACCGAAGCATCCACCAAGCCTGATCCAAAAACGCGAAACCAAATTGATGACGTTGTGATATACGCGAGAGACGCTTTTAGCGTTCTTGAAGTGCGTTCTATTCGAGAAGCAAGCGTTGAATCAAATCATTACCTTGTTGCAGCGAAGGTCCGCATGCCACTCTCTGCACTGAAGAACGCTCAACAAGTGTCGCGACAAAAGTTCGACGTCGAAAAGCTGCAACCGCAACGGACAGCTGAGAATTTCCAATCTCGACTCTCAGTCCTAAAAAACCAAGCAACTCCTTATCGCCCTGATATTAATGAGCAATGGGATAAGATTTTCCGATCTCTACAAACCGCTGCGGTGGAGGTCGTTGGCTACTAACAGCCACGTAGAAAAACTTGGTATGACGACTCGTGCCGCGTCGCTGCTACAGGTGGCATATAAAGCCACCTTGCAGCCAATTACTACGCGTACAAGAGTCGAGCGATACTGGGAGGAGAGGAGGGAAGAGAGACGTCTTTTCAAGAAGAAGAAACGAGACGCGGAAAAGCGTGAGTGCAAAGAGCTTGAGATGCTAGTAAGCGAAAATTTCTTCAGAAAAAAGGCAGTGGTTTCAAGACCGGGTATGGTTGCTTCACAGACGAGTATGGATATATGATGAGGATGTACAGAGCACACTTGAGGTATGGCGAGTCCACTTCTCAACGCTACCAAACGCGAACTCTGGTGACCAGTTTGAAGAAGAGAAGCCCAGAACAATCTTTAGGGATGGACATCAAATCCCTCCACTCGACCAACGCGAGGTGAGTACAGCACTTAGGCGGCTCAAGAACAACAAACCTCGCTGCCTAGGAATGAGTATTTCAAATTTTGCTCAGCTGAAGTACGAGTAGTTGCTAGGTAACGAAGTAATTAGAAAATATTCAACAATTTTGTATGTTTATCAATTTAAACTTTTGCGTGGCAAATTCATCGGCTTTGACCTTTTTCTTACTCAAAATGAAATAAATAAAATGTAAAATAAATGATATCATAACTATTTATTTTTAAATAATTAAGGACTCATACAAATTTTTAAACAGATTTCCAGATACGTCAAATATCTTCAGCGATATTATACATTGGTATCACGTAAAGTCCTCCGCAATTATGCCATTCTCGCCTAATGTCCATTGCCAGGTGATCGTCATTAAGCAACTGGAGCTGCTGCCTCCTCATTGTTGAAGTTACCAATACCAGGTGATGGACTTGACTGAGCGCTTACTGGAAGCAAATTTGTGGCCGACAGGCACAAAACAGCGAACACAAATAAAGATGTGAATTTCATAATGCTTTCTACTTAACTTGATAGAAAATGTTAAATTCTGCTTTTTCTGAGAAGGCTTTTATACTAAAAATATTCCCTGAATTTTTATTTACGCAGTAAATAAAATATCATGTGATTAGTTATAAAACACATGAATAACGAATTAATTAAAGTAGGTTAGGTTATTTTCGCAACGGTAAGCACCTGAACATACAAGCTGAAAACCTTATAATTAAAACTAGTAATTAGTGAACATTTAGTATACTTAAAACTACGAATATGAATATAAAATTTAGTTATGTATTATAAATTGTTTAAGTACTAGGGCGGATAAAGAAGTCACTGGGGGCTAAATCCGGAGAATAGGGCGGATGAGGGAGTAATTCGTATGCCAATTCATCGATTTTTGCCATGAAAACTACACATGTGTGCATTGTCCTGGTGAAAAATAACTTTTTTCTTGTACAAATGCGGTCGTTTTTTTCAAGTATTTATTAAATCGACTCAATAAGTTGGCAAAACATTCGCTATTGATTGTTTTACCCTTTAGCAGAGATTGAATGTGCCGTGCATCCAAAAAAACGGTCGGCATGACTTTATTGGCTGACAAACAAAATCCTCGCATATCGAGACTCACGTTACTGTTTGCAGTTACAACTTTGAAGTAGTCAAGAATTTGGTATACCTTGAATCCAGCATTAATACCACCAACAACGTCAGAGCCCTTTCTCGACGAACGAAAATCTCGCTTTACAAATCCCTCATCATTCCACACGCCTCTGGTGTGGTCGCAATTAGATCAGACGCTTGTACGTAGGGATGTTAAACCTCAACCTCATTCCGGAAATGTGAAAGAAATCAAGAGTAGTGTTTATTGCTGTTTCTTTGTTGTTATCTCACCATTGACTATTTTTGTTATTGGTACTTTTTTTACACACTCACGAATTCTGACTAAAAAACAAACGCTTTTTCAAGAGTTTTTGACTACTGCCAAACTTACCATTCTCACTATCAAAGCCGTCATGGATGGATGGATGGATTCGGGGTAGGCCGGAAAACCCAAACATGAGTTTACCAAGCACTCAGCCATTGTTGCCCATTGTACTTGAGGCCTGTAAAAATGATAAACAGGATGAGGGAGAAGGGGTGGGTGCGGAGTCATAGGAGGTAACTACTCCTCAGAAAACTTCCCCGATTCTTTAGTGAACCTGCGTAGTCCGGTGGAGAGAGAGAATGTATATTGTCCATTCTCAGGACATCCGACCCAAAGATGCGCCACCTGAGTCTAGAGAACGCCGGGCAGCTGCAGAGAAAATGCTCTGTGCTATCTACGTCCTCAAAGCAGAATGTGCATAGCGGATTGTCGATGATACCTATGGTGACCATGTCTTGCCCCCATGAATTGTGCCCCATAATCAGTCCTGTCAGAGCTCGCAGCTCCCTCCTCCTCTGGTTGAGGAGAAATTTCGCCACTGCTCTGTCTGGCATTTTTAGAAAGCACTTAGTTATTTTGCAATAGTCAGTGCTGCACCAACGGTCCTCATGAGCTTTGCTCATAAGTTCCCTGATGTACCTGACAGTTCCCGTCATACTTGACCCGATGATTTGTTCCGGTCAAACTGAACAGTCCGAAGACCCGCGGTTTGCCAATTCATCGGCCAGTTCGTTACCTTGAACAACACAGTGTACCGGCACCCACACAAGCTCAAGCTTATTCCGTCTTGCAACGGAGTTTAGCCTTAACTTGCGGACTTCCCTAAGGGACTTTCCTGACGCCAAAGCACAGACAGCATCAGTGTAGGACTGGATGTGGGCGAAGCTTTGCATTTCCGTTAGCAGAGAGTCCACTACCAGGCACCACAAGGGAGGCGAGAGCACACCGCCCAGAGGCCATCCTCTCCCAACCTCTGCCATGGTAGAGAGGCCAGTTTCTTCCCCAATGGTCAGCAATCTGCCTGATAGCATAAAGCGAATCCATCTTACGATTGTTTCATCCAGTCCATGCCGTCTGGCCGCAGAGCACATCGAGTCAAAAGTAGCATTGTCAAACGCTCCCTCAACGTCAGCAAATACTCCCATTGTGTATTCCCTGCTTCCAGCCCCACTTCGATCTTTGTTACAAGATCATGCGAAGCTGACTCACAGGATTTTCCACTCTGGAATCCATGCTGGTGAGTACTAAGGGGACTGTCCACCAAGACCCTTGATCTTATGTACCTTTCGACCGGGCATAATCATACTCATAATGAAATAACAAATTCATCAGACTCACTCGTCTCTTAAGTGCTCAAACCATTGGACTAACTGTAAAATGTATCAAAGAGCAAGCACAATTCGTGTGGAATGTCAAGTACCGAAAAAGAGTGTAAATACAGTTAATCGAATAATTTGCGGTATTGTTATTCATTTTCTCTATATTTTCTGCGCCGTCTTGCATGTTCGAAGAAAAGTATAATAAATATTGTTAAACTGTGTAATCGGCGTTGTGCGATTTCACAGCCTCAGTTTAATCGAGAGGACCGCCCTTGAAATGTCGCATTCAAAGTGTTTAATTTCGGAAACTTAAAAAAATGCAACTGTTATTCACCGGCAGTTTTTGAAATGTTTATCTTTCATTATTTGTTTAATGTTAAAAACTCATAAATTTATTTCAATTGTCAAATTTGTATTTTAGAGTGTTTTCATTCTCTTCACTCTGTTTGGCCAAAACTCAAAGTATGCCATCCAAACAACGTGTGTGTCCAAAATGAATCGGATATTTTACTCAAAGCTCTCTACCTAGAAATGAGTATTTCAAATTTTGCTCTGCTGAAGTAACGAAGTAATCAGAAAATATTCGACAATTTTGTACGTTTAACAATTTTAACTTTGCGTGGAAAATTCAGCGGTTTTGACCTTTTTCTAACTCAGAATGAAATAAACCAGTATGCAAAAGAACTGATGTCATAACTATTTATTTTTAAATAATTAAGGACTCATACAAATTTTTAAACAGATTTCCAGGTACGTCAAATATCTTCAGTGAGATTATACATTGGTCTCACGTAAAGTCCTCCGCAATTATGCCATTCTCGCCAAATGTCCATTGCCAGGTGATCGTCATTAAGCAACTGGAGCTGCTGCCTCCTCATTGTTGAAGTTACCAATACCAGGTGATGGACTTGACTGAGCGCTTACTGGAAGCAAATTTGTGGCCGACAGGCACAAAACAGCGAACACAAATAAAGATGTGAATTTCATAATGCTTTCTACTTAACTTGATAGAAAATGTTAAATTCTGCTTTTTCTGAGAAGGCTTTTATACTAAAAATATTCCCTGAATTTTTGTTTACGCAGTAAATAAAATATCATGTGATTAGTTATAAAACACATGAATAACGAATTAATTAAAGCAGGTTAGGTTATTTTCGCAACGGTAAGCACCTGAACATACAAGCTGAAAACCTTATAATTAAAACTAGTAATTAGTGAACATTTAGTATACTTAAAACTACGAACATGAATATAAAATTTAGTTATGTATAATGAATTTTTTAAGTACGAGGGCGGGAAAATAAGTCCGTAACTTTCTGAATGAAACAGAAGTTTTTGGATAAACAAATATTTTATGTTTCAACATAGTCTCTCTTGAGTTCTATACACTTTGTCTAACATTTCTCCCATTTTTTTAACTCATCAAAAAAATAAGATTTGTCGGGGCCATCAAAATATAAATTTTTTGGTGAGATGATTTCATCGTTGGAGTCAAATCTTTCCACCGAGCCATTCCTTCAGATTTGGAAATAGAAAATAGTAACTGGGGGCTACTAAATCCGGAGAATAGGGCGGATGAGGGAGTAATTCGTATCCCAATTCATCGATTTTTGCCATGAAAACTACACATGTGTGCATTGTCCTGGTGAAAAATAACTTTTTTCTTGTACAAATGCGGTCGTTTTTTTCAAGTATTCATTAAATCGACCCAATAAGTTTGCATAACATTCGCCATTGATTGTTTTACCCTTTAGCAGAGAGTGAATGTTGATTATACGGCGTGCATCCCAAAAACGGTCGGCATGACTTTATTAGCAGACAAATCCACAATGGACTTTTTTGGAGGCGATTCATCCCGAGAAATCCACTGTTTTGACTGCTGTTTAGTTTCTGGTGTGTCCTAGTGGATCCATGTTTCGTCCACGATTACGAAACGGCGCAAAAACTCGTCCATATTGCGGTTAAACAACGCCAAACACTCCTGCGAAATTGTCACACGATTGCGTTTGTGGTCGATTTTCAGCAAAGATGGGTGCCGCATCTTGCGGAAAGCTTTCTCAGACCCAATTGATCATTTAAAATTGAAACCACTGAGCCATGTAAGATGCGTAAGGCTTCCACAATCTTTCGTACTTTGGATATCTGATCGGCCAACACTATATTGTGAATTTTTCCAACTATTTCGGGTGTTGAGACGTCAATTGGGCGTCCAGAACGATCGCCATCTTCCGTGCTTGGGCGGCCACAACGATATTCATTGAACCACTTTTTTACCATTGAAATTGATGGTGAAGAGTCTCCATAATATTTATCAAGCTTAGTTTTGGTGATGGTTTGAGTGATGGTTTTTTCGCAAAAAATAATGCTTAATGTGAAACGAATTTAATTTTTTTTCCATCATTTTCTCCTCAAATCACCCGGTAGTATGCTATGAATGGCTGCCAAACACAAACTAAATGCCGCAGTTGACAGGAGTCAACTGACAGATGCCGGCAGATAGTAGCAGTGTTGCTAATTCAGTAAAGAGACAAGAAATTCCAAAAGTCATAAAGTCGTAATACCAATATATCTGTAAAGCTCGCGTCAAAATGTGCTCATGTTACTTATAGATATAAATTTTACGCAAAAGTGAGAGGGATCTAAATTGAAAAAGCTTATCCAAGGACATGAAATAGATAGACTAAAAATTATGCCAACATTTTTAGACGTCTTCACATAGTTGACATCAATGCCACCAAGTGAGATTTTTGGAAAGATCGAAGTGCCAAGAGGCTTTCTAGAAATAATAAAAACTTGGAATTTCTTGGGATTAAGTGTCAGTGCGTTTTCGGAGGCCCATTCATTGATACGGCGTAAAATTTCATTAATTTTAATGAGACAGTCACGTATATCGTCGAGCTTGCAAGATCTATAAACGTGGACATCATCTGCATACATATGAGGGCTTATATCAGTAATAACGATTGGCAGTTTATTTTTATTTTATTTATTTATTTGATTATTAAGGTACATGCACAACAACCAGAGGTTTTAAATTACAGTGCATGTACTCGTAGATACCTAATTATAACATAAAATTTGTCTTAAATTTAGACTTAGATTTAGACTTAACAAAAACTACAAGTATATGAATTTAAATAGATATTAAGATAGAAGATATAATAAGATTAGTAAGAAGGTTTAGTAGAAGAAAAAAGGGACAGAAGAGATCAATAGATTCAAAAATAAGAGTTAATGGTATCCATATCAATTATTTAGTAAAGTGACACATGAGTTCACCTTTGAATCGCAGCGTGGTTTTATTATTCTTAATCGCTGGTGGTAAACAATTCCAAAGACGGACCGAGTACACAAGGAATTGACGTTCAGAGGTCAGGCAACTCGATTTCAAAGACGAAATAGTCGGAAACCGGGAAGATCTGGTCCATGACAGTCGTTCCTTCAGATAACTCGGCTCCTTAGTTGTCATGACTTTATGCAATAACGTTAAGCACCTGACTTTGAGTATGTCATCAAAAGTTATAGAAAAGATTTTTAATGCGAATTCAGAAATGTGCTCATAACGTTTAATACCAAAAATATATCGCGCGATATTATTGTACAGAACATTAAGTTTCCTACTACATATACTATCACAATTTGCAAACAATTCACAACCATATAATAACGTAGGTAAAATATACGTTTTGGCTAGTAAAAGTCGTATTTTTAACGGCGTAAAGTACTGAATACCCCACAGAGTCCGAAGCATGCCATACACTTTGCCAAGAGTGCTAAGAATATGGTTGTTCCACGTCAAAGTTCTATTGAAAACTATTCCTAGGTTTTTTGCTGTGTCCACGTATTTTATCACAGAATTGTTGAGTTTTACCTCGTTATAGCCGTCAAGGTTTAAATATTTCTTGTAGATAACAATGCACTGGGACTTGCTTGGATTAAGCGCCAAGCCATTGTCAGACGCCCACTGATTCAAGCAATATAAGTCTGTGTTGAGGTTAGTAATACATGCATTGACAGATACTAGGGGACAACAAAGATACAGTTGGACGTCATCTGCGTAAACGTGAATATTACTATATTTCAAAACAGTTGGAAGGTCATTAATGTACAACGTGAACAGTAGAGGACCAAGAATTGATCCTTGCGGAACACCTTTAGAAATAGGCAACGGGTTAGACACACTGTCACGTACACTTACGGATTGCGAACGGTGAACAAGATAAGACTTTACTATGTTTACTGCCGATGTTGAAAAGTTGAATAGGCTGTCAAGTTTTAAGCACATTAATTTGTGGTCAACGGTGTCAAAAGCTTTTGAGTGGTCAAGAAGAGTTAAAAATGTTACGTGATTTTTGTCAATATTTAGCCGAATATCGTCCGAGACTTTAATGAGCGCTGTAATACAACTTCTATTTGTAGTAAAGCCTGATTGGTGCGGGGTCATCAAGGAGTTCTTTGATATAAAATGGTTGATTTGCTTGCTCATAATTTTTTACAGTACCTTAGATAAATAAGGAAGTATCGCAATGGGCCTATATTCACCATTGGGCTTTTTAACCGGAATGATTTTGGCCATTTTCCAGCAGTTTGGAAATGAAGACGTAGTCAGAATAGTATTAAATGCATAGGTGATAAAAGTTAAAATTTTTGGCAGTAAACACTTAACAAATATTGGATGCACATCATCAAGACCAACAGCATTAGATTTAACACTCAGTATAGATTGGACAACATCACATTCATCAATACATTTAAAACAGAAACCAGGCACAGAGACAGTTTTACCAACATTATAACGATCATAACAGATATTATTATTACTACCAGCGGGCACTTGGACAAATTTTTCATTAAGCTCATTCACATTAAGGGATTCATTGCCCGGAATGTTTCTATTACCAATGCTGATTTCGCGAATATGATTCCATGTTTGCCTAGAACCTACGGCAGAGCTAAATTTTTGTTCATAGAATTTAGATTTTTGTGCCTTAATGGCCTTGGTAACTTCTCTTCTTAGGATCTTGTAGTCTAGATAGTTATTTTCCGACTTGGATTGTTTCCATCTATTATACGCCTTATTTCGCTTGTCAATTGATTTCCTAATGTCATTATTGAACCATGGCTTGCTCCTCACAATGTTTGTTCTAGTAACAAGCGGTACAAACTTATCAAAAAGTGTGCTGATGTTTTTTTGTAGAAAGCATATCTGTTCTTCCGCCGAAACCAAATTTTGAACAGATTTCCAGTCGACAGCTTCCACAGCTAACTCAAGATGGTTATAATTAATATGCATGAAGTCGCGATATGTATATTGAAACGTATCATACGTAAAAGTAAAATGTACAAAAAAAAGAGAAGCAGACCGGGGATATATACTTGCGGAACTCCACTTTTTGATTCTAAAGCAGATGATGTCAGTGACCCACTACAGACATCTTGAGTTCTATTATCTAAGAAGGAGGCAGGAGTAGTTTTGCAGACAAGATACTGTGGTTAACTGAATCGAACGCCTTTAAGTGGTCTAGTACGGTAAGGAAAGTGACCTGTACTCGCGAATGTCTGCGATCACGTCCGTCAGCGCAGCTATACAATTATGTAATTTTAGGAAACCCGATTACCGCTTGCTTAAAGGGGAGTTCTTAGAAAGAAACGCACTTAACTCATTATGCATTATTAACTCGAACATCTTCGAAAGATAAGGTAAAATTGAAATAAGTCTGAGTTCAACATCAGTTTTAGGGATCGGTAGGATTTTGGCAGTTTTCCAACATTTTGGGAAAACGGATGTGATGAGAATCGGGTACGTATGCAAGAAGTATACATAAACAGGTCGATGTCTACTACAGCTGCCATTCGACGGCGCACAAGTTTGGTGTAGGATTTGAGGTTGGGTGGAGCTTCCGAGACCTTGTCTCCAGGTTTACCCCCATAACTTAATAACGTCTGCTTGATTTGTGCGCATGCCCCGACAAAGGAGAATAATGATGGGACCAAGGATGAGTTCTGCGAGCGCCTAGAGGAAGCATAGGAGCGCTGCCCCCGACACGATTTAAAATTGTGATTGGCGACTTTAAGGCTAAGGTGGGAAAAGTAGGCATGTTTGGTCCAACAGTCGGACACATCATAGTGAATAGCACCAGATTATAACACCGAAGCATCCACCAAGCCTGATCAAAAAACGCGAAACCAAATTGATCACGAGAGACGCTTCTAGCGTTCTTGAAGTGCGTTCTATTCGAGAAGCAAGCGTTGAATCAAATCATTACCTTGTTGCAGCGAAGGTCCGCATGCCACTCTCTGCACTGAAGAACGCTCAACAAGTGTCGCGACAAAAGTTCGACGGACTCTCAGTCCTAAAAAACCAAGCAACTTCTCATCGCCCTGATATTAATGAGCAATGGGATAAGATCTTCCGATCTCTACATACCGCTGCGGTGGAGGTCGTTGGCTACTAACAGCCACGTAGAAAAACTTGGTATGACGACTCGTGCCGCGTCGCTGCTGCAGGTAGCACACAAAGCCACCTTGCAGCCAATTACTACGCGTACAAGAGTCGAGCGATACTGGGAGAAGAGGAGGGAAGAGAGACGTCTTTTCAAGAAGAAGAAACGAGAGGCGGAAAAGCGTGAGTGCAAAGAGCTTGAGATGCTAGCAAGCGAAAATTTCTTCAGAAAAAAAAGGCAGAAAACAAGTGGTTTCATGACCGGGTGTGGTTCCTTCACAGACGAGTATGGATATATGATGAGGATGTACAGAGCACACTTTAGGTATGGCGAGTCCACTTCTCAACGCTACCAAACCAGAACAATCTTTGGGGATGAACATCAAATCCCTCCACTCGACCAACGCGAGGTGAGTACAGCACTTAGGCGGCTCAAGAACAACAAACCTCCCTGCCTAGGAATGAGTATTTCAAATTTTGCTCAGCTGAAGTACGAGTAGTTGCTAGGTAACGAAGTAATCAGAAAATATTCGACAATTTTGTACGTTTAACAATTTTAACTTTGCGTGGCAAATTCATCGGTTTTGACCTTTTTCTTACTCAGAATGAAATAAACCAGTATGCAAAAGGAATGATGTCATAACTATTTATTTTTAAATAATTAAGGACTCATACAAATTTTTAAACAGATTTCCAGATACGTCAAATATCTTCAGTGAGATTATACATTGGTCTCACGTAAAGTCCTCCGCAATTATGCCATTCTCGCCTAAGGTCCATTGCCAGGTGATCGTCATTAAGCAACTGGAGCTGCTGCCTCCTCATTGTTGAAGTTACCAATACCAGGTGATGGACTTGACTGAGCGCTCACTGGGAGCAAATTTGTGGCCGACAGGCACAAAACAGCGAACACAAATAAAGATGTGAATTTCATAATGCTTTCTATATAACTTGATAGAAAATGTTAAATTCTGCTTTTTCTGAGAAGGCTTTTATACTAAAATTATCCTCTGAATTTTTATTTACGCAGTAAATAAAATATCATGTGATTAGTTATAAAACACATGAATAACGAATTAATTAAAGTAGGTTAGGTTATTTTCGCAACGGTAAGCACCTGAACATACAAGCTGAAAACCTTATAATTAAAACTAGTAATTAGTGAACATTTAGTGTACTTAAAACTACGAATATGAATATAAAATTTAGTTATGTATTATAATTTTTTTAAGTACGATGGCGGATAAATTAGTCCGTAACTTTCTGAATGAAACAGAAGTTTTTGGATAAACAAACATTTTTTGTTTAAACATAGTCTCTCTTTCTCCCATTTTTTTAACTCTTCAAAAAAAAAAAAATTTGTCGGGGGCATCAAAATAGTCACTTAGGGCTAAATCCGGAGAATAGGGCGGATGAGGGAGTAATTCGTATGCCAATTCATCGATTTTTGCCATGAAAACTACACATGTGTGCATTGTCCTGGTGAAAAAGAACTTTTTTCTTGTACAAATGCGGTCGTTTTTTCAAGTATTTATTAAATCGACCCAATAAGTTGGCATAACATTCGCCATTGATTGAATGTGCCGTGCATCCCAAAAAACGGTCGGCATAACTTTATTGGCTGACAAACAATATCCTCGCATATCGAGACTCACGTTACTGTTTGCAGTTACAACTTTGAAGTAGTCAAGAATTTGGTATACCTTGAATCCAGCATTAATACCACCAACAACGTCAGAGCCCTTTCTCGACGAACGAAAATCTCGCTTTACAAATCCCTCATCATTCCACACGCCTCTGGTGTGGTCGCAGTTAGATCGGACGCAGAGAGAGAACAATCAGCGCATGATGACTTTCTGACAATAGAGAAGGTAACCTGGGCAATTGAGCCCTTTAAACCTTAAAAAGCTAAGGGTCTAGATGAATTCTCACCGGTGCAACTACAACAATCAGTGCAGCTAAGTGCTAACTGGCTGTTTACTTTGTACGTAGGGATGTTAAACCTCAACCTCATTCCGGAAATGTGAAAGAAATCAAGAGTAGTGTTTATTGCTGTTTCTTTGTTGTTGTCTTACTATTGACTATTTTTGTTATTGGTAATTCTTTACACACTCACGAATTCTGACTAAAAAACAAACGCTTTTTCAAGAGTTTTTGACTACTGCCAAACTTACCATTTTCACTATCAAAGCCGTAATGGATGGATGGATGGATTCGGGGTAGGCCAGAAAATCCAAACATGAGTTTACCAAGCACTCAGCCATTGTTGCCCATTGTACTTGAGGCCTGTAAAAAGGATAAACAGGATGAGGGAGAAGGGGTGGGTGCGGAGTCATAGGAGATAACTACTCCTCAGAAAACTTCCCCGATTCTTTAGTGACCCCGCATAGTCCGCTGAGGGAGAGAGAATGTATCTTGTCCATTCTCAGGACATCGGACACAAAGATGCGCCACCTGAGTCTAGAGAACGCCGGGCAGCTGCAGAGAAAATGCTCTGTGCTATCTACGTCCTCAAGGCAGAATGCGCATAGCGGATTGTCGAAGATACCTATGGTGACCATGTCTTGCCCCCATGAATTGTGCCCCATAATCAGTCCTGTCAGAGCTCGCAGCTCCCTCCTCCTCTGGTTGAGGAGAAATTTCGCCACTGCTCTGTCTGGCATTTTCAGAAAGCACTTAGTTATTTTGCAATAGTCAGTGCTGCACCAACGGTCCTCTTGAGCTTTGCTCATAAGTTCCCTGATGTACCTGACAGTTCCCGTTATACTTGACCCGATGATTTGTTCCGGTCCAACTGAACAGTCCGAAGACCCGCGCTTTGCCAATTCATCGGCCAGTTCGTTACCTTGAACACCACAGTGTACCGGCACCCACACAAGCTCAAGCTTATTCCGTCTTGCAACGGAGTTTAGCCTTAACTTGCGGACTTCCCTAAGGGACTTTCCTGACGCCAAAGCACAGACAGCATCAGTGTAGGACTGGATGTGGGCGAAGCTTTGCATTTCCGTTAGCAGAGAGTCCACTACCAGGCACCACAAGGGAGGCGAGAGCACACCGCCCAGAGGCCATCCTCTCCCAACCTCTGCCATGGTAGAGAGGCCAGTTTCTTCCCCAATGGTCAGCAATCTGCCTGATAGCATAAAGCGAATCCATCTTACGATTGTTTCATCCAGTCCATGCCGTCTGGCCGCAGAGCACATCGAGTCAAAAGTAGCATTGTCAAACGCTCCCTCAACGTCAGCAAATACTCCCATTGTGTATTCCCTGCTTCCAGCCCCACTTCGATCTTTGTTACAAGATCATGCGAAGCTGACTCACAGGATTTTCCACTCTGGAATCCATGCTGGTGAGTACTAAGGGGACTGTCCACCAAGACCCTTGATCTAATGTACCTTTCGACCGGGCATAATCATACTCATAATGAAATAACAAATTCATCAGACTCACTCGTCTCTTAAGTGCTCAAACCATTGGACTAACTGTAAAATGTATCAAAGAGCAAGAACAATTCGTGTGGAATGTCAAGTACCGAAAAAGAGTGTAAATACAGTTAATCGAATAATTTGCGGTATTGTTATTCATTTTCTCTATATTTTCTGCGCCGTCTTGCATGTTCGAAGAAAAGTATAATAAATATTGTTAAACTGTGTAATCGGCGTTGTGCGATTTCACAGCCTCAGTTTAATCGAGAGGACCGCCCTTGAAATGTCGCATTCAAAGTGTTTAATTTCGGAAACTTAAAAAAACGCAACTGTTATTCACCGGCAGTTTTTGAAATGTTTATCTTTCATTGTTTGTTTAATGTTAAAAACCCATAAATTTATTTCAATTGTCAAATTTGTATTTTAGAGTGTTTTCATTCTCTTCACTCTGTTTGGCCAAAACTCAAAGTAAGCCATCCAAACAACGTGTGTGTTCAAAATGAATCGGATATTTTACTCAAAGCTCTCTACCTAGAAATGAGTATTTAAAATTTTGCTCTGCTGAAGTAACGAAGTAATCAGAAAATATTCGACAATTTTGTACGTTTAACAATTTTAACTTTTGCGTGGCAAATTCATCGGTTTTGACCTTTTTCTTACTCAAAATGAAAAAAACTAGTATGCAAAATAAATGATGTCATAACTATTTATTTTTAAATAATTAAGGACTCATACAAATTTTTAAACAGATTTCCAGATACGCCAAATATCTTCAGCGATATTATACATTGGTCTCACGTAAAGTCCTCCGCAATTATGCCATTCTCGTCTAATGTCCATTGCCAGATGATCGTCATTAAGCAACTGGAGCTGCTGCCTCCTCATTGTTGAAGTTACCAATACCAGGTGATGGACTTGACTGAGCGCTCACTGGGAGTAAATTTGTGGCCGACAGGCACAAAACAGCGAACACAAATAAAGATGTGAATTTCATAATGCTTTCTACTTAACTTGATAGAAAATGTTAAATTCTGCTTTTTCTGAGAAGGCTTTTATACTAAAATTATTACCTGAATTTTTATTTACGCAGTAAATAAAATATCATGTGATTAGTTATAAAACACATGAATAACGAATTAATTAAAGCAGGTTAGGTTATTTTCGCAACGGTAAGCACCTGAACATACAAGCTGAAAATCTTATAATTAAAACTAGTAATTAGTGAACATTTAGTGTACTTAAAACTACGAATATGAATATAAAATTTAGTTATGTATAATGAATTTTTTAAGTACGAGGGCGGGAAAATAAGTCCGTAACTTTCTGAATGAAACAGAAGTTTTTGGATAAACAAATATTTTATGTTTCAACATAGTCTCTCTTGAGTTCTATACACTTTGTCTAACATTTCTCCCATTTTTTTAACTCATCAAAAAAATAAGATTTGTCGGGGCCATCAAAATATAAATTTTTTGGTGAGATGATTTCATCGTTGGAGTCAAATCTTTCCGCCGAGTCATTCCTTCAGATTTGGAAATAGAAAATAGTAACTGGGGGCTACTAAATCCGGAGAATAGGGCATGACTTTATTAGCAGACAAATCCACAATGGACTTTTTTGGAGGCGATTCATCCCGAGAAATCCACTGTTTTGACTGCTGTTTAGTTTCTGGTGTGTCCTAGTGGATCCATGTTTCGTCCACGATTACGAAACGGCGCAAAAACTTGTCCATATTGCGGTTAAACAACGCCAAACACTCCTGCGAAATTGTCACACGATTGCGTTAGTGGTCGATTTTCAGCAAAGATGGGTGCCGCATCTTGCGGAAAGCTTTCTCAGACCCAATTGATCATTTAAAATTGAAACCACTGAGCCATGTCAGATTCGTAAGGCTTCCACAATCTCTCGTACTTTGGATATCTGATCGGCCAACACTATATTGTGAATTTTTCCAACTATTTTGGGTGTTGAGACGTCAATTGGGCGTCCAGAACGATCGCCATCTTCCGTGCTTGGGCGGCCACAACGATATTCATTGAACCACTTTTTTACCATTGAAATTGATGGTGAAGAGTCTCCATAATATTTATCAAGCTTAGTTTTGGTGATGGTTTGAGTGATGGTTTTTTCGCAAAAAATAATGCTTAATGTGAAACGAATTTAATTTTTTTTCCATCATTTTCTCCTCAAATCACCCGGTAGTATGCTATGAATGGCTGCCAAACACAAACTAAATGCCGCAGTTGACAGGAGTCAACTGACAGATGCCGGCAGATAGTAGCAGTGTTGCTAATTCAGTAAAGAGACAAGAAATTCCAAAAGTCATAAAGTCGTAATACCAATATATCTGTAAAGCTCGCGTCAAAATGTGCTCATGTTACTTATAGATATAAATTTTACGCAAAAGTGAGAGGGATCTAAATTGAAAAAGCTTATCCAAGGACATGAAATAGATAGACTAAAAATTATGCCAACATTTTTAGACGTCTTCACATAGTTGACATCAATGCCACCAAGTGAGATTTTTGGAAAGATCGAAGTGCCAAGAGGCTTTCTAGAAATAATAAAAACTTGGAATTTCTTGGGATTAAGTGTCAGTGCGTTTTCGGAGGCCCATTCATTGATACGGCGTAAAATTTCATTAATTTTAATGAGACAGTCACGTATATCGTCGAGCTTGCAAGATCTATAAACGTGGACATCATCTGCATACATATGAGGGCTTATATCAGTAATAACGATTGGCAGTTTATTTTTATTTTATTTATTTATTTGATTATTAAGGTACATGCACAACAACCAGAGGTTTTAAATTACAGTGCATGTACTCGTAGATACCTAATTATAACATAAAATTTGTCTTAAATTTAGACTTAGATTTAGACTTAACAAAAAATACAAGTATATGAATTTAAATAGATATTAAGATAGAAGATATAATAGGATTAGTAAGAAGGTTTAGTAGAAGAAAAAAGGGACAGAAGAGATCAATAGATTCAAAAATAAGAGTTAATGGTATCCATATCAATTATTTAGTAAAGTGACACATGAGTTCACCTTTGAATCGCAGCGTGGTTTTATTATTCTTAATCGCTGGTGGTAAACAATTCCAAAGACGGACCGAGTACACAAGGAATTGACGTTCAGAGGTCAGGCAACTCGATTTCAAAGACGAAATAGTCGGAAACCGGGAAGATCTGGTCCATGACAGTCGTTCCTTCAGATAACTCGGCTCCTTAGTTGTCATGACTTTATGCAATAACGTTAAGCACCTGACTTTGAGTATGTCATCAAAAGTTATAGAAAAGATTTTTAATGCGAATTCAGAAATGTGCTCATAACGTTTAATACCAAAAATATATCGCGCGATATTATTGTACAGAACATTAAGTTTCCTACTACATATACTATCACAATTTGCAAACAATTCACAACCATATAATAACGTAGGTAAAAGATACGTTTTGGCTAGTAAAAGTCGTATTTTTAACGGCGTAAAGTACTGAATACCCCACAGAGTCCGAAGCATGCCATACACTTTGCCAAGAGTGCTAAGAATATGGTTGTTCCACGTCAAAGTTCTATTGAAAACTATTCCTAGGTTTTTTGCTGTGTCCACGTATTTTATCACAGAATTGTTGAGTTTTACCTCGTTATAGCCGTCAAGGTTTAAATATTTCTTGTAGATAACAATGCACTGGGACTTGCTTGGATTAAGCGCCAAGCCATTGTCAGACGCCCACTGATTCAAGCAATATAAGTCTGTGTTGAGGTTAGTAATACATGCATTGACAGATACTAGGGGACAACAAAGATACAGTTGGACGTCATCTGCGTAAACGTGAATATTACTATATTTCAAAACAGTTGGAAGGTCATTAATGTACAACGTGAACAGTAGAGGACCAAGAATTGATCCTTGCGGAACACCTTTAGAAATAGGCAACGGGTTAGACACACTGTCACGTACACTTACGGATTGCGAACGGTGAACAAGATAAGACTTTACTAGGCTTACTGCCGATGTTGAAAAGTTGAATAGGCTGTCAAGTTTTAAGCACATTAATTTGTGGTCAACGGTGTCAAAAGCTTTTGAGTGGTCAAGAAGAGTTAAAAATGTTACGTGATTTTTGTCAATATTTAGCCGAATATCGTCCGAGACTTTAATGAGCGCTGTAATACAACTTCTATTTGTAGTAAAGCCTGATTGGTGCGGGGTCATCAAGGAGTTCTTTGATATAAAGTGGTTGATTTGCTTGCTCATAATTTTTTCCAGTACCTTAGATAAATAAGGAAGTATCGCAATGGGCCTATATTCACCATTGGGCTTTTTAACCGGAATGATTTTGGCCATTTTCCAGCAGTTTGGAAATGAAGACGTAGTCAGAATAGTATTAAATGCATAGGTGATGAAAGTTAAAATTGTTGGCAGTAAACACTTAACAAATATTGGATGCACATCATTAAGACCAACAGCATTAGATTTAACACTCAGTATAGATTGGACAACATCACATTCATCAATACATTTAAAACAGAAACCAGGCACAGAGACAGTTTTACCAACATTATAACGATCATAACAGATATTATTATTACTACCAGCGGGCACTTGGACAAATTTTTCATTAAGCTCATTCACATTAAGGGATTCATTGCCCGGAATGTTTCTATTACCAATGCTGATTTCGCGAATATGATTCCATGTTTGCCTAGAACCTACGGCAGAGCTAAATTTTTGTTCATAGAATTTAGATTTTTGTGCCTTAATGGCCTTGGTAACTTCTCTTCTTAGGATCTTGTAGTCTAGATAGTTATTTTCCGACTTGGATTGTTTCCATCTATTATACGCCTTATTTCGCTTGTCAATTGATTTCCTAATGTCATTATTGAACCATGGCTTGCTCCTCACTATGTTTGTTCTAGTAACAAGCGGTACAAACTTATCAAAAAGTGTGCTGATGTTTTTTTGTAGAAAGCATATCTGTTCTTCCGCCGAAACCAAATTTTGAACAGATTTCCAGTCGACAGCTTCCACAGCTAACTCAAGATGGTTATAATTAATATGCATGAAGTCGCGATATGTATATTGAAACGTATCATACGTAAAAGTAAAATGTACAAAAAAAAGAGAAGCAGACCGGGGATATATACTTGCGGAACTCCACTTTTTGATTCTAAAGCAGATGATGTCAGTGACCCACTACAGACATCTTGAGATCTATTATCTAAGAAGGAGGCAAGTAGTTTTGCAGACAAGATACTGTGGTTAACTGAATCGAACGCCTTTAAGTGGTCTAGTACGGTAAGGAAAGTGACCTGTACTCGCGAATGTCTGCGATCACGTCCGTCAGCGCAGCTATACAATTATGTAATTTTAGGAAACCCGATTACCGCTTGTTTAAAGGGGAGTTCTTAGAAAGAAACGCACTTAACTCATTATGCATTATTAACTCGAACATCTTCGAAAGATATGGTAAAATTGAAATAAGTCTGAGTTCAACATCAGTTTTAGGGATCGGTAGGATTTTGGCAGTTTTCCAACATTTTGGGAAAACGGATGTGATGAGAATCGGGTACGTATGCAAGAAGTATACATAAACAGGTCGATGTCTACTACAGCTGCCATTCGACGGCGCACAAGTTTGGTGTAGGATTTGAGGTTGGGTGGAGCTTTCGAGACCTTGTCTCCAGGTTTACCCCCATAACTTAATAACGTCTGCTTGATTTGTGCGCATGCCCCGACAGAGGAGAATAATGATGGGACCAAGGATGAGTTCTGCGAGCGCCTAGAGGAAGCATAGGAGCACTGCCCCCGACACGATTTAAAATTGTGATTGGCGACTTTAAGGCTAAGGTGGGAAAAGTAGGCATGTTTGGTCCAACAGTCGGACACATGATAGTGAATAGCACCAGATTATAACACCGAAGCATCTACCAGCGAAGGTCCGCATGCCACTCTCTGCACTGAAGAACGCTCAACAAGTGTCGCGACAAAAGTTCGACGTCGAAAAGCTGCAACCGCAACGGACAGCTGATAATTTCCAATCTCGACTCTCAGTCCTAAAAAACCAAGCAACTCCTCATCGCCCTGATATTAAGGAGCAATGCGATAAGATCTTCCGATCTCTACATACCGCTGCGGTGGAGGTCGTTGGCTACTAACAGCCACGTAGAAAAACTTGGTATGACGACTCGTGCCGCGTCGCTGCTGCAGGTAGCATACAAAGCCACCTTGCAGCCAATTACTACGCGTACAAGAGTCGAGCGATACTGGGAGAAGAGGAGGGAAGAGAGACGTCTTTTCAAGAAGAAGAAACGAGACGCGGAAAAGCGTGAGTGCAAAGAGCTTGAGATGCTAGTAAGCGAAAATTTCTTCAGAAAAAAAAGGCAGAAAACAAGTGGTTTCATGACCGGGTGTGGTTCCTTCACAGACGAGTATGGATATATGATGAGGATGTACAGAGCACACTTGAAGTATGGCGAGTCCACTTCTCAACGCTACCAAACGCGAACTCTGGTGACCAGTTTGAAGAAGAGAAGCCCAGAACAATCTTCAGGGATGGACACCAAATCCCTCCACTTGACCAACGCGAGGTGAGTACAGCACTTAGGCGGCTCAAGAACAACAAACCTCAATGCCTAGGAATGAGTATTTAAAATTTTGCTCTGCTGAAGTACGAGTAGTTGCTAGGTAACGAAGTAATCAGAAAATATTCGACAATTTTGTACGTTTAACAATTTTAACTTTGCGTGGCAAATTCATCGGTTTTGACCTTTTTCTTATTCAGAATGAAATAAATAAAATGCAAAATAAATGATGTCATAACTATTTATTCTTAAATAATTAAGGACTCATACAAATTTTTAAACAGATTTCCAGGTACGTCAAATATCTTCAGTGAGATTATACATTGGTCTCACGTAAAGTCCTCCGCAATTATGCCATTCTCGCCTATTGTCCATTGCCAGGTGATCGTCATTAAGCAACTGGAGCTGCTGCCTCCTCATTGTTGAAGTTACCAATACCAGGTGATGGACTTGACTGAGCGCTCACTGGGAGCAAATTTGTGGCCGACAGGCACAAAACAGCGAACACAAATAAAGATGTGAATTTCATAATGCTTTCTACTTAACTTGATAGAAAATGTTAAATTCTGCTTTTTCTGAGAAGGCTTTTATACTAAAATTATTACCTGAATTTTTATTTACGCAGTAAATAAAATATCATGTGATTAGTTATAAAACACATGAATAACGAATTAATTAAAGTAGGTTAGGTTATTTTCGCAACGGTAAGCACCTGAACATACAAGCTGAAAACCTTATAATTAAAACTAGTAATTTGTGAACATTTAGTGTACTTAAAACTACGAATATGAATATAAAATTTAGTTATGTATTATAATTTTTTTAAGTACGATGGCGGATAAATTAGTCCGTAACTTTCTGAATGAAACAGAAGTTTTTGGATAAACAAACATTTTTTGTTTAAACATAGTCTCTCTTTCTCCCATTTTTTTAACTCTTCAAAAAAAAAAAAATTTGTCGGGGGCATCAAAATAGTCACTTAGGGCTAAATCCGGAGAATAGGGCGGATGAGCGAGTAATTCGTATCCCAATTCATCGATTTTTGCCATGAAAACTACACATGTGTGCATTGTTCTGGTGAAAAATAACTTTTTTCTTGTACAAATGCGGTCGTTTTTTCAAGTATTTATTAAATCGACCCAATAAGTTGGCATAACATTCCCCATTGACTGTTTTACCCTTTAGCAGAGGGTGAATGTGGATTATACCGCGTGCATCCCAAAACACGGTCGGCATGACTTTATTGGCTGACAAACAAAATCCTCGCATATCGAGACCCACGTTACTGTTTGCAGTTACAACTTTGAAGTAGTCAAGAATTTGGTATACCTTGAATCCAGCATTAATACCACCAACAACGTCAGAGCCCTTTCTCGACGAACGAAAATCTCGCTTTACAAATCCCTCATCATTCCACACGCCTCTGGTGTGGTCGCAGTTAGATCGGACGCAGAGAGAGAACAATCAGCGCATGATGACTTTCTGACAATAGAGAAGGTAACCTGGGCAATTGAGCCCTTTAAACCTTAAAAAGCTAAGGGTCTAGATGAATTCTCACCGGTGCAACTACAACAATCAGTGCAGCTAAGTGCTAACTGGCTGTTTACTTTGTACGTAGGGATGTTAAACCTCAACCTCATTCCGGAAATGTGAAAGAAATCAAGAGTAGTGTTTATTGCTGTTTCTTTGTTGTTGTCTTACTATTGACTATTTTTGTTATTGGTAATTCTTTACACACTCACGAATTCTGACTAAAAAACAAACGCTTTTTCAAGAGTTTTTGACTACTGCCAAACTTACCATTTTCACTATCAAAGCCGTCATGAATGGATGGATGGATTCGGGGTAGGCCAGAAAATCCAAACATGAGTTTACCAAGCACTCAACCATTGTTGCCCATTGTACTTGAGGCCTGTAAAAAGGATAAACAGGATGAGGGAGAAGGGGTGGGTGCGGAGTCATAGGAGGTAACTACTCCTCAGAAAACTTTCCCGATTCTTTAGTGAACCTGCGTAGTCCGGTGGAGAGAGAGAATGTATATTGTCCATTCTCAGGACATCCGACACAAAGATGCGCCACCTGAGTCTAGAGAACGCCGGGCAGCTGCAGAGAAAATGCTCTGTGCTATCTACGTCCTCAAAGCAGAATGTGCATAGCGGATTGTCGATGATACCTATGGTGACCATGTCTTGCCCCCATGAATTGTGCCCCATAATCAGTCCTGTCAGAGCTCGCAGCTCCCTCCTCCTCTGGTTGAGGAGAAATTTCGCCACTGCTCTGACTGGCCTTGTCAGAAAGCACTTAGTTATTTTGTAATAGTCAGTACTGCACCAACGGTCCTCATGAGCTTTGCTCATAAGTTCCCTGATGTACCTGACAGTTCCTGTCATACTTGACCCGATGATTTGTTCCGGTCCAACTGAACAGTCCGAAGACCCGCGGTTTGCCTATTCATCGGCCAGTTCGTTACCTTGAACACCACAGTGTACCGGCACCCACACAAGCTCAAGCTTATTCCGTCTTGCAACGGAGATTAGCCTCAACTTGCGGACTTCCCTAAGAGACTTTCCTGATGCCAAAGCACAGACAGCGTCAGCGTAGGACTGGATGTGGGCGAAGCTTTGCATTTCCGTTAGCAGAGAGTCCACTACCAGGCACCACAAGGGAGGCGAGAGCACACCGCCCTGAGGCCATCCTCTCCCAACCTCTGCCATGGTAGAGAGGCCAGTTTCTTCCCCAATGGTCAGCAATCTGCCTGATAGCATAAAGCGAATCCATCTTACGATTGTTTCATCCACTCCATGCCGTCTGGCCGCAGAGCACATAGAGTCAAAAGTAGCATTGTCAAACGCTCCCTCAACGTCAGCAAATACTCCCATTGTGTATTCCCTGCTTCCAGCCCCACTTCGATCTTTGTTACAAGATCATGCGAAGCTGACTCACAGGATTTTCCACTCTGGAATCCATGCTGGTGAGTACTAAGGGCACTGTTCACCAAGACCCTTAATCTAATGTACATACCTTTCGACCGGGCATAATCATACTCAAAATGAAATAACAAATTCATCAGACTCACTCGTCTCTTAAGTGCTCAAACCATTGGACTAACTGTAAAATGTATCAAAGAGCAAGAACAATTCGTGTAGAATGTCAAGTACCGAAAAAGAGTGTAAATACAGTTAATCGAATAATTTGCGGTATTGTTATTCATTTTCTCTATATTTTCTGCGCCGTCTTGCATGTTCGAAGAAAAGTATAATAAATATTGTTAAACTGTGTAATCGGCGTTGTGCGATTTCACAGCCTCAGTTTAATCGAGAGGACCGCCCTTGAAATGTCGCATTCAAAGTGTTTAATTTCGGAAACTTAAAAAAACGCAACTGTTATTCACCGGCAGTTTTTGAAATGTTTATCTTTCATTGTTTGTTTAATGTTAAAAACCCATAAATTTATTTCAATTGTCAAATTTGTATTTTAGAGTGTTTTCATTCTCTTCACTCTGTTTGGCCAAAACTCAAAGTAAGCCATCCAAACAACGTGTGTGTTCAAAATGAATCGGATATTTTACTCAAAGCTCTCTACCTAGAAATGAGTATTTAAATTTTGCTCTGCTGAAGTAACGAAGTAATCAGAAAATATTCGACAATTTTGTACGTTTAACAATTTTAACTTTGCGTGGCAAATTCATCGGTTTTGACCTTTTTCTTACTCAGAATGAAATAAACCAGTATGCAAAATAAATGATGTTATAACTATTTATTTTTAAATAATTAAGGACTCATACAAATTTTTAAACAGATTTCCAGATACGTCAAATATCTTCAGCGCGATTATACATTGGTCTCACGTAAAGTCCTCCGCAATTATGCCATTCTCGCCAAATGTCCATTGCCAGATGATCGTCATTAAGCAACTGGAGCTGCTGCCTCCTCATTGTTGAAGTTACCAATACCAGGTGATGGACTTGACTGAGCGCTTACTGGAAGCAAATTTGTGGCCGACAGGCACAAAACAGCGAACACAAATAAAGATGTGAATTTCATAATGCTTTCTACTTAACTTGATAGAAAATGTTAAATTCTGCTTTTTCTGATCACTAAGAAGGCTTTTATACTAAAAATATTCCCTGAATTTTTGTTTACGCAGTAAATAAAATATCATGTGATTAGTTATAAAACACATGAATAACGAATTAATTAAAGCAGGTTAGGTTATTTTCGCAACGGTAAGCACCTGAACATACAAGCTGAAAACCTTATAATTAAAACTAGTAATTAGTGAACATTTAGTGTACTTAAAACTACGAATATGAATATAAAATTTAGTTATGTATAATGAATTTTTTAAGTACGAGGGCGGGTAAATATGTCCGTAACTTTCTGAATGAAACAGAAGTTTTTGGATAAACAAATATTTTATGTTTCAACATAGTCTCTCTTGAGTTCTATACACTTTGTCTAACATTTCTCCCATTTTTTTAACTCATCAAAAAAAAAAGATTTGTCGGGGCCATCAAAATATAAATTTTTTGGTGAGATGATTTCATCGTTGGAGTCAAATCTTTCCACCGAGCCATTCCTTCAGATTTGGAAATAAAAAATAGTAACTGGTGGCTAAATCCGGAGAATAGGGCGGATGAGGGAGTAATTCGTATCCCAATTCATCGATTTTTGCCATGAAAACTACACATGTGTGCATTGTCCTGGTGAAAAATAACTTTTTTCTTGTACAAATGCGGTCGTTTTTTTCAAGTATTCATTAAATCGACCCAATAAGTTTGCATAACATTCGCCATTGATTGTTTTACCCTTTAGCAGAGAGTGAATGTTGATTATACGGCGTGCATCCCAAAAACGGTCGGCATGACTTTATTAGCAGACAAATCCACAATGGACTTTTTTGGAGGCGATTCATCCCGAGAAATCCACTGTTTTGACTGCTGTTTAGTTTCTGGTGTGTCCTAGTGGATCCATGTTTCGTCCACGATTACGAAACGGCACAAAAACTCGTCCATAGTGCGGTTAAACAACGCCAAACACTCCTGCGAAATTGTCACACGATTGCGTTTGTGGTCGATTTTCAGCAAAGATGGGTGCCGCATCTTGCGGAAAGCTTTCTCAGACCCAATTGATCATTTAAAATTGAAACCACTGAGCCATGTCAGATTCGTAAGGCTTCCACAATCTCTCGTACTTTGGATATCTGATCGGCCAACACTATATTGTGAATTTTTCCAACTATTTCGGGTGTTGAGACGTCAATTGGGCGTCCAGAACGATCGCCATCTTCCGTGCTTTGGCGGCCACAACGATATTCATTGAACCACTTTTTTACCATTGAAACTGATGGTGAAGAGTCTCCATAATATTTATCAAGCTTAGTTTTGGTGATGGTTTGAGTGATGGTTTTTTCGCAAAAAATAATGCTTAATGTGAAACGAATTTAATTTTTTTTCCATCATTTTCTCCTCAAATCACCCGGTAGTATGCTATGAATGGCTGCCAAACACAAACTAAATGCCGCAGTTGACAGGAGTCAACTGACAGATGCCGGCAGATAGTAGCAGTGTTGCTAATTCAGTAAAGAGACAAGAAATTCCAAAAGTCATAAAGTCGTAATACCAATATATCTGTAAAGCTCGCGTCAAAATGTGCTCATGTTACTTATAGATATAAATTTTACGCAAAAGTGAGAGGGATCTAAATTGAAAAAGCTTATCCAAGGACATGAAATAGATAGACTAAAAATTATGCCAACATTTTTAGACGTCTTCACATAGTTGACATCAATGCCACCAAGTGAGATTTTTGGAAAAATCGAAGTGCCAAGAGGCTTTCTAGAAATAATAAAAACTTGGAACTTCTTGGGATTAAGTGTCAGTGCGTTTTCGGAGGCCCATTCATTGATACGGCGTAAAATTTCATTAATTTTAATGAGACAGTCACGTATATCGTCGAGCTTGCAAGATCTATAAACGTGGACATCATCTGCATACATATGCGGGCTTATATCAGTAATAACGATTGGCAGTTTATTTTTATTTTATTTATTTATTTGATTATTAAGGTACATGCACAACAACCAGAGGTTTTAAATTACAGTGCATGTACTCGTAGATACCTAATTATAACATAAAATTTGTCTTAAATTTAGACTTAGATTTAGACTTAACAAAAACTACAAGTATATGAATTTAAATAGATATTAAGATAGAAGATATAATAAGATTAGTAAGAAGGTTTAGTAGAAGAAAAAAGGGACAGAAGAGATCAATAGATTCAAAAATAAGAGTTAATGGTATCCATATCAATTATTTAGTAAAGTGACACATGAGTTCACCTTTGAATCGCAGCGTGGTTTAATTATTCTTAATCGCTGGTGGTAAACAATTCCAAAGACGGACCGAGTACACAAGGAATTGACGTTCAGAGGTCAGGCAACTCGATTTCAAAGACGAAATAGTCGGAAACCGGGAAGATCTGGTCCATGACAGTCGTTCCTTCAGATAACTCGGCTCCTTAGTTGTCATGACTTTATGCAATAACGCTAAGCACCTGACTTTGAGTATGTCATCAAAAGTTATAGAAAAGATTTTTAATGCGAATTCAGAAATGTGCTCATAACGTTTAATACCAAAAATATATCGCGCGATATTATTGTACAGAACATTAAGTTTCCTACTACATATACTATCACAATTTGCAAACAATTCACAACCATATAATAACGTAGGTAAAATATACGTTTTGGCTAGTAAAAGTCGTATTTTTAACGGCGTAAAGTACTGAATACCCCACAGAGTCCGAAGCATGCCATACACTTTGCCAAGAGTGCTAAGAATATGGTTGTTCCACGTCGAAGTTCTATTGAAAACTATTCCTAGGTTTTTTGCTGTGTCCACGTATTTTATCACAGAATTGTTGAGTTTTACCTCGTTATAGCCGTCAAGGTTTAAATATTTCTTGTAGATAACAATGCACTGGGACTTGCTTGGATTAAGCGCCAAGCCATTGTCAGACGCCCACTGATTCAAGCAATATAAGTCTGTGTTGAGGTTAGTAATACATGCATTGACAGATACTAGGGGACAACAAAGATACAGTTGGACGTCATCTGCGTAAACGTGAATATTACTATATTTCAAAACAGTTGGAAGGTCATTAATGTACAACGTGAACAGTAGAGGACCAAGAATTGATCCTTGCGGAACACCTTTAGAAATAGGCAACGGGTTAGACACACTGTCACGTACACTTACGGATTGCGAACGGTGAACAAGATAAGACTTTACTAGGTTTACTGCCGATGTTGAAAAGTTGAATAGGCTGTCAAGTTTTAAGCACATTAATTTGTGGTCAACGGTGTCAAAAGCTTTTGAGTGGTCAAGAAGAGTTAAAAATGTTACGTGATTTTTGTCAATATTTAGCCGAATATCGTCCGAGACTTTAATGAGCGCTGTAATACAACTTCTATTTGTAGTAAAGCCTGATTGGTGCGGGGTCATCAAGGAGTTCTTTGATATAAAATGGTTGATTTGCTTGCTCATAATTTTTTCCAGTACCTTAGATAAATAAGGAAGTATCGCAATGGGCCTATATTCACCATTGGAATGATTTTGGCCATTTTCCAGCAGTTTGGAAATGAAGACGTAGTCAGAATAGTATTAAATGCATAGGTGATAAAAGTTAAAATTTTTGGCAGTAAACACTTAACAAATATTGGATGCACATCATCAAGACCAACAGCATTAGATTTAACACTCAGTATAGATTGGACAACATCACATTCATCAATACATTTAAAACAGAAACCAGGCACAGAGGCAGTTTTACCAACATTATAACGATCATAACAGATATTATTATTACTACCAGCGGGCACTTGGACAAATTTTTCATTAAGCTCATTCACATTAAGGGATTCATTGCCCGGAATGTTTCTATTACCAATGCTGATTTCGCGAATATGATTCCATGTTTGCCTAGAACCTACGGCAGAGCTAAATTTTTGTTCATAGAATTTAGATTTTTGTGCCTTAATGGCCTTGGTAACTTCTCTTCTTAGGATCTTGTAGTCTAGATAGTTATTTTCCGACTTGGATTGTTTCCATCTATTATACGCCTTATTTCGCTTGTCAATTGATTTCCTAATGTCATTATTGAACCATGGCTTGCTCCTCACAATGTTTGTTCTAGTAACAAGCGGTACAAACTTATCAAAAAGTGTGCTGATGTTTTTTTGTAGAAAGCATATCTGTTCTTCCGCCGAAACCAAATTTTGAACAGATTTCCAGTCGACAGCTTCCACAGCTAACTCAAGATGGTTATAATTAATATGCATGAAGTCGCGATATGTATATTGAAACGTATCATACGTAAAAGTAAAATGTACAAAAAAAAGAGAAGCAGACCGGGGATATATACTTGCGGAACTCCACTTTTTGATTCTAAAGCAGATGATGTCAGTGACCCACTACAGACATCTTGAGTTCTATTATCTAAGAAGGAGGCAGGAGTAGTTTTGCAGACAAGATACTGTGGTTAACTGAATCGAACGCCTTTAAGTGGTCTAGTACGGTAAGGAAAGTGACCTGTACTCGCGAATGTCTGCGATCACGTCCGTCAGCGCAGCTATACAATTATGTAATTTTAGGAAACCCGATTACCGCTTGCTTAAAGGGGAGTTCTTAGAAAGAAACGCACTTAACTCATTATGCATTATTAACTCGAACATCTTCGAAAGATAAGGTAAAATTGAAATAAGTCTGAGTTCAACATCAGTTTTAGGGATCGGTAGGATTTTGGCAGTTTTCCAACATTTTGGGAAAACGGATGTGATGAGAATCGGGTACGTATGCAAGAAGTATACATAAACAGGTCGATGTCTACTACAGCTGCCATTCGACGGCGCACAAGTTTGGTGTAGGATTTGAGGTTGGGTGGAGCTTCCGAGACCTTGTCTCCAGGTTTACCCCCATAACTTAATAACGTCTGCTTGATTTGTGCGCATGCCCCGACAAAGGAGAATAATGATGGGACCAAGGATGAGTTCTGCGAGCGCCTAGAGGAAGCATAGGAGCGCTGCCCCCGACACGATTTAAAATTGTGATTGGCGACTTTAAGGCTAAGGTGGGAAAAGTAGGCATGTTTGGTCCAACAGTCGGACACATCATAGTGAATAGCACCAGATTATAACACCGAAGCATCCACCAAGCCTGATCAAAAAACGCGAAACCAAATTGATCACGAGAGACGCTTCTAGCGTTCTTGAAGTGCGTTCTATTCGAGAAGCAAGCGTTGAATCAAATCATTACCTTGTTGCAGCGAAGGTCCGCATGCCACTCTCTGCACTGAAGAACGCTCAACAAGTGTCGCGACAAAAGTTCGACGTCGAAAAGCTGCAACCGCAACGGACAGCTGAGAATTTCCAATCTCGACTCTCAGTCCTAAAAAACCAAGCAACTTCTCATCGCCCTGATATTAATGAGCAATGGGATAAGATTTTCCGATCTCTACAAACCGCTGCGGTGGAGGTCGTTGGCTACTAACAGCCACGTAGAAAAACTTGGTATGACGACTCGTGCCGCGTCGCTGCTGCAGGTAGCACACAAAGCCACCTTGCAGTCAATTACTACGCGTACAAGAGTCGAGCGATACTGGGAGAAGAGGAGGGAAGAGTGACGTCTTTTCAAGAAGAAGAAACGAGAGGCGGAAAAGCGTGAGTGCAAAGAGCTTGATATGCTAACAAGCGAAAATTTCTTCAGAAAAAAAAGGCAGAAAACAAGTGGTTTCAAGACCGGGTGTGGTTCCTTCACAGACGAGTATGGATATATGATGAGGATGTACAGAGCACACTTTAGGTATGGCGAGTCCACTTCTCAACGCTACCAAACCAGAACAATCTTTGGGGATGAACATCAAATCCCTCCACTCGACCAACGCGAGGTGAGTACAGCACTTAGGCGGCTCAAGAACAACAAACCTCCCTGCCTAGGAATGAGTATTTAAAATTTTGCTCTGCTGAAGTACGAGTAGTTGCTAGGTAACGAAGTAATCAGAAAAAAATCGACAATTTTGTATGAATAACAATTTAAACTTTTGCGTGGCAAATTCATCGGTTTGACCTTTTTCTTACTCAGAATGAAATAAATAAAATGCAAAATAAATGATGTCATAACTATTTATTTTTAAATAATTAAGGACTCATACAAATTTTTAAACAGATTTCCAGATACGTCAAATATCTTCAGCGCGATTATACATTGGTCTCACGTAAAGTCCTCCGCAATTATGCCATTCTCGCCAAATGTCCATTGCCAGGTGATCGTCATTAAGCAACTGGAGCTGCTGCCTCCTCATTGTTGAAGTTACCAATACCAGGTGATGGACTTGACTGAGCGCTCACTGGGAGCAAATTTGTGGCCGACAGGCACAAAACAGCGAACACAAATAAAGATGTGAATTTCATAATGCTTTCTACTTAACTTGATAGAAAATGTTAAATTCTGCTTTTTCTGATCACTAAGAAGGCTTTTATACTAAAATTATTCCCTGAATTTTTATTTACGCAGTAAATAAAATATCATGTGATTAGTTATAAAACACATGAATAACGAATTAAATAAAGTAGGTTAGGTTATTATCGGAACGGTAAGCACCTGAACATACAAGCTGAAAACCTTATAATTAAAACTAGTAATTTGTGAACATTTAGTGTACTTAAAACTACGAATATGAATATAAAATTTAGTTATGTATAATGAATTTTTTAAGTACGAGGGCGGGTAAATTAGTCCGTAACTTTCTGAATGAAACAGAAGTCTTTGGATAAACAAATATTTTTTGTTTCAACATAGTCTCTCTTTCTCCCATTTTTTTAACTCTTCAAAAAAAAATAAGATTTGTCGGGGGCATCAAAATAGTCACTGGGTGCTAAATCCGGAGAATAGGGCGGATGAGGGAGTAATTCGTATCCCAATTCATCGATTTTTGCCATGAAAACTACACATGTGTGCATTGTCCTGGTGAAAAATAACTTTTTTCTTGTACAAATGCGGTCGTTTTTTCAAGTATTTATTAAATCGACCCAATAAGTTGGCATAACATTCCCCATTGACTGTTTTACCCTTTAGCAGAGGGTGAATGTGGATTATACCGCGTGCATCCCAAAACACGGTCGGCATGACTTTATTGGCTGACAAACAAAATCCTCGCATATCGAGACCCACGTTACTGTTTGCAGTTACAACTTTGAAGTAGTCAAGAATTTGGTATACCTTGAATCCAGCATTAATACCACCAACAACGTCAGAGCCCTTTCTCGACGAACGAAAATCTCGCTTTACAAATCCCTCATCATTCCACACGCCTCTGGTGTGGTCGCAATTAGATCAGACGCTTGTACGTAGGGATGTTAAACCTCAACCTCATTCCGGAAATGTGAAAGAAATCAAGAGTAGTGTTTATTGCTGTTTCTTTGTTGTTATCTCACCATTGACTATTTTTGTTATTGGTACTTTTTTTACACACTCACGAATTCTGACTAAAAAACAAACGCTTTTTCAAGAGTTTTTGACTACTGCCAAACTTACCATTCTCACTATCAAAGCCGTCATGGATGGATGGATGGATTCGGGCCAGGCCGGAAAACCCAAACATGAGTTTACCAAGCACTCAGCCATTGTTGCCCATTGTACTTGAGGCCTGTAAAAAGGATAAACAGGATGAGGGAGAAGGGGTGGGTGCGGAGTCATAGGAGGTAACTACTCCTCAGAAAACTTCCCCGATTCTTTAGTGAACCTGCGTAGTCCGGTGGAGAGAGAGAATGTATCTTGTCCATTCTCAGGACCTCCGACCCAAAGATGCGCCACCTGAGTCTAGAGAACGCCGGGCAGCTGCAGAGAAAATGCTCTGTGCTATCTACGTCCTCAAGGCAGAATGCGCATAGCGGATTGTTGATGATACCTATGGTGACCATGTCTTGCCCCCATGAATTGTGCCCCATAATCAGTCCTGTCAGAGCTCGCAGCTCCCTCCTCCTCTGGTTGAGGAGAAATTTCGCCACTGCTCTGTCTGGCATTTTTAGAAAGCACTTAGTTATTTTGCAATAGTCAGTGCTGCACCAACGGTCCTCATGAGCTTTGCTTATAAGCTCCCTGATGTACCTGACAGTTCCCGTCATACTTGACCCGATGATTTGTTCCGGTCAAACTGAACAGGCCGAAGACACGCGGTTTGCCAATTCATCGGCCAGTTCGTTACCTTTAACACCACAGTGTACCGGCACCCACACAAGCTCAAGCTTATTCCGTCTTGCAACGGAGTTTAGCCTTAACTTGCGGACTTCCCTAAGGGACTTTCCTGGCGCCAAAGCACAGACAGCGTCAGCGTAGGACTGGATGTGGGCGAAGCTTTGCATTTCCGTTAGCAGAGTCTACTACCAGGCACCACAAGGGAGGCGAGAGCACACCGCCCAGAGGCCATCCTCTCCCTACCTCTGCCATGAAAGAGAGGCCAGTTTCTTCCCCAATGGTCAGCAATCTTCTTGATAGCATAAAGCGAATTCATCTTACGGTTGTTTCATCCACTCCATGCCGTCTGGCCGCAGAGCACATAGAGTCAAAACGCTCCCTCAACGTCAGCAAATACTCCCATTGTGTATTCCCCTGCTTCCAGCCCCACTTCGATCTTGGTTACAAGATCATGCAAAGCTGACCCACAGGATTTTCCACTCTGGAATCCATGCTGGTGAGTACTAAGGGGACTGTCCACCAAGACCCTTGATCTAATGTACCTTTCGACCGGGCATAATCATACTCATAATGAAATAACAAATTCATCAGACTCACTCGTCTCTTAAGTGCTCAAACCATTGGACTAACTGTAAAATGTATCAAAGAGCAAGAACAATTCGTGTGGAATGTCAAGTACCGAAAAAGAGTGTAAATACAGTTAATCGAATAATTTGCGGTATTGTTATTCATTTTCTCTATATTTTCTGCGCCGTCTTGCATGTTCGAAGAAAAGTATAATAAATATTGTTAAACTGTGTAATCGGCGTTGTGCGATTTCACAGCCTCAGTTTAATCGAGAGGACCGCCCTTGAAATGTCGCATTCAAAGTGTTTAATTTCGGAAACTTAAAAAAACGCAACTGTTATTCACCGGCAGTTTTTGAAATGTTTATCTTTCATTGTTTGTTTAATGTTAAAAACCCATAAATTTATTTCAATTGTCAAATTTGTATTTTAGAGTGTTTTCATTCTCTTCACTCTGTTTGGCCAAAACTCAAAGTAAGCCATCCAAACAACGTGTGTGTTCAAAATGAATCGGATATTTTACTCAAAGCTCTCTACCTAGAAATGAGTATTTCAAATTTTGCTCTGCTGAAGTAACGAAGTAATCAGAAAATATTCGACAATTTTGTATGAATAACCATTTAAACTTTTGCGTGGCAAATTCATCGGTTTTGACCTTTTTCTTACTCAGAATGAAATAAATAAAATGCAAAATAAATGATGTCATAACTATTTATTTTTAAATAATTAAGGACTCATACAAATTTTTAAACAGATTTCCAGATACGTCAAATATCTTCAGCGATATTATACATTGGTCTCACGTAAAGTCCTCCGCAATTATGCCATTCTCGCCTATTGTCCATTGCCAGGTGATCGTCATTAAGCAACTGGAGCTGCTGCCTCCTCATTGTTGAAGTTACCAATACCCGGTGATGGACTTGACTGAGCGCTCACTGGGAGCAAATTTGTGGCCGACAGGCACAAAACAGCGAACACAAATAAAGATGTGAATTTCATAATGCTTTCTACTTAACTTGATAGAAAATGTTAAATTCTGCTTTTTCTGAGAAGGCTTTTATACTAAAAATATTCCCTGAATTTTTGTTTACGCAGTAAATAAAATATCATGTGATTAGTTATAAAACACATGAATAACGAATTAATTAAAGCAGGTTAGGTTATTTTCGCAACGGTAAGCACCTGAACATACAAGCTGAAAACCATATAATTAAAACTAGTAATTAGTGAACATTTAGTATACTTAAAACTACGAATATGAATATAAAATTTAGTTATGTATAATGAATTTTTTTAAGTACGAGGGCGGGTAAATACGCCCATACCTTTCTGAATAAAACAGAAGTTTTTGGATAAACAAATATTTTATGTTTCGACATAGTCTCTCTTGAGTTCTTTACACTTTGTCTAACATTTCTCCCATTTTTTTAACTCATCAAAAAATAAGATTTATCGGGGCCATCAAAATATAAATTTTTTGGTGAGATGATTTCATCGTTGGAGTCAAATCTTCCCGCCGAGCCATTCCTTCAGATTTGGAAATAAAAAATAGTAACTGGTGGCTAAATCCGGAGAATAGGGCGGATGAGGGAGTAATTCGTATCCCAATTCATCGATTTTTGCCATGAAAACTACACATGTGTGCATTGTCCTGGTGAAAAATAACTTTTTTCTTGTACAAATGCGGTCGTTTTTTTCAAGTATTCATTAAATCGACCCAATAAGTTTGCATAACATTCGCCATTGATTGTTTTACCCTTTAGCAGAGAGTGAATGTTGATTATACGGCGTGCATCCCAAAAACGGTCGGCATGACTTTATTAGCAGACAAATCCACAATGGACTTTTTTGGAGGCGATTCATCCCGAGAAATCCACTGTTTTGACTGCTGTTTAGTTTCTGGTGTGTCCTAGTGGATCCATGTTTCGTCCACGATTACGAAACGGCACAAAAACTCGTCCATAGTGCGGTTAAACAACGCCAAACACTCCTGCGAAATTGTCACACGATTGCGTTTGTGGTCGATTTTCAGCAAAGATGGGTGCCGCATCTTGCGGAAAGCTTTCTCAGACCCAATTGATCATTTAAAATTGAAACCACTGAGCCATGTCAGATTCGTAAGGCTTCCACAATCTCTCGTACTTTGGATATCTGATCGGCCAACACTATATTGTGAATTTTTCCAACTATTTCGGGTGTTGAGACGTCAATTGGGCGTCCAGAACGATCGCCATCTTCCGTGCTTTGGCGGCCACAACGATATTCATTGAACCACTTTTTTACCATTGAAACTGATGGTGAAGAGTCTCCATAATATTTATCAAGCTTAGTTTTGGTGATGGTTTGAGTGATGGTTTTTTCGCAAAAAATAATGCTTAATGTGAAACGAATTTAATTTTTTTTCCATCATTTTCTCCTCAAATCACCCGGTAGTATGCTATGAATGGCTGCCAAACACAAACTAAATGCCGCAGTTGACAGGAGTCAACTGACAGATGCCGGCAGATAGTAGCAGTGTTGCTAATTCAGTAAAGAGACAAGAAATTCCAAAAGTCATAAAGTCGTAATACCAATATATCTGTAAAGCTCGCGTCAAAATGTGCTCATGTTACTTATAGATATAAATTTTACGCAAAAGTGAGAGGGATCTAAATTGAAAAAGCTTATCCAAGGACATGAAATAGATAGACTAAAAATTATGCCAACATTTTTAGACGTCTTCACATAGTTGACATCAATGCCACCAAGTGAGATTTTTGGAAAGATCGAAGTGCCAAGAGGCTTTCTAGAAATAATAAAAACTTGGAATTTCTTGGGATTAAGTGTCAGTGCGTTTTCGGAGGCCCATTCATTGATACGGCGTAAAATTTCATTAATTTTAATGAGACAGTCACGTATATCGTCGAGCTTGCAAGATCTATAAACGTGGACATCATCTGCATACATGTGAGGGCTTATATCAGTAATAACGATTGTAACTAATGTACAAGGAAAAGAGAAGCGGACCGGGGATATATACTTGCGGAACTCCACTTATTGATTCTAAAGCAGATGATGTCAGTGACCCACTACAGACCACTTGAGATCTATTATCTAAGAAGGAGGCAAGTAGTAGAAGGTAGCCCGAAAAATGTATTGAGTTTTGCAGACAAGATACTGTGGTTAACTAAATCGAACGCTTTTGAGTGGTCTAGTATGGTAAGGAAAGTGACCTTATCCTCGTTAATGGACTCGCGAATGTTTTCGATCACGTATGGAGGGTACAGCCCAGAACAATCTTTAGGGATTAACAATAAATCCCTCCACTCGACCAAGGCGAGGTGAGAACAGCACTAAGGCGGCTCAAGAACAACAAAGCGCCTTAAGCAGACGGGATACCGGCTGAGGACGTGAGGCCTATCAGTCTCTGTTCTATTCAGCTGAAAATATTAGAGCAAGTGATTGATGGCCACATTAGGGAATCTATTGCACATAAACTCATGACTTCGCAACATGCTTACATAAAAGGGAAAATCCACATACATAATAATATACAAGACCCCTCCACTTAGGCTTCCTGAAGTGGGGAATAGAACGCTGAGGCTAGGAGACTTCACCAAATACCTAGGCGTGATACTAGACTTCCATTCAGTTCCCAATGTTCAGGAGCGCATTAAGAAGGCAACGGTTGCCCTGTACTGTTGTAACGGAGCTATCGGAAGAAAATGGGGCTTGTCTACCCAATCTTGTACGGGGCGCTGGTGTGGTGGCCGAGTCTCGACAAGGAAACAATACAATAAGTACTTCAAACGGTGCAAAGGTCAGCGCTAATATGCATAGGAGAGGCTCTACGCACAACCCTATCTAAAGCTTTAGACACCATATTATATAAGTACATATATATTTGGTAAAAAGGCAATTGTACCTACATAAAGTAAAATAATTTTTAATTACTGTTTGAGACCAATATTAAATACTAATACTCGTATATTACCATTCAGTAGAAAACGAAATACACCCTGTAAAAATTCAATAAATCACCTATTGCATTTTGAGTGAGGCAGAACTATCCCTTATTTTGATCATAATGCAAACTTTAAGAAATAAATGCTTAAGTGTGTTATTCTCCAACCTGGACCTAAATTTGTTGCATTTAAAATCTGCAGTGGAGAAGCACGGCTGCGCCTCAACACTTGTTGGTTGGATTGCCGACAAAAAGTTTAATGCTCTCTGTATGAATTAGCATATCTCGCCCCAATTACAAAAATGTATTTTACCTTTCTATTATTGGACATTGCGAACTGCTCGTTTAAACTTAATGCAATTTATCTTGGAGACTTTCTGCAAAGCCTTTAGGGAGTTAACAAGCCGTGTTATTTGTCGTATTGTGTTATCGTAATACTAGCTGGCAACGGTTACGCGAGGCTTTGCCACGCGCGTTCTGTTTATGAATATGTTTAAGCACCTGAAAAACAAACATATCTAACAGTGTGTATCAAAGTTATCATTTCGCCTTGCATCGGTTTATTAACGAAGTCAACAGCACAGCTCTCTGCGCATAGCCGAACGAAGTAGTAACGAAGACCAGTTGATTTACTACTCACACAACTACACATTTTCCCGCTACGACACCGATTTTACATTCGGTTGTAGCAATGCTGTACTTAGTGTAAAATTTTTTAAAACTTTACACTTAAATATTTCAGAAATGAATAGGGTAATTCTTAGTTTAAGTAGCTATCATTGTAGTGCTAACTGCAAGCATTAATTTAAAAAAAGTTGCAACCCAATCCGTTCAGTAGTGCCCGAGATTAGCTCTTTCCAAAATTTTAGACTTTGTTTTATAAGAGTTTGTAAACTTGTTGTTTTTGTTTCTCATATTAAATTTTTGTATTTCAATACAACCCTGTAAGGTATGTTTAGTGTGTTTTTTGTTTTATTCGAACGGCTCTTTTTGTTTTAAATCATTGGAGGTTTATTTTTGTTGGAATAGATTTAAATTAAACAAGTAAGAAATGCTAAATTCGGGCAAAACCCTCGCTATGTATTTTTGGGCGGTGCCCATAATATCATAAAATTCCCGTTTCTTTGTTTTAAAACGCTGCTAGTATTAAACTTTACTCAATTTCTTACAATAAATACTGAAAAACAAAGTTTTTTTTTTAATTTTTTCAAAATTTCCGTTATATGGGAGGTGGGCGTGGTTATGGTCCGATTTCAACAATTATTGACGTTGATGCTAGTGATATCAAGGACAATTTGTTCACCAAATTTTGTGGCAATATATTACATAGTTATTGAGATACTTACAGATTTTTTTTTTATAAGTGGGCGTGGTAACGCTTATTTTTCAAAATTTCATAAAAATCAATTTTCTTAGTTAACTATCTCTCTAAATAACAAATTTTAATTAAAATGTTCCAACAGAAAAAGAAAAAACGAAAATTTAGCATTTTTCAAAATTTCCGTTATATGGGAGGTGGGCGTGGTTATGGACCGATTTTTTTACGATAATAATGGCGATATCAAGTGAAATATGTCTCCTAAATTTTGTGACGATACCTTGCACCGTTATTGAGATACAGAAAATTTTTCATAAGCGGTCGTGGCAACGCCCATTTTTCAAAATTTCATAAATACCTAATTTCTTAGTTCAAAATCTCTCCAAATACCAAATTTCACTCAATTTGCTTTAATGGATACCGAAAAAAAGGAGTTTCTGCATTTTTCAAAATCTTCCGTTAAATGGGAGGTGGGCGTGGTTATTGACCGATCTTGTCCATTTTCAATACCAACCTACCCTGTCCGAAGAGCAATCTATGTACCAAATTTCATTGAGATATCTCAATTTATACTCAAGTTATCGTCTGCACGGACGGACGGATGGACGGACAGACATTGCTAAATCGACTTCTCTTTTCATTCTGAGCATTTTGGTATACATATATATGTCTTTATCTATCTTGATTATTTTTTGCTGTTACAAGCAACCGTTATGTGAACAAAGTTATAATACCCTTATGTACAAGTACGCTCGGGTATAAAAAATGGCTATAAAATTCACTGTTTTCTGCAATTCCGGGCTTTAAATAGAATGATCCCGGGATATTCGGGAGTTGAAAAAGGCCGGGATCCGGGGATTGACATGCCTAGTAGTGTAGTGGATGCCCCCTACGATATAATGACTTCTGTAGAAGCTGCAGAAATGAAGAGGAGCCTGAAACGTTAAGGCACTTTCTATTTGAATGTCCCGCACTATGGACAAGCTATTAAAGTTTGCAGATACCACACGCTGATTCGAGGAGGGGATTTTTAATCCGCGTCGTACCACAATGGGCCCTCATCATGCCCGTCCTTTTATATGGCGTAGAAAATGAACGATACTAAACAGCGATGAGAAGGCTTTTGGGGCTTTCGAGAGAAATGTTATATGCAATATTTATGGTCCTATTCGCGTTAAGGACGAGTACCGAAGAAGATGGAATGATGACCTGTATGAGCTGCATAATGATATGGACATACTCAAGCGCATACAAATTCAACGTCTGCAATGGCTTGGCCATGTCGTTCGTATGGATGATGATGCTCCGGTGAAAAAAACTTTCAAATCAGCACCCATGTGTGGACAACGGAGGCAAGGACGCCCACGAATACACTGGAAAGAGCAAGTGCGGAAGGACCTGTCTTTACTTGGAGTGAATAATTGGCGTAACCTAGCAAATGAGAAAGGAAACTGGCAAAGCTTTTTGGTCTCGACCCAAACCGACAAACGCTTGAAGCGCCATAAAAGAAGAAGCAGAGAAGCGTATTAAAACAATGCGTGATATGAAGGAGCAGAATCGGTAAAACTGCTTTTAGAAAAACTGGGTGTATGCCATCTGCCTCAATGGCATTCGATTTAATGAATAGAAAACATTCGAGGACATCGGACTGATCCACACACGCGAAACTAAAACTTAGATCGTTCGGTAGAGTGCACGGTAAATTAAAATTATTATTAGTGGTTGTTACTCGAGGTGCTGATATATTTACGAACTTTTCGTTTATAGTATAACTCAGGAAACATATTTTGAATTTTCGTAAACAAAAGAATTCAAGTGATTTGTAGTATACATTATGAATAATGCCTACTTTTGTTCTTCCCGAAGCATAAATAGTACATTGTATCTAGAAAGCATTCTTCACAGGTTTTACGAAGTGTGGTCAGAATGCTGGTATAATAATCGTGACAAAGAATTGATCCCACAAACCGCAGAAAAAGTTTTAGATGGTTGTTACAAATATATCAAAATTAGTCACGCTTCCCGTAAGTAATGCTGCTGCGAAAACAGCTTCGCCGATTAATAACTTTGTTTGCCACTTTCTGACAAAAATGTAACTCTTGAAAAAATTGTACAAATATCACCAAATACTTCTGTTAATATTTAATGATTAATATCTAATGGAACACATATTACTTGACCAAAACAAAAATAAGCACATTTGTAATGCTCCGCCAAGAGAGGGACCTTAGGTTGACATTTAGTTTGGGTACGACTCATTTTTCCATGCTTGAAGATAGGGAAATGATCCTCACCCTGTGTCAACCTAAGGTGCCTTTCTTCGCGAAGCGTCACATATAAATATTTATTTTGCACAAGAAAATATTGATCTGGCACAAATAAATATATATTTTTTAATAACTAAAAAGGAGGGTGTTAACATTCGCCAAGTTTTGTTGAACGCAAAAGTACCATTCTCTCAGTGTGCTTAGCAGTTAAACTTGCAAATATCTTGCAGTAGAAACCTTAACCTCGATTTCAAAGTCCAAGCAGTTGCAAGGAAAAGCTACGAGTATATTAGCTCTACCAAAGAACATATGTTCTTTGGCTATACTTGTCAAATATACATAAGTTTTTATGAATTTACTACACACCCATGATTCGGATATTAAAGGTTTGGTAACTAAACAGCTAGATCCCTTTCTTTTTGTCAAACGGCTACCTTATCATCTAAAACGTGTTGCTTCTTAAAAATAAAAATAGTAGTTACCTGAAAACTTTTTAATACCAAAAACTAACTGGCAACACTTTTTGTTTCTTTTGTCCGCGTAAACGGTAAGTTCAAATCCGGCTTTTAAAGGAAGCCTGTTTTCTAATAACAAAACTGACAACGTATCGTAAATATTTCATTGAATGCTTTTCGTAGGCATATAAATTCGATGTGATGCTGTGGAAAGTTTTGTAATTTCTAGAGGGAATAGTTTTAATTAAATTTAAAATAATGTGACATAATGTGATAATCATCCAAAAACGTGATTTTTTAAGAACTTAATTTTTGAGTTAAGAAGATTGATTCATTTTTCTTGTAATATATAAAGATTCTCTTTCTTAAATTTCGAATTATTATGGTTTTCGCCGTCCAGGGGTTCGTCATAGTATTAAGAATAATCCTGATGTCAATGGTATGCATGTACATAAATAAAAGGAATAAAGCGAATAAATAACTTAAATATTTCAAGATATTGTTTTATGAACAATCGAAATAATTTGTCGTTTAGTTCATGGGGCAAATAAATTGAAAATTTTCAATTTGCTGGTCAAAAATTAAAAAAAAAAATGTAAGAAAAAGTATATAATTATGTTTTGTAAGTTAAAAAAAATCAATAACATTTTACTACTAATTATTTACGTTTTAAGAAAGGGAGGCAAATTCTAACCTTTTTTCCATACTACGTAAAGCAACCCTTTATAAGGGAGTGTCAAAATTCGTATGTCCATTATTTACCTAACCTTTTATAATTGAATCAAGCTGCACACCAAAATCAATTACACTTGAACGAGATTTAAAAAATACGAACATTTTCAACTTGATTTGTCTCACAAAAAACGTCCTATAGCAATTTTCATTCGCTCCCCTCCTCTAAAATCGTTGTGGATCCGCCCTGTTTATAATACAACGATTACAAACATGTTAAATATTTTGACAAATTAAAATTTACCTATTAAAGCTTCGTAAAATTTGCTATCCCGTTATTATCCCGGTATTTTGTTTTCAGATCTTGAAAATCTCGGAATCAATAAAATGAATAAAATTAACATCCCTAGTGCATATACATGCATATGTACATATATGTGTGCGGATAGAAATTGGGTTTGAGCGAGTATTTGCACACACACGATGAGTGATTAGTTAATTAGTGAGTAAAATGGCGTGAAGGAAGGTTTAAGTTAGAGAGAACTTGAGCTAAAGCGAACTTTGAGCTTGGATTTGAGTTACGAATTGTACACACTCGTATGTATATATGTATGTACATATGTGTATATACAGAAATGTACCAAGAGAATGTTACAAAAGAGGCGGGAAACTTTTTACATACATATGTGCTAATGTATATGTATATGTATGATTCAATTATAAAAGGTTAGCTAAATAATGACATTCGAATTTTGACACTCCCTTATAAAGGGAGGGATTTTGTTACCCTTTCTTAAAAACTAAATAATAAGTAGTAAAATGTTAGTGATTTTTTTAATTAAAAATTTCGAAGACATTTCATTGAAATTAGGAAATACAATAGCTACCCTTACAAAATTTAAATAATTATGTTCTTCTTGGTAGATATTTTTTTGTTTTTAAATTTTGCTTAGCGAATAAATTTTCAATATAACTGTTACATGAACTAAATGATTTTATACCATTGGTATCAGGGTTATTTTCAATATTGTGATGAACCCCTGGACGCTTAAGAACCAAAAATTTTATTCTAATAAATAGTAAGTGACTTTATGAAGTTAATGGAGTTGTAAGAAAACCACAATAATTCGAAATTTTAGAAAGATAATCTTTATATATTAAAAGGAAAATTCATTAAACTTCATAACTCAAGAATTTAGTTCTTACAAATTCTTGTTTTTGGCATTTGGAAAGATTATTATTTCACATTATTTTTAATTTCTTTAAACGTATTCCCTCTAGAAATTACAAAACGTCCCACTCTGTCACATTGAATTTATATGCGCGAGAAAAACATTCAATGAAAAAGCGAAATATTTACGAGACGGGGTCAGTCTTGTAATTAGAAAAAAGGCTGTCTTTAAAAGCCGGATTTGAACTTACTGTTTACGTGTTGCCTGTTTATAAGTTTAACTATTTTTCGTAACCTGAATTTTGGGTTATGAGCCGGGATGCTGTCTTTGCTAGCCTTGGTGTTGGTGCTTAATATTTGCCATCTCTTCCTCTCTCTTCCTCTCCTGTTTTTTTTTTTTGGTTGTTGTTGCGGTTCTCCCTTCGTAGATTTTGGGTTTTTATGCTAATTTGTTAAATTTTATGTATATACGGTTTTTTAATATTTCCTAATATCACTCTTCACTGATTTTTTTTTTAACTTTTCTATTCACGTTCAATTCTATTTTAATTTAATTGTCATTATTTTTTTTCACTTAACGAAATTTATTTCTGTAAAATACATTAACTAGTAAGCACTAAACACATTTCTTTTTATCAGTGAAACTCCTTTTGGTACATTTTCGCTTGTGGGAAGCATCGGGAAGTTCTCTTTGAAGCGTCCAACAGTAGTCTGCCATCACTGAAACGCTCCATCTTCCCTGGTAGCTTTTTTCCATCTCCTTAATATCTTGGTGAAATCGGTTACCTTGCTCTTCACTTACGTCTCCTAAATTTTCTGGAAAGTAGTCGAGGTGGGAATGAAGAAAATTTACTTTTAAACTCATCAAGCAAGCTAAAGCTTAAAATGCTTTTAACATGCTTTTTGACGATTTGTTTGTAGTTAGGATCTTTGTTATTGCCTTAAAATTTCTTTATGACCTCTTTAAAGGCAATCCACCCTTTTTTTGAGGATCCGTCATGGTTGTGTGAATAGTGGATCAGCCATAAGCCGTCTAATATCTGGTCCAACGAAAACACCTTCTTTCAACTTTGCGTCCGAGAGGCCTGTAAACTTTGATATTAATTATTTGAAGCAATTACCATCTCTTGGAAGTGACAAATTGCAAATTGCTTCATCAATTCCAGCTTTATGTGAAGCGGTGGTAGAAGAACTTTATGAGGAGACACCAAAGATTTCATGCAAAACATTCTTTTCGCCAACTTTAGGCTCCCTCGGAGGCCAACACTTTTTGGTACAGTGATTTGTTCGGTCTCTATCACATAGACACAAAAAGCAAGGGAATTTGGTAAACCCAGATTGTTGTCCGAGCGCGATGCCTATTGTTAATGCCTACAAGTTCGCCCAAAAGAACCCTTTTTTATAATAAAATTTTGCGTTTTGGAAAATATTCTTACGTTCTGAAATTTTTTGTGTATTTTTTTAGTTTTCAGAACACCTAAATACATAGAAATCAGTTGGAAATATCCAAACCGTATTTCTGTTGCAGTCCTGTGTAATGATTATTTTTAGAGTTTTTATTTGTTTGATCAAAATAAAAAATCATTTCTAATAAGTGCTATGTAGGTGGTTAATTTTTTTTTTTTTTTTGCTATGATCTCGTCAACACATTCAGCTTCGAATTCAAGTGGCATAGTTTAAATATGATCACAAAAATTTAATTTGATAATTGATTATTTTTACTGAACGATTAATAAAAATCGAAATAAAATGATTAATAACAATTTTTATATATTTTGATCAAACAATTTTCGTACCAATCGTACCAAATTCGTAGAGAGCTTGAGAAAATATATATGGTACATGTGCATATACTCGTATATTTAAAAATGTTCTCCAATATTAGGAACCTTTTGATTTATTTCGTTAAAAATTTAAAAAAAAAATTATTATTTTTGGTTTCTGGTTAAAATATCATCAAAAATAAATGGCTAACGTTTGCCAATCAAACTTTCACATTATTATACTGAATTTGAGACTACTTTCGAACGCTTCCATACAAATGAGCTTCCAAGATCACGTGATGCGGCATCACACAACTGATTCGACATCGCATCACAGTCACTGTAAGCAGCAAGCAAACCAAATATTTTTATTGCCGCCGAACCAAAATTTAAAAATGTTAAAAAGCAAACGAAAATGTTTGCGTCTAGCAGAGAAGTTCTTGGATTTTTTTCATGTTTTGTCATCTGAGTCTTTTCTTCAGGAATAAAGGCAAAATTACTAGTTACAAGAAATAGCAAACGCGTTCAATATACTCGTATTTCAGTATGAAACATTAAAATATACGATACATTTGATATGATTGCTTTTGTTATTGTCCAGCGACGTTGCCAATGTCAGTCGAGCAGACAACGAAAAAAAATGGTGTCGTCGTTTACTTTATATTGGCGTTTGTTGGTTTTTCTCATACTTAGTTATTGTTATTAGTTTTTTCCAACAAGTATTTGCTTTTGTTATTGTGGTTTTCGTCTCTTTTATCAACTAACAGAAGCGTTGGTTGTCGCTGTTGCTGTACATATTGAACGACGCGTTGTTGTTATCGCAAAACTTTTGTTACTTTTGCTGTGTGTGTGTGTGTGTGTTGTGTGCTGTGTGCATTAGCAATATTTGCCACACTCACATACAGCAACAGCAATATTTTAGCCATTGGCAGTACTAATACCAACGCGCTGTCTACTACAAACACACACAAACACACACACACACACAACAAAAGTAACAAACACAATGAGCGCTAATACACCTTTTTCTTTGATAAGTCTCAGCGACTTTTTTGTTGAGGTTGTGTGCGCGAAATTTGTTTCAATAGTCGTTTATTTTTTCGTTTAGTTGTTTCCCATCCCCCCCGTCTGTGTGCCGTTTCGCTGTATGCGAGTTACTTCAATTTATTCTGCATTTTTGTTGCGCCTTTGCCAGCTAAACGCGCTCACGTTTTCGTCTAACGAAATTTCAGTTACCTCTCTGCTGTGCGACGCGAAGCTTGTATAAATTTGTTGTGCTGCGTTTGAAACGATTGAAAGTGCGATAGTGCAAAAAACAAAAAAAAATTAAGTTGCTTAAAAAAACACATCACGGAAAATTAAACAAACAAAACTCGAAAAAAGCACAAATAATATTTTTTTTTTTTTTTTACAAATAAAATATTAAAAAACCAACGGGGTTGTGTAAATTTTTACGTCGTTTTGTAAGCAAAAAAAAAGTGTTTTCTATACAACACTTCATACATATTTCCACGCCCACTTGTGTGCCATTCACATCAAAGTGCCAGCAGCGTTTGTCCACACAGGAGCGCCGCTACATTCATCACTCACGGAGAATGTTAGTGAAAATCAATCTCAACCTAATTGATAAATGAAATTAGCAATTTGCACGGCTGTCATGTGTCTGGCAAAGTGCATAAACAATTTTTTGAAAATACCTATGTACATACACACATACGCATAAGTAATAGCAATCGTTGTATAAAAAAAAAAGATCACATATTTTTTCGCCGCTTTCACATCAGTTTTCATGTCAGTTTTCATGTCAGTTTGTCAAGCCAAATAAAGCGCCAAGCAACCAACATTTTGCGCTTGCCAGCCATTAACATTTCACCATACCAGCAAACCACCCACGCTGCTCGGCTGTCCACCCACCCATCCAGTCTGGGTGTCCAACAAATTTGCTTTGGCGCAGTTGCATGTCACTCATACGTCCTGTGACACGCGAGCGCCATTTACTTGCTCCCGTATATGTATTCTCATTTCATTTCTTTTCATTGCTTTTGCTTTCTTAAAATCGTTATTATTTTTTTTCTCAGTCTCTTCAATGGATAATATACAACCTTTTGCTTAAATGATTTTTTTCTCAAAATCTTTACGGCCACTTGAATGTAGTGCGCTTGTGCATGGCATACCGTCAGATGGTTCTCTATTTGCCACAAAAATCACTAAAAAGGGCGAGTCCTGCTTGACTTAAAAAAGCTTTTCATTATTGCCATTAAGCAACAAAGTAATTATTTATTTGCTATGAAATCATACTAAATAAATCGAGAATAATCTGGGCCTTAATACCCGTCAAGAATGTCAGCGCTACGCTTTATCTTTACAACTCATTGTCGTAAAATTTCATTTCATTGTAATGAGTAATATTAGTGATGTTTATTTACTACATAAATATATGTACATGCACTTGTTAGTAGACAATACGAGGGCTTTAGAGCTTAAGTGATACAAGCAAAAGTGATTTGTCAATAGTTGTTTTTTTTTGTATGATGTTGTACTTGATAATAACTTTACTGATCTTAAATATACATATGGAGTTATTGCAATGAAGGACAAAATAGAGTTATTGCAGTAGGCCTTCAAGTTGCAATTGCAGAGAATGAAATATATTTTTTTAAGAAAAAATGCTTTAGGGAATTTATCATTGTCAGTGTAAGAATTGAACAAAAAAATACAATGCAAAACCATTCAGCTACTCTTCGGAATTTAAGTATAGAGCACAAACACATATTGCCACATTTGGACAGTTTATTAATTCTCCATTTTTTTTAAATTATTTTTCAATTAAAGCATCGTTAATTCTCTAATGAAAACCATTGAAAACCACTTATTAAATTTATAAAGAATGTAGAAAATATAGTTACAAATTTCGAACTTTATTAAACAAATTTTTAGAATTTTTTAGAGTATACAGGCATATAGCTCACTGAATTCTAGTAGAACAAAGTGCAAGTTTCTAGTGGCTACAAATTACCACAGATTTTTGACAATATTTTTATTGACGCTCTCTCGCGATTTCTTCCATATCAAAAATAATCGCGTTTTGGCTTTGTATGGAGAAAATAGCTAGTAAAAAAATTGTCAAAAATCAGTTATAACTAGTAGATACTTGAAACTTGCACTTTCTCACACTAAAATTAAATGAACAAAAAAACTGCATACTTAGAAAAATTCTAATTTTTTTTTTAAGTTTGAAATCATTGTACATTTTGCAAATAGTTAAATAAATTGATTTCTATGCTTTTTCTTAGAGAACTAATCATATTTTACTTGAAAAATAATTTTAATTAATTAAAAGAAAAATAAAGTCCCCAAATCTGTCAATATGTGGTTGGGCATTTCCTTCAAAATTGCTGACTCAAAACTCTGTATAATTTAAATATTTATTATCAGTATTTTTCTGTGGGTCCAATTCGGAAGGTTGTTAAGCGTCAACGTTTTTGAAAACTTCTCGCAATTTGCAAATTTCGTTTGCAAAATCAATTGATAAATATTATCACACATTTTTCCTATGTCGAACATTTTTTTGTTTGGAAACTATGCACAAACTGTGTCAACTGTTAAACGTAAATTCGCAATTTCATCGCAAAAAATTTATATAGCTTAAAAAATCGAGGTATATCCACATATTTCAATAATTTGCACACATTTTTTTTTTAATTCTAACTTAACGTACTTTTAATAATTTAAATGTGTTGTTAATTTAAAATTGCTTCACATATTGGTTTTTTTTTTGTCATTAATTGCCACTTAATTGTAAACTCATATGTTTCTAATTAATTCCGCGCTCATTTAATTTTTTCGCTGCCTTTGAAGTCTTCATATTTATTCTCAACTATTTCACTTCACCCATTTTCTTTACCATCATCTAAGACGCCACTTACAGTTAAATTATGTTTGGGTTTTTTCCTTTTTTTCCTTCTTTTTCTTTTTTTTTTTACTTCGCTAATTTGTGTTGACTTTGCGTCACTTGCTGATGAGTTCTTATTTTAGTTATACATAACTGATATGAATGTTTCTGGCACACAAAATAGAAGAGCGGAAATTTTAAGAAAAAAAAAAACCTAAAAATATTTCATATCCCGTTGACGTTATCGTGCGCTCGTTTCGTTTAGTTGTGTTATTTAGTTACGAAATTCCTCAACAGCACAACAACACACGTTTTAATTGTTCAAAAATTTCAATTACAGTGAAAATAACGCGCTTGGAAGTTATTAGCACAAACGCAAGCAGCGAGAAGAGTGTAAGCAGATAAGAAAGAATTGGATACAAGCGAATATAATTGGATAATAACGATAGCGTTTGAGATAAAAACGGTAAGTTCTTGAAAAAATTGTAATTAATTAAAATTGTGACTAATTCGAATATTTATAAAAGCTTTCCATTCGCAAATGGCTTAACTCTTATAAATAATAGTGCACCCTGTTCAAGTTCAATGTATGTTTTGTGATCTATTGCGATTTCAATGGGATTTTTTTTTTTATAAATTTTCATTAACATAAAAAATACACAACTTGAGCTCATTAGGTACGAATAATTGCTAACGAATTTTCTATAAGTAGAGTAAATAGGAAAGTAAACTAATTGACTGTCTCATTAATGCTGCTAAATGAGCTTATAAATAACAATAATTGTTTTGTGGGGACACTTCAAATTTGCATAGCTGATTATGGAAGGCGATTAGAGGAAGATGCTCGAAGGAGTATATTGTGTGTACTAGAAAAGTGTAATATCATTAAACGATGTGTAAATAGATATGTATGTATGTACATACATACATATACGAGTATACTGTCGCAAGAGTTGTGTGAAACTCGAGTGGATCATGTGATCGCGCGATACCGTGACGCAGCGCTAAGCAAACGCAGAGCGTTGTTTCCAACAGTTCCGAAACATTTTAAATAAAATTAAATGCGAAATAAAAAGGAATTCAGTTAAGTTACAAAAAATCAAAATAAAGCGAAAAGAAAAAGAAAACGAAAAAAAACAGCAAAAACAAACAAAAAAATTTGAAACAAACTAGTAAAACTTTATTTAAATAAAAAAAATTAGAATAAAAAGTAACAGAAGTATAACATAATTTAAAATGATAAAAATTATATAAATATAATCAGTGAAAAATATACAATTACAGTGAATCAAATAAGCGCGAATTAATTGATAAATAAATATAAAGAAATAAATTTTAATTAAAACAAAAACCAAAAACGTACAATAATTTAATATGGATTAAAATAAGTGATAATAAGGGAATATTAAAATATTTATAATAAAAAAATAAAAAAAAAAATTAAAATAAAACAAATAAAGAAAAAATTTAATTAAATAAAGCATTATAAAAAATAAATGAAAAAAATGTAAATAGAAATAAAACTTAATTAAATAAGTAAGTTTAAAAAACAAAATGTTTATTTAACAAAAAAAAAATTAATAAAAAGGTGATAAAATTCAATTTATATAAATAGAAATGAAATGAAACAAATAATAAATAAAAAAAAAACCAAGTAATTAATTAAAACAAGAGATAATGCAGTAAAATAAAATCAAATAAAATAAAACAAAATGAAATAAAATAAAACTAAATTAAATTAAATTAAATTAAATTACATTAAATTAAATTAAACAAAATCACATAAAATAAGACAAACTTAAAAATAGGATTAATTGAAATAAAATAAATAAATTCAAAATAAATTATAAACTAATAAAATTTAAAAAAAAAAATTACTAATAACTAGATCTGCTTGGTTTTCAACCTGGTATCCTCTGTTGGATGTCTTCTTATCTCTCCGGTAGGACGCAAAAGGTAGTTTTTAAAAATTTTCATTCTGGGATCATCGATGTTTCCTCGGGAGTTCCTCAGGGCAGCCACCTCGGACCGATTCTGTTCCTGCTATTCATAAACGACATTTCTACAGTAGTAAAGTATTCTAAAATATTGATGTACGCGGATGATGTTAAACTTTTTAAGACTTATGCCTCGGCTGAAGAAAGATCCTTGCTACAGCAAGATTTGGACAGCATAGTCAATTGGTGCAGCATTAATTATATGCCGCTTAACCTTAACAAATGTAAATTCATGTGCTTTTCTCGACGAACCATTCAGCCGGCCTCCTACAAAATAAATAACTACGTCCTAGAACATGTAAACAGTTTTGTTGACCTGGGTGTTGGTATGGATTGTAAACTCAATTTTAATTTTCATATTAGTTCCACAGTGAATAAAGCAAGGGGTGTACTGGCTTTTGTAAAGCGTTGGTCAAAGGAATTCCGCGACCCGTATATAACTAAAACACTTTTTACTTCATTAGTAAGACCAATACTGGAGTATGGTTCCATAGTTTGGAATCCTCGTTATCAGGTCCACTCAGACCAACTAGAGTCAATACAAAAACAATTCTTACTTTTTGCTTTGAGAAATTTTCGATGGGATTCGCCATACAATCTTCCCCCTTACACTAGTCGTTTAAAACTTATTAATCTTCCTACTCTTTCGAGTCGCAGAGAAATGTTAGGTATAATATTTCTGGTAAAATTAGTCAATGGATGGATCTCAAGTCCATTTCTTCTAGAGCAAATTAATTTTAATGTACCCTCCCGTGCAACGAGAAACTTTAAACCACTTTTCTTGAAACTATGCAGAACTAACTTTGAGTTGAATGAACCGTTTCGGGGTTTATGCCAAGACTTTAACAATCATTCCAGCACCTTTGATGTATCGGACTCACTTTTTATAAATTAAAGAACTATTCTATCCTCTCTTAATAACAGCTAACGATCCAATTTTCTTACTTTGCATTTCTCTAACTTTGTATTCGGCTGATGAATTCTTATTCTGTAGCTGAGCAGCTTGGGATCTCGACGCTTAACAAACTTTCTTCTGTCACGACTCGGCACCAAAGATTTATATATATATAAAAACCCCGTACGTTATGCGGATTGAGCCCCTCGTGCCGGTTGGGCGGGAAAGTGGGTTTCCGTTGGGTTATAAAAAAAAAAAAAAAAGAAAATAAAATAACATACAACAAATTTAATTAAATTGGTAATATATTTAATATAAAACAATAAAAAAATTGAAACTAATACCCGAATTCAGTAATTCAGTTTATTATGTGACTGGAGGCTTTATTTTGAAAGTAATGAATGCCAACAGGTTTAAAATTGTGAGGCTGCTTACACTAATTTTAGATCGACAGAAATTAAATTAAATTACTTCAAAATAAATTATAAAATAATAAAATAAAACAAAATGAATTAATGCAATGGAAAATGAAATATCATTACAAATTAAATCAAATTTAATAAGTCAAATATTTAACGTAAAAAAAATTAAAAAAAATAAAAATTAAAACCAATTTTAGATCGACAAGTAGAGCAATTTGGTGACAACGAATTATCATACGTTTCCTTTTTGTTAAAACAAATCGCCGCGGTGATTTTGCCAACTTCTTAGGTAATAACAAGTTGAAAGGAGAAAATATAGATTGTTCAATCAAACGATCGAAGCAATATAAACTTGGCTTACGTTAATTTGCCGATTAATAATAGTTTGTTAAAAAAATGTTTTAAAATCTCTGAAAAGTAAAAGCGTCATAATTAGATGCAAAAAAATATGTATGTATGTGTGCATATGCAATAAATTTACTTAATATGACTTTTACTAATTTGTCGATAGAAATTTGCATTTTTTCTCTCTCTGCGCGCAACGATCGAATAGAAATGCGTTCAAATAAATACTTTCGATTTGATATGATTTTTCTTTCACCGCCAAAGCTGCGGTTTTTAATTTTTAAATATCCAAGCCACACTCACAACGCTCTCACGCATTAGCGCCAACAGCGTGAAGGTAGCGGTTAAACGTCGTTGAACTTCTTTCAACACCAGCCACATTTGATCTCATAATCACTTTGGCAGTCAACTGAAATACTCGTACGATGAAAGGTCTGAAGGTGCCTCATTAGTTAGTGCGTGAAACACTGGCGGAAATTCATACTCGTACATACACATGTATGTATGTATGTATACGGTTATGTATGTAGATGTGTGCGCAAGCGTTTGAATTAATATCCGCTTAATTACAATATCAATATACCATATACATACATAAGTTATAACGCATTTGCTTGCAGTTCAAATTTCTATTTCTCCTTTACTTATTTTTTTTTTTGTGTTTTTTGCATTTCTTTTATTGTCACGCGAACAGCTACTCGCTGAAGCTGCGCGTCTTTGTATTATACATATATTTTATTATTGTTTTTATTTAAATTTTTCGCTTATGTCAGCTTATGATTTTCTCTCACACGTATGTATGTAAGTATGTACCGACCGCTCGAGTGTGTGTTGTATTTCCTCTGGGTGCTTTGAACTGCATTTCCACATTTGCGCTTATTAGCGCCAGGCCATTTTAGCTTTGGCCGTGGTTCATTATAATGCCACATCTTCAATATGACTCCAAAAATGGAAATAGAAATTTAACAATGAAGTTACGCATTTATGTTTATAGGCAAAAACCAGTAATTACAAGTATTTCTTAATTTTTATTGTCGTTTTGTTTATAAGAAGCATCGAGAGCCATCAGCTTCATTTGCTCTATATAAAAGTATGATAAAGAAAATCCAGAATATTTTAAAAAAATTTATTGGATGGCTGAGGTTATTCTCCAGCTCATTTGCCACATATCAGAATTTCAAATATGTTAAGAAGGTACTTTTAGTTGTGCGCTTGAAACTTAAGATCTTTTTCGTGGTATAATCTCAATAAAGATGTGTATTGTTGCTGCTACTAGAGTCACCTTTCCTGACTTAACATCGCCATATAGAGCGACCATCTTTTCTGTCAAAAATTTTTTTAATTACAATTAAAAAGTAATTTTTTCGGTTTTTTTTTAAAATAAATTTTTGTAATGTTTTTTTTTTGTTTGAAGAATAATTTTTGCATGAAAAACCTTACACATTATTTTTGTTGAGATCATAAAGCTGTTTACAAGTAAATGTAGTGGCTTTAAAAGTAAACAGATGTGCGTAAAAATAGCATAATTAACAAAAATGAAATATAAGAAAAAAATCAGAAGCAGAGGTTATTAAACTGTGCAAAAGTTGTGAAAGCACATTTGCTACTTACCAGCAGTAAAATAAATTCTCTTTTTTAAATTGTTCTTTTCGCACTGACACTTCATTGTTTAAATAAGTTTAATTGTTTTGCATTTAAACAGAGTCAATAAAGCATTTTTCGTTTTTAACTTGTTCAAAACTTGCCAACAATGCCGTATGCGTCAATTCAAAAAATGGGTTGAGTAAATAGTGCAGCTGAATAGCATTTACGTATCTCGTATTTAAAGGCGGGTGTGTTTCGCGATAAATAAAAGTATTTAAGCTAAAAAACAATAATGTAGAAAAAGGAAATAAAAATAGAAAATAAAATAAAAAGTAAATAAAAATAATATTAAAATAAAACGAGATGAAAAAAGTATATAATTCGATGAAGTAAAATAAACTAAAATAAAACTTAATAAAATGAAATAAAATAAAATTAACTTAAATAAAAAATCCTTTACACATTTGGTGAAAAAAAGCAAGTTGTGTAGAAGGTTTTATTTTTTGTTAAATTTTTCTTGTATTCGATTTGCAACAAAACTCTTGCGTGACCAAAATACATTTTAAATCCAAAAGAATTGTTTCATACAAATTAATTTTTCTTACAATTTTTTAATATTATTTTTTTATTTAAAATGCCTTTTATGGTCTAACAAAAGCCATAAAGCCCCATTTATTTAACAAAAGTTCATCAAGATTTCGAACTTAAAAAAAAAAAATTAAACATTTTTCCGAGTACGCAGTTTTGTAGTTCATTTAATTTTAATGTAATAAATTGTAAGTTTCAAGTAGCAACGAATTACCACTTATTTTTGGAATTTTTTTTTACTGACGCTCTTTTGCCATTCCTATCAATATGTGGGAGTGCTATAACTATATCGCTGACTGTATATTCTCAGATATAGAGGAAATACATTTTTGTTTTTAAATTTTGATTAGAAATGTCTTCCCGAAATATTTTCGTTATTTATTTATTTTGTTTTGTATGTCGCTATCTTCGGCAAAAGCCTAAATTTCTTTTGAAAAACTTTTTCTCACTCCAGCATAAGAAAGAACTCACTGCAAGAATGTCGGGTATTAACAAAAAAAAATTTAATTAAAATAAAACTGATTTCCTTTGTGTTATACAAGCGACAAAAAATTGCATAAAAGCCATATAAAATTATAAATTCAATCAAGTTTGATGAGAATCAGACGATAATTAAAGTTATAATTGCTTGAGGAAGTGCATTCTTTTTTATCTTTCTAACGTTTAAAATTTGCACCCGCAACTCGCGTTCATAAATATTTTAATTTCATTTAAATTCATAGACAATTTAGTGAAATGGAAAATATGAAGGCGCAAGTAAAATTATAACGATTAAAAGCTTAACCGAAAGCATTCACATATTTGTGGCGACGGTTCGTGCGAAAAAGGTGGTGTGAATTTTTTAACTGATTTTTTTTTTTATATTTATTACACAGTAAATTCACAGAATTTTCGACCGGGTATTTACTTATTGTACACGAGGAATATCTAAAGTGTTTGCACAAGCTATGCGCGTGCTTGTGCTAATGCCGCATACCCGCAATATTTATATTTTTTTTTATACCAATAACAATTATGATACTACTTTATGGTAATCCGAATGCATTAAGACATTTAGCTTTTTGTTGTCAAAGTCTCTTTGTTATCAACATTCTAAATTCCTATTTCATATTGGCTTATCAATGGCGCTATAATGTGGAATGCGAAAATGAAAACGATTGACGTAAGCTCATTAAATTACAGCGTTTGCTGGAGAGTTAAAGAAATTTTAAAAGTAATTTCTATTTTTTAAATTTTAATTTAATACAACTTATGAAGTTTTCACTTACTAATTTTTTTCCCGCTGATATTTTAAACATTCATCCATATACTCATAGGTATGTATGGTATATCGCAAACTTTATAAACATGAATGTACATACATATGTATACAAGCAAGCGCTTATAAATATATGTATGTATAGACCTACATACATATGTATATACCGTTTGCCTATCTCTCTATTACTTTTTATTTGTACATGCTTTGCATAGCTACTATTTATTTCTAGTTGGTAGACTTGAGAAAAGAGCACAAAACCAGCGTCATTGCCGTTCCCAGGCAGTATTGCTTCTTTGTATGCGTGTACAGTTGAATGCTTTTGCGTGTGTGTGTGTGTGTATGTATCAGAAAAATAGATAATTGCCGACGTGCGGCAACATACCAATCAAGCGAATGACTTTAAGGCTCTTTCATAACTGGAGCTCTGATGTTTGAAGGGGGTTATGGTGGTGCTGTTCGGAAGTTATAGTGTTGGGTGTGTGTGTGTGTGTGTGTGTGTGTATAGTTGTGGTGTGCATTAACCTTGAAAAATTTGAATTGTTGCTAATGATAGGAACTATTTTGTTTTGCTGAATACATTTTCTTGTTTGATTTATTTATTTAAGTTGATTTATATTTTTTTGCTATTTACTTCTTTTAACTTCATGCACTCTATACATATTCGCATATACTGGCTAAAAAATACTATTTACTTTGGTTCGCTATATGTTTTTGTAATTTGTTTTTAGCTCAATAATATGCATTCTTATTTTTATTTTATTCATACATTTTACGTAAGTATTTCTTCTCTGTTTTTATTTAAAATCATAAAAGTATTTTTTTTAACAAGTTTCAGACTGAGAACAGTTTCAGACTAGGATAAGTTTCAGAATGCGAACAAATACACTCCAGGAACTGCTTAAAAATATGCATGGTGTGGGAATGTTAAACAATTTCATTCTGAGAACAGTTCTAGACAAGAAACAAAAAAAAAAATTAGAACGTTTGCAATGCAAGAGAAATTAGAAAAAAGTTTTATAACTAGGAACAGTTACAGGCTGAGAACAGTTTCGCTCAGAGAACAGTTTCAAACTGGAAACTATTATAAACTGAGTAGAATTTCAATCATTTTCCAACTAAGAACAGTTTTAAGCTGGGAACAGTTTTAGACTAGCAACAGTTTTAGTATGGAAAAAGTTCTGTTAAAATCACATTTTGGTAGAAAGCTTTGTGCAACACATTTTCACAAGCGACACATACGCAGCGCTTCAGATTTTCATTTAATAAAATAAGAGTTTCAAGTTTTCTGCGAGTTAAGAAGTGCGAAGAGTTTTCAGTTCTTTTGTTTGCGTTGTAATCTATGTACATATACTTCATTATTTAAATTCAAAATTTTTTTTTATATTAAATTTGTTTCTTTATTTCTGATGCTTGAATTTAATATAAAGTAGTTGCGCAATAAATCGAAAATTTTTTGGCACAACAAATCGTGCAAGGATAAACGCAGTATTTGCTCTATATTCGCGTGAAAGACCTCCAAAAATGCACACAAAATTCAATTGAGTCACGCGCCTACAACGTTCAAGAGCGCCAACATGGCGTATGATAAACCTGCATTGCATTGAAGGCGTTTGTGTGTTAGTATAACGTACATATAAATATATGCGGATATCGAAAGGCTGCAAATAATTACAAAAACAAGAGTCATTTAATAAACTATTTAATTTATACCTTGCGATATAATAATAGAAATAAAAAACACCATAGAACCAACGACTGCCTTAAAAATAAAACTCCAGGCGGAATCCTAATATTCTCGCTTGTGACAAAATAACCAATCAACTTATTATTTGTGTTTGTCAATTATGAAAAGTCAACAAAATTACAGACAAATAGAGGTTAAAAAAAATAAAAAAATAAAATAAAAGCAAACCACCAAAGTAAACACATAATAAGTCAACATCAATTTTTTTAAGTCTCACATTTACTAGCTGCAGCTAACTACTGTAAATAATAATATGCTAAATTTTGCAGGCAGTGGGTGGTGGAGGTACGCCAATTCGACAGACTTTACAAAATACAATTGCAAGTTTATGAGCATTATTCTGCCGTGGCATTGTTTTTATTTTATTCCACTTTTTTTTTGTTTTCATTGCCAGAGCGCCAAACTCACAGCAGGCGTTTCGCCTGCCAGCTTCGCCGCCGGTTGGCCTATCTACTTACTAGCCTGCCTGGCAGCGTGCCTGCTGCCCACGTATTCCACTTCACTTCACTTACCTGCCATGAGTTATACTCATTTGCGCTATAATTTTGCGCCAGTCAAGGAACCAGCTCTACTTAAAAACATACATACATTCATGCATACAAACAAACAAACGGCGGCATTCACTGCCACATATTTGTGCCAACTCAAAGCTTAGGTACAGTTGCTTAGAGTCAGTGCGGCGCAAGTAGAGTAAATAGTTGGTTCGCCTTAAATATGTCAGTAAGGCAGTGAGTTAGTGTGTCGTTGGCGTTGTTCAAGAGTGAGTCATTTTTGATTCTGGACGGAATGTGCGTTTAACGGAAATAAAATAAAATAAAGCTTCAACAAAATAAAAATAAAAATAAAAATAATAATACTAAAAGTATTAAAAAGGAGTGCAAAAGGTTAAAAATTGCATATATTTTGGTGGAAGAAGCAGCACATACTTTTATACCTTATAAGTCAACATTAAAGGCAGTGAGTATTAAAAACAAATTAGTGAATAAAAAAACAGAAATGTGTAAATAAATCAAGTTTGTTTAGATGAATAACGTGCTCAATGTGGGGTTAATTAAGTATAACACGCATAAATAAACAAATATATGCACCAGCTCAACGTTGAGTTGTTAAAATTGTTGTTCATATAAAAAAATGCATTACAAAGCATATCCAATCGAATACTGAATGATTTAAAATTCCTGCAAAACTTATCTGAATCGCCGAATAAATACGAATAAAGTAAAATAATGATGCATGATCGGCGCAATTCTTCATTTATCGCAAATCGAAATTCCAAATTCATAAAAAAAAGTCAAACAGGGTCAGAGCGGTCAAATGACACCACCAAGAAAACTGTTGAGTTACGTTTGTTGAACCTGGAGTTCAAGTTATCCATTACAATGAAGGTGTTTTGGAATATTCACTGGCAATGTTAACGATTTCTGCCAAAAAGTTAACGATCATTAGTCTTGAGAACAAATAAAGTACAATTTAGTAAATCAGTGACTAAAGATTTTTAACTCATTTTTGCTGTTATCGCTGATTACAATTGTTCATTAATTTTTATTTGAAAAAAAAACTCAATTGGGGAAATTCCACAAGTTATTTGTGATTAACAATTTTATTCGTGATTAATTTTTAGAAATAAAATCCTCAATTGATTAGTCACTGAGTTTTTTGAGGGAAAATGGCGACTAATCGAAATTATAAATCAGATTTATTATAACTTTTTTAACTTCACCGCTATTTTTCTATGACTTTCACAACTTTTTCATTAATTTTAATAGAAAAGTTTGACAAGAAAATGGAATTAGTATATAAATGTTAATATTCAATTGTATTCGTGATTAATTGCATTATTATTTAAGTCAAATTATTATTAGTTCTAAAAGATTAATGGCAAATACAAAATCCTTATTGTGTATTTAGTTGATAATTCCGACTGTGAAAATTTAATTCTTTCAAATTATAACGGCGAGATTTCTTTTGACTTAAGTCATTTATTTAAAACCCTTATCTCTCTAGTCTACTAAATTAATTAAATAATAAAGCGACAAGTTATTATTAAAAATCTTACAAATTCATTTAGAGATTAAAACGAATTTTTAAGACTAACACCTTTAGATTAAAACTAACAAAAAAATAGCACACACAAAAAAAAAACTACTTATCAATCATTCGGACTTTTGCAAATAAAATAAAAGTTTAAGAAACCTTGTCTGTTTGCATATTTCTGTAAATAAATTACTCGCTTTTGAAGTCCTAATCCAATAACGCATCTAGTTAAATCTCACTTTATTCTTCTATTAAAAAAAAATTGTCAAGGGCACAACTTTGGTTTAAAGCAACGAGTAAATTTTTCTGGCAACGTCAATAAAATAAAAATTTTAATTGGAAATTATTAAAAATCTGTGTTAAAGATAAGAATTTTTATTTTTATCCTTGCTTAAACAAAACATTAAAATTTTTACATTTGTATAGTAATTCACTGGAAGTTACATCTTCTAAAAACTTAAATCTTTAAATGACTAAAATTATTCGCAAAATATTTCTACAAAAATTTATTTTATAATTTGATGTGATTTCTTTCTAATTCATACCTGTTTTTATTAAGTTTTTCACATAATATAATTTTTTTTTCTTCATTGCTGATTAATAATTTATTTCTGCATTCATCAAAATTCTCACAGATAATGAGCATCATTACGTTCTAACTTAACAATTGTTATATACTGTGTGCAATCATTAATCAAACGCTTGAAGTGACTGACTCAGCACACAACACACTAACCAACGAACCAAGTTATTGCCCAAACGAAGACGGCAGGCGGACGGTGAATTCTACGCTAGAGACTTTAAATCATTTTAAGTAAAAAAACAAAAAAAAAAACAAGAATAAATAAATAAAGCTATCTTCAACTTTTTAACGTAAGCACTTTTTATTTACTTTTATTTTTATTCATTTTAAATATTCATTGCCGTGTGATTTTTTAAAACACACATTTAAGTAAATATTTAAAAGTACTTCGTTTATGATTAGAACTCGTACATGAATTTGCACTTGCCCGTGAGCGTGTGATTTAAATTTTTTTTTTTTTTTCATTTTCCTACTTGTGTGTGTTTTCATATATCTTGCGCTTGCAATGGCGTCACGAGCTTCACTACTCCACGTTTTTAACAAATTTATTTAACTAAATATATTTAATATTCAAACAAGTGTGCATTTGTTTTCCGCTTGCTGGTTCTGCTCGCAAATCATTTAAGCGTTTAATTAAAAAAAATTTATAAAGCTTATGGCAGTGTTTACACTTCGTTGGAGTTTGTAAATTTTTTCTCATTTTCATATTGCTGCTTTGCAAATATTCTCTTTTATCAATAATAAATTAGCACTTTTCAATATATGATTGACAATCAATGGATGTGCGCCGTTTTTTTCTCTCTCAGTAAAAACTGGCGTTTCTTGCTTGCAGCTCAACAGCCAGACTAAATACTTTGATCAGTAAAATTAAAAAAAAAAAAACAATTACTTTTTCATATGTATGTTCATTTACACATATTTAGTATTATTCGCAAATTTATATTGATAACTTATTGCTCGTAAATAAAATAAATAAGTACTTGTAAATGAATTGGTTTACCATGAACCGCAAAAATCGCCTTTTTGTATTACAAATGCGAAGCACCATAAAATAAAATTATCAAAACAAGATACGAAATCAAGTATTTACACGCAATTGACATTTTTTATTGCTTATTTTGTTTTTTGTTTATTGCACTTGTTTTTTGTTGTTTCGGCTCTTGCTGTTCTTACATGAAATCAAACACTTCGCAAAGGTGAACGAGATTTTATGCAATTGATTGATGAGAATTTGTAATTGTTGAGCGTTTTGGAAATTTTCGTTAGGGTGCTTAAATAACTTGAATATATATGTACATATATAGCCAAAGTTGTACAGTGACGGCGATGGTTTTCAAAGCACTTTTTTACTATTTTTTTAACATTTCAATGAGAAGACCCCAAATGTGTTCTCTTCAAATCAGACATAAAATGCACAAATTTAAACATTTTTCATCTGTTAATGTTTGTCCATATAACTGTTTAATTTTATTTGTTTATGAGCTTTAAGGCCGATTGATTTTTTCGCACGGTAACGTTGGATGAAATCTTTAAGAAGTAAACTCATTAACAGAGGTTTTCCAATGAATTTGAAACGTTTCAAGCGAGTTTCTCTTTTTTAATTATATTCCGCATTAAAACCTTATCTATAATTATTTTTACTAAATCTCGTTTATGTAACTACTCATCACAATTGAAATGTAAACAAATCGCAAGTGAATGGAAAACTTAGAACGACTTTGAAAGGAATCAACAAAGTGTCGTGTATAAAAAAAAAAAACCAAATTGTTTCACACAGTGAGGTCAGCATTAACAATAAGAAGTACTTGAACATTAACAATAAAAATAAATCAAAGCAAAAAAAAAAACAAGGAGAAGCTTAAACAAACAACTAAATTTATTGAAATAAAAGCAACAAATTGTGTAAACTTGAATACATAAAACAGAGAGAGATCAAATGATCAGAGCAGCTATGTAGTTCGCTGATAAAAAAAAAAATTTACTATCAACAATGAATTTTTTCGAACGCTTTTTTGTCAAAAAACAAAAAAATAAAACCAAAAATTTAAAATAAACGCATGAAAAAACAGGCTTACAATTACTGCAGATAATTCGTACGTGAATTGATAGCAATTAGACGAAACGCGTTCGATTACATCATCATTGCCGGTTTCTAAACTGTTAGACGAATGCAATCACAAATAAACGCACATATAAAAAAGTTTATTACTTGTATGCAATTCAAAAATTAGAATTCAGTACATAGTAAAGCTATATAAAACTATATAAAAGTTAAAAAAAAAATTAAATTAATTACAAAAATTAAAAAAAAGGAAACAGTAAAAATGCAAAAATTTATTAAATATAAAAACGAAAAAAAAAATGCAAAAAATTCAAATAAAGTAAAAAAACTTAATTAAAGTATTGGTAAATACTTAAATAAAAACTTACAAGAGAGTATGAAGAAATAAATAAAAATAAAAAAGGAATTACTTGAACTAAGATACTTAATTTACTTCAATGCAAATAAAATAACCTTATATAAAACAAGATTTTCAACGATAAAACGAAAAAGAAAATAAAAAGTCTAACTCCATATAATAAATAAAATAAATTAAAAATAAATAAAATAAATTAAAAAATTTCGAAGTTAAATAATAATTATGTATATAATATAAAAGAAAAAAATAAATAAAAATTATATGCGTACTATTTATTTAAAATAAATTAAAAAAAAATAATATAAAATAAAATAAGTAAAATTAAAATAAATAAAACTGTATTAAAATATAATAATATAAAATGAAATACAATAAAGTAAAATAATATAAAATTAAATTAATGAAGAAAAAATAAAATTCAGTATAATAAAATATAAAAATTACTTTTATAACAAAATATAGGAAAATTAAACAAAATACAATTCTATAGCACAAAATAAATTAAATAAAGTTAAGTGTAATAAAATAATTTACATAAAATAAAAAAAAAGTTAAAATTTAATTATAATAAATTAAATAAAATTTAATGGGCTAAATAAAGTTCACTACAATAAGAAAAGAAGAAAATCAATTAAATTATAATAAAAAACAAACTAAATTAGATAATTGTATTAAAAAAAATAAAAAAAATAATTTTAATAACATATTAAATGAAGCTAAATAAAATAAATTTAAATACAATGTTTTATGAAATAAAAATAATGTAAGTTATATAAAATAAATTACTAAATATAAATCAATTGTTTGATATAAAAATATAAAAGATTTGTAGACATGGAGGAAAAATAAAATAATTGTGAGTGCTATGGGATTTAAAAAAAAGAGAAAATTATATAAGAAAAACACATAGCTAAAAAAAGCAAAATAAAAAATTAAGATAGAAAATTGAAAAAAAAGTAATACAACAAGATAATAATACAAAACGAAAATCAAAAAATCAAAAAAACTGTAAAACGTCTACAAAAAGAAGTAAAAAATTTCAATTAGAAAAAATTGTATTTCAAATGAAACTACATTGAATTAAATAAAATTAAATAAAGCAAAGTTTAAATAATAATTTGAAAACCTCAATAAATCTAAAAATAATAACTTGCAGAAGTTATTTGTGAACATTTTACGGTTACAAAAATTGTAAAATTATATGCCAGCATCCAGAAAAACGTCAAGAAAAACGAGTTACCATACACTCTGTGCAATGGCGACAAATAAGCCGCACAAAAAATGCACACCACAAAGAGCACGAAAGACAACCAAAACGAGTTATCAGCCGCTCAAGTAGTAGATTGATGCGGAAGTAGAACGCGAGAGTGAGTAAGCGAGTAAGCGAGTCGGCGAGTGCATGGAGCGTGGCGTGGCGTGGAGGTGGGCTTGGCTGTATCAAGTTGCCAGTTGCATGCCACTGAACGCGTAATTGGAGTAACGGTGTGCAGCGGAAAGCTGCAGAACAGAAAGACAAGAGCAAAACAAGAATGACAACAAAACAGAAGGCAAGCCATGCGACAAGCACCTAGTACGATACACATGTAATTGAGCATATTAAATTGATGTAGAAAATATAATGACTAATGCGACAAACTAGTAGAACAAAAAGAAGAAGAAAGAAAAAAATGTTACAAAGCAAACAAGTAATTTGGTAATGTGCATACAAATAATGTAAGTAAAGTGAGGCACGTATTTTGAAAACAATTAAATCGCGGAACATAGCAGTTATGCAAAACACTAACAACTATACAAAAAGTAATATAAAAACAAAAAAGTAGTTAACAAAAAAACAAACCAGCCAGCGCTGCATTTCAATGTCATAAACATTTTTTGACATTTAAAACTGTTATTTCATAAGCTTGTACAGATAACTGCACAATATCTATCTGCAACCGCTTTTAACTGTCCATATCCACCTAAATGCTGTAATCACATAAAATACGTTAAAAACATTATAAGCAAGTATGAGTACGTATGTGCACATTGCGCACGCTTCATCCATTCAGGCATGCAAATCGCAGCTTAGCTGATAGCCATAATACTTCGCAGCATCATAATCACTGACATGTTGTACAGCAGCAAAGCAAAACTCGCTTAAGTCAAATGAGCAACAAACTGTCAAATGGCTGGCGTCACTTATGTTACATACTTACATATGTATGTAGGTATCCATCCAATGCGTTTAAACGAATGAAGTGAATGGCCAGCGAGACCAGTGACCACTATCACAAACAAATTGCCAACTCACTCACTCACGCGTTCAACTTAAATTTGATGCCAGCTGATCAAATGATATCTTAATGTATCTCTGCCACGAATGAATTGCGCGAAAATGTATGAGATTGCAGAAGTGAGTTTATACCCTGCTTCTCTGCTTAATGGCATTGGTTTGAAAAAGATATTGGTATCGGAAGAAAAACGCCGGGTTTTCTATTTAGTTTGCTATTGGCTGCGAGATGTGTAACTTTCATTACAACGTTCGGATCGAAGCTTGATGAAGAGATCGGTCGAAAGTTCGCCATCAAACTCATAACTTGGCTTTCCGAAGACTGCCATAAAAGACGCGACCGATAGGCTTATAAACAACCAACTGAGTTTCTGTAAATATTATCTACTCTGTTAGTCAGGCTACAATCAAGGTCACTGGTCGGGGAAAGCCTGATCTTCCTCTCATCTGTTTTGGACTACCAACTTCTTAGAGTCGTTTAGGTATCAGACCATCGTGATTGTCACACCAAAAGAATTTTAGTGTAGTCTTGGGCACATGCGCTCATACGTTCTTATGACTCAATATCTCGGGCATGATCATCGTCTTGACAAAACAAAGGTATGTCCAAGGTAATGAAAAGTATACAAAATGTTTGTTAATTTTATGGTTTTTGTATAAATAAATAGACTCCCTGAAGAAGGCGCAAAAATGCGTCGAAACGCGTAGGAGGAAGAAAGAAAACAAAGTTTTGCTTTTAAACTCAACGGCCGAAAAGCTCCTAAATTAAGAAATAAACAATCAAAAACTAAAATTGGCCCAAGGAAATACCACCAAAAGATTTTATCGTTTGGATCTCTCGTGATTCGAATTGTCAATTCTATTGGAGTATGAGAAGTTGGTATTATTAGGACAACTTCACTTTAATTGAGAGGAAAGCAGTTAAGTGCTTATATCGAAAGAGGTCCGGAGGAGTTCTCTTATCGGATGTGGTAGATTTATGTTGGTAGATATTACAAGTTTATATTAGAGTACTTAAAGCGGAAGCGAAGTGACACTGCTACATTAAAGACCTTTTCTCTTCTTTCAACACACCTCAAACTCTGCATTTCGAAGATGCCAGACGCGACTATACACGAGCCGAAGTACCTAATTGGGGTAAATTTACCAATAAAAAAAATTTACTTAAAATTTTCTGTTGAAACTAATTTTCTAGCCATAGACTACGCAACTCTGCACCTGTTTAAGCTTGAAACACTTTGCAGGACCTCTGGCTGAGCTTTATGATTAAGAAGAGCACCGTCAGATTGCCAAAGTTGGTATCTTGGAACGATTTTTGGTTATACCTTGTTAAATTTGGTTTGAAGACAAAAAAAAGTTTGACTCGGTGCCGTCTTTAGTTACTTTAGTTCCCATTCGTGGGTTTCTCTTCTTTCGCAATGAATTGTACTGTACCTGAGTAGTTTATTTGTCGCAGCGTTTAGTTGGCGATTAGAGAGACCAAGTTTAGGTTACTATCCACCAGTGATTTGAGATATTTTTGGTCTTACCTTGCATTCATATTTATCCACGACAATGTGGAAGGCATAAAATCTTTGCCTACGTTTAATTTACGCCACCTGTTGCCACTTGCAAGACCGCTTCGCGCAATTAAATGCCAACATATGCGGTGGTTGTATGCAAAAAATGTCTACAAGCGTAGTGTTGCCACACCTGTTGCATTGTTTTGTTGGCAGCTAACAATGTTGCTATTACATGCCAACATACTTGCATATGCATGTTTGTAAATGTGTGTGTGTGTGTGTGTGTGCAATTTAACTCTGAAGCAATTTTTTTTTTAATTTTTGCATCTCAAAGGCCGATTACTTCACACATGCATAGGCAATTTTATGCGTTTGTATGTATGTATGTATGCGTGTGTGTAGATTTATTTGCCTGCCTTTCCCACATCACTCACAGCTACCATTTTACTTACACTTTGTGCGTGAAAAGGTCATTTTCAGCGCCGCGCCGCTTTTGCTGCTTGTTTTTTGTTTTCTGTTTTTTGTTTTTTATTTTACGTATTTATTTATTTTGGTATTTTATGATTGCGATTTCCAACGATTTCAACAATTTCAACAACAAAAACGCATCATTTGTGAATGTGCCACCAGTTAACTTACTGCAAGCTAGCACGTACAACAACAATACTCGTAAAGGCTGCCCTTCGATACGCTCGCTGTCGTTGTTGTTGTTATTGTTGGCATTAACTACTCGAACGTTAGAGGTGATTGTTGGTTTTCTGGTTGTGGTTATTGTTGTTGTTGTTGCATGAAAGCGTTAATGAATTGTATTTTGAAATATTGCCAAGTTGAATTTGGCGGTCGAGCTGACTTAATTTTGATTTGACTACCTGACTTACGATCGAACTAAATACCTGCTCGCTCAACTGTCCGGAGGCCACAAGAAAGAGGGAGTTGTTGTTAATGCAATGCACTGTTTTCACTTTTGCATAGCTTTAATTGTAGCAATTTCTGTGCGTTGTGTTGCAGCTTGGGAGTTGTTGTGATTATTGTGGCAATTTAAATGCATATCAGCTGTTGTGCATTAAAGAGTATTTCCCAAACGCATGTGTTCAGGTATATACGAGTAGATAAATTGTACATAGGTACCTTCTAAAAATAAAAGAAATCGTTCAAATAATAGCAAGCCTTTAGTAAATGTGCTGGAAATATTTTGTAATTTTTTTATAAAAAAAAAGAAACACAAAAATCGCGTCAATCAAAATTTCAACCTAAGAAAATTTTTTTTTTATCGATTTTAACAAACGGCGAATCTTTTAAATTTTAATCTGTGGAAAAAAGTGAATAAATAGTTCTGTAGCCCACTTAATTCTGGTCTAACAAAGTGCAAGTTAAAAGAAGCTAAACAGCCTAACCTAATATAAACCCACTCGGGCAATTTTCTGTCAAAAGTTTCTCATGCTCATATAACTTGTAGATATGAGAGGAACCGAAATTGAACGGGCTGCGCCAAAAGCAAACTCAACACCCAATTTTCATTTTGCGTGACATTTCGATTTTACGTTTATCCCACCGTTGAGGTTGATGGGCATTGTCTTCAATACTCGTATAACGATTAGCAAAAAAATTATCAAAAAGCTTCGCATAGAAAGTTTTTGTAAATTTGTACATTGTTTGAAATTTATTATTATGATTTTTACGATTATTATTGCTTGTACTATAATATTAAAGAGGAAACAAATCAATTACCAAACTTGTTAATAAGTTCCGGTGTTGAAGCCCTCATATAAATTCAGATTATATTTAATTTTTAAATAATAATTAATATGTAACTTAAGGTAAAACAAATCTTTAAACTAAATAAATAAATTGAACAACGCTAAAAACTTCCGCCTTGTATTGTTTTCAAACGAATTTGACAGCCATGCAACTCTGTAAAGTAAACGCACGCAAATCAATTTCGGGTGGATGTGGTTAAAACATTTGCGTGCCGTGAATATTAGGTTAGCCTGTAAAGGGTCAGTTAGTCAAGACTTAACTTAACTTAACTTAACTTAAGAATTGGAGACGATTACTCAGCATCTCAACTTAGTTTTTGATGATTAATTTCTGTTGCAGTTGTTGTACAGTTCTTTATTGGAGGATACGATTAACTTTTCGCCATTAATTATTAGGTTTAAACTTTCTTTTTGTCCAATTTTTTTATTTTCAGCTATTTGACGGCTCGCCACCTATGTTACCACATCAAATAAACTCGTTTTAAATGTAATTTTTGATACATTTTGTTTTCCAAAATTGTAAATGTCAAGATCTGGTAAGCCTGATTCTCTCACCGCTCTCAATTTACGTAAGGCCGAAACTTAAGAATATAAAATCAACAGATTTTTAAGTTTCTTACGGTAAGTTAAGTGTTGACTAATCGCTTGCACGGCTTTACATATAACAGGTTGGCTTAAGTTAAGTTAAGTTAAGTCTTGACTAACTGAGACTTTAAGATAGCTGTGGGTTTTTGAGATATGTTTTTGCCAATGCGGTTGCGCATATACATACATATGTACATATGTGTTTCCATATTCAACGCATACCCAAAAGGAAGTTCTACAAGCATAGGTAGAAATGTTTGCAACTGATTTATCAAAGAAAAATAAAAATTTTCAAAAATTAATCAATATTAAAGGGACTACAAAATTGTATACCCAAAAATTTTCTAAAATTTCTCATTTTAAATTTGAATTTTTTTGTTATTGTTATTTTTGTAATATGTTTCTAAACCATTTCGGATCCTAGTTAAAAACACAAACCTTTGTAAATTTTGTTAGTACGAATAAGTCCTGCCAAAGGTCACAGAAAAACATGCATACGAGTACATGTGTACTCAGTCCTTTTTAAGTACACTATCTATATAGTATAAACAATAAATTTTAACCTTCCTATTGCACTGTTAATAGTGACTTGAAATATCTTCATATCTCAATGCCAACTGAAGGGTATTTATTGACAGTAAAAAAAAAAAATATTTTTACCTTGAAAAGCGGCAAGGTGGAAGATAAGTAATTGTTAAAGTAGCCAAGAAAGTTTGCAAGCAACTTAATTTTTTTTTTGTTCCAAGAAAATTCAAAATTTTTGTTGCTTTTTGTAATCTTGATAAGTTTGCATAGCTACCATTAGCTGACTTTATGTATTTTAGTTGCGATAAGCTTGGTCACATGTGTTTGTTAAAACCATTAGAGTGTCGAAAAAAATTCCCATATGATTGATAAGTAAGCAAAGATTAGCAAACAATTGACATACCCGGTTACCTTATCAAAAATGTAGTGGTTTCTTGATATTTAAGAAAAATGATTTACATTAACCATCAAGCATTGTACTTAAAATGTGTTCCACCTGAAAATTGACAGGGTCGCAATTAAATAAAAGAGAAAAAATAAAGTGAGTGACAGATATAGAAAGTTTCAAGAGCAAGAAAAAAAAAATGGGCAACGTCGCAATCAAAACCGCCTCTCAGTTAAGAATAGACGATGCGTTTTCAATAAAATTGACTGTAACTTTAATGATTTTTTTCATATTGCAAATAAAAATGTTACATTTTGTATCGAAAAGCTAATCTCTCTTCTAATTTTGTATTTTCATTTAAGATCACGACAAACTAAAAATGTCCGACACTTTGAGCCGAATCAAGCTACAATTACGTCCGGTCAACGGCAGTGTTCTCAATGGCAACGGTAATGTTGATGGTGACAACCAAGCACCAACCTCACCATCCCAAAAATTGTTAATCAACCATGGCAAGCCAAACTATACGATCCCGCGTTCACCGAAAGATCAACGCAGTGGCAGCACGAGTCCGTTGAATGACGAATTTCAGAACAACAATCGCAACAATTACTATCCATACAAAAGTGCTGGCGTTCATGGCAGCGTCGGTATTGTAACAAATGGAAGCAATAACAACATCAACCGCAATAGTAGCCTGAATGGTGGTGATCTGATCATACAAAGCACCAAATTTAATGGTGTCTTCATGCCCGCCAACGTACAGCAAGTGAACAACAAGGATGAGGTAGAAAATCAAGTAGTGTTGAGACGTGTACCAAAACCCGAACCAATAGCGGCGCCACAGAATGACAACGATGAGAATGTACCCGAGTTCATACTGCGTCAGCGTCGCATACAAGAGCGCTTGGCTAAGGAGAATGTCTTGGACTTTGAAAATCGGCGCAGCGGATACTTTACACACGTTGTCATCTCGCCAACTTCACCAAATCGCACTTCCTTGGTTGAGACCATGTCAAGTCCACCGATTGTGCCATCCTTGGAAATACCACCACCAGCGAAGGAGGTGAAAGAGCCGTCCATTGCTGAAGAAAGTAGTGTAGAAATAAACGTGTCTAATGAGGAGGTACAAGCGCACGAGGAAAGCCAAACGGCGGTAACTAACGGACATGTCGAAGAGGACGAAGTGGCCAGTGCAATTGAAGAGGTTAACAAGGCCGTCGCTGGTGAAGCGGATGATGAGAAACCCGATGTAGTGGAAGACGAAAAGCCAGTTGAGATTGAGAAAGTAGCGGCGGTAGCAAGTGTCGCTAAAGAACAAGTGGAAGAGGTGGCAGTGACAGAAGATAAAGTAGAACACTCCGCCGTTGAAGAGACACAAACACCACACATTTCCGTAGTGGTGACGAGCGCTCCCGTAGTGGAAGCAGAAGCAGAAATGGAACACCCAGTAGCCGCTGTTGAGTCGTCAAGTGCACTCGACCATAACCAGCCTGCTGTCGAAGAACAACCTAAGGAAAACGGACATGCCGACGTCGAAGAGGCGCCACAAACAAATGGACATGTCGCTGAAGATGTGACAATATCTCACACGAACGGTGTGGCTAACGGTGTCTCGAATGCGCTCGCTACACCAAGTCTACCCGAACCCGATCCCAGTGGCGCTTTGGGCGTCAACTATACACCAAAGACAGTAGTTTCCTTCTCGAAAGATTTAGGTGAGCCGAACAAATATCCCGACACTGTTGTGAAGACGGCGGAAGATGGTGCTGAGAAGAACGGAGTGGACGCGGCAAGTGATGAGCTAAAGGAATTAGCTAAATTGAAATTCGACATCAAAGCTGACGAGGGCGATGTGCAAGTGACGTCAGTATTGCGAACAGAGTAGAGCGTTAAAGCGCGCGTCAAACAGGGTGGGTGTAGAAAGGCAAAGTTGATGATTGCTTTGAAAAGAAAGAGCAACGGAAGGTGCATTGATAGTGCTGAAGACCAACTAAGGAAAAAGAAATTAAAATGGGGAACATCATGGTATTAGTAAAATTTTTTCCAGGCGTGGGATTAGTGCATTATAGCCATAAGTGACGACAGTTTATTGCAGCTCACTCACTGTTCGTTATTTAACACAAACTGTAATTTATTTTTTGTTTGTATGCCAATTGTAATATTTTAAATGTAAAATTATGTAATTTTGTTTTATATATTTTAAGTCAGAATGTTGCCAAAATCATTTATTCATTACTATATGTATAATAAAAAAAAAATTATTATAAAAAAAGTTTATAAGTCATTTAAGTAAACCGCGTAGGAACGAATGAAAGTGTAAACAATTTTTATTTGCTAATAAATTTGCGCATTACTGGCTTTGCGGCAAGTTGAGTTGCACTTTTAAGCAATTTCAATATTACAAAAATGTTAAAAGACAAATGTGGGCCCTTTAATATTCCAGCCAAGTATTTTAACGATTTCACAAAGTTCCTACGCTGTTGTTTAATTGGTAAATTTCTGTTGTTATGCGAAATCTATTTGGTTTCTGAAAATATAAATATACAAATTTATGTATTTTTTATTAAAGTAAAAAAACAAAAATATTTTAAATATAAATTATTAATTTCAGGGATACATTCCTCGTTTAAAACGCTGACATTTTCCATTGATATTAAAAATTTTATATCAGTAATCCTGTTTATTTATTCATTACATATTTCCGGAAATTCTAAACGTTAGTATGTAATATATCGATACATATACATACATACATATATGTCTAGCACAAACACATATTAACACATTCGCACGATTTATTTGTCCTCCAATTATTTAAAATTACATTTAAATTAAAACTTAGTTAATTCACTAGCAAACACCATTTAAAAGAATTTTTTAAATTTCATATAAAATGTAGAAAATATTTATCAAAATTGAATCAATGTATCGAACTTTTTAAATAAAATTTTTAGAATTTTTTCGGGTATGTAGTTATGTAGCTCATTTAATTTTAATGTAACAAAGTGCAAGTTTCTAGCGGCTACAAATTACCACAAATTTTTGACAATTTTTTTACTTTTTACTTTAGCAATTCCGTCCATATAAAAAATAATCGCGTTTTTACGTTGTATGGAGAAAGCTGCCAGTAAAAAAATTGTCAAAAAACATTAATATCTCGCAGACACTGAAACTTGCACTTTTTAGACTAAAATGGAATGCGTAAAAAAACTGCATACTCAAAAAAAATCCCAAAATTTTTTTCTAAAAAATTCAAATTTTTGCTGAAATTTTGTTAAATTGTTGCACATTATTGTAAATTGTTTAAAAAATTGATGTGTATGGTTTTTCTTAGGGAACGAGCTATATTTCACTTGAAAAATTATTTTAATTAATTAGAAGAGAAATAAAGTGCAGAAATATGGCAATGTGTGCAATGTGCTATATTTTGTGAACAAAGTATATACGAGTATTCAAAAGTCATTTCTATGTAGTGTTAAACAATATTTTGTTAATAATTTATAAACCTACTACTAAATTGCAAAAGCTTTACACACACTTACGCACATACTTAGAAAGGCAAACGTTAAATAAACTATCACTTTCTATTAACACAATTCTTATAAATAGCTATTAGAAAAGTATCAAACTACGGCATATCCACACAACATTACGTGCATACATTTTTACATACTATACTTGCTGTAAATGAACTATTGTACTATACTATATTATATAAAAAAAAATTATTGTATATTATTTAAATTTAATAAAGTAAACGATTACGTGAAATACAGCCAAAAAAAAATGTATGCGTCTTTCTTTTTGTATGCTAATTTACTTGCGGAACGAGGTGAAGGAATGAAGCCATATTTTTTTTTTATTTTATAAAACAAAAAATTCATCACACATTGTCGCATGCGAATGGTATTGCAAGTTCATTGCTAATAAAATCGGTAAAAAGAAAAAATATGTTGCTTACACCAAAAAGTTGAAGAAAGCCATGCAACAAGCCAGGCATTCCAAAGAAAAATGCGGCTATGTTATGTAATGACACAAAACAAAATGTTGAAAAAGAAAACTTCAAATTTATGCGCTCTTTTATATGAAAATTTCGCAATGGATTTTGAATGAAGCTATATAAATAGTATGTGTATGTATTCATAATGCGATAAGTCTAAACCGAAATGGTTAGGGCGCAGCGGAGTGTCTTTGCCAAAAAACTTTTTTGCAACGAAATTTGTTTAGGCAACATTAAGTTGGTTTTCCTTTTTCTTATGCAGCGAATAGCATCTCTTGAATAGTTAGATGAATTAATTTAAGCAACTTTACAGCTTGCGAATTATGGCTGTTTTCTATTTTTCCTCTTCTTCCGACTTCCTTGGCAATTGAACGACTATTAAAAAATTCAACACTATTTTGTGGTTCCTTAAAATATTTCACAAAAATGCTCAACAAAGAAAAATGTAATAACACGAATAATCCAGAAATGAAAAATAATGAATAATAACCAAATAATAAAAGAATAATCAACTAATTAAAAACAATAAATCAAAAATAAGCAGGAAAATATTAATCATTTAATCAAAAAATCGTTTGGCCGAGCTTCTCCCAACATTTGTGGCGTGCGTTTTTATATTCTACCACGAAATGGAGGGACCTACAACTTTATGCCGACTCCGAACGGCAGATGTAATTTATGAGAAGCTTTTTCATGGCAGAAATACCGCTAATCACTCGACCACAGCGGCCAAACTTTTATCATTCACTTTTATTGAGAGCGAGGGAGATTAAAGTAAATTTATATAAAACAACAACAACTGCTTCTAGTGGTGGAAGTTGCAGCTGCTATTTCTGAGATCGCCACATCTGTTCATCAGACTTCTGTACATAATTTTCTTTAAAACTAGCCTCGAGCTCAATGACAGTGAAGGATAAAACATTTCAAAGATCAATAAAAACGTTAAAACTTTTTACTCAACTATAATGGAAATGAACTAATAAAAAAAAAAAGAAATTATCAATAATTTTAAGACTTTTAGGATTTTTTATTCGAAAACACATGTTAATGGATATTTTCATTATTTATGCTTATAGCATTTTAACCAAAAAAAATAAATAAAAATCAATACTATTAACAAAAGCACCGCAGAATTTTTAAAGCTAAACGGAATTGAAATTTTCAAGTTTAAGTATGAATGTATCCAAAAAAAAAAAAAGACACATGCAGTTAAACTGATTTGATAATTTTGTCTGCACTATTCGTTACTGTCCTTGCCATAATTGGGTTTATATTATATAACTTAACACATGTTAATGATCAATCGCGGAAACACGCGCTGCTCATTCATAATGACAATTCATCAGAGAAAAAAATCAGGTGATTTTTAAGAGTGCGTAAACAGAAAATCGCCTGCATCGTTTTAATGAATATTTAATTACTTTTTGTTGGAATTAATTAAGCATTATTTTTTGCAATTTCCATGATTATTTTAGTTATTTTCATGCTTTTTTTTTTGTACATAAATATGGGTGTGTGCGAAAGCATGTGAGCGACATTAATTGACAAATGCGAAAAAAATATTTGTGGAAATGTTGAGGATTTTGTCGCGCCCACAGCAGATAAGAGAGTAACGTGACCATATGTACAATTAGATGATGATTGAATGATTTTTTAACCGATTTGGAAAAATACATAAGTATTTATGCTTGTGTATGAAAATACATAAATACATACATACAAGTACTTATCTACTTACATATATGTATGAAAAAAATGTGCCACTTAAAATTACCTATAAAGATGGCCTACTGCTGTAATGACAAATATACAGCCGTGCTCGCAGTTTCACATTTACAAATTTCGCTGTGAATTCGGTTTGAAATCATATGTTTGGTCCTCCCAATTTCACATTCACATACATTTTTGTGAATTGACTCCGAATGCTTGGTTTTATGCATGATTCAATTATAAAAGGTTGGATACTTATTGACGTTAAAGTTTTCCGACTGCTTTGTAAGGTTGTATTTAGGAAGGTCTGATAAAGGGGAAAATATGTTATCCCTTTTCGCGCAAAGGTAGTAGAAAAGTAGGTTACTCGTAGCGAAATGCAGTTTGTACATAGAATGAAACATATTTGCAGAAATTTGATATTTCAATTTAATATAATATAAACGAATATTCAACCACACATGTATGTATGTACATATTTACATAGCTCCTTAATACAAAAAACTATAGAAACAAAAAACGCAAGTGTGATTTAGAAACAAATATTTTTTACACATTTTGTTAACAACAACAATGTGATTTCAAACTTTTTTAAGTTTTTACATGCAGAATATAGAACTGTCACATTTGGAAAAGTTTTGATAATAAATTTTTCTTTAATTCAATATCAATTTTAGCAACCAAAATAAGAGGTATCTATTAAAAGCGCAGTAACCAGAATTGTATACATATTTCATTACAATTCCAAATTTTTTTTAAAATATAATTACCATTTTTGTAGATCATAAAATTGTAAGATTCAAGTTACTAAAAATGTAAAATTAGTTGTTCGAAAAACATTTTTTTTTATATGGAAAACACCACACAATACCTTCGTCAAAAAATTAACGGAATTTTTATTGATATATGTACATCTTTTAGAAATCAAGTAAAGACGTTAGTCAAAACTTGTCAAAATACTAATAAATGTTCTTCTATTCGATATTTTAACTGTATAATTTCATGGTTGTTAATGTTTATATAAATTCTTTTTTTAAATTTTATGTTATTTTATATGAAGTATATACAGTAACAAATTTGAAAACATAAAATGCTTTCTTTGAAAAGAAATATCAAACAAAATGAGCTGACCTGGCCGGGAAGCGAACCAACGACCAATCAATTTCAATTTCGCTGCTAGATAAGCAAGGCTACTGGAAAACATATGAGAATGCCGTCAATTCGATTATTTAATGTAGGACACGCTGAAAAAAATTTAAAAACTACAAAAAGGCAACAGTGTTGCCTGCCAGGCCATTTCACAAGAAAAGTACTCATTTCCACGTGTTTGATAACATTTTTTTTCTTAAATAAACAGAGAGCAACACAGGCTACCTTAAGGCAGCGTGCAAGAGTGAGACAACTGCCTAATTATGATTGAATCATGGTTGTATGTGACATTAAAAGTAAATGACAAAAAGTGTATGAATATTTAATTATTTTCGATTGGAATAATTTTTAAAATATTCTTTGATGTTTGTAGCCATCATTTATGACATTTCTGTATTAGTTATTCATTGAAATATGCGTATTTTTAAGTGTTTTGCTGATGGCTGCTCAAAAAAGCATACCTACATAGATGAATTCAAAAGGGAAATTTTAAAAACAGCTGTTTGTGAATTGCCACAACGATAACCGATATGTGTGACAGGGATGATCTGTTATGCGAAGAAATTTGTAAAATTGGGAGCACACTAATTCACTTTCACAGGAAATTTTTAAAATCACATTGTGGAATTGAAATGTGAAACTGGGAGCACAGCTGATAGACTTAACCGACTGTCACTGTATGTACAGTGCGTAGAAATATTAGAACACATGAATGAATTGAGACATTTTTAAATACAAATTAAATAAAAAATAATGGAAATTAAATATTTTTCTTTTTTAACCAAAAAACTATATATAAGTATATATGTATTTATACAATCACAAGCTTCAAACTTCGCAAAATACAAAAAAAAAATTCAATAAAAAAAAAATTCTTAAAAATTTCAAACATACTATTTCACATTACTTTTAGACTTTTTTTTAAGTGTGCATTTTTGGAGTTTAATAAACTGTGGTTTTGCTACGTGCAAGTTTCAAATTAACAAAGGATATTGTAGACTTTTTCCCCATTTGCTTTCAAATACAGCTTGCTTGAGTTTGTTTTCATATACAAGCTTGTGCAGCACACTCAGAGTGCTCGAAAAAAAAATACATACTCGTATGTATATTTAGTTTTTTTTCTTTTCGATGGAATGCTTATGTTTAAGATATTCACAAGTACATCGCCAGTCAATCAGAATGAAGAAATTCCGCACTCAGCTCACAAAAGCGGAAAAAATGAATTAACGCCTCAACATTTCCATAATGAATTGACTTTGATTGAGCTTGCATGGGATTTATATGTAGTTACTCTAAATTTTATTTTTAATTTTAAAAGAAAGAATTTTTAAATTTTGAGGCTTGAGTTTATGTGTTTATTTTGTTTGAGAGAGAACTGTAATTTAATTGAAAAAATTATGAAAATTACAACAATTTTCAAAATGTATTTGTGTTATCTATTTGTATTCTATTTTAAGAAACTGTTGATTAGGTTTTTATATACATACGTATGTATGTATGTAAGTATGTTATTTCATTTCCGGCGTTTACTTTTGCCGCCATCTTAAACTATCGATTGAAAAATATCTACTTAAGGCATAGTTTTTATACTTTCAGTTCGTTATCGCCACACTATTTTGACTAATTTAACAATATTTTGCTGTTTTCATATCTAAATATATATTTATGTCATAATGGCAGAAATATTTCTTGCAAAAGTTGAATTCCATATCAATAAGTGACTTATCAGCCTTCAATGAGTAAATGCAAGAAATATAAAAAAAAACAATGAAATTCAAAGTAATGATATTGATATTTGTACATAAGTATGGTAAATACATTTTAACTGAAATATTTATGATTGTAAATTTGTAAATATATTCATATGAAATGCTCTTTTTTCACTTTGACCTTATCGCAAAATTTCAAATGTTTGTGTTTAGTGGCCTTGTTTTTTTTTTATTAATTTAGTAAATAATGTTTTAAATTTCATATTAAATTTCAAAGCTAATAACTAAAGCGTTAACTCATGCCTATAACAACCGGCATTTTTAAATTAAATATTTTTTCTTTTACTTATTTTATTTACTTTCTGATTCATCGTCTGCTGCGAATTGAAATTCGTTTTGCATTCGTGATTGGTGGTCATATTTAAGTCTCTTTAACTTGGTGAATTACTTATTAAGGCTAAAAAATATCTCAATTTTTTTAACCCAATTTTTCGGAAAAATGCTTTAGTTTTGGTGGTAATACAGGGCGAAGGACATACATACATACAGACATATGCACAATTTATACTTTTATGAAAGTTGTTTAAATTGAAAGTGAGACACCCTAAACAAAATACACCTGTCCTACACAACAATATTTGTCTATGGCAACAGTCGCACTGTTATAACCCTATAGAGAAATTTGGTGTCCTAGGTTAGCATGACGCTTGTATTAAAATATTCTTTGATGCCGTTCATTTGTAAGTAAGCAAGCTTCAGAGGTAGTGATAAAATAAAAAAAAAAACTTTGAGGTAGAAAAAAATGTATAGTCAACTAAAAATTGCAAACAAATAAAATTATTGTCTTAATTTCAAAAACTTTTGACATTGACACCATCCACGATACAACTCAAAGCGTTAAGAAGATCCATAACATTGCGATAACAATGAAAATATCGATTAAACAATGCACTCTTATGATGAGTTCGATATTACTAATAATAACAAAGAATCCGTAATGTTAAGCATAACAATTACAAATAATCGATATTGAATCGTTAAAGATAAAAATATAAAAATATCGATAACCTTAATCTAAACTGACAACGCTACCGATTATAGTCAAGCCGATAACGATATATGCCCTGAATACTACCAATACTTATTGTTAAAGATGTAAAATGTAACAATCAATGGTTTCACGAGCACATTATACAAGAAAATATCGACAACGATATCGATGATAACATCGTTATATATTAAGTTAAAGATATCAAAAGGTAAGCTTTTTTATTTGAAACCTTCGTGGATGATTAGCTTACAACCTTTTAATTTTTCTCTATTATTTATTTTATTCAAAAGGGTGCACTCACAAAGGCAATTTCGTTTCTACAACTTTTCCAACAGTATTTCAGAAAAAGGCAAATATATTTCAGAAAAGATTAATTGTATTTCAGAAGAACACAAATGTATTTCAGAAAAGATGAATTGTATTTCAGAAAAACACAAATGTATTTCAGAATAGGCTAAATGTATTTCAGAAATATCCAAACGTGTTTGAGAAAACCACAAATGTACTTTAGAAAAACACAATTGTATTTCAGAAAAGCCCAATTGTATTTCAGAAAAGCCCAATTGTATTTCAGAAAACACAATTGTATTTCAGAAAAACACAATTGTATTTCAGAAAAGACGAAATTGAATAAATTTGTGTTTTTCTGAAATAAACTTGGCCTATTCTGAAATACATTTGTGTTTTTCTGAAATATAATTGTGGTTTTCTGAAATAAATTTGTGTTTTTCTGAATTTCAATTGGCTTGTATTTCAGAAAAGACCAAATTAAATACATTTGTATTTTTCTGAAATAAATTTGGCCTATTCTGAAATACAATTATGGTTTTTTGAAATTCCAATTATCTATTCTGAAATACATTTGTGTTTTTCTTAAATAAATTTGTGTTTTTCTGAATTTCAATTGACTTTTCTGAATTTCAATTGTGTTTTTCTGAAGTACATTGGTGTTTTTTAAAATACATTTTTCTTTTCTAAAATATGTATGTATGTGGTTTTCTGAAATACTGTTGGAAAAGGTTAGATACTATTTTCGAAAAAATTTAAAATTTATTGATAGGAAAAGTGAGGTGATTTCCGAAATAGTACTATAACTTCTACCGCTTTGAGTATTGTTGTTTTTTTCCTAATAATTTTCCAATAAACCAATCGGCCTTAAAGCTCAAAAATATTTAAAAAATAACAGTAACGTTTTTTTCAGTTTTTTAGTCGAAAATGATAGCAGCGATATACATACATACATACATACATATTATTACTTTTTCGAGTCCACAAATACGTACAACTCAACAGCAGTTAAATGGCTACGGGGTAGTTTTGTGAGTAAACAAGGCTGTGTGCCTGTGTGTGTGCGTGTGTGTGTGTGTGTGTGTGTGAAGTAGTGGCGCGAAGCAGAGTAACTAATAAGAAATATCATATTTACTATGTATATTCGCACTGACCAACTGAGCCCAACACGTGCGTAACGTTTAATCAATACAAATTAATGTATGCATGTGTGTGTGGTAAACAATAAAAATAGTAACGTGTTAACGGTGTTAAGAATGCCGGGTTGATTGGCCAAGGGGTTGATAGAGTTCGTCAACAAAGGAGACTCAAGCGGGTTACTAGCCAACTTGTAAAATGGCCAAAACAAAGCGCAGGACACCTGCTCGTACAATGCTCAGACGCGTTTTAGTAGTCAAATGGAAAAGATGTTTGGTTGTCAGCGTGATATTTCAAAGAAGACATAAAAAATATATAAATTCTTGATTTTGCTGTCAAATCAAAAAATCTTATTTGGCGGTTTCCAAAACTCAATTTAGTTTTAGAATAAGATATGTAAATTTAAAGCGCAATTTTTGCATCTGTGTAGACAGCGTAGCATGGATTTATGCCTGCGAGGGTCGCAGGTAAGTAAAATTCGATGGTTTTAATAAAATGATTAGTAAAATGCAATTTCTTTCACATATTTCTGCAGATAAATTTAGTTGAGCGCCAGAAACCGCGTCCCAAATATAACTCCCAATCGAATCTCTGCCACTCAAGTGCCAACAACAACAGCAGTAGCTTTCTCAATAATCGCACCATCCGCACTCGTCCACGTTCGGCGCAATTCTTCGCGAAACGTAGTCGCTCCTCACCAGTGCTCAATCGTCCACAGTCGGCTGAGCTCAGTCAGTTTGACGTACGAGGCAGCTGTGGCGTTGGACGCAATTTGGGCAGCAATTCTAGTCAATATTGTGACCGTGGTGGCGAGTACGTGGCCGACAAGTTTGGCAAGAACGTAAGTAGGCTACGAAATTACGTAAGTTTTATGAAGTATTTGCTGTGTGTTTTCTATTACAGAAGCGCTATCAATCCATTTCTTCTTCAAGCTTGCTTAAACTATTGCTCGACGAGCCAATTAAGCGTTCTTGGCTCTGTCGCGGCGGTGGCTCCTCACCAGAAACACAGTCTGATCAGAGCAGCGCTAGGAAGACCTCGACAACCTACTACGACTTAAGTAAGCGAACGCGTACTGAGTCGGCGGGTGGTAGCAGCGTGGATAGTGAGAAAGCAAGGCGACAACTGCAAGCGTGCGCCGAAAATAATAGAATTAATATGAGGTAAGTGCTCGTTAGACAAACTCTGAATGACTGAGGCAGGAGCTAGAAATGAATTTCCGATTCGAGAATTTTTTACACATTCCCGTGGTTAAATTCAATCCTTTCGATCGTAATTTCTACGCAGCGCATCAACATCACGACTGTCCAGCGCCAATTCAGCTTCCAGTTTTTCACGCGAAAAGTCAGCTGGCTCCACTGCATCCACCTCATCTCTGCGCCCCACAGACTATTGGCATACCAACACTGCATCCACACATGCCACAACGCTGCAAAAGCAAGCCAAACCAGATCTTCCGGGACGCGTGTCGTTCTGTAAACCCAATACGGGCGCACAGTATGAACCGGAACTTAGCCTCAGTGATTGCGAAAATGACAAACAAAAGTCAACTGAATTTGCAACAGTTGCCCACAGGACACAAGTTGAGTCGTCTATCTCCGCACCAGGGCCTGCAACATTGCCTGCTGCGGTTAGTTTTAGTACTAAACCAGAATTTGCAGCGCCAGCCGCTTTCTCTGGCGAGCTTCCCAACTCGGTTGGCGCTAAAAAGTCAGTGCATTTCGGCGCGACTGTAGGTGGTGAAGGCATACTCGCTGAGACCTATGAATATCCCAAGTGTCCGTCAGATAATTGTTCGTGCAGTACGCGTAGTTCGTCTACAGCAAGCAGCACACAGGATGTGGGCATGGATACGAAATGCGCTTGTGATTCACCGACTTGTAAATTTAGCGCCGACAGAATGATGAGACGCGCAAGCTTAACAATTGTGGAAGAAAAAGTGGTTTACGCATCAAAAGAAGGAACTCAAAGAAAAACTTCGCCCATCGAGGAGCTTAGAGTCATAAGAAATTATAAAAGTGTTGTCGGTGATCAGCTGGAGAACTCAGTTGTTAAGCAATTACTCGAAGAGGATAGGAGCAAATGTGGTAGCTTTGAGCAAACGAATAACACTTTAGAGTTGCCAACATACTTGGATAAGTACGCCCCGCCAACCAAGTCGAATGTTTACTCTGATAAGCCGAATAACTTATCCGAAGTTAAGCAGTCAACGAATTTTAAAAGTGGCACCAAAAAGAACTTGGCCAGCAGCACTTCCAATGAGCTCAATAAAATGGATAACAATTTGGAAAGTAATTTGAACAAACAGAGTTCATATGCTGGCACAAGTGACACAGTCATTAATAACTACCTAAAAGTAGCTGCAACTACACCATTAATGACCAAGAAGAAAGAGAACAATCGACCAAACTCTGGCGATAAGCAGCTGCAAGTAAACGCTAACCAACCAACGATGGCAACCTCGTCGGCCAACAATCAACAGCAGAGGAGCAAACTAAATGGCAATTCCAAGTTAAAGAAAGCAACAAGCTACGGCAATTTGCGTGAGGATTCTAAACTAAGGGAATTTAACCTAGACAAGGTGGATAGCTGGATGTCCATGCATGGCGGGAACATGAACGAACGTAAACCATTGGGAAAACACAAGTCGTTGGACGTAGATTTCGAGAAGCTAACAGGGGAAGAGCTGGAAGTGCGTGGTCAAGTGGAGCATGAACTGAGTGCTCGTGATGGCGATGAACATGCGGACAGTGGATCGCAGGTGTCTACAAAATCGGACAGTGAGTCAACGTATGATGAAATCGTGTCGGTGATTAAAGAAATAGATGAGGACAAGAAGAAAGGTAAAAAAAATGTATAAGAAAAAGTCTGTAGAATGAATTAAATGCAGTAGTTTCTAATATTTAGACAACTACGCCGAAAGAGCAGCAAGTGAGTTAGAACTCAAACTGAATTCGCAACCCGATACGGTGGCTTTGCCTTCAACGCGTAGTGAGCTGACCACCGATATCTCTAAGTCGCCGGATAAGTATACGTGAGTTAGTTGTTGCAGAGGAATGAAATTCTTGGAGGAATTACTAAATACTCTTGATTCATTCAATGTCCGCCTATTTGTCTTTTTTTTTGTAGGGATATTCTTACCTACTTAGACAATGTAGAAGACAGTTGCGATCGCACTTTGCTTGAGACACGTCGTTCTATACCCGAATCGAATCGCTCCGAAATCGAGTTTGTCGTGGAACCCGATATTGCCGAGGATGTTCCCAAGTAAGCACTCGCACTGACACATTTTTTTTACAGTTGCACTCTTTTTCACTCTCTTTTTCTCTTATCGCCATTTAGACTAGCAGATTTACTCATGCTGCCCAATCATCAGCTCGCACGTCGCGTCATTGCACTCAGCTTACGCGCCAATGAACTCGCCAATGCCGTTTATTTATCCAAAGAGCATGTGATTAAAGTTCGCACTGAGAAGCAGAAAAGCATACGTACGGAGAAGGCGAATGCGGCGAATCGTATGCGTGAACAAAAGAATCATTACGAGACGATTGTGAAGCGACATCAAGGCTTTATAGAGCAGGTGAGTTGGTACGGAGCTTACTCTTTACTTTAATGACTTATGTGCATCCATGCACAGCTGCTCAAAGACAAAGGCTCGCTTTGTGAAAAAGTTGCTGCGCTCACGCGTCGCCTGGAAAGTCAAAATCAAGCATGGGAACACAAGCTGGAAACTGAGGTGACGCGTGTCAAAGAAACAACTATGGCTGGGGAAAAAATCAGGCGTGAACGCTGGGTGCGCGAAAATACCAAGAAAATTAAGGTGTTTCATATATGAATGAACAAACATACACACATAACCCTCGAGTGTTTTTTCCTGGCAGGAACTCACAGTCAAAGGTATCGAAGCGGAGATCAATAAGATGACATGTAACCATCAACGCGAGGTAACGGAGCTGAAGCAAGCGCATCAGTTGCAGCTGTTGAATGCACTCGAGGAAGCGCGTCTCAAACACGAGCAAATTGAAAACTCCATACGTGAGTCGTGCGCACAAGATCGCGAGACGATTATAGAGAAAGAACGATTTGCCATACGTGATAGGTGAAAGGAAATATATGTATTTAGTTAGCGTGTTCAACAACATCTTTGTTTACTATTCTTTAAGATTCGAGCGCCAATTGGAAGAGGAACGCAAAAGTTTCGATGAGCAGCGGCAGAAGCTCATCGAAGAGTTCGCCGGTGAACGCACACGCCTACATAATGAATTGAAGGCAAAAGACGTTGACTTTCATGCACGACGACAAGAGTTGCAGCGTGAGAAGGAAATAGAGTTAGAGCAAACAGTCGCCGAGTTACAGGAGAAAATGTTCAAACAGGAGGAGAAGTATCAGGTCGGCAGCCATTTTTTTTTCTCTTTCGAACAGTATCACTAACTTCATGAAACACTCACATCACTACATATTTCAGAATCGCATCAACACAATCGAGAAGCAGTACGAAGCTGATTTTGAGATTTGGAAACGCGACTATGAGAATGAATGTAAGGTGATGCAAGTGGAAAAAGAGAATACCATAAGGCAACACTATCGCGCCGAGCGTGATCGGCAAATTGACGCAATCGTTTGTCGTATGGATGCCGAGGCGCTGAAACATGCCGAAGAGCATGAGTCAAAATTGAAGTGAGTGCGAGCGAGAGTAAAAAGTTTATGAGATTTGCAAAAATTGAGAAACTAATATTGATTTTACAGTCGTTTGAGAGAGAAATACGAACAGGATTTGCAGATGGCTGAGAACGCTGAACGTGCAGTGCGTGAGAAGTATACGGAAACGCGGAGCTCCTTAGCGGAGGCGGATGCGCATGTGCGTAACTCAGAGGCGGAAATTAAGCAGTGGAAAATGGAATTGGAGCATAGCAAGAAGGTGAGTCGAAAGAACGGTGGATAAGTCACTTAATGAGGGAGTGAAGAAGCGTGTATAGCATGAAAAACGCCCATGAATGAAAGTATTTATTTTCCTTATAACTCTTTATACGAACTTAACTACTTTGATTTTGCAGATGTGTAATGACTTCTTAGCCGAACGCGATCAACTGCGTGATAATTTACGCAATGAAGTGCAGAGCGAGGTAACCGCTATTAAATTGGAGCGTGATAATGAGATACAAAAAATACACAAAAGGTTAGAGAATGAAGAGGAAAGAAAATTAAAACTGTTTTAAATAAAAAATGTTTTATATTTTATATTTTCAAAGGGTACAACAAGCGATTGAGAAAAAGGACGTGACCATCGATTTGTTGCAGAAGGAAAATGGCAGCCTGCGTGAGCGTTGCCTTAAGCTGGAAGCGGTCATAAGGCAACAGAGAAAGGATTATTGTGTCAAATAGGCAGAAGAGAGAGTGATAAATTATAAAAGAAACAAATTTTTAGAGACACCAAAAGTTAGGAAATAAACTTGAAAATTAGTGCGGACATCATTGGGTATAATAAAAGTTAGTTAGTAGTTAGTATCGTACCAGGGCAACAATAAAGTAAAGAGGTAATAATACAAATGCGTACATATTTTAGTACTCAATACAAAAGAGTCACATTGAGTAAAGGAAATTTAAAATTTTCTAAGTGAGAAAAGAAAATATAACTGTAAACAAAAAAAGTGGGGTCTATACACGATTACACGTTAGATATGGTTTAGTATCTTCGAACATACATATAGTAACTTGAAAAAAAAAAAAACTTTCTTATACGCAAAGCTTAATTTATCTGATGATTTTTAAAGCGAAAGCGAAATGCGGTTAATTAAAAATTTGAAACGCTGAGTCAAGGTTTTTTTTTCGTTTATTTAATTTTGGTTTAAACTTGACTGACTAAATATTTTTGTTACTTTAAAGTTACTTTAATAAAAAAGGTGTTTCACTACAAGCTCGCTTAGATATATTTAACTTTAAAATTATCTCTGTTCCATAATGCGTATTTAAAATAACTTTAAATGGCGAATGTTTTTGTATGAATGAAATAAATGATTATTTTTGTAAATTTTGTATAAATATATGTATTTTCAAAATATTTTCAAAAATTAGTTATGCATGTGAGAATATTAAAAACAAGTCGAAAACCGCACGATGGCAGGAAATGCTTACCATTATAAATTCTTAAAACAATAGTAGCCCATTTTACTATGCGCCTGAAAGCAGGCTAGATTTCTGTGAATCATGCTGCTCTACGCACAGTCACGGTCAAATTAACAAAGTGAGTCAGTCGATAAAACGCTGACTGCACATCCAACCATTCATACATAAGAGTGACACTAAAACCCAATAGGAAATAGTAATGCTTTACACTACAAACAGCATATGTAAATGTTTTAAATATTGAAAAGATATTTTAAAATAATTTTTTTTTTATTTCAAAACGATGCAATAACTCCTCTGGTCATGCAAAGAGTATCAAAACAAAAACACCAAAGTAAGTGAATATTCACAAATTGGTTGTGGCTTACAGCAGCAAAGAAAATATTCTGCAAAAAAAGTCGGATCAGCGACACAGAAAGACACTTATGTGTCCTTAGCACCACCCTGAAACATACCGGATGAAGTGTTCAAGTCTCCGGACAAATCGTTCTTGTAGCGACAGCTATGATAGTTTAAAAGCAAGGAGAGTTTTGCCTGCAAAAAACTGGATTCCATATAATTTTTATTATTAACAATAATCAGAAAAGTATTACGAAATGAAAAAATAAAAAATATAAAAATTCAGAACCACCTTATGGAATATAAAAAATAAATTGCTTAATCAATAAATAGCACACTTCCCTACATACATACATATGTATGTATTAGCATAGTAACATGTAAATATTCTCAAATTGGGTCAAGGTAGTTGGTACACTATTAACATGCGTATCCCTTTCATTGTCACAATTCATTTGTTTTCACTGTCTTTTTCCGGATTAAGAAAATCAAAAAAAAAAAAAAAATGTCAGAAAACAATTACCATCTCACTTTATTCGAGACACATTACAAAATAGCTGAAGTAATGAAATTCACAGAAAGCGCTCACTACGCAATAAAACTGTTGGCGCAGAAAGGAAATAACCAAAGAACGCCACACAAACCTCATTTTCTAATGCGTCTGGGGTGAGTTGTTATCACTTCGGTTGACAGCGCTCGTTTTCAAAGTGTCCTTTGCTGGCGACAAGGGATGAAATTTGCCACCACCATAAATAAACTGCGCCTTAAACACTTTCCATTACAGTCAGTCTACTAACTCTCCATTTAATCAATAGTTTCGTTTACTACAAAGTAAAATTGCTAGGCCGTTTCGAGGATTGCGAACAACGCAAAATAGTTTACTGGGTTATGTTTATTACATAACTATTGGCGCCGTTCTTGTTATGGCGATATTGAAATTGATGTAATGCTATTCCTCTTTTATTACACAAACTCACATTTTGGCATACAAAGCGCGTATTGATGTGCTCTGTAGGAAATGTGTGTTTGAATAAAAAAAAAGATTGCAAATTAATTTTGTTGATCCTTGACGAGTTTTGCGAAGAAGTGTAAGCTTTGCCTCTATGCCGTCTTGAAGGTGACCTATGCGTCTTTCGAGAAACTTAATTAGACAGTGGCACGATTGAAAGCTATTAGCGAGTACGGCCGGAATGTCAAACTATTTCAGCTCATTTTACAACCACACCTAACCACAACTCCCAAGCAACATAAAGCTTCCACTGGTAGTAGCATCTATAACGTGATCTGAATGCAGATTTTATTTTGTCACCATGAAGAACAAGAATGACCAGAGCGTGTTCTCTCATTTTCTTGACTATGGCATCTCGACGAGTATTGTGGTGGTTCTGATTTAATACTCAAATGTGGGTAAAGCTTGATTCTGTGCCGAGTTCGATGTTTAATTGCATTGCTACTGGGCATAAGACAAAAACGTTCTCGGATCCAATTAAGGCAATTCGGCACAGCGAATCGGCAGCAAAAATGGCATTACATTACAGGGTTGCATAGAGTTAATTTACTAAGCACCTTGGACTGAGTCTGTCGTCACCAGGAACCCACACAAAACACATCAGCAGCTTTGTATATAAAAAAGGATGTCCACTGTATTTCTGTATAAATGAGTGCACTCAATCTGTTTCCTTCGTAATTGAGGAAAGCGTGAAACTCCAAATTGTCAAAAATAAAATGTCAACATTTTTTTTTACCGCTTTCTTAAGAGGAAAGTGGTACACTAAGAAATTTCGGTATTTTTTAAGCTCTGATCAAGGAAAGTGGGACAAAGTCTGAAAAGGATATGAAATTCAAAAGAGATGTATATATATTCATGCATACATATATGTATGTATACATTTGTTGCCAAACGATTTTCCTACTGGCCACTTATTCAGACTTGTAGTAGGAGTGCACATGCATACAAACACATTTACATACATATTTACGTATGCGCATCGCGTAATATCACTTCTAACATTTTGACTACGCCAACAAAACAACAAAGTTGAAATGCCACTGGCGTTAGGCTACTTCTTGATTGTTGCTATTTTTATACGCAATAGCCTTTTATACATACTTTGTTAAATTGTTAAAAAGTAGCAAAGCAGCGTTTGGCTGCTGCTTACTTCTTTCTTTCTCTTCTCTCTGTTCTTTTGCTGTTTTGCCTTTTTTACTGCCGCTCATTTATAATTCTAATGTTGTTGAGTTTGTTTCTGCTTTTGCTTTTGGATGAGTCACTTTTGCGTCGCATTGGCCCAACAAAAAAAGTTGTTTTCCACATCCACTATAGCGTAAACCTGTTGCTCCGAACATCTGAGTTGGGCGTTCGTGTATGTTCTGTGTCTATGAGTAGCGTGGGATGTTGCGCAACATGTCGCGTGCAACATTGTTGCAGTGAAGTTAAATGTTGCCATTGCATGCGGCGAGGGAAGTTGTTTTTCTAGTTCTGGATTTTAAATTTTCGAATGAATACTAATAGAAATTATTGCTTTGATATTTTTGCTGCATACATATACCATATATATATATATATAGTACTCCTTTCACACAGGAAATCGTTCGGCTTTAACGGTTATGCAGTGAATTTTAATAGCCATTGGCTTTCAATACTTTTCTGAAGCTTTCACCATTTGAGTGTGTGTGTGTGTACATATGTAGGAGCAAATCTAAGAATTGTCTGCTTTTTTCTAATTCCTATTGTCTCATACCAAGCAACCATATATGGTGATCGATTCCGGTTCTTTTGCGTTGAATTATTTTCATTCGTTCAACCACTTCGCTTTTCACTCTTTCGTATTATTAACTTCTAAGCTAAGTGCGTCTTTTTGGCCGTAAGTCATAATTTATTTACTGTATTGACCATGTGTTGCTTAGATTTTTTTTTTTTTGTTTCATTGGCTTAAAACGTGTTTCAGCGGCGCAAATGAATGAGGCAAGCGACGCGATGTGTATCTTCTATCGCTTTAATGTTTTTTTTTTACATTTTAAGTGCTTTCCGTTATTTTTGCTAAGCGTCTAAGAAAGCATGCTGTTTTTGCTGCGGTTTGTCAATCAGCATGCTTTGCCATTGCTTTTTGCCATTATTTATTGCTTTTGCCTGCAAAGTAAGTGTTGCTAGATCTGCAAGTCTGGTGTGATTTATATAATACGTTTTGTAATTACAACTTGTTGACGCTAATTGGTGGTCTTTATTTCAAGATCGCGTTTAAACACGATTTTGCAGAGTTTGAGCAGAGCCAGCTGTAAATTTTTTTTCGACATTTTCGACCTCCTTATCATTATTCATATTCATATTTTTCTAATTATGGTTAAATTAAAAGTAATAAAAACATTCTCTTGTTGTCAGCAACCCAAGTCACCAACCACTTATTAAATGTTTGCAATATTTTTAAAAATTTGTATGACAAATACCTTTCTTTACATTATATGAAAACTTAAGTCCGTTCTATAAGTAAAACTTTATAAATCACAGTTTAAACTCTAGTACGTAATTCATAAACGTTTTCAAATTAAAAAAAAATCGTGAAAAATATTTTTCATTTTTAAATTAGTATTTTTTAAAAAACTTAGAGTATGCTGTTTTGTAGCCTAATTATTTTTAGTGAGTGGTGTTTAAGTTTTAGGTGGCTAAAACGAGCCTTTGATTTTTGAGAATTTTTCCTACTCCCAAATCTAAATCATGGAAATATCCATTTAAGTATGAAAATTTCATCAAAATAATTCTTTTGCGAGGAGTACAATTATCTACTACTAAATTTCAGATGCTTGTGTTTACAAGTCTTCAAGCACTTTGAAATTAAAAGAGCAATATTTCAAACAACTACTCATTCATTTAGTTATTTTTTGACAAATTGTATTTACTATACAAAAAATTTATAAAAATTAAAAAGCGATGTCTAAGGCGCGCCGCGCATAATAAAATTGAAAAACTTAATAAACTAGCTAAATTTTGAGTTATTTTTTTGACTGTCAAACTAAATACATTTCATACTTTTTTCACATTCGTCCTCTCTAAAAATTTCAACGCAAATAAAGAAAACGCTGAAGTCAAGCAAGCACTCAGAAAATGGCCTATGCCTATATGCGCAGCCCGCAAATGGTGAAATTTCCAATACCCTATCAAAAATATTTGGTCGAAGTCGGCAAACGTGTGGGACCGCGTGGCACGCGTGAATACATGGAAATGGAGTTGATTTTGCCGGAGCAGCCTGTGACCCAACCACCGCCGAACCCGAACAAGGGTGTAATGGCGAAGGAAGCTGAAATTGATGCATGCATGAAGATAAAAAGGCCTGGCAAGGGTAAGAAGGGCAAAAAGAAGGGCAGGAAAGGTAAAAAGAAGAAATAAATAGTAAGCGTTGCGAATTGTGTGTGTTTCGAAAAGTTGATTAGGTATAAAGATCAAAATATACGCGTATGTTGAGTGTCCGTACGAAATGTAAAAATTAAGGATTTGTTTAAAATATTCTGCTTAGATACAAACTTCATAAAAAATTGCGAAAGCTTCAATTGTTTGGTATATACTGGATCGTCTTAGATTATTGGCATGCCTGGATTAAATTGTAAGAACTTTGTTACTAAATTTCGTGTAAATAAAAATGTGTAGCGTTGATGACTTGTAAAAATAAACTGTTTGAATTAAAAATATATGAAAATATTTTGTTAAATATGTACATACTATAAAGGAAGAGTATTCAACTCTCACTATGTCCTGGCGAAGTTCTCATTATTCGAACTCAGGTTGAAAAAACTTAAAGTGCTCGACAAAATAATTTATTCTTATATTTAGTCCTATTCAAACATCTTTGACAAAACTTTTCGCTTGACTTTTGTCAATAATACTGCGTCTAAAACTATGTGGCAATTTTTGATTTTATTTTGCTTTACATAAACGCTTAAAAACGTCCTTTGATATAAGTTTAGGCGCAGTAGTATTTACAACGTGTAGAGGGTCACTTTTTTCTGATTTCCGAATTTTGTTTCAAACTTTCTTAAGTAGACCGTTGAACAAGCGATATATTTCAACACATTGACGCCACAGTATGCTTAGCAACATACTGCTGAGGCAGCATTCAACAAGTTGCCAAGAACGCAAACCAAAATAACAAACAAATCACGTTCGGTAACTTTGGGGGGGCCCAAAGCAAATGCGTTCCACAAAATATAGAAGTCAAGCAGCAAAAGTAATTGCAAAACCAAAATCAAAGTAAAATAATGGAAAACAACAACCACAAACAGCTTTAACCGAAAGATGCCGATACGCCAACAATGCCAGCCGTAGCCACAACGAAAAACCACGAGCCGCTGTGGCTGTGTCTGGCTGATGATGGTGGCGATGTTGGTGGTGGTGGTATCTGTTAGCTGCCTGCATGTCGTTGTTCTTACTGCTCTTTTTTTGATTAAAGCATGCCAGCTGTGTTTGTTGGTATTTTTATTTTTGTCTTTATTTTATTGCCTTTGTTGCTACTGCTGCTGCTGCTTAGTAATATTCGTCGTACTCAGCGGCCGCAGCAGCAACTTCTTCAACAGCGAGTCACTGCCTTCAATCGTGTTTACGCTGCCAACGACTCTGGACGCAACTAGAAACGTGAAGATTTTATTCAAAGTGACGAATAGAAACAAGATTAAAATAAAAAAACAACAATTAAATAATTAAATAAAAACGAAATACAAATTTTAAAAAGTGCAATTTGTTTTTAAAAACGGAAATAACAAACATTTTGTGTGGAAATTTTTTTCAAAATAAATCTTTCGTTCGTGTGTTTGCCAAGTTAATTTCCTAGTGCAGTCAAACTACAACTTATTATAATAACTGCAACAACAACAACGTCCTGTAACTAGACCGCCTACGTAATAAATTGCGACGAATTTTTTGTAAAGCAGAGCAAAGCGAAAAGCTAAGCGAAATTTTCGAATTTTTGTGGACTTTCAACTGCGACTGAAACAAAAGCAACAATATGTTCAGCTCATTCACAGGTATTGTGTGAAAATTTATTTCGATTTTTTTGGAATACATACATACATACATACATACATATTCATATACATACGTACATATATATTTAATTGAATCCAGTGAGGGCTGATGTATTCTTTTGAAATCGCAAAGTGAGGTTAGGATAATGAAATTCATTGAATTATGCAGAGCAAACGAAAAGAATTCAAGTAAACCAGACCTGGTTTTTTCGAATAAAGTAAACAAGCAAATAAATAAATAAACAAATGTATGTTATGTATAATAATAAATGGATACATGAAATAAATACTATGTACGTAAATAATTGAATAGCAAAAGGAGAAAAATGCATGAAAATACAATGAAAGCCGTAAATAAAAAAAATGTTGTATTCAGAAACAGTAAAATTACTTAAATAATATGCAATAATGTAAATGAATATTTAAAAAATGTGTTTATCTATGGAAATATACATAAACTAAAATTTTAAATATTTTTTTCCCAATAAACAAAATAATAAAAAATATCATAATTAATTAAAAATACGAGACTAAAAAATAAACACATTTATTTAAAAAATTTACATAAAATATAGAAAAATGGAATACCATAGAACATGACCAACTAACAAAAAAGCGATAAATCAAGCGAGAAAACTTTAAAAAAATTTTAAAAGTAAAATTAAGTTTTTAAGTAAAATTATTGTATTTTAGAATACAAAAAGTAAAATTTAATATAACGAACAAAATTATAAATTTGTTATTAACTTAAAAATATAGGAAATAAAAAATAATCAAAAATAACAAAATAAATAAAAATGCAAAGTATTCAACCTTATTGTGAGTTCCGCCCGAAAAAAATTTTAACCGAAATTTATACTAAGCGCACATTCAAAACTAAACGATTTCAAAACTCACGATAAGGCTGATTATAAAAATGAAAACAGAAGAATAAATTAATTAACTAAATTAAAATAAATGTAAAAATATTAAAAATTATAAGTTATAATAAAATGAAAACTAATAAGGGATTAAATGAAAATGCTAATTAAGAATATAAAATATTTGAAATATATGCATGTAAATATTTCGGCCGAATTCAGCAAATAAGTAAATAGGTTTAAAATGCTTAATAAGTACTCGTTCATAGAAATATACACTCAGCAAATGTAATTTACCAAGCTTTTCTAACACATTTTATTTTTTTAGGAATTTGGGTTTTTGCATTAAAAGATAAAAAATATTTTTTTTTTAAATCAACAAACCACGAATAAAGTATTAAAATAATATAAAACTAAAATAATTATTTAAAATATTTTTAGAGAAATTAAAAGTAAATTTAAATTTGCTCAATTTATTAAATTTTCTTCACTCTCTATGCAAAAAAAAAGATGCTTTTAAAACATATTGAATCAAATTTGCGCACATTTTTATATGTATATACACACACATTCACATTTTCGCATTGTATTAGTCATCGTAGTACGTCAGCGAATCATCATCACCTGCAACATGTCGCACATGGCAGTGTATCAATAAATACAAAAGCAAAAATTAAAATGCAAAATAATCACAACTATTTTTTTGAACATACATACATACATACATACATACATGTATCTTATTCTTCTATAAATATGTATGTATAATAAGGCCGTGTGTGAATTGTACATACATATGTAGCTTATAGACTCAAAAACTACTAAACCGATCGGGCCCAAATTCAAAGGTTATGTTTAAAATGACCTCGAATGGGCACAGCATAAAAACCATTTCGATAGGTGGCGCTGAAGTTGAGATATTTCCGAAATCCGTAATTACAGTCCGATTTTATTCAAATACAAAACATACCTATATTAGGCGCACCGTTTTTACAGTCCGATTTAATTTAAATTAAACACATATGTTAGGAGCATATATGTATATGAATACTTGATACTACAATTTACTCCATAGATGGCGCTGGAGTTCGAGTGATTTCTAAAAACCGTATTTACGGATCCATTTATTTGAAATTCAAAACGTTTATTGCGGTCATATTGTAATACGTTCTACGTCCAAAAATTAAGTTCTCCTTGTTTTAAATAAAAACGACGTTTAGTTTGTTTCCTAACGCGCTTCCAACGATATATACTTTGTTAAAAATTAAATTGACAAAGCTGGCATAACCAATCAAAATAGCAATTTTTTAAATTGTAGGGTGTAGGAAAGCGCGCCGGGTCAGCTAGTTATAGTATAAATTTGTGATTTTACTTGTCTAAACATTTGTATTAATACACACACACACAAACACACGCCAAACAGACATTTAAGGCGCAACACCAAACACCGAACGCTGACCGCCCGACAGGCGAGGTCAGTTTATATTTGCCACACAAACGAACACATACGAGTTTTCGTATATACACAAAAATAAAAAATCATACACACGCATCGGTGGAAGGGTGAAGGAGTTGGGAGTGGGGTAGAAGTGGTTGGTGTTAAAAAAAAAACGGCTAACAAATGCTCAGCAGGCGCATGTGAAAGCAAATAAGAAGCAGGGAAATGTGGAAATGTATATTCATGAGATATGTACATACAAACTCACTCGTATGCACTTACTTATGTAATTGTGTGTTTGTAGTACATATGTATGTATGCACTTCACTCCACAGCAGTTAATCCTTGCCACTTGCCGTGTTGCACATTTTGTTTGCACTTTCACAGCACTTTGCACATTTCTTGTATTCTTTGTTTTTTTTTTTTTGTTGTATTTGCACTTAGCGATTTTATTGGGTTTTTTCCTTTTAACCGACATTTTTTATAATATTTTTTTTTACCGCAATTCATATTTGCTCATTTCAAGGATGCGCCATCGTTGCCATCAACTACATAGCACTTCTACTTTCGCAAACACACCAACACTCACACGCACACTATTCCTTCTGTCGCTTTGCTATTTGTGTGAAGGGAGTTGTGCAATATCTCTCTATCTCTCTCTCTCTCTCTCTCTCTCTCTCTCTGATTCTCAATTGGATTATGTCATCATTTGTGGCAACTGCTTAATAACAAACATTATAGAGACAACAAACGACTATGAAATGATATTACTTGAGTGGCGTTAACCCTTTTACTGGCAAAAGAGAAGAAGAAATTATGAGATACTTACATACATAAAAAATATTAAAATTTGTCAGCACAGAAAATTCAGTATACTACTTATCATAATTATTATTATTTTCATTTATTCAGTTAATTGATTTTTCAATAAATTTTCAATATACAAAATCAAGTTTCAAACCAAGGCGAATTAATAGAAGGTAGTAGCGATGGCGAAAAAGCGAATTGAAAGTACATGAAAATGCCATAACAAATGAGAATAGATGGATGTCATCTATTTTTTTTTTTTCAATTTCACAAATATCCACTGTACACGGCCGGCCGCAGGATTTCTTTCTGGAGGAGAGTTTATGCAAAGTCATACGTAATAACCTAGAATATCATGGTTTTAATTGGAGTAGTCAGCATATTGTATTTAATTGTGGATATAATTCAGCACAGCTCAAAGAAAATTATTCTGTTTTCAACAATAAAATTCGCCGAAATGTTGATCTCAGACAAAACGGTTCTGATTCTACATACAAACAGGCTGATGTCGAATTGGCTAATGGCGAATAATGGTTGTGATATCGATGATGGCGCGGTTGACATACATATCTGGAGAAGAATACTTCTGTCCTGCAGGTTCTGGCTGCATACGGAAAATGCAGGTTAATTAGGTAGAAGTTTTAAAATCGGCTCTGCTCGACGACTGCAATGTTTTAAATCCGCTGAATCCATAATACCCTTCGATCGCGTAATTTCAAAATAAAAACAATGTGTCACCATTAGGTTTAACGGATAACGTATCATTGTAAACTAAATGATGGCAAATTTTATGAATATTTCCCTCCAACCGTGGGGTTTGTACTCCCGAAACGTTCCCCTTGCGCCCGGCTCTGTCACAACACAATATTTGAAAAATATCTTCTGCAACAAGGTGAATTCATAAAAAGTGATATATTCCCATTAGCTGATTGCTTGTTCTATCTACGCCTTAAGCAGTGAAAGTGTCAAAATATTTGTTTACATTTTAAACTTCTATTTACGTTCGTGATGGAAAATTCCATATGTAAGACGAGCAGAACAAGGCACATTCAATAGGTAGCAGCAGTAGAAAAATTGAAAAAAAAAAATATTTTAGCTCTGTATATTTTGTTTTTGCTTTTAAAAGCTAAAATTTCAAATACTTTTTATCAACTACCTTGAATTGTACTGAAAGCATTCTTATCACATCGAAATTCAAAATTTGACAATTCAAAAAAAAAAGTTTGCTGCGGTTACCTATTTGATTTGCCTTGGAGCAGAACATGAATTATCAAAAAATTCATTTGTTTATTTTTTCTATAAATCCTCAGTACGTTTGCTTTTTGTGTCAATTTAGGGATTCCACACATTCGTTAATTTTTCCTTTCTAATTTTCTCTGACATTTTCACCGCAAATTTCACACAATTTTTTACTTATATGTATGTGCAGTATACCACCTTGAATGAATTCGCCTTGTTCTGCAATTTTCATTCATAATGTAAACAGAAAATTTCCGAATTTCTTTTTGCTCACATTTTTATGTATCATGCACTAAGAAGAAGAACAAATCAGCTGTTTGATATTAAGTAAGAAGAAAAGAAAAAAATATCTAAGTAAATTAATCAAGAAAACAATTTCGCAGAAACTTTCTTCCAATTAAAAAAGCCGGTTAGTCAGCGTTCATTGGGAAGTTGACTACAAAAAATGCCTTTAGCGTTGAACTCATGGCTCTTCTACATATTTAAAGTTTTTTTTTGCTTGCTAAACATTTTTTAAGTTTGTGAGTATGTATCGAACTTAATAAAAATTAATATGCATTATTTAATTTTTGTCAACGGCGTCGATGTGTTTATTCAAGTGACACATTCAGCGGCTTCAGTTCGTCTGCACAATTACGTCGCGTGGCACTTAAAAGTAGATAAAAAGCGACAAAAAAAAAAAGAAAGCTTTAAGTGCATTTTGTTGTGAGCGCATAAAATAATAAAAATATGCTTTTGTCTCAAAACTCACAACATTATTCATTGCTTAGACGCCACAATTGCCACACCCTAAGGCGTTTAAAGAGAATTTTATTTAAAAAAAATATTTGATGGAGAGCAGACGCATGCAGTAAGACGCACGTGCAACAAAAACACAAATAAAAATAAAAAGCAAGAGTAATACCCAGCCGTCGCCAGTTTAGAATTGAATAATTAGCTGCAAAAAAAAATTTCGAATCAATTAAATTTTATGTTGTTTTGTTGTCAAGGTAGTCGTTTACTGAAATAGACACTTTCTGCTAAGTATTTGGCTTGTGCTCTTCTTTTTCTGGGGATTCTTAAGTGGCATGAAGTTAAAGTTTTTTGACAAGAATTACATTTTTCAAAGCTCAAAACTTTGTTGATGCGAATTAAATTCTATCTAAATTGTCTAAAAGAAATCATTTAATTTTTCTTTTATTAGAAAACATTATAAAAAATATTTTTTTTTAATCTAAAATATCGTATTTTTGTAAAATTTTTCAAGTCTTTAAATTTCGCCCACCACCCACACAATTAAATTGCTGACGCATCAACGCTTCTAACAAAAAATTTCAAGGCCGACGCGAGCCTGGCAACAAATTATGAAATCGTTAATGGAATAGAAAGAATCATTCGCCAATAAAATACAAAATAATGATCACTGCCCTACAAGAGCGCGTGGATCGTAAAAATATTTATTTAAATATACACGTGTAGGCATGTATTCTTGTCCATATACATACATACATATGTACATATTTGCTGCAAATAAAAAAAATCGGAATAAATTTGTGCACTACAAATTGGTTTGAGTAAAATTTCTACGAACAAATTGTAAATTTGCTTTGACGCTATAAGCTTCAATATTCCAAATTTGGTGCGTCGATCACAAAACAAAAATTGCCGACAATGCGAATACAAAAAAAAATACCTTCAGTTTATTTTTGATGCGTGGAAAATCATTTACATGGCTTATTTATGTAGTAATTTGAATTTGTTTTTTTTCGGCATTCAATTTGCTCCAGGCCTAAGTGATTTTAATAAATATTATTTTAATAAAATTTACTGGCTCTCAGCTTTTTTTAATAGTTCTTTTACGAAAACTGTTTAAGGCTGTGGAAGCGGAAGGAAATAACATCAAGATTTTCATTTGAAATATTTCATGCATTCCAAACTTTTCCACTTCACTCATTTTACCTGCTAGTTTACAGATTGTCTATACATTTTTAATTTTTTTTTTTTGTAATTTTACATTATGTAATAAATATGTTTTACCGCTCTAATAACACATTCCACATACGCATCCATTTGTACAAAATTTATTGTGCGCTCGAATAATTAGTAAATATTTCTGAAAAGTAGTTAAAATATTTTTGTTTTTGATATTCGCTTTGATTTTAGAAATTCCAACATGCAGCCATTATGAAAAGTGTGCTCTTGAAGAGTGTATCTAAAATTATTAAAGAAAAATTGAATAAGCAAATTGTGTCTAAAAACATAATTGAATTTGTATTGCGAATCAAATATTTTCAGTTTTCGATAAACACCAGAAGCTGCTACATTTTTTTTTACTTAATTACTTAATTACTGAATCAAAAACATAATTTTACAATGAAAAAAAATATAGTCTAAATATGGCACTTGCCTGTGTATATGTATGTATGTATGTACATATGTGCAAGTATGTATGTGTTTGTATGTATATTTATGTTGCTTCGTGTGAGTGTGTGAGAATATGTAAAGCAGGCAAGCAACATTTTTTGTTTACACGAATTCCAGGAATTTTACAAATATTTAATTTGCAATTTTATGAGTGCGCAGATGTGAGCTACTTGTTTGTTTAAGAATATATTTTTATTTTGCTTAAATTTGTAGATATAAACATTTAATTGTGGCAAGGCAAGGAAGGCTGCTAATTGTTGAAAAATAAATATGCTTAAAGAAAAATTATTGCTTGTGTGCTGAGAAAAATTATAAAATATTGTTATAATTATTAAAAGTTAAATAAATTCAGCCAAATTAAGAAAAATATTAGCAATTTGGCATAATAAAATAAGGAAATAAAAAAAAAATTTAAATCATAACAACATTGAAAGATACACAAAATATATCACGAAAATAATAAATCAAATATATATTTAATAACGAAAGAAGATAAAATCAGATAAAATAAAAATTAATACCTTAAATCAATTAGTGAATTTTAAAATTCTGTAAATCAAACTCACCTTTTAAGAAACTTCGATTCAAGCTCAAATTTGTCGAAAAAATAGCTTAAAAGCTTGAAAAAATAATACATATGTACATATATTTTTTTTGAAATCATGAATTATGAACACAATTAAATAAAAATAAATATATTTGAGTCTTTAAATAAAGTGATCATTATTTTTTATTGCTTTATGTTGCTCGAAAAAATGAGCCTAGACACCGTATAAGGTTTCGCTTAAATATAAATAAAACAGTGAGATAAAATAAAAATACAAATGAAAAAAAAATTAAATAAAATAATATATATAATAATAAGAAAAAGAAAAAATAAAATTAAATAAAACAAAGCGATAAATAAAAGATAATTTAATAAAAAAAATTTTTAAAGAAAAAAAAAATTTAATATAAAATTTGTAGAAAGCAAAAATATTGAATAAAAATGGTCAACTGCGGATTAATGAAATGTTAAACACATTTGTATTTTGTAACAATATTGCCATAATATTATTTTAAAATTTATATTAGGAACAAATAAAAATTTAAAGTAAACACTCACAATACACATCAAATTTATTTTAGATATGTATCTTAAGTCTTTGTATAGCAAAATGAAAAAAAAAATGTTATTGTGCATTAAACAAAAATACTCTTTATCATAGCAAATTTTTTAAATTTAATTTCCACAACTTTCAACGGCAAATGCGGCGCCACACAAAAATTGCACACTCATCCTATCAATTATGCACTCACTCAGCAATCGACTTTTAATGCAATATTTCACTTTTATTACCCCAACGTGATTCACTTATTTGCTCTTCGTAGTCTTTTGAATTTTTTTTAATAAAAAAAAAATAGAAAAACGCACACACAGTACAATTTCAATTTTTTTTCTGTAGCTGACAGTTTGAGATCTCGACACTTAACAAACTCATTCTCGAATCGGCACAACCATATTAAAAAAAAAAAAAAAAATCCGTGCGTCATGCGGATGCGCCCCTAGTGCGGGAAAGGAGGGTTATTATCGTTGGGTTTATTATTATTATTATTATTAAAGCCATGGAAAAGCAGAGAGAAAATCATATCCATAAAAAAACCTCATAAAATCAACACTGACCTCCAAGAGAACAAGCGCCACTCGCACAAAAAAAAAACTTTTATTCCGCAAAAGGAGAAAAAAAATTTAATAACTATAAAATTTATTTAAGAACATGCTTCATTTTATAAGCGAAAATCGAATCACCACCAGCATTCGCTAGAAATGCGACACATAAAAATAAGAAAACAAAAAAAATGTAGTCATTTCGAAATTACACTCACCTCAGAGCCGTATACAACGCCAACTTGTATTGCTATAAAAAATGTACTACTCTTATTAAACACTTTAAACATAAAAACCGCTTTACTCTATACTAGATTATAATAATAATAAAACTATACAAATGAATTTATATTTTACTTTACACTTGCGACCGTGTTAATGCTGTCAAACCCATACTCGTATTTAAAGAAAATGGTTGCAAATTTGATTTAATAACTACAAAACTTATAATATACACATACAAGTATGTACATGCATATGTAACATATTTCACTATGTCCTTGCATATTTCATATCCACAATAATTGCCACATTTAATTGATCATGCGTCCTCTAATATTTTATCATATTTCTTTACATTCTTGCAATTTTCTAAACTTTCTTACATTCAAAATGATACTAAATAAATTTCTTTAATTTTCTGCTGCTAAAAATGTTTCAAACACGCAGACAGCTCCAAATGTAAGTACCCTTAATGACACACTGTCCTCAGCGTTTATCAACTTTTTGACTCTTCTTACATTTTAACTCAATTCACACGCAACAATTATGCGCATTCACATTCACTGCCGCTTCAATGACATTTTTGCACGATTACTGCTAAAGGAACGAGATTTTTAAGAGAACAGAAATAGAAGTAGATTAAACAAATTTCTTTCATATATTTCACTTTTTTTGCGGAAAATTTGCATAATTTCTGAATTGTCACTTTGAAGTAGGCTTTTCGATCAAAGCGAATGTTCCATTGACATTAAAATAACTCGATCAACAGGTTCCACAAGTTTATCTGCATACCTGATACACTACCAAAGCTGGAACGTAATGTTGTTCCACTAAAGAATGCTTCCACGAAAGATCGTCAAAAAATTTGCTTAAAAATTTTGTGCAAACCCGTGCTTTGCTTTATAACTACAAAAATTATTATCGGCAATCACAAAAAAACAAATTGACCAATCAAAAAAAAGTTAAGCATAGTTAAAGCGAATTTTAAAAATACTGCGATCGTAAAATAAATTTGGGTTGCTAAGAAGGGATAGCTGCTAACATACGTAAGACATCAAAAATATAAATATATTAAAATAAAGTGCGAAATTAATGCGCAAAAAGCTGAAAGTCCAGCTAATAAAAGGTTTTCACTTATATGTGGGTATACGCATAAATTTATAGAAAATGTTTTGTGAAAAAAAATAAAAAAAAAATAAAATAAAATTGCGTCATAAAAATGCCGGCTCAAAAGGAATTGTTCATATATACAATGTAATCGTTTATGTAGTTCTAAAAATATACAAAAACTGCGGGTCTACATAAAATCAGTATAAATCAACCGAAATGCTCCGAAACATTTATATGAAAATTATGTAGTTAAGCCTTATTCTCGCTTCATCTATTTTGACTGCATGATTTGCGCGCTGTTATCACCTTCGAGTGCGAGACATGTTTTGATTTTTAAATAAATTTTCTTTACGTGAATGCAAATACAAAAAATTTAAATATAGAATTTTGATTAAAGTAGAACTTGAACAACGTGCGCTAACTTGTTGCTAGATTAATAATTAATTTTTTGGAATGCGCAACAATTTATTTTTAAAAGTCATTCTCCTCACACACGTATTTGTTTGTTACATAAGTAACTAATCTTTGCTTTCATAGTTGAGCTCATCGATAACATTCGCTTTAAATGTAGCGTTGAATCATTAAGAAAAATGTTTAAAAATTAGCATTTACTTTTTTTTTTAAGTATTTATGAATAATAAACATAATAACAATAACGTTTACTTGCAGCAAATTTTACTTGAGTGTGTCTAAGGTAATTTTAATAGAACTTAGAATAAACTGAATATGAATACTACATACATACATGTAATACAATTTCTCATGTTCTATCAACAATTTTTTTGATTACTTAATTTTTTTTTGTAATGCAAAAAAAATTTGTAGGCATTTGTCCGTTCAAAAATTCTTAAAGTCGCACAATTAACAAATTTAAATGATCAAAAATATTAATTATTTAAGTGAAGAAAAATCAACTTGATGAAATAGGAAAGAACAATTTTCTGATATGAGCGATAGATTTATCATTTGATCAGAACGTATGATTTCATCAATTGATCTCATCATATGATCTCATCAATTGATCTCATCATGTGATCTCATCATAAGTAAGAGTAATGCGATTAAGACGATAAATGCGGAAAAAAAATTTAAAAAAATTTTATATTTTATTTATTTATAAAAGTGCGATATTATGATGACATTTTATAAAATTACTGAACATTTTGTATTCGCCTATCTGTTTAATTTTGATATTAAATATTTAATAAAGATGTTAAAACGAGAGGAAACATACATATATAATTTAAAAAAAAAAAATATTTTGGCATAAGCTAAAGTAAATGAACTTTGCACCGGAAATGACAAAAAAAGAAGAAGCTTATTGAGTAATGTAAAGAAAATGGAAGTATTAAGAATATATAAATAAAATAAAATACACAAAATAATAAACAAACAAAAAATACATGCAAAAACTGCAGCAAATAATAGAGAAAAAATGCGAAAAATTATTTTCTTTTTTCACAAAATTGCAATGATATTTTAAATACAAAAAAAAACACGCAGTTTAAAATAAAAATGCAACAACTGAATGCAATTCACGCACACGAAAGCGAAGAAGAAATTAAAAAAAAATGTTGCAAATAAAACAATCAAAAATGACAATACAAAATTGTTGTGGCATACAACAAAGCAATAAAAAAAAAATAGAAAAAAAGTAAATAATGCAATAATAGTCGCAGTAATGCAATGCTAACGAAATTACAACAAAACTTAAATAAGAAATAATAAAAAAAATCAAACAATTAAGACGACACAGATTTCAGACACTGCAATTAAGCAGCTGAGAAAATGAGTACTGCAGCAATTTAGTGAAGCAGACAACAGACGCTGGGGGGAGATGAGTATAAAAAATCAATTGGACACGCAGCAAAGAAGAGACAAAAGAAGATGTTGAATACAAAGATTGAGGGGAAGATTACACAGAAAAAAAGAGGCTGAGTTCAGACAGAGTTGGCAGTGATGTGAAGCTACAAATAGTTGCCACGCTGCTGACTTGCCAAGAGGTGGGGTGGTGACGGCCACAAGTTGCAAGTCACTTAGCATGTGGGTTGGCTTTTGTGTGACTTGTTTTCGTTTACAGGCGAAAAGCATGTAAAAAAGGCAGAGAGGGCGACAGCAGTGCCGCAGTGTGCATGTGAGTGGCGTGAAAAAATAAACAAAATAATTGGGTACAAGCGGAAATACGCTGAGAGTTCAATGCACTCAATGCAGCCAAAGCCAAAGTAGTAGTAATGTCGATTAAATGGACGTTGTGTTTTTTTTTTTTAAAGAAGGGCAAATTGAAATGTTCAATACGAGTAATTTAAGTTTTCAATTAATAAGATGCGCAATTCGAAAGTAGAAAAGCACAATTTTTGAAAAATTTCGCTTCTCATTCAATATTTGTTTAAAATATGCATTCATTCTTTTTGTTTTCCATTAATTTGATTAATGTGCACTAAAAATATATCAAAAACTTTCGCAGCTGGATAACCTAACTCTCACCCAAATTTACATACGACTATGTGTCTATGTATGTATGTATGTGCCTATGCAAGCCATCTACCTCGGTTCATTGCTTCACTAAATACTGGAAGTGGAAACACGTATTCAATATGTAAAAATATCTACGCTTTTTAGTTGTATGCGCATTCCAATAAAAGTATTTGCTTTGATTTTGGGTGTGGCGTGAGTAGCAAGAGTAAACTTTATATGGAGAAAGCAAAAAAAAATCAAAAGGAAATAAATTTGTTGCTGGCTTGAAGCAATGCAGCTGCATTGCATTTCTCACACATTCCAACTAAGTTTTTCAAATACATTTATTACTCGAAAATTAAATAAAGAAAATCTATTATAAAAATAAGAAATATAACTAAGAAATTTTATGCGCAAATTTGAGCAGAAAGCGTTTAAAATGAATCGATTCAATATTCTGATTTTTTTTGTAGCACTGCTGAGGATTTTTTTTTTTGTAATATAAATTCTAAAATATGTATAGACATGCTGAAGTAATACTTTTGCATTGGAATTTTGTTGAATGACATGTAAATGCGCAATTTCTTGAAACATGTAGATGTGCTTTGCATTAGGCTAGCTCAACGAAAAATTGTCGATCTTGGCATTTCATAACAGAAATTGAAGCTTTAAGATGGTGCGATTAAGAAAGCTGGAAATGTGGAAAGTTTAAATCGAAAACCTCAACTTTTGTGCTCACTTTTAGGTTTCTTTTTTCTGAGTGCAGATTAAAAAAAAAACAAAACGGCAAGCAGTTCTTTTAAAAATTTTACAACTTTCTGGCAATTATTGAAAAAAAATTGTTTTTTCTATAAAAACTTAATTTTTTGATAATTCAAACCTCAAAACAACTCTGAGTTGCTGTACAAAACTCTCTTAAAATTTTAAAGGGTTTGAGAACGAATAACATTGTTTTTTTTTTTTTGATATTTTCGACAAATACATTTTTTCACTCACATGTCGTAATTAAAATATATCTTCCTGAGAAAAGAATTTCCTTGTATTAATCATTCTATCATTTTTCATTTTATTTTGTTTTTTTAATTAAAAAAACAAAGAAGTTGACCCATCAGACGAGAGTCTGATTTGTCTCATAAAAAATTATAACTAAATTCGTGACTCAACCCCTCCAAGATATTTCAAGAAAACTAAACAATTTCTCTTCTTAGTTTCACAATTATGTGCGCCTATCGAGATCGCAAACTTAATTATTAAGGAATACCTTTTTTTTACTCAATACAATTGAAGAAAGTTGCGAAGTAGAGTGGTGGTCCATATGAGGAATGAATTCTAACTACACAACTCAAAATAGTCATTGGATAACAACAGACGACATTAACTAAAAAATATTATGCCCTCATTTTTATTACTTTGCGAAAAGTTCGCTCACACTTAGTTTAATGGTCGAACTATTTTTTTTTATATTAATTTATCTTATTTGCAATACAAAATCTAATAGATTTTGTGATGGTCTGCTTGCAGTCGCTCTCAGTACTTTCTGCATAAAAAATGTTAATTTATTTTTCCACAAACATTAAAAATTTTTTTTGCTTCACAATTCACTCACACGCCACGAATAGCTAATGAATGAGAGGCTTTGTACATTTGTTGTGGTCTGTCATCGCAATGACTTCATTCAAGTCATTTCGCGCCAATGACTGCAATTATATTAAATTGTTGAGTACATAAAGAATACAAAAAATATATATACATATTTATAACAATAAGCAAAGCAAAAAAGGGGAATTAACGAAATGCGACAAGAATGCTGGTCAGTTTCCGTTGTGGCTATTAAAAATTTTATTCAACCAAATTATATTTTGTAATTTTTTATGACAATGAAATTGTGTATGCTTGCATGCTTTGTTGTTGTAAGTAAGTATACTCGTTTTATTTACTTAGTTTATATTTCGCAAAATGTGAGAAAAGCAAAGATTCCTTCACTGTCATGACGATTAACTGTGAGGCTATTAAAAAGTGTTTATGTCGCAATGTTTAAGAAGAACTCATACATGTGCTGTTGGGCAAAAGAAAAATTGTTAATTTGAAATTACATAGCCAAAGACATTTGCATGATTTTAAGAAAGTTATAAATAAAAAAAAAAAATGATTTGGAACGAGAGACCTGAAAAGCGTAGGCTGAGATATGTATCCTTGTCGTATGCTCGCCTGCTATCGCCTCGTCCTTAAACTTATATTTTTTTTGCTCATTCACTCTCAACTTCATCCTGAGCGTCACTTCTTAGTTCGTCCAACCAACGCCGCTCACAAATTACCGGATGCACTGCTAAGCAATAATCTGTTGCAACATGCGTCGTATTGTGATGAATATTCAATTTGAGACATTGCTGTCCACTCTTTTCTCGTACCAGTCGCTTTTCACCGAAATATTCGACACGCTGTCCATTGCTGACATACCAAAAGTCATCCGGGGCAATGCTGCCCAATTCTGTACCGCCAAACCAATACTCTTGCCTCATGCTTTGGCGTCGGAAATGACGTGAAAGTAATTGCAGTTTGGCCTTATCGTTTAACGCGGCTAGCGAGAGATCGTGGAGTAGGCAATGCCGCAGACCGGTAAACCAGTTCATCTTGTGGGAATTGAAAGACGTTTATTTCGAAGGTTTTTTTTATCTTTTTCGGGCACACTTACTGATTCTTTGGGTATGTAAAAGCAACTGCCACGAAAGTGAATAATATATCGCGCTTTTGCTTTAGCAAGTCCGCAGCGTCTGGTGATTCTGGGTTGATCTAAAAAATTTAATTTTATTTAGTGCTAGATATGTAACTATTATACTAGAATGTCTACCTAAAGGTCTCGAGTATAACAACATTAAAAACGCCAGCAAAATTATAAAGAATAAAAGGCACTTTGTTCGTCTCTGACGTCTCATGGCTGCTTGAAGATTTTCCGTAACGAGAATCATCACAGACCACTTCATAAAATAAAGCTATAAATCGTGTTAATGAAGCGCGTAAAATTTCATGACAAAAGTTGTTAGTTACGCCGATTAAAAGATTTTATTCCATATAAAGGATGTTGGCGTTAACTTAAGTTGCTTTATTGAAAGATTTAAAAATAAATTTTAGCTAATTAAATTTAATGATTTCAAACCAATTTTTGAAATTATATTTTAGAAACAAATGATGAAGTTTGATTTTAAAATACTAACTTTTTGAAACAAAATTTTAAATGATATTTAAAAATTAAAAAAATGAAATTTTGAAAAATATTTATTTTGAATAGAATTTTTTAAATCAATTTTTTTTTATTAAATTAAAAAAATTTTTTTTAACAAAATGTGAAAACATAATAATATTGCTTAGTCATTAAAATTATTAAGTGTGCTACTTTATCGATATACTAAAAAAATGTGTGTGAAAATAAAAAAAAAGTTGAGTAGTTTTAAAAACATAATTAAAAAAAATTAAAATTTTGTTTATAAATAAAATCGTTAAAATTAGCTAATTTAAATTGACATTTTTAAAAAGATTTTTCAAAATTTTTTCTAGAATATATTTGCAATCAAAAATAATTTTAATAGCACACTTATTTATGACATTTTGATATTCTGAACGCAAACTGCAAACAAATTGGAAAAATATTAACATTAATTTGTTTTTAATTTTTATAAATTTGTTTGACGAAGGTGTGCATGTGCATGTATTCCTTATTTTTTTGGAATTCAACGCTTAAAATTAAATTTTCTGTTAAATTTTTTAAAATTTTTATAAAGTTATTTATTATATAAACTAAATTTAATATAAGAATGCATTGAGAGATAATATAAAATAATTGAAAGAAAAATATTTGTTAGTTTAAATATTATTTTAGGAATAGTTGGATTAGTACGAAAAAGTTTTTAATGTAATACACTCAATAAGATTGAAGTTGGAGTGAAATCGAAAAAAAAAGTTTTGTGACATTCGTTAAAAATTAATCTAATTAATTAAATTCGTTTTCTAATATAAATATTTGAGTTATTAAGGAAACCCATTTTTTTCTTAACTTTTTTAAATCTTAAATTACAAACAATTATTTACAACGTTTGACCTTTTCCCATCTTCTACAATGAAATGTTTTAATTCCGAAATAGTCCGCTGCATTTAATTCAATTAAAGTGGCATTAACAATTAAGTGGACACACTTCTACAAATTGTGTATGAAAAAAATACAAATTTATGCATTTCCAAGAGCAAATAGATATGTTTGAACAAGTACTGCATAAACCATATAAGACACACACACACATTCATACATATGTATGTATGTGCCTGACATGCAACCGAAAATTCTTGAACTTCAACTTGGTCTTTCATAGCAAATTGAGTAAATTGAGTTAGTGGCATTCATTCAGCAGCAATTGCCCAGTGTGTTGTTGGAATTGATTGTGCATTCTAATCTACATATGTACATATACATATGTATCTACGTTTGTATGTATGTAATTCCATATGTAATCTGAAAAGAAAATAATTCGTTACAAGAGTTAGCTCACTCTTCATCATCAAATGCATTCAAGTAATTTAATAAATTATGTAGGTTTTTGGAATGTCAGTGCCTTACAGAATTTAGAGAGATGTTACTAGCAATCAAATTTTTCTTAATCAATTCGTTGGAATGCTATTTATTACACAAGAATTTGTGTTGTACTTAGCAACAGAGTGCATTTTGTGAATAAATGGAATAAACAAAACAAGTATTGCGCCAGAAATTATACTACAAAAACACTCAATTTTAAGGGTTTCAGAAATGTGCAAACAACTCAAAAATGAGGTTTTAAAATATCTACCATCATAAGTATAAGAAAAAATATATAAACAGACAAACACGTTGCTTATTTGCACGCAAAGTTTAATTGCTTCCCTTTTTTCTAATTCTCCATAATTCAACCTTCTAACAGCAATCAAATACGTATATTACCGATTTATAATTTAGATAGCCAAATTGACTACAATGAACTCATTGTCCTTGCGGTCACGATGACAACATTCACTTACATATCCGCAACCTACCCCAGTTTTAAGAATTTTGCACTGCTCTCTTTTGTTTAGCCTTTAACAAATACATCGGTTTTGCTTCGAACGAATAAATCGCAAGTCAGCGACTTTTTGGCGACAACTTTCTTTATTACTTGTTTCTTTATTAAGAATTTTATACACTACACGCCTTCCCACTTGACGTACTTCATTGATTACCGCATTGGCTTAAGGCCAAACGAATGTCGCAATAATTTAAAAATACAGCGAAAAACACTTTCGCTGAAAACAACAACAATAAGGGCAAGCGAAATATGCTCGATATAAAAAATTGGCAAACATCGGCATTCCCTTTGTTAATTTTGCAGAGGAGCCCTATGCTTGGGTCTTATATAATAAGAGGTGTGAGCCTTATTTGTTTTCGTTTTATAAAATACGACATTTCACATGCAGAATTGGGGTAGCTAATAAGATGTCTTATGAATATACTTACATATATGTAAAAGTTTAATTTATCCAAAAACTTATCATGTGTCTCGAAGTAGTCACATTTTCGGGTAAAATGAAAGCTTTGTATATTTTTAGGTTCCAGTTCAAATTCAAATAAAAATAAAACTTTTATCTGTTAGCCTCTAAATATGCTACGCATTATGATGCCAGACTTTAAGCTTTCGACGAGCTTTTACAGATCGGGCCCTACCATTTTTCGAAAAAAAAACATTTTAATTTTAAATTTTAACTTGTGACATATATGGGGTTAAATTTGCAACAAGTTTAAACACATTCAAACTAAACTCGTATCCTGTTTTGCTTTAAAACACACACAAACTATATCAAAAAGGAAACGAATTTTTGAAATAGTCACACGTGTTGGTTGACTAATATTACGAGACATTTTTGTTCTTTGCCAGCCCAAGTGTTAATGTCTGTTAGCTTCACAAATAAAACTAACAAAACACGCAAGCAAACTTATTTTCACTTTTTCTTGCAACCCTTCCTTCTACAATTTTGCTACAACCTTACATTATTTCGCAATTACAACTAATAAATAATTTACTTTACTAGCGCTTTTCCATGCCCTTGTCACCTGTGTGGTATTAATAACTACATACACAAATACAAAAATACGACTTTGTATGAAAATATATATGGAATATTGAATAAAATAATTGATATGACCTCAGACAATGGCGCAAAAGTAGGCGCAGACCAATTAGGAGCAGAAAAGTCGACACAAACCTGTTGTATTCTGGAACTGGTGTGCTTAATGGAGGTAGTTATACCAGTTTGACCACAACTGTGACTCAATAAAGTTTCAAAGCGAGGGCATTCAAAAGAAGTTAGTTAACAAGTAACTTGTTTTTTGAGTGACCTCATGCTGATTTTGAGAGTGATCAGTTTGTTAAACAAATTCCACAATGTTGCAGCAGAGGCTTACTAGTTTTTTAACTAGAATGTTGGTAGAATAGTTCATTAACTGGTATACTGCTGATGCATTCGCTGAGGAGTTTCTTAACTAGCATGGTACTGATGCAAAGGCTGACTAGTTTGCTAACTGGTGATACAGAGACAGACTAGTTCGATAAATGGTTCGTTGATAATGCAAAGCAATCGCCCTGTGAAAGATACCAGTTGAGTTAAAAACGAAGTTAGTATATAATACATCGGTTTATAACTAGTTAGTATACCATTCGCTAAAGAAATGAATAATAACAATGGCGGCGAGCCTTGCAGTTCGTGAGAGACACTAAACCACCCGTTTGGCCTTGACACGCTAGCTGGCCAGAATGCTTGGATTTCAATGAAATTTTTTTTTTCTGCAATTTTATGCTGAAATACCTTCATGCTCGTTCATAGACTGCTGACATAGACTCACCTGAGTGAATTTTATTTTCGCCAATATTTTTGTTTTCTTATTTTTTATTTTTTTACTTATGTAACCTCGTAAGGCTATTTTGCTGGTACTTCTGCCGCTTCTCTGACGTCTCTTTAGTGGCTGCTACTTACATATCCCCTGGCGTATATTTTTACAATTTTCGTTCTGTCAAAGTATGAGATTTCGTGTACGTTCGTCTGCTGATTGCTGTAAAAACCTTGACAAGGACATGTCATGTTGCCTAGTTAACCGATGACTAACCCGCATTATTATTATTTTTCTTCTTTTTTTTTTGTGTTGTCGCAAGCATTAGATTAGTTAGTTTTTTTTTTATATGTTCGCTTCTCCGGCGTCTGTATGTGAGCTTAGTGGGTCGTAAATTTGTATTGCTATTTTACTGGTTTATAAAGTTAGCTCATTGCTAATTAGTAATTGCTTAAATAAGGTCATTTGCAAAAGCAAGAGGAGTTCATCAGGAGGGTAGATCTAATCGCCACTTCCTTACTGAGCCAGCGTTGGGACGTTAAAGTACTTGACATCAAAATTTATTAATTTTGTAGAAAATAAATATTACTATTTCATCTTTATAAATTCACTTTTGAGATATAAGAAAAATTTGCTAGGCCAGAAGCGAATATATTATGCGTATCTACTCACAAACATCTGAAATTGTATAAAAACAAGATATGTTTTTCGATTTTTCCTGTAATATAGAATTTCGCTGACATATGAGCAAATAGCTTGTCTAATCACGTATAAATAAAAAAAAAACCTTGAGTAACGCTTTAAAATTATAAATAAATACTAATCCATAGAAAACTTAAAGCTTACAAATTTTTATTCACGATGTGCGATTAATACCTTATTCAGATATTGCTATTTAAGTTTAAAAATAGTGTCGAAAGCAAATAAACTAGGCCTACATCAACAAAACTTTGTAGAATAAAGATAGAACTTAAAGGTAGTAAACAATCAAACATTTACATACATACATTGCGGAATGTACAAATACATATGCATACTCATTCGGATAGTTAAGCATGTTTGTGTGAAAAAATCAAAGGCGTAGTATAATTCTTACGAAGTAAATGAGAACAATTGATGGAAAAAAAATAAAATAAAATGTAAATTGACAAATATTTAGAACAGATGAAATGAACAACATATCGAAAAATAGCAAATACAAAAAAAAAACAACAAAAATGAGCAACCGCATTAATATTTATAAGTACCTACATGTAAATATGTAATAAACATACAGAAAACTCATTTGCATGACAGCCAATATACATATGTATATGTACATCTATATGTATTTGTACACACATAACTATAGCAAGTACAGTGAGATATTGAATTTCTCGTTAAAATTTAAGATTTTCAAATAGTTGCAATAAATATAAGCCACTTCGATTAACTGATAGAAGTGGTTTTTCAAAAATTTTCTTAAAGAAAAAAAAAAACAAAAAATCACTCTTATAAAATATATAAAAAAAAGATTTAAGAAATAAAACTATATTAAAAAAAAAAATTTTAAAATCAAATTGTGAATATCGTTTTCTTTTTTTTATTGTGAAATTATTATGAAAGCTTGTTGTTTTCTTTATAAATAAAATTTTTTTAAACTTTAAAATCCAAATTCTTTTACATTCTTGATAAAATTTTGAAAAAATATTGGCCTCTTTCCTAAGTCATATTAATATAAGTGGTTTTTAAAAAATTTTCTTAAAGAAAAAAAAAAATTACTCTCATACAAAAGTAAATATTAAAGAAATAAAAATATAAAATTCAAAGTAAAATGGTGAAATTATTATGAAGGCTTGCTGTTTTCCTTATATGTAAATAAAAATACATTTTCAGACAAACAAAATTTATAAAAGCCATGCACAAAAAATACGTCCAAAATAAATGCAATTAAAAAAAGCTAAATTTTGTATAAAAATGCTCTCTTTCCCTTAAAGAAGTAAAAAAACAATTCATAATCAGTTCAAATATCTTATTTCAGGAAAAATTATTTCAAATATCCGCTCGTTCGGAAATTAAAAAAAAAATTTTATTTATGTTGAAAAAAAGGATTTAAAAAGTAGAATAAAAAAATTACAAAGCAAAAAAAAATTTTTCAAAAAAAATATTGTCATAAAACCAAATATGTATTTGAAAAAAAAAAAGAAATATAATAGAAGTAGACAAGTATAAAGTAAATATAAATATTTTTTTTAGAAAAGAAAAAAATTTCACTCCAATAAATTTGCTAAGTGAGTAAACAAGTATGTACATTTGTATGTACATACATATTTACAAAAAAAAAATAAAATAAAATTTTGTTGAAAATTCGCTTTTTTCAAAACGTCAATAATACTTACATAATATACATTTTTATCCACAAAAAAAAAATATAATGCACTTACAAATTTTAAAAAGTAAAAGTAGCTAATTCGCCCCACTGTTCGCGCTATATCTGCATGTGTAAACACATACATACATAAGTCAATAAAGTTGTATTTTTCCACAATTTTGTTCGTAAATATAACTAATTCCTTTATAAACGGGTGCACGAGTACTCATTCCCAAGCACTTATGCAAACACAAAGCTACAAATATACACAAATGTGTACAAACATTTGTACATTCCTATTGTTCTCAAATTCAATGTTCAACACTACAGAGTCGGTGCGGCGAAGTGGGATTTGTAACATGAGTAACACAGCAAACAGCAGCAGCCGCAGCCGACAGCTCGCCTGACTTGTGCCCTTGAAATGGGCCACAATAAAAAAAAAATCCAAAAAAAAAAACACCAACCACAGAGGTGTGCACCAGAAATGAAAACGGAAAACGTACAGATAGACAATGAAGCAAACGTAACGCGTATTTCGGATGGGGCCAAGTGATGAACAGTTGCTTGCTTGGTCGGTCGGTCCGTCGCCCAAGCAGATGATCAAATTGCAGAGAACACAAGCTACACTTACTTGGTCAGTGTTAAAGTCATAAAAAGTCGTAGCAAATCAATGTGGAAAATATGTGGAGTAAGAATTGGAGTTGGAGGAATGGGAGCGGTGCCAAAGTTGCTAAACTCGCAAGCAACCAGTTTGTGCTCATCAACTGAGTAAATTTTTTGTTGTTGTTCCACATTCATTCATTCAATACTCCACGCATGACATCAGCGCTGATCCAACAAATCGTCAAAAGCATGGCGGAGCTCTGTGCTGTGGTGAAATGTGGTGCAGTGTGAGCTTTGATGTTGTTCGAGGCTTGCATTTGGTCTGAGGTTTACTTCGCTTGCGGTTAGGGCGAGCTTGTTCAATGGTGTCATATGTTTGTATTTAGGAAGGTAGTTGAATTTTTATAGAGCGCATGAAGACAAGTATTAACAATGTTTTGCTGCTTGTTAGCAAAGTGGGGAGCATACTCAGCTTTGGAGTTGTACGACAGCTATGCAACTTCATTTATTACACATGCATTTTTGCTTAGTAAATTAATTTGTACAATGAATGCAAATGACTTGCATGGTTGGTTGATTTGCCAGTTGCGGTGTAATGTTAACATACTATATGTAGTTATATAAGTTTAAAGGGAAATTAATTCAAAACCACAGAGAAGAGATAACTGTGGGTACTAACTACATTCGCAAGTAGTAAATGACTTACCTAGGGCAGCAATTGGTGCTTATTGTAGGCCAATGGTGCCAAGTATAAGTACAAAAGAAAAAAAAAAAACACAGATAAGGGTGTGATGTAAAATCAACACTCAGCACCTACGTTGACATAGTAATAACAACAAATTGTATATGTATATTCACACTTCTAATACACTCTATTCCCTTGAGTTGTCTGTAATCAATAATAAAGTAGTGAAGTTGAGTAAGGTCAGTTTAACAGTGATCGTATCTAGGAACGAATTTTTGCCAGTTTTTGGCTTAGAAAGTGTGTCACAGGAATAAGAGTCTAAGTTAGGGATTCTAATGCAATCACAACATATCATATTCATTTTTTGTTTCGCAATTAGTCCTGCTGTGTGGAACACAACATTGACAAAAGCTCTAAGAAGAGCAGATGGTTATAGTATGCCAGTCGCTTGTCACTTGTATCAATTTTCACATAAGGTGCATAAGAATTACAAGGACGTAAATGCAAGCAATGAAATAATGTGCGATTTTAGCTCAACTAGCTCAATAAAATAACTACTAATTCTAAACAATTTGCAGGACTAAATGCAAAATAATATCAGCTTTTTATGAAAAAAAAAATGACTAACTCAGGCACAATTTTTTTTAATCACTCTCTCAAATAAACTGACCCAATATTAAATCCTATTGAGACGCAGTGTTTTCTAAACCGACCAGATTATAATATTTATCGGGACTAGAACTTCATTTAAAGCACTCCTACACTCTTTCAAGTGGTCTTCGAATGACTCCAACAAAGTTTCTTGAAAATGTTTCACACAATTGTTTTCGGGTCCTCTCAACTACTCTTGCTTGCCTCAGCGCACAATGTAAAAACTCTTGCTCCTTCTCCTTCTCACTCTCGAGTCACTCATTGGATTTGAATCACCCAGCCAGAGATCAACGATCAGCCGAACGCGCTATTACAATGTTCTTCTCTCTCTCTCTCTCTCTCTCACTCACGCTCTCACTCTCGCTCTTTAATTACATTTGAATTCATACCTTAAAGTTTAAGACTTAAATATTCAAGAATTATTGCGAAATTCGTTTAATTTACTTGTACTTTGCACTTTCCGTCACACCGCTGCACTGCCCGTTTCTGTAAGTGATTCAGATTTATCCACTGGCCGGTCGACGACTACTCGTTATCCCACGCGCAAACTAAATTTTTTGCTTACGTACATGAGTAGATAAATGATTTTTTTTTTAAATATTTTTTTTAATGTTTATGTTTGCCGGGTGCCAGCCGGTTTCGATACTTTCAGCGCCTTCTTTGTTTGCTTATTGCCTGTGTGCGCCTTCTTGTATTTTGCTATTGGCTTTAATGGTTCTTCTTGTTATAAATTATCGAAATTTGCGGTTTGAAATTTCTGGCTTTTGCATTTTAAATGCGTCACTAATATAATTTTCGCGAATTTAATTAATGATTTCCTACTTTCTATTTTGAGTCAACTACTTCAACTTCTTTGTAGTTTTTTTTTCCATATTCTACTTATTAAAATTTCATGTTAGTTAGTTTAGCAGTAAAAATCGTTGTGTTAATTATTGCGTTTTAATTTTTCGCTTAAGCATAGCAGTGATACATACATTTGTACAACCATACATATGAATGCTTTGTTTTTATAGTCTTTTGTTTAGTGTTTATTGTCTTATGAATTTATTTACATGCTTTGTTGTGAAACTTTAGAACACAGTAAAGATAATATTAATGATATTTTGCTTGCGTTTATAAACTGAGTCAGATTTCATTTAATTAACAGTTAAAGTGAGCAACAATAGTGGATTAAATTGTAAAACTTTAAACTGAAAAATAAGCTTACTGGAGTTATGCTGGAATTCAGTAAGCAGTCTTAATCTCTTATAGATACAAAAGTCGCATTTTTAGACTTGCCATGCATAAGTCTAAAAACCAATGTTGTTGGTCTAAATGAAAGTCTCTCAATTGTGATCAGGTTATCTATATATTACACTCATTTTGGTGCCTAAGATTTTAGACCTGATTTTGGGTATATTTTATGAGCTGATACGAAAATATCAGTCACATTTTTCATATCAGCTCTCGTTTCTTACTTTTAATGTCATAAAAGTGATAATCAGATAGACTGATTTTGAATAAAACCGGACCATTTTTAAATTAGAATTGTAGGTAAACCCGAGCTGTCAGCTAACATCTAGTAGCAGCAATACAGTTTATACTACCTACCTTACCGACTACAGATACGGCACCAAACCAAACATTTTTTTTTGTAGGCCAATGTTATCTGAGTCTTGAAAGTAAATGTTTTAAAAATCTGCTTCATACACGAATTCAGTAACTCAGTCTTATCTCAAGTTTCAAAATGAGGTAGTGATTATTGCTTTTCCTTGCTTTCACCTTTTTTGCTTTGGTATTTATTTTAATTTTTTGTGACCTGCTCATCACCAGTTTACAATTTATAGACTTTATTTTGAGACGAGAGACTTTATTTTGAATCTAATGAATGCCAACTGTTCTAAAATTGTGACTTTGGTCTCCATTAGCGACTGAGACTGCTTACTGAAGTTGGGGGTCAGCCTATTTACCGATACATTTTTGTATATCCAATGATGCTCGAAGTTGAAATGGCGATTGCAGATCGATTAAGTCGAAATTTTATTAGTCGCCATTAGTGAAATTGATTATTTTTTATGAACTGAAATTTATGTAAAAAATAAGATCGCCAGTAATGCGATTTATAGCTGCAGGAAATCTACATATGTAGAAGTATTTTCTGCACAAACGGAAGATGGTTGCAGTTGAATTCCGATTTCCTAAAATTTGAATGAATGAGTTACTTGTCTGGGTAGAATTAATTATAAGACACAGCTCGTTTTTGCTCCATATATTTACCAAAAACATCATCGATTATCCGATGTTTACAGCTTGAATGAAACTTGACGGCGTGTTTGCTGGATGGCGTGATAGAGAAGGGTGTCAGATATTTCTATGGTCTCGATAAAAATCTGTTAGAAGCGAGCGATATTGAACCTTGAACTTCTTTAAAAGCTCTCACTCTAAAGTTTATTTAAAAAGTTAAACTAAAGCAGTCGACAGTAAAAATTAAAAAATGCTTTTATAAAACCAATTTCCCCACAATTTTCGTTAGTCATTTAAAATTTAAAAAAATAATACATATTATTTTCAGAAGAAATTCTGCTTATATTTATACAATTTAAGGCAAAACAATTTCAAATATTGACACTGAAAATGTTCTCAAAGCATCATTTGTGCAAAACCACAGGGCATGATTGAACATTTTTAAATATGCTAGCATAAGAATATCTGAGCAATTGTGTATACCATATATGTATGCACGAGTACATACATATGTACGTACATATATGTATGTATACTTGCATGCCACCGGCAAGTACTACGTGCACTTCATTCAATCGCAATATAAATTATAAACAAAAAGTATGAACAGCTGGCCAAGTTGACTAGCTTACATTTGTACAAATGTGTTTTTGTAAATATCGAAAGCTAAAAATGACATCATACAACAAGAATTTTCTATACAATCCGCGTATTAACTGTACATGTTGATTTATTGGACACAAAGCGTGCTGCGAGTTAGCAAAAATAAAAATTGTATAGAATTAAGTTAGCGAAATCTTTGCACAATTTAGAAATAAAATAAAAAAAAATATTTTTGCAAACATGAACATGAAAGCGCTTAAGGTTATGCGCAGACAAACTCGCTTTAAGCGGCTTAGTTGACAGGCAAAAAAGCAGAGAAAACGTCATCTTTGAAATTAGCAAAAGTGAAATATGAAAATGACCCTCCCTTGCAATGCGCCCATATATATATATATGTGTGTGTGTGTGTGTGAGTGAATGTTGTATTTTTGCAAAAAGTTAGCAACAACACTTGTGGGTGAGTGAATTCACGCTTTAACTTGTTGTCGAGTTAAGCACACAGAAACCGACAAAGGTGGGAACCCAAACGAGTTTTATTTAAAAAAAATCAAAACAAGCGTTTATAAAATAATTTTCTGTTTTACTCAATTATATAGGAAAACCAAATTCGTTTTCAAAAGTAGTGTTTGGTTATATTTAAAAAGCATACTAACTGGACTGGTCTCGAACAAGTTCCAAATTGTTCCAGACGCGTCGCAAATTGTTTTTGAATGCTCCCGGGACTAGTGTCGAATTTAATTTTAATTCATGTCATTTCTATTCTCAATTTTTTATGGGAACTGATAACGAACTAGTCCAAAATATAGCAAAGTGATCCCGAATTAGTCCCGAAATGTTCACAAATTGGTATCGAATTACATTTGTCTTAAATCGATTCCGAAATATCGCGTAGATAACCCGATACAATCCCGAAGTGGTCTCGTATTAATCCCGAAAAGGTACCGAAATAATCCCGATTCCAAAAAATTGTTTTAATACTTTTACGATTTAATCTTTTACAAGACAAAACTAAATAACGTAAAGAGCTCCACTTTTTTCTATTTTCCTCCTCATTCAGAACACATTTTTTTTTAAGAGGCGAAAGCTTTCTCTTTGCAAAAGGCAGCATTTGAATTTGTGGAACTTATAACGGACACTACTAAGACAGTGAAGTTTTCGAGTCAAAAATCTATGATTGGAATTGATTCAACCCCTTTGTAGCACCCTGTAAAAGTAATTAACAAACATACTCACCGCTCAGCCAAGCGTTTTTAAATAGCAAAAATATTTAAATTTATTTTTCAACAACCACAGCATGCACATGCACAAACATATCTATGTATGTACATGCAGCGCAGCAACAACAATAGGTAAGCGCCCGCACGCATGAGTTCATTCAGCGCGCAGTTAGGCGCTGCCGCTCGAGCGCTACGTTGTTGGCTTAGCTGCTGCGCATTTGCTTGCACGCCTGACTTCAGCAGCTTGACGTTGAAAAATCTTGCCCATCCGTTGCCGCATACATAAGCACACATATGTATGTATGGATATGTATGTGTGTGTGTACATTCTTTAGCACGCCGCTTGTAATTCCACTACTCATTCGCTCGGTCGCCCTCCCTTCGCTAAGTGGTTGCAAGCGAGTATTTTTAGACTGAACATTGCAAAAATGCGACGCAATTGCAATTATTCTTTGTGTGTGAAAAATTCACGCTGCATGTATGTATGTATGTATGTACATACGAGTTGGTGTAAGGAATAGTCTAGCGTTTTCTTGCTTCTTCTACTTTTCCAACATTCTCCCAAAGTTTGTATGTCGCCATAAGAAAGCGCCGTATCGTCAGCGATTGTGTGTGACTTGTGGAATTCGTCTTCACACCGGCAATTGAATTTATAGCAATCAAAGCTAAATATAAGTGGGCGATCAAGTAAATGGGCGTTGATGAGCTCCGCTTCCACACAAGTGACTTTGAATGGAAGAAGCGGGGGCATGTCACTAAGATTTTTTTTTTTTATAAACTAAACTAGGTTATTTTTTTGAAGCGCTATTGTAGTTTTGACAACTCTTAGTTAGTGAATTTGATAAATTGCAGTGCATAGAGTGATTTATGGGCAAGCGACTGACGTAGGAGAGCAGACAGAATGATTTCAATAAATGATGATAACAGCTTCAGTGATGATGCGGCTTATAGATTCGATTCTCAAAAATATCCCAGGGAACTGATCTACATTTTCGTCTAGTCCGAGAAAGAGTTGAGCGAAGGTCGATATGCCTGAAACCCCAGAATTATTGAAATTGTTCTCGAATGAAAGGAAATATGGACGAAAAACATTTAGTTTTTTTTATACCTTAAAATACCTTGGCGATGTGCAGATTTTAAAATATTTTGATAGTGAATGAAAGGTTTTTGTTGGGAATTTACTGCCTTTATTAGTTAACTAAGAAAACTCGAGTAAAATCTTAATCATTGAAAAAGTTTTTTCTAATAGCGGTCAACTCTCGGCAGGCAATGGCAAACCTCCAAAGGTATTTCTGCCTTGAAAAACTGGATACTCTTCTTTGAAAATAAATGTGATACGCTTGAAAGTACTCTATTTTATTGTAATTATTTCAGGAATTATAATACGAAATAATACAATCATCTCTTTCTTGGCTAGCTTGCTTTTGCGAAACTTAGATTAAGAAATATTTTATCTTGTTTCTTTTATTAATTTTGAGAAGAAGTAGCTGGAGCGGCGATTAACAAATTCAAGGTTAACAAAATTGTTGACGTCTTTAGAAACAAAAAAAATAATTTTTTACCTAGTTTTTACAATTCGATAGGAGTATAACACTTTTTTTCGCTGCGTTAAAAACTTGACCCTAAAATTTCGTATACATATGTATGCGTTTTCTTATCTTTAAAATAAATTGCATATTTTTTACAATCATTAGCGAAGTTGGCGAAGCGTATGTTAAATTGTTTAAATTTTTAATTCATACCATTATACGAGTATGTATGTATGCATCACATTTTTTTGTGTCGGTTCATTACTTCAATGTAATTTTTGTTTGACATTTATTTTGTGTATACCCTCAAGCAATAATGTATTACTCTCAAGCTATACTAAGCAAAACGTATTTCAAAACAAATGGTTTTACCTAAATATTTTTTTTTTGTCATATTAACTCTTTGTCCGAAAACATGTTAGTAAAGAATATTGTAATCATAGTAAAAACACAATTTCCTATTGAATCTCCGTTCGCATTCTAAAACTAGAATTTTACGCAGCTTGATTTCTACACCCAACAAAAACCAGCCGCCTTCACTTCTATGATTTGTATATTTATACTTATACATATAATACCTGTATACATACATACATACATACATATGTATGCACCGGCTGCTGTTTGTCTATGCCACCACATTTCTTTGCTAATTAGTTCAATCTCTCATGCTCCAGTGCGCTTGGCGCTTGGCCTGTCTCATTGGCGCGCTAAATTGGTGCAGCAAAAAATAAAAAAAAAATTAAAATAACAAAACATTATAATAGAATCACGAATAAAAATGAGTATAAAAAAAATAAAATAAAAAAAAATTAAAAAAAAAAGAACTTGTAATTTAACTGCGCTTCACCGACATACATACATACATACGTATTGAAGCCGCAGTTATAGTATCTAAACATTTAGAATCAAGTTTCGCCGTTTTTCACATTGTCGTGGCAAATCAAGTTAGAAAGCGTCGATTTAGTTCGCGTTTAACAGCAATTGAAGGTGGTTCGGTCATTGAGGACGTTCGTGAATTACTTACATACTACATTCTAACTACTAGCGAGTGGCACATTCATATATATTTTTTATATTACATAGTGTAGTGAAAATGGCTTTCAGCGGTTGTACGGGTAATAAGAAAACACATGTAAATTATAAAAAAAATATAAAATTTTTTTTTTTAATTTGGAACAGAAATATACTTAAGTTGGTAAAATACAGTTTTTTCATCTCAATTTGAAATACAAATTTCAATACGAAAAAAGTCAGCGAGGGGACAGTTTTTTGCTGTGAATTAAAGGTTCACTGAAGCGTATTTGTCGTTGGTGTTGTATTTGGGAAGTAAAAGCAAAAGCTTTTGTTTCAAATAATTTTAATAAAAAATTTAAAAAAAAAAAACTTATTAAACAATTTCGAAAAACACCAGCTTACCTTATTGAGAAAAGAAAACCTGTTGGATATCTCAACTTCAAACGAATTTCTTTGAGATAAAAACTTAGATTTTATAGAATGAAACTTTCACTCGTAAAAAAGAAACATACATACCTACATACATAAATCTATTAAAATTGTAATGCGATGGAGTGATACGCGTGTATAGAATAATAGTTTTATCGATTTTTTGATTTGCATACATAATTTGGTTTCAGCGTGTGCATACAATAAGTTCTTGTAGTCTACACACAAGCAACATATAAAAAAACATTATAAATATTTAATTGCAATAAGTATTTTATATACCATAAGTAAATAAGATTATTAATCTTTTGATGACCAAACAGTGGTGGTTTTAAAAAAATACAGTGTTGTGAATGTACTTCAATATAATTTTTATTTTATTTCCCATAAAATTAGCAAAAAAATTAAGAATTATTTAAATAAAAAATTATGAAATACTAAGATTTAAGTAAATAAAATGTTGAAGTATTTAACAAATATATAAAACATTCTTTTTATAAAACACTAAGTTCCAAATTATAGCACAAACATTTATTACAACTTTTAGACTACTTATTTATCCTCCAATTATTTAAAATTATCTTTCAATTAATAATTGACAATTTTATTGAGCTCAAGGCCAGTATATGTTATGAAAGATTTTTGTGTGGCCAAAGGAAAAATAACAAAATATTTTTCAATTAAAACATCGTAAATTCTCTAACAAACACCATAAAACTTAATTTTTAAATTTTATCTAAAGCATAGAAATCATTTATTAATATTTCAAAACTTCGAACTTTAAAAAAAAATGTAGAAGTTTTGGGGTAGGCAGATAGGTAGCGCATTCAACTTCATTATAACCAAATTGCAAGTTTCTAGTGGCTACAAATCACCACTGATTTTTTTGTTGACGCTCTTTAGTAATTCCTTCCATATAAAAAATAATCGCGGTCTTGCGTTGTAGGGAGGTAACTGCCAGTAAAAAAAAATTGTTAAAAATCAGTAATAACTTTTAGACAATTAAAACTTGCACTTTTTTGGACTAAAATTGAATGAGCCAAAACAGTTAAAAAGTTAAAATTTGTTAAATCATTGTGCATTTTGTAAATAGTTTAAAAAATGTATGTTTATGGGTTTGCTTATAGAATGGACGATATAAGCTTGTTGAATTCTAGTACAGTTAGATATCACACGAATTTGTGCATGCTTCACAAATTTTTAGTAAATATTTATCATTTTTGAAATGCTTGGAAACATCTATAAAACTTTAGAACATTTTTAGTACATAAATACATACAAAAAATGTATATTTTTAACGCTTTCCAAATATTTGGTGTTTTGCTAACTTCCGATTATTTTATTTAAGTAATTCAATTAGAAATCATTTAATTATTTTAGCACGTGGAATATTTCATGCAATTAAGGTCTTTGTACTAATTTAGCATTCATATTACGGATTGTTTTCAAATTTCCAGTAATTATTTGTATTAATTATTTTGACAATGCTTTGAAACATATTAAAAATTTTTAGTACACTTTTTAGTGCAGTTGAACATATTTTTTTAAAGTTGTGCAATTTAAAAAAAATTTTTTTTTAATTTTTCAGTCATATAACTAAGTACCCATTATCTAAAACATAGGGAACTTTTGATAATTAATGCACGTGAATCACATAAAGTTGAAATCTTAGTACTATTTTAGTATACACATATTTCGGCTTAGTACAATTTTAGTATACAAAAACGTTTTTTGGAATGTTTCAGAAATTAGTGGTAGCTATTTTTCATTATGAAAATTGGTCATTTGAATAAAATTTTGACACTTTTAGTACAAGCGTGTTATTTTTTTAATGCATATGAATGTTTTGCCAGCTGACTCTTTGACGAATGTATACATTTCTAATGCAGACAATTAATAAAAAAAACTTTCTAAATTTTTAGCATCCCTCAAGAGCTTGGGCGACAAGACTGCCAATCTTTTTAGCCGCAAGAAGGAAGATGTTGAAAAATTGGCCAAAGAGAAGGCTGATAATGCCGCCCAAATGGCTGAAGAGCAGGCCAAAGCTGTAGGACAATCGATGCAGCAGACTAAGAGTGAGGCGGAAAATTTGGCAGCCGGTGCTGGTAAGTTGAGGAGAAAAGAATAAAATACAATTTTAAATTTACTTTTTCTTTTTACTAAATACGTACTAATTGGCAATTTTCTTTGTAGCCAAGGAGGCCGCCGATTTGGCAGCTGCCGAAGCCCAAAAAGCTGGTCAGGCCATTAGTTCTGGGGTGAACCAGGCTCAAGCCGCCGTAGACCACTCTAAGCAAGCCATCGACAGTACCGTGCAGCAAGCGAACGCTGCGGCCTCAAATGCCAAGCAAGTGGCTGCCAATGTAGCCGAGGCTTCACAGAAGGTAAAAGAAAAAAAAGTAGTATAATGTGACAATGAAAATAATTAAAACTAAACATGCAATAAATATTTGTACATGAAAAAGTATATAAATTTATAAGAAAATATGAAAATTTATATTTTAGTACAATTTTTTTACATTTTAGTACACATTTTTAGTACATGTATACAATTTAGTGAATTTCTTTTATGTTCTAAATCTTACTAAATAATTAACAAATTTTTAGTACTCTAAAAGTTTTAGAACACAGTGCATTTATAGTAGCTGCAAATCATTTTAGTATATATTTAATTATACGAAGTATATAAAAGAAAATCAATCTTCCTGAATACCATTTTTAGTACGCTCTAATATTTCAGTTTTTTAATTTAAATTAAATATGTATATTACTAGCTTTTATATACATACATATGTACATACATACATACATACATACATACATATGTATGTATATGAAATATTTAGTACGGATTTTGGTTTTAGTACACATTTATTTAAGAATATCTAATAAATTAGGAATGAAATGTTTAATAAAATAAAAAAGATATTAGTACTAAAAATGTACTAAAAAAAATTTGTACTAAACATGTTTACTTACATAAAGAAAATATGTGTGTACAAATTTCGGACATTAATAAATTTTTAATTTTTTCAGGCTGCCGCTAACGCCGTTGATCAGACCAAGAAGGCTGCCAATGACGCGATCAACAAAAGTGTTAAGGCTGCCGAACAGACCGTCGACACGAAAGTAAAGGAAGCTGAACAAGCTTTTGATGGTGCCGTCAAGCAGGCAAGCCAAGCGGCCGACCAGAAGATGAACGAGGTCAATCAGTATGCCACTCAGAAACGTGAAGATTTGGAGAAGGTGCGAGCGATTAGTTAAATTTTCATTACAAACAAAAATTCACTTATACAACAAAACCTTTCACATTACAGATTATCCATGATGGCGCCGTGAACGCTCAAGAATCTGCCGGCAATCAGGCTGCCAGTTTGCTTGGCAAACTACAAATTGCCAAGTAAAGAGAACAAATGGCTGGAAGGAGTGAAGGCGGGCGAGATGAGAAGTAGCAAGATGTTAGAAGTTTAGTTATATACATACTTATTATTTGTAATATGTGACAGCTTTCGAATACGCAGAAAAAAAACTAAGAATAATACGAGTATATTGAAATAATAACATAAATAAATACAACAAAAAATAAACACTTAAAAGCAAATACACCTACACTTACACATAAGAAAGTTAAAAACTCAGAGGCAAACATGAGAGCAAATATATTTAAAAAAAAATTTCAATACGCAAGAAACATAAACTGTTTTTAAAAATCAAAAATTAATATAAAACACAATGCAAAGTGAAGTAAGAGCAAGTTGAAGGTCACGGAAGTCCTAAGGAAACTTGCTATAAACTATGACCTGCTTACGAATTTTATGAAATTCAAAAATGAATCAAGCAACCAGTGCCAGTTTTGTGATTGTAAAGCCGAATACATATATTTTCAAAATGCTTTTTTATAAATATAGCGGCAAAGCATATTTACTGTTGTAAAAATAGTGAAAAGAGAAAAAGTTAAATAATTTCTAGGCAGTAAATATTTACAAAAAAGTACTAGAAATGTAAAATAGAATATGCAAACGATAAGCACTGCTGCCTAACTAGCAATTCTAAAAAGTATAGAATTTTTAATTGAAAAGTGTAAAGTTTTAAATGTCAAAAAGCAAATATGTCCATTATTTTGAAATAAAAAAATATTGATTCAAAATATAAAAAAATTATATGTATTTCAGCAAAAAAATATATGCTGATGTTAAGTTGAAATTTTTTTTAAGTAAAAATTTGATTCTTTTTAAAAAACTAATCATATTTTTTGCCAATAATTTTTTTATGCATTTGTGAACTTTTTAATGAAATGAGACTAGTTTCTTTTTATATTTTCGCAATATTTTTTTAATGTTTTACATTTTTTGTACATTTTCCGTTAGGTAAGAAATTTGGTTGTTAGTATTACTGCAAAAAATGAAATCGAAACATTTTCTATAATATGGCACTTAAGAAAAACTCAACACTGTTAGTTATCCAATTTTCACACACACACACACACGAACACACAGTTGCTCTTACTAACTGCTGTCCTCAGTAATACATACGAACAATCATTATATATTTTATCATTCTACCGTTTTCTATGCTATTCTGCTAGTATGTAATTAATTTTGTACAATATAAATTAACGAATTGCTTTTGTAATAAGAAAAAATGTGAAAGCAAAACAAAAAAAAAACTAAAGAAACAAAAACTTGATATTAAAAAGCAAGCGTATATTTTAAATGTAAAGAGAAATTAAAAAAAGAAAAAACTTTAATTGTAAACCATGAAAATGCAAACAAAAAAATTAATAAAACGCTTAAAACAGAAAAAGAAAATATTATGGTTATTTTAATGGTGTGCAATTGGTTAACAACAGCCACAGAAGTGTCACGCAAGACTTTTGAGGTGTTGTCCTTTAGTTCGTAAGAATTCAATAATTTATAACAAAAGCGCTCATAACACTTGTTTTTGTTATTTTTTTTAAAATAGATTTAATGATTTTACAAGCACGCTAAATAAAAGTATTTAAAAAAAATGATTAAATTTCGAAAAAAATTTCAAAAAATTTTCACTTGCTGTTTTAAGGAAAAATTAGTCTGTAATTTTATTCTGCATTCAATTTTATTCTGCATCAATACATTATCGCTGATTTTTGAGAATTTTTTTTAATCACAGTACCTTGTACTTTTACAGCGCCTGTAAAAGCTTTCTCAAAATTGCAACTTTGTTAAGTAAAATTTGGTATGCAAATTTCGTTAAATTATAAACCATATTCCGATAGGGAGAATAGGAATTTGAATATTCGAAGCACTTGTCAAGTCCTTCTGCTTTCGTCTGACTGCAGGGTCCATTAAGTAGTCCAGTTAGTGGCTATAACACATCTTAATTCTGTATTTCAGACTTTAAAAATTTTTGGAAAAAGGTTCTCATAAAATACATCAGCTTAAATTGCATGTCCCTCTACTTGCGGTATAATATAAATACCAAAATTCGCGAAACGGCGATGACGAAACCTACTTGACAATTTATATTCACCTCTTTGACATGATTTGGTTGGTACATTTTTCCATTCACTTGAGAATCTAAAAATCGGTTTCACCAGCAATTTAAATGGAACTTAAATTAATATATTTTGTTCATTTCCCTTTTATTTTTAAATGATAAGGAAGTGATCTCATGAAAAAAAAAATCATAACTCAAGGTCACAATCCACTACTAAGTAACAAAAAAAAAGAGGTGAGTAATTTGCATTTTATTTAACATTAAAATTTTTGTCGGTTTGGACTCACTGCAGTAACAATTTTCATAGCTTATTTGCAAACTAAAAAATATTGCCGCTTTTTTTCTCACCACCACTGTACTTGAAATATTTGCATGCATATTGGCATAGCATACTTCTAGGCGTTCAAAAAAAAAAAAACAATCAACGCAAAATGCACTCGTCGTTAGTGTTGATATGATTTGAAAGGAAGCGAAAAACAAAAATGTCTTTCTGTGGCATTGACATCCAATTAACGCTTATCATCGCTTATCTAAAATTGAAATCGTGTTTCTAAAGCAGTTAAGAATTTGCAATATTTTCCATAGAGGTGTTTGAATGAATAGCGATAAAAATGGTCAACAATGGAAAATGAATGGAAGCCGTAAAATAGATAAATGGTGATAGAGGAAAGATAAATATTAATGAAAATCGAGTGAGAAAGAGAAAGTTAGGTAAGATGGAAAATTTAAAACTAACTAGCTAACGCAAAAAAATGTACAATACTTTACAGAATAGTCATACAAATTTGATATTTATTAGGATTTTAAACCTTTCATTCAATGACTTTGACTGATTCTTTATAGTTTGATACTACAAGCATATAAAACTAATAAAGTAGTTGTGATTAAACAACGAATTTAAATTATTCTATTAATTTCGGTTTTTAGCCAGGCAAGAGCTCGGTACACAGTTGCCAAAAAAAAAAGGAAAAAAAGGTGTTTTGACAAATTTTGTCAATTTATGTTTGCTTAATTCAATACATATTTTTCTACAACCTTCGTTAACACCACAGCCGAAACCTTTGATAAAACCTTCATTAATTTCTTGCCTAAATACAACTTATTTACATAAGACGAGCAGCTTACGTTTCAACAAGTGTCAATAGTTTGTGTGCAAGTACGTAAATTTACAAATTCAAAGTAATCGTAACTAAAAATCTGCATTGATTTTCCATCGCTCTGACAGTTTAATTACTCTTCGCTGTCAACTCAACGAGTGATTTCTCAACTTTCACATATTCAGTATTGATGCGGAGGCAGCATCCCTTGCACACAACTTGATGAAAAGCTAAATGAGTAAAGTTTATAGAAGATACTTGTTTTGCGCAGTATGGACATACTTATACAAATGCAGTTCTATTTGATGGAAACATACAGACATTCCATTTAAAAGCTCCAACAGTCAGCAGAAAAAGAGTGTGTACTGGGAACTTTCTTTCTACTTTATATTAAATTTAAAACCAAATAATTCAAGTATGCAAGTTTTGTATGACATTTTGTAAAATTTAACAAATTTTCCTATAATTTTTGAGACATTTCAGTAAAAAAAAAAAACAATAAGAAAACCCCAAGTAACTCTGCAACAAAAAATTACACGAATTAGACTATTTTCATTTATTTTCTGATTTTGTAGGACATTATCTTGTATAGAGTTTTATTTCCTATGAAAAATAAATTTTTAATATTTGTTTATTGAAATGTGTATGCAATGCTATAGCCCATTCAATTGTATTACATATTCGCAAAGACTTAAAAAGGAGAAGATTATTCGTTGGTTTTTTTTTTCAAAAAAAATTTCCCAACATAATTTAAAATTTTTGCAAACATAGTTAAACTCGAAAAAGAAATTTAAAAAAAATCATTGAGAATTTTTAGACGTTCAAAGTTATAATAAAAATTTTTTTTGAATTTAAAATTTTGCAAAAAAAATTTATTTAATTCACTAAAACAAAATACGATTTCGAAGTACCTATCCAAAATTTTTTTTATAAATTTATAACAAAAATTTGAGATTTAGTTGATTTTTAGTTTTTATGACTTTTACTAGAGTATGAACTGTGTTAGGCCTTACAAACTTACAAAAAGCATTTAACAAGGAATTAAATGAAAATATTTTAAAAACTTGTTTTAGTGCGCACACTTTCTGGGCTGCGTATAAAAAATATATATAAAATGCCGTAAGTTTAAGTAGCCACTTATGTGTAAGCATGTGTTGAACGTTATTGGGTTTGTAGCGGTGCAATTAAGTGATTGAAATTTATGTGAGTTCATTAGTTGAAACTTTAGCTAAATGAGAACTTTGTTTTAAAGCTTTAATATTTCACTTGAATGAAAATTGAAAGCTATAGTGCTTATCGTAATTATACGGCATCCAACTATACACAAAATTGGACTATTTAATTTGGAATTTTTTCGATGTTTGAAATTTTTTTGAATTTGGAAAAACTGAATTTCATTTTAATTGAAAGCGATAAAAAATTAAATAATATAGAAATATGAAAAGTAAAACTTCTCAATATTTTGTGCGTTGCAGTATAGTTTCTATGTTATTGCAAGCAGCATAATGGAAATTGTCCAACTTTTTACTCCTCTCACTAAAATGATTTTTACGCTTAAATTACGGCATAATTTGATGTCACCTTCAGTCAATGTGAGAATGTTATTCATAATTATATTATATTATAATATATCGATCAAAGTACTCAACGGGGCGTATGGACAACACTGATTTCAGAATAATGATTATACTTGCATCTAAACTATTTAGTTACAATGGATTATACTTAGAAAAATCTTACAGCATAAAATTATAAAACTTAAGGACTTCCTTAGGTGTATAACTAAGTAATTTCGGTTCGAACTTTGACAGTGTGAAGCGTCAACCTTAACTGTCATACCACCTAAGTTTCGCGCTAATCAAGCGTCATTATCGGCTACTCGCAGCGCAGTCAACATGTCGAGTTTCGTGTCGCATGAAGAGCAATCGCGGACAATGCTAATTCTCTGTTTCCATTTGAAGAAAACAGCCGCGGAATCGCACCGAATGCTTTGGTAAACAAGTGGCAACTGTTAAAACGTGTGAAAGATGGTTTCAACGATTCAAAAGTGGTGATTTTGATGTCAAGAACAACGAACGCTCGGGAACTCCAAAAAGGTACGAAGACGCCAAAATGCCAGCGTTATTGGACGAAGATGATTCCCTAATGCAAAAAAGAACTCGCAGAGCAGTTGAATGTGAGCCAGCCCGCCGTTTCCAGAGACAAGGGTAAAATTCAAGGATCGAAAAAGGCAACACAAAGTAATTTTCCTGCATGACAATGCTCATCACTTACGGCAAGATGGGTTCGCGACACGTTGGTAGCACTCAATTGATCAATTCTCGCACATGCGGCTTACTCACTTGATGTGGCGTCGTTCGATTACCCCTTGTTCGCCTCGATGGGACACGCGCTCGCTAAGCAGCGTTTCGATTCTTACGAAAATGTGAAAATTTGGCTTGATAATTGGTCTGCCGAAAAACCCCAAAGACTTCTATTGGCTTGGAATTCATAAATTGCCTGAAAGATGGGAAAAATGCGTGAAAAGCGAGGGAACATACTTTGAATAAACTATTCTTCCTCTTACTCTTGAATTAAAAGTGTTTTTTTTTAAAGAAGACATTACTTAGTTATGCACCTGGTAAACGTAGATTTACGGACTAACTTTGATTTCTATCGATAGCAGAAAAAACTGAATAACCAACGCTTCGATCGCTTCTTCCGAAAGAAATACACAGGTTATGCTCATTTTTGATGACATTTCAGACATATTTTTTCAATATCTGTAAATCTAAGGCATCTCAATTTGTTATTGTTAGTTCCCTCGTAAATCCAATTTCAAAATTTTGTAGGAAATTAAAAAATTTTACCAATTTTCTTCTACAATTTTAAAATTTTTTCTCAGAATTGTAAGAAGTTTTTTGAGTAAGTAGTTTTACATTCCATTAAATTTTAGTCTTCAGTCAGAGTTTTAAGTGGCTAAGAGTTACCGTTCTGGTAATTCCTAGCCATGTGAAATTTTCACATTGTTAGACTAAAATTAAACTGGCTAAAAACTGCATATTCGAAAAATTCTAACGCTTTTGAGAAAAAAGTTCAAAATCTATATACAAATTCCTTGAATATTTTTAGTTTTATACAAAGTTTAAAGGGCTTGAATACAGCTCTCAAGAAAAATCACAAGAAATAATGTTCATTATTTCTGTTGCTTCGCAGGAAATTTTCTTGAAGAAATAAATATACGAGCATTTTTTTCTTGAGATCTTTACACTGATTTAAAAAATGTTTATAGAAGAAAATTTATCTTTCATTTCTTGAGAGTTGTGTAGTAAGCTTAAAATTGAATTTGAACGTTCTAACGTCTAACTAATATGGCACGCGTTGAATTATTTATAACAAAATTTTGGATATTTTAAGATAAATTAATTAAAAAAATTTTTTTTTTTAATTATTCGTTTTCTTCAAGTAAGCTTACAATTAGCGGAAAATTAATTAATATATTTTATTATTCCTCTTGCAAAGTCTCTATAAATTAAACATTTTTTAAAGTGAACTCAGTGTGATTAAATGTTTAATTTCAATTATCCTTTTCAAGGTTGTCATACATACATTGCACGATTTCAAATGATGTGTTCGAAATGATTGCGTTTCAATATCATTTTTCATGTTTTGCGTGACCACGATATTGATATTTGAAGGTCGTTCACAATTTTCAAATACAAATGCTTAACAAGTTAGTCACATAGAAATACATAGCAACACGTGCATGAACACTTATACAACTACACATATCAATGTAGTGGTGACCCGTATTTTATCCGCTGTAGTTGTTGCGTACTTTATGAAAAATTTCCCAACATTAATAACAGTTGAACATTTTTTAATTATTACTTTTAATCTGATAACAAATTTTTACATGACACATTACATGCGGAAGCACAGACACACGCATGACACCAATAACTCACACTAACATTTACTCGTATTTTAGCGCACACAAACACATACATATTTATAATGGCTCTTAAATAAATTAAATGTCAACTTAAGTAAATATTTTTAAAGCGTAGGACGACTGGGATAAGGTTGGTAGTTGGTTGGGTGTTTTGAACGCCACAAAGCCAACGAAGCAACTGGGAGGGGGTGGAAGCAGTTGGAGTTGCTGCTGGGAGTCGGTCATATGCGCTTTAAATTCCCCATAATTGACTATTGACGTCCTGCTTGCAAATTTATTGTATATATAAATCAAGAGAATTACCAAGTAAATGAACCATGACACACAGAATTCTCTCTACTTACTCACATTTATTTGAGACACACTCAACTCTTACTGCAATGAAACGTAAGTGTCAGCGGTTTGTTTGATTGTAAATTTTATTTTTTTGTAAATATTAATTTTTATTTTTTTCATTTTGTTTATATTTTTATTGTCCACCTGTGCCTTTTGACGTATACCGCTTTAATTTATGACAACGCCACGCGAGTGTCATAATATTAATATGATATTTATTTTTTTTCTCCGCAGTGTTTAGCGCCACATTTAAAGTGATTTAAAGTTAACTTATTTTTTTCTTAGAAAAAGTTTTCCATCAAAAAAGAGAAATTTTAATTAAATAATAATTTAATCTAAACAAAACAAAAGTGTTTAAAACAATATTTTAAATATACACAAATTTTAGAAAAATTTCTACAAAGTTTCAAAATTTTCAATTAATAAAAACTTTAGGTATGGAGTTAAGAGGAAGATTATCTTCTAATCTTTTATTTTTGTAGCTTCCGACAGGGTGTGAAATGAAAATTCGTTCCAAAATCAAGAAGATTATCATTATCATTATCATTATCATTATCATTACCATTATCATTATCATTATCATTATCATTATCATTATCATTATCATTATCATTATCATTATCATTATCATTATCATTATCATTATCATTATCATTATCATTATCATTATCATTATCATTATCATTATCATTATCATTATCATTATCAATATAATTATCATTATCATTATTAAACAAAAAAAAATTTCTTCAAAATTTTCAACCGGAATAAAAAATAATATCTTTTATAAATAGATTTCGCATATATACAAAATTTTTAAAATCTTTAAACTTAAATGTCGTATATAATTTAGTTCTATAAAAAGGATTATTTTTATTTCAATAATAGCAAATTAAATTATTATAAGAAACTAAAGAGAAATATTTCCCGAAATTAACCTTTTTAATGAATACCCTAGTGAGATGGATCAGCATGCTGTTCAGTACTAGGAGAATATAAATCGACACAAGCACTGGGAGCAAGATTATAGCCAATACAAAAAGAGGATGCCCACTACTGTGGAACCTCGTTATAGATGATGGATGTACACGGCCATTTTTCGAACCACAATTACTTATGGGGCTATTGTCTGGGTAAATAGAACACACCAGCAAGGTTTCATTAAAACACTAAGTAACCGAAAAAAGGCTGGCTTGCGTCAGCATAACAAGGGCTATGAGAACCTGCCCAACGGCAGCGCTGGAAGTCTTACTAGACCCACCACCTCTTCACCTCCATATTCAAATACAAGCGAAGAGGACCATCCTAAGGATGACCGGTACCAAAATCGAAACTGAGGTGTTCTTGAGTCAAAAAGAAGCTTAACACTCTAACTTAACGATATCCCAAAGTAGGTATACCGAGAGATACCACGAGGTAAGCTTCACAAAAAGATTTCAAACTGAATTTAGCAACAAAAGAAGTTTGGTGGGTTTCTTAAAAACCTACAAAATAAACCAATAACCTGGTACACGGACGGCTCGCTTACCAAACACGGTACCGAAATCGGCGTGTATGGACCGAGGATAAAGTACTCAGAATCGATGTGGAAACAGATGGCGATTTTTCAAGCAGGAATTTATGCTATAGAAAGGCAGCCATCAAGGCCCTCAAATCTTACTAAGTAACCTCAAAACTGATGATGGATAATAAGCTGAACAAACTAAGCCACGAACCGGGTCTGGGTTCTTTAGGTGCTCGGTCACGCTGGAATCTTTGGAAATGAGATCGCGGACATGCCCGCAAAAAAGGGGCATCAACTCTGTTGATAGGTCCCGAACCTTTTTTAGGGTTTGGGAAAGGGGCATTATCAGCTTCAACGAAGAAAGAGAAGGAATCCCTCAATAAATCACACTGGGACAGGTGCATAGCGCTCCAAATTCCTACTGGGTAGCTACGACCAAACAAGATTTAGGGAATGTGAAAGAACAACTTGAGAATGATCACAGGAATTATTACAGGACACTGTAGGCTGAATTATCACTTAAAAAATAAACTGGGAATATATTCGAAGGAACGTTGCAGATTTTGCAGGGAAGATAAATAAACTTCTAAACTCGTCCCGGAGCAGTGCCCCGCATTGATGCACAAACGCCAAAAGTGTCTAGGCGAATATCTGATTACGGACGATGGGATAACTTCCGCAGACGTAGGCTCATTACTAAAATGTATCTCGGAGGTGGACTAAAGGAAATTCTTTAATCCAAGTAGGGGGCACAATAGATCTCCAGGTTGCAGTGCTATCTCCCCAACAACAATAATAAACGCTAAAAGAATAGCCATTAGGCAGTTCGAGTTCGCTCAAAAATTGTTATTCACCGAGGCTTATGTTACAAATTGAATTTAAATTAGTGCGCCGGCCATTAATTTTACACACATTTTTAAACTTAAATTCGAACGCCTACTCAAGAGTAAAACTGCACTTATTGTGACGCCTTTAAAAGTAACGGTTCTTCTTGCTTTTGACACGCCTTTCCGGTTTGACCAGTTGGTTCGCTCGAAAGCGGGTGAATTATGGCATAATAAAAATGTAACAGCAATTGAACCCACCTTATACATGCACGCAAAGAGCCTTACAAGAACTTCACATACAGCTACAAATAGTAGTTATGAAATAACTTTTGTCAGATCCGCTGTTGCATGACTCTGCACACTCGATTTTGTTATCCTTGCTATTCTGACTGTTGTTGTTGTGATTATTTTTGCACTTTTTCCACTTTCCTTTTACCTTTTTGCTGCAATTGTCGTTCGTCGTTATTTTCGCATGAAAGCGCTTCGTGCGAAAAAAAAAAATCCAAAGCGAAACGAATTGAAATGAAGCGAGCGAACGAACGAACGAACCGCAACTAATGCCCGGCGACATGTGCAATTCCGATTAATACTCGCTGATAAACAAGTTATTTTAATTAATCGTTAGGTGTCGTTGAGACTGAAACAATGCGGCAGCGTGTGTCCACAACTTTTCACTTGTATTTGTTGGTAGTATGTCTATACTCGTACAGGTGCACTAAAAATTGCACGCGCATATAAATATAGTTAAACAAAAGCAACAAGTAACAAATGTACTGTGTGTGTGTGCAGAGTTAATCAATGGAAATGCTGGTGTGCGTCTGTTTGTTTTGCTATGGCGGGGCTGTAAACTTTCATATCGATTATACACACAATTTCATATCGAAAACGCTGGCAAATATGGCAGTTTGTAGAAAATTTTTAAATTTTTTTCTTATTTATAATTTAAGTGCAAGGTGTTTTAGAGAACATTTCATATGAAGGCAAGTTCAAAATCCACTTCTTTGAATAAACAAATTTTAATAAATTAACAGCGTTCTATAAAAGATAGACACAATTTTTTTAATTCTAGCGAAAAAAATGCAACTTATGAAAAATTTATGAATTTTTTAAATTGTGCACAAAGTTATATTTTTTGCTAGAAAAATGTCTGTAATTAAATTGAAATAAAATAAAAATTTTATATAAGAATAGTAAATTGCAATATTTGGTGGGGTTATAAATATGCACTGGCTTGTCCTGCTGTGCACACAGAAATGTTTAGTTGCTGTCTACCTTAAATTTAAAATTATATTGAAAAACCATTTGCTTTTGATAGCCACCTACCAATTCCACTGTGAGTTGAAGCTGTTGGTTTAAGCTATTATCGCAAAAAAAAATATGTTGTTTTTATTATTTAATTTAATTTTTATTTTAGCCATAGCTTACTCCTCTATGCATCGCTTTGTTGCGCTTTGTTAGCTTTTAAAATAAGTACCCGCATTGTATATCTCCCATCTTATTTGAATTTATTGCTTTGCTTTGGATGTATGGCCAACAGGGCGTATACGTAACCAAACCGATAATTCTACAAATATTTTGCTCTAGGTATTATTTTATTTGATGCGGTATACACAATTTTTGGACGTTTGCTTTTGGTCTGGTAACAGAAATAGTGGTCTCGAGTAATTTTTGTTAGCTTACTTTTCCTTATTCTGAATATTTACACGTAAAATATCTCTTTTTGACAGACACATTAGCAGTTAGCACTATTGTAAGAGTAGCATATTTTTTTTTAAGTATTTTCAAAGTGTTTTATCATATCTAATTCAGTTTTTATTAGGTTCAAAGGGCGAGTGAAAATCAAAATCTATGACACTCACAAAGCAAAAATGTTAATATTTCGAGCCTTCTCTCTTCAAAAAAAAAAAAAACTATATCCCATACGGCGGGACTTTAAAGAACCAGATGTTTACTTCATAGGCCCATAGCCCTAGATTAATAAACGAATATATGAGAAATTTTTGTGGCTATTTTATACCCGTTTTCCATTTGCTTTCTTCGAACAAAGGCATCTCTTTCATTATTATTACCAGCAAAAAAAAAACACAGAAAAACACCAGCTTATTTTTTCTCTGATCTCGGTTACTTTTTTGTAAGACAAGAGTTTTTGTAGAATTGCTTTTTTGTTTAAGAAAAGATGCCTTCGTTTGCAGAGATGCAGATCAAATATAAAAATTGCTATCAGAAATTACGATCAACTGAAAATGAAGCAAATATGTACATTTATTTTTCTCAAATTATTTAAAATTTTGAGTATTACTGAGTGAAAATATATCCCTAACATATCCATGAAAAATTGTTGAATTCAGCGGTTTTGCAGTCAACTACAAACATTCAACCAAATCGAATTTTCACATTTCCACTAAAGCAATTACAAACCTGATTTGCTTGCAATCTAACAGGACCTCCATTAGTTATTTACTCATATACATGCCACAAATTGCAATTTCGCATTTAGCAATGTCCCACAGCGACGGCGATTAGTACTCCGCTAACGATTGTTGTAGTACGTGTAATAAAAACCACAACAAACAATCATATATTATGTGGCATGCAACAAGCCGAGAAGAAGGGGAAACAGCGCAACCAGATTAGTGTACACAATTTGGGTGGAAAAAGAAAATGTATAAATATTGTTAGTTATGAGTAATGAACTGACGAGCGGCGGAAAGCGACTGGACAGCTGACAGCGGATAAGTTAAAAGCGGATTAGCATGTGTATGCCAAAAAGGAGAGAGTACAAGTCAGAGAAAGTGGGAGAAAAGTAGTGAATAGTTGTGCCAAAAGTAGATGGTGGCAAGGTGAAAGCAGCTTAGAAGCTAACCAAATGCGCTTGAGTGGTGTCAAACATGCAACAAGCGGTGGCAACACAAAGCCAATAATGCTCGTTGAATGCATTAGGTTGGTGTTAGGGTGCGAGTAGCGCGCATCGAGTGCCATGTTTTGATACATTAAAAGCTAATGCTTTGATGGAAAATGGAAGAAAATACCAAAGCGTATCGCTGTCGCGCTACGATTACCAATCTAAATGTATTGCATTTGCGTGCGACCAATGTCATGTAACTCCAAAAGTAATGCAAAAAACAAAAACATAAAACAACTGCATTCGAACAACAGCAGCACCGCAGCGCTTCGATGACAATCAGACAATGCAAGTTAATAAAATGACACTTTCCGACATCGTCGCGCACACCCAGCGTTCGCACTCAAGTCATAGTTCACAGTCAGTGTCCTCGACGGACTCAAGCGGCGCGGTCACTCAAGCGGAAATACGAACGCGCACGAGTGCAACGCGTCACGCATAACAATTTCCGTTTGCAATAAAAATAAACTTGTTTGAAAGTGAAAAAAAGAGCTTTGAATACGAAGTTATGTTACTTGCTAACAACGCGCCGCTTGTCGTACGTAAATACGCGCAATTGCCACGCACCATCGCCTTGCACGCGCCGCCGCGGGCAGTGCGGCAAGTGTTGCTTATCGTGCAACTGCTCACTGCAGTAGCTGCAATCGCCGTAGACAAGTCGGATGGTGGCAGCAGTGCGCTACAATTCGAACAGCCCGCCCAGCCATTGCTCGATCACACGCAGCCACATTTTTTGGCCAATCGTTCGGTGATTGTGCAACTCTTCGAATGGAAATTCGCCGATATTGCGACGGAGTGTGAGCAGTTTTTGGGACCGCGCGGATTTGCGGGCGTGCAGGTAGAGTGCTCGACTGTTGAGCGCTTTCATCGGCGCACACATTTTTCTAAAGATATAACGCTTTATATTTTGAAACAAAATAAATTGTATGCCTTACCACACATTTCCATTCACAGGTCTCGCCTGTTGCCGAGCACTTGGTCGTGCTGTCCGCCACCGTCCAGCATCCGTGGTGGGAGCGCTATCAACCGCTTTCCTTTCAAATTGCCTCACGCTCTGGCAGCGCCGAGGAGTTTCAGCTAATGAGCCAAGCCTGTAATGCGGCTGGCGTGCGCGTTTATGTCGATGTCATACTCAATCACATGGCAGGCGCTTATGATGAGGATACTGCTAGCGGTCGTCGCTTGCTTGAGGGTTACGCTGGTTCGACTGCCAATGCTAGTTCGTATGACTTCACAGCCATACCCTTTACTAGTCGCCACTTTCACAAGCCGTGCGAGTTGACGGACTATTTCGATGCGCATGTGGTGCGCAATTGTGAGCTAAATGGTTGGCCGGATTTGAATCATTATCGTCTGGATGTGCGCGCCAATTTGACGAAGTTTCTCAATGGTTTGGTGGATATGGGTGTGGCCGGTTTTCGTATTGACGCTGCGAAGTATATTTGGCCGATTGATATTAAGGTGAATGGATGGGGAGGAAAATGGATTTGGGAATGTTCATGGAAGAAAATCCGATTGATTTAAATGCTGTTAATCAATAAAAATTATGAACTTATCATTCATTCCAGTTGCTTTTCAAGGATATACAAAATCTCAATAGTGAAGAATTCGATTTTCCAGCTGATGCCCGACCATATGTGTATCAAGATGTTGTTGATTTGGGTGTTGATTCAATATCGAAGTGAGTTTATTAAAAAAAAAATATTTAATTTAATTTAATATTTAATCTACTTTGGTGCTTTCGTTAAATTCCCAAGCATCTAATACATAACTCTTTCTTCCCTCGTTCCAGAACGGAGTACTCCAGCTATGGCATGGTTACCGAATACTTGTACGCCGCCGAATTGGCTCACATAATAGATGGTAAAGCGCCGCTTAGTACACTCATAAATTGGGGTCCTGCGATGGGGTTCTTGCCGCATCGGCAAGCGCTCGTCTTCGTTGACAGTCATGATGGGCAGCGTGATCACAAACTTTTAGGCGCCAATCAGCTACTCTCCTATCGACAACCAAGGAAGCACATTATGGCCACTGCATTTATGCTGGCACATCCTTACGGGCGAGTTAAACGGATTATGAGCTCTTATTACTTTGCAGCAGAGCAGCCAGAACAAGGACCACCGATGGAGGAGGGTGAGGATCCAACAGAAGGTGAAGAGCAGGTGGAGGATGAGGCAGTCGTAGATGCAGATGCTGCTACTGAAAAAGAGGAGACAGAAGCTGAGGTGAATGTAGCAACACAGGCACACATTCGCACGCCAACATTTGATGCGTCCACCGGTCGCTGCGAATTCGCTTCCGGTTGGGTTTGCGAGCACCGCTGGCCTCCAATCGTGCAAATGTTGGAGTTGGTGAATACGCTCGATGAGTTAGAAGATGGTGTATTTAATTTCCAAACAGACGGTCTAAATCACATAGCCTTCTGTCGGGGTAACAAGGCCTTCTTTGCGTTTAATAATGATCCGCAGTTGGTGTACGACGCCGAAGTGGCGACTTGTCTGCCGAGTGGTGTGTATTGTGATGTGATTAGCGGTGGACGTGCGGAAGCAAACGCCGGCTGTGTTGGTAAGCGCATTGTGGTTGATGCGGAGGGTAAAGCACGTATTATGTTGCCAGCTGCGTTGGGAGCAGACGACGTGGAAGCAGCAGCCGGAAATGATTATACCGAAACGGATGTAGAGACAAATGATGCTTATGGGATTGCCGTTGGTGCAGAGGGAGAATTTGGTGTGTTGGCCATATATGAAGGATCGAGATTAGAAAATGGAGAACAGCCGGAAAAGCAAGCCGCAGAAAGCAGCCAAGGATCAACGGGAGATGAAGTTAAAGAAATTACTGCAACAGAAGAAGCAAATGAGGAGGATGCGGCGGACGCAGAGGATGTCGAAGACGCAACGGTGATAGCCGATACGCCGAACGAGGATGTGTCGCCAGAAGGATTGGAAGATGCGGCGGTGGAAAAAAATGCTAAGCTGGAAGAAGGTGCCACAGATGCAAGTGTTGAAAATACTGATGAAGGTGGAAATGGTGAGGCAGCAGACGGAGAAGGAGATGAGGAAGTTGACGGCGGTGATGCTGATGAAGGCAAGAGTAAAGACGAAGTCGCAGCCGAGGAACAAGCGGAGGATGGAGATGCGCCAGTAGAAGAAAAAGAACAGCCAGCAGTGGGCGATGAAGAATCACAAATTGACCAAACTGCCGACGAGGAAGGTGAGGAAATTGAGAAGGTGGAACCTGGCGATGAAGTAGTTGAAACAGCTAATGCAGAAGAATCCGATACACAAGCAGACGAAACCATAGCAGATGCGCCCGCAACAGCTGAAGATCCACCGACAGCAGAAGAAACTTCGGACGCTGATGAAACTGAAAAATCAAAAGAGGAAGAAGGTCTACTAGATGAAGCAAAGGAAGTGTTGGAGAAAATTGAGAAAGAAGTAACAGATGTCGTACACAAAGTAGAAGATGAAATTGCGCAGCATCTGGGAAAGGCAGAAACGGCAATGACGACAGGCATTAAAGGCGAAGCTGAAGCTGTGAGCAATAAAACAAAGGAGGTGAGTGTGGATTTGATTTTTGCTAAATTAAATTTTGAAATTGCGTACAAAGCTGTTGCAACGAAAATATGTCAATTAAAATTTTAAGCCCGAATTGCAGTGATAAAATTACAATTTTCATTTATACTTATATTTTTGTTTTGCTGCTCTTCTTTATTTTCACAGATCATTGCAAAAGCTGGCTTCAATACAAATCGCGCTAGAACTTTACAAAGGTATGAACTTCCTTCAGCGAAATCTTCACTTTCAATCAATCCACGTTAACTTCACACAAATACAAAGATATGAAATTCAACTAAATAATCTATTTGCTCTTCATTTCAGCATTCAATTGTGCAGTGTATCTCTTTTAATCAGTTCAATTTTAATAAATATTTACAGCACTTAGTGTAGGACAAGCAAGTAAAGCAAGTTTCTTTTTGTATTTACTAACATAGCAAATAAAATAAAAAAAAATATTTTAATTTAATTTAAATTTCCATTGGCAATGCACACACAAAAGAAATGCGCAAGGAAATAATAAAAAAAAAACTGCAAACGACAATTGGTAAGCGGAAAATGATGATCGGCTGATAATGTCCACTAAACACTTAAAGTGGAAAAAGTGGCAAACAGAGCTGTTACTTAGGAGAAAATAAAAATAAAATATTAGAAGTAAAAAAAATATATTTTTCAAGCACAAAAATAGCGAAAAGCCTTATCGCTAGTTGACCATCTATTTAGTTACAATGGCACAATAAGCACAGCTTCGCTACGGCAAAGTGCCACAGGAAAGTCGCCACACTTGCCTTGTGAGCGCGCTAAATCGCGATTGCTGTAACGGTAACAAAGTTGCAATAAATTGAAAACGGAAATGAAATGTAACCCATTCAAGGTGACCCAGCAGCAGCAGCAGCAGCAGCAGCACCACCACCACATACGTACATTACAAAATGTGCAATTCAATTCCATAGCACACAAATAAAAGCGGCAAGTTCCAGTTTAGCAGGCTCATGAAATTGAAGTGCTATTTAGTGGCAGGTTTTTAGTTTTTTTTGTGTTGCCACTGAAGTTGCTATGTTTGCTTGAGTTACAACAGTGAGTGTATGAATATTTGTGTGCAGAGTTATTTGTGTGGCACCTGCTTCGTTGCCTGCCTACTTATCCACAGCACACTTTTCCCCTTTTTCACTTCGCTTTGCTTTTTCACCACCTACGCCCGCTAACACGCTTTCCAACTGAATTCGAATAGTTTCGCTATCGTTGAATTCAATTATGGCTCTTTTCTACAACATTACCTTCAATACTTACTTCGCAGTTGCCAACAACTAACAAGCACGAGCAACATAATCAGCTACTACTACAACTCGTACATAGAATGGCAACAACAATAACAATAATAAAATGAGTGTTGTTCCAACAAGTATATTGTCAAAAATTGCAATCTCTCTCTCGGCACAACTGCCGCAAAGTTAATGTCCCAATGGCGTTTGTATGTATGTAGGTGTATTTATTTAAAATGTTTATATCACCATTTTCTAGTTAGGCAGCAGTAAAAAAGTCTTGTCAGTGATGCTATCACTAATCTTTGGGCACAGTGCGGGAGTGAGTCACAAGTTTAAGCGGCATTACCTTTGACATTTTTAAGGTGTGAAAGCAAGTAAGGCTCTTGGATGTGAAGCTGCCAAAAGACTAGTTAAAGTAACTAAATACCAAGTTGGTCCTGCAAAAGTCCTTTGCCTAAGCAAATTGTAATTACAAGAAACTATGACAAGGTTGCTTATGACTAGGAATATGAAGCATAGCACTGTTGTAATCATCCTAAAAGCTTACAAAGATTTCTCAATCTCCTGTATGTAGCGCCTTAAAGTATGCCACAACAATTACTTTAGACTTTTTTGTACGTACTTCAAATGCTTAAGATCATGTTGTGCAGCATAGTTTTAAGCACAGCAGGGTTGCACATAACATGTAAATTATGCGTATCCAGCACTTGATAAGCCTTCAGCCGTCGAGAGAATAGCTGCAGAAATTATCGCTCACAAAAAACATGCCCATACAGAAAGTTCATCGTGTAAACCACTATTATGTTTGAATACTGCTCGACGAACGCATAGTCTGAGTCAAAAAAATATTTGAAACTTAGAAACAGGCTTCGAGAAAAAGTCGACCATTTTTTTTTTGTTTAATGTAAGCCCAAAGATGAGACAAAAAACCATAGCACCTCTACATTGTATATTTCTGCGAATACTAGAACTATACGCCCCTAAAACATTTGCTGGAAATTTTTAGAAAACGCGACTAAAATCCTAAACAATGGCAAACTTTAGATATAACTTTGTTAACAAGATTTCTTAGTTAAAAAAAAGAGCAGGTTTTTGACTACCGAAAGCTTTGCCTATTTCAGTTAAGCCTAAAAGTATGCAACACTTAAGTTTTAATTCCAAGTTTCATAGCTTTTACAACACCTCTGCCCCTGTGTTTGTCTCACTCCATTGTCACAGGAGGATATGCAAATAGCACATAGCAATGCCAGCTAAATAATCAATGAAATGCTGCCACAGGTGAGCAATTTTTGTGCCAACTCACTTTTGGCTATCATAAACAGAGTAAAACTTAGTTGGAAAGTGTGTGAGGTCAATTGTGTCAGCTGTGTCCAATGCACGCAAAATGCTGGAATTTTTTTAAAACAAAAAAAAAATCCCCGAAAAAGGCGAGATGAAAAACTTAGGGCACACAAGGTACGAGTAGTATGAAACGAAAATATACAAATGCTAGTTTTTTCGGCAAGTGTTTTCTTTCACTTCTGGCTGCCTAAAATCTTTACTATCACATCTTTCTCTTTTGCGAACTTCCTACAACCTTATCAATGCTGCCATTTACTAACCCAATTTAAAGTGAGTCGTTGGACAAATGAATTTACTAAAGTGCTCAATGAGCTTAGTACTTGTTGCTAGTCAGAGATTTTGTGTGCATGTCTGCCATTCAACCATTCTTGTATGTATTTTTGCCCATTACGATTGCAACTCACCCACACCTGAGCACTTTTTTGTTTGTATTTTTTTTTTTGTTACACAACAATAGAAATTTTCTTGAAATTGGATTGCATTTGTTAACACTTGAAGTCAACTTGGCTGACTGCATTCATGCATATGTGAGTGTGCGTGTGCATTGGTAAGTGGGTAATAGCTCAAGCTTTTTGTATGCGTAACGACATTTAATAGTAAGTATAACATTTTTAAGTTCGTTCTTAGGTAAAATAACTTCGATCGATTGCGGAAAGCGATTGCATGGAAGATGGAGAATAAACTTGTGGTATTTATTTTATTTTTTTATTGCTTTTGCTGGTGTTATTGCTTTGGAAAAATTGTAATGCGTCTGCAACGGTTGTGGCAAGAAATTGTATTTAAAAATTGCTTGTGGCTAACAGGTGCTGAGGCGTAATTGAAAAATTGATAAATAATATTTGGGAAAGTGGAAGTATAACATGGTAGGACGGTGACTCGTTGTGAATATTCTCAAAATATTTTTTGTGATAAATTGTTATTTTAATAAAACTTAAGTTCATTTTACAACTTTCTACAGCATTCAAAATCAATTTTATTATTTTAAAAATTCGCCGAAATTTGAAACATTTAAAAAATCTGTAGAAAATTCCATCAAACGCAGTGCATTTAATTGCTCTCTTCGAAAGTGTAAGTTTTAAGTCGCTAAAATTTTCGGTTGTTTTTAGGTAATTTTTCTTCTTCACGCAACGCATGTAAGGAATCTATTTTTATAATGCTGAGCGGCTTTACTAGTGAAACTCTTTGTTATGTTCAATGAGTAAAAGATGCATTCACAATTGTGTTCTTTTGAGACTTTCTCTTTCCAGCTACAACTCAAACTTCTAATTAAATCGATTTTATTGCAATTAAATATAAATATATTTCAACATCAAATTTCCTTACCCTCGCGCTCTCTTTTGCCTGTGCGAACACAATTACCACCACTTAATGCACAAATAATGTTGGTAGTAGAATTGAATTTGCGCTGAAAATTGCGATATGAGTAGATTATAGCGATTGCATTTCAATGCGCCGCAAAGTATGCTTTAGTACACTTCATTATGCGTTTAATATTCAGTGAAGCGTTGCATTTGTAGCAGCAAAATTGTTTTTTTATTTGTTGTCTAATAACTGCTATGGCTGAATGTTACGAATTTTTGTTCGTTACACAAAGGTGATAGAACTGATATTAAGTAGCAAGAGTAATAGTGATTTTATATGATGAAAGTATTTTTTTTGGATAAAATGACGTAGCACTGATATCTGATTGACTGTGGACTACTTTATAGACCTGCCTCCTGTAAAACATTGCTTTAACATCTTCGAAAATAGCGAAAACGCAATAGCTGCCAATAGCTGTAACATCAGCTTGTAAAAGATTATCATATGATTGCTATCAATAAGACTGCGCCTGAAACTATGTCTCAGAATATAAACCATGAAATATTTAAAAATATTCTTTGATATATTTTAATGTATTTTCAAAGTATTGCGGTATAGTTTTGAAATCATCATTATTTTTATTGTAACTCATCATCGGTTTTACTTTTAATATTTTCTTTCTTTCTAACGTAACGTTTTCTTTTCATATTACAACGTTAGTTTAAAATTAAAATTAACAGTAAGATGTGCATATATTCCACATACGATCCACAACGTCGTGACATGCGCAGTGGGAAATTTTGGCAAGCACAACACTGCCGCTGTTATTAACCGCTGGGCAGTGACATGGTTGAGGAGCAAAAAAGACCCGACTTTTTTTTTACATGTTAAACTAAAACTAAAAATGTCTATATTCTTTGGTAATGTTGAATGCAAAGTCAGGTTAAATATATAAAAATGTTGTATGATTATTAAGTATAAATAAAAAATTTATTCCAGCAAATCACAAGAATTGTTAATTGTTTTGTGCTATAAGTGTTATAGAATGTTCGATTTTAAAAAGTTTTTTGTACAATAAAATTTAATAAATTGATGTTTATCGATTATTGTTTTAAAAATTGTTCTCTTAAAGTTTATTAGTATTTTTAAAATTTTAGTTTTAAGAAATAGTTTTACACATCTGTTGCTTTCAAAATTGCCGCTTAACATAAATTCCACAATTCCGCTGTTACTTTGCATGCGCTTAACTAACAGAACTGTGAAAACGAACGAAAACATTGCTTTAGACATTTTCGGCAAAAATACGGAATGTAACAAAACCGAGCTGTGAAGTCAATGCGATTTCAGTACGACGATGGCAAGCGAACAAGTGGCAACGCGAAGCGGTGAAAACAATATGTTGCTAACGGTTTACAACGCCTGATAACGGTAAAGTTAATAGCTTAACTGTGAGTGTGTTGGGTTTAAGTGATTGAAGAGTTGACGTGTAGGTGTCTTAAAAATATAATAATAAATTTAAAAAAAATTAATAATAAAGCGGAAAACAAGAATTAAACTGAAAATGTGAAGTTTTTGAAAACAAGCAACACAAAAGCCTGCACGTTTAAGTGTGCCACATCAAACTGAGAGAAAAAAAAAATTAAATAAATGCCTAACGTGAAGGAAAAGTTGCACTTAGAGCGTCACTACCTAAAACAAAGCTGTTGTGTGTATGTTGAGCGAGTTGAAGCGCCAAAAAGTATGCGTTGCTATTTATTTGCTTTTTTTTTTAGCGCAGCGTGTAGCTGGAATTTTTTGAATTATTAAAACTAATTCCTTTTTTACTCAACTTAATTAGGCTTTACACATACATACATACTTGCATATGTGAGTGGGGAGTGTCTGTGTGTGTGCTCCTTATTTGAGTTGCATCATATACAAAGTGAAACTTGGTCGGTATTTCGAAACTTCTTTCTGTGTAAAGGAACCTTTTTCTTTGACAGTTTCTGTATAAGTAAAAAATCGAAAATAATATTAAAGAAGCTATCAGCCTCATTCGAAAATGTTCTAGCCCTTTGAGGCAGACATTCAAAGCGTGTGCCCCTACTATGTACTAGTTGGTACCCATAAATATGCAACATTTTATTACTGACTGCACTTCGCCAGGCGCCAGCAGCTCTTTCCAAATTTAGGTCTCATATTTTTGGGATTTGTTTTTTCTTTGCTGAACAGCATTTTCCACTTTGCATTCTGCACTCTATTCACAGTCCATTAAATGTGTATTTTATAGACAGTAGACAGCTGTTTGTGAAGGAGCGTAAAATTGAGGGCACACTTTTAGGCGTTTTTTAGTTTGATGTTACGGAATTCTACACATTTTAGAAAGGAATGTTTGCGAATAGGGATAAATGTAAGTTAAGCGCATTATTGTTGAGCGTACATGTTAGTTGAAAAAGTACTTAAAATATTAAAAATATCTTTTTGGGCTGAATGCAAATGAAATAAAAAAATATTGGTAATGGATGAGATAAGAAGTTGTGTAGGATATTTTAATTGTATGTATGTATGTATGTTATTGGCAATATATAATGATGTACATACATATGCGGGAACGATTTACTGTCACCACTTGTTAGTTTGGTTTGGAGATGAATAGGTTTCGGCCTTGCGTCATCTTCGGTGTTGAACAAGTAAGAGAAATTCACTAAGTCGGAAATGCATAATCCTCTTATTTTTTGATATTTTTTAAATTAAAATTTTTCTAATCTACGGCTTAAAACTGTTTGAGAGGAAGTGTATATTTGTAGGGATTGATATCTTTGTGTTCAATAACATACTTTAACTATATGTTAGAGAATTTTTTCATTGGATATGGGGTTGTTATGCTAGAAAATATGCCTACAAATATGTACCAGCAAAACTATTGGAATCTATGCACATAAATTAGAGAACACTTTGCTTTTAGATAAATATTAGTTGCATACTTTTAGACCAATATTTTATGCACAAATACCAATATCGATAAATTTACATTTCTTTCAGTTGTCCAACTAAACATTTTTGTTTATTTAGGGCCGTTTTCTTATCTGCCTTTTAATTTAACTACTGTTTTAATCTCTGAACCACAATCCTAAAAGTATGCAGCGCTTCACTTTACACCTAGAAACAAGTTTTAAAGGTGATCTTAACCACAATAGAGTAGCGAATTTGTTAGATAACGCGCGCATACTTTTAGGCTTGTGGTCCAGAGATTAAAATAGCAGTGAAATTTAACAAGCAGATATTTTCAAAATTTCTATTAATTTTAATCAATAAAGCTGCATATGCTTGTAATATTTTTTATGGTTTTAAAGTCAAATATGCCTTTATCGTTGCATACCTTTAGGAAACAGCAGATGGTAAAAAAATCCCCCAGCAAACCATAAATCCTATTTGAAGGATGTTATTAATTCTAAAAAAATATGTTATCATGTTTTCTTTCCCTCAAATAGTCAACCACTTATTTCTGCTCAGTCAGCGTATTGATAAGCTACTTTTAGGCGCATCACTGCTGACAATAAAACACGCGCATCAACAAGAATAACAAAATAATTCACCCAACGCAAAATTTAATAGCAAATCATTACATTGCGTTTTTTTTTTTGCCTATTTTCAGGCGAGTTGACTTAACAGCCTCATAGTGGCTATGAGTTACTGAGTAACTACATAAATAAATGAATGCATGCATAGACGAGCAATAAATAAATAAGTAAAAAGCAGTATATATTTAGTTAAAATTGAATGAAAAAGAAAAAAAGAGCAAACGAAAAATATAAAATGCGTCGAAACGAAGTTGATCAGTTAAGCGAATAAAGCGATTGTCGTGCGAAAGCAAACACGTGCATTGCCGCCTGATTAATTGCGAGGGTAAGCGATTTGTTTTTGGTTTTGTTGTAAAAGTTCGATTTGAAAACGGTGCACACCAGTTTCAATTTGATATTTTTCTGTTGTTTTTTTTTCGTTTGAGGTCCTTTTTTGGTAAGCCAACATTTTTTAACTCATCTGCGCTAGTCACTTTATTCTGTTTTATTATTTTTTTTGCTTCGTTGGTGGAAAATTGCAAACTTGTGTTGTTGTTCCGAAGAAAAACAACGTTATACAAATCAATTCGCCGACAACTGAACGCACAACCAACTAAACCACCAAACAGCCAAATAATCAATCGATCAAACCATCAGCCGAACCAATTCATTTTAAACTGTTGTTGCGCTGCTTTCGTGCTATGCGTGTGTGTGAGTGTATTTGTTGCGTGCATTTGGCGGCGCACTACTGAAAAATTGATTGCAATTTAGTTAATTGAAATTTACACTGTGGCATTAAAATTAAATGCGTGATTTTTTGGTGTTCGCTGTATTTACGGAGTTTGCCGGGTGTGCGCGAATTTGGAAAATAGCATTTGTTTACTGATTCATTGACGGCAAAGGTAAGTTGCAGAATCCAAAACCAAACTCATTGCTATTTTTCACAGCCCTTTTAAACTAATTGTACATTATTTTTTGTTGCTTAAAGGCTGAATGTTGACTCTGCATAGAATATTTTCATTTGGCTTCCTTGATTTAACCTAAATTTGCCTTACACAGTGCGTTATTCTAACCTTTTGCTACTAGATAAAAAAAATTGTGAGCAAAAAAGCAACAAAACCCAACGCACAAAAGAGGTTTACTATGATAAACTCTCAGTTTTGAGGAATTAAATAGAGACGTACTTATACGCCCTGCAAAAAATTGTTGCCACATAATTTGTGATAGCACAATTATATAATTAGTTATACGTAGTAAATAGCAAAGAGCAAATTTTAGTAAGTTCCAAATTACTTCAACATATTCACAGTAATTAAAATGCTAAAGTGTCGCGGTTACGAAACATTAAGCACTTGTAAAAAGAAAAAAAGAAAATAAGAGCAAGTTGAAAAGATGAAAATTGTGGTTTAATTTATTTTAATTGCCGCACATTGAAATACCGAAAAAAAAGAAATTTAAATAATTTACAAACAAGTGGTGGCTTATTAAGACGACCAAAGAAGAAGATTAAAAATGGGCGATACGTAAAAAGGACGACAAAAAATTAAAAAAAAAGTAAAGTATTTGCTCTCAACAAAATTGTAATTAATTTTAGTGAACTACACAAAAACAAAAAATAATTCAAATTAATGAGTATTGTAGTAGCGCGATAAAGTTTTAATGGAATTAAATGCTTAATGACTACCATAGCGCAATAAATTTAATTCTGTAGAAAAAAGAAAATTTTATATTAACATACTTTTTCGGCGAGAGTACAAAAAAAAAATGTATTTAATGAGAAAATGTTTATGAAGTAGCGCTCAAGTTGTGCAATTTAATGCTACTTTTCTAGTTGTAATCGATAACAACTTTATTTTTGTCAGTAAAGATTTATTGGGTTTTCAAAGTCTTCTCCTTAAATTATACGATATCGGTCTCGTTATCCTAATCGTTGCAGATTTGGTTATTCTTATAATTTCTGTAAATTTTAAAGATACTTCGCTTTTGGTTCTTTCTTCAAAATGTCTGCCAAGAACGCAAGTAGTTTAAAATTTTTAGGAAATTCTCCTGAAAATAACTGAGTGTTTCTTTTAAGATGATTTGTTTTTATAAATTGTGCGCAGACTTTCAATGAATGGAACAAGTAAATCGTTTTCATGAAAAACAATTTGTTACTCTATCACTTTACAGCATTACAGTGCTAAGAAATATTTTCGCTTGACTTGCTTGATTGCGCATAAAAAATATGACACAAAAACTCAGACATGTGAACACTCTTAAACTTTTAAAGTATTATAATGATACCTGATTCAAAATTTGAAACTTTTTTTTTTAAATACGAGTAGTTGAACTTTCTCAAATTTTGTTATAAAATTTTTTACTTTGGGTGTGAAATGAAAAATTATTTTTTTTTTGAAAATTGATTTCATTTTAAAAAAAAAAGGGAAGAAACTTTTTCAAATCGCGAAGTTTAAAATTTTTTTGGAATTTTTTATCAATATGATAAATTACTTTAGAAAAAATTTAATATTAATTTTTACTACACTTTGGCAGCCCATTACTCGACAAATAACCACCGTATAAAGAAAAAAATTGTGCGTATAATTTCATATTTCACATAAGTACAATTACCCGTAAATGTGAAAAAATTCTAAAGCATCACCTCTTTTTCTCCAAAATTAAAGTTTACTTCTTAAATGCTTATATTCAAGCTCATTAAATTAAACTAATTTACTCTACATTAACAAAAACAACGAAAATCAGAACTTTCCACGGCATTTAATACATAAAAGTCTCTCGTAGCTAAAATGGAGAACTTTGTTAAAATACGTATAAAATAAAATTAACATAAAACATACAAAAAATAAGTAAAGAAAAAAAAAACATGCAGGAAATTGTATACTTCTTTGGCTGGCAATGAACTGCGTGACTGCGCCATTGAATATGTCAATTTGTATTAAATGTTATTTAATGGATAGTATCAATATCGATTACTGACAGGTTACTACATTCCAGCACATACACCAATACTCAAAGAGTCCAAATTAATATTGTATAAGAGTATATGTTTGAGTATGTGGGTTTGTGTGAATGGGTCTGTTATGTGACTGGAAATCTTTACCAGTTATCTGCTAGCTTTAAATGCACGCAACGCACAAAAAAAAAATGCTGACCGCCTGAAAATATGCTATTAAGCTGTCAAACATGGCAATTTTCACTATACATTTGGTACGCCAAAGTTCACACTGTCTACATGCTATTATTTACCGCTTTTGTTTATTCATTTAATTATTAACATGAAAGACGTGTTCATAAATATATACATTTATTTATACTAATATATACAAGTATGTATATGTGTGTGCATGTGTGCGCCTAATTGTATGCCTATGTGTCAGCTATTATTACAGTTAACGGATGTTAGTGTCAAATTAAATTTAGCAGCAAAAATTTACGATCGCCCAGGATGACCCTACGCACATAAACAATTGTTAAAGCAGACAAGCAAAGTAGCGAAACAAAAAAAATGTTGAAGGCCAAATAGCCAAATGGGCTTGCTACGAAGCATAGTAGTATAAATAAATTTGTAAATTTATAAACTTTCTATGCATGTGTGCATTTATGGTACATAGGTATGTATGTCGTCTGTATGCTTCGACTGTTCTGTGTTGATTTTTATTTTTTTTTGTTGGTGACTGCTTGCATAATATTTTCTAAGGCATTATCACTTATAAATATGGCTCTGCAAGAGTTCAACAGATTTCAATCAAAATCTGCGAAGACTTGCACGCAGAGATTATGGAACAGTTCAAATTAGTGAGTTTTTTTTTAGAAGGGCCCAATTCCATCTAATCTCAAACTATTAGTAAAATATTTTGAAAAATGATAATGATATAGTGTTTTTTTTCGGCTACCGCAGCTTTGCGAATTTCTTAAATTTTATTATTCACAAAATATGAACTTGATCAAATGTTTTTTTGGACACTGACGAATTAATGGATATTGAGTGTGCTTTAAAAAAATTAAGTCATACATTATTTGATTATTGTAGATACATGAGCGCGGTTAATGATTAAAAAAAAATGTTTATTGTGAAGGCATTTCTTAAAATATTTTGCGGATGCTGTTGTGGTGATATTCGTTGGTGGGATATATAACTGGTTTGTTTCAGTGGCCTAGGGCCTACTATACCTGAAGTTTGAATTAAAATGTTAAATAATTTTGTTTCAAAATACAACAAAAAAAACAAAAAATCGGCAACTATTTTAACTTTGAATTTTAAGTTACAAAAAATTCTAATTTGAATTTCACCAATTCAATGAAACAGAGTTGGGATTATTATGTATTATTATAACCACTTTCCCGCCCCACCGACACAAGGGGCTCAATCCGCATAACGTACGGATGTTTTTTATATATAAAAATCTTTTGTGTCGAGTCGTGACAGAAGGAAGTTTGTTAAGCGTCGAGATCCCAAGCTGCTCAGCTACAGAATAAAAATTCATAAGCCGAATACAAAGTTAGAGAAATGCAAAGTAAGAAAATTTCGAACGTTAGCTGTTATTAAGAGAGAATAGTTCTTTTGATTATAAAAAGTGAGTCCGATACATCAAATTTGCTGGAATGATTGTTAAAGCCTCGGCATAAACCCCAAAACGGTTCATTCAACTCAAAGTTAGTTTTGTATAGTTTCAAGAAAAGTGGTTTAAAATTTATTTGCTCTAGAAGAAATGGACTTGAGATCCATCTATTGACTAATTTTACCATAAATATTATACCTAACATTTCTCTGCGACTCGAAAGAGTAGGAAGATTAATAAGTTTCAAACGACTAGTGTAAGGGGGCAGATTGTATGGCGAATCCCATCAAAGATTTCTCAAAGCAAAAAGTAAGAATTGTTTTTGTATTGACTCTAGTTGGTCTGAGTGGACCTGACAACGAGGATTCCAAACTATGGAACCATACTCCAGTATTGGTCTTACCAATGAAGTAAAAAGTGTTTTAGTTATATACGGATGGCGGAATTAATTTGACCAACGCTTTACAAAAGCCAGCACACCCCTTGCTTTATTAACTGTGGAATTAATATGAAAATTAAAATTGAGTGCACCAACACCCAGGTCAACAAAAGTGTTTACATGTTCTAGGACGTAGTTATTTATTTTGTAGGAGGCCGGCTGAATGGTTCGGCGAGAAAAACACATGAGTTAAAATTTGTTAAGGTTAAGCGGCATATAATTAATGTTGCACCAATTGACTATGCTGTCCAAATCTGGCTGCAGCAAGGATCTTTCTTCAGCCGAGCCATAAGACTTTAGTTTCCAGCCAAACCTCTTACTACGGTTAGCATTTTCAGCTTTATGAGTTGGTTGAGGTTTTTCGGTCGACACCCTGTACTAACTCGACCAACAGGATCTATCCTTTTTCACCTGTTGGCATAAGGCGCTGTTGATCAGTAACAAATATATAATCACCGCTTAAACCATATATTTTACAAGTTAGATGAATATAAGCTCATTCTAGTGAAGTTTAATAAATTTCATAATCGCACTGAGCATTGTTTGAATGCTTTTTTTTTAATTTTTTGCACATTAACTTAAAAAATTATCTACACTGAGATTATCAAGCGTACAAATCCTTGTAAAAGAAAAATATTCACTTCTCTTTAGGTCAGGCTCTAAGGTACCTCAACTCATTGAACTCGTGTAAAAGTCATTTGAAACCATTCACATTAATTTTCATTCATGTTTTTGTGTACATAAATATATTTTTTGCAAAAAAGAACCAATTTATTATCACTGCAGTTCTTTTACAGTGATTTAAATAATAACGTATTTATTGTTTCGGAAAATAACAACAAAAGTCACATTAATAAAGTACGTAAATTACTATAAAAATGATGTTAATACCGAAACTTTTCGAAAAAATAACAGCACAAAAAGAATTATTTCCATAAACGCAATTATTAAATTCACAAAAGGATATCACAATATTTTGTGCAAGTGTGTTAGTGAAGCGATAAATATTCTCAAACAAAGATATGCGATTATTGTGATGATAAATTTGAATGGTAGAATTGATGATGAAGCTATGAAATCAAATAAATCAGCGGCAGTAAGTATTGATAGCAAGAATAAAGAAATAATAGTCAATTGAAATTTAAAATTCTCACAAATAAACAAATTTTCAAAGAGAATTTACGATTTTATTAATTTATGCTTTTATATAAACTTCACAAACTCTTATCGCAAATCTAATAAATATGCAAGATTTAAAAGCAATTTGAAGGCATTTCCAAGCAACTTAAGCGTATTAACAATAAATGTTGAAAATATGATTAAAATAATAAATGATAGTGACACAAAATGATGGTGGTGTGGCGTGTTGGAATCTCAAAAAATCAGAAGATAAAAACTTGAAGAGTATGGAAAAAAGGTTTACAAAATGAACTACAAAGCGACTTAGTTGTGAAGAAGAACGCAAATGATATGCATGAGGAAATGAAAAATGTTTTGTGGTATTTTCTTGAAATGCGTTGTCACTGACTTTGTCAATGTCAGTGCTTGGTAACGTGAAGAAAGCAAAAAAAAAAAGTTTTGTGCAAAATATAAAAATATCAAATAATGAATAACACACACGCTGCCATCATTAAAAGAAGTAGTAAAAAGTTAAATAAAAATGCGACGCCTTAAAACATTTTCAATTATTTGTGAGTACGTGCGTAAATACTCTACGGAGAGCACTTGAATAATGACAATAAAGGCTTCCAAAATGTAAAGAAAATATGTTTGGGAATAAAACGAAAAATAAAATAAATCAAAAAACTTTAAAACATAAAGTAAAACAGAAATCAGGAAATTGAAACCAGAAAGAAAACCCATTACATGACATTTAGATTTATTAAAGAGTAAAGAGTAATAAGCAGCGCGCCAAAGGCAAAAAGAGAATCTTCTTAAAAAAATGTAAGCATAGAATCATAAGAAAACATATAAGTACTCGTATTTATTTGTAGGTTAAAAATAATACATTACATATTGTTATACAAAACAGCAAACACATTAAAAATATTTCTAAAATTAGTTAACTTTCAACGAACAGAAGATTTCTGCGCAGTTTAAGTAGAAAATTTATTTATGAAAAATGCATCAGTAGATGTTAATTTGAGAGGGATAGAACTGTTAAAGTAGTCGGTGCGGCAGGAAGAATGAATACCACATTTTCAAATAATCTCTATTGCTAGAACAATGCCATAAGTAGATATACGGCAGAATAAATTGATTAAGCAAGTTTGGATGGTTCGAGAAAGATTTGAAAAGGTTTTTGTGCTCCATAAGCGGAAGACTTCTTAGAATTCATCATGAAAAAAAAAAATGGAATAAATGTGCTGGTGAATTGTTGGAAAAGTAATACAGTCTTTGTTGGTTTCTTAAGGTCCAACACTTGGCCGCCATTAACGATAAGATGCATTAAATGAGCTTAATTTGCTGAAATTTTCAGTGTTTTCTCCTGGATTACCTAAAATATCTGAGTTAGGATGATGCTTCGAAAATAACCTGCAATAAATTATTAGAGGCCGTCACTTCAGTGGCCTGTTGCAATCTTATTTTATTTGAGCAAACATTTTCAAGCTCGCCGTCTCATTAGAATGAAGTCGCTGTGTTTATTTATCTGAAATCGAATTTAAAGCAATACGAGTTATGGTTGGAAATGGTTTCTTTTATTTAGCTGTTTGCTACATCCCTCCTAATTCTGACTTATCGGTATATTCTCAACATATTGCGTTACTTACATCCTTAAGTTCAATGATTACTGCACATGACTCGATCATTGTACTTGGTGACTTCAATATGCCAGGCATATCATGGACTTTCATGGACGACTTTATCGTTCCAATTTCATCAAGGGATAGATACAATGTGTTCTTAGAAGATATGGCTGAGCTCTGTCTAAATCAGATTAATTTAACTCCAAACCATTTTGGAAACATTCTAGACCTTGTTTTTGTTGATGATATATCTAAATCATCTATGAAGAGGTGCGAACCCTTGGTTATTCCAGAGGACTCTTATCACCCTGCGATTGAGTTAAATTACGAGGTTATAGGGGATTTTGGAAATAATGTCGATAAATCAAGTAGCTCAAACGCTCGTTTTATTTTCGCGAAAGCCAATTTCAAGAAATTAGATCGAGAATTGTCAAAATTATCTTGGCCGACGTATAAAGATGATGTTGAACGTTGTGTCCAGCATTTTAATAATACTATATATAGTTTATTTCAAAAGTTTGTACCTAAACGGGTTTGCGTACAAAAGGAGCAATCACAACCTTGGTTTACAAAAGAACTAAGAAATTTAAAAAATAAAAAGTCGCGATCTTTTAAACTGTACAAAATAACTGGTTTGCACACTAACTATGTTAAATACTCAGTTCTCCGACACGCTTACTTTGAATTAAATAAAAAATGCTACAGATCTTATTTGTGCAAAGTTAAAAGGAATTTAATAACAAACCCTGCATCATTTTACGATTTCGTTAACTCAAAACGCAGAGTGACTGGTTTTCCGTCTGCCATGAAATATCAAAATACCGTGTCTTGTGACTCCCAATCAATTTCCAACATGTTTGCCAAATTCTTCAGGTCAAATTACTCCATTACTTTGCCTCTGAGCAAACCTTATCCATATAAACTTTGTCCCTTAACCTCTGCTTTTATTCCGCAAATATCTTCTGAGGAAGTATTTTATTGTTTGAGTAACTTAAAAGAATCTTTTAAGGCTGGCCCCGATTTGATCCCGACGTGGTTCCTCAAAAACTGTGCTAAACATATTTATGAGCCCTTAACTAATTTATTTAATCTTTCTCTTAGGCTTGGGGTTTTCCCTTCAGCTTGGAAAGAATCATTCATTTTACCCCTTCATAAGACCGGGAGTAGGTCCTCTATAGAAAATTATCGCGGTATAGCTAAGATTTCTGCTATTCCGCAACTATTTGAGGCAATCGTTGTTGACCATTTAACGCATTCATTATCCTCTACAATTTCTAGCACTCAACACGGGTTCTCTAAGGGTAAATCTACCGTTACAAACTTGCTCGAGTTCACAACTCATGTTTCAAATGGATTCAGAGAATTTATGCACACTGATGTTATATACACCGATTTTAGTAAAGCATTCGACAGAGTAAGTCACGCTTTACTGATTCATAAACTCGATCTCCTTGGTTTTCAACCTAATCTCCTTCATTGGATATCTTCTTACCTCATGGACAGAACACAACGAGTTCTTTTTAAAAATAGTTCCTCAAACATTATTCATGTATCTTCAGGGGTCCCGCAAGGAAGTCACCTTGGTCCGATTCTGTTTTTACTTTTTATAAATGACATACCTTCTGTAATTAACTATTCAAAAATTTTATTGTATGCTGATGATGTAAAACTTTTTAGATCGTATCATTCTGTTGAGGAAAGGTCCTTACTACAGGCGGATTTAAATAGCATGACTAACTGGTGTGAAGTAAATAACATGCCGCTAAACCTTAAAAAATGTAAGGTAATGTGCTTTTCTCGAAGGGCACTTCAACCGGCTTCTTATGACATATGTAACCATAACCTCGAACAAGTGTTTAACTTTGTTGATCTTGGAATTACAATGGATCCGAAACTTAATTTTAATCTTCACATTAATGTTACAGTTAACAAAGCCAAGGGTGTTTTTGCATTTGTAAAACGATGGTCAAAAGAATTCAATGACCCATACATTACGAAGGCTCTATTCACAACGTTAGTGAGGCCAATACTGGAATATGGATCTGTTGTTTGGCACCCGCGCTATCAAGTTCATTCCGACCGAATAGAGTCAATTCAAAAACAATTTCTGCTTTTTGCTTTAAGAAATTTTCGTTGGGATTCTCAGTACAACCTGCCCCCATATATAAGTCGTTTAAAACTCATTAATCTTCCTACACTTGCTAGTCGTAGAGAAATGCTAGGCGTAGTATTTTTAGTGAAGTTACTGACAGGCTTGATCTATAGCCCATCTCTTCTTGGTGAAATAAAACTAAACGTTCCCTCCCGAATTTCAAGACATTTCCGGCCTCTTTTTCTGAAGCCATGTAAAAGTAATTTTGAGTTAAATGAGCCACTGCGTAGTTTGTGTCAGGATTTTAACACTCACTCCGGTTCTTTTGATATTTCAGACTCACTTTTTTACATAAAGAAAACTATACTCAATGCTCTCAATAATTGATACAAACATACTTATATATTACTACTCGATCAGCTGATGAGCATTTGTTCTGTAGCTGAACAGTTTTAGATCTCGACACTTAACAAACTTCTGCCTTTCATGACTCGGCGCAGCATATGTATATGAAAAAAAATTTTTTTTTATATATCCGTGCGTCATACGGATGCGCCCCTCGCGTCGGTCGGGCGGGTATGGAGGGAAAAAAAACCGTTGGGATTATTATTATTATTATTATTATTATAAATTATTTTTTTATTTATTAAAAAGAAGAAGAAAAATATTGAAAAGATTGCAAAAAATATATTGCACCAAAAAATTCAAAAATTTTGGTTCACTCGTTTTTTACATTTGCTTTCAGTTTCCATCTTTACTCTGTCACATTAGTCAAAAGTAATTAAAAGTAGCAGAATTATTTCAAAATGTTCATTTAAATTTATAAGCCCCAAATTACAGTCACAAATTAAATATTTAATTTTTTTTAACACACAATTTGCTTGAAAACTACCGCAAAAGTCTTACAATTTTTTATTTCAAAAATAATTCTTACTTCTCTCATCAGCCACATATATGTATGTACGTAGCACAGAAAATGGTTTACCAAACAGTTATGCAGCAAGAATTTTGCGCCTAAAACTGTAGCAGCAAACCACAAACATTTTCATGAATGCGAATGTGAGTGTGTAAGCTAATTCATTAAAATTGCATGACGAGAAGGCAAAACGGATGAGAGCTAATACAAATAGATTTTCCTGTGTATGTGTGTGTGCCTGTGTGTATGTTTGAGTATGTGTGTGTGTGTCTATGCGCATGCAATGTGATAGTACAAATTTAGCAAATACATTCGAAACGACAACGAGTGCAAACTGCATGGAATAGCTCACCTGTCGTTAGTGTAAATTAAAGATTTATCAAATTGAAAAACAAGAAAATGAAACTGAAAATGACAGCTAGTGATTGAAATATTTAGTTGAGTGTTAGCGAAATGCGTGCGAATTGGCAAAGATTGCTTTTGTATAACAGAGTGGCGGCAAATGCAGAGAGTTATCCTTTTTGTATTTATAATTGAGTATTAGTGTGTATGTGTGTTTGTGTGTATGTGTGTATGTATATAAATGCAGCGCTTTGTCGGCTTAGCATACGAAAAGTGGTTGCGGAAATGGCATAACGGAAGCGGAAATGACATCAAATTGTTATTGTGATGGCGGCACTAACGAGATTTGCATGTTTTAGGCGCGCTGAGTGGCGACTAGTTTTCGCTGAAATATCTAAAAATAAACAACAAAAACTCACATTGTTTATTAATTGAAAATTGCAAACGGTTTTTGTGTTTTTGCTTCAGATTTTTGCCTATTTCGGGAAATCGTTATACATTTTTGTTTTGTTTCTTTTTTTTTTTGCAGCCACATTTTGTCCTGGCAACGATTTTAATCGAATTTCACGCCAATTTGCCTATTCATGCTCACTTAAGTGATGAAAACCGCAGCATAATCGTTGTTAGATTTGATAGTGATAGCAGTAGCAACAACAATATTGACTTCCTATACTTGGGATTTTTTTTAATATTGAATAATCAACCAATAAAATGGAAAAATATAAAAGAGTGACGTGGTTTAATTAGAAATAAGTTTGGTTCTGTACAAAGCAACAGGTGTTAAAGAATATTATTAAAAAATTTTATAAACCAATTTTATGTGTTAAGCATATGCCAAAATTTAAATATTGTTGTTGATGTTTGTTAAAATTTAATTTTACAATATTATAAACAAATTTATTAGCTTCCAGTTAGTATTTATGTTCATACAAATGCGCATGCGACCAATTCAAAAAATAAACAAAAGCAAAATTCCAGGCGCATTCTAATTTTTTTATAGATTTTGTAGTTTCGACTTAATAATAATGTTTGGCTAAGGATATTTTTTACTTGAAAATTATATGCACGTACATAATTCATTTAAACAACGAGAATTTCATGCAGTAAAACTGAATGCTGCGGCGTGTGCTTGTCTTTATCAGATATCCAGAATAATAAGTTAATTATGGAGCTCTAGAAAAGTCATACAAAATTTTTATAACAATTAAAAAGCTCAATCGATCATAAATAATTGTGTGCGAGAGAAAGTTGTTACGTAATCGATTAAAGTCAAAATTCATGAGTTTTTATTAATAGTAATTTTTAAAACTTTTTCTGAGTCATGTCGAGGCTAGCGTTCGGTACTAGCACCGAAAAAAGTCTTTAACTAGTCCCGAAAATGTTCTAATTTACTTCAGAAATATTTTGAAACTCGTTTGTAAATGGTCCCGAAAAAGTCCCGAACTAGTCCCGAACTAATCCCGTCAAAAATTCCTGAATTAGTCTCGAAATGAAAGTTAAATTTTAATTAAGCTATCGATTTCTGTAAGAATTTGGAGGCAAGTGTCAAAAATTTTGATATTTTCGAATAAATACAAGATTATAAATGGTATTCTTTTAAATGAGAGGATCTAAGAATATCACTCTAAGTAGCTAAGTACCACTTAGCTTGATCTGTTGGTTGTGAAATTAATATGTTTCCTGATTAATAATATTTTGTAAAGGTATCATTCTCTTAATTAAAAAAATATATAAAAAAATTACATATTAACATACATCGCAACGCATTTTATCACATCACACTTAATAAAAAAAGTTAAGTTACTAAAGTTTAAGATACGGTGGCTAAAATTTCCTTAAACATTTGTTTGAAGCGTTTTTTCATTTGTTGATAAAATTGTTCTTCTGCACATAAAATAAAAAAAAAACACATTCATCAATATCATATCGCATTACATCACATCACATCATAAAGAAATCTAGCTCACCTGCTCACAGGCCGTTGGCCGTTGGCCTTTCAAATTTTTTGTGTTGCAAATACAATGAATAGCAATTTGATTTATGGTATTTTCGATTTTGTACATTATTCAAAAGTGGCGATTTGTATGAAAATCAAAATAGTACGTTCCCATATCATGCCAACTGATGTCAAATCACATTATCTTCATATCATCTTGTATTCTCATAATCACAAAATCGTTGCTCCAAATAAAATGTTGTGCTTAAGAGTTTAAAAAAAGTTGCAATTGACTATTTCAAAAACATTTTTACTAGTTGTTGTTGCTGGCGATAATGCAGTCAAGCGCTGTTGAATTAAATACAATATTTTCTAGTAGTCGAGAGGACACGCATCATGTCCCAAAAGATTTTCAACTTGTTTAAGAAGAGCGAGCGTTTATTTATATATGAGTTCTCCAACAAGTTTATAGCGTAAATTGGGGTATTGTGATCGACTATTTGTGTAAAATTTTATTAAGTTAAACCTAAAAAAAATACCATGCAATTTAATGAATTAATGTATTGTGCAGCATGGTCTAAGACTAGTTTCTATTGTATTAAGTACTTCCGCAGGTATTCCATTAAAACCAGAAATAATCAAAAAATCGTTTTGTCAAAATTGAAGGGTAATGTGATATACCCTATCGGACAAAGTGATATACCTTTCTACAGTGCCCATAACTTCGCCTTTAAAAACAAAAATATTTAAATTAATACGAACTTTTATGAAAATTGGTAATAATTTAATTTACTAAACACAAGAAAAAGTTCATTATTTGAATAGAATACACAAAAAAAAACACAAACAAAATAAATAAAAAAAAAACTATATGAGTTTATTCATACTTACAAAGTTATTCACAAGGCTTATCTGTTGCAAAACGAGCTTACAGTATTTTTGCTGGATGGTGTTTAAGCCTGAATTTGGCAGAAACAAACTTTTTCCGACTTGCTTGATGCACTTTCCATAGCTTGTGTTACTCGTTCTAACTTCCTCATTTTCCTCGATTTTGTGCCTCTTTCTGGCTTTGGCCTTTACACGCTTTTGTTTATTTTTAATGCTTTCCTCCAAAGATGCTTTGCATGGTGAGACGCTATTAGCAAAGTTCTATGACATCGTATCGTGCCAGTTTCCATCCTTGTTCTCCTGTGAATCTTTATATTCATCATTGAAGGAGGTTTTGAGAGGGCAATACAATATAATATTTGGGGTATGACTGTAGAGTTGGGTTCACCCTTGACGGATTTATGAACCGCAAAATGTAAGCAAGCCACATAGAAAAAATTGGAATTTGTAGCCATTCGGCCAGGAGCCTGCTTGCTCAAAAGCGGTTAAAAATTGTTCTAATCTTATCTTCGATAGCTGTATCACTACGTGAAGGACTTGGCGACGTTGCAAATAAAATACTATACGTGTTTGATGCCCATATTATTCCCATATTCTAACCTCTAACAGCATTAATGGCTTTTTCATATTTTCTACGTTCTGCTTCTTTTTGCCATTCTTCCTTAATGTGATATACCACTTTGACTATATCACATTAACCCATCTCGAGTTTTTGATCTCAACTTTTTTTTCTATGGAATTATTTTACCAATATAAAAAACTAGCTTCAAATATTATTAAATATATTCATGAAAACCCAAAATAAATGGTAGAATTTAAAAATCTATGAAAAACTTTGGATTAATTACTTTTCGAAACAGGTTACTAAAATATTTGGATCCGCACAATAAAAAATATTTTTGCACACTGAAAACGAACCAAGCTTTCAGTGGCATGCGCAGTCTTGGAGCAACAGTATTTAACCGTTACTATTGTATTTGCAAAAAAGTTTATGCAAAACCTTGCATAGTTTAGATAATAACCTTACCCATATTACAATTTTTTTGAGTATTGTTTTAAATTAATATTAATAATTTACCATTGCATGAATTGCTTCGCGCTAGTACTTAGCAGCAGATATTGTGCATAGCTTTCGATGTAAAGAAGTTTAAAATATACTTACTTTGTATTTTTTATTGCAGAGAAGATTTCATCTGCAATTTAGGATAATTTCTAAGTAAAGAAGGTAAAATAATGCTTAAAGTAGAAGCAATGCCTTGCCCGTTAATTTAAGGCCAATAAGAGATTTCAAATTGCCTTTCATAACGATTCTGAATTTAATTTTCACTTTGGAAGACGGTTGTGCGGGAGAGTCTAAAACTTTGTGAAGATTACGAAATTTGTATTAAGTTTAATCCTTGGCCACTTTGCTTACTTGCCAGTTAAATTTGTTAAAACTTACAAGCATTTGCTGTAAATATTTTACAGTCAAAAAATGTTCTGCTATTAATTTTACCCAAAATATATTCGTACTAGCATTTTTTTTTTTTTTTGGTTTATTTATATTTTGACTTTGCTTTAAAAAATTCCACTATGCTCTTTATGCCTTGCTTCACATCCACCATCAGCTATATTCAATCTCTTCAATCACATTAGTCTCAAAACGAAAGAATGTTCGGTCTCCCCTCCGCACAGCAGCCATCGTTCGACTTCGTTGACCCATTTAAAATACCACAAATCTGCTTTCGAATTCCAAAAGCTCACTATTACGAAAACACCTGCACCAAAAGCGACCTATTCAACGACAAACATACAAACGTATGTACACAAAACGTTAATAGGGAGCAGACATAAAGGCGCACTCACACACAAACAGCAGTTATTTAGGCTATAGAGCATACGCACTCAAACACACACACACGCAGGAGTTTTAAACTTAACACGCACACATAACCACTCCATACACCAGACAAAGGTGTTTCGTGTTATATTTTAGGATTTTAGGGCATTGCACATATACATTTGTGTACACCGTGTGACCCAGACATTTGTTTGTTTATCGCTTGCGGCTCTGCGCAAATTTACACAAACATTTTAGCACAAAGCGCTCACGCTTGACGTTGCTTAAAGATTCCTATCTGTGTGATTTTGTTGCTACTGCTACCAGGGAGAGTTTTCATATTATTTGCTTCTCTGTAAAATGAGCTCTATAAAATGAGAAAAGACTAAATTAAAATGTAATTTAATAAAGCTAATCAAAGTGCGTCAAGCATCTTTCGCTCCTTGGCAAGAAAACGCTCTCATCCATCAATGAGCTATCGATAAGCAAAGAATGTGAATGAATCGCTGCGTTGCGTTTGTGTCGCGCTGAGAAATTCAATCTGGCATTTTGAGTTGAGCGTTTTCTTTGTGTGCATTTGTTGTGCAAACACCATCTGTATAAGTTAGTGAAGGACATAAATCAGTAGGGTAGAATTTGAAATTTTACATGTAGAAAAGTTGCTGCTGAATTGGCACTTTTCAGCGAATTTCGTTTTGCTAAAGGAAAAGAAAAATTTTGAGGGAAAAGCAATCCAAGGCGATGATAGGGAAAGCAAACAATTTTTCCCGTTTCAGTATACGTCTACAAAAGTAAATTCTACACTTCTGATTTGAGGTGTTCGATATGGGAGGCGAACCATCAGCATAGGAAACCAGAAAGCACTATATATTCTCTTACCTTACCACTAACACTGATCAAGTCCACGCTCCAATAAAAACCTTTTTCTCTCAGTGAAAAATCGACGAAGCAGTAGTATTGTGTGCATTTCTTTCAAGCCTTTAAGACACAATAAATAAATCATTCATTCAAACCAAAAAATGTATACAATGCTGAAAGTTCTTCGTAAAAAATTTCAGCAGCTCATGAAAGAAATTCTAAACCAAGGGCGGGAAATTTTTTTAAATTCGAAATGAAAATTGCTCAGGTTTTTCTTATGTTCCAGGGTGAAATGCTATATCAACTGACTAATAATGGGTATACCAATTTTCCTTTAAATAAAAAAGGTTTGTTGACAAGAATTTGTTATCAGTTTTTGTTCTTAGAAAATTGGCAACGTTGCAAAAATTCATGGACAAATATAAAATATGTAAGGAATAAAATAGCTAAAGCAATCTTCAAGATAAACAATACTTACAATTTTTGAAAAGTTTTTTTTCAAATAAAATCTTTCGTAAACTGCCTCGAGCTTAACAAAAAAATCAAAACCTTCAAAGTAAAAACACTGTTGCCAAATTTCAAAAATTTTTTGCTTTGCGAAAAATCAGCCGTTATAAGTTTTATCAGTTATAACAAGCAGAAAATATTACCAATACTCTGTAAAACGTGCTGTTAATTACTCCCGCAAGGATTTTTCCACGAACTTCGTTAGATTAATAAAGCACTGTTGCCAAGTTTTATATGCAGAAATAGACTACTGTGGAATAATGCTCACCGCACACTTAAAGAGTTTTCATAACACACTCGGCAAAAGTCGAATTTAAAAGTACCTTTTTCTAATTTTCCGCCAACTTGAATCTTTTCAATGCTAACACCAATAGCGAAAACAATCTAAAGAGCAAAGGCGCAAGACTGGCAATCAAAACGAAAAAAAAATATAGGAAAAAAAAATTCAAGCGGCAAACTCGACTTGAGTGAGTAAACTTGATTGTGGAAATGCATTCATTGGCACCTACAATGGCAAAATGCTACGAATAGAGAGGCACTACAGCGGCCATTTAGAGAAGTTGAGATTTGCAAGAAAGTGGCAAAAGCGATTTGAATGCAAAGAAAAAAGTGCATAAAAAGCAGTGAAACGGGAAGAAATTAAAGCGAAAACACAGAAGTGAGTGAACGGCATGATAAATAAGGCTAGGGAAAAAAAAAATTAAAAAATAACAGCGAAAAATAAAAGCAGGGCGGCTTGAGGCAGTGAATAAAAGAAGTGAATAGAAAAAAATTTGAAGGCCATAAGTACGATAAGAAACGGCTTGGCGGTTAGAAGTGAGGCATAGAAAAAGGGCGAGAAGTGCATGAAAAGCGTTGTAAATGAGTGCGAAAAGCGGAAAACGATTTCGAATGCAGCCAAGTTGCACATTAAGTCGACGCAGAATGGTTGAGCAAGAAAGTGTGAAACTTAAAGCAGTTAAAATATTGAATAGCTGCTGCAGCAGCGACGTAAAGAATGAGATGGGAGACTGAGTTTGTAAGGTACATACATATTTCTGAGAAGAAGTTGAGCAGAAGAAACGTGTTTAGAAAAAGTGAAAATAGTAAACATTTTCTGAAAAAAAAACACTAAATGAAAAGGTAAAAATAGGAGCAGCAGCACTGTAGTAAGCCGCACTTTCTTCACAACAAGGGTAGCTGTATCGTGAATTGACGCTTTCACTAACGCCAACCCGTTTTATTGCCATTTTAAATGCAACATTGCGTATTTTATAAAAATTTTTTGCTACACTAATTATTTACAACTACGCTAGAGGTGCTTTAGCGTGAAAATTTAATGAGATGTAAAGCGTTGAAGCTAACTAAATAGTAAAAACTGAAGTAAATATTAAATTTCAAAACAATTTTTGCATTGAATTTCATAGCAAATAAAAATAGTAGAGCAGACAACCGAAAAAAAAAATGTTGGACAAAGCCAGAAAAAAAACTAAACTAAAAAAGGTAACACTGCACTGCAATGTTGACACTTAATTAAATTTATATGTAGGTCGTCAAAATGTTGGCGCCACGAATTGCTAAAAACCCTACTTTACTACAAAAAAAATTCAGCAAAAAATTGTGAGCGTAGTTGCTCACATATAAGTGCACATGAACGTGTGAAAAATGCAGCTGCACTCACGTGCTCACAACTTCACTTTGCACTGCTTTGCATTGCGCGAATTGCTAAACGGTCTGACAATATATCCTCCACCTTCGCGACGATGCACACAAATGCCGGTTTGCGCGTGCAATCGCGTGGGTTCTGTTTTGTTTTCAACGGCCACGTCACACTCATCACAAGTGTCAATAATGACAAAAGTGAACAGAACCGAAAGCAAAAAAAAAACAACAAAAAAACATTGCAACTTGAAAATAATGCAAAAAATAGCGGCAATAAATTATAACGGCGTGAGTGAGCAGACGAGTTGCATGCAACCAAGCGGCAGATAGAATCGGAAAAGCGTGATGAGAAAGCAAAAAATGGAAGCAACCGCGCTAAAGCAAAGAAGTGCAGCAAAAAGTGAAAATACAAATAACATAGCAATAAAAAAAAGTTACCCATCATTTTAAGCGCAAAAACAATTTTTTTTTAATCAAAATGTAAAACATTATTGTCATTGCAAACAAATCAGTGGCTTTATATGCATGTCGATAAACAAATGAGTGTTCGTATAACGACGAAATGGCGGTAATAACAAAAAGGGCTTCAAATAATTTTCGCTTTTCATTTACAAATTCATACTCGTATTTAATTTTAATGAAAGTTAAAGGCAAAAAAGAAACTATAATAAAAACTTGTCGTTATTTGGTGCAAAAGATCATTACCTGAAACTTGGCAACGTTGAGAGTTAAAATGCGCTGTTGCCAATTTTCATGGGGTTGCCATCATTTCAGCCAATGTTTTTGTCGCCCAAATTTTTTGATAAATATTAATAATAAAAAAAATACATTGTCATTGGCATTGCTTTCCGGAAGGGCGGCGGGAGCTTGGCTATGTCGACCGTTTGTTCCATGATTTTCGATTTCCATTTTTTCGATGGCCGGCTGAGATTCGCCTGAAAATTGCTAGTATAGATCACAACCCTAGAACATTTATTCATAGCATCCACTATGATAAACAACATGAATAAATTAAATTAAACTACAGCAGTTGTGCAGTTGGAGTTCAGTTTGACTGAAAACTTGCAACAGTGCATATTTTAAAGCGCTGTTGCCAATTTTCAAAAGCGCACAACTTTTCAGTAGAATCTTATGTAAAAAAGTTTAGTCTAACCGAATATGATATCCATTTCAATTACTGCATTCGAAGGACGCCGATCAACTACAATCATGCAAAATGTTGTCGACAACCAAAGAAATGAGTTTTCCCATATGGCTTAACTAATAAAATGGTTATGAAAAATGAAAAGAGAAGCATAAAGAAATGTTTACGCGATTTTTTTTAATAAATACATTTGATTGAAATTAAGGATGACTTCAAGTGGCAAAGTTCATAAGCTGAAAATTGCAGACGTTGCTTGATTCAATGCGTTTATTGCCAATTTAGTGACTTGACACAATGCTAGCTGATCCCTTAATAAAGTAGTTTTTACACTCTTGCTAAAGTTTAAAAAATCTTAATGTGCTTGTAAAGAAATCGCACAGTTGTGAATATGTGTTGGCAAAATTAAAAAAAAAAAATGTTTCTAAGAATAGCTACCAACCCGCCAGTCCCATGAGTTTTTCCATACCCAAGCTTGTCATACTCGCTTACACTGCCGATCATGCATAATTCTCATATTTGTTGCTCAGTGGCCTTCCTTACATTTCGGTGTTTAATGGATTTGCTAAAATATTGAGTGTTTCAGAACACAAATTTGGTATTTAAGGTAATCAATCATTTTGTGCTTTTTTTTTGTATCCTCCACTACACACATACTCAATCAACTGTATGAGCTTACAGAATAGCAATTCTAGTTAATAAAATATACACAATAAACCTAAAAAGTAGCTCATTTCACTTTTAAACATTTGTATGAACTGGACCGCACTCTACTTTGCATGAGCCAAGACAATCGGTAAAAGTTCTTTTAATCATTAGTCTAGTGAAATGTATTTCCAATTGATAATCAGTAAAAGTTTTTTGTTAGTCGTTACCATGAAATTGATGAGTGAACTATGGCAGGCATTGTTTTCTTGTCGGCAGTAAGTTGTCTGGATATCAGTACCGTGTTGAAAGTGAACTAGAAGATTTATTGTTGGTTTTAGTTGCCATGCGCCACAAATATCTCACACTAGCATGACAACAAAACGGCAATATGAGGAGCAAAGGGCGAGTAGGTAAGGTAAGTATACAACAGCAAGTAGAGCGTACTATGACGAAGTTCACTTACAGTACAAGTAATTTTTGCGAGTTTGAAAAAATAACGATTTCGATGAATCTCCACTCTAGAGGAAAGCCAATGTATTCCATTTGTCCATCTCAAAACACTGTGTTACGTTACATGCGCCATTGTCAGTTAAATTTGTTTCCAAATGACTAGCAAAGGTCGGCATGTAGCAGAAATCGATAATATTTAGTTGACAAATGACAGCGCAGAGCATTTAATTTATAATTCCGACAAATAGCAGCCACAGCAGAAACCAGTAGTAAGGTAGAACTACGAAAATATATGACGTGTGGAAAAAAGTTCACAAAAAAAAAAATATAAAAAAAACGAGTATACGACAAAACCAACATGACAAGCGAAAAGAAACCAATCGAGCATTTTCTTATATGTGCATACGACTATTCAATATCACCAACATACTTTCGCTAACAAACTCAAACACGAATGTCGCAGGATCTTATTGTATTTTTTGTATAAGAAAGGACTTTCCAGACTATGTCGTATGTGTTAGTCGCGTGTGTGTCCATTTAACCCACAAAATGTTAGCCACATTATGGTTAACATACTAAGTTGTCTCCATCATAGTTCAATCAATAACGCACACATAAGTTTGCTAACGCTATAAACTTGTGAAAACAATGTCCTTGAGTGAGTGAGTGCGTGTGTGCGTGTGTGTGAGCGTAGTGTGCGAGCGTAGTGTGGAGACGTAGATGTCTTGTAAGAATGTATTAGTCTCTTAGGACACACTCATCGTTTTTATGTTTTTTTGTGTTTTGCGCTGCCCTAACAAAATAGTTTATTATTTTCATTATAAGATAAAAGGAAGAGTAAGCAGAAAAGAGATTTGCCCTTACTATTAATTTTTCAATATGGCCTATTTGCTACTAACAAGCATTTTGCATACATCATTATTTTGCTGCTTTACTTGTGCATTGAACAAGGTTTGTTGCTATGAGTTTACTTAAGCTAAAATCTCAATTGTCTTTTGGGAAAAGTTAAAATTCGACTAACCCAATTTGGTCGTTTGATTCATAGCTTGGAATTGAATTACAAGTTAGAGAAATTGTGTGAAGTAAAACATGCAAAAATTTGAGTACATCATCCATCAAATATTATGGAAATACTTGAAGGTGACTTTGTCAGTGTGCAGTATATGAGTGCGGTTTTTTGAAAGGTGAAACATATCATTTATCGTTACATTCAATAAAGCAGCAATTTAAATTTTTTTTTATTTTTTTTATTTTTTGTATTATTATTTTTGGGTTAGCGTGATAATTTTTTATCTACAACACGTCTCAAGGTTTGCTGCATGATCCCCAACTATAACTGTTATTCTAGCTCTTCTCTGCTGGTTCGTCCGCCTATATCCTTTTTTTGCATTCAACGCCCTAACACCGTCAACCGCTTATTTTGCTCTACACAACGCTCGAATTTCTTATATTACTTGCTGTTGCTGACCTTATCGTTGGCCAGCGCATACAAATGTTGTATTAATATGAATGCTCGTCAAGGTAAGGGTCTGTGTTGAGGGGAGAGTAAAAAGTCTTGTTTCACTTGCGAAGTAGTTGAACTCAAACCAATTACTTTGTGTTTACGCTGCTTTATGAGTATCATAAACTCTACTTCCCAGCCTTTATGCGGTCGTTTGGTTTTTTCTGCCTTTTTTTTTTTTGCATGACTCCTTTGTCTTTCCTTGTTATTTACCAAAGTGCTTGAGCAACTCTAGTTGTTGTTGCTGCTTTTAAAGTCATTATTTATTTTATGTGTCCTTATTTGGCGTGATTTTTAACACATTTCAGACAAATAAATTTTCCTTACATCGCGGGCATGCTAGCAAGTTGGTCCTTTTTGATAGCATGAATGTTATGAGCGCTACGAAGTGCCTCCATAAATTTGACACTTGAGTGCTTCGTGATTGTTATGAACCACACTTTTGCATTGAAAGGAGTAAATATGGCAAGCCAGTGAAAGTTGTAAAGTTGAAATCACTCTTAAGGTTTAAATTTTATATATGTACATACATACATACATGCATTTGCAAGAAATTTGATTACTGACCGCTGAAGTACATTTTAAGATATTTATTGTTGTGGTTGCTTATTTTTAATGATTTTTGGCGAGCTTTGATAATAATAATATTTTTTGTGCCTTTCTCTTACTTATGTATGTATATATGAAGCTGTCTGCGGAAGTTACATAAACATATTCTTTAGCTCACAACACGTGCTGATGTTCCTTCTTTTAATTACACTCGTTAGTTTTCGATTATTTGGTTTTCACTTGACGCGTGCCCTATATCCTTTTTTAGGTCCTAAAAATTTCACAAATATTTAGTGAACTTAACATAAGCGAATATGTTGGAAAACAAATTTTTGCTACTGCAATTTAATTTTTTTGAGTTTTTTTTATTTGCTTACCGAAAATTAAATTTACTTGCTTACGATACGTCATATATGTTGGCTAAGTGCATGACTTTAAATTCTTGAAAATAAATTACTCTTATCAAATTAGCCTCTCATATCCTTTTTTCAGCTTAATTTGAAACTTCTACTAATTAACAATTAATGTTGATTCTCTTCTATGTCATGCTTTTCTAACTACCATTTTTATTAATATTCAGTTTTCACCAGCAATAAATTATTAATAAAATTATTTATAAAGATTTTTTTATACTTACATCTTCATAAAATGTGCTTTAAAAACAATTTCCTGCAAAAATGTAGAAATTGCGTGCACACAAAAATTATATTTATTTTGTCTTATACATATTTTGTATTTTCCTTGTAAATCAACACTTTATTTGCTTGAAATCCAGCTGCCATAGTAAGCAACGCTGAAGAAAAGAAATACCAAAAAAAAGCAATGAAATCAAAATCAGCTTATTTATATACATATCTTCTCTAGCTGCCATCACGACCCGAGCAAAATTTTTTTTTTTGCAATTCTTTTTGCATTTACTATCTTTTTTTCCAGTATTTAATTCTTCGTGCAACATTCGCGCATCTTTTGTGGCCGCTCTAGTGCCAAGTGCAGCGCTATATAATAATTCGTTGGCTCTTATGCTCCTTCGTTGCTCTGCTGCTAAGCGCTGCTGTTTTATGACCATTAAAGCAAATTGAATATTATTTTATTTGCACAAAATGCGAATCTTTCCTTATCTGCTGTTGACTTACGATTTCACTGCTTTGGTTTTCATTTGAACTCGCACCGTATATTTTTCTCTCTCGATTATATTGTTGCATATTTTTTTTTGGGAAGCTTAAGTTTTTTCTGGTGTGAGTTCAGCATTTGTGAGTGTAGCATTTCTTGTGAGGCAAGCATATTTTTGTATCCTGCTACATTTTTATTCACTTCCCATACATATCCTACACCCCTGGTGCCTCTTTCTCTCTTCACCGTACGTTGAGCCTCAATGCTTTTGCTTAAGCTTACTTGCACTTAATTTCGTTTGTCTGCAATTTCAGCTGTGATGCTGCGATGGGTTTTCCCCAGCGTATGCTGTGCCCACTTTATGAAGCAAAATCAAAAAAGAAGAAAAGGAAATTATCCTTTTAATTTTTCAACTTGATCAGCCACTTGCGCTTCATGCAATGCACATGCTGGCTGTCTATCAAATTTGCGTCAGTTGCGAAAAAGTGAATCAAGAAGTAAATAAATGAAATAAGTTGGCTATAAAATAAATTAGGTAGGCGCGCAGTATTTGCGTCAGTCTATTGCGTGAATCGGAGGAGGGCGTAAGGGAAAATTAAAGTAAAAAAAATCGACTGTCTGTAATTCGAAAAACTCAATTAATTGTTATGAACTTCACACTGTTTTCATTAACTGCCTTCTGTTGTGCGCTGCGAGATCATTTCGCTTTTGAGTTTCCTCTTGCTTCTCCACTTAACCATCGAAAAAATGCTTGCCGCTCCCCTCGCAGTATTTTCATTCACAATAATTCGCCCATCATTTGTGTTGATTTCATTTCAAGTTTGACTGCTTTACTGCGCCCTTAGCTGTTCCCTGAAGTCCAAAATATTTTCGCTTGCATCAGCTTTTTATTATTATTATTTTTGCGCTTTCTTCATGTTGGCATGGTATTGCTGAAATGTTTTCATTTCAATCCAGCACCTTATTTTTTCTTTGCTATTTTAGTGTGATTGCTTTGAAAATCTTTGTAAATTCCTTCTGCTTGTTTTTAGCAATAATTATATTTATTTTTAGAATATTTTTTTACTTTTTCATTCAAATTTGTTGGCGCTGCTGGTTCTTTCTAGCGTTAAATGGCACATCCCTTCACGCAGTGAGTAAATCTGTGTTTTATGTACTTTGCTTATTGCTTTTCTCCTCGCCCTCATACTTTATGAGTCTTCAGTGTTGCGTGATTAGCAATAAGTGTATTAAATATTCAAAAACGCAAGCAGGGAACGTGCTGATTTTTTTCTTATTCTCGCACAATATAAATTTAAGTTCGATTGAAAGCTCTTCCTGGTTATTCAGTTTCTTAAAAATGATATCGAGCAAGAGTATTCTTGTTTGCGTTTAATTCAAATTGAATTTAATAGCCAAATGGCTGCTCAGTCTAAGTACGAATAGTAATATGTACATTCGAAATTTCTTCAGGGAAGATTTTGTTCCTTAACTACTGAAAGGGTAAAGTCAGAGAACTTAGCAGCTTTTTAGTTCCAATTGACTTTTAGCAGTTTACCTCCTCACGTCCTATTTCTGGTTTAATGCAGTCTGACTTCACCCTTCAAATAGTGGATATTCCACGACAAGCCGTCGAAATGCTGCCAGCGACTTACTCGTCCATTCATATCCGCCTGTCACGCCAACCTAACGCTGCGTTCTGTTGCACATCGAAGCTGCGTGTAATTCATCATAATTGTGGCATTTGCTGTGTCAACGCGAGTCCTCCGCAATTCATCATTTCCACCCAAGCTGATTTTTATTCAACACGCTACGTGCCTGCCTTCGAAATCCACCAACGAGTGAGCAACCTTTTTCTCACTCACCTTTCGGTTTTATTTATTTTTCTTTTACACTATCTTTTGCCATTTGTTGTCACACCGTTGGTAGGTCGACAAATTTTTGGCTGCCAACAGAGCAAAAGTTTTTTGTCGTTTATCGTTGATGTTCGTTCGCTTGAACTTTTGCTTAGGTGAGTGTCAATGTTTGCATGTAATAATGCTATTGTTGTTGTTGTTGTTGTTAATATTATTGTGACATGCTGTCAAAGTTGTGGGTTAAGATTCCTTGAGTGGCGTTTGGGTGAAAAGAAAATACTAACAAAAGCAAGAACAACGTTATGATGAATGGCTGTGACTGCTTGCTATTCTTCACTCGGTTGACATAGGTCTGGTTTGATAAATATTTTTGTTAATATTTTTGGCCTTTCGTTCGCTTGCCATTCCTCAAATATCTGGCTGTTGACAGTTGTTTTACGTTTTTATTTTTTTATTTCGCTTACTTTTTGTTTTTATTGTCATTGTCGTTGTTTGATCGCTTGTTGCCCTAAGCGACCGCAAAGTCTACAAAGATGATTTGACGATTTTCAACCAACCATTTTGCGTACTTCTTTTATACTTCTTTCCAATACAATGATTAACAAACAAAAAAAAAACGAGCAAAGAAGCAGTTTTAGCTTTTTGATAAATAGCAAAAACGCAATTTATTAAAATAAATATTGTTTGCAATTGAAAGGCTTACACTTTGTAAGGAAATATGTCTGACTGTTGAAGAGGTAATCTCTGTAATGATGGCGCTGAAGATGCACATATTTTTTTTTGGTTCTCGGCGACTCTCTGGCTTTGATATGTGTGTTTTTGTGTGTCATTAATGTTTGTAGAGCAGTTGAAGAGATTGCTAAGAAGATTTAAATATAATTGATGATGCGTTACTGGAAGGTTAACAGCACAATACTTTGAAAGGAAAGGAACCGCAAAGCTTACTACGATTTTGGTAACTGCGAATAATATTTATCCAGTACAGGCCTTCAAGGGTACATATTTAAAAGGTATGTAAGCGCGTCGTGAACATTTAATATACAAAAAATGAATGAAAATTTAAAAATGATGGTTGGCTTTGCTAATGATTAGCTATACGCAGGCACAGTTCAACAATTTAGGACTTTACTTTCTTTTCGTGCTTCAATTAAATTGATTTTTTATTTCGTTCAAACTTCTTTAGTCTTATTGTTGAATCGTAGTCTGTTACCACTTAAAATAAACGCAAAATTACAAAGAAATATCGCTTTAGTCTCGGTTGTTTGATACATAAGTGAATCGCCAGCATTTTTGGTACTTATTACAACAACCTAGGTATACATTTTACTTCCAAACTGTTTTGTATAACAAACGCGCCATTTATGTACATTAAAACACTCAAATTAATGGCCTACACGGCTTAGATTACAACAAAGGCTCACGTTGTAAATATATGAGGATGTATACTTTAATGTAAGAAGTATTGCTAACGAAAGGTGTAAGCTTCCAGTTAATTAACGCTTTTGGGTAAAAGTGAAAATTTGTGAGCAATTAAAGTTAAATAATGGAAATTATTTTTAAACTATGTAGTTGAAATGCCTCAGGCACAAATGCTTTGAGCGTTTCGCAAGTAAAAAAAAAAAAATTATTTATAGAAAAACTTTACTTTAAAAGCTAACAATTACTTATATGCGAATGCCTCAAGCAACAAAATAATAATAACATTAAGTCTTAAACCATCGAGGCGAATAGGATTAAACCACAAAACTCTATGCGTATAATAGTTGGAAGTAAAACGAAATAAACATAAACGTAGAATATTTTGGGCTTACGCTAAACTATAAATATTTCGATGAGTGTGTGCTTGCATAAACACTCATATAAACTTTCTAAGTCGACTTTAATGCGTAGATAATCACTAACATTGTAGCAGACTTATAAGCCAAAATTGCTAGTAAAACAAAAATATATGTATGTATGTAAGAGTAAGAAAAGGACCGACAGGAAGTGAGTTGGTTAAAGGATATTCCATATTCGTATGCTTCCACAAGATAGCTCACAGGCTTTTGAACTACTCAAATTTGGGACAATCATTTGAAATGCGGCAGACCTTGTTGGCAAAGGACAAGCGCTTAAGTAGAAGTTAAGTATTACTATACAATGGCGGAAGGGGGTGTGTGTGTTTAAAGATACACATCTACATATGTAAGTAGGACGCCGTCAATGCGTTCGACCGTCATTTCACCGACGCCTTAATCCCAGCCACACATATGTGCCGAAGCATTGTTTAACTGTGCCGAAATGTGAGTAAAATGTTAAATAAAAATCATCATTGCACAAACAAAACGGAACAAAGGCAAATAGCTATAACAAAAATCAGTGAGTAAGTATAATAAGGCGATAAAAACAAAAAGTAGCAATAAAAGCAAAAAAAAAAGACAAACAATAAGCATAACAATAGTAATAACAAGCACTCTACCAGCGCACACTCACACAACACAAATACAGTCGCAAAAAACGGGCGTAGATACAAATATATCTACACACAAATCAGAAATAAACCACAAACAATAGCGAATGAAATATTTAGCATACAAATAGGCGCGTAACCGATGAAACAGACAAAACTGACAAAGGCGCGCGTTGCAGGCAAACAAGTTGCTGATATGAAGGTTCTAACTATTGTGCGACAAAATGGTAAGGTCATTACAAAATGAATGAAATGAATGTTTGCCAAGTAATTTTTTAATTTTTTTTTTAAATTGACAAAAAAAAATTTTTGCAAACTTTAAAAATTTCAAAATTTTGATAATTTTTTATTGGTTTTTATTTTTTTTTTGCAAATGTTTGAAATTCGAAAAGAACACAAGAAATTTTTTTTTTTAATTACGTTAAGCTACAGCCATTTGGTACTTTCAATTTATAATACTGAAATTGAATTGACTACAAAACTGCATACTCAAAAAATTCCTAAAAGTGTTGAAATTTTTCTGCAAATTTGATAAGTTTTCTTTTTGACTTTTTTCAAAATTTCAAATTTTAAAATAAATTTTTTATACACCCTTATTGTGAGTTTCGTTTTCTCCCGAAAAAGTTAATTTTTCACTAGTTTTGGGGCGGAAATAGTTGGCGGATTAGTGGAATTTGTTCACTACTTTTTGAAAGGCGAAAAATTTCGCGGATTCAAAATGTAAGTAATTTGATTTAAATCTTTTTACATAAGATCGCCTATTCCAGGAACAAAAGAGTAAACAAAGTTCAAAGAGAGATACTATTAGGTAGAATGAAGGAAAAGCCGGATGTTGCAAGAGGATTTGTCAAAGAAAACGGGGAAAATGTAGGTGAGCTATGAAAACAACTAAGAATGGAGTTGGGTGAAATGGAAAGGGGGGAAATAAAAAATTGAAAAATGAAAATTTATGCAAAATAGGCTTGGACTGGCCAGAATAATATGGACTCGTTAATTTTGACAATTTCTTACAGGATCTGAGAAAAAAAAACGATTGCGCCAGCCCAATTCCAAAACTGTTACCTACACTTTTATAGTATTCACCTTCAGCATGCGCTTAGCTTTCCAACTGGCGTAGTAGCAAGTTGTAGTCGTAAAAAATCTGAAAAACTTATAGATTTTGTCAAATTACTATTCCATTAAAATAATTTTATGATTGTTCACTTCAAGTAAACGCATTTATTTAAATAAAATAAAATTGCCGAACTTGCCAATATTCGATGGGCCTGTCTTTCAGTACACACACTGTTCTTAAAGGGTGTTCAAAAACAATGCATTTTCTGTTTGTTATAAAAGGCGTTGGTGAAACTAAAATTGACGGCAGTTCCTCTACGACTTTATTTATAATAAAATGCTTGCTTGGCAAGTTGTTCTATTCAGAAGTTAATAGAATTAAAATATCTAACATTTATATAAAACAGTATTTTCACACATTTGTTCGGTTTGAAAAATTTGTTTTAAGTTGCCCATGAATGGTGCAAACCTACACAAAATCATTTACAAATTTCAAAACTTAGTGATTTGCTGCCGAGATTTACAGCAAATTATAAAAGATACTCTTTTCTTTTTGTAGCCCACTACACATCCCTGCACATTCCACTCGCACAAGCAAGTTTAAGTCGCTTACGGCGAGATGTCATCAAAAATGCTACGTTCTCATCAAATCTCAAGTTCGTAACATTTTATGCGCCTTGAAAGTTTACTAGTAAAAAAAAATGATCGCTCCTTTTGTATTATGCTTGAACTTTAGTGTTTTGTCTTTAAAGGGAACAAGAATGCCGAAAGCCCAGTACCGCCGTTAACTTATCACCAATGCAAGTTTTTTTTTTTAATAACAAATGAGAATGGTTGAACATAAAATGAAAATCTCTTTAATGTTGCCGCTCCGCAAAACTACCGACTTGACTCTGTGCGTCAATACATAACAAAAATATGCAATCATATAAAGGACAACCTGCCAACTAAGTATTTACCAAGCCATCTGCTTGGCTGTCAAACAATTTTTTGCTTAATTTTTATTTTTCACTCAGTTCAAATTATTCGTTTCATTTGCAAATAACCTCTTTATTTTGCTGCCATCAGCGTTATTACACTAAAATTCTTCTCTTCTGCAATTTCTTCGTCTTCATTATCATTCTCTTTCCAGTCTTATTCACTGTCATTTATGTGTCAGAACAAAACTACCGGTCGCACGCGTCAACTCAAGATTGGCGACGACGCAAAAGTTTTTAATTTATTTAACGCTGCTGGCATTTGAGGCACGGCGCCTACGCGCGCTTTCAATACTTGTGGAATTTATGCTGGGAGAGCTGAAAGGGGTATGGCATGCAATAAATGGTTGCTGTCGGGTTGCTGTGCGCGCATTTTTTTTTTTGGATTTTATGTGGATTACTTTTTAAGTGGTTAAGCGATAAGACAAAAATGTAATTGACAAGCTTTTGAAGTGTTATTTGTGGGTGGTGGTTTGATGAAAAAGTTCAGAAAAGTGGAAGATAATGAATAGGTGGCTTTTAAGTGAAGTCAGAAGTTTGTGCAGAATGCTGCGGCGCGCTTTAAAATTTTGAAAAAGAGAAAGAAAAAAAATTGAATAAAATATAATTATAGTATAAGGAGTAAGTAACGAGTATTAGCTGCCTTTTTGGTATTGCTGAATGAAATAGGCACATCACATACAAGATTTTCAATGCAGAGTTGCATTTTGGTCTTAATTTAAGTAACGAGCCTTGCGCATGTTAAAAATTATTTTAATACGGATATCGAAAACTAAAGCGAGTGAGAATTAAGTTTTCCGATAATTATAAATATGTATATAGGCAATATCAAAAGTATCAATAAAAATTCGATGCCAGTAAATAAAAAAAATTAAAAACTTCGAAAAACTATATTTTAATAAAAAATGCCGACTACTATAATATTTTTAACAGAAATATCGATTGCGCTATGTCAAAAGGTTTAATATCTTAAAGTGAACGCAGTAAACTTTTAATACTCTAAATTTTGTGATATCAATGATAACGCACTAAATTGAATGGAAACATTACTTTCTAATGATATTAGTGACATTATCACGAACGATAAGTATATCGATAACGATAAATATATGCTAAACGATATATGCTAAACAATAACCAAAACTATGTTAATGACGAAAAAAAATCGATACATATTTTTGCTGTTTATCTAGTTAAGGAAAACGGTGACAAAAAAAATTAAGGTGCTGTTATTTTCAATATTTGACTTTTATAAAAATCGATAACGATTATTATATATTCGTATTTGAATTCGATTATACTCAATATAGATGCAAAAACTGATATCAATAATAAAATCGATTATGAAATTTCTAACCATAAATTTATCGAATTTCAAAAGAGTTTCTGTTTTAAACAATTTTAACACTTTTTTTTGTAAGCCTTTTTTTCACTTTCGGTTTTTTTGCAACGAATTTAAAACTAATTTTCGTTTATACTTTGGTTTTTTTTAAATATAATTTTATTTAAGAATATGTTACTGAAATAATTTAAACTACAACTAACCTTTTTTTTAAACTTTGGAAGGTATTCATGGCATTTAACATTTCCAATAATCGATTACAATAAATGTGCATGAACTTGGCGAACCATTTTCACGTATAAATTTCCAATGCAAAATTCTTTCTCAATCGCAAGTTCAGCCGTAATTTAAAATATATATTTCCAGGATATGAGTGCAGTCAAAATTAAGCAAAAATTTAAAAAAGCATAAAAATATACCACTTCACCTTGCAAAGGCCTGCAGCGCATTGCTTCAATATTTTTTTTTCTTTTTTTTTTCTTTTTGTAAAATTCTTCCCTCGATTGTGTCACTCATACGCGCGGTCGCACACGTTGCCACAACATTTGCCTGTTTAGTAGGGATTTGTGCAGGCACACAAGTTCCGTCACAGTGTACAACATATCCGGTCGCAGTGTGGTGCCTTCTGTTATTGTACTTGTTGTTGCTTTATGTACCTTATATGTAGATGTGTAGGTATTGCTGGCATTTGGATTGCATGTTGCCGAGAAATTAGTCGTCGTCAGCGTCATCACTATCGCATTGAGTTGTTGCTGCAGGCAGTCAGCCGATACGACACTCGCTTGCTAGCCTTCTCTGCCTACTCTCACCGCTCTGCATGTTTGCTGTCGTACGCTATGCAATGTCACGCTGTGGCATGCAACGTCATCACATGCAATTTAAGGCCAAAGCATTGTTTGGAGCAAACCGCTTACTACTACTTACTCCTGCTCTAACTCATTTCTCGTGCACTTCTTACTAGCTTTCTTCAGGCGCTAAGTCGCTTTGCTTTGAAGTTGTAAGTTTTTTTATTCTTTGTTGTGCACCTTTTTTCCTTTTAAACTTCATAGAAATGCGTGGTTTTGTTTTCTTCACCTTTGTGGGCAATGCATTTCTGTTGGCCCAGACGTTGTGCTTCGTCATAGTTGCTTTCTTATCAAAGAGTTGGAAAACTTGTCATAAAACTTTTGCAATGCTACTGCATTTCTTTTTTTGGTTTCTTCTATTTGCACTTTACTGCAATTTTTTCTTCTAAACTTTACGAAGTGTCACTAACAGCCTGCAGTCGGTGTTAGGTTGCACTTTGCCTTATTTTTTGTTCGTTTTTTTTTGTGTTTTAAAATACTTGTTTGCTTTGTTTTGCACTGAAATACTTTAACTTCTTTGACCATTTGTGCATTGGTTGGGCTGTGAATGCTTGTTTGTTGGGCCATGTCCATTTGCAGTAGGTTATCCTTAAACAGTTTTTCTTTGCGTGAAGTTTTTGAGTTGAGTTTCTGTGGTTCGCATGGTCGCGGCATTGAATGTCTCTAAGTGATTTGAAAAGATTTTAGTACGAATTGAGACATGATAATATCAACAGTTATCGCCGTTAGCTTTAAAAACAACGTATTTTGTCATCGTCTAAGAAACCTATGACTATTCAGAATTCTTGTAAAAAAAAATTTTTTTTTATTATTTACACAACAGAAACCCAAATTAGCATGTTTGAAATAACAAACAGCAAATGGGGCAGATAAGACGTTCATTTGGATTATTAAACTGCTCTCAGTCCAATTATCAAAAATATTCACTCAAATCTATGATTTTCAATCTTCATTGTCTCTTGCGCCAAATAAAAAATACAATTTAGAACTGCTCAAAATCAATTAATTTTTGAATACTTAAAACTCAGGATGAAAATATTTGTTCCTACGTCACAATAAATATAAATGAGTTTAGTATAAAAATATTCTATTTCTTTAAGTTCTGCTTTCATTTTTCTTTCACATCTTCTTCTCTTCTATTTTCTTTCCAACTGTCAAACACAGCCAATTGTATTTTGTTTATAATTGTTATTACCTTCGTTCCATTTCTTTAATTTAAACCCTCTAATTTAATTTAATCCCTCTCATCTTAATTTAAATCAAAAAAGGGGAAAATACTGCAACAAACTAAAATTTTCGTACTTTTTATCTCACTGCCAACTTATTTCGTCTAACTTTGTGGTAGTCCACTTTTTTGTTTTCTTTATTATTTATTTAACTTTGAGGCATTTGTTTGATTTGCTTTCAGTTTTCGTGCGTTTATTGTGTCCTTTGTCTGAGCACCGTAAAAAAATTTCCGTTACAATTCACGAAGCATGAATTACTATTCCACTTTCAACTGAGTCACCTTAGAATGCTGGAAGAACGGCGATTAGTTCATGTTATTAGCTTAAATCTACGCAAACTTAATTATGAGCAATAATTAATTTAAGATTATTTAATAAATTGAAATTTTTCGGTATAAAAATTTTTTGCATTTTTTTTTTATCTAAAAAATATAGTGAACATAAAATAAACAAAATTAATATCTGGCATATGTTTTACAAATCAGTCCACATCCTTGTCGTTTAAATTTTGTTTAAATTTTTATTAAACACACGAAAGAAAGCTCATAAAGGCTAGTATTTGGATGTTTGGGTGTTTTGGATGTTTTAAAAAATAAAGATAAATGTCTTACCCAAAAAAAATTGTTTAAATGGGGCAACTGCAAAACATATTCATTATTTTCAGAAACAATACTAACTAATTAGGTTTGTTCTTAAATTCAAGAATTTTTTCTTCAATAACTCAAAACAAAAATGCTTATCGCCATCTTGGATCGTACATCTTCAATTTGAAATTTGTTGTCACCCGTGGAGACCCCTTGTCAGAAATTTAATAAAAATTTTGTAAGAATGATATTTGACCAAAATTTACATATTTTTTCGTTGTTAGATTTAAAGAAAAAAACCCAAAGCAATTAAGAACTTGCTTCTTGATTACCCAAAAATTGATTTGAGTCGAGGGGTGGCAAAAACAATTTTTTATACATATTATTAAAATATTTTATTACGACTTTGGTGGTGAATTACACTAGCTTTTCTCTTGTTTGCTTTGTCTTTAATATAATTTAGTTTAGGTATTAAAATCTACTCTTTGAAATGAAAAAAGTTCCGAAATATTTTTTTAGGTACCTTTTAACAATTAACGTCAGTTAGCGTCAGTTTTAAATTAACTTCACTAAAAAAAATCCGATTTTAAAGTATTGTGTTTTTTCTTTTCAGATTAGGAGTATATCGAGTCGATGAGGTAAGCAAATAAACATTATACACATTGAAATGATTTTTTATCGTTTAAAATTTAAGGCAAATTTAACTATCAAAAAGAAAAAGTTATGAAAAACTTTAAATTTATTTGGTACCATCAAAGAGTTTTTTCTATTAAAATGTACTACAAGTTTTAAATGAAGTATACGCCGGATTGTGACAATTTTTATAAATTTATTTATTTCTTAATTGTTCTCTCATTCGTGCTGATTCTTGCGACCAAATATATCTTATCCATTCGTTCTCGTGTCATCCACGCATTAAACTTCGCATCTTCACTTTTTACCACTCTCAACTTCCAACCACCCGAGCTTATTGCAAATCTTAACTACTTGGCTTCACATTTCGTCTTGCTAATCTGGTCGAAGTGTTCTTTGAGCGATTTCAACTCACGTAAATCGATCTCTGCGCTCAACTCAACTTAAGTAAAACTTAAAGTTACTTGCCACTATAACTTTGACTGAGCTTTGACACAGAAGTTTCAGAAAGCATTTGCTAAAGTAAACAGGTTTGCAACCACTTGCACCCGTATTCATACGTAAGTATGTGTGTATGTGTATGTGTGTGTGTTTGTGTGCGTATTATTAACTGCTCTAGTTGCATGCATCGCAGGAAAAACAACTTGAGTTGACACTGATGCGTTGAATGCGGTTTTATTTGTGTATTTGTTGTCATATTTGTGTTCACTGCTTTTGGGCGCCAAGGAAATTGCATTGCAGTCTTTCAGCGATGGCAGAATCGAAAAAAAAAGTTTTTATTTGATTTTGATCGCGAAGCCTTGAGGGGCGGGGCGCATATATATTGATAACATAAATTGGATTTGTTGTGCGCGAGGTTTTGTAGAATTTTCGTTTTATGCATTGGAAAATATGAAGCGAGCGAATAAATTGATTTAAGGGCCGAGATGCAAAGAAACTTGAAGCTATTGCGGCATGAAATAAATGGATTGCTTTTTGATATTCAATAAGGCATTTAGAAATTTTATGAAAAAAGATTTTTGATCATTTTTCGCTCTGCCTAAGTGGCTTTTTGCGCTTGCCTAAAAAAATATAATTTCTGGTATATTTAATATTGCTATCTTAAATATGTGTTATCTCATTTTAGTATGATGTATATTCTTTCTCTAATTTTCTTTCAAAATATTTTTGCACTGAAATCAATTTAATTTTTTCTCTTATCGTTCCTTGAACCCCTTAAAAATAATACGCACATAACGTGCCAATTAAAGTACAGCAGCAAATACAAACATTTCAGCCTTGCAATACTTCAATTAAAGAAAAGTGAGTTCAAATAAAGAAAGTCAGCTGCATTAATGCGAAATCTATCTAGTTATATCTGTTGAAAAAACAAAATAAAAAATATCAATTTAAGAAAGTAAATAATACATTACGTACAAAAACAACAACAGTCACTCAATAAGCGGTAAATTAAAAAATATGCTCATCATGCAGGTTGACGTGGTTAAAGAAAATAAAATAAAAGAAAGTTAAAAAAAAATTGCCAAGGGCTATTTGCCTTGAATGTCATTCGTAATAATTTCGACTTATTTTTGATATGCGGAAAGCTTCGATCGTGCTTGTGTTAAACTGTTTTTGGCTTTTTCTTTTTACGGTCTAAAATTAAAATTAATAAGGATGTGTGAGAAAAATTGTGTCTCACAGGAGGGCAGTTTTTAAATAAAATTCCTTGAGCTTTTAAATTAAGTAAGAGAAATATTAAGATTTGACTTCCTCTGATATCTTCTATTTTCTTTAATCTCTTTAATTTATTACTTAATCTTGCTTATTTGTAGCCAATTCAATTTTCTTTCCTAACTTTCGTAACTGATTTATGAAAAATATAGTTGAATTTAAAAGAAATACCGACGAAACTTTGTTTTAACTTAGAAAATATGGAAATATAGTTTTTTTTTTAATAAAACCACTTAAGCTATTATTGCTATAGTTTTTTATTTCTGAAAATTTTTTTTTACGCTGATTGCCTGTCATCTCAATGAAAATATTATTGAGTGCACAAGTAAATAAAAAAGCGTGTTAAATAAGGCGTGCAAATGCAGTTAAAGATCAATCACAACACGACGCGTAAGGTGTTTTAAATTGAATGTTGGTTGGTGAGAATTGAATTTCGCTGTAAAAAATATTTAAATTAAAACACTCAAATATATTAAAATATACATAAGTGATGTGTTTGTAGTCAAACAAGTCAATGTGTTGGTATGTAAAATTGCCACATGGAAAAGAAAATGTTCCACTCGCCTCAATTAACTCACCGCATTTTATACATTTTGGAACTATTTAGGGACTAGTGTAAAATGACATCGAACAGTTACTAGGTGGTTTTATAAATATTATAAATGTTCTAATGAAATATTTTCTTTAAAATTTGAGTAAAGGTTCCCGCGTACATAAACCTTTTTTAAATTGCATAAATGACTTTTTGATAAGTTTTAAATATATTTTCTGCAAAATTAAGCAAATAGAGGTTTGGACTTTCGTTTTACTAATATTAAGTACTAAAGCTTGAAAAAGCTTTGGCTTAACTCCGAGACAATGCAACTCAATTTCATACACAGTTCTTTTTACGATAGGCCCAAAGCTGAAAAAAGTTGCACAAGCGAGCTCTTTAGCTGAAGCTATTTAGTTGGTTTTACTACCTTATTACATATGTATATATAGTTTTACGTATGTATGTATGTATATGAAATTTACTGCTATCAATTGCATTAAATATTTACAAATAGTCGCACAAAGTGCTGCCAAGTTAAGTCGCCGAGAGTGAACTTTACACTGCAACTATGCTTCGAATCGCTGTTTATTTATACAACAACTGTCGCAGTTGAGTGAACATTTTTGTGCATGTCATTTTGACTGTAGGCCTAGAAAGTGCGATATCACGTTTCTCTTCTGTAATTTATATTGGACCCTAAAAGATGCGAACAAGAGGGTTTTGTTTTTCTCAAAATAATTTTAAATTGCTCAGCAGCTGCTCACTAAAAGGGTGATTTCGTTTTGCATTGAAAAAAGTAACTAAACAAGTTGAACAAATAAAAACAAAGTACATCTAAATATATGAAAAATATTAGCATAAAAATTGGGCCTCAACCTCATTTTAAGTTGGAGCTCCTTTTGTTTTAAACAGGGACCGAAAACAATGATTATTTTAAAATTTTTAATGAAAAAAATCGCAGTACATTTTAAAATAGTTATTTGTGTATATTTTCTCAAGCTCTATACCAATTTGTTACGATTTCAAAATGTTTGATCAAAACATATAACTGTTATTATTAATTATTATACTTCGATTTTTATTAAACGCTTATGAAAAATAATCAAATATATAATTTAATTTTTTTCATTAAAAATTAAACTCATTCTTCGAGTTTTATTTTTTCGCTCTGAAATAATGCTTATTTTGAGAGTTGCATATAAGCATATAAGCCCAAGTTCCGTACTTTGTAGGTAACTAAAAGAAAAATATGTCAAACATGCATCAGAATAGGAAACTTTTTTCTTAGAAATGATGAACTATTTTTCAGTATGCAATTTTGTAGCCCATTTAATTTTATTATAGTTATGTGCAAGTTTTAAATTGGTAGAAATTACCCTTGATTTTTCGCAAATTTTTTACTAATGGCGTTGCTCTGTTCATTCCACATTGAAGAAATTGCGTGGGAACGAGAGTAAAAAAATTGTTAAAAATCAACTGTGCTTTGCAGTCCTTTAAAACTAGTACTTCTTTACACTAAAATTGAATGGACTATAAAATTACATACTCAAAAAATATAAAAAAAATGTATATTTCTTAAAAAAATAATATAACTCAAAATAATATTTTTAGTTTTGATCAAAATTTTAAACATCTGAATATATTGATAAAATATCCATTTTTTTTAATAAACTCATAATGATTACGGTCCTTGGTTTCAACTATACTGTTTTATTGTAACCTTTCCATATGGGACAGCTTCAGTGTTCATACATACATACATACATATTTAAGTGCGTTAAGCCACTTATTTATGAGCGTGAAAATCATCTGTCTACCGCTCATAATTTATATATAGTTACAGATGCATATTTTTTAATACATGTTTTTACATACATATATACATATACAATATATAAAAGTTGTACGTGTTAATTTTCATATTGAAGTGTTATTTGCGTACACAAACAATAGTAATTGAGTCGTATTTACAAGCTTTTGTGTTGTAGCGTACAGAAAATAGCAGAAAAACAAGGAATAAACGGAAATATATAAATAAATATTAAATGAAATGCTATATCAGTTTACATATTTACATATGTTAATATACCAACAGATGTATGGATTTACATACAAAATACTGTCATTGAAATGACTCAGTATTTATTTCACCTCGTGCGGCTTGTTTTTATGGCTAACAGTTTGCTGTACTTTTTTTCGGCATTCTGATATTTTTTTAATGTGTTTTTAATTGATTATATTTTTTACACTCCTATAGATGTGAAGTGATTTACTTTCGTATGTATGTAAAACTTTTGTAGTACCAGTTCTATTTGTTTTTATTACAAGTGTAATCGATAATTCCATTATATATAATTTTGTAATTCCATCAATTTTCGTAACTCCACGCGCCTTTTGTTTGGTTAAGCCAACAATTTCTCTTGGGCCATCACTGATACAGTCATTTATCACAAACCACAAAAAACAAAATTGCTTTCATAAAAATATAATATACAAGGCTAATGGTGATTTATTAAGCAATATTTATAGTATTTCTTATTAAAAAAAAATATTTTATGGGTACGAATAAAAATACTGTTTTGCTGTTTTGACATGATACTTAATTCCCTTTCGCTTTTCATATTGAAAGCCCTTAAAAAATTTTTTTTGGGAAATTTTAGTACAAATAACGCATACGTCAAATTAAATTTAGATTCGATTTAGATGAGTTTTATAATTAAAGAGGAGACTTGTTGAAGAAAGTTGATTTTTAGCAACCTTGTTAGAGGATTGGCAGATTTTGGCTTTCGTCAGTAGCGACAATGAACGGAATTTTTTAAGTTTTTCAATTCCCTATAAAAAAATGCTGTAAAAAATTTGATTTAAATTTTTTTGGACAAAAAAATAGTAATCCATTAATAAATAGTTTTGCGATTTAATTAACAAAAAACATTTTATTTCAATCCCTTAGACAGAAATACAAGTATTTTTTGGGCAAAAAATATAACTTTCTTTTTTTCAAAATAAATTGCTTAATAAAATTTTCTCTTTTTCTTTCGACAAAAGAAAGAAAAAATTTCGATTTATTGAAAAAAACAAACAAAATTAATTTTTTTTAAATGATTTTCAATTCTGATGGCAATTATATTTCTTTTAATTGCAAAAAAATGATGGTAAATAATAATTTTAGTTTTTTTAATAACACAGAATAAAATACAAATTAATTTCTATATTATCGGTCGAAAATAGCAGTTACTATTTGATAGTCAATTTCTCAAACGGAACAAAAACTTAAAAATTTCTTTTTTTCGGTCAAAGATTAAACATTTTTTTTTTAATTTTATAGTAAATACTTGCCTTATATTTTTTTTTTTCAGCCTAAGGTCTGCGATGCTATGGCTTCTCAGCTAAATTATAATTTTATATTGTAATATTAGGTTTTAATAATAATAATAATAATATATTTTTGCCCAAAAATATCAGCTAAATTTTATTTTTATCGAAAATACATCATTACTTATAACTTTTTTTTACTTTTTATTTGGGAAAGAGAGTTAAGGATGTGTTAAAAATTTATATTTTTTTGGTTGAACAATAATTTTTTTAATTTTTAAATTAAAAACGTCTTACCCATATCAGGTAACCTGACGTTCGCATTTAAATTTCGAAGGAATTATTATTTTAGAATCCTGCCACGTTCATGATATTTAATTTAATTTTATTGTTTACTATACCCTCCTGTCTCATATTTAATAATTTATTTGACATTTTTCCGTGCATTAATACCAAAGAAAAGTGCGCTCTGACTGCCAGTCAGCGATTTATATTCTTCTCTTATTTTTTCCTTATTTTTTATTTTCATTTTCATATTTCTTAAACTTCTACAAGCTTTTGACCTTTCCGCTTAAGCACTTCAATCTCTTAAATGCCATGCCATGAGATGAGTGTTCGTCTACATTTTAACCTTACTCGGCGCACCGGCGTCGCTGTTGTTGCTTACTCGCGCATTTCCCTAGATTGTGTACTCAACTCACTTAAGGGCTTCAATTTTATTCATTTCGTACCTGTGCATTCCAAGCTGCGCGTATTTCTGTCCTTTTTTTGAAGGCCTTGCAAACTTTTTCAAACAGCCTGTTTTTATTTTCATATTTGCTTGTCTCTTTTTTGCTGTCCTCGGCACATTTTTTTTCTATTTTTTTTTGTCTTATATTTTTTCCGCCTCCGCAGTTTGCTAGCCGACTTGGCTTGCCGCTAATAGCTAAACATTTGTTTACGTCGCTATTTAGGTTGGCATTAACGGTGCTTAGTCTGCGTGATAGTACCAATAAAAGTGTGTGCTTTTTCCCCCGCTTTATTGTTCCGCCGCTGGTCGTGTCGGCTGACTAAGCAGCGGTATTTATTTAGAATGGCTTTTGACTTTTTGATGAGGCTTATTTTGATTTGCTTGTCATTGACGTTGGCACTCCCCGACGTTTATTTCTGCTTTGCTTTTTTGCGGCTCTCAGATTTCTTCCCACGCGTCTGGGATACGCCATGCCGCATTACTTGCTATTTCGCAGACAGACTCACACATATACACGCTTTCATCTCGGAATAGCAACTCCATTGTCTGCTTATCTGTGCATTGTTTTTTTTTTTTTGGGCTAAAAGCTTTTCAACGCTTAGTGATTCGTGCTTTTGCTTCCTCACACTTCGGCTTCTTTAACTTCCTTCCTTTAGGCGTTCAAGACAGTTTTCTTATTAGCAATAAAGTTTGTTTTGTCATTTTCTGTAATTCTTCTACGTGCGCTTGCGGTGCCTCGTGGCCGTTTTCTCAAACTTAAGCTACGTCTTTGTTTTTACAGGTGTAATAATTAAATTGTTGCCTACTCGTAGGCGCCCAAAAGCTAATTTTTCACTGTTTTTCTAACGAGTTTCGTAATTCATTATTTCAAAGAGCGTTATAATTTTGGGAAGACAGACTTTTGAATTGCTCTACACAGTGGTTTAAAATCGAATAATTTGTTAGATTTAATGGGGGATTCGTGTTTTTTTTTCGTTCAAAAAGTGCACTTTTTTTCAAGAATTTTTGTTTTTAACGATGAACAATAGTACCAGGCCTGACATTGAAGAAATTTGCAAGAATTGAAATTTGCGAAAACTATCAATATTTTTGACAAAAAATACGATTTTTTATTTATTTGTACAAATTCGTTATTTAGCCTTTGTTAGGGCCAAGATAAATTCTTGAGAAATAAATGACTTTCGTAAAATTGAATTATCTTAAGTAGTTCCCAGGCAATCCTGCACGCGAATTTGAAAAACAACGTTTTAAGAAAAACGCTGATGAAATTTAAACTAATTTTACAATAACTTCCATATTTTTGTTTATTTTAACAAAGGAATTTTGGAATACATTCTTGAAAGAATGCATTAACGATTTATGGAATAAAAAAACCAATTTTTGTTCCGAAAAAAATGAGTTTTTTCTCAAAAAAAAAATGAATTTTCTCCGAAAAAAATAACGATTTCCCCCTAAAAGTCCTTTTGAACACGATTCCTGACATTTTTGTTTATTTATTAGTTTTGAAAAAAATTATGTTATTTTATTATTATAAAAAAAAAAAATGTTGATTATAAATTTGATCTAAAGTTCCTGCAGCTCACAACCGAACGCTAAGTAGAAAACTATTAAAATGCTGCAATAAATAAATAAAGAAAAATCACAAGAAATTTGAATGTTTAAACAAAATTTCCAAAAATTTATATTATAATTTTTTTTAAATATATTAGAATATTTAATTTTTCTTAACAAAAAATTGCTTGTTATATAAACAAATTTCAGAAATACTTTAATTTTACTTGAAATGTTTGTTAATAATTTTTTAACACAAAACACGCACAAAATAAATATTATTAAAAACAAAAAACCATAAAAATTAACAGCATTCCTAAGCTCTTTATAAAAAATTATAAATATCAAACTGAATAAATCTAAAATTTAATATTTCTTAACTTGGAAATTTTGAATCGTTAAAGTTGCGATTATAGAAAGCACAGCTCAACGGTTTCCAACCAATTTCTTAAGCTTTTGCCTTGGCCGCAATTACCACCTGCTATGTAGGTTGTTCGAAAATTTTCAGCACCACTTTCACGCAAAAACTTCTCATCGAGAACAGCGCCAGCAGTCATTAGTCAATAGTAAATTCCTCGACAGTGATAGCCTTGCAATTTTTGTAATGCTATAATGACACAAACTTTCACAAACTGACAAGATGAAATGGAGTATAAAAGAAACTCAAAGCAAGAAAGAAGTAGCTTAGAAACAAAACTCCAACTACCATTGCCAAGCAGCGAACAATCGAAGGCTCAGCAGTTATCTTAATTGACTGACTGCAACCTAGACACAGGCGGGCACCGGCGGTCACAGCGTGACACATGCGACATCTTACAGTTCACACAATTCGCTGCCCCCCCCCCCCCCCCTCCCCTTTTCGCTAAAACCCACTAAATTACCAACGCACAGCGGTGTCACTTGTGCGTGCATCTAAAGTTGTAGCAGTTGTTGTTGGTGTTGCTGTTGTTGTCGTAGAGCGTGTCAACGTTGTTAGTCGCTACCGCATTGTTTCGCTGTCATTTTCCGTTGACATCATCATTCTTTTCGTCCATTTCCTCTCTACCCCAGGACTTGCAAAATCTTTTTCAGCGCCACGTGCTCTTAGGAGAATTCCATTGGCAACTGTGGTTGTCAACTTACAGCCAGTCAGGCAGTCCGGCAGTCAGTTCAGTTAGTCATCACCTGAGCTTGCTCTTTCATTATTGCGTTGACACAGCAATACCAAACTTCCTTCCGGCCCACCTGTTCACCTGTCTGTTGTTACTTTGCTCATCATAATGGATTGCGCTTTTGTTGTGTCATGTTGTGTAGTGAGACGCGTTGTGGGTCCACTGGGCGTATGAGTAATGCGTTGCGCTCTGGTACGGAGATTACCGCATACAAATAAATGGACTTGTAAATGTAGTTGTGTATTCTCAATTATGAAGCGATACTCTAGACAAATGTATGTAAATACTTGGATTTTTTCTATTTTAGATTTTTCTCTGTAGTTTTTGTCATTTGATATATGAAACAGCATTTGTCAACCATTACTTCTGGCGAAAAATTTCTGCAGACGCTCAGCTATTATAGCCAAAACTATTGCTTCTGCTCTTGCAAGATTAAAAGTAATTTGGCGAAAAAAAGGTCAGTCTCTCAAAAATTATTCAAAAATATTCTACATTCAGTAAGACTTATAGAACTCGTAATCACTATAGTTATTGGCATTGATTTGGTTGTACCTAAAAATAAAAGTTCAATTTAAGTTAATCGTTTTTTTTTTATATATTCATTGACAATTATTTTTTTTATCGCCATGGTATTTAACTTCGAAGTGTTCTTCATCATCAGTAAATAAGCGAATGTGTATAGTTGATATAAAAATAACTACTGATTTTTGAAATTAATATTTTATCGCTTTTGCTGCCAAGTAACATTCGAAAAAATACAAAAAAAAATTATGAAAATTGAGCGATAAATTTAAGTGACTTAGAACTTACTCCTTATTAACTAAAATCGAAAGGACTACAAAAATGCATACTCAAATTTTTTTTTTAAATTAAAATTTTTATTTCAATATACATATGTTCATATGTACATACATACATACATACATATAAAATTAGTTAAATAAAAATTTTTTTTTTAAAGTTAAAGCTTGGCTTTAAATGATTTTATTTAAAAATTCTCGGTTTTTATTATAAAAAAAAAAAAAAAAATTTTTTTTTCATGAATTTTAAAGAATTTTATAAGCTTTTAAAACTTGTGCCTAATTAAAAAAAAGTTTTTAATATAGTGTCTGAATTTGTCAATATGATGATCGTTTAGCCGAACCTAATTTGCACTTAAATTGTCATTTAAAAATTCTCGGTTTTTATTAAAAAAACCAAAAAAAAAAATTTTTTTTTCATGAATTTTTTAGAACTTTAAAAGCTTTATAAACTTGTGCTTAGTTAAAAAAAAAAAATTTAAATAAAGTGTCTGAATTTGTCAATATGATGATCGTTTAGCCGAAGCTAATTTGCACTTAAATTGTCATTTAAAATTTCTCGGTTTTTTATTAAAAAAAAAAGAAAAAAAATTTTTTTTTTCATGCATTTTTTTAGAACTTTAAAAGCTTTTAAAACTTGTGCCTAATTAAAAAAAAAATTGTCATTTAAAAATTCTCGGTTTTTATTAAAAAAAAAAGAAAAAAATTTTTTTTTTCATGCATTTTTTTAGAACTTTAAAAGCTTTTAAAACTTGTGCCTAATTTAAAAAAAAAAATTTTAAATATAGTGTCTGAATTTGCAATATGATGATCGTTTAGTCGAAGCTAATTTGCACTTAAATTGCCACTTGCAACAACTTCGCAAATAAGCTTGCCACATTTGCACCATTTTAAATCAGTTCACACTTAATAACAGTTCGAAAACCAAAATGCAATTTTGAACTCGGAAGTTTTGTAATCTCCTTTGAGAGCATCATGGTAAACAGATAATGGGCAAAAATCAATTAGAATGTATGGCGGAAATCTCAGTATAATTGCGAGCTGAAAAAATTTATTGACCGCACAAACAAATTCGAATAATTTTGCATGCCATAACAAGTTGCTGGTGTGTGTTAGTGGATGTTGGTGTTTGTCGTACTCAAAAACCCATGTTAAACAATTAACGCTAATTGGGTAGAGCCAGACGAAAGGGCAGCGCGCGTGGTGAGCCAAGAGCAGCCAGTTGTGTAGTGCAGTTAGTTTGGTGGGCGGCGATGGCGTTGAAAACTTTGAGCGGAATTACATACTACATATTTGGCGCACACACACACACACACAAAATTTGTGCTGCCAATTTTTCGGCAAAGTGTAGTGGTGGTGAATGAAACTAAATACATATCGGCGCAGTGCAAAAAACAATGTTCGAATGCAAAACGAGCAGCAATGCAAACTGTGAGTGTATTTTTGTTTGCCCCCATACACACACGCGCATGCAGTGGAGCGGTATAAAGTCATCAGCATAGCAATTGCTATGCGGCAAACCCACATGACATGCGATACCCGCTGAGTCGAGTAGCTTTGCTGCGGTTAACGAGCATGGCGGCGTTAGCTTCAGCTTGCGCTGTTTTGGGCAAAATTTGAGTGTTGTTGTTGTTGGTGTATTGGAGTAGATTTGCTACGCTGCGGCTACGACAATTTTCATGCGTCAATGCGTCGTCGGAGCACACAAGCACACACGCACACACTTAAGTACAGCGAGAGGCGAACGAAAATATGCAATGCGTTGCATTCATGACTGCCCAACGCCTGGATATATGCAACACTATAATGACCGCAAGTAGCGCATGAGCGCTTGTCGCTTAAGTGCGTGCGTGTGTGTGTGTTTTAGTTAGTTCGGTTAGCGTGCGGTATGCGCAAGTGTAGAAATAGTGAGCGCTGTATCCGGTTTGCGTATCGGTTTGTTTGTTTTTTTTTTTGTTTTTTTTTTTTTTGTTTTTTTTTGCGCTTGGTCTCTGCGGCCTCATCGCTTGGCTGCTGTGGTTGACTTTTCAATTAAATTGTAACGCGGGCGCAATAGTTTTCTGCTATGCTTGTTGTTGCAAATGCAGTTAGTTGTGGATACAACAATTTTACTGGTTGCTGTGGCAATGTGCATATTTTCAATTTTTTTTTTTTAACTTGTCACAACTTTCACCACTCTTGACTTTTAATTTATTTTATGGCGCTTAATTAATTATTATGAGAATTTTAATTTGTAACACTTCACCTGTAATTTTATAAACAGTGATTTGCCTAATTATAGCACCAGCACTTATTGACAAATTTTGACAATTTATTTTTTATTTTTTATGAATTCTCCTACAAATAAAGTAAGTTTTATTCTTTAAATAATTCAAAGAAAAAAAAAATTGAATTAAAATTTAGATACAATAATTTTTAAAATTTTTTTTGGTTCATATTTTTATTGGCCATTAAATATTAGTATAAAAAGTGCATATATCGATTTGCGAAAAATTATTGATAAAATAAAATATTTGCCATAAAAAAAAATAACAACTTGGTGCTAGAATTAAATGCACTATGAAGCTCTGTATTCAAAAAAAATATATTGATTTCTTATATGTTACACACCGTTTAACACGAACGAATATTGAAAATTGAATGAGCCAAAAAACTGCATACACAAAAAATTTCTAAGAAATTTGTTTATGGTCCAATTTTTTTAAATTTAATAATCCAATTTTTAAAAATTTTTTCCATGAAAATATCGTTTTTTCTTTAACAAACACCATCTTTTAAATATTATGCAAAATATGGAAACATTAACGAAAATTACATTAAAATTTCGAACTTAAAAAAAAAAATTTTAATTTTTTGGAGTAAGCAGACATGTAGCTCGTTCAATTATTTTATAACAATGTGAAAGTTTCTAGTAGCAACGAATTCCTACTAATTTGCGACATTTTGTTTTCCTTCCATAAAAAAATAATCGCGTTTTTGCGTTGTATAGAGGAAACTACCAGTAAAAAAAATTGTCAAAATTGAGCGATAACTTGTAGACACCTGCAACTTGCACTTTTAAAGACCAAAATTGAATGCGCCAAAAAAACTGCATACACAAAAAATTTCTAAAAAAATATTTTTTTAAAAGTTCGAATTTTTTTTTTATCATTGTTCATTTTGTAAATAGTTTAAAAATTGCTGTTTATGGTTATTCATAGAGGTTTAACCAAATTTTACTTGAAAAATATTTTTAATTAATTAGAAAAAAAATAACGTGCCCGAATTTGGCAATATGTTGTGGGGCTATAATTTGTGAAAAAAAAGACTTTTAAAAAGTTTAAAAATTTGTCAATATGTGGTGGTACTGTAATATGCAAAGAACTATCTGTATATCATAAACAAAAAACAAGTATGTATGTAAAAACCAATTATTTCGCTCTTTGACTATTGCTTTTATTAATAATTCGCCTATTAACACCAGCAGCATTCATTTAATTTTTCATTATTGGATTTGTTCAACGATTATTAAACAATTTGCTTACTCGCTAATAATTGAATAATTGCCTCTTTAACGTAACTAAGTAGCCCAGTTTTTTTTTTATTAATTTCTATTCCCGCAACCATTTCAATGGCTTTTTAATTATCATATTAAATGTTAATGCGCCGCCGCCACAGAGTTGAAATGTTATGCGATGAAAAAAAAATAAGGAAATAAACACAAATTGATACAACTATTAAGTATATGTTTATATAATTTGTTATGCAATTTTAATTTAATTAAAACCTTTGCCAGATAATTGTTTTGGAAATTGATATTTTATTTGCATGTGCAAATAAGTTTTGTGTTTTCACAGAGTCATACATAAACCAATTTAATTTTAATTAGCGCTTATATAATTCGATTTAAGTTTATTTCGATAAGCAAACGAATTTTAATAAAAGTTAAATATTTTTATATGATGACATATTGCAAGCTTCTCTTAAATTTTTGTTACGTTTATACGACGTGTTTTCGTTAAAAAAAAACAAAATTATATTTTTGATATGATGAATGCAGTGGCTTGTCAAGTAATGCTGTGGCTTTCGTTTTTTATTATTATTATTCTAATTTTAGAGAAAAAACCTTAAAAAAATATGACATTGACAGCAGCGATACTATGTAGGACTGTATTTTTCCTTGACTATTGGATGTCTGAGTTTCAATGCCAATTTTGTGAAATATTTTTCAAACGATATTAAAAAAAAAGATCTATAAATTAAGTGCATTTTTCGGATTTTATTTTTGCGATTTTTTTATTATATTTTTAAAAGGCTTATTTTTAAAAGAACGGCTTCCTTCGTGATAAAAAATTGCATAGTTTAGATGAATTAAGATATATTAAACTTTTAAGATATCATAAGCGATAATATTGAATCTTAATTCAATGATCTTACAATAAACTCCCTGGAAGTTTTATACAATTAGCGCTTTGAAAATATTTTTAAATCTCATATACCGAACACATCGGTAAATAATGTAAAATTAAATCAATTGAGGCAAAATATTGACTGAAATTTTTCATACTTTAATTAATCTTATTTGTAACAGCTCTGTTCTTAGAGTATTCTGAATTTTTTGTATCCATTTTTTTACATTAAATATAAATTTTAGTATGGTTCTGGTATGTTTCAAGTAAGCGCAAGCAGATACGAAGACAATAAATTCGAATTTGTATAATAATTTTGCTGCATAAACTTTGTCTTTATTTTCAGGCTTCAACGAAAGCTACTGGATGCTCAGGTAGTACGAACAGTGGTAAAGCTAGTTTAAAAATATTTGTTTCATCGAATATTTTCTAAAAAAAAAAACAATAACACAAGTTAAGCCCTTTCGCGTAAACTATGTATTTTTTCCAACAAAAATTGGCCTTAAGCTCATTTAAAAATAAAATAATGAAATTAAACAGGTCGAAAACAACAAAAATTAACAATAAGGTTGAGCCTGCCTAACAAACAAATATAAATATACAAAATTTGTACAAACAACAACTACACAGTCAAGTTGAAATAGCGGCGGAACAGTCGCACTTGATTGTAGTGAGTTGTAAAGGAAAAAGGAGAAAATAACAACAGCTCACACAGCGTAAGCTTAGCTCAGCCTGTTGAGACGCTGGCTTAAGGGTTGCGTGGTGGCGCGGGTTCGACTCCCGCGGAAGCCGTGAAGAAAGAGGTCTGATGAGGAAATGTGGTGATTTCCGAAATAGTACTATAACTTCTACCGCTTTGGTGTTGTTGTTTTTTCTCTAATTTTTCCAGCAAAAATTGGCCTTTAGCTCATTTAAAAATAAAATTATGTAAAATTTATTTCTATGATTTGCTTGAACTACATTGTTGCTTCAACAAAACAGTTATCTTTCCATAGCTCTAAGCATTTATTTATTAGAATACTTGTGAACTCAAACTCAGACAATTAGTTTGCAATTGACGTAAGAATGGATTGCTGCGTAATACAGTAAGACGATTATCTACAACTAAAGCTTTTAACTGATTAACAAACACTTTATCAAGCAGTCATTCAGTGCATACTCTTTACTTATCTTTACATCTTAGCAAAGAGCAGACTTAGGCTTCGGCATAAAATCGTAAACATTAATTATGTTGCAGGTTTTCTCAAGAATACGCCAATTTCCATCAGCATATCAGTTTCTTCGTGCAATCTTCTTAATACATTTCAATTCCAACGCTAAATGCTTAGCTCGTGAAAATCAGCAACTGCGACCGCAAATTAGCGCAGCCATGCGTACCAGTGAGACTTAACGAGTCAGAACCACAAGTTGAAAAAAAAAAAACAAATTGTAGGTATGTATGTATAAAAGCTAACAACGACATCATCGCACATCAAGCCATCTTTAGCAAATTTACAGCCACTTCAAATGCCAATATAGCGCTTTTACTTTAGCCTTCTTCGCAGCATTCACGAGACGTGTGCCTAAACGAAAATTTTGCTTGCCATGTTTATTTGCTTTGAAACATCAATTTTTCATGCAACGGCTTTTGTCTTTAATAAATCAAATAATACAATTTACAAAAGCAGGACGAGCAGTCAAAGTTCCGTGAATTGTGCATGAAATGGAAGAGTGGAAGCGGCGGAAATTGGCGGCTGCTTACAAGCAATTGTTTGGGAGGAGCAAAATACTAGTCAAACATTCGCAGCAAGCAAGCGCGCCTCACTTTTGTCTCGCTTTGTGGCTATGAACACTTTTGGTTTTACATACAATAGGCAGCTAGCGAAAGGTAACAGCGCAGAGCAAATGTGAAGTGTAAAAGTAGGAATGAGTCGACAGTTGCAAAAGGCTGGTGCTTTGTATATTTTGCAGTGCCGTTAATATTTGCTTCTCAGCTTTTTGCGATGCGGTGGATTGTGATCTGCTGCGATAGCATTGTTTTCACGCTACTTCCCAAATGCTTTACTTTCACATTCAAATATCTATAAATCGCCTAAGCGTGCGCTTGTCATGCCATTTCGACTATAATTTGCCATTCACAATTCGCCATTTTATCATTCACCTGTTTAGCGCTTGAAAGCTTTAATAATAAATGGTTGCCACAACTCTGGCAAATACTATAAAATTTTCTAATTGTCGCTTATACGACGTGTTGGCATCTGCTTTAGCGTGCGGTTACTTGTATCTGCCAATACAAAGGTAGTATGTGCGCCAGATGTCGCTTTGCCGTTTCATTCCTTTGTTTAAATCGTTGCGACAGCGCGCGTTGGAATTTATAGCCAACCGCTAAATGATAAATGGTCGTTGGCCAATTTGAAAAGATTTGCGGCTAAAATCGGAAGATTCATGGTATGGATTTTGTTGGTGGATTTCGTTGAAATGACAAAGTGCTTATAGAAGTTGGAGATTAAGGAGTTTCACGGCAAATTTAAAGCTGTTTCAGAGCATATTTTTAAAGTAAGTGAAATATAGGAAATTATGCTAAAAAAAATTTGAATATATATTAGCACAAGCCTCGTTAAACTGAGGTTTTAATATATTTTCATCCATCATTCTCTTTTTTTATTGATCTGCATCTTATTGCTCTCTAACAGCTAAAGCTTCTTGCCAACTAAGGGCAGCGATGGCCTTCATTTAGCTGGATGTTTGATGAAGAGGTAGAGTACATTTAAGGTAATATCTACTTTTACGATTTTCCCTGGACATTACTATAAGTTTCACGACCACCGCAAGACAACTAAACAATATTCATAGGACTTCTTTATCTATCCAACCCCCTTCCTGCTTATTATTTTTAAGTACGCCTTTTTCACCTTCTGTAGATTGTTAATACTGCCTAATTGCGCTAATTTGACTGTACTCACTAGGCATGCCAATCCCAGCATCCCGCAATCCCAGGATCCCAGAATCCCGGCCTATTTCAACTCCCGAACATCCCGAGATCAGTCTATTCAAATCCCGGAATAGCAGAAAACAGTGAATTTAATAGCCATTGATTTTTTATATTTTTAATTTACATTTTTTCAAAAAAAAAATAAACCTCAAATGATTTAAAGCAGAAAGAACCGATCGAATACAACACACAAATAACACACCTTTCAGAGTTGTACTGAAATAAGAAAACTTAACCTGAGAAACAAAAACAACAAGTTAACAACTGTTGTATTACGATAACACAATACGACAAATAACACGGCTTTTTAACTCCCTAAAGGCTTTGTTTTGTTCTTGCCATTATAAATGGGCTGGAGAACATCCTCGTGGAGTAGAAAATGAGCCTTACCATGAAAGCCGTGTTAATAAAACTAACGACGAGGTGCTTGAACTGGATAAGACAGTAAGTCCCAAAGATAAATTGCAACAAGTTTTAACGAGCAGCTCGCTATGTCCAATAATCGAAAGGCATAAAATTTACCAGAAGATTTGGAAGATTTGATAGTTTTTCTAATGGCGGCGATAAAGGCTCATTCCTGCAAATAGCATTTAACTTTTTGTCGATAATCCAACCAGGATGTATTGTGACGGAGCGGTGCTTTTCAACTTCAGATTTTTAATTCAACCTGGACATAAATTTGTCCAGGTTCGAGGTTAACACATTTAAGGCTTTTATTTCTTTAAAATTGAATTTTAATCAAAATAAGGAATAATTCTGCCTTGCTTAAAATGGAATGGGTGATGTTTTTTACTTAATGGTAATATATTAATATTTAATATTGTTCTCAAACAGTGATTAAAAATAATTTTACTTTATGTAGGTGCATTTGTGCTTGAGGTATAAATTAGTTTGTATGTGGGTCAATTTTGACATTTATTTCTTTTTTGTTGGCCAACAAATACAACAAATACATACATGAATTACAACAAATCGTTCTTTGTTATATTAATTTTATTTTGCCTACTTCTATAATACAACGATTACAGAAGTGTTACATTTTTTGATAAATTAAAAATTATGAATCAAAACTTCGTGAAATTCGAGGTCACGGAAATGTCCCGTCAATTTTGAGATCAGAAAAAGAAATCCCGGGACAATCCCGGGATCCCGAATTTCACGACCCATAAAATGGCCAAAATTGACATCCCTAGTACTCACTGTGCTGCGATTTAAAAAACAAAAATTTTTTTTCCAAACGGAAATTTTCTCTGAAAAATCGCTTCTAAACGGGTTCATGGCTCATGTAATGCTTGGAATTTTTAACGTCGTAGACGATGAAAAAAACTCTGTAAATAAAAAAAAAAAATGACTGACTTGAATTTCTCAACAACACGTCTACTGCCAAACAATCTACTTTAGTTATTTTTTGTTTTAAATTTCAATTAAAAATCTAGGCAGATTGAAAAATTTAGAGATTTGTGATTTTGGGGGCTACTGTTTTTCGAAAACCATCATAGAAGATTTTTCTTAATCTCTTTAGTTCCCTTTTTATTTTTTATACTATCTAGACCTTCAAGTGATAAGCTCCCATGCCATTACTTTTCTCCAAGTTTAACCAATCATTACGTTAAATAATTATAAATATATACAGAAGACAGTTAATTTAATAAAAATCTGCCGGCATTGGAATGTTTGCTCGTAAATTCTTTCAAGTAGTTTTTTAATGTAAGCACTCAATAAGGAATAAATCACCTTTTTATTTACTTGCTTCAATGCTTTCAAGTTTGATGAAGACTCAGACGTAAATAAATTAATTAAGTATAAACTCCTCTGTTCCTTTTTTTGTTAATTTAACTATACGAAAACACACCTTTAATTACGTATTCTAACACAAATTGAAATCCTTTACTTCAAAAAAATTGTTGACAAACTAAATTAAAGTCAATTTAAAAACTCTGCAACTAAACAGTATTTGCTGAGAGCAATGGCATGCCAGGTGTAGCACCAAATGCTTTGTGGCTGCATCCTTTCGTTTTTGTGTGTGTGCATACAATTTGCCCTTTTCCATTTCCTAGGGGATTAAAGGGATACACGCAGACCGTAATTGGAGAAGTTTATGCACTAAATGATGACGATCAAATTGTGTGCATATGCACTCCATCCAATATAAATACTAAAACACGTGTGAAAGTGTGTGTGTGTGTTAGTAAAAAAAAGTTCACTTTCACAGGTAAATAAAAGTGCACGACTGGCAACTCAGAAAACTTCAATTGGCCACAGGCTAAACAACAACACGTCCCGCCCTCTGTTTGTGTTTGTTAAGCAAATTGTGTGTTTGCAAAATTCACTTTTCTGCAAATTTGAATAACGTGAAAATGTATTAAAATATTATGTGTTTTTTGATAAACTAGATCTACATAAATATGTACAAATAAATGCTTCAAAGTGCAATTGACTCTGTGTATGTGTGTGTGTGTGTGTACTTGCATGTATGTGTCTGTCTATGTTGTTTTAAAAAAGCTATACTGACTCGCCTTTTCTGTGCACTGCTGCTTCAGCTGATTGCATGTTAAACTCGTGTGTTTATAATTTAATTAAATTTTCAACAATTTCATTTTTGTTGATTTAAGTATTTCACTATGCTGTTAGATTAGTCACATTTATATATGTATGTATATACGAAGAGATATATGCGCAAATTTACACGCACACATACACAGTTTGGCTTACCAAGCAAACATAAAAACAAAATGTGCAAATTAAAAAGGAAAATAAGCTTTAAAACAAATAAACAGCGAAAAGTAAAAATAAAATTGAAATACAGACTTACATACATACCAAAAAACACATAATACATTGGTATGTATGTATGTGTGGAGAGCAACAAATCGTTTTTTCGCATACAACTTAATTGCGTACATCTAGCTCAAGCATGCATACATACATATGCATACGGGTATACATGATGAATATAAATATTTTGAGTTTTTTAATAGATTTTCTAGGTTGCTGCCACCAACAGAAATCTGTTTAGAGGGAATTGGAGAGCGTTTCAAATAATATAAAAATTAATTTAATTGTCACTAATTGTACCACCACTCCACTTAAAATTTGTGCATTTTGAAGAGCGCATAAAATTATGCCACAAAAACATATAGAAAAATATATATCGGAGGAGCATTTGAATTTGTATTTTAATAAATTCAAATTTTTATGCATACTTTTGGGAGCCATAGTGTTTGCAAAATATATGAAGTAAATTTTGTTAGAGGGTTGAAAAGAATGGCTGTAGATTGAGCGACACCAAAGTTCGCTTATCTTTTGTTTGTGTTCTATATTTAGTAGGTCATCAGTTAAGAGTAAATAATAGCAGTGTAGAAGGGCGCGACATTTAATACCGTGAAGCTTCAATTTTGGCAGGAGTGTGGCTTTGACTTTTGATTGTTGGTTACAGCAGTTTTAATGCTTTCAAGTATGAGTATAAAAAATTATCGATAATTTTATCGATTAGTTTCTATATTGTTATCGGAATTGTTATCGATAACACATGCAATTTTTTATTGGAAGTAACGTCGAAAACGATGTTCGATTTTTTGAATTTTTAACCTTTTCGAATTAATTTAATGTCTCAAGTTCTATCGCATTTTCATCATTTTTATCGAAACAATAATCGATGTCGTCTTCGAGTTTTTTTTGTGTTATATTTGTATCGAAAATAACTGTAGTAAATTTTCAATATGTTATCGATTTTATTATCGAGTTTAATAAATGATAAATATTGAAAGAAATGAGGGTGTTCTATTTATTTATAGTTAATAGTTAAATATTTTCCAAAAACAGCGAAAATACTATCGTTTTTATTATGCAATTATTTTTTCAAAAATGTTAAGCAACAACGCTGTTCTAATTATATACTAAAGTCGTATTCGAAATTTAGATTGTTGTATAAATGTTTCGTAAATTTCGAATGTATTATCGATACTATTATTTAAAAACTCGAAAATTCCATTTATTTACCAAAGTCGCATTCAAAATACAGATATTTCAATTTTTCCTTAAAATTCGAAAATATCGATTTTTTTTATTGCAATTAATAAAGAATATTCACTAATTTTCATAAATTTCACCGAAGTTATTGCTATCATTAATACAATTTGCGTTCACATCGTTATCGGTTTCAAAATGATTAACGATGTACAACTCCATATTCCGATAATAATTATTATCGATTTGAATTCAAATTCATATTGGTATCGTTGTTGAAAACATAATCGAGGTGAGTAATACAGAAGGATATTTTTTTAAGTCGTTAGCGAATTGTATTAGTCTGTTTACAATTTAAGTCATAATTGGATAAGTTACTAATTGTAGCCTGTTTTTCAAGTAGACCATTCCTAATCAAAGCTCTTCGATGGCGATTGGAGTGTTCTTCTTTGTACTTCTTTTCATGTCCCTCTTTATTTTTTCTTTAAAAAATCTTTCAGCTTAAATCAAATAATATATTTTAAATTAAAAGTCAGCATATTATATTAAATGCCGCCGCAATTTTCCACGCTTTACGCCTTTTCCCCTTTTCAGCAATTTCTGCTTTTAGTCAATTCTTGTTGCTCGTGCCTCTTAAGAATTTCAGAATTTCATATATTGCCTTGGTAACTTAAAATTGATTGCCACTACAATGTGAGCTCGTTACCATTGCTATTGTTATTGTTATTGTTGTGGTTGTGAAATGGCGCTTAAGCGAGATGCTGCCACTGCTGTTGCAGCTACATATTTGTATGCAAATGTTTTGTAAATATTTGCGCAAGCAAACAAGATGCCGAATATGTGCTTACATACATGCGCGTGTATAGGTATGTATGTATGTATGTACATATGTATGTGTATTAAAAAAAAGAAAACGACAAAAACAACAAATACATACGCAAAAATAAATAAGCACTCAGTAAGCTCAAATTTGCATATGTTTGTATGTGTGTGTGTGTGTACAAGTATATGAATATATTGGCGTACTCGCAAATGGAAAAGTCTATGTATGTGTGTGTGTGTGTGTGTGCATGTAAGTACATAAGTAGGTATGTATTGCTTAACAGCCTGGCAAATGTGTGTCAAAAACACGAATTTGTAAGTGCCAGCGGCGAACTTCCGTTTGCCATGGCGCAACTCTTCAGCGGTTACTTGCTGCTGCGTGATTTCACTTACTTCGTTGTGGATTATTGCAGTCGTTGTTGGTTGGGCTTTACTTGTCGCATGCCTCATTGTCGCTTATGTTGGTGCTTTTTTTTTTTTGTTCTTCCCGATTTTATGGCGCTTCTTTCATGCCTCGTAGTTGTCATGCCTTGAAGAAACAAAAAAAAAAATGTAAACTTTGGTGTCTTGCTTGCGGATTTCCTTCATTTCCGTTGCTCAATATTTTATATGCAGGCACTCGTGTTATAAATCTGTTTGCACTATGTAAATGCATAAACGTATATATTTCTTCTCACAACTGTAGCTAAAAGAAGATTTAAGTACTAATTATTGTAAATAATATGATACAGATCGCAGGAAAATTTAGCAAAATTAACTTATACTTGAGTAAAATTGTTAAACAAAATTTTTGAAGAATATGTGTGTGTAAACGTAGTTAAAAAATTTTAAGAAATACTGGAATGAGGGGTTAAAGGGTATATTTGTTTGTAAAAAAATGTAAATCTTCAGAAATTTTTCTTACAAGTTCCTCAGAGGTTACACCAAATTATTCGAAAATAGTCTGCTTTACTGGCTGAACAGAATGCATCAAAGCCATAAACTATTTCGTTAGCTACATCACCAGATGCCTGATTTTGTGGCAACGCTAAAATATATGAACACAATGTCAAAAAAAAAATTCCAAAAAATTAAAAAAAAATTTTTTTAAATTTTTAATACAAATTTGAAAATGATTGACAACGAAGAACCCCCATTTTTCATCGCTTGTCTTGAATATGTGCCATTTATCAGTTCAATTAATTTTTTAGTTTTTTCGTTTTCCGTTTTTTATTTTAAATTTAAATTTTTGAACTGTCTTTCAATCTTTACCACAGCCACAAAAGTATGTCACAGCTATGTACAGCCACACATTGTGCGCAGTTTAGAGTATTTTAATTTTTAACAGCTCTTACTTCTCACTACATCCTCACCATTCTGTTCAGCCAGTTAGGCAAAGCTGCCTTGGTTGACCGCTAAGACTGCTAAATTTAAAAATTATCTGAGAATTACCGCAGGCATTCAGCGACTTTTCATATCAGAACATATCTTAATTCCTTTTTTTATTCAGAGTTGAAAAGATTTTTAACACTAAAATAATTAAAAATTATCTACGAAAAATTACCAGAGTTGTGAAAAAAAAATATTTTTACGTTCCAAAATATTCCTTCTGGTTTTCAGCTATGCAGCCTTTCGAAAACTAAGTCATCGCACTCAAGTATATATTTGTTGTGATGCCAACTCATTTATACTCATGTACACAAATAAAGATTAATAATTTTTCTTTCAGTGGATTTGGATGAAGCTAAGTTTGACATATACTTCAATATATTTTACACAATTCAAAAAGGTCTAATGTACACTGACGTGGATCGATAATTCATCATCAATGGAATTTGGCTGGGATCCACCAATTTTTTGCACATTTTTTGTTGCTACGGAACTGATTCAAAGTAATTTAACTTAAGATGCGTTGATAATATTTTTAATACAAATAAAACATCCGCTTGAACATTTTGTATAAAGATCGGTCTGGCTCTTCGTTGGAGTTTGCTCAAGTTCACCATGTACCCTTGAGGTCTAACTTTCAACCTTTTTTCTTGTGATAGTCCTTTTTTTATGCTGCTCATACTGTTTTTTTTAATTTTATATGTGAGCCATCTGGCCTCTAGGCTCTTTCGGTATAAGTATTTATGGAGTGAAATAAAGTTACTTAGCAAGACGTTGTATCGATGTATTTATTCTATGAAATACACGTACTTACATTTTGTATCTTTGCGTTCTCCTTTCATAGTTTTTGTATGGTGAGAACCTTTCCAGCCTAATTTTTGTTACTTCTCGCCTATTAAATTTGAGTAATTTATTGTAAACTTTTTCACTTTACCAACTCATACACTATATTATCTTGGTAACTTTTAAAAAACAATAAAGCCTTTTAAAAACGTTAACGCTAACTTTTATCGAAGTGTGTAGGTATCCTACTCCATTACAAATGCAACTTTGTTTGAAATTTTGTCACTCAGCGGTTGGTCAATTTCGTGGTATATCACTTAAGCCAAAAAATATAAAATAAAAATTCAACCAGAAAGTTTTGTGCGTGCTGCTGTCTCCCCTTTTTTTCGTGTTTTTTTTTTTTAGTTTTAGACACTACCATTTGCTTCCTTCTATTGCACTTTTCACACTTTTTCTATATTACTTCCTGCTTTGACGGAAATTCTATCAATTTGCATAACAATTCTAAGTTGGCGGTGGCGCACCAGCTTTTACTCCGCTAGCGCCAAAGTTAAGGCTGCCATTTGTGTGAAGACGACGCAGAGAATTCCTCGCTTCTTACACTGATTGCTGTGTTTAACAAAAGCGGCGACGAAGTAAAGACTTTGCACACCAAAATATGCAACAGTGAGAGTGACAACAACAAAAACTGATAACAACTATTACAAAGTCTAACAAATTCCTTCTAATGACACACCCTGCGCTGAGGTCTCGTCTGCCAAGGCAGTGTTGCACACGAAGTGCGCAGGAAGTGAAGAAGCGCACGAGGAAAGTGGCATAGCAAGAATGTTGCTTGCAACGAGTGCAAGCAAAAGTGCGGCATTGCAACATTTTTGCATATATTTGTATATTTTATTTAAGTTATCTTCTCTTGTAAACTTCTCTTACACATTTTGTTTTTTTTTTCTTGTGCTGCCGTCTGCAATCTTGCACTTTGCATTGCTATTGTTGCTTTATTATTTGTTATTTGTAAATATTTCCATAGCTGCTGCATTCAATTTGCATCGCATTGCGATATTTGTTTGTCTGCTGCTTAGGTGGTAGCTGCCGAATATTTATGCGGCATGCAACAGTTTGTTGGCACTTGACGTACATTTCATTGTGCCTTTCACAGCTGGCATAATTGCGGCTGCTCTTAAACTTACAAAAGGAAAATTTGTAAACTTTTTACGAGCAGCAGGGTATGCCGGTCGTAAGTAAGTGTTTTAGAATTTTTTTCTAAGCAATATTACCAAATAAATGCACTTCAGTTTTATTAAAAATCAAAAGTTACTCATACATTTTTTTGTTTTTGTATTACACACTTTTTCTTTTATAAATGGCTTACAGCTGCAAAACTCAATCGGTTATTAGAAATAATAAATAGCAAAAATCAGCCTGTGATTTAATTTTTTTGCTTTTGATTTTAGCTAAGCAGTCGAGTGGGTAGCGTTGCTTGCTATAACTTGATATGCCGCTGAGTTCGAGATTCGAATCTCGGCCAGGGCAAGTAAAATCTTAATCAAAGAAAAAATGTTCTCTTATAACGAACAGCGACAGGCAATGGCAAACCTCCGAGGGTACCATGAAAGAGCTTCTCATAAAATACATCTGCCATTCGGAGTCGACATAAAATTGTAGGTCCCTCCATTTACAGTATTAAAAAAGACACACACAACAAATGGTAGGAAAAGATCGGCCAAACACTTAGCTAAATAGTGTGAGCGCTTAAACGAAGACGAGTTCAGAAATCAAACCAAAGTAATAAAATCCAACACTGCTTGATTATTTACTTGATTTTACAGTACTAAACTAGCGCTGAATCATTACGTGACTAGAATGGGATCAGAATATTTTCATTTCTCGACAATAAAAAGTAGACTTTTCTACTCTTTCAGAATCTTAGTAAGCTGTGCGGAAAAATTGGTAATTTCAAATCAAAAATTTTGCAAGCTTAAAAATTATCCGTTCGGGATGTAGCGGTATTATAAAAATAGTTTAAATTGATTAACAATTTTCCTCAGTAAGATAAAATGGAGTTATTGGTTAAATATCAATGTAAATTTCTCACTATCGAAAGCATAAGCGAAGACTGATATTTTGATATACATACGTGTGCGGGTCAATAAGTCCGTGACTTTTTGAATGAAACACAAGTTTTTGGATAAACAAATATTTTATTTTTCAACATAGCCGCCTTTTAGTTCTTTACATTTTGTCCAACGTTTCTCCAATTTTTTTAAACCCTTCAAAAAATAAGATTTGTCGAGGGCATCAAAATAGGCATTTTTTGGTGAGATGATTTCATCGTTGGAGGAAACTACACATGTGTACGTTTGCGTTTGTGGTCGATTGTCAGCAAACGCGGCAATCATCATGCGGAAAGCTTTCTCATACCGTAGTGATCATTGAAAATTGAAACCACTGAGCCATATGAGATGCTTAAAGCTTCCACAATTTTTCGCATTTTCAATCTCCAAACTGCCAACACAGTATCGTGAATTTTTTCAACTGTCATTTGAGGTCTTAACACCCGAAGACCTCAAATGGGCGTACAGAACGTTCGGCATTTTCCGTGCTTGTACGGTTACAACGAAATTCATTAAACCACTTTTATACGATTAAAATTGACAGTGAAGAGTTCCCATAGTATTGATTAAACTTAGCTCAGCTTTGGCTTGGCTGAAGGTCTTTTTACTTAATGAGCTCACGAAATTCATTTTTTTCCATTTTCTCCTTAAATCACGCGGTAGTCTGCTATGAATGGCTGTCAAACACAAACTAAGTGCCGCAGCTTGTTCAAATTTTGACCGGAGAGATGCCTGTTGAGAGTAACAGTGTTGCCATTTCAGTAAAGGGGCAAGAAATTCTAAAAACCACGGACTTATTGAGCCGCCTTCGTATATCCGCCTAAGGATCTTAGAGAAATCTATCAATCAGTTGTCCTTCGTTTTACCAGTCCAAATTCAATATCACTCAAAAACTCTATATATATTAAAAATAATTAAAATTTTTGCGGTTTCATTCACAATTAATTTTCCTCTCTATCTGTTCACACAGTTTTCAGTATTGGCTCTTTCTGTAAAATATTTAAAACATTTGCCTATCATTAGACATTCTTTAAGGAGAAAGTGATTTATGTATTTTTTTTTATATTTCATATATAATTTTCTGGACATAAAACTTAAAGCACACGCAGATTCACCTTGAAATAATGAACTGAAAATCATGATGAGAAAGTTAGTAAATATATTAGAAATTATTTTAAGTAATTTTAAAAATTTTATATTTATAAATTAAATAATAAAATATGTACAACCTTTTTTCTATTAACTCAATAAGTTTTGTCAAATTAGTATTTTGAGTTCTGCAGTGGCTTTAATACCATAGCCTCAATTAGTAATATAGGTAAATGCTGCCCCCACTAACTTAAGTTTACAATTAGTCTGGTGAATGGTAAAACTTTATTTAATTGTCACAAAAGCAATTTATATAATTAAATATAAATCAGCTGGTAATCACATCCAGTACAATGGGCAGCGCTCTCTAACATAGTGAAATTACGAACGAAATAGTCATACCGCCACACCGTAATTGATGCAACAACAGCAGCAGCAACAATGAACGCACCAAAAACAATAAAAACCAACAACAAACAGCTAACAATAATTGACAGTTATTAATGACTACAAATTTGGCTGAAATTTGTAAACCGACACCAACGAAGTTGCAGCAAACTGTCTTGCACTACAACACAACCACAGCCACATGAAAGCTTCTATGTGTATATGTGTGTATGTGTTGAATGGCAGCGAAGTGCAAATGTCACGTCTACGCATCACCGCATACGACCCGCCATTTGTGTTTGTACAAGAATTTCGATCGGTCTTTTGTGCAGTGAGTGCATTGCATAATTGCAATTGCATACTTTTGAGGGCAAGTGCCGTTAAGTGCACACATACATATATGTATGTATACACTCATTTGTACATTTACAAATGTAATAATCAGCATAAACTGGCAAGTGATTGTTATAGCAGATCTACGAAAAGTGCTTTGAGTGTAGTTGTAATTTTGCCAGCTAACGTGAGTGAATTTACTCGCTAACGCATGCAATGTGCGAAAATTCACATTAAACGCCAAACAATTGCCAAATAACTAGTTGACAGCAGCCACAACTACAAACTCGTACACGCACACTCACATACATACGCACATTAAGGACAACAAACCAAAGCACGTACGTATACTCATACATACATACGCCCACATGCCAGCTGTCTGTCTAGTAATCAACGTTGCGTTGTCGGAAACCACATTGACGTGCTAAACAATAATGCGCGGATATGTAACGTCAACCGCAGCCAGAAGTGATTGTTGTGAAATGAGGGAGTAGGGGGGGCGAGGTTTGAACGTAATATGTCCTGAATTGCTTTTGCTTTAGCTGAATAAGTAATCTTAACAAGTGCTGAATAGGTTTTGGTGAGCTGAATATGCGCTGAATTGATATATCTCCAGCTGAATTGGAAGTTTTGAACTTAGAACGTTTCATAAATGCGTTTAGTACTATTTTATGCGTGCTGAATATGGACGTAAATTGGAGAAGATGTTAAAATTGAATCTGAATATTTGCTGAGTTGCTGTTATTCTAGCTGAATAAGGGCCGATTGCACCATCTCCTGTTAGGCGCTTAATCGTAACTAAAAGCGCCGGTTCAGACCATCCGTCAGGTAAGCAAGCGCTGAATAGTAAGCTGAATTGTAGCTAACCGTCGGTAAATTTAATCAAAGATGGTGCAAACGGCTCTAAGTAATTTTAATGAGCGCTGAATAGCTTTTGATAAGCTGAATAGGCGCTGAATTGATATATCTCCAGCTGAATTGGAAATTTTATATTTATTTTTTGTGTGCTGAATAACTTTTTCTGCGCTTTCTTATATTTTATGAGCTTCAAAATCACTGAGTTAATACAGCTCTGAATTGCAAGTTTTACATTAAATTCCTCTTAAAAATACACTAAGTATTTTTTAATTGTGCTGAATAGCGGTCTAGCATCGAGAAAAGCGTTGAATTCCACAAGATATGACTAAATAAGCTAATTTCAGTCTAAATATATTAAAACATATGTTCCGTGCTAAATAAAGATATCCGTTTAGTGCATTTATATCTAGCTGAATAAGTTACCTTGAATTCTAAGCGCGTTAGTAAAGTCTTAGTTGTAAGTTTCCTATAAGCGTAAAGTGTTTATTGCTATATAGTATAGTATATTAAACTTATTACATCAAGGATTTTAAAATTTTTTTTAAATACAAACACGCCTGTTTATTCTGCGCTGAATGTGCGCTGAATTGAAAATCTACTGCTTGCTAGATACTAAAGAACCATCATTTGGTTGAGTTATTGTTAGGTATTAAAACTGATTAAAGTGTATTCATACACTTACTTAAAATGCGCTGAATAGGAATTCTCATCTGCTGAATATCATTAAGCTTTTCATTTCTTAAAGAATTGCCCTCTTAAAGAATTGCCCTCTTAAAGAATTGACACTTATTTGGTAAACTAATGAAACCACCTTAAGCGCAATAAATTCACGCTGAATCGAAAACAATGAGCTGAATTTGCATTATTAAATTCAAACATGTACGAAATGTGAGTGCAGAATTATAAAACATGTGCTGAATTTGAACTAAGTTTATGCCAAAGTACATTTAGCCGCTGAGGTTAACGCTTTACACCACTCACAACTGTCTGTGTTTTATATGCTAATTAAATACCCACACGCGTGATTTGAATGAGATTGAAACCGAAATGAAAAATGCTCTCTGTCTATTTGCCTTTTGGATATCACTGACTACGCCACGCTTTTCACGCGCATGTAAATGCACTAGTCTTTATTGATATCTCCCGCATTGCCGCGATGCTGAAGTATCTGCAGTTCTATGCACAAGCACATATGTACATATACTTTTAAACGCATGGGGAATGCCAACGCACATTGCATGCATAGTAAGTGAGTGTGTGCGCATTTTCCATATGCGCTTGCGTCAAAGCTGCAGCTTATGGCTTTTACATAGCAGCTATAAAAATAATGGCGCCATAATCCGGGCAGTATTCGAGAGCGGCACTAACACATACACATGCAGTTTTGCTTTGGCGCAGCCAGAAAAAAACAAAAACAAAAAATACTTTTAGCATTTATGCAGATTTTCACTGCATTTTACAATTCCATTTTATTTTAATGTGCGATTTTTGCGCCCGTTTTCTTTCGACTGCATTACTAAATTATTTTTTATTCTATTTTTTTTTCTCAAACAAATACCTTTCACCTAGTCATGATTTCTGCCACTGCTGCGATTATACTCGCATTGCTTGTTTTATTCCTCACATTGCTATTTGAAAACGTGTGCTCATCGGTTTTTCGTAAATTGACTCTTGCTCTCTTATTCTATTTTATTTTTGGGGTGATTTAGCATTTGTAAGTGAATTCAGTTTGTCTCCTCCGAACTGGCGCTGGTTTTGTCAGTGACACTACTCGCTTGCTGAGGTAATGCAATTTCGTGAAAAATCCAATTTTATTATTATTTTTATGCTCGATAGTAAAATCGCTGGCATTTGTTATGCATGAGAAGTGTTTTAAAGAAAGCAACATTTTCATTTTGAAGATATCAGCGCATATATTTGATGTTGAAATAAAGTTTAACTGCTTGTTAATCAAATTTATTTTGCTGTTTACAGATTATAATAATAGTTTCATCGAGTTAGAATACTTTCAATAAATACATCAGTTTAAACTACTTATTTATGTATTTTCTTTAATTAGACAAATAATATTTATATATATTTTATTTTATCAACAATTGATATTTGTATCGAAATTTGGTATATATAAAATTGTTGTTTTTTCCTAATAATTTTCCAAATAAACCAATCGACCTTAAAGCTCAAAAATATTTAAAATAAATAGTTATAAGGCCAAACAATAACAAATAAAGTGAAAATATTAAATCTACGCAAAAGTTTCAAATTTTTTTTATAAATATTAATGAATATTTGACATTTCAAAAAATATAATTAAATAAGTTTAATTTTTGAAGGAAATATAAATCAATTATTTTCAAGTCCTCTTAAATAAATTTTAGCATTTTTATTTGATCGAAAAATATTTTTAATAATTTAGTATGTACTAAATTTTTTTTTAAATTTTCAGTTGATATGTTTTAAAAGTAAGGAGTGATGATAAAATAAAACAAACATGAATTAATTATTGTAAATTGTCTTTTTATGATTTTTATTTAATTATACGGATTTTTTTTTAATCTTGTCTTGTTTACATTCATAAATTTAATACACAAAGCCGCTTTTCTTAAAATTTTCTAATTAAATTTAAATCAATGATTTTATTATCCGTAATTTTTATATTTCGCACAATATTACTGTTTGCTGAAAAATGAAAACAAGAAGTTGAAAAATCTTTATTAAAAATAATTTTTTGATTGCAAATTTTTTCAAACTCTTTTTTAAAGGGGTCCTCTTCTCTGAAGGCCTGAAATCAAGCAGTTTTTTGAAATAAATGGATTTAAGAAATTTTTTGTTTTTTTTAAAGGTACATGTTTTGACTTTAAAATTTTTGTATAGAATACCTAAAAAAAACATTTTCGACCTTGAAACGTCATTGACTACATTGATGTTCAAGCTGCCTGGGTCCCGCTTAAGTAAATTCTGGCCAGTTGGATAATCTGTAATCAGAAATTTTATATTATTTTTAATCACAATTGCATTGGCTATGTTTTCCCGAGACATGATTTTTTTTTTTTGAAATTGTAAAATTTATGCAACGATTTGTGAAAATTTTCAATTTTAACGTAATTTTTTGACATAATAGAGACTCCTAAAATAGAACAAAATAAAATTTTGCAAATCGTACTCGGAAAAACATAGCGGTTTTTTGTGACCGCGAAATTAGAGGACCGCTTAACACATCATTTATTAACTTTAAAATTTTTTTTTAATTTATGATAGGTACATTAAACGTGTAAATTTTTGACTGAAATCATGGAGAATTTCTTAAATGTGTTTATTATAAATATAAATTAACGAACTCGTTCTTTGACACTATTTATTAAATTAAATTTAAATTTTTTCTTAGAGACTTATTATTGTTAAATATACATTCTTTTTCATTTTTTTCTTGTGTTCACATAAATTGAAAACAAAAAAAAATTAATTAAAAACTTAAAAAAATAGCAAATACATAAAAAATCATTGAAACATATTTTGAGTTAATTTTATGCTTTTTTCATATAAGCTCTTTTATTCGGCTGCTTATTTAAGCAAGTAAAATTTTATGAAATGTTACTAAATTTTTGTATTTATCTATGTATAAAAAATATGTATAAAAAATATCAAAAGATTGCTTAATAACTTAGCAAAAAGCACATTTGATAATATTTAAATATCTTTAATTTAAAACTTCACAACTCTTTGCCGCATATCGCTTTAAAAAATATTACTCATACCAACAGGCAATCCTTTACTGCAATTCTCTACCCTTTTTTCACTCACCAAACTGACAGTCGCCACACATTTCTATCACAGCTTCTCTGTTGGCCTGCCATGTCTCCTAACTCCTAAAAGTATGTACGTAATTCTAGGTATTGCTGTGACATTTACGTGACATTTCTTCCAACTCAAGTGACACTTTTGAAATCTACCGCAACAAACAAACATTGGCACGCTTTTTGAATAATAATAAACAAATGTGGCCGACAATCGCTGAGACAGAAGTAGTCGCAACGGAGAGAGTGCTGAATAAACACAGCGTTAATATCAAAGCAAGCGATAGCTGAGTTGAAAATTCCAAAAACTGTAGAAAACATTGAGGTAATTCTACTTAGAAGTAGGATACGATATTCGGATATCATGAGGACAAAAGTTATGTTTTTATGGTAAAGTGATGAGGCGGGGCAAAGCAATCGATATGGTTGCAAAAACAATGCCAAAGTATACATTAACTATATTTTTTAATCCACAAAAAGATAGGCCAGAACTTTCTATGGTGATGTGGATGCAAAGGATTTTTTTTTATATTTACCATAGATATATTTTTGTTATTGTTATTACCATAGAGATGTGTCGAAGGAAAAAATATATATATATTGATGATCGCTATAAGCTTCCAAAAATATGTTTTTAAATAAAATGTAGCTTAAGGATTTAACAAATTTTCAGTTCAGTCCTTCCTGTCCTATCCTTTACTACCTCCGTGTTTTAGCGTACATATGCTTGTGTGTGGGTGTGTGTGTGTGTTTCTACGCGCGTACAGCCAATTTGCAGCGCCACAGATTTTCCGCGCCACAACGCTCGGCATTGATTTCTCTATTCACCATTTTTTCCACGCCATTGCAATTTTTTTTACCCGCTTAGTTCTAGTTTTAGTGCTTTGCTATCACACACATACACATTTATTTATGTTTCTACGTTTTTTTTTTTGCAACTAACGAAATGATGTTTGCCATGACAATTTTGTGGGCATTCCTGACGTATTTTTGCTTTTTTCTCGCAAACATCTTCTTCTATCTAAACCAGTTGAAGCTTTTTGGTTAAGATTTTTTTGCTAAAAAGTTACATAAACCAATGACCATAAAGAGATTGTTTTTAATAATATTGGACATATATTTTCAACTATGTTTTTGCCTTCATTTTGCTCTAAAAATTTAAACTTTTCACTTAAAGTTTGTATTAGAGTTATAATAAAGTGCCCTCGGAAAAAAAATTCAATCAAAATTTTTACATTACATTCCTTTAGTAAAAGTTTTGAAAAATTGTTACCTTCTTTTAGAGATTTTTTGTTATACCTAGATAATATTTTAATCTAAATTTGCATCATATATGGAATGAATTGTGCAATGAGAATCAAGACGATTTTATATTGAAGAGTCAATTAATTTCAGCGGAAAAAAAACAAGGTAATTAATATTTTCAACTTTGTATAAATTTTAGCAAAATTTAGCTACTTTTCGTTAAAAATCAAATAAAAAAAATGTATAGAATTAATGTATTAACGGAAAATGCCAATTTGGGAAAAATTTCAAAAACTGCAAGCGTTTAATCCAAGCCAACATACAAATTTTTTTAAAAAGAACAACGGCAATTTGTTCGCATATTAAAATTTAATAAACAAAAAAACTGTTTTTTCTCGAAAATTATGCGAAATACTTTCTTAAGTTTTCATGTATATTTCGAAACTTTGTAGAGAGTTCAAGATTTCGATTTAATTATTTTTTTCATTATTTGTTTTTAAATGAGCGAAATGCTAATTTTGATGTTTGTTTTTTCATTTTACTTAGTGTAGGCAAATTTTCCACATCGTCGCTTGCTTTAGAACTATAAATATATTTTAATAAATATATTTAATATTTGTATTTGCATAATTTTCTGCGTTAATTCGCAAACGTCAGCGTGTTGAAATGTGACGAAGGCATGTCAACACGCAACCTTGCGTTCACTCACGCAAACACAACAAAAAAAAAAAAAAATGTAAGAGAAATAAACAAAAAAAAAAAAAACAACAACGACGTCTAGTAAAGTTGACTGTAAGCGAACATTTTACATTGCAAGCTGCAAATCTCTGTCATCAACGCGTGACTAGCTTGCATGAGAGTTCAATTTTGATTATAAACTAAATGGAATTGTTTCAAACTAATTTCAATTAAGACTGAAATGAGTGATTCAAAGAGCTTAAGCCATTCGCTGGCGAGTGATTGAAATTGCATAATCTGCTGGTGCAATTTCTATTTAACTATTTTTGAAGATATTTTCTAGCTTACTTTTATAAGCTTAATATTTTACCACAAAGAAGTAAACTGTGAAAGGAAAAGTTTCTTTTATTAATTTTCGTGACAAGTTTTTTAAAGTGCAAATCTGCTGTGCACGAACGTGACACAATATTAGTGCTGAATGTTCATTTTGTTATTAATTGACTGTAGAAAATGTCTTCTTTTGCTCACTTCCTAAACGCAAAAGCAATGAAATTACCTAAAAGCCCTCTGCAAAGTAAGATCATTATACCATTCGTGGTAAACATGTGTAAGTAATTATGTTCATAAAAGTAAATAATAATAAAAAAAAAAAACTTAATCGAACAACAAATATACGCAAAAAAAAAAACGCTCACATTCAAGTGCTTACAGCATTATTACTCGTAATTAATTGTGTAAGCGGTGGTTAGAGACCGCACAGTTCTTTTTTTCTACTCAACATTTTGTATACTCCAGAATGTGGTTGTGTGCGTGTGGCAGACATGTAGCATACTTAGCAATTGTGTTTGTTTGTCAACTAATTATAAATGAGTGTGTGTTAACATGCGTTACATTTATTTTTTTTTTTACTTTTTACTTTATTTTGATATTCCTTTTGGCTGTTGCGCACGTGTGTGGAATTTTTTGCCTTTCATTCAGGCATTTTCATTTCACAGGCACGCGTGCGTGAATCTGTACTTAAATGCTTACTTGCAGTTGGGAGTTGAGCAAATTTCAACTCTTTATTTGTTTTATGAAATTGTGTTTTAAAACTTCAATGCTTTGCTGTAGGCTGCACACATTTTTTGGTATATTCGAAAGTTTTGCTAAATTCAAATGCTAAATAAATACTCGTACGTTAGATGCTGACAAAAATTGTCTTGTATGGCTTTTGGTTGTGTCTACAGTAATTTAAATTAATTTATGATTGCTCTACTGCGAGTACAGTTTACGTTAATGCTAAAAATAGCATTTTACACGCCTTTAATTTAAAAGTATTTCTATGCTCAGCACAATTTCTTTCATTTATGAAGGGCAACAAAGTCAGCAAAATATTTTTTTTAAATAAATTTTTTTAGCATATTTAAACTTACCTTTTAATGCGTTTTAAATTAAAAATGCTAGAAAACTGCTTCACCATTTGCTTTTTTTTAATTTTGGTAAAATGATTTTGAAAATTTTTGTAGTATTTTTTTGTTTTTATTTTTATTTTAGTAAACTGTTATAACGCGAATTTTAATGGATTTTGTTTTAAAATATATTTCTAATTATTTAAAATATTCTTATTTAAAAAAAATTATTTTAACTAGTTCGAGACCCAATATTTAACAACATTTCAATAGTATTTTTTGATGATATTTATTTGTCGATATTTCGACCTTTACTTGAGATTATCCTCAGGAACTCTTATTTGTGCCTTCAAAAACGCATATTGAAGTTTTGTTATACATAAATTAGGCCTACAGCTTGTTAAAATAAATTTTAAAAATATAAATTTCAAAGGCCAATTGTTAATTATTTTTATTTAAAAAAAAACCATCAAGTCGAAATTTTATTGCTCACAACCCCTACGATTGTTCAATATCGGAAAAAAATAGCATTTAGTGGTCGCTCAAAACGCTCAAAGCAGCCCACGTAATTTTTGTATTAAGAAAAAAAAAAATCGTAGAAATAGTACCAAAATGATTAAAATTAATATTTCTCTTTTCGAAAAGTCCATAGATTCATTATATTGAACAGTTTTTGAATATGAACGATATTTATTAATTTAATTCTTTCAAATAAAGAATTACTCATTGCGTTTTGATGTCTTCTAAAGTAAGGCAAAGTAAGTCGATTGAAAATAATGTTTTCCAAGGATACAATGCAATTTCTACAAAGCGAGCTTTTATTCGATTTTTTTTATTTCAAAAATAAAAATTAAAAATGTGAGCATTATTTTAAAAAATATGTTGAACAGTCCTTAGTGGTGAAAGCATACAAATTTCGAAATTTTTGGTTTTATTTTTGAACAAGCCTATTTTAAATAACTCGAATTGAAACAGTGTTGAAGTACGAAACTTTAGCATAAGAGGTATTCTAACATAAACGAAGGAGAAGTCAGACTGATAACAGAACTTGCTATAGCAACGCAGCCTGCGTGCAGTACTAGAGTGAAAGTGATTGGAAATGTTTCACTGTCTTTCTCGGAATTATTTATAATATAAATTAAACTTGCCTCAAATAATTGAAAACCTATTTGAGCGAATAAATCATGGTCTATATTATAAAAAGGTTTCAACATTAAGATCGCTACAAACTGACAAAATAAAACAATTGTTCCACATATCCTGTATTTTGTTTTTTTTTTACTAATTATTAGACAAGCTAAATGCATTTTAAATCTACATTTAAGTCAGTAAATAAATGCACGCCAGCAAGCAACATAATACGTGATGGGTCATGTGAGCCAAAAATGGACAAAAGCCCATGGCAATCATGTTGCATGCTGCAAATTGTTGTGATTATTGTTATTGAGCTGGGGGATATCATTGCGCGGTGTCCTCGCCAAACTGTCAGCGCCACAGCTGCATTGTTGCAATGACACTGTGCTGGCGGTGCTGGCTTATTGTTAAAACGAGATTGCTGTTTGACTCCTTTCTTCAATTTTTATTTTTGATTTTTTTTTGATTTTTTTGCTATGTAATTTTTTCTCTTTCACTTTGGTTACGGCATGCAATGTGTTGTTGGTCGTGTACCAATTTCATTCATAGCACAGCCATTCACTGCCTCAATGACCATCTCGTGGCCAGATGCAAACAACCCGATAAGTGAAAATGCAAATTGCAAGAGCGGCTAAATGCAGGCAAGACGAGTAAAAGCATAATACAAAAGCGGCAAGGTAATGAAGCAACAAAATATAATGTGAAATGCATAGTAAAATAGTGAAAAAAAAAAGAAATTGAAATTGAAAATGAAAATGAAAAAAAAAAAAAAATGCAATGTCATTCACAGTCCATCTCCAATGTGCGGTAGCAACAAACGTTCGCTTGCCTTCGCCTACCCGCACGTGGAAGTGTGTCAGGGCCAGAGTGTTGCTTTTGTTGTCACTCGCATTGGCGTACGCCATTGTGGCATATGGCATGTAGCATGTGGCGGCCGTTGGCATTGCCATTGCGGTAATGAGTGGAGCAGTAGCATCGTTTTTATCAGCTGTTCTTCGACAGATTGCAATTATGATGCCACAATTTGTTGCAAGTGGAATGGAAAGTGAAAAGGGAGAGAAAAGTTCAAAAATGCATTCGCATTTAAGGGCAGCCGTTTATGTTGACATTCCGCATGCGCTTCACTTTTAATTATTTTCTTTTTCTTTTTCCTTTTCAATTTTCATTATTTTCGGTTTTTATTTTTCAGTTGATTTCACATCTTTTGTTGGCAGCATTCATTTGTGCTGCTTGCCTTTAGGTCATTAACACTGCATATCAATGCTTTTTATTTATGGTAAATAAGCGAACAGAGTAGTGCATTTGGTCAAGTGGAATACAATTTTGTTCCTCAAACTTTCAAGGAATGAAAATATGCAGTGTAAAAAATGTTGTTAACTGCTTTATCTTTGTCTGATTGTTGGTTTTCAAAACTGGGTGTGTTATCCGTGTGAATCCTCTTTGAAAAACAAATGTTGCTTTTATAAATCTCCCAATAAACTGATAACGATATTTAGCAATTTCAACAAATGTTCAATAAATATTTCAATATCATGATACATATTCATCTACAAATCTTTTTGCACAAATAAAAAATAATAAAAAATAATTGAAAATAGTAAACTTTCAAACCTGCGCTGTAATAATAATATGCGTCTTTGTCTACACAGAGAGTAAAATAATTGAAACAAAATTGTAAAGAATTCGTCCACAAAGGTCCTCTTAGAGTTATTTATTAATAAAGTGTTTCAAGGGTACAAAAGAGCTTTTCAGCCACTTCGGGCCGGTATTTAATCTTAATAAAAAATATATTCGATTTTTAAAAAGAAATTCCGGGTTTGTTGAAATATAAAATACTTGGAAATAACTGCTCAGTTTTCTGGCTAATGTTTCAAAATTAAATCCTTGGAAATAAACCAAAAACAATTACACATAAAGTGAATTTAAATTAATTGAAAAAAAAAATATTCAATTTCAAGTCATAAATCGAAGTTTGTTAAATTTTTTGATACAAAAAAAAATTAATTTAAAAAATTCAAGAAAAATTTTAAATTTAAAATTTTATCTACGTTCAGTTTCGAAGAAAATTTTTACTGTTCTTGTACATTTCTCCCAATAAATTAGTTATGCATGCAAGTATTTAGAAAAAATCTATAAATTTGGTTCATGTTCCTTATTTTAATTTTAAATGAGCTGAAAAACAATTTTTACTTGAAAAATTAGACAAAAAAAAACAACAACACCCAAAGCGGTTCTTTGTTTATCTTTTCAATTCTTAAAAGTTAACCATTAAAAATATGGCAAGTATTATCAAAAAAATATTTGAGGGCCTGCCTTACTTTACTCGAACAGCAGTTTATAACTTTGAAATATGTAATGATCATCAAACACAATCAAGGTATTTATATTACTACTTTTATGCAGCGAACAAAAAGTAAAAAGTAAAATTTGCATGCATTGAATCATTTCACTTTTAATGAATGTAACTCGTACTTTGCCTTGTTGCAATTTATTTAAGTACCAGCAGATACACTTCCACTTTGCCTTATCCTTTTTTATTATTTTTAACGACAGAAAATTGCAAAGTAATTAATTTGACCTTTTCAAGCTCAACAGTTAAGCATATCAAAAGTAAATTATCCTTTGTTATCCTTAAACGTTCAGTGGTTAATTGACAGTGCAGCAATACTAAATTATATTTACACAAATTAAAAACGTGATTTTTTTTTGGTTGCCGAAGTTCAGTGAAAGATTATTTGATTGAAAATCTAAAAACTGCTCAAATTTATTTTAAAAGTTACTTATATTCTTTCTTATTATTTATAAGTCTTTATGAAGTCATTTTTTGATTAAAAAAAGGTTGTCTATGTGCCGACTTGAGGAGGTAGTGGTTTTTCTTTAAAATGTCTGAGTCATTGCTAACAACTGAAAAATCTATTAAATGTGTTAGCGAAAACTTTAGTTTATTTTAATCCCTAAAATTTAATGCTTTTTCGCTAAGCGGCAAAGTGCTGGTTGTGTCATTGAAAACTAAGTATTTTTATTAATCTTGCTGAATTATTTACTTTTACTTTACTTTTTTTTGACGAAGTTCAAAATCAATCCACTGTTTCATTGTACTTTAATCCTTTTAGCAATTTAACGATATAGCTACACTCTGCTTTCACACTGGCAACAAAAGCTCCAGTGGCTTGCTTAATTGAGGTTATGTGATTGTTTCGCTTGTAGTCCGAGTACATAATTATTTTGTATACTCTCTGCTGTGTTGTTGGCAGTGTTGCAAGCTGCTGCAGTTCATTGTTGCCGTTTAAGATGCTGACATTTACGGCTTAAATTGTTTATTAACGCTGATGCAGCTGAACTGCAATTGACAATGAATGGAGCTATGTATGTAAGGCTACTTCATGCACATCCGATTTAAAAGGTTTTCGGTATTAAGCAATGCCGCTGTGGGCGAGTGAGTAGCATTGCATGCTATTAGTCGGGTTGCCGCCGAGATCCGTGGTTCGAATATCAGCCGTGGCTTGAAAACTTGAATCTAAAAGAATTTTTTTTTTCTAATACTTAGTGTTAATAGATATGTACATTTTGAAGCACTGTACTAAACTATCATTTCATATATATTCCTATTTTTATATATTTCAAAAGGCCTATCATTATTATTTTAACCATAAAAAATTTAATAAATAATTCCTATGATGATTAATTAAATAAAGACTTATTGGAATGTTAAGTACAACCACGATTTTGATTTAATTAAGCACCAGAAATAAACTCAAAATAATCAAAAAATATATTGATAATTTTTGTTGAAATAAATTTAAGTATTTAAAATTATTTTTTTTAATTGTATTAAGAATTATTTTATAATAAAATTATAAATGGTCTTTGATTTTGTAATTAAATTTTTTTTTTATATTTTAATTTTTTATTAGTTTTATTTTTTTTTTCTTTTTTTATTAAACTTGATATTTGTTTATTTTTGTGATAATTTTTTTTTATTTTCTTAATTTTCTTTTATTTAATGTAAGTGATGGTTTTTTCATTTCTGTTAAATAGAAATTTTTACTCTGTATTATTTTTCGTAGTTCAGTTATTATAATGTCATTTTAATAATTTTGTATTCATTTTAATATGACGTTTTTGATTTTTGACAATTTAAAATATTTTTATTTGTATGTTTTTTTTTGTTCTATAATTTTTCAGAATTTTAACTTATGTTCTTTTATAATTAGTGAACTTATGCTTTTATTACTTCTTATTCAGTTATATTAAACAATAGCTTATTAAAATCGCAGGCCGCAAAAGCCTTTTAAAACTTAAATATTTATATATTTAATAAATTGGTATTTAAATTCGAATTTCAAATTATTTGCTTCAAATACAAATAATCAGTTTAAAAGTCCAAAAAGGTAACATTTCTAAATCAATCGGGATAACTCAAATAAATTCACAAATTTCAAAACGATTTGGTCTGTAGCAAAGATTACAAAAAAAGAAGGAGGCTGTGTCAGAGACACGGCCATTAAGTTTAACGTAGAATACGCCATCCGATAAGACAGAAAACATATGTATAATGATAATTTATAATGATAAATAATGCAAGCAAATGAATTTCTTTATTTGATAGTTACTTTTGATGATATACATAAGCTTATGATAGGAAAATAGGATAAAAATGTTTTTAAATTATCAATTAAATTTCTCGCAAAAACGAAGTCAATGGTAGTTATCAATAGTAAAGATAAATGATAAATAACAGACCCAAATCTATTTGATTATTTGAAAGTTACTTTTGAGAATATAGGCTTATGATGGGAAAAATAGGATAAATATGTTTTTAAATTAACATTTAAATTTCTCAACCAACATGAAATGTATGTCAAACGAAAGCTAACATCTTCATTTGACTACAAAAAAAAAAAAAAAAAAAAATTAACCGAGCCGTTTCCTTATAATTAAAGAAATAGAGATTACAACAATAAAAACCTGACATGGGTGCCCATACCGTAAGGTAAGACGTATTCTACGCCAAAATTAATTATATTGTTACATTTCATTTTTACAAATTAATTTTTTATTGAAAACTTTCTATTGCACTTACATTTTTTAATACAAAGTACAAATACTTGAACGGAAGTACTCTACTTCACTCAAATCCACTCATACGTACTTCATTTCTAACTACTATCGGACTCAAGCATTGCTGGTGACCACAACAACTTTTTATGGCCCCTTTAAAAAATACAATTAATTATGAGAAATAGTTAAATAAAAAGTAACTTTCTCTGGTGTGAATTAAATGCAATAAGTGCAAGTGGAAGGAAGTGGGGGATTAAAACGCAATGCATTGGAGTTGAGTGTGAAAATAGGCGATAAAAACTAATAACTGGGAAATCAAGATTAACACTTGGCGAGCGCTTGAACGGATTAAGAATGAAGTAGGAGTAAAGCAATAATTTGCAAAAGAGCTTAAAAATATAAAAACTTCACTAGCAGTGACTGCTAGTGTGCGGAAGACGGCCGGGAAACAAATGCTGGAAGTTTGAGAGCAGAGTTATAAAAAAAGAAGCGGACAAAAGGTCTCGAAGCGTGCATAATTCGAAACAAAGGCAAAGTTTATATGTGTGCTGGGTAATTACGCAAATGTTTAACAGCGCAGAGGAGGGCGGATGAGAAAGCCGAAGGAGTGGTGGAGAGAAGTGTGGTAAAAGACATTCAACAACACAAAAGTGGCATTAATGAAGACAAACGTGTTGAAGCTGGAGGTGAAATAACAAATAAACAAAAAGCCAACATGCAAAGCAAGGCAAGAGGGAAAAAGCGAGAGAGCGAGTGAGATAAAGAGAAAGAGAGGGAGTTGAGCGTTCAAAGGGCATACAAGATGCATGCAGGAAGCAGCAATAAACTTTAAGCAAAGCAGCAAACCCTTGCTCATAACATTAAGAATAGCGCGCATAGAGCAACAACAAACCGCCATTAGGAAACTATTTTGGAGCAGCACAAATGAGCGGCTGCCCAAGCACATCCGCCAGTGGTGGACACCAACCGGCAACACGAAATGAAATTAACTTTTCCAGCATACAAAACAAAAGCAAGAATGCAACAAAACGCAAAGTGTTCAAAAAAAAAAGACTCTACATTGCATTCACTGCGCCAAGGCTAACGAGCAGAAAGCGACATGAAAAAGAAACAAAAAAATGAATTAAGAAATGAACGTAGAGCGGTTAAATGCACCAAGCAAAGAGATAAGACAACAACTTGGAAAGTAAAGTATGTAAATAGCAACAAAGCATAAACTTAATAGCTAGTTTATACTTTTCTTGCACAACTGACAGGGCAACAAGGCTCATTAAGGTGTTAAGCGTTGTTTGTCGCTAGCCAAATGCGCTCAATGCAATGCAGCACTCTTCAAGCAATTAAAGTAAATGCTAAAGGATGCCGCTGAATGCGACGGGGTAGTGGACACTGTTGATGAGAAAATGTAATCAAGCAAACGCTTAGCCTCTTTTCTTTACTTTTCGTAATGAAACGGAAGATGAAGTAGCGAGTTGGCGTTGGTCTTAATTACCATTGCATTTGGTGCTTGTAAGCGTTGCAGCTAGCATTAATGGCAATAAAGGTAATGTTGTGAAAGAGTAAAATAAAAAGGATAACAATAAATGTATTCGTAATAGTTGGTTTGGTTGTGTGAATTTAAAATTTCAGTTATATAAATTTGAAGCACACATTGAGGTATTTAAAGGAAATATAAATTGTTGCAAATTAAGCTCTTCAATTGAGATAGTGAAAATTAATGCAGACGGTTGATTGTCATTTATAATGACAGTTTTTTGTTTGTTAAAAATTAATTACGATTGTCAACATTCCACTTCTTCTTCACCAAAGCGAAATGGTTTAAAAAAATATTTTTATATATTTCAAAATATTTTTCAATAATAATAATCCCAACGGCTTTATCCCTCCATACCCGACCGACCGACACGAGGGGCGCATTCGCATGACGCAGCTGCCACGAGTCATGAAAGGAAGATATTTGTTAAGAGTCGAGATCTAAAACTGTTCAGCTTCAGAATAAATACTGATCAGCTGATCGAATAGTAATATATATATGTACATGTATGTATTAATTACTGAGAGCATTGATTATAGTTTTCTTTACGTAAAAAAGTGAGTTTAAAACTATAAAAAAATTTAGTTATAATTAATTAGACAGTGCAACATAATTTTTAATTTCTAAAATCACTCCGGGTTTCTCAATGGTTTCTAAAACTTTGGCAAGCAGAATTCGAACGTAAAGTCAAAATTGGTTGGTCACCCCAGGTTTCTTCTACAGAATGAAAAGATTTTCATAAAAAATTTTTTTTTGTATGAAGTAGATATGACTATATTCATTTACACATCAGAAATAACCAATTTGTAAGAAGTGATTTAAACTAAGCAGCAAATTGCATTATTTTAAATAGTTAAAAAAAAACGGTGAAAACTAGAAATATGAATGAGTTTTCATCCAAACAGCGGAAGAATTCAGTCATAAAATAAACTTACCAGTATATCATTTATTTATTAGTTACTGTTATTGATATGCAATAGATGGTTTTATTGATTAAATAGCTTATAATCTAAACTTACTAAAAACAATCACGATAACTTACCACAAAAAAATCCAAAGATTTTATATTTTATTTAGGTTTTTTTTAGTAATTTTTAATGTGCTTAATTTTTTTGGAATTTGTTATACCAAAAATCATATTCACTAGTACTTTTTAATTTTAAAATCGCAATCCCTGCTAGTTATTAAAGCAGTACCTTTAACAGATGCTTTGTTTTTACTATCGAATAACTCGCTTTCGAAATTCGGATTCAAAACAGGAGTTTAATTATCATTAAGCAACAAATATTTATATCAGTTTTTAATTTGATTACAATAAAATTTATATTCTCATTAGTATGCATAAAACGGAAATATGCGAAAATATATTGAGTTCATTACTAAAAAAACTACCAAATTTGGACATGATTCCCTTCTTAATCATTCAGTGCAAGCAAAGGCCCCTTATAAAACCTTAAGAACCGTATAATTGAAAATATAACAAAAAGAAAAAGAAAATGGCAAATGCGAAAGGTGTAAACAGTAAGCGCTTTAGAAAGTCAACATCGCATTAAATAGAAATAAAATATATAAAAAAAACCAAGCGGAAAGGGTAGATGCAAAATACTTGAGAGGTTAAGGTGCAACATCTTGGGGCATAAACAAATAAATTTACAACAACCGCAGGGAGTTAAAAGAATACAATCAAGGAGAAATGGAAAAGAAGTGAAAAGAATTAAGGAAGACAGAAATATAAATCAACTTTTAAAATGGGATAGGATGGGTAAAATTATTGTCAGACAGTAAGAGTTCGGTGGTAGAAAATGAAAACGAAGAAAAAGTAGGAAGCTATAATGATGGAGGTGTAGCAGCCAAGAAAGTTGCTTCTCAAAGTTTGAAAAGAATTTAGTAAATAGAAAAAATGCGAAATATTTATGAAAAATATTAACAAGACTAACAAGGCTGATACGACTATGAGAAATGAGTTGGCTATCAGCTAAGGTTTTGAAAATTGTGGTAGCTTAAACTTGAATGCTTTTGTGTGGAAATATATAAAGGGTGGAGTGGTGGACGGCTTTACAGTCATAAATTATTGCATGAAAGTAAAAGCGACTCGAGAGCTTTAACTAAAGAAAAAAGAGTACAGATAAAAAAAAAAAAGATAGCGCAAATGCTTAAAAAGTCTGAAATTATTAAAATATTTTTATTAAGGAGACCGAGTGAAAAAATAAAATAAATTAAAACAAAAGGCTGACAAGTCAAGTTAAGGCGGATTAGTTTGAGTGAAAAAATATAAAGTGTTGTAAAAATAAAGAAATAGGAGTTATAGAAGAAACAAATATTGTAACTACAAAATATGCAGTTTTCGGGTTTGCACTTAAAATACCTTGCCTGCATCGAACATTGCAAATACTGCCTGAAAGATTTAGTTCAGAAAAAATATTAAATACTTTCAAAAACTATCGAGTGTCTCTGATTTCACAACTCATTTCTTCACAAAAAATATTTAAACAACAAATTCCAAAAATTTTGCAGCTTTTTATACTTTCACTTCCCCGTTTTCTCCCTTCATCAAATACCGCAAATTACCTGTAATTTGTACAAAATCTGCGCTCCTACAACTATACTCAATTTCAATGATCCTTTTACATAAACGACAAAACGATTAACCGAATCCGATTGCATTTTGTTCACATTAGACTCATCAGTCAATTTATATAGCAAAAGTATGTAAAGACCAATAACAGTCGACAGCCAACAAGCCACAGGAGGAGGCATCCCCAAACCTAATAAGTCCCAATGGATTTAGTCATTAAATCAATTAAGTGGTGATTCAAATGGAAAGCAAAGCAGCGAGTGAGACAGTGCGAACGATGCTAGCAATTCAACAGAAAATAGCAAAAGTGGCTGCCAGCCAGGCTAAGCCGATGACGGAAATTCGTGCTGGCACAAAATTGAATAGGAAGTGAAGTGAAATATTTTTTTCTTTTTTACTGGAATAGGCCGCATTGAAATTGATGAGCTGCTGTGTACGGGTGTTAGTGTTTGTGTGCGTGTTTGTGTGCGTGTGTGTGTGTGTATATATGTAAGATGTTAGTATGTGTCGAACAATGCCGTTCTTTTGCCAAAGTAATTGTTGTATTGAAGTGAAATCAAACAAAAGTGGCTGCAATAAATGTACGTTACGTATACGCCATGGCGTGGCGGCGCATTGTCATTACACCAAAATTGACGTAAGAAGGAGAAAGCACTCGCAGAAAGGGCAAAGGATAATATTTGTAAGATAATGGAATGAGTAAGCGATTGTAGAATTTGAACACGAAATGACGTGGGATAAAAGAAAATGTCAGTGGAGTGGGGTGGAGCATTTATGGCTTATTGTTATTTTGTATACACAATGAGTGCCATAAAATTTAAGTGTATTAATGGCAAATACTACTAGCTACAATGTTGTTCTTGTTGTTGCTATTTTTTGCTTTCGCTTAACAAACAAAACGGGTTTATTTTCTCTTATTTTCATTATTCTATCGTGCCTTACACACATTAAGGATATTAATACAACAAAGCAAATATTGGAACATAATACTCGTGTTTAGACAAGTGTAGTGATAAACGAACAAAAGGCGAACAACTATAAGAGACAAGATAATCAATGTAGAAGGAGAACGATTTGGTGTTGTGTATATTGGAAAGACGTATAATGATTGCACAAAGTAGTCGAGTGAATGCAATAAGCGTGTGTGGATTCAAAACACAATTACGCAAGAAGAATGTGAGCAAATTTAAAAGAAAAAAAAACCAAAAAAAAATGGCCTCAGTTTGAATTGAATTATTTAGCGTTAGACTGTGATGTGTGCGTGGAAAATCCTACTTGAAGAAATAAATCGCTTCATCCTGCATTCGAATTGTGATTATTGCGCTTTTAAAGGGATTCACAAGATATATGTACAGATAAGAGAGGACGTCTTTGTAATGAAAAAAGTAATTGATTGGTGTTAGTGGAGTTTTCTAAATTTGATTGCCCTTAAAAGCACGTTTATATTTAGATTTCACATCTGTTTGGCAATTGAAGTCTTTGTGTTTATTTTGGTGACAATCGCCATTGAGAGTGCTATCGTTATAGTTATCAGCACAAACGATAGTTTTATTCTCATTTATATTTTAGAAAATTTAGTCAATATAAAAATAAAAATATCGATACATTTAAAAAAAAATTTATCGAAATTTGTATCGATTAGTTTTATTCAAACAATTATCGATATATTGAACGCAAGTGTTTAACCGTTATTTCCGTTAATATGTATACCGAGTTTGATCGAAATTGTGATCGATATTTTTATCAAAATTATAATCGATAAAATAATCGATATATTTTTTGCAAGCTTTTTAGAAGTGTCTTGTAAACAGCATTATTTATCGATGTGTTTTGAAATGTTTATCGATATTTTTTATCAAAATTGTTATCGATAATTTTACCGCTTCTTTTGGTCTATAACAAATGTATTTTTCGAGACTTTTAAAGGCTCTTTCAAAAAAAAAACGAATCTCTTTCCAAGCCTTTCCTGCACTCATTCGTCAAAAGTTGCAACTCAACTTTAAAACCTCTAAAACACGTCACCTTCAGCCGAAGGGCAAATTTAATCACAGCTAAATTCACAAAGCCTTCTCCTCTGGCTGCAATGCTAATCAGTTGAGAGTAAAGGCTGCCAAAGCAAAGCAATTATCGCGACTTGTATGCGCGCCTTGAATTTTTGGGCTTGAGAACAGCGATCAATTTGTTTGTATCCTTAGGCTGAATTAGAGGAATTGTGGGGGCAATTTGTGGAAAGTGTCGTCAGTTCAGGCAAAATTGGTGCTGTTGGTGAACAGTTGACTTGGCTGACTCTGCTCTTGGGAAGCTGTGTGAAGTTGCATGGAATAGTTAAGAGAAGCGAAGAATGTTACGGCGGTTGAAGAAAAATATAAAAAAAAAGAATTCATAATTAAATAATTAAAAGATTTAAGTAACAGTGAAAAAATGCTTAATACATTTGATATTAGTGATTTGTATGTTATACGCAAAGGATGATAAAAAGGAAAACATTTAAATAAAAGTTAGTCTCTATTTTTCGACAATTCCCTTAAAAAACAGTTTTGCATGAAGTACTTAAAATTTAACAAGCATCAGTGCGCTTGACAATTTATAGTTTTGAATATATTTTTTTCCTTTTTTCCTGCCAATAAACTCATATAAAGTTTGCAATGTAAAAATAGGAAAAATGAAGAAACTCTAACATATATTTTAGAATGTTGTAAAAAAAAGTGTTCTACCCTAAGTCCGTCTTGGACAACAAAAATTAAATATGAAGTAAGAAATAACTAATAAAAAAAAAAATGCCTTAGACTCATTTTAGGTTACGCGCTTTCGTAATTTGTATCATATATTTTTCTAATAAACGCCTTTCCTGTCGAGTTACACTTTCACGTATAGTCTTAAATTGAATTAAATTATTTCTGAGTTACTCCGATTTTCATTATTCCCAAGCTTCACTTAGTTTTAATAACGCTGACTGCCAATGAATGTGCTTTTAATCTCTCTTCTTTCCTTCATTATTTAATTTTTCCTCTCCACTTTCGTTCTCATTAAAGTTTTAATTCGTTTTTGTTGATAAACAGCTTTGCAAACTGATTGTCATTTTATAATTATGAAAAATTGTCAAAGCGCTAATAACAAGGCAGTTTAATTACATTCGCTGCGCTCAGCATGACCCCTGACATGGTTACTCAATTTCATTGCAACTTTTATTCTTCAACGTCATCGCCTCTGACTCGATCCTGTTGCTGATCCACACGCAAACGCTTGCTCTGAAATGGTTTCGTTGTTGCCTCGCTTTGAATCTAAGCAGCAGCGCACTTATAATTTTTACTATCTCTTTGTCGTCATCGTCTTTCCTCTCGCCACCTTTTCTTGAATTCATCTCGTTTTTAACAGCCAAACGCTTTTATGTTCATTTAATGAGAAAATCATAATAAAAAAAGTTAAACGCTGCTGGCCACACTATTTTAACAAAGTTTTATTTCCCACTTCCTTTAAACTTTCTCTTTCCACGCGGGCGACGAAATGTGCGTGTGTGCGTACATCTGAAGCTGTGTATGCAAATGCAACGATGCCTTTGCTGCTTGCAAAATTTTAATCCTCGATGAAGACTTCGAGCGTAAAATGCAATTTTTACAATCTTTCTCTGCCTGTCTGCTCGCGCCACGACTGCTGCTCCTCCTCCTCCATATCTCTTTACTGAATGGTTCTTTTATTTTGCCTTGCACTTTGTCAAGCCGGCTATTTGGTTGTCAGTTAAATAGTTGGTTAGGTGGCTGGTTTGTTGCCCAACGAAGCTTATAATTGCCTTGGTTCACTATCGGTTGCATTTAACACTGTTTGCTGCGCTGCTGTTGGTGTTAAAAAAAAAGGATTATTTAGCGCAGAGGACAAAGTTGATGCGCTGAGCGTAATAAAGTGAAGACAGAATAAATGCAATTAAATATTAAATCTAGGAAATGCATTTAGACTTATGTAAATATCATAAAATACGTATATGTGTGTGGGTATATGATTTTTTCTTTGTTTATAATGAATCCTGAGAGAAATGCAGTACTTCGATTATCTCTTAAAAGTTCGTCCTTGTACAGTTGCGCTAATGGAAATTGAACTCGATTCATTCCCATTTAATTTCTAGCACATTCTTGATTTTTATTGTAACTGCATAAGAAGCTTTCCACATAAATCAAAATCGATTTAATCGAAATATCGAAAAATCGAGAGAAGAAGGTATCGTGTTTTATGAGGTACGCTGTAAAATGATGCGAAAGTGAAAATATTCGAATATGCGGGTGTGCTGCTTATTCAGTTTTTTTTTTTTTGTGTACAGACTCTCTCATTTGTAATCGTTATCGCTATTTTTATAGCAATTGTTATCGATAACGTTTTTATATACTTTGTTTTCAGTATCGACATCTCTATAATAATTCCCAATACAATTGTAGTACTTATTATCGTTATCGAGATAGTTATCGATAGAAATATTATTTTTTAAACGATATATTTTACGATATATGTTTTGTAATGATAAATATAGGTGAAATCAACTTTTTTTTTCGTACGTATTAAAAATGAATTCACCAAATTTGTTAGCAATATTTCAAGAAAGAGTTTTGTGACATATTTACAAATATGTAAATCGTTATTTTTATTAGCATTTGTGAAAATTGTTGTTCACTGAAAATTTGTTTGCCATCGTTAGTCATATTCCATAAAGTCAAATATTTCGGTATAGTTTTAGGCGAAGTCTTATTCGAAAAAATTAATTAAATTTTGTTACCAAAAATGACTTCCATTGTCGGTCTCATAATTAATAGCACGCGTGTATTTAAAAATGCATCACAAGAGCATTCGAGTTTCGAGAAACACAAAAACCTTTTAAATATTCTTCTGCAGATTTTGCATATTTTTAGGTGCTTGCACTATGTAATGAAAATTTGTTCAAGCTGAGAATCCAGCACAAAATGAAACTAAATAGTTTTGACTATAGTTCGAACACTGCGTAACCAAAGTAACAAATTATTAGATATTATTCTCGAAAAGTCGCCAAAGGAGAGAGTTTTCTAACAAAATCGGAAATTTACTTTTGCAATAAACATCTTGTTGAAATTCTAGATATTCACCTTTGTATACACACAGACACACATGTTACGTTACTAATGTCGTGTTGCAGCGCTGAGCAGGAAGTTTTCAAGTGTCTTTTTTTCTCTTTTTTCGCCTTTTGCGACTTTGTTGCTCTAAATACTTTCCATTTTGCAGCTTTACCGCCATTTTAATTTTACACATTTCTCCAAGCATTTTCATTTGTAGCATTCTTTCGGGCTGCTTAACATTTTTCAATTAAAATAACTGCGAACTGAAATAAGTTAAATTGCTGTTGTTGCGTTTATTTTCGTTTTTATTTTACGCTGAGTAGCAACAAATGCGAAATTTTTGTTATAAAAGTTGCGAAATTTTTGTAGTTAACCCATTTCACAAAGATTTTTGTTTGTTTTTACTTTTCCATTGCAGACGTAGGCGAAAATGCACTAGCAAATGTAAGCGGAAATAAATGTGAGAAATAAGAGAGAGAGAGAGAAAAGTGTAAAATGATCGAGGAAAGAAGTGGAGCAAATTCAAGGAAAAGAGGAACAAGAAAAGTTGCTAACAAAGCGTAGAAAATTTAAAAGCCAGGAAGAGTTGCAGGAAACAGCAGCGCAGCAGGAATAACAAAGCCAAGAATAACAACGCCAAGGAAAACAAAAGCAAGCCACGCAGCAACAACACTGCGAAATACTGCAGACTGCAAGTAAGTAAGTCAACAACAGATTACGTGAAATGTTGACGACAGGAAGTGTGTGACGACAGGCGCCGTCGTTGCTTGTGGGGCATGTGAGTAGAGAGAGAATGAGAGAGAGGCAAAGGTGGTGAGAAGGGGAAGGCGGATGTGCGACGACTGGCATTAAAGTGTAATTAAACGAAAGCTGCTGCTACTGGCAGCAAGACAAATAAAAACAGCAAAACGCACAATGCCAGCAACAACGATAATAGACTACAATAAACACAAGTGAAATAACAACACAAATCGTCACTTAGCAAAAAGACAATGCTGCCACACATTAGCAACGACGACGAGCATACGCGATTCAGTAGTGTTAGTGAGCGGCGCGTTGAAAAATGGCAAAAGTGTTAAGGAAGTGTTTAAATTAGGGTGGCAACGGTGTTGGCACATCGCCAACAATAACAAATCAGCTACAGACACAAGAACAATGAAGGCAGAATAACATTTAAAAATCAAATAAAAAAGAAAGTAAAACAACAAAGTGTGTGTGAATTGAGTGTTGTTGGTCGACGTTGGTGTGAGGCGCAGAGCGTTAGCGGGGTAAAGAAAATTCAGTGAAGTGTGGACGTAAACACTTCCGGGTGGCTAAACTGACATTAACACATCGCGCGTGTGACAGTTGGCGACGGGGCAGGCGGTAGTGTTGGCGCACTGGCGTGCAGTTGGTTGCACGAAGTACAAATATTAGTAGGGAAAAGTAAAACTAAAAAAGAAAAAAAAAATTTTTTTTTTAAAAGTTGAGAATTTTTTTTATTGTTTTTCTTGCTACAAGAAAATAAAATGTTTGAGCGAAGTGCAAGAAAATAGAGATTCAAAAAACTATTCGAAATTAAAAAAAAAAAAAATTTAAAAACCGCAATTTTTTTTATCAAAATATTTTCATGTATTTTTCAATTCAAATTATTGTAATATTACCTTGCAGTCCAACCTAACTAAAAACATTCAGTTACCAGAGTATCAGAGTTAAAACAAAAACAGACAAGCTAAAAAAAAAAACGCGCAAAGAAAAATTCACAAACCACACAACAAAAACGCATCGCTCGACCGCCACACTGCGAAACCAGCCTAAATGTTTATGTGGCGGCGGCGACGACGGTGCGTACAACAAATGCAACAAACACGTCTGCTATTGCAACTAAAATGTCGAACGTTGAAAGGGTACGCAGCGCAACAACGACAACAGCACAAACGGAAAAAGCAACAACCACAACAACGACAACAACTAAGGCACATCGTGCATCAGCTAGCGGCGAGCAACAACAACAGCAGCAATACAATCCGAAGACAGCAACGCCAGGCGCTGCAACAGCAGCCACGGTGAAGTTGCAACATCAACAACTCTATCACAATCAGCTCTATCATCAGCAACAACAACGGCAGCAATTTAGCAAATCCGCGTCGCATTACAAATACAATAACAGCACATCGATAGCGCAACAACAGCAACAACACCAACAACAACAACAACAGCAGCCACAATATCAATTGATTACCACAGCCGTGAGTGGTGATTTCGCCAACGCGAGCGAGAGCGATTCTTCATTCTTTGGCGGCTTCTTTGGCAGCTTTTTTGGTCTGCTGCTAAAAGTACTCTTCTCTCCGCCCGGCTTGGTGGCACTGGTTGTTGCTTACTCTATGCTTGGCGCTTGCATTTTTTCCTTGCTCGAGGCGCCACAGGACATCAATACGTCGGCAGCGATTGCGAAGAGTAGAGAGGAGTGTTTGCGCGAACTGTGGATTATAACAGGTGAGTGGGTTGAGCGAATGAATGTGACTTTGTAATTGTAGTTTTCATTCGAGTTGAGAAAAGAAAGTCGTCAAGGTTTTGAAGCAAACTGCACTAGAATTTAAGAAAATTTAAAAACATTTTTTTTTTTTACTCAAATGAATTAATGCGGCCAATTTGTGTGCTTTGAATTTGCATAACTTTAAACTCTTTCAATAATTCACTTTAAACTTTTACAATGCTGTGCCAAATTATTGCCTAATCAATTTATGCAAATTTTCACGCTTCGTCGCCTTTGAATGATTTTGCTGTTTTGATGTTTTTGTGTAACATACTTGTTTTGCATTATTAATTACAAATGCAGGTGACCAAATTGAATTTAGAATGTAGAAAAAATAAAAAATAAAATTTTAATATTAATTTATTACTAAAATATCACATTCCAAAATTAAAGTTTGACTCGTGCTCGGAATTGTTAAAAAAAAATATGTAAATTAATATTTTAAATTTTGCAAAAAAAAAAATGTAAGACCAAAAATGTACACTTTTTATATTTTTTTTTAAATACACGCTAAATTTAAGTATTTCAGTATGCGAATCTGCTTAGATTAAAAACCTTCTTTTGATTATGTGTGTATTTTTTTGTTGATGATTTTAAATAATTTTTGCATCACAAAAATAAAACAAATTAATTTAAGCGAGAAATTTTACAAATTTTGTACGTCAACTCAGGAATATTAAAGCCGGCAAAAATCAAGACAAGATTTATTGATAGTATTCTTGGCTTTAAACCTCAAAATTTAAATCAAAACATATATGTATTTTTGACAAGATGTTTGATGTAATTTAAAAAAAATTTTGCTAATATTTTAAAATAAACACCGCAATTAATTTTCAAGGAAGCAATGAATTTTTTTTTTTTGCAAATTTAATGCAAATATATTTTAACACTTTTTTGCATGCTATTTTAAAAACATTTAATAGCAAAACAAAAATTGATAAGTTAATAAAAACGTGATATGAATTTTTAATTATGCATTTTGCATGAAAATAATTGCTTGTGCATTTGCTGAGCTAACAAAATTCAAAAAAATAAAAGACTAAAATTATTGATAAAATTCAGCTTAAAAATTCACATTTTTTTAAATTTATATTGAGCGAAAATTATTGCTCGCAGAGACAAAGTGAAAACTCTGTTCTTCATACATACGGAGGCAACAAAAATATTTAGCGGAAAAACGCGTTTCAAACGGCTTCACATCAAAATCGCTTTCAAATTTACCACAAATTTACTATCTCTTTAATATTTGGAAATAATTGAAAAAGTGAAGCCACAAAAACACCTTTTGTATTAAAAAACATAACTATAAATACTGTAACTTATTTAATTACGAGTTAGCTGTGTCAGTAGCCAAGGTGTGACATTTAAATTAAAATATCAACAACCGCAACTATAGTTAAAATTATTAACTAACAAATTGGTCTAGTGATTGAGCTATTATGTGAGAATAATATTTAAACAGGCAATTTCTAACTCATGTGCTAAACTATAAATACTCGAATGTATGTTTGTGTAAATTAATAAATATAATTTTACCAACACCACAAAAACCACGTTGACTACAAATTTGTTCGAATGAATGCGCTAAAAATTTATGTTTTCACTGTTACACAAACTGAAATAACAGTTTTAGGCCCAGATTATTTGCAGTTGGTAATAAAATTGCGTTAACCAACATTTTTATCGATTCAAGAGTAGCGTGATTTAAATTTTTAGGACGGTAATAACTAAGTACACTGTGTACTTCATGATGGCATTATGTAAGCTTACATACACATATGTATGTACATAAATATGTCAAGCGAACTATTGAACCTTCAAATATTCATCAATTAGTCACGCGCAAACATACCAAGCTGCGGCTGTCGCATTTATCAAAATAAATTCTAATTAAATAATTTGCAGTGGCAAAAGTAGTGATTGTGTATACGAAATGCTTGTAAATGTAATGTAATTGGGTATATTTTTATTCCAAAAAAAAAAATAAACATACATACATCGCAAGCGACAATACAAATTGAATTCGGTATAATAAAGCATTACATAAATTTTTGCCATTTGAGGTTTTTATTAGGTAAATTTTTTTTTGTGCGAATGCGCAATTTTCATAAAATATTTGTTAAGCGAATTTTTAGCAACATAAAAATTGCACAAATTTGGTCAAATAATCGCCGCAAAGCATATGCAATAAACAAAATTATATAATTGTTATAACCACCAAAATTTCAATACTTAATATATTTAAAACAATTTAAATTTACTGCGCTGGTTTTGTTAAAATTAAGTATGGCAAATTTAATGTATTATAATTTGTAGTATAAAATTTAAATTTCGTATGACTAGCTGAAATTAGCTTATTGGAATTGTTGTTCGATTGGTGAGTGTAGGGTGTACCTTAGTCGAATGTGTGTGTGTTAAGTAAAAAAAAAAGCACAATCCACTTATAGTTCGCCATGTCTGATTCTGTAAACTCGTATGTAAGTGTGTGGGCTAACCTCTACTTCATATACGCCACTCGACAGCCTCTCGTGGCCAGCTAAGTTGCAATTGCATTTATGCAACTGAGTGCTCTGCTCAGCCTTGCCGCATTATATTGCGTGCATTCATGGTGGATGCTTACTGTAACATATTTTATGTTCACAATGATGCCCTGTAGGGAAGGCAAGTGTTACGACCACGCATCCATTAGATTAATTTTATAGTGTGTCTAGTTCTCCATGCTAAGAAAATCGCTTTGAGCAAATTGCAATTATTTTTCAAGATGCTGCCCTTTGTTTTTAAAATTATGATTTACGCAACAAAAATCTCTTTTGTTAGTGTGCCAATATTTTCCAGCAGGGTATGTGACAAGAAATATATATTTTATACTTATTCACATGTACACACGAGTTTAGAAACATGTTTACAGTTATATACTTACATGTATATAAATATATATTGCAAGACATTTGTGGCATAAATAATGACACCATCATTTGCTGTAGACAATCGTGTGGCCTAAGTATGCAAGATAATATATAAAGGGCGCTACAAGGCTACTTCAAAGGACATGCTAAACGCACTTAAACTTGTATGATAGGCACATATTTATATAATCTCTTGGGTGTTTGTATATATTTTGTAGTTGGGTATATTTAGAGACATTACTGATGCGCACACTTTTGCACAAGACCTTCGAATGCGTTTGAGTTGTGTTTACTAGCATCGATTGCAAGTGAGAACGAAGGCACTTCATTTACTGGTGTTTAGCGGCATGAGCCAAGAAATTTATATTTTAATATTGTAAACGCTTCAATTCTAATGGCGCTGTGGACTAGGTGACTTTACTTGAAAATCATGCTAGACTTTTGGTGGAAGGCCAAGGCCTTACCCGCTTTAAACTATTTCTAGAAAATAACATTAATTGAAATATAATTAACGTAAAATATAGATCAACTTATCTAAAAAGGATTCAAATAAAAGTTATAAAAGAACAAAACCTAGAAAAAAGAACAAAAGATGGAGGCTGTGTCAGAGACACGGCCATTAAGTTTAACGTAGAATACGCCATCCGATAAGACAGAAAACATATGTATAATGATAATTTATAATGATAAATAATGCAAGCAAATGAATTTCTTTATTTGATAGTTACTTTTGATGATATACATAAGCTTATGATAGGAAAATAGGATAAAAATGTTTTTAAATTATCAATTAAATTTCTCGCAAAAACGAAGTCAATGGTAGTTATCAATAGTAAGGATAAATGATAAATAACAGACCCAAATCTATTTGATTATTTGAAAGTTACTTTTGAGAATATAGGCTTATGATAGGAAAAATAGGAAAACTTTGTTTTTAAATTAACATTTAAATTTCTCGCAAAAACTAAGTCAATGGTTGTGTTATTAATAGTTGTGGGAGCATCATTTCGAATATAATCCAAATTAAACGTATCGCTCATAAATTTCGCCAATCTAGTATTTGAAGTGATTTCTGTGTTAAAATCACCACCAATAAGCAGTAGTTGGCAGCGCTTTCTCTGCCTTTACTCTACTTAAATTTTCCCGCCTAAAATTATGGAATGAAATGAACGTCTATTCACGCTACACCCACCACTACTACACACTCAACCAAACACCACACACATATTTGTTTGGATGTGTTTATAAAATTTTCTTTTGAGAAATTTAAATATTAGGAAGATATCAACCAATATGAAATGTATGTCAAACGAAAGCTAACATCTTCATTTGACTACAAAAAAATTTTTAAAAAAATGTATCTCGCCGTTTCCTTATAATTAAAGAAATAGAGATTACAACAATAACAATCTGACATGGGTGCCCATACCGTAAGGTAAGACGTATTCTACGCCAAAATTTAATAAAAAAGGATTGAAATTAAATTAATAAAAATTACTCAGTTGCAAGAACTTAAAAATAAATATTAAAAAATAAATAAAACTATAAAAAAGAAAAATAAAACAAAATCAAATAAATTATAATAAATTTTAGAAAATAAATTATAATAAAAACATATGAACTATAACGTGTTGAAATAAAATAATATATATATATAATAAAGTAAATACAAAAAAAAAAACACAAATGAAAATAATAATCCTTTTTTTTTAATTTAACATATTAGAAAATAAAATAAAGATGTAAATTAAATTAAAATACTTCAAATTAAATAAATTTCATACGCCGAACCAGTATCTCTAATTTCTACATCTTCGTTCATTGATATATTTCCAGAAATATGAAATTGATGATTTAAAAAACAACATAAAATTATATAATATTAAATTTAAAAAAAAAATTAAATAAAGCAAAATAAATATGAATAAATTAAGCAAAATAAAATATATTTTCATCAAATTAAATAAATCAAAATCAAAACTGAAATTAAATGAAATAAAAGACAACAAAAACAATGCAATAAAAAAATTAAATTTTATTAAATAAAATTAAATGAAGAAAAAAACAATAAATTTAATTTAAAAATTTAAAACACATTAGAAAATATATCTATTAAATTGTGCACAATTTGCTTTAAGTAAAAATTAATATTAAACAAAACAAAATAAACAATTATTTTTTGGAAAAAAAATTCGTATATGGTTATTATGAAGTATAAAATTTAATCATGTAATATATTTAATTGTCAATTAAATACCAACATTTTGCTATAAACCAAATCGTAAAAATTTCGCAATTTGAAAAATAATAAACTGTTTCATAAATTATTAATATTTTATTTGACACGAATTAATTATTACAAGTTGCACCTTTTTTATACTAATTTAAAAAAAAAATTCCTCTATCTTCATTTCTCCTTCTCTTTTAAGAAAAACTAAACGTTCTTTACGAGCGCAACTGGTCGACGCTGGTGCACGAACAGCTGCGTCGCTTCGAGGACACAATTGTGGCGGCAACACGACATACGAACAACAGCAGCATCAGCGGCGGCGGCGGCGGCATGTTTGGCGGCAGCACAACGGCGCTACGACGCTATGGCAGCGCATTCGATGCGACAACAGATGCGGATCTAATGCCAACCCACTGGACGTTTGGCGAGGCGCTGCTCTACTCAGTCACTGTGATAACGACGATCGGTAAGTGAAGAGAATACGAGTACATGAAAAAGATGCGAAAAGATAATTGGAATAAAAAAAAACCGAACTTTTCTAGCTTCGTGATATTTATTGTATTATCGTTTTTGAGCGCAATTAAATTAAATTAAAATATCCTTAATTTTTAAATTTTATAAAAATGTAGAAAACAATTCAGAATTTTTTAGAGTATGCAGTTTTTGGGCTTATTTTGTTCTAGTTTCAAAGAGCGCAAGTTTCTACGAATTACCACTGATTCAATTCTCTCGCAATTCATTCCATTTAAAATATAATCGCAGTTTTGCATTGTATGGTGGAAACTGCCGGAAGAAAATTTGTCAAAAATCAGTGATAACTTGCAGACACTTAAAACATGCACTTTCTCACATTAAAATTAAATGATTCAAAAAACTGCATACTTAAAATAATTCTGAAATTTTTTTTTTTGAAAAGTTCAATATTTTGATAAAATTTTTGTAAATTGCTTAAAAAATGGGATTTATGATTATTTCTTAGAGAATGAATAATATTTTATACAAAAAAAAAATGTTAATTAATTTTCAGAAAAATTAAACGCACAAATCTGTCAATTTGTGGTTGTGATATGGAAAAAACTTGAGTGAAAGCTCTTCTAGTGGCAGCTGATGTATTCATATTTTCATATACAGGGTGTCCCAGAACTCAACGTCAAGCCGAAACGGGGTGACAGGATTGATTGTAACCATCATGAGAAAAATCAGAAAAAAAACTCTGGATGAATTGGGGATTTTCATTATTATTTTATTAATTTTACTTACTTTTGTTGACTTTGCTATAAGTGGCGTCACTATCTGTCTCGCTCGCTCATGGCAAACATGTCCACTATTCATCTCTCTCATCATTTTGCCGTAAAATTAAGAAACTACCAAGAGCTTGTGCGAAAAGAAAACATTTGAACTGAGTAAAATTGGTTAGCAAAAATCGGTTTACTTGAGGTTTTTAGTTTTTTACTCGTATTTTTAGTATGAAACTAACAGGTATTGTACCATTTTACAATCCTGATTAAATACTCGAACTTTCAATGGCACTGACCAAAAAACCCTTGGGTACATTTTTTTTAAAGGAGGGCCTTTCAAAGTCGACAAAATATAAAAATTTTAAATTCATAGTTTAACCAATAGTCTTAATTCTAGAAAACTTGTGGCAATTGTGTCATTATTTTTGACTTATGTTCTAGAAATGTTATTTAGGGTTAAGGTTCCAAAGTTTAAATGAACAGATATAATAAAAATTAACCACAATAACCGAAAAATGGTTACAGTTTGACCAAAATTAAATTTTTTTTTCTTAAATGCCCATAATTTCCAAACTGCATGGGATAGATTTTTTTGTCTGATTTTTCTCATGATGTTTACAATCAATCCTGTCACCCCGTTTCGGCTAGCCATTGAGCTCTGGGACACCCCGTATATATATATATATACCTTTAGGGGCAGTCTGCGGTCGAAGGCACATGAATACTATTAAATCCATACATAAATACACACACACACAGATGAATCCGCAATATAAATGAATACATTGCCTTCGTTGCATCTGCACAAAAATACATTTACACAAACGTACATACATACATACATGTGCATATGCATCACAACCTTTGTGTATGGATATGTGTGTGTGTATGTGTGTGTAAATATTGCGTATGCCTGCGTATGGCAGCAGCGCTTGTCGACAAACACAACAAAAGACAAATGTTTATCTTTAATTTTACTGCAGTCCTGCAGTCGGTCAGTGTCAGTGGTATTGCTAGCGAAGGCGAGTGTGAGTGTGAAGACAGTGGAGAGGGGGGAGGGGGTGAAGGTTTTGCAACATACAACATTCAACTTGCTGTGTAAATAGTTGTATGCTTTCTTGCTACTCCCCTGTTGCTTGAAAAGCATGCTCAACGCTTTCATTGCATAACCTTGGTTCACAACAACCTCTTTTACAAACAACAACAACAACACATGAATTCACAAATACATGCACAAATTATTTCTATACACATACGCGTACACTGACAACAGCCAGTTAAATGCATTTACGCATACAAATCTCAGTTTTTCATCACTTAAACACAAAACTGCGCCCCTGCTGTTAACCGAAAGGAGCTATCAACTGCATTTTTGCCTGAAACAAAGTATAAAGGTTTTTGTGTGCATTTGGGTGTACACTTTTGTGCATTAAAGGTCCATATTGCCCCTACAACTTAGTGAATGATAGCACTCGAGGCGTTTGCATTTTTGTTTTTTTTTTTGCACGCCCAGGTGCGTATGCGTTGTTGTTGTTATTACTTGTTTGCGGCATGTAGCAATTTAATATGCGCGCTGTAATTTGTAAACGGATCAATAGATTGGATAAACGACTACACGAATTGAACGCAATAGCAATTATGCCCGATTATTAATGTACAAAGATGGGTAAATGTGAAGGATGCTGCGCGTGTGTGATTAAGCGCGCAAGTTAAAATCGTAATAGAAATGTACATTGAGGTCGCTAGTGAAGCTTTGAGTACTGGCCTACTAGATTTTAACGAAACTTTAATATGTGGTATTTAGGTAAATTTAAGGAGACACGTATTTTTTTTTTTGCCCAAAAAATTTTTTTGTGTGAATTTATCGCAATTTAATTTTTTCGTAAAATTCAAGTTTTCTCGTTCGTTTCACAAACTTTAGTTTTTACACATGCATAACTTCGACAAATATCAACCGATTTAAGTAATTTTTGTAATTATCTGTTCTTTTAAATACAAGCGTCAGAAATTACAAAATTTAAAAAAAATTTCAAAATTTATTTTTTCAAAATGCCTTTTTTTTTCAAAAATTTTCCAAAGAAAATAGACAGTTGAAACCTGAATCTGGCTTGCACCCGAAATTTTTTTTTTTTTTGAAGTTATAATTTTTTATAAAAATTGTTTGGAACCAAACGGCGTATTTAATCATATAAACAAGGAACGCCACATTTTTAGTATTTTTTCAATTCAAGCCACCAAAGCTCGAAAACTTGTAACAGAAACAGGAATCTACTGTTCTTCTGACCCATATTTAGGACATTCGATTGATCTCAATGTACAGAAAGTCGCGCTTGATTATTTTTGAAATGATGACTTGAATTGTTCAACACAAGGCCTTAACAAAAGTGATACCTTATATGTATGCCAAAGAAAATGGTGTGAAAATTGTTAAAGTAAAGCGTTACACAAAATTTAAAAGTTGAATTTCGAATAAAAAAAAATGAACTTAATTATTCTTGTGAACAAACTAATCCAGAAATTATTCCGACTCAAAAAATACTAAATGAAATGAAATGAAAATAAATTAAAAAAACGTATTTAAAAAAAAAATTTTTTTTAATTTTTTAATCAATTTTTTTTTTAAATATTCATGTGATTTCTGACGCTTGTATAGATAATTACAAACATTTGAAAAAAAAATTACTTAAACAGCTTGATATTTGTCGAAGTTATACATGTTTAAAAAATAAAGTTCGTGAAACGAACGGGAAAACTTGATTTTTACGAAAAAATGAAATTGCGAAAAATTCACAATAAAAAACCTAAAAATTTTTAATTTTTTTGCAGTAGCAGGAAAAAAGTGAGTTAGAATAAATGAGGCCAGTAACTTCATTATTTTTGAATATTCCTGTCTATTTTTTTAAAAAATTCATAATTGCCTTTAGCTTTCTTGCCTTGGTATTTTTACATATTTTTCCATTTGTTTTATTAATTATTTTTTGTATTCATTTTCGCAAGATGAATCTTAAGAAAACACAATCTTAAGAAATACACGAAAAATCAAAATAAAAATAAATTTAATAAATATTATAAAGTAAAGTATAGTAAACCATTAAAAGTAAAATAAAAAACGAAGTAACTTAAGTAAAGTAACATAAGTCAGTAAACGACTTTTAAATTTAATAAAAAAATTTTAAAAAATGTGCGTCAATCAAAAACACAATATTTTTTAATAAGAAATATAAATTAAAAGCAAACAACCATAGAAACAAATGAATTTAGGCACAGCAATTTAATCAAAAATATATCATTAAAAGTTATCAAGAAATATTAGTACTAGCCAAGAAATGGGAAGAAAGTCTCAAAATTAGCGAATATTTAGTTATAAAACTTTTTTGTAATTCTTATCTTCTACACTGCAGAATCAGCGAGTAGAAACTCTGTATTTCTTTTCTTTTTTTTGTACATTTTATGACAAAAATATTTAAAATCAGCCTTGTATGTCTGCCTTCAATTTAATTAAAGTGCTTTAATTTAACAAACTTTGGCTTTTTATTTTCTCGCTAAATACTTGCAATTTTTTTTAATTGAAAAGAATTCATTCTCTCACAAAAAAAAGCACACTTTTTAGAAAATTTTATAAAAATGTAAGAAGTTTTCATCATCTACTTATTTTTTAAGAGTTTTAAGAATTTTCCTAATGTACCGTTCTGTTACCCAATCCGTTCTAGTTTAATTTTGACCAAGCTTTAATCAACTAAATTTGAACGCAGATATTTGAGGGGTTTTTTGCAGATTCAGTTTTACAGAAATTTTTTGCAGAGAATAAACGTTTATATTTAATATATCCAGACATGTTTCAAACATATAACATACAATTAAAAAAAAACAAAAATTTAACTTGGAGACGGGTACATTATGGAGCCCAGAGGTATGCTAGGGAATGTGATTTCCACAAAATATGTAGCGTATTCTTGTATATATATAGATTAAAACTATATATAAAAAAAAATAGATTTTTTTAAACCGCGAGAGTAGAGGAACACCTTAATGCGACCAAGCCCGACAGTTAAGTACCGATTTTCAATAATATAATAACGCGTTAAAGAGGAAACAAAGACATTTTATCAAAGCCTGCTGAGAATTTAACCCGTTTACAGTACGAATTCAATAATGATAACTCACAACACCAGCAAATTTCAATCAATTTAAACTACATTTCTTGTAAACATACAAATATTGCTGAGCTTCCGCTGCCCAGCCACTCAACATAATTCACCTCCAAAAATATCCGCCGGAAGCCCCAACTGCACACATTTAAATAGTTAAGTAAATATGTATGTATGCATGCACACGTTTGTATGTATGTATGTATGTGCTTGTATATGAATATATACTTCCGTACACATTGCTGACCTGTGGGCATTTGCAAGGAATACCAAACTAGCTGGGACATGTCAGTCAAGCATTTTAAATTGAAGCCACAAACTGGCTTCTATTCACAATCTCCACTTACTTTAATGCCTTAGTACAAACTATATGTATATGTTTGTTTGTATGTATGTATGTTTGTATGTGGCATGACATTACAGCAACTATGTTGGTAGTATGACAAGCTCAATAAACCGGCTGACATGTCCTTGTATTAGACATCGAACCAAGTGAATGTTGTGTTGGTATTGCGGCCATGCGATTGTGCCACAAAATGTAGTCGTTGGCACAACTAAGAGACTTCAATGGCTGACCACAATTTCTAAGTTTGCTACTGCCGCACTTCCTTTGTTGATATTGCATTTGTATATTTTCCTGAGCTTAGTAAATCCATGCAGCTGATTTTGCTTGTACCCACCCATTTTGGCATCTACCGAACTGTTGGCTGGTCTTCTACTCGTATATTCCGGTTACCTACTGCCACTGCTATTTGATAGTCTAAATATGATGCGTGTTGCAAGTATGTAAATGTTTGCTGAATGTCGTTATTGCTGAGTGAAAGGAAGCGTTTAATTTTATTGTTTGCTTGAGCGGCATTAACTAGCCAGCGGCTGCTGAAAGGAAGAGGAGTTGACGGCAAAGATGGATGCACTGAAAAAAATACGTTTTCAAAAAGAAAAATAACTAAATGATTGGAAAGAAATGTTTTAAGTGAAGCATAACACTACGAGTAGCTGAATTTTTTGTTTAAGACTTTTCTTAAGGCTCTTAATAAAATCGAAATTTAAAATGTTTGAAATATATCTATGTCAATGGTAATTGGTAATTTTTCTTCTATCGATAATTTTTATCGAAATCTTTATCAGTAATTATTGTCTTTTGAGTTCTATACATGTATGTAATTATAAATATTATTATCGATAACGATATAAATAATATTTTTCAGATTTATCGATAAAATTATCGATATGAACGCAAATATTGCAAGCAAAATTTTCAAAACTAAAAAAATTTAGAAAAATGTTCAACCATATTTTCTTTGCAAATAACAAAATTTTATTATGAAATTAGTCATTGCATTAATTTTTTGTTAATTTTATTAAATTTACTATTTTGTTATCGTTATTGTTATTGATATAAATAATATTTTGCAGATTTATCGATAAAATTATCGACATGTACGCAAATATTGCAAGCAAAATTTTCAACACTAAAAAAATTTAGAAAAATGTTCAACCATATTTTCTTTGCAAATAACAAAATTTTATTATGAAATTAGTCATTGCATTAATTGTTTGTCGATTTTATTAACTTTACTATTTTGTTATCGTTATTGTTATTGATATAAATAATATTTTGCAGATTTATCGATAAAATTATCGACATGTACGCAAATAATGCAAGCAAAACTTTCAACACTAGAAAAATTTAGAAAAATGTTCAACCATATTTTCTTTGCAAATAACCAAAATTTATTATGAAATTAGTCATTGCATTAATTTTTTGTCGATTTTATTAACTTTACTATTTTGTTATCGTTATTGTTATTGAAGCCGTATCGATGTATATTTTTCATTATTAAACTCATTTTATCTAACTTGGAGACCGCAAACAAAATTCTAATATTTAAAAGAAAAACTTCAGTTATTTAAAGTTAATTGTTTTCACGGTGTGATCTTTAACACTTTGTTCATTTAACTTAGAACTGATCAATGATCATTTAAGTAAGCACATGAAGGAGTAAAATTTGAGCGCTGGTTCGCTAAATTATTTCGTCTTGAAGATCAAATTGAATTGACAGGGAGCAGCAAAATTTGTTTTACAGCAAAGCTTCAATGCCCAAGAAATAAGCTATATAAATTACTTTGAAATACTTCGCACCGAGGAATACATGTATTTTTCTTTTTCTTTTGTTAAATAACAATAGTTCAATATTTGATTCGAACTAAAGTTCGCCTCCATTCTCTAAAATCTTTTAAACACATTCCCTTTAACATCTACTATTTATTATCTCTTCTTTCCATTATAGGCCATGGCAGTTTAACACCACGCACGCCTGCCGGCAAAATCGCCACCATTCTTTATGCGCTCATCGGTGTGCCACTCATGTTGATGTGCCTCTCCAGTTTGGGTGCGCTGCTGGCGGAGGCATTACAATGCACCTACGCGCGTATCTGCTGTCGACTAGCGAAGCATCAACATCATCACAATCACCACAATCATCACAATCATCATCCGCCGCCGCGCCAACATGAAAAAGAACATGTTGAGAAGCAAAAGCATTCGCCACAAAATGATCTCTATCAGCAGCAAACACATCACCTACAAGTGACAGGCGAAAAGAGCGGCCATCTGCTGGAGGCATCAGCCGGCATGGTGGCCGATGTGTCCGGCGGCAGTGGTGGCAAATATGCGAGGCGTTGCAGCGCGGACAGCTTGGATGATGGCGCTTTGCTGAAGCGTAGACTGAGTGAATGCCTACAGCAGGAAAAGAGACATGAGGTGAGTGTAAAGGAAGTTGTTTTATTTGTGTAAAAGTGTATATGTTAGTATTGAATGGTGGAGCGGAAATAATTTTATGAAAAAATGCTGGAAATGTGGTGAAAAATTTTTAAGTAGATAAAAATTTATATAAAAAGAAAAACATTTTAATATTTACATATTATGTCAAAATAATATAATTATAAATAAATTTAAAAAAATTTCGATTGAAGAAGTTGGGTGCGCTTTCTTGGCCGATTAAAATATCTTACTGAATGAGTAGTGGCTAGCGAAGTTCTTATCTCGTTATTAAAAGCTTTTCCTTTGTACTTCCCTGGTTAGTAAATCTTTTTGGATTATCTCAATTAAGAAATAAATGAGACTCTATTGTAGTGAGGCTAAAAGTCATATTGTGTGATTATATCAACCATAAATCATCGAAAAAACGTGAAAACGTGTAAAATTTCTAAATGGAAAAATGAGTATTTAAATTTGGCCTTTTGTTCTCTGTGCAAGTGTAAATTTCTGAAGTTTATTTCTCGCTTTCTTTTCTAATTTGAGTTATAAATTTGATATAAAGTTAATAGAACTTTAAATAATAATTTGTGAACAGATACGTGTATTTTCTCGCCAGAAGACTAAGACGTAATTTGAACTCATGATTCCATACCGCTGTTACGTGGAGTAAACAAAAAATTTAATCATTTCCAAAATTGAATGCACCTTTCCTTTAATATTTATACCGCGAAATTTATTTGCTTCTGAAATGAGTATACTTCCTTAATGAACTCTTCATAACCTACATATGTAGAGATAAGCATTTGTCTTCAGTACAAAATAAATAAACTGCTTCCTAAAGAAAACGCCGAAAATGAAAAAAATTCAAACCGACAGCATTCTTTGTTTTTCATGTTAACAACACACAAACGGCATGCACTGAGGGGTAAAGCACTGCCAGTCTAACCAAACCAACAATACCCAAAGAAATTTAACTACTAAAATGCCCACACTTACATACGAGTATTTTTTTTCTTTGCTACTAATTTGCCTCATCATGTTTTTATTATTTCACTTATACTCGTTTTTCAAATCTTTGGCTCTCACTTGTTTACTGCCTTCACAATCAATCCGTAGAATCGAATTAATCTACTGGGAGTCATTTATGCAGAATTAACGTTTGCTGAATACACTTTCACAAACATTTAATTATATACAAACGAGTATCTGTGTGCTGTCTACGCCAATCATCACACCCTTTTTTTGGCTTGTCTACACTCTGCATAACCAACTCATATAACCTTTTCTTTTTTTCTTAACCCAAATCCAAGCCACCTCCCTCGTGTGCTCGTTTTTTTGTCTGATGTATTTTAGCATGTTTATTATATTGTCATTATTTTGTCTTCCTTTTGCTTATTACTTTCATATCTCTCGTTAATACAAAAACAAAAAAAGCGTTCCGGCTCACATTTTTGTTAGCTTTTATACTTTTACTTTTATGTTGGCAATATCTACATAGATGCATCATAATTTATTCATTAGCCCGTTTTGCTTATTTTATTTTTTTTGCTAATAAATATTTTATTAATGTACGAGTATTTTGCTTATTAGTTTGCCGCTTGGTCGGAGTGTCCGTCCGGTCATCAGCGTGAAAATGAGTTTAATGTGATGGCTTTTGTTTTTTTTTTTTTGTTTTTTTGTGTTCTGCCTGCAGTTAATTTATGTGTAGAAACACTAAATGTTTTATGAAGTGATTTATATATTCGTAAATTTGGTAGAGTTAACTGTCTAGTAACATGATTTTGAGCACAAAGCGGCTATTGTTAACAATTTTTGTTAATTAATTATGCCCGTGTGTATCGATTTCTCTATGACTAGTTGTTCAAAATTTACTCAAGTTTTTTGAAAGCAAGTTTTTTTTTTAAATTTCCTTAAAATGGTCAGCGTAAAAACAAAAAAACTATTGGAAAACAGCTGGAAACAATTTATATTACTTTTTAAAACGTGCAGTCAGCTGATGCATAAATCTTTTTCACATAACCGAAGTTGTTCCCGAAACCTTAACTGCTACATAGGATAGTTTTTTTATTACAATCCCCAGTATTTTGATTTTTTTTTTTAATTTTTAAAAACTCATTTTTGAATTAAAGCAGCTAACCTCTTGGATTCTTTTGCTTAGTTTTGAAAATTTTTTTTGTTGATACTCTTCTGCAATTTTAATTACTAGTTATTAATATTTTTTTGCAAATTAAAAGATTTTTTTCTAAAAAAAGTTTGGTACAGAAACGAAATTATTTTATAGAAAGATTTGTTTATAACAAAATTAGAATCAAAAAAACCAATCGGCCTTAAAGCTCAAACATATTTAAAAATAAATAGTTATATGGCCAAACAATCACAAATAGAATCAAAATAATTTTTCATAATTTAAAATTTTTCTCATTAGTTTGATTTTTTAAGCGAACAACTATCAAAGAGCAGAAAACACTTGTATTGTATATATTTTTTTTTTGGATTACTTTAACAACAAAAATATTTGTTTAATTTGTTGTTGTTTTTTAGAAATAATTTGTCTGTAACGAAAACAAATTGTCTTAAAAAAATTTGTTCGCTTTATTTAGAAAATTTTTTTTTTTTTCAAATATCCAATATAACTAAAGAGAATTCTACGTTTTTCGGCATTTTTAAAACAGAATTTTTGTGGTATTTTGTAGAACTCTTTTTTTTTCAAAAAAAATGTTAAACAATTTTAAACAGTTTTAAATATTTGCTAGTTTCTGAAGTTTTGCATTTATTAAAGAAAAGTCAAAAAACTGCAAAAAATCTAGTTCAGGTAAGCAATTGCTTGCTATATTTTTAAAAAGAAAAATAGTTAAATTTTATTATTAAATTCGACTTACTTTAGCCGAATATTGAACAGATTTACTATATTAATTTGCAACTTTTATATAATTTAGCTCAGCGTATGAGTCCTCTTTAAAAGCAGCAACGAGTTAATTGTGGCAATTCTTTTATTCCACATAGTATATTAACATTCATTAAAAAGCGAGACTTTGCTTCCGAATAAAGGCGCATTGTTCCACCTACCTTTGAATGTATTTTGCCTACCGCCAGCCGCATAATTATGACATTTTTCCACGGGGCGTGTCCGTAACTATTTGAAATATGTGTTCCAATTTAATTGCCTATTTACATTTGCCACGCAACAAACACACTCGCAGTCGCATAAAGCCACATGCATACACGTAAAAAGCTGCTGCAACACACTTACCATATGCCACATGCCGCATGCGACACACCAATTTGTGGTTATACAAGCAAGCAGTTCAACTTGCAGCGCAGAGTGGCGAAAGTTCAGCTTTCACTCTATAAACACTTTTTCATATTTACATTCGTTTTTTTTTTTTTTTTAACTATGTATTTTTAGTTTTTTAACTTTTTTCATGCATGCATTGTTGCACTCACTTAACCGGTTGAACTTTGTTCGGTACTTCGGTGTGTGTGTGTGTGTGTGTGTGTGTGTGAGTGATACCCAGTGGCAGTTGCAATTTCTTATTGTAATTTTATTACCTTGACGCGCGCACCAAGTGGCAATTTTAAATTGCTCAGCTTTTTTACGGCTGCCTCTTGCGGCATGCAACAAACTATTTACTTACCACACAATATGTATGCGATTGTTTTTTTTGTTTTTTTTTTAGTTTTTGCATTCACCACTGATGTAGTTATTTATGGCGATAAACGCTTATACTCCTTTGTGCTCATACTCTTTTCCTTTTGGTTTTTTTTCGCCTAACATACTCTACGCTCTATGGCGTGTTAATATTTCGCAACTCGTAAAAACTTCAACATCAAGTTTCACCTGCAAGCGTTTCATTTAACTTTTGTATTGCATATTTTTTTAAAGCTCTTCTGCCTACCATTCACGCACTCAATTTGAGCTCTCAACTCATAATTAATTCTAATTGAATTACATTCTGTGTAATTACTGAGCGACTTGGCTTCACTGCTGTTTGCATATAATTGTTGAAAGCTTAATGGACTGTAATTGCTGCTGCTTGTTGTCAAGTAAATAATTACTCAGAATTGCTTAATGAAACATCCAGATTGTTGGAAGTACTTTAAAGGTAATGGGCAGTTTAGTAAGAAAGGCGAGTAGCTGAGCTTAGATTTTTTTTAATTTTTTGTGGAAATTCTTAAGAATTTTTACTTCGAAGTAGAAGGTAAAACTGTCATAGCAGTTAAGTTGAATTAATTTAAGAAGAAAGTAAGAATCAAAAATGTATAAATATTTTGCAACTAAGCTTTATTTGTATAGTCACGACTTTGCCACCAATAATGCATTAAAACGGGGCGAACTACTTATGTATTTAGAAAATGGTACTACTAGTATTGCCAGATTCAAACCGACATGACATTCGAAAATTTTGACATTTTTTAGCATAAGTCTCTTCAGTCAACTTCTGTCAATTCGCATTAAACATTGTTTTTTGTGAAGTTGAAAAATTCAAGTCATTGAAAAAATTAAATTATCTCGTGAAAATTTTCGTGCCATGATTTTTTACGACTTCTGAAAGGGGCTAACTCAACAACAGTAATTCGAATGACTTCATTCAACTTTTGGCAAAAAATTGTAAAATTGTAAGCCTGGCTGCGTGAGTATAGTTGGAGCACGAACTCAGAAAAATTTAAACAAAGCTTTAAAGTGAAATAGCCGTGACATTTGAGGAGGCCAAAAAGAAAAAGGTTTTTGCGTCAAATACAAAGGCATTACGAAGCTTTGCACGCACTCAAGAGTGGACCCTGCTTAAAGCAGTCACAATACTTTTTTCTTCACTCGATTTCACAGATATTTAAAAAAAATATTAACACATAGTTGCAAAGTCTAAATACCAAGCAGACAGGCACCTGACAAATAAGGCTGACAATTTTTGCTTTAATTGACGGAAGTAATTGAAAAAAAAATAAAACGAAAAAATTTACCGAATAAATCATTAATTTGTTAATTCAATACTTAACTATATTGATACTACAAAAATATTTTAAATTTTTTACGACTTTCTCAACAACTTGAACAAAATTTCAAATCCCCCCAAAACTTCTATTATAGGATTATTTCATTTTTTTGGCTCAACCTGAAAAAAAATTCGAAGATTTTGTTTGCTTAAAAAAAAAAAATAATTCATCTGTCAAGGCAGCTAGCAATTTTTGACAGTCTTTTTGGTTTTATATTTATTTATTTATGTAGTTCAAACATACTCAGAAATTTATAAGGCTACGACTTAAAAAAAATATGTTGTGGTAAAAATACTTACGACGATTTATTTTTCTCAAACTTCTTCTTCTTTCAAAGCAACCATCGTTCTAAATTAAGAGTTTGTTCATTTCGCATTTTAAAGGAATTTTTAAAAGCAAATTCGAAAGCATAAACGAGATAACTAGTCTCCTCATTAAACAACAATTAGTTTTCTCACGCGCTTTAAGGTTCATCACTCCAGAACGGTCAGTTCTGAGCTAATTTTTTGTTTTAATTCACTCGTTTTCATCTACATCAGATGTATTGTAACCATTGACCCATTCATCCAGGCTTTGTTTATCTATTAGTTAAAAAGAAACCTAAAAGTAGCATCTTTATAAAGTTACACAAAAACTAAAGATCCCCTTATACTTACGAGTATAGACTCACATTAGTATCATTTAAGGAGAACTAAAAAAAAGAAAATCAACAAAAAAAAATCCCTTACTGCACTTCTAAGACAAGCAAGTTTTTACAAAATTTTTTTATATAATTCAGAGCACACAGAGAAATCTTAACATACGAGTTCAGAATCAATTTACTTATTTCTTTAAATGCATCAGAGTTTGCTTAGAATTCATAGAATTCAGCACACACTGTGACTTACCAAATAAATTCAAATAAGAAAAGATATCTGACAAAAAATTAACTACGAGTATAAATAGAATTTTTCATTCCGCTTTTCTTGCATTTACCAATACATACACAAATATATGTAGTTAGTGCTTCTCTAAATTTCTTCTATACACACACCAGTCTCTTAACACACATACATACACATGCAGAAACATATGTATGTATATCTCTTGGACATGTGTACGATTACGCCACAAGTCACTTGGACATCACATGAATTTCAATTTGGCGTCAAATGAGATAACAGCAGTGGTTAGCAAAGCAAAAAGCAAAACCAAACGGAAAAGATTAAAGAATTTGACTCGGCTTATGTGTTCACTCATTTCCGCAGAGTAGAGCAGACTTGGCATAAATTAAGCAGCACGAAGGACGATGGTGGAGTTAGAAGTAAAGAAGAGTGAAAAATATAAAACTGTGCACGAAAAAAAGGAAAAAAAGTACGAAAAAAAAAAAAAAAATTTTTTTGAAAATTTTAGAAGCTAGAATTTAACTCTTGACTCTTATTAAGACAGAAAGATGCATTTGCACGCTGCAGTGTAGTCACGTTGTAATAAAAATATTTTTCTTAGATTATCTAGTATTTAATATTTAAAGCTTAATATTTTTAACCAAATGTGAATTTTAATTTTTAAATTTCCTAACAATGCGGCAGCCTTCGACTACGATGGAACAACAACTGCAATTAAGTAAATAAAAAAATAAAAAATCATTCAGCTCCAGACAAAGCTGTGCTAGTAAACTTCATTGAGCAGCATGCGGCAATGAGAAATTACAACCAAAAACTTAAGTTTTTTCTTTTTTTCCTTTCAACGCTTCATAAATAATAAAAGTAAGAAAAAAATGTTTGCAAAGGAAATGCATAAAAATCGCTAGGACAAAATTCTCGGCAGCAAAAAAGTGTACTGCAAGCTATACAGTCAGCATTCCACAGCCAAAACGTTGCACAACAAAATTTGCAACAAGCCAACAGTCAACAGCCGGCGGCATCCACCGCCCCCGCCGCACTCGCCTTGGCTTCACTTAATTTTTTGGGCAGCTGCAATTGCAAGCTCGCTTCTTCTTCTTCTTGTTCTTCATCTTCTTGCGTTATATGCGCACTGCTGCTGGCAACAATTTTCTGCTATTAGTTTTTCGTTAATTTTCTTGTCCGCAAACAGCCGGAAACAATGTTGCAACAAACGAATTTTGTTACTTCGATACATTTATTTAGTTGCCTAAAAAAAACTTTGCCATAAAACATTGCCTTGGCAGCAGCGACAATTGGCTGTTGTTATTGTTTTAGCTCCTGCAATGTTGACCTGTTTTCTTTATTTTTTTTTCTTATTTACCACTACAGCTAACAGAAATAGTATTCGCTCATACATACATTGAAGTTAAATGTTTCTTCCATTCTTCGTGCAAAATATGCTGAGAAGCTTTTGTGTGAACTTTCTTTTCAAAGTCGGCTGCTGCTGCTGCTTTTTAGTTTTCAATTTACGTTCAATGCAAGTGTTTCCTTTTTGCACTTAAGCATATGTACACATACACATACACAAATATTGTATTTTTTGTATGTTCATTGTACAAGTCGATGCAAGTCTTCGGTGTTCGCACTGTGCAATAAATTCTGTTCGCACAAGTTTTTAGTAATCGAATAATGAAGCAAAATGTTTCTCGGTCAAAAGTTTCAAAAGTAATTTGGTAAGAAAATATTGTGAGGCGAAGAAAGCAGAAAGCAGAGTGAAATTCGTAATTAAAAAAATGAATTAAATTTAGTTAAGAAATGAAGCGCTAGGCGCATTGTGTACTGCTTGCCACAGTTATACGACGCACAAAATTTTACAAACTTCGACTAATAATTTTTGTTTTATGTGATTTTTTCTTACAAAAACTTTTCCCAAATTTTGTCTTTAAAGTGACAAGAAGTGACAAATTTCACTTTCATATGCTAAAATCAATAGCTTTTTTTTTTTTTGATTTTTTTCATTGTTCTATTTGAGGCATTCCATACTATTTCAATCAAAAATCGAGTTGTTTTTCAAGATTTTCATGTTAATTGAGTCAGATGTAAAAAGACTTATAAGATATCACAGAACGACCGGAAATTAAAAAGTTAAGTTGTAACAAGCAACGAGCAAGTTTGCTTAAAACATGCATTCAGCTAATTTATTTTTTTTTTATTAACAATGGTATAAAAAATTTATCTTAAAATAATAACAAACAATTTTTTATAAATTTCTAACTCTTTGTCTATAAAAAAGTATTTAGTATTTTTTTTTTGGATAGAACTAATATTTTATTTGCTATCAAGTGATAAACAGTGACTTACACCTTTCATTTTTAAAATTGGATAATTGTGAAATAAAATTTTTTTTTTTACTCTATATTCCGTTTACAGGCATTTTTGGACCTCCTCTGCAACATATCCAAAATTCGCGCAAAAGTAATTTTTGACCGATTGAAGTAGTGTGGAATGGCATAAAAAGTTAAAGCCATTTTTAAAATTACACCCTGTTCACAAATTATAGCACAAACACATATTGACACATTTAACATCGTTAGTTCGCTAACAAACGAAAAAACTTTCATTAAATTTCGAACTTTTTCATATAACGCTTGCTCGAGAATGTTTAATAAAAATTGTCAAAAATCTGCGGTAGGATTTACAACAAAACTTTATACAAAAAAAAATTTTAATTTTATAAATTATGAAACTTGGGTTTATATTGTTTTTATAAAAGTATGAAATCTTTTTTAATGGAAAAATATTAGAAATGAAAAAATATATAAATGCATATGGAACAGGGACCGTAAATAATGATTATTGTTGCGATTTTTAAATGACAAAATCAATCACTTAGAATAGACATACAAAAAACCGATAACGCCATGTTAATGCTTTTTCGACGATCTTATCATTTCCATGATGATTTTTTAATTTCGGATTTTTATGATTTTCTTTACCGATAATGATTAATTTTGATTAATTTTATAATAAATCATTAATAATTATTAGTTTTGAGCAAAAAAAATAAAAATCACAAATAATCATTATTAATGGTGTTTATTTTTTTGCTCAAAATAAAACTCACTTTTAAATCACTGGTTTCTAATGAAGTTGTTTGCTAAATTCGTTGCATTTCCTTTTAGAACAAATCTAAAGGATCAAATTTATGTTAATCAATATAAAGTAAATTATTATAATTTGTTTTAATTATTATTCAATTTTACAAAAAGTAATATTGAAAGTGACTCGCTTGAAAGGTTGCACCTTTGGTCTGTCAATAACAATTTCAGTGCTGAAAAAGACCTTTCAACACTCACTTGTGTGGCAAGTACAGAGTGCACCACCTTGGCTAGCTAATATAGATGGGGGTATTGAAATTGTTTTTCTTTCCAATATTCCATTTAAATTTTTACTTAAACTGACTGGCTTTGGACTATAATTGTTTAGGTTTCGTTTAGTGTTTAAGGGAATAATCAGTTCTCAAGTGAGCAAATAACGAATTAAAAAAAGAGATGTGAGAAGATAAGTAGGATAGGTAAAGAAAGAATGCAAGTACAAGTGTATGTTGCTGGTAGTGCAAGTAGATGTATATGACTATATTCTTCTTCTAAATTTTAGTCATTTGGGCTAAGGACGTTATATTTGACAATATTATTTTAGATAATTAAAAAGCCCAGTGTCACTCATAGTTATGTGCGCTTCTATCGCATTTTTTACTTGTTTTAGAGCCTTATCTGTTTAATCTTTTGCTTATCTTTCTTACTTTAAAAGCAATAATTGATTTTTAAAGAATCGAAAACCTGAATAACACAAAATTTTTTATTATAGCGATGAACTCGTTTCACCCGTATTAGCCGACAGATATGATTTTTGAGTTATCTTCATATTTTTGACCAGATAGCGATAAAATTTGCAATAGTCATGAAAACTAGGGCATATATCCTGTATGTGAATTGCGTATTGTGTATTGTGTGTATGTGAGATGTGATTTTTTCTAATGTGGGCGTGGCAAAACCATAACATAAATTTGATCCTTTAGATTTGTTCTAAAAGGAAATGCAACGAATTTAGCAAAAAACTTCATTAGAAACCAGTGATTTAAAAGTGAGTTTTATTTTGAGCAAAAAAAATATGGATTATTAATGATTTATTATAAAATCAATCAAAAATAATCATTATCGGTGAAGAAAATCGTGAAACTCAATGTATAATCATTATTACGTGATTTTTAAAGTAAAACTTATAATGATTACGGTCCCTGATATGGAATACTGGCCAATATTCATGTGTCGTATTACTCTTAAACGCACTTATTTTGACCCTTTAGAGAATATGTATTTATATACAATATTACAAAAAAATCAGTAACAAATATTTTCTAAACATTTAAAAAAAAAACATTTCATCAAAGAAGAGCGTTTATTGCTGTAATATCCTTGGCTCGTTTATAAATATATACAAAAATTTATTGAAGCAGCCACATTTTCTTTAACAAATTTTGATTTTTCAATTAATATTTCTTGTGTTTGTTTTAGTTTTTGCAGTTTTACCAATTTCTTTATATTTCCTAAATCGAAATTTGTACCTTTCCTTCATATTCTTTTAGTGTGATATTTGTTGTTGCAGAAGTGATTGTGGTAGTTTGATGTTTTGCTCTTTCGCATTTGCTTCCTACTAATTGCTGTTTTTATAAGTTTGATTGAATTTTAGTTGTACTTGAGGCTGCTAGTTGGGGGGTTTTGTATTGACCATACTACATCAATGGCACTGACGTTCTATGGTTGTGGAAGCCGAAAAATGCATCTTCGTTTTCGATTAAAATCTGGGTAAATTCTCAAAATATTTTTTTTATTTTTTTAAATGAAAAGTAATAATACAATTATTATTTTACAGAAGAGAGCACAAGCTTCACAAAATATAAAAAGAAAAATTAGTGAGGGAATACACATTTTTTTATCTTTACATATTTTTCATAAAACCGCTATATTGTGAACATCAAGCAACACTTGGTAACACAAAGAAAGAGCCATAAAGAAAGTAGCTTAATTAATTTTTAAATACCACTAAGTCAAATTAGAATCGATTCGAAACAAGTTCGTGGCCAGCTTATTTCGGTAAAAAGAATTTTAAATAATTAAAACTTTTAGGTAATATTTTTGGTGCACTAAATTTCAAAAAAAAAAAATCTTTCCAACCACACAACGATCTTAAAGTTTAATCTTTAAATAGTGAAGCTCATAAGTGGCCTGCGTGGCATATTTTTCGCAGCTACACATCTCGACAACAGCCCATTTAGCGGTTAAGCAATTTCAAACGCAGCCAAGTTATTTGCGGACTTTTATTAAAGCCAGCAAGAAAAAGCAAATGAAAAATGCGGCACGCCACTTCAAACTAACTCAGGTAGAGAGAGAGAGAGTTTACGAACCTAAACGCCTACAAGTATGCAATCAACTTGCTAAACTAAGTTAAACTTTGGCACAACCTTTAAAGAATTCAACTAACGACGACCCTTAATTGAATAGAGAAGTCTGAAAAAATGAGTTGCCACGTCATGCAAACGCATACATACATACGTACTAAACCATATCGACCGAGGTGTGAACACACACTCACACATACGAGTATACACTGACGCAATGTTGGCATATAAATTATATAGTAGCATCAGCTACCTACTTCACTTTAGTGGCCTACCACTATTAGCACTTCAGCATTTGGCCGCCCTTCATTCGCCCTTCGTCCATGCGTCTATTTCATACTTTATGCGCCACTTCGACGCTCTCTGCGAAGCATCGAGCAACATATGCTTACGGCCACTTAGAAGCTCGTTAAAAGCGCCACTTGAACTCATTTTCAATTTTTAAACAATTTTAGTGGAATTTTGAAAGTTTTTCGCAATTTTCGTTCCGTTTTTTTTTTACATATTTTTGCTCGTGAAAAACTTTTACCGCTGGCGGGTTAATGGCAAGAAGATATTCACACACACACGCACTAACACGTACTCGACAAACTAAAGTGAGCGAATATTGTGCGCTATTTGGTGCTTTAGGCTTTAAATATTATTTAGTAAATGTGTGCAGTGGGAAAAAATGAAAACTCATGAGTTATGAAAAAATAAGCAATTTGAGTGTAAAACAATATAATAAAAATGCCGCAAAACAAAATAAACAGCACATTTGAAAAACTTTTCTATAGCTAACAATTAAAAAAAAAAACAATTTAGCGCATGGTTACTTGACTTTTGGCAGCACTTCAGTTGTCTGCAAAACATACTTACATATGTACGAGTATGTAAGGAAAAAACAACAAAACAAAAAATGTTTTTAAATTCATAGAAATTCGTAATTCACAAGGTAAATTAAAATTTTGCCAGCGACTGTGGCAATGAAATAAAAATAAAATGAGTAAGTGGAAAAAATTTTAAAAAGGGTAAAAAATGTGAAGCACTACTTAATAAACTTTAACATATCTCGCTTCTGAAGCGCTGCTAAAGCGCAAAATAATTTACTTGCACAAAAGCTTGTCGGCGATTTTACATATTTTTGCATTTTTACTATGAACACGCTCTGCTAGTTGAGTGAGCTCAACTGCCGCTTAGCGCTCGCTTGTTTCCATTTCATTGTCTGCCAGTTGGTTGGTCACTCATGCGCAGGTGGCTTGGCGTGGCTGTTGCTATAACTTTGCCAGAGTTTGGGTGTTTGATGTTATAACATTCTCTATTTATTTTTTTTATTTTTTTTTTCGTTGCATAAAACGATTATTATTATTGCTTGTATTTCATTGTTTTTAAAGTTTTTTCATCCTTCTCCTACTTAGTTATAAATTTGTCCAGTAACGACAGCTTTGTCATAGATCTTTGCGTTTTTTTTTTTAATGTTTCTTATTGTTAAATTTTTATCATTATTTTGTTAAAAGGCTATGTAAACTTTTTACCTTATTCGAATATATTCTTTCTCGTTAGCGTAGGTAATTGTGGATAATTTTGGAAAAGTGAATTTAGACGATTGTAGTTCCACCTATTTTACACATAAAACCTTAGCATGAGAATGAGACAGCCTTTGCTGGCTTTAATTGGTAACAAAATGTCGCAGGTTTCTGGCTATTTATTTACAGGCGCTTTTTTTTTGCATTGAATATATTTCGTATCAGCGTCGATAAATAAATTTAAAAATTTTAAATCAAAGCAAGTTCGATGTCTCTTTTTCCATACTAAAACTAACAAGTAAGAAAAGCTAAATTCGGGCGAAACCGATTTGTACATACCCTCGCAATGTATTTTTGTTTGGGCGGTGCCCATAATTTCATAAAAACCCCTAAATACTGAAAAACGAAGTTTTTGGCAAGTTTCGTAATTAACTATCTCTTTAAATATCAAATTTTAATTAATATGTTCCAATAGATAAAGAAAAAACGAAATTTTTACATTTTTCCATATTTCCGTTATATGGGAGATGTGCGAGGTTATGGTCGGATTTCAAAAATTTTTAACGATGATAACAGCGATATTGAGGAAAACTTGTTCACCAAATTTTGTCACGATACCTTTCACCGTTATTGAGATACAGCAATTTTTTTCCTAACTGATATCAAAAAAAAATTTTGCATTTTCCAAAATTTCCGTTATATGGGAGATGGGCGAGGTTATGGTCGGATTTCAAAAATTTTTAACGATGATAACAGCGATATTGAGGAAAACTTGTTCACCAAATTTTGTCACGATACCTTTCACCGTTATTGAGATACAGCAATTTTTTTTCCTAACTGGGCGTGGCAACGCCTATTTTTCAAAATTTCACAAATATGTACCTAATTTCTTAGTTCCAAATTGCTTCAAATACAAAATTTCACTCAATTTGTTTCAAAAGATACCGAAAAAAATTTTAGCATTTTCCAAAATTTCCGTTATATAGGAGGTGGGCGTGGCTATGATCCGATTTCAAAATTTGTCAACGATAAAAACAGCGATGTCAAGGAAAATATGTCCACCAAATTTTATGACGATACCTAATACTGTTGTCGAGATACAGAAAATTTTTCATAAGTGGGCGTGGCCTCGCCCATTTTTCAAAATTTCATAAATACCTAATTTCTTAGTTAACTGGCGTAGTCCCATCGAACTTTGCACATGTCCTCGAAAAATGAATTCCCGAAAGACTATCTTCATATTCACACATAAGTCAGCAGATAATACACACCCAGGGCGGTTAGTACCGACAACTGACCTCAATTTCTGTAAATTATACCTCTAATTTAATTTAATTTATTTGAACTAATATGCAAGTCACTATCCTTGATTTTTTTTTTTTTTTAACTTGCAGATATCTCTATCGGCAGCTTGGAGCTTAGCGATAACAGATAAATGTGATCTTCATTTTTTATTGAATTTATCATGCTTAATTTTTATTCTAGAGAAAGGTGTTCAATTAAAAAAACATACTCGCCATAATGTTTAGAGTATCATAAACAGTCCTTTCTACTTTCGTGACGACCATCTTTGTTTGACTAAGTTCAGGGGAAAATGTGTGCCAAAAATAAAAAGCTGACGCGAGAGTTCTTTTGGAATAAGAGAATAGTTTCATTAGCAGCCCTTAAAAAGTTTGACCTAAACTGATTTCAGTTCTGAACTGGATATCCGACTTTTTTGTACAAAATATTTTAATACAAAATTATAAACGATTTTTCACTATAAAGATAGCCGATTGATTATATTTTATAAACCGTAACTCAGACTGATGACAGCCGTTTTTCTCATTATTTTACTCACTTCAGAAAATGTTCGTAAATTTTGCTCGCAAAATAATTTCTTATAAACACAAAATGTACTGCAATAAACATTTGCCTCAATTTTATTGCTTGCAATGCCGTTTCAAGTGTAGAAATTTAAAAAAAAAATCACTAACTGCCACATAAACCACACAATTAGTAGTGAGAATGCCAATTATAGCAACTTACTCACGCCAATCAACGCCACAAACAAGGTTTAATTGTAAAAAGCATATCGACTTAAGAAACGCATAAACGCATATGACAGCACGCATTGCCTGCAAAAACGACAAACCGCAAAAGCTTGTTAGTAATGTGGTTAACACATCTGCCAGCGCCACTACTTAATCCACAGATGAATGAGCAGCTTAAGTACATTTCGAAAGCGTTGTGTGATAAACAAAAAGGCAATTTGTTACGCTGTTACGTTGCTGTCTCATTTACACTTTTGTGGTTGATAAGTTTTTGCCGTCACACATCCTTCACTAACCACAAGTGTCTTGTCGTTGTGTGTGGGAGCAAAACACTCTCTACACACACGTTTCTTACGCATTTTGTGTAAATTAACATTTTTATTTGTTTAAACACACATTTATTTGCGTACATAATTTGCCGGTTGATAGCGTAACCGCATCACAAATCACGCAGTGACACTTCTCTTAACGTCGCATTGCAAACAAGTTTGTCATGGCGTATACGCAACGTCGTTGAACTACTGCGTTTGTTCGTTAAAGCAGCTTATTGCCTTGCTTGCTTGCAACATTTTCACAGCTATGCTATACACCTGTGCTGATTACTTCCGGTTATTTCAACGCCTGCTGTCATGGTAATTTAATTGCCTTGCACTCCCTCCAATGCCTTTTCCACTTCTCTACGCTTTGGCTGCTTGCTGTGTCAATTGCTGGTGCTTTGAATGGTTTGTCAGCAATGAAGCTTGGCAAATTTGTTAACCTTTAAGGTTCTTATAAATTTTACTACATATTGAAAGTGTTAATTAGTGTGGAAAATATGTATGTAAGTGCGCTGGTAGGAGTTGCTATAAAAGTTGTTAGGTTGCTGTAAATTGTTTGAAGCTGTTGTTATGTTGGTAAATATGTAAATTTTATAGCTTGTTATGGGTGAAAGTGGAAGTGGCTGTTGTTAGCAATTAAAAGAATGTGTAATTTTGAAAATAAAGCAAGCATTTGGAATGAAAACAAGTAATAATGTTTGATAATTTCTTTTTAAAAATTTTAAGGAGAGAAATATTAATTTCTTTCCAACTTATTCTGATGAAAAATAAACTTATTATGGCGAGTATAGCCTCTATTTTCGTATATATCATTAGTGACCCTTTAATAAAATTAATTCTATAATTTCTTTATATGTTATAAACCTGGACTGTAGCAAGTTACAATTGCTCACCTCAGCCGGCCAGTTGGATTGGTGCTGATTAAAGTGGTTTGAAGTCATTAAAAAAATTTGAAAGCTTTATATAAAAAATACATAAGAAACATGACACAATGAGAAACCAAAAACTAAAATGAATTCCGATATAAATTTTTAAATAATTTCTGTTGAGTTGGTCTTTTAAAATAATTTTTTTCATTTTGAAAAGCCGGAAAATACTTTCGAAAGTTGATTTGAAAGTGCTTGGCACAAAGAAATTTTTATTTTGTGGTTAGTGCATTTCAAAGCCGTTTAAACTCTAAATTTCCCTTGTGGAGTTATTAAAAAAAGCCTTTAACCCTACTTCCGTAAAGTAGATTTAGGAATACAGCGTCTTATACTACTAAGTAAGAACTATGCTTTGGAAAGTTTGCTTATTTAACCTCAGTGGCACTCTGTGGGTTCTTTATGAATTTAGTTTTCTTGCTATACTAAGCAACAAATCTAAGAGTTTGTATTAATATCGCTGCGGTAAAACCTATTTGGGTATAATTCTTCAGAAAAAGGAACCCAAATGAACTGCTTATGAGCACAATTATAGCGCCATCTAGCGAAGCAATTTTGTATGGGCTCCATCTATAACCATCCTAAAGAAAATTATTTAAAAAAAAATGAGGCAAAAATTTAATTCTATAGCGGCTTTAACTTGAGCGCCAAATCGCAAGTAAATTTTTTTATAATGTCGTTTTCCTTTTAAACGGTTCGCGAATGCCGTTGATTACACAAGTTTGCAAAAAAAAAATAATTGAGAGCTGTTTTTTTTTTTTTTTTTATGTAGATCTCATGTTTTTGGGTGTGCTGAATCCGAAAATAACTTTAATTTTGTCATAGAACATCACGTTTTATGACAATGAAGTTGTCTATGTTAAACAAGTTATCAGCTTAAAATAATATATAAAAGATTAAAAAAACTTTTTTTTTAATTTATAATTGCGTAAGAAAACTAATTTATTTATGTAAAATACATTAATTAGTAAGCATTAAACACATTTCTTTTTCTCAGTGAGACTCCTTTTAATACATTTTCACTTCTGAGAAGCATCGGGAAGGTCTCTTTGGAGCGGCCAACAGTAGTCTGCCATCACTGAAACGCTCCATCTTCCCTGGTATCTTTTTTCCATCTCCTTAATATCTTGGTGAAATCGTTCACCTTGCTCTTCACTCACGTCTCCTAAGTTTTCGGGAAAGTAGTCGAGGTGGGAATAAAGAAAATGTACTTTTAAACTCATCAAGCAACATAAATCTTGAAATGCTTTTAACATGCTTTTGACGATTTGTTTGTAGTTAGGATCTTTGTTATTGCCTAAAAATTTCTTTATGACCTCCGTAAAGGCAATCCACCCTTCTCTTTGAGGATCCGTCATGGTTGTGATGAATAGCCGTCTAATATCTGGTCCAACGCAAACACCTTTCTTCAATTTTGCCTCCGAGAGGCCTGTAAACTTTGATATTAAGTATTTGAAACATTTTCCAGCTCTTGGAAGTGACTTTACAAATTGCTTCATCAATTCCAGCTTTATGTGAAGCGGTGGTAGAAGAACTTTATGAGGAGGCACCAAAGTTTCATGCAGGACATTCTTTTCGCCAACTTTAAGCTCCCTCGGATGCCAACACTTTTTGGTACAGTGATTTGTTCGGTCTCTACTATACCATAGACACAAAAAGCTAGGGAATTTGGTAAACCCAGATTGTTGTCCGAGCGCGCTATGCCCAAGATTTTGAAATCACCGCACACTTGCCAAATGTGGTCTTTATATTTTAATTTGCAAAGAATCATCTCCAAGTTCTTGTAGTTTTTCTTGAGGTGTACGGAATGACCGACAGGAATGGAAGTATAGAAACCGCCGTTGTGAAGCAGAACTGAATTAAGGCTTCTCTTTGAAGAATTTATGAAAATACGCCACTCTGCTGGGTCGTATGAGATCTTAAATGTATCCATCAAATCTTCAATATTGGTACAATAAACCAAGTCGTCTTCTTGGGCAAAGAAGGAAGTAGACTGCTTTTCACGATATCTAAACCAGGAGGAAGAGTGTAAAAACAGTAATCAAAATAAAATTATAAATATTATTAATGCCTACAAGTTAGCCCAAAAAACTGCTTTTTTATAATAAAATTTTGCGTTTTGTAAAATAATCTTACGTTCTGGAATTTTTGAGTATTTTTTTAGTTTTCAGAACACCTAAAGACATAGAAATCAGTTGGAAATATCCAGACAGCATTTTTGTTGCAGCCCTGTGTTATCATTTTTTTTATTTTTTTCCAATGCAACATTTCTACTCAAATCTTCTTCGGTAACTTTCCAATAGATTTACTCCTTTCTTATAAAATTGGCTTCATATACCTATTTGCATTCTAATGCCAAAGAATTTATTTTCAACTCGCTGCTAACAAATCCAATTTCAACCAATTTTTCCCCGCTACCTTTTCAGACAATTTCTTTACTCGAACAAATCACAAATTTCATTCACGCCTTCACTGTGCGATTTTGTGCAGATCAGTGTGTCTGTATGTTAGCGAATAGAATTTCAACACGTACTACTAATACACACACACACACAAATACACAGAAGCAATAGATTGGACAATAGAATGTCAGAAGGGAACTAATTGACTGTTAAAATAAATTTAAAACCCGCTGGAAATCAAAAAAAAAAAAAGGTAATTGTAGCTAAACAAAAGATTACCCGGCAACGTTAAAAGGGAAATACTGAAATGGTTGCGCGCCGAGACTTTCACGCTTACCCAATACACTTACATACACATATGTTCGTATATTTTGTATATAAATGTGTTGGAAAAAGAGAGATACGCTTATAAAATAAATGCAGAGTCTCAATCTGTTTTTTTCAATTTTTTTAATAAAACAAAAAGGTGGTGTGACGGAGTGACAGTGGCGCTTAGATACTTATGAAATGTCCGATATTTACTCGCAACACAAATCCACAAGGAGTCCGCCATTCCGATGTTGTACCAACTCCACACTCGCAACGACTCTCAAGTCAATTAGATAGCGATTTTCATACAACACTACAAATTGCGTCAATAAAAAGTCCACTGAGTCTTTTTGATATGAAAGCACACTGACTGCTTAGCTGACAGCTGTGAAAATCCAATTGCAAGTGTAAATGTATGTTTGCATGTATGTACATATGTATGTATGTGTGTTGGGTGTGTTGCATGTGGCCACTGAGGTTATGTAAAAAAGGATTAGTATGACTTTATCACGCGTTGCTCTTCCGCTCGTTTAATATGCTTGCATCGTAAATTTAGTGGAGGATTTTGTGAATGAGATTAGTTAGAGAAATGTACATATATACATACACACATAGATACGTGTGCTTGTATGTGTTTAGTAAAAAGAAATATAAAATGTGAGATAGTTAAATGAAACTAAATTCAAATGCACCAGTAAGCTGATAGTAAAGGAAATAGTGGAACAAAATAATGGTTCATGACAACTGTGTTGGTTAAATGCAATAATGAATTGATTAAAATTGTGCTAGCATCTATTAAAACAGCAAGAGCTCGGTGTAAAGATTAAATAAAAAAAATACATTTCCTTTTTCCTGAATTTGCTGGAACTAAGACAGTTAAGCCCCAAACTCTAATAAATACGATTCATTGTAGAGTGGAGCATGTGCTGCTAAAACTTCTGTCGCTGAGTTAAAGTTAAACCTCTAATAAAATAAATTATCGGCTTTATTGCTTCTGTCGTGGGAATAAATCATTCCCATAAGGGTAAATTGTGCTTGTACTTTGTGCAGATTAAACTCGCAATCGGCTGAATATTTTTGACAGCACTTTTTCACAAAGTTAACTTACTTTTGCGCGTGTGGCAATTTACTAGTGCTTGCGATAAACATTTTAAACAAAAATTTTTTATTTTGTTATAAGAAAGTTTGTTTCCTACAAACATATTTAAAATAGCGAAAGATTTGCGTGCAAATAAATTGAAAATTCAACGTAAAATACGCAGCAGTTTCGTGGGAAAAAGTATACCTATCCAACCGAAGTAAAAGTAAGAAATATTCAAGCGATATTTTTAAGAAAGAAACATTTTTTCAGTTCTATAAGAGTTCAGAAAACTCGCTGATTTTGTCTTAGAAACTCGTTCGTAAAAGTTTTTATTTTCTACGTTTATTTCGAAGTGTATTTTTTTTTTAAATATGCTCATATTTTTGCACATTAAGGCTGCATTTTAACTATAACCTCATAAATAACTTGCACCCCTCCCCATGACTTATTTGGTTTTTTTTCGTTTTTTTTAAGCTAAAAATAAAAGTCTAAAAAGTTAAAATAGTTTCCGGCCCTCATGCCGAAGTAAAGAAGTTTTAAAAATTATCCAAAAAATATTTTAAAAAGTTTATTTATTTTCAAAAATTTAAGCATTTACAATTAAAAATCATCATTTCTTTAATCTCATAATTGTCGCGAATTTATTTTGAATTAAAATTGGTCATTAAATGTATAAGTTAAAAATATTGGCTTGCTCAAAGTAAATAACTTTTAAGGTATGAAAAAAAAATTAGTGTTTTTCAAAAAAAAAAAAAAAAAATATTTGGCGGTTTAAAAAAAGTCCTTTTGTATGTATCTTGTATGTTCATCGGCTTCTAATTTACTTCGGCGCCATTCATACTTTGTTCCATTTTTTTTTTGTATTCATAAATATATTATATGCTCTCTACATATTTGTGTCTCTTTTCACCTTTTAGTTGGATTGTAAAAATTGTAAATATGATGCTTTGGTTACCGAAACAAATCTAAGCAACGGTTACGATTTCAACGGCAGTGGCAATATGGCTGCATGTGGCATTGATGCGGTTGATGGTAAGTAAATCATCATCCTCATATTGAAATTAACACCCGTTTTTTTTTCAAAATATTTAAATATTTTTGTAAGTTTTTATATTTATGATTATAATAAAAAATAAATTTAAAACAATGCTTCCTTGTTATGGTTTTTAAAAATAATAGCTAAAATCCAAGCAAATAATGTAAAAAGATAATTTCAAAATTGCTTCAATGGGCCACTCGAAATTTCAATTACTTGTTTTCTATCAGCAAATATAATTTCCAACAGCTGTTGAGAATGCAAATAAATGGCTGACATTGATTTTTCAAAGAAAAAAAATTCATAAACATCCGAAATAAAAATTGTGTTTATTTCCAAATTCAATTGACGGGCGACTTAATTATGAATTTGCTTTTGAAAAATCGAAAGCAAAACAAATTTTATCAGTAGCGATTTATGAAATTATACGTACGGTAATATAAAAGGATTTTCAGGTTCAAAGCAAGCTGCAAATCCAAACTCCTCTATTGTTTTATGAATGGAAAAGCTATTACTTAGTAATTACATTTTTAAATTAAAAAAAAATTAAAAAATGTTGCTGAACGAAAATAAATTTAAAAAAAAAATTCTTATTTACAAATTATTAAAAATTTTATTTAAAAATACTTTTTTCAAAAGCTTGCAATTTTTTATTTTTATTGACAATCGTTGCTAGCTCTAAGCGAACATGATTTGAAAATGACGCTCGTTCGTCAACTTTCAATTGCTTGCTATGTTTGCTTTGATGCGGTAAGCAATTCTATTTCCTTGATTTTCTCTTCATTTCGCCAATTTCACTATGCAGCACTCAATTCAAGCCAATGCCATTAAATATTTGTGTGGTTGTTGCTTATTATGCTTTCAGACTCCTGTCGGCTGCTGCACAATTCACCAGCGAAATTCAATCAAAATGAAATGTCGACGACAGCGAAAATCAATGCACAATACTATCACCAGCAGCAACAACAACAACAAAAGAGGCCAGATGTTATGCTAATGGCAACGACAACAATGACAGCAATGCCAACACAAAAACCAATGCCACAACAATACCAACAACAATACCAACAGCTTTACAGCCGTTCGGCCACACCGTCGCCGCAACATTTCCAACAGCAACCGCAACAACAACAGCCGCCGCCACCGCATAGCTTGCAAACATTTCACATCGTATCGGCCAGCTCATCGCCAACACATCATGGCCAACAACAACAACAACAACTGCCACACTCGTCACTGCGTTCGTATGCCTCACTGCAGCCGCATCAACAACGTTCGCAGCAGCAGCAACAACAACCACAATACGTTGCTGTGCCTAGCGGTGCTTTGGTGCGCTTCCAAACAACCAACGCTCCAACGCCTGTCGCATCAGCGCTGACTGGCAGCGCCAATAATTGCACAACCGATGGCAATGGCAATGTTGGCATTGGTGTTGGTGCCACACTCATCGCCACTGGCATGCCCAGCAATTGTTATCAAGCGGCGAATGTGTCGATGCCGGGCAGCACAGCGACGGCCACAATCTACTTTCCCATTGCGACAGCAACACATCCGCAGCAGCAGCAACAGCAACAACAACAGCCAGCATATGCAACCATTACAACTGCCAATAGTGAAGCGACGGTAGCCACAACAACGACAACAACAACAGACAGCTCGAATGTGGCAGCCGCAACACAATTGCTTTGCAATCAACCAATTGTCAAATATCATACCATACAATTATCGCATGCGAGAAAGCAACATAATCAACAGCATCATCCACAACATTTACTGCAGGAGCAAGCAACGATGATGGGTGGCGAGGTTGATGTGATGCCACTGCCACCACCGCCAGCATATCAAACGGCCACGGTGCATGGTGAGTAGTACACAGGGAGTAGATTTAAGGCAACTATAAATAACATATTTCATTGAAATTTGACATTTGGTTTTTATTAAACAAAAATATCATCTCAAAATATATATTGAGCCGCTTACTAGCGTCAAAAAAGGGCCAACTTACAGAAATATATAGGACATTATGTTTATATTTTGTTCAAATATTTTGCGGTGACAAGAAAGAAGCTGCTGAATAAGGCAAAACTGGCAGAAAATTTTAAATTCGCGCACATTTGAATATGAAATAAGTGGGGGTATTGTGATATACATAAGTGGGTAAAGTGTTATACCAGGAAATTTTCTAAACTATGCATGGTTTTGCATGAACTTCTTTGCAAATACATTAGCAGCGATTAAAAACTGTTGTTTCAAGACTGCGCATGGCACTGAAAGCTTGGTTCGTTTCAGTGTGCAAAAATATTTGTTATTGTGCGGATCCAAATAATTTAGTACCTGTTTCGAAAAGCAATTAATCCAAAGTTTTCATAGATTTTAGAATTCAACCATTTATTTTGGATTTTCGTGAATATACTTATTTAATAATAATTCAAGCTAATTTTTTATATTGGGTAAATTATTTCCATTGAAAAAAATGTTTACTTCAAAAATTCGAGATGGCTTAATGTGATATAGTCAAAGTAGTCCAATGAGATATGGTGTATCACATTAAACATACAGAAAATAATATTCAACAAATAACCTATCATGTTAATAAAATTAATTGACAACAAATTCGTAAGAAGAACGTGGAAAATATGAAAAAGCTATTAATGCTGTTAGAGGTAAGAAGTTGGAAATACTATGGACATCAAACACGAATGGTATTTTATTTGCATCGTTGCCAAGAGCGTCCGATAGTGACACAGCTATCGATGATTAGATTAGACCAATTTTTGAACGCTTTTGATGAAGTAGGCTCCTGAATGGCTACAAATTCCAAAAATTTTTCTATGTGACTTGATAACTTTTTGCGGTTCACTAATCCGTCAAGTTAGAACTCAACTCTACAGTCATACCACAAATATTGTATTGTATTGGCCACTCAAAACCTCTTTCAATAATGATGATTCATTGTCATAGAACTTTGGTAAAAGCGTATCACCATACAAAGCATCTTTGGAGGAAAGCAATAAAAATAAACAAAAGCGTATAAAATATAAAGTTTGAAAGAGACACAAAAATCGAGGAAAAAGAAGAAGGTACAACGAGAAACACAAGCTAGGGAAAGTGCATCAAGCAAGTGGGAAACAGTTTGTTTCTGCCAAATTCAGATAAGGATTATTGGGCCGAAACTCCACCTTTCAACAGATAACCTAAATGCCAAGCGATATTCGTGTGCTAGTCTTGTGAATAGCTTTGAAACTATGAATAACCTCGTATAGTTTGTTTTTTAAAATTTTTGTGCTCGTTTTTTATTTATTTCGCTTGTGTTATTTTTGTGTATTCTTTTAAAATAGTGAAATTTTTCTGGTGTTTAGTAAATTAAATTATTAGCAATTTTCATAAAATTTTGTATTTATTAAAATATTTATAAGACATTATTCTTTGCCCGATAGGGTATATCACATTACCTTTCAATTTTGACAAAACGATTTTTTTGACTGTTTCTGATTTTAATGGAATACCTGCTGAAGTACTTAATACAATAGAATCTAGTCTTTGACCAATGCTGCACAAAACATTAATACATTAAATTGCATGGTCTTTTTTTAGGTTTATCTTAAAAAATTTACAGAAATAGTCGAAAGAGTTATAATCACAATACCCGAACTAACCCTACCTTTGTTTTTTTTATTGTTTAATGCAAAAAGGTTGCTAAATAATATCAAAATATACCAAGTGTTTCAAAAAAGATAAAATTGCAATAAATTTCATATCATAGTAAGTAGGTTGAATATCACAAGAAAGGACTGAATTTCGGCAAAACTTTATCCGAGTAGTATAAATGTTGCTGTTTAAAAGTGACTAGAAGGTGCTGAATATCACTAAATAATGTTTTGTTTTACTTAACTTGAGGAAAACGTGAGCAGCTTCGTGTTTTGAATATCAAAATAAAGCGCTGAATGGCAAAAAATATAATAAACTTTTAAAAATTTTGTCATAATTAAAAATGATATTTGAAATTATTTAATTTTAAGCTTAATGATAAGCTGAATTGTAGCTAACCGCAGGTAATTTTAACCAGAGATGGTGCAAGCGGCCCTTAATGATAAAAGAATGCGCTGAATAGCTGAATATTGTTATGAAGCATTGATTTCCAATAAATAATTTTTTAGACTTAAAATAAACCGACTATTTTTGCTAAAAAGGCGTGCACCTGTTTATAATCTTGACAATTGATTGAAAACGTGATATTTAGAAAATAATTAACTAAAATAAATGTTTGTTTATTTTTCTGTTGGCCTAGTAAATGTTAATATTTTACAATTTTATTAAGCTTAAGGCCAGTTTATGGAAGATTTTTGTGAAAAAACAACAACAGTTTTTTAATGGTAGAAGTTATAGTACTATTTCGGAAATCACCACATTTCCACATCAGACTTCTTTTTTGATTATTAAATTAAATTTTTTTTTTTTTTTTTTTTAACTTAATTTTCATAACCACTTCTCTTAGGCTTTGAACCCGGGAGCTCGGAGTTGCAGAGCCAATACGCTACATATTGTGCTACGCTAGCCGAGTTGGCTGTTGTGTTTATTTCATCTTCCTTAAACAAACCAACTACAAACAAGAGCAACTGATCTGCCGCTATTTAACTTGTTTTTGTTCAAAGCAAATAAAAAAAAAACAAAGAAGTCTGATGAGGAAATGTGGTAATTTCCGAAATAGTACTATAACTTCTACCATTAAAAACTGTTGCAGTTTTTTCACAAAAATCTTCCATAAACTGGCCTTGAGCTCAATAAAATTGTAAAAAAAAAAAATTAAACTAAAATGTTTTAATTTTTTTTTTAGCTTTTTGGAACGCTAAATGATTTAGCATGCAGCCGATTTTACGTCTTATAATACTGCGCTAACTTAATAAAATTGTTGCTGTATAAAATGATTTGGCTGAATTACTTTACACTTTTCAGATTTACACTTTTCAGAGCACACTTTAAAGTGCGCTGAATTGAAAAAAATGCCGCTGAATATAAGTAAAATTAACAACGATGTGTACGTTTGCTCATAAAGAATATGCTGAATAAATAAAACTGCTGCTGAATAAAACAAATAAGACAATTAACCTATAAAACGGCCTTTTTTAGTGCAAACACTAAATTAAATATATTAATTTATGCTTTCGATTATTCGAAATATGGGTTAGACGCATTTTTAGACAAACTGACTCACTCTTATTATAACAATTATAAAAATGAAAATAAGAAATCTAACTTTACGCAACTTTGCTTCGAACAAACTATTTCAGTTCATCAGTTGTTCTTTTTCCAACTTGTCTAAGCTACACTCTTTACAGCTTAACTTTGTTTTTTGAGACTTGAACACTTTATTTTGCTATACACAATACTTAGCGCAGCCATTAAATCTGTAAATCCACTTTCATTGCTTTAAAAAAAAAAACTTTCACTCACTTTAAATCAACTACAAACTTTGACGTCCTAAAACTTAACCAAGCAAGGCAACCCAACTAACCGACTAACCAAATGTAGCAACAACAAAAAAAATTAGCAAAAAAACAACAAACTTTGAATGCCAACAGTAAATGTTCAAGAGCAAACAGCAAATGGCGAAATTAGTTTGCTGTAAGGCAGTTCACATCCACTTTCACTCAACCCACTCACCCACCACCTTTCGCATCCAGCAATGAATGAGACTGCTTGCTGTTGAACCTTTCGCATAACTCACTTACTTACCAATTTATTTATGTGCTGCTGCTGCTGCTGCTGCTGCTCACGCACTGTTGCCACATTGCTGTACTTAAATGGCATTTTACTTTCAACTTAAAGTTGCATGCCCAAAAACAACAACTACAATAGCAAAGGCAGACTTCTGCATAGCTGCAACATCATTGCACCATCACACCGACTGATGTGGGAAGCAGCAAACTTTTCGTAGTTGACTTTCATTAGTGGTTTGTGGCACAGAGGGGTGGGCGAGTGTGTGTGTAACTTTCCACGGGATCACTGCTAGACTGTTAGAAGGAGTCAGAGCGCGAGTAAGAGGCGCTGTAGTTACTAGATCCCTCCCATCTATTGCCCAGAGTTAACTTCGTACAAGCTTGCATGCCACATTGGTGTGGATATTGAAACTGAAGCTCTACCTTGCTTTGCTGAAAGCTGTACAAAATAGAAAACCTAAAAAAAAAAAATTAATAAGGCAAAGTTGTTGTTCGTGTTTAGAAAGGTTTCTGTTTGTTTAAAAGCTTGCGGTTTCCAGCTGTTTTCTGGTCTAGAAGTTGGCCCGCAATACTGATGCATCTAGTTAGCTGTCACTGACCATATATACACTCGAACACAAATATACTCACACATTATAGTTTGGGTGTCAGCTGGCAGAGAGCATTTGATACACTCTAAACTTTCCTTTATTTAAATAAGTGGAAAAAAAATGTATTTCATCAAAACACCAATTTTCTGAAGACAATAAGACATCTCATATTTTTATATGACCTTTAACAAACTTTTTTTATATTTATCTAACGAAAATTAAATATTCATTAATATAGCTGTCGAAAACTTCACTCAACTTCTCGTATTAAATATGCGCCGCAATAATCTCTGCCATCATCAGCTCCTCAAAATCAAATAAATTCTATCAAAAACAACGCATGAAAATTCTAAGCGCTTTTTGAACATATTCTCCATCTACATAACACCTTTTGGCATTTGGCACAACAGAAGCCAGCATAGAAGGCAATTATTTGTTTGTGTTACAAACTAAAACCATTGCGCGCGTGTCAACCTTACTAAAATTGCAACTCAAACAATAATTCGGAAAAAAAATAATTTTCCATTTTCGCTTACATCCATTCACGCTCTGCTACACATTCACAAAACAACTGACGCCTCTCATAAATAACTACGTAATACGCTCATCATCATTTGTCCGACATGGCGTATGAGCGATGTCAGAAACCTCAAACTCTTTGTACGTCAGCTGCAGCACAATTCATTCATGATTGCTGTTGTCACGCCAACCAGATTTGCAACCTTAAATATAATTTATGCAACACTCTTATCACTGACAATTGTGATCTCTCTTCTGATATACCAACAACTGGTCGCGACGCATTCGTTTGCTGGTCATTTCGGTGTCATTGTCTTTGCATTGCTTTCGGCCGCTGGCAGGCGTTGATGGCGCGGTAAATGATGTCTGTCTGATCGGCTCAGTTAGGGTGACATACTCATAATTCACAGTATTATTTCCGGATCTTACTTTGATGCCAGCGTTGCGGGCATTACGCTGAATGTTTTGCGTTTGCTTGGCATTTTTGATCTCAAATCGCTTAGGCGATTAATTTGCTGTAGATTTTGTGGCATTTTTGCGTTGCGAACAGCTTTACGGAGAAATGCTTGTGTCTGCAAAGCAAAAACAATGATTATGTCGACACAGTCTTGCAAACCCTAAACAAAGGCGGAGCATATATTTGAGGATTTTTTTTACGGAATTTTTGAGTCAATGAAATTACTATTTTAAAAATTGATAATTGCTGAATAGAGCTGAATTATGCTGAATTGGTTAAAAAAATTGCTTACAACTAATATTAAAAGTTTTTGCAAAAAAAAAAAATTGCCTGTATAAAATTATGAAATTTTTCTGGTAACATCTGCTTCACGCGAAAATATTTTTTACAAGTTTCACTTTATGCTGATACTCGAATATTTATGTTTTTCTACTGAATTTTATTTTACCAGCACACAATGTAACACTGCAGTCTTTAAATCGGCTGTCGAAAAAAAGTTTCATGAATTTCAATTTCAATTCGTTTGTTATTCAAAATTCCCTTTTCTAAATCTGCTGAATTGCTGAAACGTGCGCTGAATTAAATTTACTAGAGGATAAACCGAAAACCATTTATTTTCTAAGCACACACTAACTTAACAAAGCCTCATTCACCTGCTCAAGCACACGTTAAGCAACATTTTGAACACAATTTTCAAACCATGCTAACCTCAATCGATCCGCATGGATTTAATTAACAATCCACGTTATTGTGTCAGCGTCAATTGGTGGCATTTAACGCACAACTCGAGCAAATTGCTAAAGTCCAACACAACTCAACACAAACGCACAAACGCTCGAAGGCGTCAATGTTAAAAGACAGGTGAATAACGAGACTATAAACATATGTATATGTATATATATATATATATTAGGGTGGGTCAAATTGTATGGGTCAAAAAAGTCGATGTTTGGTACCCCCTAGTTGTGTTTTATAAATCATTTTAAGCAACTTTTCCAATGGAAGTATGGTTTTATTTTGAATTCCGAGCCCCCCAATTTTTTAAAATCGGTATTTTTTCGTCCATTTCAAGATTCGACTTGGACACAGCATTGAAAAAGGGATTACAATATTTTGCTATGTATGTGTAAAGGGGTTTTTTGGTACGAAAAAACCGAATTTGACATTGGCTCGGCGATAAAATTATGTTTTGATACTCAATTTGAACAAAAAATGCTTAAGATGGACGAAAATGGCACAAAAAAAATTTAATTTTTTTCATTTATATTTTATATAAATTTTTATCTTTAAGGTTGGAATTGTAAAGAATAATAAATTTGAAATGAGAAAAATAGGCTTTGTTCATTTAGCGAGTAGATAGAGGAAGATCTAAGAAAAGGAAAAAAAAAAAACCTATTTTTAAAAATTGGGGGGCTCGGAATTCAAAATAAAACCATACTTCGATTGGAAAAGTTGCTTAAAATTATTTATAAAACACAACTAGGGGGTACCAAACATCGACCAAAAATTTTATCCACCCTAATATATATGTAAGTATATATGTATAACAAAGCGTTTAACTTCTTGTAAAGAAAGCGCTTTACAACAAGCATTACAGTTAAAATACGGCAATCAATCACTTCATTTAATTTAGCTCTTAAATTGTGGCAGCTGTGACAAATGAATGGTGCAAGTTTTAGCGGTGAAAGGCGAAAGGCGAAGGGTGTGTGTGCGTATGTGGTTAAGTAAATATTCTACGTTCGCTGATTAGACTTGGCTGGCGTAGAGACAACGAGTGAGCAACTGGAGGCTTGAAATGACGTACTCGTACTATTTAAGTGCTTAAACGAGAGACAAACAAAAGCGAAAAGACTTGACATTAGCTGACAAAAAATAACAGCAATAAAATATAATGGCAACTAGTATATAGGAAGGGCAAGATGTGCTGCGGCTTAAAATTTACGCCTAATTTTGAGCTCGTACCCGCTAGGTGTGATACTTTTTTTTATAAATGTTCGCAATGCTGCATTGTGGCAAGTACTACATACATACGAGTACATGCGTCGCAGATGAATGAGTTTCGATGAAGAATGCGTATATTGTGTTTCTTCTTAATTTGTTTTCTTTATAACTGAGAACAAGTGTGTCAATAGCTGAATAAGAAAAGTGTGAAGGTCGCGTGAGTGCATGTGCTGTCGGTCTTAACTCAAGCACGACAGTGTGATTTTTTGCAAAAAATCATTAAGATTAATAGACAAACGACAGGATAAAATTTATTTGAATTGTTTTTGAGAAATATGCGCTGAATTGTGTTCTAATGCGCGGAATAAGATTTAAGCTGTAGAAAAAATGTAAAATATATATTTTACTTATTGAAAAATGGTTTTTTATTTAAGAAAAAATATAAATATGCGCGCTGAATTGAGTTAGCAACACTCGATTATACTCACTGAATTACAAAAAAACGTTTGCTGAATTGAAAAATTTCATGCTGAATTATATAAAAGTTGCGCTGAATTGCATGAAAATGCGCTGACTTTAACAAGTAGACGTTGGATTGAAGAAAATCGCGCTGAATATTTATTGTTAGCTTAAGACAGCTTACAAGTTTGATTTAATGTATTGAAAATGTGTTCCTTAAAAACATTTTGTACAGCTTAAGCAACGCATTCTGCTTGACTTAGTAAAAATCGCTGAATTGACAAAAAACTCTATCAACACATCAAACTATGCTTCGATCAAAATTACAAATTTATTTTCATACAATTTCTGTACCTTAAAAATATTCCATTTCCCATTTCAACTCTTCTTCCAGGCATTCGCCGAGCGAAATTCCTCAGCAAACCACTGCCACCGGAGATCGGCACATTAGTTGCCGGCGAGCGCGATATAACCTGCAGGCATGATTTATTATTACAACAAAGTGATGGTGCTGCCGCTGGAAATAATTGCACAAACACAGCCACAACACCAACAGCAACAGCAGCACAGTCGATAACAGCAGCACAACAACCGCTTACAACATCGAATGCACCAAATGCAACATCCATTGCCATGTTGACAGCCGGATTGACAGCCACAGCAGCTGCAGCGGTGACGTGTAGCGGTAATCCGCCAACAACAACAGCAGCAACCACCACACAAATGGGCACTTTGATGTCTGGCAACGCGTCGTCGATGGTCGGTTCGAATGCCACTGTCGATATAATGGAGGATGAGGAAGAGCACGAGCAGCAACGTTTGGGGTAAGTGAAAAATCTGTTTTTTTTTGTTTTTTTGTTGATTTTTTGGTGTGTTGTTATGCATTCTAAAAGGTTCACTTTAATGTGTGTGATTGTGATTTTTTTTTTTTATGAGTTGCAAAATGAAAGCGCTTGCTGAATGAATGTGCAATCAGCTGAATTGCGAAGAAAAACATTAAGTTGCTTTAAATTTAGATTGAATTGAATTGCTGAGAATGGTTTTAAGATCATTTGCCATTTTGATGTCCAAGAACCAAATACAACTGCTTAAAACATATACTTTTATAAATATTTCATGTCTCTTATTAATCAAAATTTTATCATTTCCGCTGAATTGTGCTGAATTTAAATGAATTTCATGGTAAACTGCGGTTTTTCCACCGTCGACTTTCACTGAATTATCTAAACCGATCTGGTTTAAATTGTCAAATAAATTTTTACACGCTTTGATGAGGAACTGTTTTTTGCTAAAATGTGCTAAATTTAGCTGAATTAAATTTCGAACGGCGAAAGTTTTTTTTCCTTTAAAAAATCTAATATTACTAATGGAACTAATTGGCATCTAATCGCTAGTAATTTGTTATTACTTTCAAAAAAAAAAATTATGGTTTACTAAACTGCAGAGAATAAGCTTTTAAAATTTCAATTTTCTTTAAATTAAAGTGATGTTTGTTATGCAAATAAACATATTATAATTCTAATTTTTTTTTTTAATTTTTGGTTTACAGTTCTCTCTTTCAACCGTTTAAAAATCATTTAAACCGTTTTGGCCCCTAAAACTGCGCTGAATTTAATTTCAACCTGCTAAATTTTCTTATACTGAGAAGATAAATTCAAAGGCGACACTGTGAGTGTTTCAACTATTTTATTGAAAAAAAAAATGATTTAACTCTTGTAAAAATCTACTAAAAACTTTTTCCAATTAACAAAATATTAAGCTTTCGAAGCTAAGAAAATGCACTTAATTTAATTTCTACAAACGATTTTATCTGTTAACTAACAAATACGTAAAAAGCTCTTATTCTGAAATATTAAACATTTAAGCTGCTACAATGTCAGCCAGCTGATTTTTCATATATTTAAACAGTACAAATACAGCATGATTCAATAATAAAAGGTTAGATTACTATTTAAGAAGGAGTTTTGACACTCCCTTACAAAAGGTTGCATTTACAAAGTACGGAAAAATGGTAAATAATGCGTTACCCTTTTGTGAAACTAGGAGTAACAAAGTATGGAAAGTTCGCAAGTAGTGGTTGAATACTATATGTTAATTTTAACATATTTGCAAGAAATTTTGTGCTTAAATGGCAGTCAATTAATTTTACTACTATTTAGTAAGAATGTTCAAACTGCAAGCTAAAATTATGTTAAGCTCTAAAATTTTTTTTAATGAAAAAGTTGGTCTGAGTCCAAGTTTTAAAATAAGGAAACTACTTTACATCATTGCTGGTGCTTATGTTTTGGGTACATGCAATTAGGGTTTGTATACAACATGGGCACGATTTTATTTCTGCGCCATTAAAATTTTCAAAAACCAGCTTCAGGTTTTTGTTATATATATTAAAGCCAAAAACTCGCTGGATGGCTAGGTTAAGGTGCTTCCGGACAGTTCGTTAACCCAAATCAACGAAGCCTCATTTGCATTATTTTGTGACAAGTATAGCTCTCTTACTACGAAGAAGTTATTTATTTGGTTTATTCCTTTTATTTATTTACCATCAATATCAGGGTTATTCTTAATACTGTGATGAAGCCCTGGAGGGTGAAAGGACCAAACATTTTATTCCGATAAATAGTAAGTGACTTTAAGGAGTTAATGCAGTTGTAAGAAAACCACAATAATTCGAAATTTTAGAAAGAAATATTTATATATTAAAAGAAAATTTTTTTAAACCCATTCCTTCTAGAAATAACAAAACTTTCCACTCTGTCATATCGAATTTATATGCGAGTGAAAAGCGTTCAAAGAAAAAGCGCGTCATTTATACACATTTACATAAAATATTTCCAAGACGGGGTCAATCTTGTAATCAAAAAAAATGATGTCAATAAAATCCGGATTTAAACTTACTGTTTACGCGCACATAAGAAACAAAAAGTGCTGCCTGTTAGTTTTTGGTATTAAAAAGTTTTGAGGTTATTACTATTATTATTTTTAAGAAGCAACACGGTTTTGATGCTAAGGAAGCCGTTTGATAGAAAGTGAGCGAGCTAGCTGTTTATCGAGCTAACCTTTTATAATTGAATCATGAAAATACAGTGAGTATTTCAAAAAAAAATTGTAAAACAATCAAAAGCCTATTTTTTTAACTTTCGCTTGTATGAAAAATGCCTTTCAATTCAAATTTTAAGATGAACTTAGTTGAACGCCTAACTACTACCTACAACAAAAATGCTGAAAAACAACAACATCGACCCAAAATATAAAACAAAAGGTTTGAGTGAACTACAAACTAAATGAACAAATTGGTTGGGTAAGGCTCCTTTTTACCATTTAACAACCACCAAAAAAAAAAGAGCAAACCTCAAGCCAATCGGCAAGCGAAACCTTTACTCTCGGGGTAAGCGACATAAAATGACAACACATCAATAACCAAAAGCAAACATGCAGCACTGCGTTGGCCGACACTCATGCAAATTGAAATGCTTCCGTTTTTGCGCTGGTCAGACAACCAAAAAAATAAAAATAAAAATAACAAAAAAAAAACAAAAAAAAACACGGGGGGAAAACAAATAAAAAGCACATCACTTTATAAGCGAAAATGGGAAGAAGTGAATATAAAATGCCCAAGTTTAATCGAAGCACGTTAAAAGAAAGGGTGAAGGCAAATATTTAATCCGCAAGTCCCTACCTACATATGTATGTATGTATGTGTGCAGCTGTTGTAGCTTTAGTTCTCCGACCTCTACAAATTTGTCGTAATGACAGTGGAGAAATGTTTACTTGGTCGAGTAGTGTTTGCCAATGGCTTCCTTTTTCCGCCCATTTTTTTTTTTTGTCTTTTACTTCTTTGTTTTGCATTTTTGTCGCATATCCTTTTCAACTTGCCTTTTCTGCTTTGTTTTTATTTATCTTTTATTGTGATTTTTTGTGTTTGTGTGTGCTATCATTTTAGGCTTTTCTTATATATATTTTTTAGTATTTATGCCACAAGTGGCAAAATCGTTGTTGCTTTAACAGGCAATTTGATTTATAAAGTCAGCAATCTGAATGTGGGTAGTTGAGGACTTAAGTCCACCAGTGGTGGTAAGAAAAATTACAGCTATTAAAGATAATTTTTCAAAAGCGAAAGGTTAAGCAAATGGCATATTCATTTTCAGAAGTTAAAAAATTGGGGACGAGTATTTATTTAGAAACGAAACCAAAAAAGAAAAAAGTGAGTAAAGAGGATTTGAAGAGGCCACAATTCGTTGACCTTTATTTCCAATACTTTTTATAAAACAGTTACACACACTTTTATTAAACTGAAAGAGATTAAATAAAAGGGATTTCAGCTGTGATGCGCTAAATTTACGCCTCTTTTCAACAGAATAGTAGGAAGTAAAACGCGGTCCATTTCCACCTTCATGAACTTTAAATACAAGCCGTTGGTTACTGAAAAAGTGAAAGAACTTTGCACACAACCAAAGCAAATGTGTCTTTAGTATGTTCTACCTTAAAAATGTCTACATTTGATGATAAATTAAATTAAGTCCTCTAGAAAATCAAATGGCATACAAATCGTTCTTGTCTGAAAATGATAAATTTCATTCAACGCGCAAGGGTTTTGGTGTAAGAATTGTTACGCAATGTTGTAAAGCAACATACAATAACGGAAAACAAACCTTACGACTTTTCTGCATACTTAAAGTTCCAAATCTTTTCTTCGTATTCACTCTTCCCGCGAGCAATTTGTCATTGCTTCAATTCACAGCCCGTTCGTAGAAAGAAAATTCATTCAAAAAAAGAAGAAAAGAGAATTTGTCGAGCTGGCGAAAAAGAAACAGCAAACGCTCGCTGCCATCTCGTCGATTAATGTGCAACTTGATTGGTACAAATAGTTGATTGTCAGTCGACGAGAGATTTGGGCTTACCATCAAACTAACTAGTCAGCAACACAAATATGTACGTCGCGCAAATGTCACAAAAGCTGCTGAAATAAAAAAAAAAATTGTGTAAAGTTTAAAGAAGCGATTTCCTACAAAATGACAGTTTTCAAAGATCACACGACGAATTCTTCATGCTAGATATTTAATTTTTTGTTTTTGCTGTGCGGAAAATCAGCAAAACGCTGCGCACAAGAAGCATTAGCAAGCGCAGTAAATAAATTACAGTCAATATTGGAATTAAGTCGTTAACCTGAGCGAATCGAGTACGCGCTACTTTAAATGGCACTGACCCTAATTGCAGAAGAGTAGCAAATAAGCAAGAAGCAAATGACAATATTTCTCTTTTTTTTTTTTGCTGCAGGGACAAACAAATACACATTTTTCTTGGCGTTTTACTTGCTTTACGCCATTTTCTTTTTTTTTTTCTTTTTTTCTGCAAAAGGTGTTGATTGATGTAGTGTGATAAGTTAATTAAAGGACAATGAAGCAGTGACCTTTATTTACTTGAGGGGAAATTCGTGATATTTAAAATACTTTGTTTAATTTAATTTTAGAAAATATGCAAAGTTTGTTGTCTTCTAAACCATAATGATTAGTTTTTGTAAATATTACAACAAAGGGTAATAATAAAAACGAATTATTATATTATTTTTTATTATTTTCGTTATTATTCGTGGTATGATTTTTACTAATTTCATCTCTATATTTTCATTTTTTTTCCATTGAGTCTTTTTGATTTTGCATGAAATTTGTTTTTTATTAGTCAATTTAAACCTTTTTAATATTTTTTGATTGTATTATAATTTTGTGGGTTTTTGGTAGCTATTTAATTTTAATTGAGTTTCTGAATTATTCTTTCAAATATTGCTTCACTAGTTAATTTTTTTAATTTTTTATTATATTTCATGATTATTTTGAGTTGGTCCATTATTTTTAACTTTGATGATTTTATTTTTGTATTATTTTTTTATGATATTTCGACTTTTTTCGTAAAACTTTTAATGTTTAATTATTTTATATTTTTATTGTATTTCTTAGCGGCCTTTGATTTATTTAGAATATTTTGTATTTTTTTTTTTATCAATTAGTTTGTTAATTTTGCTTCAAACGATTTTTTAAAAGTTTCCTTAGATATTTTTTGCGACTATTTTTAAATATTTTTTTCCTGATTCGCTTTATATAGTTATTATTTGAATTATGTAATTACAACCTTATTTCTTTAATATTTCTGATTTATATTGACTTCTTATTTTCTTATTTATTTGTGTGTCGTATGAAATCTTTTTTTTTCATTTGCTATTATTTTTTAATTAATGGACAATTTTAAATTTTTTTGTAGTTTTTTCATTTTTCTTTTATTACTTTTAGTTTTTAAATTTTTTAAATATTTTTTTTCCAATTTTTTTTTTTGAATATTATCGAATTTTCGAACAATTTTTGAAACTTATTTTCTTCATTGTTTTTATTTTGGTTGAATTTTTCTAAATATCATAATTTTTTAACATCATAAAAGCTGGACCTACTATTATTAAAGAAAAAAATATGTTAATGCAAACTTCGTCATTATCAGGTACAATCTAACGTGCTTTTATCAGAAAATTTCAAAATTATGTACAAACGTATTCAAATTTTTAATTAATATTAAAAAGTTTTAAGTTTTCTTCGAAATTAAAAGTCATTAAATTGCAGAATTAATAAAAAATAAAACTATTTTTCGATATATCTTTTTATACCTGAAATCACCGCTTAATGCACTATCGCAATAACAATTGTTTTTTAAAAAAAGTTCACCGACGACTTGATATGTTGTCATTTAATTAGTTAATGAAAAAATATTTAATTTTTGAATCATTGCTGCAAGAACTTAATGTTTGCCAGATTTTAGGAGAATACATATTTTGCCAATTAGCATTAAATGTTTTGTAAAATTGTTTGAAGGTTATGAAATAACTAGTTTCTGATTTTCTTCGAAAAACATATAAATATATGCAAATGCTGCAAGATTTAGGTGCCCTTAAATTAAGGATTGCAAGCTTCATATAAAACAAAATAAAAAAGTTATATTATAAAATTGCCTGATTTAAAGTTAAAAAATTTCATGAGAAAAATTTCCAAGTAAAAGCCACAAAAGATGAGACCAAATAATTACACATAAGCACAAATCGATTTTAGCAACTCTTCCACCCATAACGCATATATATCTATATATGTTTATATACACATTTCCGAATTTATTATTTAACTATTTATTTTTTGCACAGACGTGCGTATAGCAAAATAATATCAAGAATGAAACATGAGCATAGAGAAATTAATTGACCTGCTTTGAACTCAAGTTACAATTAATTACTGACATTGCCAACCAACCGCGACAAAGTGAATGAAATAAAGTTAAGCGCAAAGCAACTAGAACATACATACATACAAATAAATTCAATAATTCAGTTACATATGTTGGTACTTAATGGAAAAGCAATAAGATGGAATACACAATTGATTGTAGTGAATAAATAAAACTAATTCACAAACATATGTATGTGCATACGAGTATATTCAAGTGCTCGTACATCAATATAGGAGCATATACGCTGCTTTCGCTTCTTAGTAAGAACCGTTTAAGTTAACTTAAAATATTTTACCAGCATATCATACTAGCAAATTTTCATTCGGTTTTTCCATTAACAACTCGCTGGCAAGAGATTCATTCAAAAAAACAAAAATGCCTTTATTATTCTCAAAATATTGAAAAATTGCATTTGCTTTCACTTGTATGATTTTCGACACTTGCCATACTCCTCATAAAAGCAGAAAGCAAAATTGATATTCTGTTTATTCTGCACATCATAAATTAAGCAGAATTACAAATAATCAATGACTGCTGGCGTGATGCTTCATATATTCGCCTGCGCCGCTGTAGTCACTTAAGCTAGTATAAAGTGTAACGCAAATTACATGGCACAAAGTTGAGTCTTCCATTACTTGGTTAACGCAAAGTGACAACAAATTTAGAAGTTAACGAAGCAGAAGAAAGAAAAACTAACTAACTGGTCAGCAGCCTAAGGGAGAACGACAATTGCCGCTTGCCGAAATCACACGTGCGCGTGCTAAGTAATGTTAGTTAATGCAGACATATGTTTGTACATACAAATGCACGCACACACACATATTCATATATAGTTAATTATTTTTTCATTTACTTACAGTCGGTTAAACCACGGTCAATTCTTGGTGTTTGGCAATTAATGCCAACGAAACCATTGGTTTCATATACACTGTGGACTGGTAAAAGAAACTTTCGCTCAACATGGCGTATGAGCAACTTTTTTTTTGTGTTTCTATTTAGGGGAGCTTTTTGGCATAGGAAATGCGCTGAGTTTACATGCTAGTACATGTGTGTGCATGTAGATATTTATTTTTTGTTTTGAAAAGAAATGCAAGCTTATTAAAACGCTTTTAATGTAAAAAAAATCAAAGTAAAGCGCACAGCGCGAAGTTTATTTGCAGCAGTTGCCTGTGATGGATGTGAAAATAATAATTTTTCTGTCTGCATAACAATTTCGATAAACATACTACTAGGTATATTTAAAAAATGAAAGATAGGCTGCATACTTGCCCTATCGTTTGTGTAGAAAGAACCAAACAATCGCTTAAGCGCATTTCAAGATTTTACTCATAATCACAAGAGGCAATGAAGCTGAAAAATTGTAAAACTAAAATAAATTTAAAAAGCAACTTCAATTTTAGTTTTAAAAATTCTGAAATTTTGTAAGAAAAAATTATATTTTTTTTAAGGATACAACTCATTTATTTTTATCTTTCTTCTATAATGGATTGTTAAGTATTTTGAAATTTTGAAATTTTTATTTATTTTTTATAATTTTTTTTTTTGAAAATTTTTATATTTTATTGACACCTTTTAGGGATAAAATTTCTTAAACAAAAAGTTTAAAGTTTTTTTTTTTTTGTAATACTAAAATAAATTTAAAAAGCAAATTCAATTTTAGTTTTAAAAATTCTGAAATTTTGTAATGAAAATTATATATTTTTTAAGGATAAAACTCATTTTTTTTTTATCTTTCTTCTATAATGGATTGTTAAGTATTTTGAAATTTTGAAATTTTAATTTATTTTTTATAATTTTTTTTTTGGAAAATTTTTATATTTTATTGACACCTTTTAGGGATAAAATTTCTTAAACAAAAAGTTTAAAGTTTTTTTTTGAAATTGTAATACTAAAATAAATTTAAAAAGCAAATTCAATTTTAGTTTTAAAAATTCTGAAATTTTGTAAGGAAAATTATATACATATTTTTTAAGGATCAAATGCATTTTTTTATCTTTCTTCTATAATGGATTGTTAAGTATTTATTATAATTCTTTTTTGGAAAATTTGTATATTTTATTGACACCTTTTAGGGATAAAAATTTCTTAAACAAAAAGTTTAAAGTTTTTTTTTCAATTTTTCTCGCAATATTTAATTTCAATATAAAATTCATAATTGTTTTTTCATTTTTAATTAATTTTTTTATATATTGACATGTACATATTTATCATTATTAAAAAAAATTGCGACTTCATTTAAAAATTTATAAAATCAAACATTTCACACGCTGTCGGAAGCAACAACAACAAATATGAGAAAAAATAATCACTTCATTATAACTAGTAAGACAAGGACCTAGTGGATTAACTTTTCTAAATACTTTCTTTTTTAGTCAAGTCGAATCATGGATAAATATTTTATTTTTATTGGGAATCAATTTTCTGAGGATTTTATTTTAATTTTAAAATGATATCAGAGGAGAGAGAGTTTTATTTATATGTTAGTAATAACTTTTACATAAATATTTCTAAAAAAATACACGTATGTACATAATAGTTACAAACAGTCGACTGTTCTCCTTCTATTAAATATTCATTTAAAGGCACTCAAGCGTTTTTATTTTTTTTTTGCTGTGGCATACATTTTCGTGGAAATACTTATAAGTATGTACATTTGTATATTCACCAATCACTTTTACTCGCTCACCTCAAAAGATATACAAAACCAAAAAAAATGAAGCGCAATCATTTCGAAAATCCCACAGCAATCAAACCTTTGTCGCGCATAAAATGTCAGAGCTTTTCCACAGCTGTCAACACTACATTCACTCACACTTACATACTCAGGCGAGTACATTTGAGTGAGTGGCAAGCGAAGAATAATAGTTTCGATGGCACGTATTGCAGACAAATCTAAACACACGCATGCGAGTACTTACCTACTTATACTCGTAGTTGAATCAACAAATTTATGAACGCATTCGCTTATTTGTAAATAAATATATCTGTAGTGAATGTGAGTATGCATACTTACAACAACCGACCAGAAGCGTGCCAGGCAAACCGCAAACGTGTCAGTTCAAACCATCGATTGCTTACTTTAACTGTCACCAACTGTCAACTCGTACAAATGTAAATGCGTAGCAATGGCGAAAGCTAACATATGGCAACTTTGCAATATTTTGTTATTTCTTCTTTTCTTTTTTTGTATAAACTTGCTTCTCACGAATGTAAAGGCATTCACACGAGAATATATACGTATATGCATACTTACGTATACATATGTATGCTAAGAAAATTTGATATGTTCATAATTTAAATTTTTCTTTAATTTTTTTTTGATATGCTGACTTTTTGTTGTACTTAAAATTTTTCCAGAACACAAAAGATAATATTAAAACATTTTATTTACCCCAGGAAAATATGGGTTTGATATCTTCCAGCAAATGTTAATACATTTTTCGAGATGAGATTACTTCTACTTAATTATTATGTGTGTACAGCTTTAAAAAAAAAACAAGAACACCAAAGCGTTGCATGGTGGCGCGGGTTCGACTCCCGTGGAAGCCGTGAAGAAAGAAGTCTGATGAGGAAATGTGGTGATTTCCGAAATAGTACTATAACTTCTACCGCTTTGGTGTTTTTGTTTTTTCTCTAATTTTTCCAACAAAAATTGGCTTTTAGCTCATTTAAAAATAAAATAAAATAATGAAATTAAACAGGTCGAAAACAGCAAAAATTTCTGTTATTATTGACAATCTTTGAAGAATGAAGAAATTGTTGTACAACTAAGTTAAATACACCAGTAGAGTTTTTTTTAGAGAGAATCAAATTTGAAAAAAAAAAACTTTTAATTTAAAAAAAAAAATTTTTTTAATAACTTGTTTTAGGTTTAAATTATTTTTTAGAATTAAATTTAAAAAAAAATTTTTATTTAAATAATCAAAACGCGCGAGTAATTTTTTTTTGGATGAGTATTTAAAATGAAAATCACCAAATGGTTTTTATTGATTATTTATTTAATAAAATACGCCAATAAAAGTCAATCGATGACTTCTGTTCGTCAAATTTTTCTTAAAAAATCATACTCTAAATGAGTAGTAAACACTTTTATATTAATATTTCCCGGGCAAACTTTAAGGCAGAAGAAAATACAAGCATTTAAAAAAGGAATTTCAAAAATAATTGCTGACTTTGCATTGAAAATTATTTTTTTTTAAAGTGGCTTTTTATTAATAAAATTGAATTAATTGGTTTTGTTGCTAATATTTATAAAATCGAAGTCTTCAATGAGAAAAAAAATTTTAATTATAAAGATATTTTGTTAGTTGATTATTTCAATGGATATAAAAAATAACTGCTTTTTAAGATTTAATAACTAAAACTGGCAAATCACTTTTATTTGGAACCTTATTAAACGAAAGTCATAGAATAACTGGAAAGAGCACTGCTTGTTAAAAAATGCAATTTCTATAGTCCCTTTTTAATACTAGTGTGATGAAGCCATACAAAATGCTATATTAGAAGAAATATATAATATGCTACTTATTTTTTTTTTGTAATTTCAGCTAAAGCGTTATTTATTAAATAAAATTCACAGCAAAGTCTATATATACTTAGCTTCAATCTTCTCGCTATCAAATCATCATTTTATACACGGCATCGAAAATCACTTCTAACTTTCGCAAAGTTTGTGTTAATTAAATTCACGTTTTTTACAATTTGTACCCCTTTTCATTTTGGTAATTTCCTATTAAAAGTTATAACTTTATTAAGAGGTGACCTGTCTGTAATTTTACACAAGCCCAGTTCCTTTACCAAGCGTCCACATTGAAGGTTTTCAAATGAATTTTAACAAATTTAATAAAAATATGTTTGCTTGTGGATAAAAATCTACCTAAAGCAATGCAATAAATGCATCAATACATTACTGCACAAGGGTCATACATAAATATATATGCCTGCCTTAGCTTTTGAAGTAAACACTGATATATGTATGTATGTATGTATAATCACCCATATATATTCATTCTCGATTGCATTCACATTTCATATGAACTGTCTCTACATTTGCACCACAACCACTCAACCAGAAAGTCTTGTGCAATCAGCCTCGAAGTTAAGCTGAGAGGTCAAGCAATGTGCTTGCTTTCGTATGTTCAACACCAGAGCAACAACATAGAACTAGTTTATTGGCAACAAGAGAACCTCCACGGCGTATACGAAACACTGGCGATTGAGTGTGTGTGTGTTTATATGTGTGTGTGTGTGTGTGTGTGTGCTGTGATGGTACAGCTAAAATTCTATAAATAGTTAAACTTGCTTTTGCTTTACGTCGCATGCTCCTTTGCGTGTTTGTGTATGTGTATCAGTTTATTTTTATTATTTTATAAATGTTAGATTTTATATAACCTATTTATTGATGTGCCATTTCAGTCTTTCATATGCTAGCAATATTTTTGTGGAATAAAAGCTTGCACAAATTCATAAATTTGCGAGCACATAAATATTTCAGTGTGAGATTGCTAGTTTTGCTCTTTCTTTTTTGTATCTGACATACTAACATATTTTCTTGGCAGCTGTTTTAAGCATCGTTTGCCCTTTGGAAAGTGATTTTATTCATGAAACATCATACATACATACATGGATACATACATAGTTTTAATGCAATTCAAAATCACAATTTCTCAGAAGAGTTCTTTGCCTTGCTAACATTTTCTACATTTCATTTTAAGCGGAGCTCACGTAGTTCGTTTTTAATTTATATTTAAATGAAATTGTATTTTGTAAAAAAAAGGCTTACGTAGTCCGATTTTAATTTGTTGGAAATCTACTTGTTGAAATAGTACTTTGTATTCAATATTGTAAACACATTTACCATTGATATTTTACATTCGGCGAATTCATTAAAGGTGGTGTTAATCAATCAGCTGATTGGTGGTTGGTTGTCGAGGTCAATTGTTTAGTTGCAAATAATCATTTGTTCCCCTTAATTACAGGAAATTTCAACATATGGTTCACTATAACTTTTTGCGGTGACCCTAATAGTTTAAAAAATATTTCGCGAAAGTTAAATACAAAGGAGATAAAGTTTGACAATAACCCACCAAAGGGTTGCATTTTTAGAATCGCTACCACCTTACATCAATTCGCCTTGATTCAAATATAATTTTTCATTCTGGAATATACGCAATACAATCAAGACGTGTTCTCGTGTTCTTTATTTAAATCCTTAAATGCGTATATTAAGTTGCTTTATTATTAACATAATTTATATTTAAATGGAATTGTATTTCGAAAAGAAAGCTTTGTCATTAGCCTCATAATTTCTTAGAGTAGTTGCTAGTCGAGCTAGGTGCAAACCACCCGTTAAAAATTCCCGTAAAATTCATTCAAGAAAAAATATAAAATTTGTCAAACATAATTTTCAAACACACAAAAATATCTCTTGCTTTTTTCATTTTTCATTGCATTTACGATTTATGTATTAAATTTACAATACAATTTTTTTGAACACAATTTTTGTTTCCAACAAAAACAAAAATTAATTAAATTGGAGTATATTCAAGCCATTTTTTTAACGAAAGTTTTACATTTATTTATTAAAATTTCAAAATCACTTAATGTCACATACTACAAGGAGCAGTTAGAATATAAATAATAGCCAAAGTAATTGAAAAAAAATCGTTATTCCAGTAATCAACAGCCACGTTTTTTTTTCAAACGCTTATTGACAAGTTTTGCCGAGCCTTTTTTCTTCTAATTAGGTACAATTATTTTACGACTAAAATATAGTATACAGCTTTCAAGACATACCCAATAGGTAGGCGCAGTAGAAAGATTAAACAAAAAATTATGAGCTCTGTGTATTTCTTTTAAAAACTTAAATTTCAAAAATATTTTATCAACTACCTTTTGAATTGTACTGAAGGCATTTTTATCACAGAAATTAAAAATTTGACAATTCTAATTCAAATAAAAAAGTAAAAAAAACTGTATTGCGTGCTTTCAAGAGAAATCGAAAATTTCATAAAAAAAAATGACACTCAAGAAATGAAAAAGAAATTTCCTTTATAAAAATTTCTTAAATCAGTCTGAAGTTCTTAAGCGAAATTTCTCGTAGATCTCTTTATTTAGGAACATTTACAGTAACAGCAAAGTGCAATTACAAGCAATAGATATAATGAAAAATATTTTTTGTGATTTTTCTTGACAGCTGTTTTCTAAGCTTAAAGTAGAATTCATCATCTACCAAAAACCATAAGCACCCATTTCTTGAAATTTATACAAAATTTATATTTATTTTGAAAGATTTAATCAAAATTTCAAACTCAAAAAATTCACTATCAATAAGTGGTTTTTTAAAAACACAAAACATTGTGGCTGCAGTTATTTCCACAAATATATTTCATAACTACAATTATAGAATTAAAGTACAGTTTAGTCAAAAATAGCGCCACCAAACACGAATTTGCGTTGCGCTACTGAAATCGATTTAATAATTTTCAACATCATTTATCTAACCCAAAAATAAGCACCAAAATTTCGGCGATGACAAGCAGGAATATCAAAAGGCGATGCAATTTCGTTATTAGATATCTTTCATACCTCTTTAGATATTTATGTACAAACGCACGAATGTAAATGATAAAGTAAAATGCAAACTATGCAAATTGCATGGCTCAGCAGTTTTGAAGTTCCAAAAATTTTTATTCAACGAGTGTGTGTGTGTGTGTGTGTGTGTGTCAAGACAGTGCTGTGGCCAAACAAAATGTCACGTATACGCCATGTGCGTTACCGACCAAAGTTTGGGGCTATTGTGGCCATCAAAGAGGATTGAATGCGGATGACTATTTCTCTTTTCGATTGTTTAGATATTAAATTGAGCGCGACGATTCGATTACTGCATTGCGAAACAAAATGAAGCCAAGATAAATTGATTGCTCAGCTAGGCTAGGCAAATGGCAAGACAACAGAACATGTGTGAAGATATTAGAAGCAATTTGTGTGATAAGTTTTGTGAGTGAAAGGAAATAATAAAGTAGTTTGTGTTGAAGGCAATACAGTGATTGATTGTTAGTTGCGATGGGTTGAAATTCTGTAAACAAGTGAAAGTAATGGTTGCTAATTTTCAATAAGAAGAAGAATTATAGGGGAAACGATGTCGGATAAATGAAAATCAAGGGAAAAGGCGTTACTTTTTTCCAAATTTTTTTTTTTTATTTTCGAAAGAACAAATCGTTCTCGAGTCAATTGTTATTATTCTTAAGAATATATTAAATCAACTTTACTACAAAAATATATTAATTTTTCTATACAGTAAATTAATGATTCGATCGATCTATATCATTAAGATTTTTAGACAAAGAAAAAGTGAGCTATTCCAACAAAAAAAAATTCCATTGTTTCTTTAAAAAAAATTTGATTGCGAACAAAATCAAAGTCTTTAGAGAGCTTAACCAAGCCTTCGGCACCAAACAAAGATGTGCTTATTTTACTTTGTAACCTTTTTTACGCTGATTTGAAATACATTTTTTGCTTATAAATCTTTCTTAAAATTTATATGAAAATTTTTTTATTTCAATCGCGTGAATTTCGAATTGCCAAAGGAGTAGAGTTAATCTTTAAATTCTAAAAGCTGTTGAAATGAATGTCGACAAATGCCTTTATACAGTCAAAAAAATCAAACCTTATGTAACATGCCGAAGCTGTACTTTTTACGACTCTTTCAAATGCGTACACTGAGAAAACACAATGGAAAGAAATCCAAATTCCAAATTTTTTCCCCTAATATGTATTTGCGACCGATATTTTAACAGAAAAAATTCGTATTTACAAAATTCAATTTGCGTTTATAAACTTGTTTGAGTAAACAAGCAATTTGTTGATGGAGAAAGTGAAAAAATTAAAAAATTACCAATAGCACAACCAAAAGCATTACGGTTGAGGAAAAATAAAAGGAAGCAAAAAAAGCTTTCGTTGGTGTCAGCCAAAAAAGCGATAACACCAGTTCTGGCAATTAAAATCTTTTTTTTCAATTATTTTACTAATTTACCAATTTAACACATATTTCGATTAAACCATAAAAATTGCCGCTGTCAAAGGCAACTTTAACCAGTTTAGTTCCCTTTTCTGAGATTGTGTTGCTTCACTTTTTCATAATTTCACGTATTTCTCGGATCCTTAAACGGCTTTTGAGTCCATGAAAATTAAATTAACATACGTGGTTTATACCTGACGCCATAAGGATATATTTATATCTTTAAAAAATATGTGTACAAAAACGCTATGATAGATAAAAATGAGTTTGAGAGTGTCATCTTTTCTCCCTCTCAATTAAAAGTACCATCTTCTCACAATCTCTCAGTTACAGTGGTAGCAAATAGAAACTGGAAGAAAAAATATTGCCACGGTATTTAAGTAAATATTTTCTAACTGCAAACTATATTTAAACCAGAGATCGAAAATAACCCTCTCCACTTATTATCAAAGTAATTTTCACTGACACAAACACAAAACTATCAAGCAAAACGAATTTCTCACCATATAAAATGTATATGTAGAATCATTTTGTGATTTCCACCGTGAGTTATTTTAAAACTACTGAAATTTCTATTAAAAAAAGACACTTTGGCATAAACTTTCGATTTGAAGTGTCTTCGTTTGCCGGTTATTGAAAAACATAAAAATATAAGTGGAAAATTAAGCGTTAGGTATTTATTTAGCTAACATTCATACATTTCTAATTAATTGAGGCGAACATTTATGATATGCAGAAGATAGCGTGTACATTTGTGATATTATCTACTGAAAATAAGTAATTTTTTCCTATATTTGGCTTTTTTATGTATAAATATGTATAAGAAATTAATATAATATATGAAATTTTTAAATGGGTGTTATTATATTTTAGTACATTTTCGACTTAGTACATATAAGTACATATGTATGTACAAATGTACGATTATATATAATGGTCTAAGAAACAATCTAAATATTTTTTAATAGAAATTGAACATAAATTGTATGAAAATTACAAATATTAAAATTTTTGCAAAAATAAATTCACGAGACTAACTCTGCAGTAAATTATTATAATTTTAAGAAATGGTAACCACCATTTTTTTAAATAAATTGTACAACAAGAATTTTTTTTATTCATTTATTTTGTGTTAAAATATTAAAAAAAAACATAAAATATGAATATTTATGTCAAAATAATTTTAAAAATATTAAAAATATTATTCTATATAATCAAAGATATAATACATATATAAAAAACATACAAATTTATAGATATTTTTTTAAAATATTAAATAACAATATTTTAAACAAACAATGAAATAAAAATGCATCCAAAGTAAATAGTCACAAGCAAACATAAGCAATTTGTTCATGAAGCCACGCAAGAATCACTACGCCACAACCAACCAAGAATCGCTGCTTATTTTTGGTTAGTTTCCCCACTACTGCTTGACTTCATCTTCTCAGCCGGCATTTTCATTAGCAAAATATTTCTAATCGATCAAATACTGGCTAGGTCCTGCTACAACTTTTAAAATGTATAATATTTAACTGCATCTACGTACATGTGAAAATTTCGTGGAAATAAATTTTCCGCATTTGAAAATGTTTTGAAGAAAGTTGCAAAAAGAAAACAATAAGTTGCGATTCTTGAGTGGTTGTGGCGTTGTTGGTTGGTTGGTTGCTTTCATGAACAAATTGCTTCTGCTTGCTTTGGATGCACTTTAATTTTATTGTTTGTTTTCTGGCGCAGATATTCTTGAGTGGATGTGGTGCAGCGATTCTTGGGTGGTTGTTTCAGCAGCGATTTTTTTGGTTGTGGCACAGCTCAGCAAAGCAAAAATATGAAAAAGAAATGTTTAAATTCAATTTTTGTTTTTTTATTTTTTTTTTTTTTCGTAACAGCCTACTTACGTTGAAATTCTGATTTAGTACATGCCACACTTTGTTAAAAAACTGCCTTGCTTATTCTAGCACATGCAATTGTTTTTGGAGTAAGACATCACTGCTCCAACTTTAAGATATTTTTCCGACTGTATAAAATGTATAAATGTGAGCGTAAAATTATTTAAAACTTGTGAATGTGTATGAAATTTTATTTTATTTCAGGAAAAACTGGGTATGTTGATATTTACAGGCAAACGATCACATTGAAATTTTCAATATCTGTGTATACTCGTATTTTTCCCAGTTTTTCGAAGATCATCTCCTCTAAGAGCTAACAATAATAACAAGCACTAAAGCAAATAGCAAATGTAAACATTTTTTTCTATTACCAAATAAAACTTTTTTTTTTCTCACTACGATATGTAAGTAAGTGTCCCAAAACAACAGTAACAGAAATTATATGAAAAATAATGTTTTTCACTGAGCAAAAGCACTCACCTACAAACACTACTCTGTTGTGTGGGTTATTTTTCTCTCAAATTTTCTAAATGGAGAGGGTTATTTTTGAACTCTCATTTAAAAGATAAAACTACCTTTTAAAACTTTCTCTAAGTATTAAAGTACGGTCGCTTTTTCTACCCGATGTTATTTGAAAATATTTTTCCACTAAATTCCACTGCTTTAGTCGTGAACCGAGGACTTCAGATTCTCGTTTCGATAAATCTAAATCACGCACGAGATCGGCGAAATCAAATGCCTTTCCGTTGATTTTGATTTACAAGGAAGGAATTCTTCCTCTACTAAATATGTTTCACCAGCATCAATTGACTCACTTTTTGTAGGCACTTCGGCATTTAAGTATTTTGGTTTTGTAACCGTAACAACATTCGCATACTTTACGTTTTTCCGCGATTTAAAATTGTGACCGGAAACGTTTGTTTTGCAAAAATAACAATCGTCTTGTTTATGATATGCCTGATGATGCCAAGTCATAGGCACAGAAAAGGGCAAAGTAATTGATTGTTGAACTTTAAATTTTTTTAATGTTGTGCAGCAATATTCACAAATAAATTCTGGCTCGTAGTTTTACAATTTAACAGCAAATACAACAAAAGATGAACAACACGTGCACTTCAATATAACAGAAAATTATAAAGACTTCAAAAATTAGTAAAAACTGAAAAATTAAGTGATAATTTCCTTGGGAACAACAGAAGCGAATTTTTGCAAAAATTTCGTTCTTATAAAAAGTAAAATTACTCAGTAACTTTTTTTAAAAGAAACATTCGTTGAACTCGGTATTAAACGTGCTCTTTGAATCTAATCAAAACTCACTTTCGCCAAAGTCAAAAAAAGAAGAAAAAGGGTGCAAAATTTAAGTTTGTTCTGCAAAAACAAGTTAATTTCTTCAGCTTTATTAAGACATCTATATATCTTTCAAAAGGTCTGAGTTTCTTCTTTCTTAAACCGTTCTTAGGATGAAAATTAATTAGCTAAGATATGGGCTAAGAGTGCGCAAAAGCACGAAAAATCGGTTTTTAAGGTTCAGTCGAGATTTTGGGGGTGTTTGACAAATTCCAAAATTGGATTCTCGTTCTACTCGATAAGACCTACAAAAAAAAAATAACATCACTTCCCAGGTATTTTTGAGTGTCCCACTGTGTAATTTATTAGATCGCAGCAAAAGCTTAAAAAATACTTCAATTATAAAAAAAAATGGTCATTTCTAATTCTGAAATTCTTTTATTCATAAATCTTTTCTGGTAGTCGTTAGGCTAATTTTCCATTTTTTTTTTTGTCTTGCAGATTTTTGTCTATTATCTTTCTGTTTCTTTGTATATTTCATATGATTTTCCTGTTCTTGTAATACGAAAAATTAAATATAAAGAATTTCAAAAGAAAATTTGTGTTGTTGTTATGCCTCTCAAACAATTATAAATGAAGAAAAAATGTTGTTACCATATTATCATCTTATTAAAATGAAGTTTTAACATTGCGTGTATAATAGAGTTTAACTTGTGATGTTACCTGTACAAGAGGCCACAAACTAGAACTAAATTAACCAATCGGCCAAAGAAACAATATCGCTGTTTGTGCAAGAAAACATAAATTTTTATTCAATATATATACATTAATTTATATTTAGCCTCAATCACCGCTACCTCTAACAAAAACTCACCTACTTGGCTCTTTCTTTTCTCTTTTATCGATTTCTCTCTCCCTCGCCCCCACAGCAACTGCCCGCACGGCACACCCTCCCGCGTGCCGCTCATCGGCGGCAGCAGCAATAGCACGGATCACAACAATAGCAACAGCCCGGACAATGAACTGCGAGGAGCACGGAGCCTCTTCAACGCCACTGCCGCCTCCTTTCATCGTCACACGCTCAACACCTTTCAACGCAACGCAACGGCGCGCAAATCAGTCAACTTTGCCACAGCACGACGCGCTGCCTGCAACCATCATGCGACTAGCCACAGAAGTGGAAAAGCAAGTGGCGGCTGCTATGGTGACGCCACAACCGAAACCTCCGACGACGAGGAGGTGGCTTACATGCAGCGCGACGGAGCGACGGCGCCGGGCGAACAATTTCCACTCAACAAACTCAGCAGCAGCAAGCTGAAGAGCAAAAGGAGTGGCTGCAACCATGCGACGGACGAGCGCGAATACTGTAAAGCTACAGCGTCAGCGGATGACGCCGATGATGAAGATAACGCCTCGACAACGGCAGACGACGACGCGGACGCGAACGATGCGACTGGGCCACAGGTGCCCATCACCATTGTGCTACTCATACTTATTTGTTACATTTGTTTGGGTACTGTGATTTTTGCTTTCTGGGAGAATTGGTCAATTGTGGATGGCGCCTACTTTTGCTTTGTCACCTTGGCCACCATTGGCTATGGCGACTTTATGCCCGAACGCACCTTTCATGGGCCGCATGTGCAACTTTTCGCTTGTTGTGCGTATTTGTTGTTGGGACTGGTGTTGGTCGCCATGTCATTTAGCATACTGGAGACACAGCTGATGTGGAAGTGCAAACGGATTGCGGTGCGACTGAAGTTGGCCAACGATTGATAGTGGCGTTCTTGGGCATTGTGGTGGCACATAAACGCTGGCCTTGTGGTGGCGCAATTTTTGTAAATACTAACATGGATGCAGTAAAAATAAAAAGCAGGGAAAGTATATATATAAAAAAAAAAAATTAACTAAGCATGCAAGTAGATAAGTAGCGAATAATTAATGATTATGTGGAAAATGTAAATATATATTCGGAAAGTACGAGAGCTTTTGAGGAGCTTTTAAGCGTTATAGGCTTGTGTGTAGTGACTTAGGTAAGAGTTTATTCAGCATAAATATAAGGAGCTCAATGTAAGCCACTTGTGTGATGCTGCATTAGTTATGTAACTAGCTTAATTTAAAATAATGACCAAGAAATGTATAAACGTGTGCATAAAATGTGAAAATGTCTATCTGAAAAAATTAATTCTTCTTTTGCCGTTTAATGTTAATTTTTGCTTATCACATCAGTTTGGTAGAAATTCTAGCTGCGCTTATGTTTTTGAAAATTTTATTTTCTGAAAGAGTAAGTAATAGCCCAGCAGATGCGCTTTCAAAATTAAACCCTTACTCTATTAATAATGAGAAATGATGGCGTTTAATTATTTTTAATTTCAATAGGTGCAATTGATTTGATCACGTAAATTAAAAACATTTTAAAGTAAGATTCGTTTATATAAAAACATATGAACACAATTGATTTGGTATGTAAATGGGATAGGGATAATTTATATAAAAAAAAATCAAAATATATTTTAAAAAATTTATTTAAGATAGTAAAAATTGTAGTTAACATTTTTAAGATCACGCTACAAAATTTTACCCATAAAACAGGGTTGCATTTCGAGAAACGGCCATCATGAATATATGTATGTAAGAAGTCTTTTTTAATAAGTTTATCACAAAATAACTGTTATTGATATGTTAGTTTTTTTTGGAATATAAAATGAATTAAAATTTCAACCAAAGCCCCATCAGCCATATAAAAATAATTTCAATAGTAAGACCAGACAGTATTTATACATTTTTCTAATTTCTCATAAAACTTTAACCAACTTTCAAGGAGCTCATTCCTTGTGCGATTTTTTTTTTAAATATATTCAAATTAAACACAAAGGATGCGTTAAAAAATTAAAAAAAAAAAAAAATTATTGAAAAATGTATAGATATATGGGTTCATAATTGAAAAGTGCAAATAAAGCAAGCATAAAGAACTGAAAAAAAAATGTCGAAGGTGCACTTGCAGTATAGATAACACTGGCCAAAAAAAAAAATGGTTGTTTCCGGTGATTTTTTTTATTTCTATATCAAATTGACACGTACTTTTTAAATATCGCAATAAAGTTTTCTCTAACAACTTTTGGTTTTGAGTTACATCTAACTAAATAAATTTATTATGTGTTATTGTTTGGCCATATAACTATTTATTTTAAATATTTTTGAGCCTTAAGGCCGATTGGTTTATTGGAAAATTATTATTAAAAAACAAAAATACTGGGTTCGACTACCGCAGAAGACAAGAAGAAAGAAGTCTGATGAGGAAATGTGATGATTGCATTTATTAGTTTTTACTTAAATTTGCGTTTTTTATTGGACTATTTCAGTATTTTGTTGTTTTTTTTTCGATGTAGCTTCGTCAAGAAGATGTTGTGTGCTTAATCCCGATAGTTTTTGCTATATTTGTGGTGAATATGTATTTGTAAAATATCGAAAACCTTTAGCGGACTTTGTAAAAACTGCGTATCTTTAAAACTTTAAAATAAAATTGTGTAATCAGGACAAGCCATGGGTGGCATGTCTACGGTTATGTTCCAGTAAAAAAAGAGATGCAGTAATGTTCGTAACACCTATGATTTGGCGAGTACCTCGAAACCATCGTGAATTCATTTGTTTTGGTCACGAGTAATTTCCTAGGCAGAAAGAAATCTGACGAACACGGACTCAACAATTTCCTTGATATCGAACTTGCAAGAGCTAGGGTGCAACAGGAGCATAAAATTCCCTTTCTGCACTCGCATTTAGACCGATTTTCACAAAATCTGGGTGATTTTAGTGAGGAGCTTCGGACAATGGAAGAGCGATATCAGGGGCGGTGTGACTTACATATGATGGCAGACTGCTGTTGGAATTTGCATCGAGATCTACCTAAAGTCGTTCATTCGAGGAAATCTCGTAAAAGATAATTTAATAAAATGCAATAGAAATTTTGTTGACTGAATTAAACTGTATGATTCAAAAAGTAAAGCTGTTAGCAATCTCTCAGTATTTTTTTCATAGTCCATAGGACCATAGAAATATCCATTAACGGAAAAAAATGACCAGTATAATAACTAAAACATACTCATTAAGTAAATCAGAAAAAAATTAGTTCAAGTGCGTAAAAAATAATTATAAATTTAAATATACATATACATGCAAATAAATAAATAAAGCAACAAAAAATCGTATGTTCTACAAAATAGTAAATAAATTAGAAAAAACAATTAAGATAAAAATTATTAATAATAACTATGTTTAGTTATAAAAAAAACTAGCAAAATGTGTACATAAATAAGAAATAAAATTGTATAAAATAAAATTATAGATTTTTCAAAAATAAGTATTAAATATGTTTTCATTTTGTTATAAAAATTTTGATTGAGTGCAATCAAAATGTTTTAGGTCTACTTAAACAACTATTAGAAATTTTCGATTTCGAGCCTTCCGTTGTCGGTCTTAATACCTATGGTCGGCTTAGAGTGAAAAACTGCTTTGTATATTTCTTTAAATATTTCGCAAAATATAACAATTATGGTTTAATTTCTTCAAAAAATCGGCTTAGCAATCTAAGACGACAAAACATTGTTTAAATTGTGTAAACTGAAAATTTTTTTATTAGTTCACAAAATAAATGGAAATTATATTGAATAACAGCCACATCTTCGCATCTTTGAAAAAACCCATCGTATGACTTTTATAGCTACTACTGCGCCTGAAACTATGTCGCAAAAACTTAAATATTTTTAAAAAAGTGCATTAAAATCAAGTTTTTGTGGCACACTTTTTTGCTTAAGTTAGAAAGAAAAACTGTATTTCCAAATTAGCAATTACCTAAGCAAAACTAAAGACTACGCTCTGAGCATAATAAATTTGCAAAACAGGACCTTAATCAACAATTCAAAGCGCAGTCTAAATAATTGAAATCTCTAGGCTAAAAAATGGCTACTTTAAATTAAAGCAACGGCTAGCAAGCGTGGAAAATAAATAACAAAACAAAAAACGGAAATGTAAGTTATTCTGCAAATATGTAATACATGTCGTTAGCCATCCGATAAAAATTAAAGTTCAATCCACACATAACACACATACAAACACGCTTACTTATGTTTCTATTTGTAAATTAGCCGAGAAAGTGAAAGCAGCGGCAAAGCGGCACAAAGGCAACGTCCACAAAATAGGTAAGAGAACATAAACAAACAAGCAAACAAATGCTAATGGACGAACATAAATAAATATTTGAATCTTTTTTTTTAATAGATTCCTCTACATGTTTACAAACGCAATTTTATTTTATTATGGCCATACAGTGAAAATTTACGAGCGCAGCAAGTATGAACATACATACATACGTAAATAGATGAAAGCAGTCCAAAAAGCGATGGTTTGTTTGCAAATAACAGTGAATACATAAATTTGTAATACACACATAAATATGTGGAATATATGTACGTATGTGTGAGTGAGTGTATATGTAAGTATGAAAAGTTAAAGTCTCAGCTGTGTCGGAAAAAAATTATGCTACGTGGTGGGAGATTTTGAAAAAAAAAAAATAAAGTTAGGGGCAATAATTTAGCTAAATTCGTTGCAATAGGAAAGCAGCAAAATATTTTGAATACTTAACTATGTCAATTTGTGTGTACAAAAAAACTATGTAAACACGTTTATTTATTTAAATTAGTAAAATATACCTAGAGGCAAACAACTAAATGAAGCTGCGAGTTGCTGAGCGAATAATTTAACATATTTACATATTTTAGTGAATGTCTGCAGGCAAATTAATGTTTCAAGGGACAGGAGGTAAATTTTTTTTTTTTTTAATGCAACCGTCACCGGCAATGTATTAAATTTAAATGTAGACGCCAACAAAATTTTTTTTTTATTTTATTTTTTTTTTTATATAAAAAATTGTAGCTAACTTTGCAAACTTTGTATATTTTTGCAATAATTTTTTTTCTATGTTCAACTTGAGTTGTGCATTTAGCTTGCATTTAGTAAAATTTACTTTCACTATAAATAAAAACAAATTGTAATATAAAGGGCGTTTTATTAAATGTATGTTTTTCAATACTTTTTTCGGAGTTGGTATTTTTGATAGCTGTTAGATTACTACTCAGTTTGATTTGCCATTCCAAGACGCCTTGAAAGATAATATTCGGCGCGTTTTTGCAGACGTAAGCTAAATTCTTGTCCATAGCATTAAATTATATGTGTTTAATTTCTTCTTAAAAACCACATGTCTAAAAAAAATACCCTTTACAATACTTTTTTGATTTTTCTGATATCGAAATCAGTAGAATTTTTGGCATCAGCATTGCTTCTAATATATTTATCGATATAATTGTATTCAAAGTTGAAGATAATATAAAAGTTGTATAAAATACAGCTCATTTTCAGTTCTTCTGATATCAATAGCAGTCCTGTGATCGATATCAATAAGTACGATTATCGATATAATTATCGTCAAAAACAATAAAGAAAAATAATCGGTAATGTTATCGTTATAATTTATTGTTTTCAATATAGTTATCGCAACCGAAATTATTGACGTTAATGTAAAAAATGTATGAAACAAAGGTATTTTGCTGTTGTTTTATCGATATCTGTATTTGTATCGAGTCTGATATAGCTTTCAATTAAGTTGTCATCAAAGATAAAGATAAAATTATCGTTACCTAAATAATTATCGATAATGTTATCGTTAACGTTATAAATATCGATCATTCTATCGTTTCCAGTGTTAATTATCGATATCAGTGGCAATTTAACGATTTCGATATGGTTATCAAAACACATATGTACTCGTATATATAGTTTACTTACAGTAAGAGTGTCGCTAAACATGATTATTGACAATAATTTAGATATCGTTAATGCGCAAACATTACTAAAAATATTAAAAACAAACTTAACACAGCTCTTAACAAAACTTTCAAACTAAGTTTGTATTTGTATACAAATTAGAAAATGGTATACGCTTTTAAATATTTAAAACTCTTTCTAAGTTACGAGTATGCAAGCGAAATAACAAAAACCTGCCAGCAAACTTACAACTGTCATTTGAATTGTACAAAACTTCTGCTTTGACTGACTAACAAAACAAACATGAAAAATATTTTCGTTGGTGTTTTAGAAATTTACCTAACCATAAAAGCATTTATTTATTTTTTTTGCCTTAAGCACTTCACAAATATTCAATCATAGCAAGCAAATGTGCCATAACCTTTCGACGCATCCATTACCCATAAACATGTATAGAGCCTCAAAAAAATATGCTACAAACTACAACATAAATGTCATAAACTATTAAAATATGATAACTAACAGTGTGTGCAATATGTCGCCTGTCAGACGCATACACTTAGTACATAAATATTATATACATATGTGCATATGTACACACAATCAGAAGTGTTACGAGGACTTATGCAAATATTTACATATGTTGTTCTCTATTTGAGTGAGAATTTGTGTGTAACTGCGTGTGTGTGAACAAAAGCAAATGAAATGAAATATGTATATTCACATGATATCATCTTTATACGGTTAACTACCTCGTACGGAGTGCGAAGTAGATATTCATGCGTGTGCTGTCGCATTTCAACTTTTCTCCTTACATTCAGCTCATTTCATATGCAATACACGCATTGAATATTTATCGACAAAGAATTATTGAAATTGAAAATGATGAATGTGAAATCTTTAAAAGGAATAATAAAAAAAATATGCGAATTTCTATGGCTGCAAACACACAGCGCGAATGTCTCGATAGCAGCAAAGTGCTGGAATGATGACTTCTGAGGTGGATTTTGTTTTATTTAGTTTTTATTTTTTATGTATTTTTTTTTTGTATTTTTGCAATGGGCAAGCGTTGTAAAAATAGCATATCAGTTAACAAATATTTAAAAAAAAATTTAATTTTAGTGTTTTGAAATTGTTTGATCTATAAACAAAAACTTTAAATCGGCTAAAGAACAGCGCGTTATAGTATTCGTACAAAATTAAAATAAAAAGAATACCAAATTTATAAAGTTTTGCTTAACAGCTTATCTCCCCTTAAAATAATAGGCTAAACTTCATAAGCCTTTCGAATTGTAAATCCTATAAAATTCTCATTCAATAATTTAAATGCCACATTTGGAAATTTTAGTAAACTATCTAAGTAATACACTCGCTAGTAGCTTCATGCTCACACAATATTTTCTTCAAATATGTTGCAAGCTTCCAAAAACATTTTTTTTTTTTTTAATTATTAAGTGATTAGAAGTCAGGACTACCAAAATCAATATGACAAGCTTTCAGAGAAATGCAGTTAATCTAGCAATGCAATAAATCTTTAATAAGCTAAGCACAAAATCTTTTGAAATTTAACATTGAAGGAATTCAGTTGTAAATGTATTGGTTAGTAAGGAAAACCAATCATATTAAATTCGATTGAAATGCCTACAAACGTGCGTATCCTGCTAATATACATACGAGTACATATCTACATACAAATTTACATAAATAGAAGAGTTAAGTTTCGAAAACAATTTCCAATATTGCACTAAATACAAATTTGTAAGGATACTATCTTGATAATCGTTAGCTGTGTTGTAGTTGCAAGATATCAAACTCAGTGGGTGATAGTAAAATTAGACATACACACGCACGCACACACACACACACACACACACACACACACACACACACACAAATACCAACACATACGTTGAACGCAACTAAGCAGTGCAAAGCCTTTGATGAGCCACAGCCTTACGAAATTTAATCTACATATTGATTATTTTACTTTACACAAAATGAAATTTGCAAACTATTTACAACTTAGTAGCTCTAATGGATTTGCAGGCGTTCATATTAAATTTTCGATAGTAACAATTAAATAAAAGCATTGAAATATGTTAAACGAAATGCCGTTCGGCAGGTGGAAGCAGGCGTGTACATTAAGGATTATTAAGGCAAATAAAAATGAAACACAGGCTCGTTTAGGCAAGCAAAGGTGAAAAGTCTCTTATAAAATGTTTAAAGATGTGCAAAAAATTACAAGAATGGAATGGATGGCATGGAAAAGGAAAGACTATAAACCGACGTTGTTTTTTAAATATGTATAACACATTTTTTTAAAAGAAAAAAAATGTGAAAACATTGCAGAAAATATTTTCCCTGGTCGTCGCTGCATTGAAAACAGTTTCTTGTGAGAGGACTTTTAGCAAAATCAAAAACTACTCCTGCAACCAAGTAGTTGCAGCTTTTTGGCGAATCAAATATTCATTGAGTTTAAATTAGAACTGAGGTCCCAAATCTTCCTCTGAAGAACGGCGAGAACCAAGCAAGAGTTAATAGCAAATTAGAAAAAAAAAATTTGTTTCTATTATTTTTATTTTGTATAAATAAAAGTTCGCCCGGTAAATTTTTTATATTTCTTTTTTTTTTTAGTATTGTTGTTGCCGCTCCAAAAATTCTCCAAATGTCCACTTTCAGTTAAGCTATTGCAGCGCTTGACTGAAATTCAATGAAATCTTTAATTTATAAATGTTCAATGAGCAATCGAAAGTGCGTAGCGGTGTTGCTTTAATTAGAAAATGAAATTCACAAAAGAATTTATGTAAACAAGAGTTTATTATTGCAGTTTCTTTGATAAGCATTTGATATACATAATTGCATCAAAAATAATTTTCTTTTACAATTGTACACATTTTAATTGATTTCGCTTTGGCTGTTGAGAGCATAAATGGGCGCACGAAATTTCACGAAGTCGCACAATCGGTGATATTTATTAACTTGCATAAATTTATATTTATTACAGTCTGCCGAGGTTCATTCACTTTTTAAAGCTTACTTTTAAATCGCTCAGTAATCATGAAGAATCGCATGAAGAGTTATTTCGTCATTTGCCTACATCCATTGCTTGCCATTTCTATCGACGGGCGGTAGCACAGCACCACTACTATTGTTGTTATTTTTATTTGCTACACCACTCGCTACTTGTGGTCTCGCCACCTTGGGCTGCTTTTCATTTTCCACGCTGTAACCTCGCGTCATTTCCGGCCGTCCTAACTTTGGCTTGGCGCCACTTGCCGGCTGCATTGGACTCATATTCACAACAGAGCTCACCTCGGAGATATTATCGTCGTGCGAGTCAAAGTAATGTCCACGCTCCATATGTCCATCGTCCAGATCGACCACATCAATGTCGAAGGCGCTGGCATTAGCAATCGGTCCAGTGTAGCCTGAGCGTCGACCAGAGTAGGCAAACTCCACGGAGAATGGTGTGCGCTGACTACCTGCCGCGTTCGCCGCATTATCTCTAGTATTGCTTTGTGTATAGCTTGGTGGCGCCAATGGAGCGGCGGACTTCTTCAACGAGCTACCCGACACGCCGCTGCTGCCAGGGCCAACCGCTTTACCGGGTGCTTGTATCTTTGGTGCTAGCGATTTTACAGGCTGCTGTTGCATTCGGGCTGCATTAGCTACGGAAAGTGGCAACTCGTTGCTTGCTTGATTCGATTTCTTAGCGACATTGCTGTTGCTTATTCCCGCTTTCGTGGCTTTATTGAGCTCAATTTCAGGTGCTGTCTTGGCACGTGTCAGCTGTCGTTGTTCTTGTGCCACCAAACGCGTCTTGTTCTGCTTCAAAAAAGTGCGTTCCTTGTAGGTGGGTTGTTGTTGTTGTTGATTGAAGGCACGCAACAGCTCACGTTTCTTCATTTCGGCCGTGCGCGCATGCGGTGCGTCATAGTGATCGTCAATCTCCTCGCTGATCTGATTGAGTAAATCTAGCAGCGTTGAGGTCTTTTCATCCTCGAACTCAATTGGTATGGGCGATTCGACGCCAGGACGCGAGAAAGTGGGACTGAGCAGTATAAGCCTGTGATGATAAGAAGATTTGGGTAAATTTGAAAAACTTACAACATTCAAAATTGCAACTACTCACCGCTTTGCTTCTTCGATTGCCTTTCCAAGATGCTGCAAATTATCCACATCGTGATAGTTGCTGCAACGTCCGATCTGTGAGTTTTTTGTAACACCACGCAGCACCACGGTCCACTTGTGTGTCGCCGATTGTGCGGCAACTGTGCGTGCCACGCGTCGGAAGCGCTCGAGTGGGGTCTCATTCGGATCGCGTGATGGCACCTTTTCGATTTTGATTTCATTGATTTCCCCTTCGCCGTTTACGTTGAAATTTTCATCCTCTGCATAGGTCACTTGCACCGGCGCGACCTGAAAGCCTTTCATCAAGCGTCGCTCCCAAACTTTGTTGCGCTTGGCGCGTGAAGCTGCAAGTGTGATAGAAATTTCGAGATGACTTAAACTGTGCAATATTAAGTAAAATCGCGTATTTATGTATGTAATGCATGACCTCATGCAAGTGACTTGTATGTCAAAAATTGTAAATTTGCGCTTGCAACATCTCTGCTTGGCATGACTTGTATCTTACCACCCCCCTCCTCCCCCCTCGTATACTCACGCTTCTCACGCTTGCTCGCGCCCGAACAATCCATTCCGCTATTCTCGAACACATCCAATATCTCATAGCGCATCGCCGAAATCTCACATTTCAATTCGTTAATGTCATCCTCCGTGACGGGATTCACTTCGAACTTGCGATGCTCCGCGGAGATGAAACGCCATACCAGTGAACGCATAATATTATCATAGGCATTCTCTTGATCCTTAAGCTGGCGTTTCTGTGGTGTGGAAGGCAGAAACAAAAATTAGCTACTCAAGCAACAAATAAACCCATTCAATATGTAATTAACTGCACCTTTGAACGCTTCTTATCAATCTCCTTGCTCGATTTGCGGAATACTCTGATTAGCCATTTAGCCGATGGCAAAATATTGAAGGGTGGCGGTAGCGTGGCGCTATCCTCAAAGTAGCTCATCCAGAGTTTGGTGCGTGCAAATTTCCACTCCGTGTCGGAATGTTCCTGTGAAAATTAACACAAAAAAAAAGCGTGTAGTAATTCACAAGAAGCATCGAAAGATGGCGATGAATAAAGATAGGCGAATTTATTTGTGTGTCCATTCTAAAGCGTGTACATAAATCACACATTGCCCAGACAAAAGCGAGTTTGTGTATTGTGTTGTAAGCAAATAAATGTATTTTTCGGTCATTCGCAGACGCATCCTTTTCTGGCTTTCATTGTTCATACGTGACAACCGACCAGACGGTCGATGACAATTGCGCGGTGTGCACGTGTGGGCAAACCATTTCACAATGCAACCAATGCCGTTTACAATCTCCAACTACCTACCAGCCAGCATTTCCCACTAGTAGATGCTTTTACTTTGGCAGTGTAATCAGTTCAATTTTCGTGCATATACACGCAGAGCTCCCCCCTTGTATGATGGTCGTCTTTTGTGTGAACCATTCAGTGATGACAAAATGCTGTCGCCAGATTCCGCAGAGCGGGGATGGCACGGAAAGTGACTTGCTGACATCTCAACTCAACAATTTGTGACCATTCAGTGCTGAGTAACAACCCACTTTCGCCCATTCCTCTCATTTATTCTATTCGAAGTTCGATTCAGTTGCTGCCCCACTGTCGTGTTGTTTGTCAATGCGTGCGCTTGTCTTAATCTTCTTTACTTTCACTGTCACGTGACTTTATTCTTTCGTTCGTTTTTAGCAATTTCAACTTACATCAATCATTGCATATGAATTGGACATCATGGCGATGAGCAGATTCAAGAGTACAATCACATTGATGACGCTGTATGAACCAAACATCAGCAAACCCCAGAAGCGTGTGTACGATTTAATGCCAGTCAACTCGAAATCGGAAAGGCCAACCATACCGAAACTGGCCCAGAAGAGTGATTGCGATGACTCGAAGAGGCTGAAAGCAGGAGAGAGAGAGAGAATGTGAAATATTGAAAGAAATGCGCATCATGAATAAATAAAGGATAATTGGAAGGAAACTGAGTAGAATGCACAGACGAGAGCGAATGAAAGATAGTCGCCGGCTGTATGATGGGAGCGAAAATAAACGGATTGAATAAGTGGATTGCTGAAGTTGGCTGAAATTGAAACTGATAAGTTGTGGCACAAATAAATACGTGTAGATTGCACAACTTCACCTCCCAAATCACTTACAAGTACACAATTAATAATTAAACTCTCATCAGCAATCACTCACAATGACTCACTCCCTTACACTAAAACTCTTACTCACTTGCCGAAGCGTCGCCATTTCATGCACGAATCACCATTGCCATCCCAATCAGCCGCGCCATCTGGCAGGCTATAGCATTTGCCCTTCTCCAAATCGGCAAAGTACCACAACAATTGATTCAGACCACAGGCGAAGGCGAACAACACCAGCGAGTAGATGAAGAAGAACTTCACAATATCGATAACCATGCGACCGAGCGAGATTTGTAGCGGTCCCAAGTGAGGATTGATCGAAAAGAGATGCACCAGTTTGAGCGCTGAGAAAACATTCGCTGCAGCGAGCAAGCCTTCGGCAATCAGCTGTGGATCGTAATCGTCCCATTTTTCGCGGGGCACAAATGCCATTTTCGGGTCGTGAGAGATTTCGCTGATTTGTTGAATGTAGGCGATGAATCTATTAGATAATGAAAAGGTTTGTTATGTTGTCAAAAATGTTTTATTTTTCGAAAATGCTCATAAAATCTTATCGGAGTTTTTCTTGTAGACAAATTGCTCTTCTTATATCATAATCTTTTTATTTGAAGTTTTTTATTTTTGAAATCTTTTTTCAAGGCTTATCATATTTGCAGACATAAGCAATTTCTAAATCTTTTCGGTGTAAAATTGCATCGAAGTAAAACTTTCCGAATAACTTTTTTGTCTAACAATGTTAAAAAACAGATAACAATTCTACGTTGGTTTCTAAAAATTGTATGTATTGTTACTTATCTCATTTAAGAATTCGATTTAAATTTAAAATTTAAATAATTTTTTTTACTTCTTTTTTTTTTGTGAAATTATTACCTTTTTTTAGAACTGTGTGTATTTTCAAAATTCATTTAATATTTAAAAAAAATGTCGTATTTTAGTAATAAAATTTTTCAGATTTTTGATTTTCAGTCAGCCGTATTAAGATTATAAGTTTCTTCTTTATTTAAATGCATTACACTATAACCAACTTGTAAATAAAAATATTCAACATTTTTTGTTTAAATGATGCTCTAAAGCTCAAAGTGTAAAATTTTTAAAGTATGTGATTTGTCAGGTTTTTAATTTTTTGAACTTATTTAATTGGGGAAAAAATTAGGAGTAAACATTTTCGGAGTAAAAATTTTCAGAGTAAAAATTTTCGGAGTGAAGTTTTCGGAGTATACTTTTTCGGAATATTTTTTGGAATATAAACTTAATTTTACATTTAAGTGAAAAATTTAAAAATATAAATGTATTAATTTACTATTACCTTACGACTTTATAAAGACACATTTTTTTTTATATCTCTTCAATCATTTATCATTTAATGCCTCCATAAGAGTATAGCACACTTTTAGTACATTTCTACTCAACTTCTTTATCTGTTTACCTTAATTTTCACTTACCTCAAACACATGACGCTCACGTACAAACTGTTGCGCAGAAAATCAATGAAATTCCACATATTCCGCAAATAAGTCTTCATGCCGACCGTAAATATCTCCTGCACCTCCTCCCACATCAAACCGAATACATAGAGAACAACCAATAACTCCAACTTGGTCGGTCCCTTGCCACGCTGACGCAGCTGTTCCTCGGCCAATTCCTTCCGCATGCGTTCGGTTCCGAAAAGTCGTATAACATCGTCATCGGCACGTTGCGAGACCAAGATTAGAATGACTGTTGGCCAAAGGATTTGCAACAGAAGGCGAGAATCGAAATTCATACATGCGACACAGTGACGGGCAAGGACAGCGTTGGACGGGCGAACGAAGTGCCGCAAGTCAGCAGAAAATGAAGAAGTAAAAAAATAGCAAAGGAAAAAAAAAATATATATATACATATATATAAAAAAACTCAGTCTAAATGACAGTAGAACATTGAAAATAAATTTAAAAATTTTAAAATATTACAGAGCATCTCTCTTCGAGCTGCCAACGGGTCTGAGCGCCGCATGGCTTTGATAACTGGTTATTTGTTGTGGCTGTCAACTGCTTGTAGCCGTCACACTAAATGCACTCCGTAAGAGATTCTCACACACATACACACACACACACACTCATGTGCACACTTACTTAACTATAACTACAATAAAAGTCTATAAATATTACTCTGCTTCTTCTGCAGTTCAACTTGACCAGCGGCTTCTGTCGGTTTGCTCTCTTGGCAGCTTAAAGCATTTTTATATTTTCTTTTGCCCTTTCTGTTCTTACTGTTTCCGCTTCCGTTCTCCTTTTCGCTGTGTGTTGGCAGCGCTTCAACAATGGCCAGACACATTCCCATGGGTACTTACATACATCAAGCACAACAACAGTAGTAGATATTATTGCCGCTGTCTGTTTTACTCGATTAGATAATGTTTATAAATTGGTTTCTGAATGTTTGACAAATACTATTGCATTTCGTATTTCTGCTGTCAGCAGAAGTGAGTGAAGAGAATCTTTAACTTTAAAAGGCTTTTGGAGTTGATAAAACTAAACGGACATTTATTCAATAAATGTAAATAAAGGAATGCAAATCTCTAAGCCAATTTTTAAGAAGATAGCAATTGAAATCCTCGTTACTATACTTTTATAATCATTTATGTTTTTCTATAAAACATAAATTAATGTAATAAAAATTAAAAAAAAATTATTTTTAAATACGCCTTGTTAGAAAATGATTTTAAAAAAATTGGTTTTATAAAAATATATCAATTAATGCAAAGTCAATGCCTCGAAGTTTTCAAAATGTTTTAATCAATTTTAAAAAAACTTCTAAACATTTAAAAAAATGTATATTATGTATAAATGAAATTTTTGGTAAAACGTAAAATAATTAAAAAATTCAGCCGATCTATTTAAATATATTTTGCAGTGAAAAATTCCAATATGTATATGAATTGTTAAAATTAAAAAGTGTTTATTAAAATATCTAATATGAAAAAAAAAATGTATTGAAATGGCCGTTGATATGCAATTATATAAAAACTAAATTTTGAATAAAAAAAAAATTATAAAAATATATTCATAAAATTGGACAAATTTTTATTTTTAAATAACTAAGCCATAAAATAATAAAAAGCAGAAATAAAAATAGCGAAGTTTTTTAAAAAAGTTTTAAAATTTTGAAAAATTCATTAGCATTCACTTTTACACACAATTATAGATGATTTATGTATATTAAAATAAAAATAAAAGCGAAATTCTTTTACGTTTCCTAAGAACATTTTTAATTTTAAATATGATTTAACAAAAAACTAGGTAATTTAAAAACAAAATGGCATAAGTAACAAAAACAAATCGAACTATTTAAAAAATTAGTAAAAGCCTAACAAATTGTTGTTGAAGTTTCTAGCGTCTTGACTTTACAATTTTATATAAATAAAAGTTTAAAAAATAAACTAAAAAATTTATAAATATTGCACCAACTTTCAGAGGATTTAATACAAGGAATTTTCGAATAGTATTTTTGGTTTTATTAATTTTTTTTTTTTTTTGTTTTTCAAAAAAAAAGAAGCTACTCATAAAAGCTTCCCAAAATTTTTTCAAAAACTGTTTTAATAATTTTTCGCAAGCAAAGATTTATTTGGTTAGTTATCACTCACACAGTCAAGCTTTCGCAGTCTAAGTGTGGGATAGACTTATCTTCTCCTTGACTATCAAAAATGTGACATGACAACAGCAAAATACATTTTACCAGACAAATGCTAATAACCGTCCGAGAGGAATATGCATTTTGTAAACGAAAAAGAGGCTCAAATTATTAGCAAAAATGGCAAGTAGCAAAAATGCCAACTGCAGAAAATCGAATGAACTGGTAAGATTACTGTTGCACTTACCAAAGTGAAAGCATTAGAAAAGCAAAAATGCTGAACCCGGAAAAAAACATTGAACTGATAGACAGGAAGTAATGAAGAATTTTTTGTTACTTAGAGTGAAACTGACTGGCCAACAAGAATATGTGGAAATATGTAAGTAGGAGATAATAAAATTGGGAGGCAGTGGGCGTTACTCCAACTTCAGCTAAGATTTTGCTAATTAAATTTGCCAAAATGCAAACAAACTCCACGCCTAGCTGGAAGCAGGAACCTCTTAGAAATTCTATTCTACATCTATTCTACAATCAGTTCTTAGCATACTCGTATATGCATCACTCCCCGCGTGCGCCTTTATTATGTATGCCATCAGTTTGCCTTATCCAATCAGCATTCACTCAACATAGGGAAGCGACTTAGATCAGCGAGATTACGCCATGTTTCCACTTATTAGTCAGAAATTGTTGCCCGATTGAAGCCTCAGATACTAAGCTATCGACTAACTAACCAACTAACCAGCACAACTAAGTTACAGCAACCGCTTGGTTACCGACTGCTGCTTTTGAGTGCCTTCAAAGGAGTTGAGAGCTTAGTAAACGGCTTGCAGGTATCAAGGGAAGTTACAGAGCAACAGTAGTTACATCAGCTAAATCACCAGCACTGCGTCGAACACACGATGCATGCAACGAAATTTCTCAAAGCGTTTGACCTGCTTAGTTATTAACTCCATAGACGGTGAGTAGATAAAGTGTGGTAGAGCGCACTTACACACGCACACTTAATACTTCGAGCTTTTACCACACAAATCATTCATCATATTTGAGCACCTAGGCAGATGCTTTCACTACACTCCTCAAATAATTTTTTTCACTTTCTTTCTTTCGCACGTATGTATGCACATCAATGTTACTTACACAAGAAGAACAAATAGGATGAGGCGTGTATTAGAAATTTCATAAACGGTTTACGCATCAGTATGCCGGTTCTGCAATTTGGTGCAACCATGTAAATCGAGCAATAGACTGGGAAGAGTACCGCCACTTGTATGATGCACCAGAATTTTTCCAGGTAGGTTTTACGCCTAAAGCCAGGCAAGCCATCATACCAAATGGTGGAGAGTAATTGCTGGATATTCGAGTGGGCAACAAACTGAAAAAGTGAAACGTAAGAGAAATTTTAGATTAAAACTTTTGCACTTGTTTATGTACTTGGACGTTTTGTTAAAAGAAAATACAGTACGAAATACATTAAATATTATCTCTAAATGTCTCTTGTTAAAACTGCTAACAGTTGTAAATCATGAGGTGAGTTTTACTATTAATGTTCCACCAAATTATGGAAATTCGTTAGCTATAAAATTTTCGATATAAAATGTTTGGCCAAAAATTTCGAAAAAAAAAATTTCGGAGTTTTTTTCGGAGTAATTTTTTTCGGAATAGAACACTTTTGTTTTCGTTAAACAGTTGCCACGGTGGATATCTACTTTTCGGAGTAAATTTTTAGAATGTGAGATGTATTTATTTAAAAAAAAAATAATATCCGGAAAAAATTAAACGACGTAATTTTTGGGAGGATTTTTTTTTAAATAAAAGTTTTGTAGTAATTTTCAATTTTCAATAATAGTATTCAATTGCGTTTAAATTTTTAGTTTGAATATTTGGGGACAACTTTTGTATTCGTCGTAAATTTTTTGGAATAAAAGTCTTGGAATTATTTTTTTTAATTAATTAACTTTATTTCAGTTTTTAAACGAGCATCTACTTATTGAAGTATAATTTCCTCGCAATGAAATTTGTCTATCATCCATGAAGATTTTCCTTATGGAAGACACTTTTCGGAATACCTCTTTTTGGAGATTTTAGGAGAGTATCGTTTAAGATGCAAATATAGATTTTATTTTTGGAGAATTTTTCTCTGAATATACATTGCTTCGGAGAACTCTTCTCCGTCATACATTTTTCGATGTAATATTTTAAAATTTAAGAACTTTTGTTTCTATTTGTTAGAACGACGTCGTTGTGCCATCTTCAGTGTAAATTTTCGTTCTCCAAAAAATTCGAACGAAACCGGTTTGTCTATAAACCAAACATGGCAAGGGATTACGGAAAATCTTTCCAACAAATACCAACAAACCACCCTGCCGGACAAGAAAAAGAAGAAAATAATACAACGTTTGTTTCTGTTACAGGTTGATACATTTATTTTAGGAAAAATGTGCTTTTATTTAAAAAAAAAGTTCTGAAAAATATATTTTTTTTTCTATTAAAAGCGATTTTTTTTCCTTAGTTTTTCACATTTTTATTTTTATTTTACGTGTATTTTTTTTTGGTAAATGTTTTAAACTCACCTTTTTTTGCTTGTATGTTATTGCTTCTTCAAGTCGCGAAAGACTCATGCGATCACCTGGCTCATAGGCGGACAACTCCGGATCGTAGTTCAGTATAATCGCCAGTTCATTCGAGGTGCGCGTCTGATCCAGCAGATCGACTGCAAATTTTTGACACTGCCGACGCAACTCCATATACTCAGCCTTGCATTCCTGTTAAGTAAGTGAAACTTTATTTTAAATTTTCTTTGATTAATTTTGCTTACTTTTGCATACACATTGCAAACATTTATTTTTTTTTTTTGCTAATTTATTTTTAATTACCTGCTCCGTGAAAGCCAGATTACGCATCTCCCATGACAGCTGAAAGGCAGTGAGTATTGGATCATTTGAGGTTAGGCAAATCAGTGAAGGACTGGCCAAAGCTTTGTAAATATTAACACGAGACAGAGAATGACGTAGTGAGTCCTCGTTAGACTGACGTACGCACTCATCACAACCGCAACTGCACGAAAATTGAAGAATTTAAAAATTACAATAAAAATTTGTTGAATTATGAGACTCAAAAATATAAATTAATTTGCAAAAAATGCTTTTTTATTTTGGTTATCGAGGGTTATTATATTTACGTACCGTATATCATGTGGAACTGGCACAGCAGCGCCACGATCTAGAAGAATTTTTAAAATCTCAAAATTATCCTTGTGAGCAGCTAGTATCAGAGGTGTTATGTCGGGCGGAAATGTCGCCGTATTGATATCGGCTTTCTGCCAACTCTGAGAGCATATGAGTAAAATTTTGCAAGGACGATATTAATAAAAATAGTATTAAAGGAAATAAAGTTAAATGATGGGATTTGGTTTGATGAGATGATTAGTGATATGATATAAAGTGATGTGATACATGCGATGTGATGTGATGTTATATGATGTGATGTGATAGATGCGATATGATGTGAGGTAATGTCGTATAAAGTGATGCAATGAGAACAGATAGGAGTACACTTTCTAAGATAAAGTTTCAGAAGTATTTAAATCCCAAATTTGTATACACTATTTTTAGGAAATGTTTATGCAGTTTTATAAAATTTAACTAAATTTTTTTATATTTTTGTTACATTATTTGTAATTTTATCGTGAAAATAAATTTATTTCAATACGTTTAATAAATAATTAAAAAAACGTGTCAATTGGAAATACTTATGTAGAAATAAAAAATATTAATATTCAAGGCTATATAAAATTAAATGAAAATTTTCGTCAACTAACTGAGCTAATGTATTTTCGCTCACAATTTATAATTTTATCTGTGTCAATTTAGAAATAATTTACATTCGCTTTTTTCTGTAAAGTCAATAGCGCTGCTCTTAACATCGCTGAATAAATAAATGCTTATCATTGCAAAAATAAATTCGCTCAAATGTATGCGAATGCAAATATTTATTTGATTAAATTATGAATGGCTGCCTATTAGCCACACCCGACTGACTCTATCGGCTATGCGCAGTTGAGCGAAAGTAGGCTAAAGATGTAAGGCTTTACCTGCTTCGATGTGCTGAACTGTGTCAGCTTACAGAAAAATCTACAAAAAAAAAAAGGGCGCAACAAAGTCAAGGACACTCCATTGACATTTTAACGTCTCGTCGATTGCCTTCACTCCTCCCCTCACACACTTTTCGCCCATTTGCTGCCTGCCCATCCATTAACACATTAAGTGCCTAATCAAGCGTAGTGCAGCATTTGCGACAACAACCAACAACCGCGAAAGGTGAAAGGATATGGAAACAATGCGAAAGGGATCTACAGCCAATTGTGGCAGAAATATTTACGATGCCATTTGACTTTATGAATAACGCAAATTTGTGTGTGTGTGCTCCGGGTTTATGAATGTATAAGTGCATTTGCTCGAGGATAGCTCGCAAAAGCGGCTCATAAATATATTCATAAAAGTAGCTCAATGAATGTCTGCATAAGTGATTGCTCGTTGAAGCAATCAAGTGACGCTAGGTCTATACTTGTACATATATAAACACATACATACATACGGAAGCATACAGTCATAAATAGACAGAGACTTTCCTTGCATTTGCATGAGCAGTGAATTTTGCGCACTCAGCGCTGATAAATTTATAATTGGTTAATCGGTCACACAGCTACATATGCATTGGAACTGTCTTAGCGAGACTGTAACACGTAGGCGTATACGTAATTTTTTTTTAAATATATTTTGGGACATTCATATTATTAAACAAATTTTATATTTTATAACATTTTATTTCTTTAAATTCGTAAACTATTTCCAAACATACATTTTTTTTTTTTATTAAAAAATTTTAATTAAAAAATACTAAAAGTATTTTTGTATTCTGCAGGCAACATATTTTTAATTTGTAAAAAATTGCTAAAAACTGAATAGAACTGCGGCTTCAATAAAAAACAAAACATAAATAACCAATGAAAGTTATTTCCTACTTTGAATGGCAACTGAAAAGTTTCCGACAATTGTTTAAAAAAAAATTAAATTTATTAAGAAAAATTGGCTGACAATACCGTTTTATTGTTCTTAATTTTTTACTTATGTGTGAATATTTTTTATTTCAAGCAAATAAAGTCTGGAGCACAAAGAAAAACCCCTATATAAAAATAGAAAGAAATTTTAAATCAGGGCAAATTTGAAATTACATCTTAGGCGAAATAACAGCATTCAAATTTAGCAAAAAATTTAAAACTCTACAAAACGATAAAAAAATGTAAGAACTTAATGCAAGTTTTCCGTTTAAGAAACTCAATTTTGAAAACTTTGAAACTTTGATTTTTATGGTGTTGGTTATTCATATACAAAGGCATTTGCTTAAATTTATATAAAACATTTTTTAAATATTTCGAAAATAATTTGTCATACCAGATTATTATATTAAAGCTTTGTTCAAATATTTACTAATAAGTTAAAATTTTTATAAAACTTTGTTATTCACAAAAGTTTCAAATCTATGTAAAATATTAAATTTTTTATAAAATATTTTTTTTTTAAGAAATTAAATATTAATAATTGTCAATTATTAACATTTACTAGGCCAACAGAAAAATAACAAACATTTATAGAAATTAAATATTAAATTTTTCTTATTAGTTTCTGATTTAAATTTTAGAAAGTTTTAAAAAGTGGCATCAAACCTTTTAATTTTTAGAAAGTTACTGAGGATGCAGCTATAAATTTTAGTCTAACAAATTGCTAATTTTTTTTTTTTATTAAAGAAAATTCTCAGCAGCCTTGGCGAAAAAAGTTCTCAAAAATCAACGATGTATTTTAGCCTATTAAAATTTGCACTTTCAAATTTTCTACAAAGCTCAGATATTGCCTAAAAGGTCTTATTAAAAATTTATTGATGACACATTTTATATATATTTTTATAAATATTGTACAAAATTTGTAAATTGTGTGTTAAATAGTTTTGTTAGAGAATTATCAGAATTTTAATTAAAAAATAATTAATTAGTAGTAGCAACTGATTATTAAATTTTGTTAATATAAAGCATAGCTACTACGAGTGTTATTATTTTAAAATGTGTAAAATTTATGAAATTATTTATGCTTTATCACAAAACGCAGCAGCTTCGCCAATTTTCAATTTAAAAATTCCTTACAAGTATTGTTAACGTACATGCATATGTATGCGTACTAAAATGAAAAGTGTATGTACTCTTTACAGTTATTACAAAATGAAAAAAAAAGCCTGCAAACCCTTGCTGTTTAAAAATCTTTGATAAATACGTGACTAACGAGGCAACTGGTCTAAAGAGCCTGCAGCAAGTGATGTAGGCAGCATTTCCTGTCGCCGAAGTGGTACACACACACAAAGCCAGTTAATACATTTTTTGTATATATTTGTAGTTTGTTTAGTGATTGAATATACATACATACAAACGCATATGTGTGCCACGTGTAGACTGATACACAACTCAGTCTAACAGAATTTTAGTTTCGTAGTAAGCATTTTCAAAAATTCTTAAATACAAAAATATGTGTTTTAAATCCTACATTTACTTATGTACATATGTATGTATGTGTACATTAGCAATATGTCGCCTTGCATTTCTCGTATTCTTCGATAGTTCTCGCTGTAATGCCAACGCAAGTGTCAAGTGTTGTATTAATAAAGTTTATTGACAGCCAACGTCTCACGTTTCACTGAAAGGCATATGCACGTCTGTCTATCCCATTCTACCTCATTCACATCGCCATGGCAGCTCAATGCTGTACTATATATAATTCAAATATATGTATGCACGTACATACATACAAAACATATGTATCAATCAATCTCAGGCTCACACTGTAAATTTCTCAAATGCAGCTTTACACTTGACAGCAGCAACAGCGCCCGCATGGCAGTTGTCAACTCATTTATCGCTGACATTTTGCCGATGTTGCAGAAAACGTTCTCAAGTAGAGTCTAAGTAAACACGTAGGTATGTGTTTGTGTGTACATACATTGAGCTTAAGGCAAGACTGTTTTTGTATGTAAATATGAGAGTGTGTGCGTCTGAATAATGATGCGTCAATATTTAAAACTCGCACCAGAGTAGAGCGTAAGTAAGTCGATGAGCAAATAGGCTGAAATCGTAGCTTAAAAAAAAAAAAGAAATGTGCTGCAATCGATTATATTGTTGAAAAGTTGATTCGAAGACATGTATGTGTGTAAGCGGACTTAAGCTTGAATCAGTGTTTTTATTACTATTATTATAAGATGAGTAAACTGAAGGGATTTTCGGCGATTTTTCTTCAATTCGTGTGTGTCTTCATTAAATTTGTTTTCAAATGAGCGCCCAAAAGAACGGGCCTGGGAGTGGCATATATTTTCAGAGACTTTTCCAAGTCGAAATTTTCGGAAACTTATCAAGCAACTACATAGCAGTGTCGTTACATTTTCAAAAAAAATTAAAAAAAAAAATTTTTTAAAAAAATTAAAAAAAAAAAAAAATTTCAAATCCTTTAAAAATTTGAATTAACTCAACAGCAGTTTCTATAAATTAAAGAACTTTCGATATAAATTGTAATTTTTATTTTTTAGTAAAAAAAAAATTCTGTTTTCAAACAAAAATTATTTTTAATTTTTTTAAAATCACAAATATGTTTCTATTAATATTTTATTTGCAATTCTAATAAAATATAAAAATTTTATATTAACAAAATTTTATTTCCTGCATTTAATGTGTCAAAGCAGAAAAGAAAAAAATCATTAAACGAAAATTTTATACAATATTATAGGTTCATATTGTTTAATATCGTCGAATTAAAACAAAAAATAAATTTGCAGTTCCTACATCCGATCTACATACGCACAGAAAACTACAAAAATTCTAGAAAAAAAACCGTCTGCACAATATTTTGCTTAAAATAAAGTGCTTTTATGCGGAAGAAACCTGAAAAGTGCATGAGTGGCAAATGTTCAAAAACTTTGTATTTCTGAAATAAAATTATGAACCTTTCTTTTATGATTATTCTACTCATAAAGACCAACTTTTTTCTTAAATTTCCCCCTACTCACATATTGCTGGCCCTCCTTATAGATGAGCTCCTCATGCTCCAGCAGCAGTTCAACGGCCTCCACAAATTCTGCATTAATGGCATGGAGTAGAGCATCATTCGTTTCTACACCCATTATCACCAACAACTCAACCATTTCGAGGTTCTCATTGTCAATGGCGAGAGTGAGAGCGCGCCGACCCAACGGATCCATGCAATTGATGTTGATGTGGCGCTTGCGATGGGCCTTCTGTAGGATTCTGAAAGTGAAAACCCAAAAGACAAAAGATACAAAAAATGCAAATATAACGCAAGAAAAGAAAGGGTTTTTAATAAAAAAGTTTCATAAAAATGAAGCAGAGCAAAATGAACATCAAAAGTAAAAAAAAAAGCTTACGAAGAATTATCGATAAAATTAACAAACCTAAGAAATAACACAAAATCACGCTTTGTGAAAATAATTTAATCCTTGGCCGCTTATTTTCATTTGCACAGAAATTATTGAAAGTATTACAATTCACCTTCACTTTTTTTCTTTAATTCTTTTTTTTCCGCTTACCTTTTTGCTAAAATCAATGCCGCCAATAAGACGAGTAGAAAATTAGAAAAGCACTGCAGCTTGAAAAAAAAGTACTTAAAGAAACTTTTAATTACCGAACTGGCGCAGAGAGTGAACATGAAAGCAAAAAAAGCCAATCTATGAAGATGTCAAAGCCAATACCAAAGGTGAACAATGCAGGCAATGAAGGTTGACAAGCCACTCATAATTGTCAGAGAATCAAAGAATAACCAATAATGTTGCCAGCATTCGAAAAATAGGAAAATTAAATGTTTATAATCAACTGGCACTTGATGGGGCGCACACTGTCACACTCATTACAAATGAAAAGCCAATAAAAAGGGAGAAAAATGCTTGAACATTAATCCGCAGCCACATTTGTTGAGGAAATTTTTCTAATGGCCAGCAAAAGTTCAATTAATAGAATGTAAATGCGAATTGGATAAGTTGGCAATAACTATGAAGACGCTCAGATAAAAAATTTAACTAAATTGGAATGCAAATTGAGGAAAAAATTATAAAAAGTATTTTAATGTTGCGAAATGAATATATTGATCGTTTAGGAAGCAATAAATTCGCCAGTTGGCGCTCTAATCAAGATATTTAAAGAATATTGCTTGGTGTTGGAAGACCAACAGAGCTCTAAAAAACTCTGCTCTACCTAAACAACTTTAAATACTAATAAAAAAAATTTATATTTTTCTTACAAAACCAATTTAAAAAGCCCTGAAATATCAATTGTAATTTCACAAATCGTTAACACTTCGACAGCAGTACCAAATTCAGTGCTTCAAAACTCAAAACTTCGCCAATCATCGAACACATAAAAATATCAATTAACTTTCGCCAAATTTCGCATTAGTATAATTGTTTTCTACTAACCACAATCATCCACTTCCGCCTGCGCGGCTATGAGTATAGTCTGAGTATGCCACCAGATATTTATTTTATTGAAATTACAATTTTTCCATTAGACTTGCACAGTAAGGTCAATGGTGCACAGTGCGCGAAAGTGCCGAAGTCAATAACAATTATAAAAGTTAAATGGCATAAAATTGAAATTAAAAAAAAATTTTAAATTGAAATGCTATTAATGAATTGGTGGGGCGCAAAAGATTGGTGGGCGTGTGAAATGAATAGCTTAAATTTACGAGTAAAGGCATTACAATAGAAGGGGCGAAGAACTTTTGAATTATGAAATCAATAGGAAAAAAGAGAAGAGTGTGAAAAAATGGGAGGGGAAGGTATTCAAAAGGTTTAAGTGAAAGTTGCGTAACAAAAACTGGCGGAAATTCTACAAAGTGCAGAATTGAAGGAACAAATGAAAATGCGCTATTATTCCAAATGTTTTTAATATAATTTCTCTTTAATATTTAAGCAGTCATAAACATACTCTCAGAAAATGTAGAATTATTTAATGAATTGTATAAGCTGTGTTTTTTTACGGTTGTAGAATTCATAAATGCTTTTGAAAATATTTATAAAATATTCGTCTACATATATTCAAGAAATAATATCCAACTAAAGTTCATTCTGTAAAAAACAATATATAAAAAATTAAAATAAATCTAATTATTTGAAGAAAATATACAATTTAACTATTAAATTAAAAAATTATAATTTTTAAATAATATCATCAGAATATAAAATTTAAAAAAAAAATTTAATTAAAAATATTAAAATTTTAAAAAAGTTAAATTTTGATGAAATTTTTCAATGAAGAATTTTGTGTTTCTAAAATCCTGAATGCTGAAATATTAAAAAAAAAAAATTTTTAATTAAAAACAAAAATCAGTTGTTTTCTCCACATTTTGCTTTGAACATTTTTTTAAATTTTATGAAAGAATTTGAGAAAAATTTTCCATTAGCTGCAAAAAAAGTTTTAAGTTAAAACCGATAAGTCTCAAATGGTAAAAATCTTACTTAAAAAAAAAAAAAAAAATGTGCCAGTCTTTTAAACTTAAATTGAGCAATTAAAATAATTGACGTAAAATATGAAAAGTCATTTTTGATACAACAAAGAATTGCGTACAGAAAAATCGAAATAAAAAAATATAATTTTTCACGCAACAATAATTGAGTTCATAAGTGCAGCGATGCGCTAAAAGCCATCACAACCACAACATCATACAGTAGCAATTACAAAAAAAATAAAAACCAAAAAAATAAAACTTATTGTGGCAAACTTACCAACACGGAAATGCGAATGACAACTTCTGACACGCAAACGGCGAAAGTTGCTGCTGTCAAAAGCAACACATTGCTGGCGAGCAAACAATTAACAAAGGCGGATACACACAAACACTCTCGCAGCCATACAAATTAGTATTTGTGAATACAATAGAAATAAGTAAGTTATAACTAAATGTGCACAATTAATTTGAGTTCGGTATCAAAGCATGAAAAACAAGTAACTAAAAAATAAAATAATAAAAGAGGAACAGTTAATCAAAACTCACAGATGAAAGAAAGGAATAAGCAAGACTAAGTAAATGGGTAAATAATATGAAAACAATCAAAAATAGCGCACAATTAATTCGATAATCGAAAAAATTATATATTTAAATTTAAATATTTTTCAGTAATTTAATTTTTTTAATCTTTTTGTATTACTTTTGATTATTTGCTAAATTATAATTACAAATTAAACTTACTAACTGACCCCATACTAAATTTTTAATAAATTCCTAAAAAAATATACTTTTTGAAATTGAACGAAATCATGTTGCTATTATCAAAAAAAATAATTTTTTTTAAATGTTTATAAGTTTTTGATTAAAAATAACTATTAGGTATATATTGAAAAAGTTAAAAAGTAATAAAAAATAACAAACAAAATACAAAAAAAACTGTTAATAATATTGCATTTAATTATTAGTAAAATTTTTTTTTTTTTTTAATTTTTAAAGAGTCATTTTTAATATCTGCCATCATTTCGAAAAGCTACAAAAACAAACCAAATTACAACATTCTTTTTTATTATTTCATTAATTAGTATTCATCAAAATTAAAGTCCGTAAAAGCCAAACCAGTCTATAATCGGACCGAAAAATAAAATATGAATAAAATTTATTAAAGAAACTAAACATTGAAAAAAAAATAAAAACTATCAAACAATTAATTCCCAGCATTTATTACATAAAAATATTAAATTTTTTTATTATTTTGTCTTGATCAGATATTTTAACTATACAAAATAAGGATTTTTCAAGTATTTTTGATTATGATTTTTAAAGGAATCAAAAAATTCGAATGTTTCATGTTACTAAAAATAAAATGGAACTTTTGGATCTAACAAAAATTTTTTGCAATATTCAAGCCATTAATTAGCATGTAGTATTTGTTTTTTATAGAAAATTTATGAGAAATGAAAATGAATATGAATTTATTAAAAAAGAATCACTTTACCAAAAATTATTCATTAAGACCTGAAGCACTACTTGTGAACTATGTAGAAATTATACGCACCAAGAAAAGTTTTCTCTACGTTACACAAACCCAAATGCATTAACAAACGCCTTCACAACCAATTTCATACTTTTACGCACACACGCGTACTTGAATACATATATATTTGAGGGCTACCACGGCACATATTTACTTTTGTCATCCATCTGACCTTCGACCTAAATGACACGCCAAGCTTGTCGCACTAACTCACCTTCACAGAGCAGCACGGCGTATGAGTGACCACAGCAAGTAGCAGCACAATTATGACCGCATTACCAACAAAATAACAAACAGCCACACACATTTGAATGGTGCACATCAATGCCAACTAAGCGCTGTTGGAGTCGCCAATTTAACACATAAATGAATATGTGAAAACAAGCAAGCTGGACCACCCTCGGCAAGTAATGAACCCTCGCATTGTGTATAGGAATACTTAAACGCATGAAAGAAGACGGAAAAAGTGAAGAGGAATTGGAACAGGAAGTGTAAATATAAAGCAGGAAATGAAACAAGAAATGAATGGTTGACTGAAGAGAGCTACAATAGAGGTTGACAAAGATTGGCCGACAGGCAAACTGCCAAGAAATGCCAACCAAAAAGAAAAAAAAAAGAGACGCTTAAAGAAACAATGAGCTGTGTGAGTCTTGTTGCGCACACACATCCTGGTGCACGCTGACAGGATAACAGGAAGTGTTTGCCGGAACTTGCATACCAACGACATTTCGCATGCAACCATACAGAGCTAATGAATACCAAAAGTACACATACGCACACTGGTGACAATCGGCACTAAAAACTAAATGAAAAGACTAGAGTTTTTGTCAAACCTAAAGGCAAACTTTCAGGCGTCCAACGGTTTGTGAATCTCCATTCGGCGCTGAAAGGAAGATAAGTACGTGTACCAGCCGCACTGCTACCAAAGTAGCCAAAATTTCACTCATGTACGTGGCACTTGAGTGGCGCTCGCTTTTTTTACCACATGAAAATTATTTTTTCCAGCCGAGAGCCTTTAATGTTTATAGGTCCTTTAATATGTTTGTCGGGTAGCAATTTGCATTTATTCATTTGTATACAACTTTGATAGTTCATTAATCTTGGCATACATTAAATGGTTATAAAACAATCCAAGGCAAGAGCGACAAATGTTTCTAAAAAAAAATGTAATCCAAAGGAAACGCCAAAAAAAAAATTTGATTTTAGGACGAGCTTTGGCATTCGTGCAGGAATTGTGCTTAAAATTATAGCTTTTACGAAATAAAGGATATCAGAATATTTAGGAAAGCCGTTGCTCTTTTTTTCAATTTTTACTTCGTTGTTAAATAAATTAGTTAGAAAAAGCTCACACTCTTATTGCAAATATTTGAAAACACTCCTTTTAAAGCACGACATAAATGAGTTAATTTATCACATTTTGAAATTATAAACAGGTGATGTCAGTTCGTATTCACCAAATGACAGACTGTCTTAATTGTGGCATGTCTGTTCAAAGTAGTAAAAAGGGGGCGGAAAGAAGTCCGGGATTAAAAATGTAAATAGTTTGGATTAGATTTGCGTATGTATATTTTTATGCATCATTTGTATACATGTATGTATGTATATGTCTATGAATAATATTTTGTAAACACATGTATAAAAATCAAAAATTTAGAAAGTATAGCCAGGAAAAACTATTAATTTTCTATGGAAGCAATTTGTTAATAGAAAATGTATAGTAACGCTAATATATTCGAATTAGCACACACTCTGGTGATATGTGGGTATGTACATATATGTGCATCTAGATATTTCGTGAAAAAAATACAAAGTCTCTAAGAGACAATTTTGGAGACATCAAACTTTCTCCACTTAAACATTTGTAATTCAAAATCAGAAACAAATCTTCTCTTAATAATTTGCCGACAGCCTGTAAATATGAGACTGGCAGGCTCTAGGTGCGTGCTTTGCTTGGTGCTTTTCTTTCAGAATATCAATAGAATATCTGAGTCAAATGACATTACAATTTGAAAACAGGTTGCCATAGATTTTGGAGAAATATATTAAAACTAGTTTGGAAATGTCACAGGAATATGTTATCTCATATAATTTTTACATAACAATTAAATAAAACTTTAATTAGTATGTTAAAGTTACAACTAAAACTTGTGCTTCGGCTATTAAAATTTTCTTTCTATTTAACTAATTTCTTTTAGGACCTTAGTGGCCGACATGTATAACTTATTGACGACAAAAACATATACCGGGAACATTTTCACATTCAATGGAAAGAAGTGCTAACACGTGATCATCATACTAGTAAAAATTTACGATAATCAGAAATCAGACTGAGAAGCAACATTATCTCGATATTTGCCGTACAAATGCAGCGTTACTAAATTCGCCACGAGGCAAAATAAAATACGCATCAAAAAGGCAATAATTTTATTACTATTTTAGTTTGCTTCTGTAAATGAGGGTAGGAGATTGGGTAACACTGGAAATAAGCCAGCGAGCAATGCCAAAATTTACAGCTATTCGATTTACTAACATCATCTGTATATAATTCCACCATGAATTTAACTCAGAACATCAACGAATATTTTTAAAGGGAATAGTTTATTAAGAAAACCTTGAATTAAAATCCAAAAGTTTCTTCTCTTCGGTGATTTGAGAATGTGTATAAAAATTGTGTAACTTTCATAAAAAAAAATTTTTTTTTTTAATTTTTTTTTTTTTGATGAAACATGATCGTTTTATGATGAAAAATTTTATATTTGGTAAATCATACTCAAATATATATTTTTTTCTATCAATAACATTCACCAATACTGAGGAAATGATAAATCACGCAATATGGCTTGAAAGCTGCGCAGTAGCATAAACCCAACGACATTGTCTAATGGTGACTTTGCAATTACATAAAATTTGAAAGTTTTACTATTTTACGTTGCCTGCTTGTTTTCAATTATATGCAGAATAAACAAATTTAAATATATTATTTGTTTCTTTTTATTTAACTATTTTTTTTTTATTAAAGTTTCGTAAACAATGACAATCAAGAAAAGAAAAATTTCCAAAATCAGTCTGAAGATCTTAAGAAAAATATACTCGCATATTTAAAGAAATTTAACAGCAATGGCAATGTACCTTTTCACGTAGCAGAAATATTAAAAAGATAATTCTGGTAACTTTTCTTGAGAAATTTATTCCAAGTAGTATTTTGACTCTAAAAGTTGCACGTAGCAGGCTCTTCAGAGTGAACAGGAAACTTTTAAATACTTATAACTATTTTATATGAGCAATTATTTTTACTTTGATTTTTTTTATAAATTCAACAACTTTTGACTTTGCAATTACATAAAATTTTAAAATTTTACTACATTACGTTGTCTGCTTGTTTGTTCCTTTTGAACGTATTATTTTTGTTTATTATGCTAAGTACACAGCTCGCAAAAAAATCGAAAATTCCATAAAAAATGGCTCTCAAGAAAAGATAAACAAATTTTCTTCTATAAAAATTTTCTTAAATCAGTCTAAAGTTCTCAAAAAAAGCGTCAAGAAAATAAACAGCAATGGCAGAAATAAAAAAAAATATTTCTTGTGATTTTGCGTTTATTCCAAGTATTTTGACTCTAAGAGTTACACTTAGAATGCTGTTCAGTGTAAACCAGAAGCTTTTAAATAATAATAGTTATTTTATTTACTTCTTGTTGGTTTTTTTTTTATTTCAACATCTTGCCACTGCTGTTATGCTGGATATTTTTCTCAACTCATCGCTTATAGAAGCAAATTATTGAAAGTTTAACATAAAGATCCTGGGAGAATATGGAGCAAGCACATATGCCAGTGGAGGTACTTCTGCACATGAACGCCTGTTACAGCCAACTCACTAACATAAACTCACAAGCGGCCTCTTCAACCTGCGGGCATATATTTTTTTTTTTGCATAACCACAAAGGAAGCGCACAAAGCCACTATCGTTAACCAGCAAACAACGAGTTGGCACATCATTTTGTTGAACTTTTAATAGTTGTTATTGTTGTAGTTGCTGTTACACAAGTGAATTACCTGTCAACACTGCTGCTACAGATAACGTACGAGTAAGACAAGTCAAAGGCAAACAGATGAACAACGCGGCTTAACAAAGAAGCAAATCAAAACGCCAAGAGCGCAAATAAGGCGAATAACAATAAGAATAAATTAAACTAAAAAAAAAAAAACAATTATTTTATATTATGTGCAGAAAGTGACAGAAAGTATGCAACGCTGTGTAAAAGAAAGAAAAGTAAATGAATTACAAAGTCGCTCATACGCTCCGCCGATCTGCAGCCAACAAGGCGGTAAGTGAGCGCGCAATAAAATTAAAGTATACAGCCTCTTTGCTGCGTATATTTATGGTTCAATGGATTTTGCAACACTCCGCGCTTCAATTTCGGTTGTCTGCATTTTGTATGTAAATACTTTCTCAAATATGTATGTACACACTCTTCAACGTTTGCCTTATCCACTTACCTGCGCACATTGCCAATATCACCGCGCTCCACCGCCAACAGGAACTTCTTCTCCTCCAACAGCAATGGCTGTGGTAATCCTAAAGGTAAGCAGCCTTTACGCGCGCCAGACGGCAAGCCATGCCCTGGCGCCTGCACTCAGCCCCAAGCAAATATACAAACACGGCAGATGAGTAACCCGAGAAATTTTTTTTGCAGTCGCAATTGAAGTGATTGTCGATTTTTCGATGACGCATTGGAGAAAGGAAAAAAAAGAAAGAAAAAAAAAAACAATCAAGTGGATTGAGAACGGAAATGACAATGTAATAAGTTTAAGGCTTATTTAAATAAGCGAGGAATATACAACAAGCCGACTATACAAACAACAAATTTTACCAAATTATGTGCAAGTCCACATTGTACACTACAAAGGGTACAAGGAGGATGAAGGCGTGTACATCCGTTAGGCTGTAATCGAAAAAGTGCAAAAAAAAAAAAACAAATTTACAAAAGCACGAGGTTTTTTGAATGTGCATTAAGGATGAAAGATTATGTGCGCGGATCGCATTGCGCTTGTTTGTGCTACAAAAAAAAAGGTGGCCTTTAGGACTGTTTTGGATAATAAATGTGATTTGCTTTAAAGAAGGCTTACTTTTGAGGGACAGGTGTGTAATGAGGTTAAGTGCGCCATTGCCGCTAACTCAGTGCTGTTGATGGTAATGAAAGTGAAATCAGGTGGCTAAATTACATTGAAATGTGTATGCAAAACATATAAAGGCTTGTTAAAGCACTTAGATGAGATGGCTGGGGCGTGAATTTATTATATTTTTTAAATTTATTTTTTTTTTCTTTGTGACGGTTTTCAAGGAGATTACGTAGATGAATGAAAGATTGAATACGAAAAAAGTGGTTTGAATAACATTGAAAATGAAATTTCTTATTCAGTTGTTCGTAACAAAATTTAGCAAAAATAAATGCGAGTACATACAAGCCAAATTGGTCGACTACAGTGGAGGAGAAGCTTAACTAGAACCAACTGCATTCCAACTTTCAGTTCACACAATTTTTGGGATTTGTATTTTTTGCCTAAAGTTAAGTTACTAATTACATTGAATAGGTATTTAATTTTCTTTAAACTATTCACCAAACTTTTTGAAAATGTTTAAGAGTAAGCTGATGATAAGAGTATATTCTGATGATGTGATGTGATATCATATGTTATACTACATCACATGATATCATATGATATCATAATAATTCTCTACTGAAGGTAAGGCACTTGCGTTGTTCTTCAAATTAATACTATTTTTAGTCGAAATTTACCTACAGCGATTTTCGGAAACGAAGTAAAAAATTCAAAATCTAGGAAAAGGATGAAGTGAAACCGCAAACCATGCCCTTAACATCACGCTAAAGTAACGTTAAAAAGAATAATTGATGCCTTTCATCTTATCATTAAAAATATGTAAAATGCGTAAGCAATGTTCCCGAATACACAATCTAAATTAAAATTTTAATGAAAAATATAAGAATTTTTGTGTCACAAAATTTTTTAAAATTTTCTGAAATTTTTTCTTGAAACAATTTTACGAGTAAATTTAAAAGTAAACAAAAAGTGTAATGAATTACTTCATGATTTTTTACATAGTTCATGGTTGCCTTGTCTTCCAAGTTCTACCAGCATGAAATTTTTTAGCTCTAATTTTTCTACATAAATGTACTTAATCAAATTGTATTTGCTTCACTTACAACCATTGGCGTCTTGTTTTGAACACCCACGTTAGTCTGTTGAGTCATTTTTATTCATTTACAATAAATTTAAAGAAGTTTTTCTAAAACCGAAAATTTCGTTTTTTATGAGTATAGTTTTGCTTTGTTGCACTTTGTTGCACTAACTATTAAAAAAAGTAAAACAAAAAAAATTAATAAATACTTATGAACCAGCAAAATGACCTTAAAGCTTAAAGTGAATTAAATATTTTTTGCGTGCTTAGATAAAATATAAGTAATTTTATTTAATTTATTTAGTTAAGAGTTATTTTTCTTCTTGATTATTTTCTTTATAAATATCATAATTTTACATTAGCAATTTTCATTGGTGCGCAGCCAAAAAATTGCTTTCAAATTTGAATGGATATATGGCTCTTAATAAAGTATCGCTCAATTTATATATCCAGAAATGCAGGAACACTTCAGTTGCCACGTTAGAAACTTTTTTAACAACCTCAAGAATCCTGAACACATGTTGTGAGAAAATATTTTAAGTGTCTGCGGCTTAAGTTGCATCACACAAAAAATATTGTTGCAAGGAAAAGTGTATTTTATTCGAATAATAAATATAAAAAAATTGCCATACCAACCAGCCCGATACCGCCAGCTCTTATAACTATCAACAAATTTTATCAAATAAATCACTTTGCTTGCCCCTCAACTTTTGTGTTAGTTTTTTTATTGTTTTTTTTTTAATTTAGAGCTTGTTTAAAACTAAAACTTTTTTCTCGCATGTGTATTTTGAAATAGTTTTTAACTATCAGTGCACACATGCCTGGGTAGATAAATATTTTGCAGATTATTGCTAACTAATAAACAAAAAGTTTGAAAGTTTTAGGAGCACCTTGTTCGCATGTTCGTGCGTGGTTGTCTTTTGAAATGATACAACTAGAATATCTACACTTTGTTGAGCTTTTGAAAACTATTACAATTTGCATTGTAGTCAACGAAAAACATGTTTTTGTTGGTTATTTAATCTGGTTTTTGTTGTGGCAAATATTTGGTTTTCGATGATTTTTTTTCTCACAGAATGCAGTTTCAAATTTGTTTATTAAAACTTATTGCTGTTAGTGTATCTAAAACAAGGCAGTACATTTTTATTTATTGGTGCTGACATTAAAAAAAATTGTTCGCTTTTCTAATAATATTTTGGAGAAGATGTATTTTATATTCAGAGAAGGTAAGTAGTAGCCCGGCTGGCACACTTAAAGAAGGAAGTTATTGATAAGCACAAACTGATAATTGAATAAATATACAAAGTGAGGCTTAAATGAAAATGCAGAGCGGAAAGAGTCTCTGTGAAATTAATTAAAGTAAGAGAAGAAATAGAAAATTCGCGCGAGGCTATTTATTTAGTAGCTTTGTAGGCTTGACATATGAAAAATATCGGTGTTTGAAAGAAAATTGTAAATAGTTTACATTTTCAGAGTCATTTCTTGACGGTAGTCTAAACGCATATTGAAATAATTTGTCAACAGGCGAAATCGAAAACAGCACCAAAAATTGATGTGGTACTCAAACTGTAACTCAATAAAAATATTTGGTCAGATTTGTTTATTAACAATTGCTATCGAAGTTATCAATGTTTGGCAATTTTTGTAAGTTTTTTTTATTAAAAAAGACAGTTACAAGTTATAAGATGGTCATATATTTACTTCAATAAGCTTCTTTAGAATTTTAAAAATGTGAGAGAAAAGGCTTTTAGTATATTTCTGTTTTTCCAAAATGACCAATAAATCATTAAATTTTTTTGATCAATTCATATTGAACTATATTATTGATCGTATAGGTGCTTCTTTAGGTCAATCTTACACTGATTTTCAAACTTTTACAGTGTTCGGTATTCAATTCACTTAATAATTGATTTAATAAAAATGTTAAAGAACTTCAAATTGTTTCAAACGTTCCCTGTAAAAAAATGTTTGTACCACAAGAAAACCTAAGCACAAAACCTTAATTCTAAACGAAATATATAAATATTCAGCAAATCAAAAATGGGCTGCCAGTTTCACACTAATCACTTTAAAAAATACACATTTCAGAGTAAATTATAAAGAAATATTTTCTTATATCTTCATTTCACGATTTTTCTGTAGAAAAAAATATAAACTAAGATGTAACATAAATATTTTTTTTTTTTTTTCATAGGCGCTTATTCTTTAACGACCGTTTAAAATTTTCACACTACTTAATCTGTATTTATTTCATTTCATTAAATCCTCGCTCTTTGTGTATTCACAAGCGCATTGAATTTTAATCAAATCCCACAAAGCGCTCCTAACAGTTGTCAGCTCTTCGAACCTGTTCTGGTGCATTCAACATTTGTATGGATGCTACCCTTTGCATTTAAATGCAAATTCGCTATGAACTCCTTGTGAAATGTATGCACTCGTGTTTTGTAAAACACAAAGTTGTCATACCTTAAATACCGTGGCGAACATAAATAAAATATGTCAACGTAAAAACGCTCGCGCAAAAACGATTTCATGACCAAAAACACAAAGCCAAGCTGGCAAATGTGTAAATTTGATTTATACCTCCCTACTCCTTCCCCTTGCTCATCAACTCATATGAGTTTCGATTGCATGCCACAAAGCACGCGCTGCCTCGCCGATGAACTTTCGTGTAACTTTGCAAAATTGCACCGACGAGAATTCGAAAAAACAAAAGTTGAAGCCATAAAAAATGAATGCCCTCCACAAAGCTCACGCTGATAGTGCGATGATACTCGCAGTTATTAAAAGGCAAACAAAAGCGAAATATTCACACATATCGGCAAATATATTTATATACACACATGAAACACAAAAGGAAACATGAAAAAGCAGACTGACTGTGGTAGTGAGAGTGTGTAAGGAGTTGCTGGCTGGCGTGGTTGTCCATTGCAAGTTTAAGTGCTGAGTTGAGAGTGTATTGGTTTGGTTTTGGGATTGTGCATCAATATACATTCGCTAGACTCTTCTGAAAGCAGGTTGCGAATTACGAGCGGCGTTTCAGTAAATTTCATGCAATTTAAATGAATGCCGTTGTTAAAATCATTTTCGGTTTTTAAGAAAGACATAAATTCGAAAAGCAGTGCAAGACATGTTTTGTGCAATAGAGTTTTCAATATTTACACCTCTTTATTTTCTAAATAAATTCAACATTTTTTTTATATTCTCTTAATTAACAAGAAACTGGCATACCTAGTGAAGAACTTTCTTTCTTTCACAAGAGAGTGAAAGACCTTAATTAAATCTTCATTAGAAAATTATTGAACTGTCAATCAATATTAACTTCAGAAACATTTGCTTTGTTCGCGAAAATCGACAAATAAAACGTTATCGACACACATATTTATCGATATTTTTCTCCCTATCCACTTTGAAAATTGTTCACGATAATTGTCGCACCTTTAAGATTATCGACATCAGTTATCGATACTAAAACGCTGCAAATATAGCTATAAAACATGTTTTACATATAACTGATTCGTATTCTCTAATGTTTATTGTCTGCGTTTATCGATAAATTTATCGTATAGGCGAATGTATCTCATTTTTATTATTTTTTTTTTTTTCGAGGTACAAAGTTTCAATTAATAGACATTGAAAGGTTTAGAACTTTTAGTGCATCGTTTCTTATAAAATATTAACCGCAATTCGAGTCTGTTTAACTTACAAAACATTTCATTTGCTTACGGAAAAAAAAACTTTTAGCAATTTTCTACTTTGTTACCGGAACAAGTCAGACTTATATCAAACGAAATATGGAGAATATTAAATGCTGATGCAGCAATTGGCATAAACTTTAAAAAGTTTATAGATTGCTAAAAAATATTTAAAAAAAATGTTTAGTATGTTCTTACTCAAATTTATTTATTAACTCAGTAATTTTATTTTTATTTATTTTGCTCTTAACTAGTTTCGACTAACTTTTCCTATGCGAGAAGGTTTTTCCCGCCGTAACAAAATCTGTCGCCTGTTCACAACTCATTTACACGAATTTTTTTCTTTTCTTTTGCGTTTCTATTTACGACACGTTGTCAACGTTACACTTAGTCTAGCGGCTTTTTTATACATATGATAAACCCTTTTTGTTAATCGCTGAAAAATTTAAATTAAGACGAAAAGTGTTGCCATTTTGCGATTTTTTAATAGTTTTATGGCGCTGCTGCGGTCTTTGTTTTCCCCATAGACTAAAGCATTTATGCTGTGCACGGGATTAGTGTTGTTGTTTATTGTTTTACATTTTTATTCATTTTTCAAAACAATTATTCGAAAACGTATTTAAATTTTGTATCTTTATTGCCATAATAATATGTTGCAAGGATTATGCCGAGATATTGTGCATTCATTCCCTGTCAAACATTTTTTTTCTCTCTTTGCAATACCGAGACAATGTATGTACATACATATGTGCATATTAATAAATATAAGAAAATACCAAACAACTGTGAAAACAAAAATTTTATTTTGAAGTATAGTTAGTTAAAAAAAAACTGTGTTTACACGAAAAGCATACAAAGCCAATTTGAATTCCTGATTCTCTTATAAATGCATGTTTGTACATATTTACATTCAGAACTCCGAAGTCTCTTTGGTTTGCTTTCAGGTTTGTTATTAACCAAACTTTAAATCACTTCAATGGAGACGATTTTTCCCAGATTACTGGCAAATTTATGCGTCCACTAATAATATTTTTTAAGAGATTCCGAACGTAATTTTTACTTTTTTTATGGTGAAAAACTTGGCGCAGACGACATACATTCGAAAATTTACATTGAACAAAAAATTATAAAGATATTAAAATATAAAATAATATAATAAAAATATATAAATAATTTCTTTTTTTGTTTGTAATTTATTATCGATATGTATTGGCAGTGCATATAATAATAATCCTGTTGGAGGTGTACATATTTTTCTTCACAAAACAATACAACACAGCACTTTTATTTATTTACAAAAGCTCAACATATCTCCTTTTCATACACAGAAAGCCTAATATAAATTGGCATTCAATTTTATTTTACATCGTTTGGCTCACCTGCTCCATTTTTGAACGGACAAAATTGTGAAATTTTTCTAAACGTTCTGGCAGTATCTTCATTTTAGGTTTTCCTATGTCTACGCTACGATTACAATAATAACAACAAAGGTCACAAAAGAGCTGGAAATAGTTGAGTGTGAAAATTTTAGAAATAGTATATCAAAAGATTAGAAACTGCTGCAGCTCCACAGTAGCGCAAAATAATCAAAAAACTTCCTATTTTTATTACTTTTGATGACTTTTTTAATTTTTTATTTAATAGAATAGATATTATTTTCCTTTAAAAATTAAGTATTTATTATATAGTTAATATAATTTTTTAATTATGAACATTAACCAATAAGACTAAGTCTGCAAAAAATTAAAACTAAAAAAACATTAATTGATATATTACAAAACCAACAAAGAAATATTTTATAACTATATTTTATTTTATTTTACTTATTTATTTTATTATTTTATTTATTTTATTTATTTTATTTATTTTATTTATTTTATTTATTTTATTTATTTTATTTATTTTATTTATTTTATTTATTTTATTTATTTTATTTATTTTATTTATTTTATTTATTTTATTTATTTTATTTATTTTATTTATTTTATTTATTTATTTTTTTTATTTTATTTATTTTATTTATTTTATTTAGTTTATTTATTTTATTTATTTTATTTATTTTATTTATTTTATTTTATAAATTTATACGCACAATAAATAAACTTTCAAGTAAAATTCTATTACCAACAAAATTTAAAAATAACTGTAACAAAAACCTTCCGATAATTATCTGAATTAATTCAAAATTTTTGATTTGAATTCCAATTTGATTATTTTAAAATACATTTTTTAAACAAAAATTAAACTAATTGGAGTATAAGAAGAAGAAAAATTCAAAATGGCATCCAAAAACCAATTAAGAATTTTTCTACCGTTTTTTTTTTTTTAATTTTTAACAGTACTTTTTGTAAAAAATATCTGCGCTCCATTTGATATCAAAAAAAATGTATATTAAAAAATTAAAACTTATTTATTATTAAGGTTTTTTGCTTATCATTATTTAGAAATATTTTCGAATAATTTTAAAACTTCTTTAACTAAAAAACCTTTGTTTGCTATTAATTTAATTAGTGAACACCAAAAAAAATATTTTCGCACCAATTAGTAAACCGAGAACATAATTTTCACTTAATAAAATTTTTTTTTAAATAATTTTTAATTCATTTTTTTATATAAACTTTTTTTTTAGACGCATTTAATTAATTTTTCTTTTTTTTGCAATTTTGTAGTTACTAAATTTGAAACTGATTTCATCACTTTAAACACCTTTCCAATTTTGTTGTTATATATCATCATTACCTTCTTTTTGCTGAGGTCTTTTTCATAAACTTATCTACATATACTTCTATGTGCACGCATACATACGTACATATACTTATTAGTGTTAGTCACTTTTGCACTTAAACTTTTATTACATTTAAATTTTTTCTGATATACATCAATTTTTTGTAGTTTTCAACACTCAAACGCTACATTGAACGCAAAGACTTCATCAACACTTCCGTACGCGCGCACAGCACAACGATAACAACAAAAAACACGACGAGTTCTTCAACTACCGCGCGACACTTCCGCATCAGCAGCTGCAGCCCTTTGACCACCGTTTCCCAAATATTTTTCAATTTTTTTGTTATCCGCGTTTCGCTTACGGCTGGAGGAGTGCTGCGCGACTCGCGCCCAACGTTTGGCGCTGGCAAATAATATAGCGCTCGCAAATAATATAGCGCTCCTTATAACTTCTGTATAGTACAAAAAAAATTCTGTATTTTGTAATTTTTTTTTTTTTTTTTTTAATATCAAATACTTATCAGCTGCCAGTGGCCACTTGCGCGAAAATACCGTTGCGTTTTAAGTGCGCTCGCCATGGGACGCTGAAATTTATATACGCCGCTCTATCACCACTACCAATGGCACAGCAACAAAAACAATACAGCAACGACCGTTGCGTTGACAGACGAATGAGCCTAATTTAATTAGGCTAAAACGTTAAATATTTGCTGTAAAACGTGGTGGTGGTTAGGTGAAAAGTAGCTGAAGCGAAAAAAAACAAGCACACAAAATTATGTATTTCCTATGAAAAGGCAGCGATGATGGCTATCAATAGCGCGATGTACAATTGTCAACAAGCTGACTGGCGAGAAGACAAATTGCTGAAAATGTATGTACATACACGAAATGTGCTTGTGTATATACTTGAATAGGAGTGTATTTAATTTTGCACACATATGTAATTATTTGTTTGTATGTTATTACGCATGACATATGTATGTACATATGAATTTGTCAGTCATCATCATAACGCAGCATGACAGCGCCTACTTACATATGGCGTGCGGCGACGCTGCAGAATTCCAGTAGTCGCATTTTAAGCGCCAGCGACAAGTTTATAAGGTAACTAATGTGCTCAACAAGTGTGATATAATTGTGATGTAAAGAAAAAAAAAATACGTATTAGAGTCGCGCTAACTGATTGTATATTTAGAACTCCTGAAATAATATAGTGCAAGCCTGAAATATTGCTTGATTAGTTATTGCATAGTTTTAGGCACTAAACGTTACAATATATGAATTTAAAAAAAAGTGTACAAGAATATCTCTTCTCTAGTTTTAAAGAGTGTTACATATACCGACTAAACACATGCAGCCTTACAACCACGCTCTTCACAAAGCTATTATCATAACTATTTTCATAAGAACTACGCCTAAAAGTATACCGCAAAAACGTGATACCTTTATATATTTTAATAGAAGTGTTTTTAACGATATAATTTTAGGCGGAATGCTCCATATTCAACCGAATATTTCGTCAAAATATTTTAAAATATACTTTGTCGTGACTACATTTTTTTTGGCATTTTTGTGACATCAAAATAATCCATTAATTTACCATTGCATGTTTGTCATTCCAGCAATAGTTGTATACTGGGAAGCACTCTTAGATACAAATTAAAAAATTCAACTGTTACTTGAAGGGCCTTAAAAAAATTTTTTATAGAGTTTTTTATATTTAAAAAAAATATAAACAAGTTAACATTTTTTTTAAATAAAATTTTTTCACAATTAAAAAAAAATGTTGATCATGCGTTTATTTTAAAAACAAAGAGAAAACAAGAGCCAATAAAAATTTTAAAATTTCGGGACAATCTGAAGCTTATACATTGAATAAAATTCAGTTGGCTACAAAGTTGTATTTTCAAAAAAATTCTAGGAATAAATAATATGTGAACTTCAAAGAATTTTGACAAAAATTTTTTTTAAAGAATTTAAAAGTTTATATGATTTTTTTAAAAGCAAAATAAAATTCAATTGGCTAAAAATTTTATTTTCAAAAAAATTCCAGGAATAAATAATATGTGAACTTTAAAGAATTTTGGCAATTTCTCTTTCCCACGTATTTTCAAGTTTGTATGATTTTTTTTAAAAGCAAAATAAATCTGTTTTTTTTTGGCTGTTAGATGGCTTTTAAACAACTACGAGAACATGCGTAAACACAAATACACGAAAATACATAAATGTTGAACTTTTGCAAAGCCAACAAAATCTATTTCTTGCTCAACCGAAACTTGCCACAATCTTTCTTTAATTTATAAAGTAGTTGCATTATATTTATGTTAGCAAAAACAAATGAAATTTTAGTGACAGAAAACAGAAAATAAAACCAAAGGCTACAAGCTACGCAAGTATTTGAAACAGTAGTTGACTGCTGGCTGCCATCCTTGCAGCTTATCAACATAACAATAACAATGAAGCGAAACTGCAAATACAGCTGAAATCTAAAGCCACAACGCCACTCAAAGTTGCAACAGCAAAGGCAAAAGAAGAAGTTCGAAGGCAAAAGACCAGCAACAGAAGAAGGCAAATGCACGCAAGCTGTGTAGCAATGCAACCGAAAGTAACGTGGTTTAGAAATTTTTTAGTAGAAATCCTCAACAGCGCAACGCAATGAAGACAAAGTCAAGGAAGAACAAGATGAAAGAGCAGAAGAAGCCATAACAAAGTAATCCAACGCTAATACGAGGTTAAGAGGCAAGTTTAATACGGTAGATCACACACAAATACACACACACACACACACCGAACTGCCGCTGGATGCACTTATGCATAGAGAGAATATTGTTGTGGCATGTTGCAAGATTCGAGCTGAAGAGCACTTGTGGCACATATGAAATATATGCAATTGGGGTAGTTGACTGAGTTATTGGTATTATTACTTAGCAAGGAGGATTACGTAAGCACAAGCTCGAAGACAAATGTGTAAAGTGGAAAGTAGGGAAATTCAGTTGGTAAACAAGTTGTGGAAATATGCATTTCGAGGAGGACAAAAATAAAAAAATTTTTATATGTTTATACTTGTATATAAATAAAGTATTTTTATGACAGTAAAAAGATTGACAGATAATGGTAATCAATGGCTGGGTAGTGTGAGAAAAGTATATAGAAATAGCGCATATTTATTTATTTATTTATTTAACTTAGTCTTTAGTTTAACAAAACATTACAGACTATAACGATTATAAAGTTTGCTTAGAACTATTAAAAATAATTTATAAACTAAAAAATGGAGTTCAAAAGATTCAAAAAAAACGATCTTGCGACTGAAAAGTCGATCGTAACAGCATTACTTGTACTAGTAAATTGTCGAGTGGCACGCGAAATCGGGGCATTGATGGCATATAGTGTTCTAGCATTATCACCATAAAATGGTAAAAATGTTCGAAGGGTTCGCTGGGGAACATTAAACCTAATCTTTTCCAGCAAATAAGGGCAGTCAACAACACCTTTTATAATATTGTAGGGGAAGGATAGGCTCAGTATAGATCTGCGACTTTCTAAAGATTTAAGATTTATTAGCATGAGGCGAGAATGATATGATGGTATCGGATCAACAAAGTTCAAAGATCGAAGGGCAAATTTAAGAAATATTTTTTGAACACGCTCAACCCTATTTAAGGCAAGCTGGTTATATGGCCTCCAGATGAAGACAGCATACTCGAGGTGCGACCGAACAAAAGAAGTATACAATAACTTCAAGGTGTATGGATCTGAGAAATTCAAGGTATTGCGTCTCACGAAGCCTAACACAGAGTACGCCTTTAATATTATATGATTAATATGCTTATTGAAAATAAATCGTTCATCAAACACTACTCCAAGGTCCTTTATCTCAGTCACACGCTTCAGGACGTAAGACGAAAACGAGTAATTGGTAGGCAGGACATTACAAATCTTAGAATAGCTTATCTGTGAACACTTATTAAGGTTAAGAGGTTAAGATTATTAATATCAGCTTGGAGGCTGAGTGCATCAGCTGAGTTTTTTATTGCGGAGAAAATTTTTAGATCATCTGCATACAGCAAAAATTTAGCGAAGGAAAAGCAACTAGTAATATCGTTAATAAAGAGAATAAACATAAGTGGACCTGAAATGCTACCTTGCGGCACCCCCGAAGAAGGGACAAAAGGGGTGGACGTCACACCATCAATAGAAACAACGCAACATCTATGCCGCAGATATGAGTCCAGCCAACGTAAGAAAACTGAATGAAAGCCAAAACAAGCTAACTTGTGAATTAGAACATTATGTGATACTTTATCAAATGCTTTTGAGAAGTCCGTAAATATGCAATCAACTTGAAAACCTGACCGGAAGGCGTCAAAACAGTATTCACTAAGAAATGATAGAAATGTAGCTTTAAATTAGTAAAAAAGCGTGACTTAAAGACGCTACATTTTAACATTTTATGCTAGCAGTCCTTGTTGTGAATAGTCGATAGAGAGTAGCAGGAATTTGTTAATTCAAGCTGTCGTACTTTTGCCACCATAATTGGCGTTCAATATTCCATGACTTTGTTCAATTCGGTCTTTAAATTAAACAGAAATTCACTTTAAGCTACAAGTTCTGTTTTATTTTTATTTATTACGAGTATTTCATTTAAATTTAATATAAAATCAACAAAGTAAATAGTATACCAAATACACTAACTAAACTTATGCTCTTGAATACTGTAGCAAAACCTATTTCAAACCAACATTCAATGCACAAAATCGAACCTCAATTCAGTCTGCGGTTGAATGTTAATTTAATCATGATTATCCAATAACATTAGCAAAGCTTGTGGCTTGTGCTTGTGCTTACTTGTTTGTTTGTTTGCATTAATTTCAAATTGCATTTACACTATATTCGTATGCATTGACTTATTTGTATTAGCATTTAAGCAGAGTTGTTGGTTTGAAGGCAATAACGCAGTTGGAAGAAAGGAAATTGCATTTTATAACAAAAGCTGTACGAAGTGATATTTTAATTAAAACTTAAGAAATGTTTGTAATTAAATTTTGAATGCATTAATATTTGATGCAATTGAATGGAGAGTGCTTAGTTGAGCTTCAGCATTGAATTTAAGGTATTATTTTATTTCACAATTAAATTTTAAAGACGTAAATGTCTTAAGCAACTTATATTGTTTAAGCATTGCAAATTTATATTTTAACGAGTATGATAACTTTAAAACATGTTAAGCAGTAGTTTCAACGATTTCTTTTAATTACTCATTTTTATATTCATACGTGCAACAGTGCGTATACGTAATTTCTTCTTACACTCGAGCACTTATTCATATCTCACTCATAAAAGCAAGATTTTGTTTCTGTTTTAATAAGCTGATTGCTATCCAAAAAACTCTCGTAATTATCTCACATAAAAAGTTAAAATCAAAGTCTCCAAAGACGCTTAAACTTTTTTTTATGTCCACGAGTTTGGGCCAAAATTTCAGTTGATTGTTTGTTAAAAAGAAGAAAAAAACTCTTCTATTAAAGAAATATTCTGTTATTTACAGTTTAAAAAAACTAAAGAGCAAAACATTTAAAAAACAAAAACCTTATTTTTTAAACTTATATATTTAATAATAGAACATAGGAGATTTTTTTAAGTCTCAAAAAAAAACTAAACGAACTTGTCTTTTTAATGATCCAATTGTAGATGTAGACTTTGGAAAGTTATTCTAAAAAATTATATTTTAATAAAAAAAAATTGCTGTTCAGAAACAAAAAAAATTAGTTCATGAAAAGTCCAAAAATTTTAAGAACGAATACCTTAAATTAAATGTTGTACTAAAGATTTCAACTCTGAATTATTGAACTAAATTTTGGGAGTGACTAATTAGGGTTAAAAGTTATTGACTCTCCAGCACAACTAAAGATCAGTTTGATGATCAAATTCATATGATTTTTTATACAACATACATATTTTTTAGCAACACAAATTGTACTGTTCCTGTACCAAAAAAAAATTTTTTTTTTCAAAAAAAAAACTTGTGGCTTGTGCTTACTTGTTTGTTTGTTTGCAGTAATTTCAAATTGCATTTACACTATATTAGTATGCATTAACTTATTAAAGAAAGGAAATTGCATTTTATTTCTATTGGGCATCCCTTCTGAGCTCTCTTACCTCGCACTTATACAAATCCTCGCAAAATTACGCAGCGAAAACCTTGAAATTCTGCACAATGATGCGTTCACATTATGAGCTGTTGCGGTTAGTTACACGCAATTCGCCTATTGATTTGTTTGAACATTTCCAGTCATTCTACTTACATATTCGCATTCGCTTTTTTTTTTTGTTTTCTGCAACTTACATTATTTTAAAAATATCATAGTTGCACAAATGCGCTTAAATGCTCGTACTATGGCGCAAGCGAATGGCCTCCGCAAAGCGCCTTTACGTTAACAATCTGTGGAGAGCGGGGGGTGCGAAAACTGACAAACAACAGCAACAATTAAAAATAAAAACGAAAATAAATTAGCAATAAAAAAAAGCAGCTAACAATAGTATTCTGAATGCTCAAGAAATCACTGCAGATGACAAAGTGTTGAACACATTTCCGTTTTCAATGCGTTTTCTTGGTTATCAACTCGCAACGGGTTTTGGCTCTTTCACTCTCTCAAGTGCACGGCCATTGGCCGGTGGCGGCTTAGCGAATTTATTACGACTTCTTAAATTACAAACAGGCACTTATTTATTTATTTTATAATTTTGCTTTGCCTTTTTTCCTTTCTTTGCACTTTTTGTAAGTTTTTTTGTTTTTTTTTGTTTTTTTTTGCTTTCAACAGTCTGCGTGTTCACTGTCCTCTAATTTATTTAACATTTTTAGTTGTTGGCTACTTGAGGTGGTGTTCTTCTTCTTAATTTCCCAACTGGCAATGGTAATGGCATTAAATCGTCACTAGAATATGACTGTTAGGCAGCAACTAGAATTACTTTGTAGTTGCTTTTTTCCAGACTTTCTGCAGTTCAAGGTAATTATTCAATTTGCGTTGAGACTGGCAGACGTCGGTCGACCTGCGAGTCAACTGACGGTGAGTGCAAATGAAGGTGAGGACTTACAAAGTCAATGCAATGTGCTTTAAAGCGCCGCGAGCAGCTACTGGATTTGTTTCAATTGCTTTGTAATTCTTTTGATTAATTCTTAACTCTTCCAATTAAACATTTAACTTGGTTGAAAATTTGTTTCAGTCATTTTATATTTGTGCGCTCTGTCAGTGAATGTTCGCGGTTAAGGCAAAAAGTGTGCGAAAAATAATTGAAATTAAAAGAATGAAATGAAAATTCATCACTAAAGAAATAAGACCTTTGCCAAGTTACTTTAAAAATAAAAATATAAAGCAAAAGAATTACAGTATTTAATTAAAAAAAAACTTTGCTCACATATTCTTATTAAAAGTTGAAATATGAAAATATATTTGTAGATTTTTTATAATACGAGTATTTTACAAAATTTTAAATTTAATCAACATGCAATTAAAAAAAAATGTCCTTATAGTGCATACCATAATTATATGACGCTTGCATTACCGTACTTAGATTTTTGTTTTACTTCTGTTTAATTTCTTATATTTTCCAACAAATAAAAAGTTCATTGATAAAAATGTTCAACTCGTCAAAAAGAGTTCAACCAAAAAATTTAACCTCTTTCACAGGATTTTTGGAATAATTTTGAAAGTGTCGCAAAGTATGTGAAAAGGTTGCCACAAACAACGGTAAATGTATAAGAGTTTCTATAATATTAAACTCTATACTAAAAAAATTCAAAATTTATTTTACATAATTTTAAATTTATATGTTTTTTTTTAATTATTTTAAATTTATCTTAAAATTTGAAAAGAAAATTTATGTATAAGGCGTTTAAATGTTTTATAATTGCAAAATGTAATAAATAAAATAAAATAAAAATGAAAACAAAAAGTCAATATGTGGCTGTCATATAATTATGATGAGCAGTTTAACTTCGTCTGCATGTATTTTTAACACTTTTATTACGAAATCTTCCAATTTTCTTATTTTCACTATGTTTAACAAAACTTATTATATTTTTTTCTAAAGAGCATTAAACGGACCCAATCTATTACCGATAAGCGAACACATGGTTGACAACGTGCCAACAAAAATTAATAAAATAAAATTATTCTATCGTCATTTCCTTTAATTTTTATTGTATTTCTTTATTGGTTTCTGTGCCAAAAATGTTCGCTTAATAAGGTAAATATACTTTAATTTTGATTTTCCGATGAATAGATAAACTGTTTGTAATTTGTAATTTATAATTTACAATTTTATGTTATAAAATAAAGTATTTTAAAAATCTACTGCAGATTCCACGCATCGGACAAGTGAAAAATATCGTTTTTCATTTTCTTTGCTTTATAATTTTCTTAATGTTTTTCATTCTTTGCATTGGGACTCCACCTTTATTTCGTCTTGTTTCTCCCTTAGACCAATTTTAATCTTTCATTATTCTTTCCGTGCATTGACAAAATGTCGAAGGCATGCCAGTAATTTTTTCACTGCCTTAATTGCTGCCAAAATGCTTCGAATACCACAAAGTCTTTTACTGCAGCTAGAAAATACCAACAGCTGTGTGAACATACGAGTACATACGAGTATATTTCTCCATGCGGTGCACAAGCATTAAAACGTTTTCGTCTCACATAACCTTGTCCTTGGCCTCAGCGCGGTCATTGAACAAAGAATGTCATTATTATTTTTGCATTTAATTGCAAGCAGCATATTTTTACACGCTAACGCCCGCATGCACGCTTGAACACTCATTGTACTTTGTGCTTTTATCGCTGAGAAATTAATAGTCGAGAGGATCGTACGGCTGGATGTATGTAGGTGCCATAGTGTCTTAGAGCACTTGAGTTGCTGAAATAAAAGATCTAATTTATTATGTACGCGCGATTGTTCGCTCAGAAAAACAATGTTCAGAAAAATCATAAAGCTGCGATATAAACTATTCTCAAGAGGTTTGGCATTTTAATGTTGGAGCGCTTAAAAGTAACTTTACATATCATTAAGCTATAGAAAGCTTTTAGAGTTTTGAAATATCACATCTTGTCGTGAACTTGATGTCGAGTTCTACTTTTCTTTTGTTCACTTTTACGGCACATTTTCGATACATTTTCGGTAATCTTTTAGTTCGGGACTTTTCGGATTTTTTTCAAACTGAATTCTTAGCTATTCCCCTAAAAAACCTGAACTTACCAATATACTGATTCCACGTAAGTCCCCAGCAAGTTCCCCTTAATCTAGTCACAAAATCGTGCTCCACAAGGCGGGCACGCAACAGTCCCGAAAAAGTACTCAACTGATCCCAATCAAATCCCGAGTTGATCCCGAAAAATCAAGAACTAGTCTCAAAATTGTGTTGTTCCGAAAACGAGCTCAACGAATCCCGAGAAAGTCCCGAGCTGAGTCTCAAAATTGTGCTCTGCAAGGCCCGCCTATTAGTTCCACAACAATCCCGAAAAAGTACTTAACCGATCCCGATCAAATCCCGATCTGATCCCGGAAAACTCTTTATCGAGCCTCAAAATCGTGCTTTACAAGGCGCGTCTATTGGTTGCGCAATAGTCCCGAAAAGGTGCTCTACTGACCCCGATCAAATCCCGAGCTAATCCCGAAAAACTCATGAACTAGTCTCAAAATTGTGTTGTGCAAGGAGCACCTATTAGGACTTATAAAGTTGTTTCCCTTTATAAGGATTACGAAACGGCTAACACAAATATCTTTGAAGGCTTGAAGTATTTATTTATCTCGCTGATTTACTACTAGTATTTTACAAAAATAATTAATGACTGTTTTTTATTAATTTCTCTTATAATAGCTAAGTCTCTGTTAGAATCGAACTGACTAAAATCGAAAACATTTCTGAATGGACTTGAAAGCCTTAAATTACGCTTGAGAAAAAAATAATTTCTAAAAACATTTGTACTTTTTTAATAAAATGTAAAAAGTTAATTATAAACTACGCCATTTTTTTTTTAAAAGTCTGCATATCTGCGAGAGAAAAAAAAACGTTAAAAATTTCATTTTTTTTTCGCTTTAGAAGTCTCACAATTATTAAAGTGCAAATCGCTTCCCATTGCCACCGGAAGTACCTTAATTGCTGATTTATTATTCAATATCATCGCTCCAGCTACAAATATGCATCTAACGCACTTGGGTTAATATCCTGTTTAAGGTCGCATATCCGGTTTGTAAAGCGTGTATTAGTTGGCGCAAAGTAGGACATACATATACAAAACAAACAAAGGATGGAGTAATATTGTAAATGAACTGCCAACTGAAGACATGAGCGAAGGATAAAAGACTAATGTATAAATAAATAATTGCGTTTCGACACTGAAATACACATGGAAGCAACAAACGTTTAACAGCCAATTTTCCAAATCTTGCTTAACACATTTTACTCCGACCAACTTTTGGATATGCAAATATAAAAGATTTCAATTTAGAAGCATCACCTTAGCAGTTTCTTCCTATTCATTTGCAACACATACATATGTATGTATGTATGCATTTATGTTTCATGTTTTATTATTTGTTATCTCACACACATTGCAGGAAACCAAATAAATAAAGCACCTAAATCAATTTGCTGTAAATTGAAGATCATACACAGGAGCACAGTGAGAGCGAAAGAATTTCCAAGTATTTAAGCACAAAGGTAAAATCTCGCTTTATATAACGATGTGTGTGTATACGAAACATTTTTTTTGTTGGCACTTTTATTTATTATATTTGCCTCTGATTTAGTAGTTAGCTGTCGACAAATTTACTCAGATCTTCGTTGCACCACAATTTCCATACTTACGCTCTTATATTCACTCTACTTCTTTAAATGTGTACATACACACTTGCATATACACTTTCAGAATATCTTTACTTATACGTTTCTTATACATATAAAACACACACAGCTTGTTTCATATGAAAAGCATACTTTGAGGCGTTGAAGCCTTAGTTGAGCGAGCTCACATGAGTTTCGCGCTTACACCTTGAAAATCTTTACGGCAGCTTAAGTGCTCTGCAGTCGAAGCGTGTGGTAAATATTTTCGAAACAACCAAGGCATGGCGCTTGTGTTTAAGGATTATGTGTATGTATGTGAGTGTAGGAGCGTGACGACATTCACTCAGACGGCCAATGTGAAGCTTGTAGCCAGCGATGTATGAAAATCTCGTCTGATGCTTTGCTACTTTTTTTTTTACATAGCTTTATCATTTTTATGATGAGAAATAATAAGAAATACTCTTAAAATTATTAAGTGCGCTCTTGTTCTTGTTGTTTCACAGCAAGAGGAGTTGAGATTTTAAATGTCGTTACAATCCACAGTCTCGCACCGACTTTATTCGCAAATTTTTCTTTAAAAAAAATCTAATATTTTTGTGAATTTTTTGTGCTAAAGTATTAAATACTTAAAAGTTTTTTATTCATGCTTTTAATTTTATATTATTATTTTTTTATTAATTTTATAAGGAAATTATCTTATGAATTGTTGATTTTTGTTGGATCGATTTTCCGTCAATTATTTGATTATTAATCATAATAGTAATCCCTTTACTAATTGAAAATAATCAATTTATAATCACGATGGCGTGACACTAATAAAATCAAAAGAGAAATTTTAGTTTCATGTTAAAATAGTTACATATATTTTATATTTTAAGTAAATTTTAATAACCAACAAATTTTTTGATGTTTTTTTATATTTTTTCAATTTTTTTATTTGATATTTTTGGCATGTATAATTACTTTTGATTATTCACTTAGTTTTAAGAGTTTTATATTAAAGTTAATAAGAAATTTATATTTTTAAAATAGTCATGTAATTAACAGTAATTATAATTAGATATAATAAAAAATCGATCGTCTTTATTTAAATGTTTACTAATGGTTTAATTATATTTATTTCGACTATTTAAGATTTTCATTGATAAGTCTTTCTTGCGTGACTACTTTTGATTAAGTGACTACCTTTTGTATTTTTTTATTATTTCATATAATATTCTGTTCAAATGATTAAATATAGCCTTAATTTTTTGACATTAAAAATTTTTAAATAATCAAAATTAAACGTCTACCTAATTTTAACATTTTTAATTTAGCCAGTGTATTTTTATTGCGGAATATTTTCTTAGTTTTATAATCAAACAAATTTTTGACTCTTTCCTTTATTATACAAAAATATTTTATTAATCGATTATTCTTGATTTCCGTTTTAGTTTTCTTGATTATTTTTGGTTTTCTTTAAATGTTTTAGCCTTTTTAGTCATAATATTTGCAATACGTCATATTAAAAAAAATTTAAATAATTTTAAGATTTTTTATTTAAAAAATACGCAACATTTTTCTTTTAGTCAGTTTTTCACTATGTTATTGTTGTTGATTATCTCGATTATTTTTATTACTGGTCTATTGTTTCGAATATTTTTTTTTATATTTCCTAGATTATGTTTGATTAACTAAGGCTATCAATCTACTAAAATAATCAAATAAATTGCATACAAATTCTCTTTACTATTTATTTTTTTCTTCTTAATTTTCATGCATCAAACTTCCTTCAGTCTATCAACTCCAACTATTTACTTTTACTTCTTCTTTATGAAATTACCATGCTCTTTGATTGTCTGAAATTATTTTTATCAGACGACAAATTCTATTTCTATGCTGTTGCAGCTATTTTTAGATATTCTCCGGCATTTAAATTAGGTCAAACAGCAAGAAACGAGCAGTGCCACTGCTATCGCGAGATTTAATTGTCTATGCAATGAATGGCATTAAACAAAAATCTGTTTTACTGAAATGAAGCGGTTCAAAGAAAGATAAGAAAAAGTTTTAGAATAAAATAAGCAGAAAAATGGAATGAAGAGCAATATAAACAAAAGAACGAACACCATAAAATACTATAAAGAATTTACATGAACACTGATATTAAAAAGCTGGTTCTTCTACTAATTCGAAGCAATATCAAATTATTTAAATATCATAGCAACTATGTTTTAGGCAGAAAAATTTTAAATCATAAAATTAACATTCACGAGAATTTCAAGCTCTGTCGCGTAAGAAAAAAACCCAATTTTCAACAATTATACTAGCTTTTCAATAGCAGCTCAAATTGCAAATTATATTTAAAATCTGCTCACCGCGAAAATGAATTCAATGAATTTCTACGAAACGCCGCCGCCAAAAGCGCAGTCACGCGAAATTCATAAAATTAGTAATTCCATTGCTTATGCCGAAGGCCCCCAATCACCATGCTTAGCTGCAAAGAAACTCGCAACCGAAATTTCCTTTCACACAAAGAAGGATATACTCGTATTTGAAATTTGTGAGCGTAGTGCGTGACACAAGCTGCCACTTAGACTTTATTTGTTCAAGTAAGTATCACGTTGGTAACCAGCATAACTTGTTGTTATTGTGTTTTCCAATAATATTTTCGTAGCTACATATATTTTCGCTATGAAACCTACCCCACCTTGTTTTTTTAAGTTTAGCATTAATGAAATGAATATGCAGAGCTTAATTTAAAGCGCGCGCCCTTTGAATATCAACTGAGATTGAATGTTGGCAGTAAACGTTGTTTAGTGATTTGCCTGTATTTGTCTGCTTGGCAAATAATGCGATACCAAGTCGTTACTATTTATGCGCAAATTTTAATTTTCATATCTCCTCTGCCTCCAGCTTTTCATTTCGTTGCTCACTTTTCAATAATACAGCGCAAAAAAAAAGTTGAAGGTGCGACTGGGGCAACGTAAATTGCACTCTCTGGCTTTTTGTAGCCAGAAAATAGAAATTTCGACATTCTCACAATAAACTTTTCACATAAATTTGCGCGCAATCATGTTTGAAATTTAATCGGCGAATATTTTCAATATTCAATTTTATATGCGACAGCGTTGGCAGGCAGGTGGTGCAAGTTGTTGGCAGCAGACAACAGTGAATGTGCTGCAAAAAAAAGAGAAAAAAAACAGATTATTATAAAAAATTCACGTACTTCTGTCTGCAATATTTTCACATTCACACAAATAAATATTATTTATAGCCTTGTTGCATGCTTATAAGGTTGTGTTGCCACAGCGAAAATTGCAGAAATTTAAAAAATACCAAAAAAAAAACGAAGTGTTGTGAATTTCTACTAACATAACATGAAAAAAGAGAATCGCGTGCAGTTTGTTGCATTTTTTTCAACTTTGAGAAATCTTTTCGTTGCAATTTTTTCGTTGATTTTTAAAGCAAAAATAAGGTAAAGCGCATGCAACACTTCACTTGGTAGCAACGAGCAAACGAGAATAAAAACCTTACAAATGAATTTTGCCTTAAATTAGGAATGCTTTGAACTTTTCTTTATCAAAAAATTATTAATAATTATTTTTTTGTCATAAAAGTATCGATAACGATAACAACATCAAAAAAAAATTCAGCACGAAAGAGAAAATATATGAATGTTAGTAAAAACACGAAAACATTTACGCCCACGTTTAACAATAAAAATTTCAGAAACAATACTTTAGTTGTCGATATGGAGAGTCGAGTAATATCATCATGCCGATAATTATTCCGATAACGATATAAATTTATTTAAAGACAATATAAACTTTTTATAAAGAATTAAACTAAACAGAAAAAATATAAAATTATAAAAACGGAATTAAATATCGATAAAAAATCGAGATAAAAAATTAATAATAAAACCATTTCAAAAGCAATTGGAAATAAAAATATTTGAGTTAAAGCAATTCAGGGTGAGAAATTCATAAATTCGATAACAGTTTTCATGTCGATTACAATGCCAATTCCGATACCGTTATTTAAATAACATACTCAAAAATTTAAAAAAAGCATAAAAAATCGATAAATACAACCATTTCGATAACGATATAAAAAATCGATAATTTCCGATAACAATAATAAAGATCGAGTGTAAGTTAGGCTGTGTAAGACTTCTTGGGTATATCTCTTTATGTAAATATTTTAATGTAAAAAGTTAAACCTTCGCGAAAGCTAAGCGCTTTTGAAAGCTTCAGCGCCATCAAATAAATAAATAAATAAATGTGCGCGCATAATTTCCAACGCGTTTTATTTTTGCGTCTTTTCAGTTGAATTAATTTCTTTCACCAGGTATCCACAACTTATTTACCCAAGAATATAATATAATTTTGTCCTTACCAGTAAATCCACAGCTTTGCGATTCCTTTTATTCTTTTCCTCATTCATTTTTGTCACAGACACACACTTACTTCTCATTTACGAACACTTCCTTGCCTTGCATTTGGGCGTCTGGTCGCACTTCATCTGCTTGCTTCATTTTTTTGAATTATTTTGCTCATTTTTATTTACTTCTTCTGCAAATATTTTGGCAAGTAAAAACTCTTGAATGCATTTAATACACTGAAATGGCAGCTGCTTAAGCTGCGCCTGTTCTTAGTTGCAGCTACTCATTTATACACATCTACATACGAGTATCATACATCCAGAATAATCTCACCCACTCAGCTTCTTGCACAACAAGTTCAGTTTAGCTAAGAAAATAAGATAACACACACACGCGCCCGCTATTATAATGATTAAAACCACAAATTAATTTACTAACACACACACACACACGCAAACTCTCTCAAGAGCACACCATTGTAAGGAGGTATTAAAAATAATATAATTCTTTGTTGAATTAAATGAAATTTTTCGGCAATGTGGCATGCAGTATTGCTAAGTAACTAAGTACTCGTATGTGCGAGTATACAGAAGTTTGTAGCTTAAAATAAGTTAAAATGAAAAGAAGGCCACGAAATACAAAGTAACGTGCGAAGATGGCGAGCTGTCGGTGTGTCGCACTTGTGTTAGGTGTGGTAAGCATTAAATGCTCTCATCAACCTTTAATTCTCACGGCAAATTTGTTGGTAATAAGGTGCAGCTGTACTTAAAGGCTTTTTAAACGTTTTCAAATTTTTTCACCCAGTCGATGCTATGTTCGTGTAGAATTTGTGCAAAAAATATCTTCGAAGTAAATAGCTTTCTAACAAATATTTTTAAAATTGTCAATTATTAAAATTTATAAGGCTGAAAACAACAAAATTTCATATTTTTAATATTTTTTATTTAAATGCTTTTCAAGCTTAAATCATTTATTTTCCGCTAGGTGGCGCTAAGATTGACCCCCAGCAATGGGTTGTGCGCAGGGCTTGGAACCCGCCACGTAAAATAAATATCCAATGAAAAGTAAAGCAAAGCCTTGAGGATCACTCTTGCCAACAAGTGCTACTTCGGACTGAGTAGGCAACTGAGCAGTAAAGTCCTCTCTCGACGGACAAAAATTACGCTCTATAAGTCTCTCATTATGCCCGTCGTAATGTATGGCGCAGAAGCATGGACAATGAAGATATCTGATGAGAAGGCTCTGGGAGTGTCCGAGAGAAAGATTCTCCGAAAGATTTATGGGCCTTTACGCCTTTGCGATGGCGAATACCGTAGAAGATGGAACGTTGAGCTGTACGAGCTTTATAACGACATAAATATAGTGCAGTGAATGCAGATCCAGCGGCTTCGCTGGCTTGGTCCTGTCGTTCGAATGGATGAAAGCGCTCCAGCTCTGAAAAATCGCGCACTAGATTTGATTTTATAAATTATGAGTAAGTAAATTTGAAGACATTCTAAAGCGAAATTGCTATCCACTTGACGGTTTTTAAAATAAAGGTTTTTCTTAAATCCTACCCTGAAAATTTTTTTAAATAAACTTTTCCCTGTAGGCGGTTTTTGGCTTTATTATAAAGATAAGGGTTTACCATTATGTTTTAAAAATGGTTTCGCGTAAGTTACCGCCACAGCTGACTGAATTCCAGTCGTGATGCCCAATTTTCGACCACTTTTTTGCAGCAATTGGTCCCGTATGTCAACTATAACGCGCCGAATATGCTCTTTCAAGGCGTCTTGGAATGGCAAACCAAACTGAGTATAAATCAAGTAACAGCTGTAAAAAAGACCAGCTCCGAAAAAAGTATTGCCTCATTGAAAACCACACGTCAGCCCATATTCTTCTTACATTATTTTTTTTTTATAAATTCATGAACGTATATCCAATGTGCAATATTACTTATAACAAATACAGATTAAATTTTTTCAATATTTTTTCCAAGTAGAATTTCCGAACATTTTCCAAATATGCCATAAAATCTTCCAACCAATGAAAACTAGATATTTTAGTTCTCAAACGTTTTTTGCCTAAAAGATCATCGAATAATAATTGTTCAATAATTTCTTCTTAATACAAAAAAAAAACCTTATTTTTTTAAATTCCTTTCCTTTATTTAAAAAAATCATCTTTACTTTACTTGCTGCCATTTTCTTTTAACTACTGCCATATCAAACGTGCGTGCCGTAACTCGATATGTCGCTGAGTTCGAGGTTAGAATCTCAGCCAGGGCAAATGAAATCTTAATCATAGAAAAACGTTTTTTTTTCTAACAGCAGTCACCCCTCTGCTGGCAATGGCAAACCTACGAGGGTTTTTCTGCCATAAAAAAACTTCTCATAAAATACCTCTGCCACTCGGAGGCGGCACAAAACTGTAGGTCTTTCCATTTGTGGTAGATTATAAAGAAGCACACTACAAATGGCAGAAGAAGCTCGTCCAAACACTGAGCTATATAGTGTAAGCCCCAAATTATATATCGATCCTCATGTAATCAGTTTATATAGACACTCCTTCGCAATTTTCTCACCAGCTTTCCTTGCCTAATAAACATATCCGTAATAAATATTTCTCTTCGCCATTTTTATTTTAGCGTCGAATTTAAAAAATTTATACATACATATATGTATATGGAATAATGTCAGCACTTAAATATCTTTTATTTACATTAAATCCTTACATTAATGAGCTTGAGTCTTCTCATATGATTGGGTGTATCCAAAGCCTTTCAAGCATGCTTAGTCAACTTTTGATTTAATTGAATACTCGTTTAAGTTAGAGTGTTGTATGAAGCAATTTTACTTTGTGGCAGCTCAACATTTTATGATCAAATTATTTACCTTTATTTAACATGCAGAGGTATTCTGCAAATCATTTGTGTAAAAGTGCCTTGTTGTTATTGAGAATAATTAACAGGTATTTTACATTCTGTTTATTTTATCTTCGTTCTTAATTATTCTCATTCTTACTTAATATCAACGAAATCTTGCAATTCACTTTTCTGTATTCCCAGCATCGCTCTCTTATAAATTTTCATTCTTGTTTGTTTATAAAGGCTTTCTCTTATTTTCTTGCGCATTCAATTACAAATTAGCTGTCTGTTTCGCGGCAAATTCACTACTCTTTGTAGTAAAAATAGCTCAACAAATTCTTTTATGTTTTACCATAACGTTTGTGTGGATAAATATAAAAAAAAAAATTCCTATAGATTTTCTTATGCAAAATACGATTCGAACATCTTTTGAGGCAAGTGGGCGCCTGAAAAGTGTTCGAAATTTGTTCGAAACTTAAAAAGAAGCAGAAGAATTATAAAGTTGTATTTGTTTGTTATAGGAAGCTGCAAAAATTTCTCTGTGGTGTAGAAAAATTCGAGATAACAAAATACATTTCAGACTCTTGTTTTCATAATGTTAGAGAGCAATGTTGTTATACAGGAAAAAATTAAAAATATTATTTTGTTTTGCACTTTTCCGGTTGATTTTGCTTTTATTTACTCTTTATTTTGATGCTTAAATTAAAGCATTCTTGATCGCCTTTAACTTAACAAATTTACATATTTCTCAAAAATTCTATGTAAATCAACACGGAATGTAGTCATGCAAATCTTGAAAAGGTTTTTTTAACCCTAGTGGAAAAAAAAATGTCGTCTCTTGAATTAAATATGTTGCAAGACTCTCCCAAAACTAGATATTTTATAAAATCTTAAGGCAATAATAGCGCTGAACGCATATTTAAAAGAAACTTTGCATCAGCTATTGTTGGTTTAATAAGAAAATTATGTTAGATAAAAAGTGCTTGAGAGATTACGCGTTGACGCGTTGACATGCTCGAAAAATTCAATTTATCAAATCAATAACACTAAGAAATTCTACACCAGAACATTTTGTTGCAACTATTTTCTTAACCCTTTCGTTAGTCATCTTTGTTGGCTTTCACATAGGAACCTTGAACTTAATGTAGCCAACTGATCTTAGTTTCGTCGCCCTTCACCGCCAAATGTCAATGGCAAAGTGGATTCTATGTTAAATTACCAGATGAAAAGCCACTTTTGACTGTATACTTTTAACAACAACAAACCACCATTGCAATTGTAAAATTGCCAAAAAAGAGGGGAAAAAATCACAAACAAATTGGCAACTGAACGAAATCTGTGGCAACAAAGCAAATGTGACTGCAACTGCCAGTGCCGCCTCCTGCCGCCGCAATGAGAGATCGCACACACGCTGGGTGTTTACATACTCGTACAAACACGCAAATACATACAAACACAGCTCACAGTTGGCAGTCAACAAAATCACTTTTCGCATTATTTTCGAAATTTCCAATTTTCAATTTAGTTGTGCGGCTAATGGACACGAGAGCGCACTCGAGTGGCGACTAAAGTGCGGAAAATTTTACAAAAAAAGAAAAAAAAAGTATAAAATACTAGCAAAAATAATGTGTCTAATAGAATTAAATTTTTAGAGGTTTATAAAAGAAGCAAACGTTTTTTTTTTCAAGTGATGCTATAATTTAACTACTCAGCCACGTGGACGCCTGGTCGTATAAGCAACCAGAAAAGATAGAAGCGCCAATGACCAGTGCATTAGTGTTAGTGGCGCCAACAGTTGCATTGACTGTCTATGGAATGTGCTTAGAGTTGCCAACTTGTTGTTGTGTTGTTGCGGTTGCGTTTTTTTTTTTTTGGGTGGTTTTTGTTGTTATAGCTGATAGTTTTAGCAAATTTTACTCAGCCACTCAGCTGCTGTAGCTGGGCAAAAGTTTAGTGTCTCCACCTGCAACTTTTCAAAAGTTCCGCACGCAATGCCTACCAAAACAAATACTCTCAGTTGCCTGCGCGATTTAGTGGTTTGTGGTTTGGTTGCCAAGCCAACCTTCTACGTGCTCGTCATCGCCTTTGGTGTTAAACCGCAGCTGACGGAACAAGCAGTGCGCGCCGTCATCTACTGATTAAGTGCATACACTCACGCGCTTGTGTGTTTTAATCAATGTGTGCGTGTGTGTGCGCGTGTATGTGTCTCTAAATAGTATTCGATTTTAGTGCTAGTTGTAATTGCAATTACATAGAAAATATCTATGCGTTCCTCCTTCCGGTACCAGCTGCACTTCCGAAGTTTTTTTTTTTTTAATTTCGGTTTCGTTGCTCACATGCTCGCCGCGTCTATCTGTCGTTTGCTCGCCACGTTAGCTATAAATTAGCGCTTAAAACGCTCTAGTCCGAAATTTATTATATGGGTTGCATTGCGTTAGCAGCCTCAACCGCAGCTCGCTCGCCCATCTGCCCATGCACTTCGAAGCGGGAACACTTTTATTTGGCGTACTTTTACGCCTTTTCATTTTTCCTAATTGTTCTCTCCTCCCTTCCCTTTCTCTTTCTCTTACTCTATCTCTCTTTATTTCTCTATCTGCCACAGTTCTTATAAAGTGTCCATTGCTTCCTATTTGGCAATTTGTTATTGCTTCGTCTCACCGCTCCCGTCGTGTGCTTTTCTCACCCAAGCGTTGATTGAAGTGTTTAAAAGATGCTTCGCGTACCAACCAACAACCTACACACACACGTTGTCTGCTATTGCTGTCATTGGAACACTGAATTGTAGCTGCTCTTGTTGCTACTCTCGCGCTGTTTTGTTCATTGCCGGAGCGAAGGTAATGCGTAAATTTATTTCACACATTCTTACATACATATTTAGTTGAAAGCATTTATTTTCTTAGCGTCACACCTTTTCTACTGCATGTTTAATTATTTCGTTCATTTTCCGCCAATGTTTTGTTTATTTTATCGGCAAATAAATATTAATCACTTGCGTAGATCGCCGGTGATTTAATTGATCGTCTTAATTTTTATGAAATTAATGAATAGCTCAATTGATGGCTGATTGCCATATAAATAACCAACACAAAAATGTTGAAAATTTAATAATAATAAAAAACAAGACCGTTAAATTTTGTAAGGCGCCAACATGCCGAGTATGATGACTGATGACTGCCTCTAACATTATTTCTATTCACATTTTCATATGCTAAGGATGAACCAAGTCAATATTTGGATTTTTCATAATAATTATTAGTTTTGAATTTCATAGGAAAATAACTAATGCCAATAAATTTATTTATTTTCACATAAATAAATATTTAACAAAAAGAATCGATCTCAGCGCCACCTATCTGAAAAATAAATGCAATCATGAATGCATAAGTAGTTCCAATAAGAAGTGCCACCTGTCGTAGAAATCCAAAAGGTAGACACCAACTTGCTCCAATATATTCCTTGTCACATACACACATACTCAGCGCCACATTAGAAGAACGAATTCACCAATTTAACGAAATATTTCAGAAAAATTCACAAAGTATATATTATATTTAAAAAAATATGCCATCTTAAAAACCAATAATCAATCATGTTATCTCATTTATAAAAATCATAAAAAAATACCGATGACAGCGCCATCTATCAGTAAAGTAAATCCACTAATGAAAGAAAATTATTCAGAAATATATCCTTTGTACTCGTATAGCATATGTACAACCTGAACTGAATGTGCTTTGAAGCTTAGCACTAAAGAGAAAGCTTGTTTTTTTTGGTAATCTTTTCAAAATAAATATTCGTTTAAATGTTCATATGTTCAGCTCACACAACACGATTGTATGCATACATACACACAGAATAATGCAAAATGAAATTCAAATGTCATAAATTCAACACCAGATTAAAGATAATAATTTTAATGCTACCAGCAGCGCGCAAAGCGAAAGCTTCGCAATCCTTTCGAGTCATGAAAAACAACACAAAGGATAATCGGCAAGCGCCATAACTTTCCACTAGGATTTAAGCAAAAAAAATGATATTTTTTCAAGCAAAACATCTCAGCGCTCTATTCATTTAGCTCACAATTAAGAGTATTTAAAGCAAAAAAGCATAAATAAAACGAATTTATATTTAAATGCGATTGCACGTGCATAAATCAGAAAAGGATAAGTCACATTGCAAGACGGCGTGTTTTTTTTTTATGAGCTAAAAATTAACAAATTAAAAGAAAATTTGCTTTAAAAAATTTTCAAAAGATTTCTATATTCAATTATTTATTTTATTTATATAATTGAATGTGTTAGGTCACTACTCACTTTACAGTGAATGTAAATTGGTTCACTCCTATTTTACTCTTAATCCTATAGTATTTAAAATAACATATTTATTTCGTTTATAAATATTGTGAAATGTGAAATGTGAAAATCTTTTTAGCACGCAATTTTCATATTTCCTGTTTATTTTTCTTTTTTATAGTGTAAATGCTGGTCGGTGGGCGGCAAGGCTTTATAGCTGAAAATATCGTAATGAACAGTTTAAATTTTATTTCTTTAGAAACAGTACACAAAAAAATATGAATTTTTGGTATTAAGAAAAATGTACTATTTAGTGTGAACACTGCTGGAAAATCTCGTAGATTTATATTTGAAAGTAAGAAGCTTTACGATTTTGCATTTTTGCTCGTTTTACATTCAAAATTTAAATGGCTTTTAAAACAAAAAATCTTATTTTACTATAATTTAGTTACTCAGAAAACCTAAAAAAATATTGACAGAGTAACAATCATGATATTATTTTAAAATCTGACAAAATTATACAATTCTACTATTCCGAAAAAACTCCGAAGAAAATTTTACAGCGCTATACTCGTACTTATTATAATAGTTTTGAGCGCTATGGGTCCAATTATTTTACTCCTACAAACGCTGATTTTTTACTACAAAACTAAAAAAATGTAAACGCAAAAATATTGGTCTTACAAATTTTTTCATAAATAAATAACTTATCGAAAAAATAGCAATTTCATATTTTTATTTATTCCGAAATACACCACAGCTTCAAACTTATTTTATTGATATTTAAGTAATACACCGATTGAATAAGTTTGTTTAGAAACTATCACGTTTTAAGCTAATGACGATTTTATAGTTGCATTTTTTTCATTTAAGCCATCTTAAATTGATAAATTTGTTCCGCAAAACTCCGTAGGTTTACTTCTGTAATGTTAGGTATATACTCCGAAAAACTCCGAAAATATTTTCCATTCAAAACAATTTTTTTTGCAATTTCAACTTTCTGCTGGCTTTAAAAATAAATTTATTTTTTCCTATATTTTGTTACTCCGAAAACTCCGAAAAATTTTTCCATTCAAAACAATTTTTTTTTGCATTTTCCACTTTCTGCTGGCTTTAAAAATAAATTTATTTTTTCCTATATTTTGTTACTACGAAAAACTCCGAAAATTTTTTCCATTCAAAACTATTTTTTTTTGCAATTTCAACTTTCTGCTGGCTTTCCTGTTTTGCAATAATATATGAAACTATATACTATCATTAAAAAAAGCTTTTGGCAAAAGCTCCCAAAATTTATATAAACCAATTAAACTAATTACTGTACTCGCCGTTTGAATTTAACGACTTGCATCACTAACTAAAAAGTTCACATGAATTTCAAGCGCTTATTTGCCAAATTATTTCAAGTAATTACTTTCAATAAATAAACATATTTATGCACATATGCAGCTAAAATATTGTTAAAGGATTTTAAGACTTTTATAGCCTTCTATTTATAGTATTTTTATTTTATGTTGCTGTACCAACGAACATTTTTCACTACTTGCCTCAACGTAGACCAGCTGGGTTAAAACAAAAAATTATTTTTGAATTTTTTTGTCATTTTCCCTAAATTAACAAAATTTGCAAACATGGCATGCAAACAATTCACGTTTTAATGCTCTTCATGAATTTTCGAATATTTTGTACTCGCAATAAAATGCAAATATCGGCGAGTATTTGTAAAAGCAAAAAACAAATATTTTTTTCCACTTATTTATTTCTATAATATACGTATGTACATATTTTTGCATTTTAGCGCACTTTCAGCTCGTCAAAAATTGCGTTCTTGTGAATCAATTTGCCACGTCGCAAATAGTTTTCAGCCATATTCACCAATGACGTCGTTTAGCGTGACTTTTACATAAAACGTAATGATTTAATAAACGAAAATACACAATATTTCGAAATTGAATAGCAATATGCGAATTTGTATTTCCGTTTGGCATTTTGCACATGCACAACAGACGATTGTATGTTTTATATTTTGTTGATTTGTAGGTGATTTTAATTTTTTTTTTACGTTTTTGCATGTATTTGGCAATTTTTAACATGCAGGTATTTATTCTGAAAACTCTGCATCGGCATATCGTTGTTTGGTGACTAATTATTGAGTTGCGTCAGGGGAAGTCTTGAAGTCATTCGAATTTAAAAAACATATATGTACATATGTACATATGTATGTATGTATGTATGATTAAGAATGTTGCAGGAAATCATGTGTTATTTTAAAGCATTCAAATCATCAAAGAAAAATGGCATGGTTGAATAAAAAATTCAAAAAAACCGAGGGCTTTTTGAAAGTTCCGAAAAATTCGGAGTTCATACACATAAGGGCATTTGTGTAAATACTTGAAAATTAAAGATATATGTAAGAGTAAATATGAATATAATAAAATACAAAGTTTTCGGAGTTTTTCGGAGTAATTAGGAGTTATTCGGAGAACATTAAAAATGGTTAGAAAACATATTCAATTACACTTTCTAAGTGTGAATTTGTAAAAACACTCAAAATCAAATTTTCACACATAAAGGCAAGAAATGTGCAATTGAGTGCAATTTACGCGCACTTGCACACACAAAATATGCATCAAACGAGCACACAGTCAAAACGAAAGTACACACGCATCAATGCACACGCTCTTGTTGTCTGTATTAGCTGAGCAAGTTTGCATTTTACGAGCACTGCATTGGATTCGGCGCCAAAAGGAGCAGCGAAATTTTTTGCGGAAAACGTGCAGCAGACAGACAGCCAAACAGACGAATGGATACAATTGGCGTATGCACTAAATCGTCCGTTGAACAAATGTGCTACAAAGCACGACAAAAACAACAGCATAAACAAATTTGCCAAAAACAACAAGGCCAAAGTTTATTGCAAAGGGAATGTATACAGTGACGATGAAATTTTTAAAGGAAAGGTATGAAACGAATTTTTTCAGGTAATTGATTCCCTTGCATTGTTGTGCACTTCCGAATTGTTTTGAAAGCACTCAAATGACAAAGAATACCTAGATGCATATATACACTCGGAAAGAATTGGCAATAGAAGTTGTTGGTTTGATTTGAAAAAGTTCATCAAAATAAGAAAAATTTTAAAACTACCAAAACTTGCGGATTAACCGAAATTTAAGGTAACAAATTGTAAATAAATGCTTTGGTTTCCTTAAATATTTTTCGCGAAAATCGAACATTTAAAGCTAGCATCAAAATATTATTTACACATAGTTTGCTTTGACATCATCGCATACACCACTGTGAACTCGTGAAATCTTACAATAGCTGTCGACAATTGTTGCTGCAATGCAGCTTTTTGCAAAACTGACTATGAGTGTGCTGAATTTACGGTACGATTTATTGTTTGTAAACACATTTCAGATAGCTTTTCCTGCGACTATTTTTCGATGCAGCTTCTCCATTGTTTTCGGTGCTCATGCTGGTAGCAAACTTAATACCTTTAAGACAAGACAAAAACTTCAATAAACCAGCAAACAAAAAACAACACAAACCAAAAAGCACAAGCAAAAAAACGAAAGGAGCAACTTTGCAAATGTGCTGCCTTATAAATTCGTTATTGAGTTGTCGTATTGCAGTCAAATACATCAAGTTAAAGCAAAAAAATTCAGCGCGATAAAATGGATTGCTAAAAAAGTGTTAAAAGATACGAGCAGAAATATTCAATTACGTAAAAACGTGGAGAAAGTAGTAAAAACCTACAGCAGCAATGCATTTTTATAGTGTTTTATATATTTTCAAACTTTTCTCATGATTTTTAGAAAGCTTTTGTACATTAAAATGGCGGAGAAGATAATAAAAATATATTTCAAAGTTTTTGGCTGGCATAAAATTAAGCGTAGAAATGCTTTGCAATACCTAACATAGCTAAGTTTCAGTTTTACGAAACGCGAAACTACTTTTATACTTTCGGAGTAATTCGGAGATGCTTTTAAAATATTAAATTTGATTTTTTTTTATCGTAAAACTATGTCAGTTTTTTTTTGTAAATATTGCATATGTTCCTACGTTCAAATAAACCAGTTTCAATTTGTATACTAGCATTTCGTTCTTATCTTTAAAGAGCAGTTAAAGTAATTGAACTTATTTCATGAGGTAGAAATGAGTTTAAGCACATTCGTTTTAAAGAAATTCCTTAATTAATGCCCTACAAAAAAAAATGTGATAGATGAATTATTGCGCAAGAAATAATTATTATTCTGATCAATCATAATCAAGTTCAATCAACTTTTCAACAAGTTCTTCGTCCATATTTCTCAATTTTATAACGAAAAAAAATCCTTACGAATCTTTAATGCGAAAATCGTGCCATGAAAGTGAGCGCATACTCGCACCCAAAAAAAAAACTATGTCCATTGGGAAAACTGGAATACATTTTGGTTTTGCACATGCACTTACGCCTCCTCTTATTTATAGAGTATTTTTTTTTATGCTCATTTTGTACACTTTCGATTTTTCCTTTTTTTTTCGGATTAATAAATATGCGTGTCCCTAGTTCCCCAAGCAACAATTGTGTAAGGTTAATGGCATTATGTCTCATGTAACGAAAACGCTGACTTATTAAAAACTGAGAGTGTGTAAATATTACTTTTTTCATTTGTATGTCAAACTCGTATTGAAATGGAAAAGGTATTAAAATTAAAATCGAGACCACAGAGGCGCTGAACCCCTTAAAGGATTGAATTTGACAAGATTATATTAAAGTTTAAATAAATGTATGGCATAAATGGATTTTCGGAAATATTTGGCAAGTTTGTAAATATTTTTTGTGACAGTCTCCTACATAGGCGCCTATTTTTTTCGATTTGTTATTAATAATTTTGATTTATTAGCAGAGAACGACAGAGTAAAGAATTTCAGACCTCTTGGTGTCACGTTAAATACTTCAAAAATGTACATAATTTTAGAACAACCTACAAATATTTTAAATTATAAAAGTTCGGTACAACTATTTTCCTATAAGAGTTGTATGCTTATATCGCTCCTTCTAGTTACAAAAACTCTCAGTGAAATTAATTTCGGAAACTTTTCGGAATTTTCGGAATAACTTATAAAGATTTTGAAGGTTTAGGCAACTAATTTTAAGCGGCTATGCATACACCAAGTTTTTGAAAATTATTCGGAGTTTTTCGGAGTAATTTATTCTAACGATTCGAGCACCAAAAAATTAATTGGAGTTGAAAAACTTGTATCTTCAACGCTTTTAAGCAATAAAGCACCAACAAAATTTCTTCGGAGTATTTTTTTCTTACAGAGTTTTAAGAGTGACAATGCTATGTTTACCATTCGTTCAGTATGTGTTTAAACACAATTACTTAGCGTTTTTTATTTAACTAAACGTTAAAAGGTGGCTAATTTAAATCCAATTCGAAATTACATATATTGATCAGTCAAGTTTATACAGTAAAACGGCACACAGCCGCAACGCCCACCGCTCACCGCTCCTTACAACGAATGTGTATTGCCGATAAACGTGCACACCACTTCTCTACAAAATTTGCAAAATTATCGTGAACATCTGTATGTAAGTACATACATATTTATGTTTGTATTTATGTAATTAGCTTAGTAATTACTGAGATAAGCGCAGTTAAGTGAAACGTCACAACCTTTTCGAAAAGCGAAGAGGTGCATTGGGATGGCAGCGGGGTTGCGGGATTGTGTTAAGTGAGTGAGTTGCTTGATAAGTATGTAAGTAAGTAAATGTGCGAAAACTAATTACGATTCATCGTTCTGGTATGCGCGCCTGTTTGGCCCTGCTTGCCCCTTCTTCCCCCCCCCCCTCCCAAGTGCTGGTGTGTAAATTGAGTAGTACTATATTTACTTTATCTTTGAGTGCAAATATTTATCGCTTCATGTTCATATGTATATAGGCATATATGTATGAATGTATGTATTTGTATATGTATATTCAGGTGTGTAGTACACAAACCGGTCACATTTAGGTGCTTTTGAGTTTTGAATTTCCCTGAAAAATGTCATTTGATTATTTTTATAACATTATTTGACTCGACTGTCGGTATTGTCGCTATCAGCTTTTCTTCTCCTACGGCTGCTTATCTTCAATTGCTATCACACAGCTGTAAATTAATAATGATTTCTGCTATTTCTTTCTTTCGCTTAATTTGTTCTTGCAAATCAAATTGCAATTTATTACCTAAATACATTAAAGGGTATTAATGGATTTTAAGTAGGCTCTAGAAAATTTTGGGTGTTTTTGTTAATAAAATATTATTTTAAGAGTGCTTGAGTAATATTATAAAAATTTATTAAAAATACAATTTCAATAAATCGAATTGTTTTCATATTTTTGGTTGTTACATTGTCAGCTATAAATTCTTCCAAAAAAAATATTTCAACAAACATTTGTCTCGAGCGCAAAACTTATTGTCGATTGCTTGCTAGATTTATAAGTATATGTATAAAAATTTAAATATAACTTAATTGTTATTGAAGTCAAATAACTGAAAATGCATAATATCAGAAAATAATCTGACACCCATTACAAAAAAATACAGTAATTTTTTTCATATTTATTAAAAGTTCTTTACAAAAATTTTCACACAAAAAAAAAATTGCGAATGAAATAAAAATGTTTGTATAAGCAGACAAATTTTAAAAAATTCGTTTCATTTTAATACATTCCTAAAAAATGTACGATCCAAGAAATTAATAACCCAATAATAAATAAATTAAAAAAAAAAAAAAAAAAAAACTAATCTTCATAAATACCACAAACAAATATTGAAATTTCCTTTCAAATATATTTGAATTTTTATTTAATTTACATCAAATAAATTTTTTAACACGAAAGATCATACACATGCACAAAGTTACAACTTTTTAACAAAATTTAAAAATACTCATATCATTTAGACAATTTAAATTTCTTTAAGTTTATTATCGCACATTAAACGGTTATCCGAAAATTTTACGAAAGTTGAAATTAAAAACTTTAAAAATTTAGTATAAGACTCTGCAGAGTTAAAATAATATTTATTTACGCGAACGAAAGCAAAAATTGAAGTTTGCGGAAGTATTCTTCTAGTGTAAATTTAAACTTGGAAAATATTTGCATTACCCATCATGTCACAATGCTTTCGGAAAAATTCGGAGTTAAGTAAAATGCTATAACTAGTCTTTCATGACATTAGTAACATAATTTTTTTCAAAATGAAAATCCATTAACAATTATGCTTTCGTAAAAACGATATTTAAAATTAAATACAAAAAATTAAAAGTTGTTAAAATTAAACTTTGTTTCTTTGTATCGCCTTTTATTTGCGAAACAATGGGAAAATTTTATTGGAGATAAATCAAAAATGACAGTTTTACAGTTAAAACATTTCCGATATATTTAAAAAAAAATATTTTAACTCTAAAAAAAACGTTAAATAACCAAAAGTTTCGTTGAATAAAAAAATTTATTTTTTTTTAATTTTTATAATATTTTTCTTGGTTAAAAATAATTTTTTTATACTCTCTTTTTACTTTCAAACCAACGTAAAGGGAAATGAAAATGGTTTTAATGTTCATAAAACAATTTTTAGCAGTCTGTTCTCTTTTCGTAGCTTTTCAGCCTAATCTGACCTAAATCTCTTTTTTTTTTATCCACCCTAGTGCAACTGTTTTTATTTAATTTGCTTTGAATTATTTTTTGGGGAAAACATCTCTGAACATTCCTGAAATCAATGTATTTGCCATTACATTATCCCATTTTTCTGTACTATGTATAGCTTTTATGTCTACATAAATTCCCCTAACGTGCTTATAATATATATAAAAAAAAGTACGTACATATATACTCGTACTCGTACATGGTATGTACATATGTATTAGGCATTCAAACAAATTTGATGCCTTCTCACATGTGCTGACGCTTTGTCTATCCATTTTTGTTTAATTTTAGCGCTGCCAGAGCTGCCAGAGCCACACACACACACACACACATCACATCAGCAAGGCGCGCACACAGTTCGAAAGTCGAAAGACCAACAAAATTTGTATTATAACATTTAAGCCAAAACAACCTAACGCAATCGTGTGTCGTTGGCCGTGGCTAAGACGAATAGGCGCACAGCAAATTGCAGCAAGCAGCTAACAAAGTGGCGACAAACAAGCAACCAGCTAGCAGCCAACAGCCAACAGCCCACCAAAGCGGCCCACAAGTTGTGGCGCGCAAAACAACAGAAAAAAAACAAAAACAATATACGAACCAAAACAAGCACAACACAAACAACAATATGCACAGGCAATAAAGTGCGCCACCAACACCAAACACAAAAAAAAAGAATAAAAAAACAAGAAAAAGAGGCAAACAGCCGACAGACAGGCAGCCGCGAGTGAGTGCGATTTTGATTTGGGAGTAGCTTTGCTATTCATTGCCGGTACACTATGGAGACTTTCTATACGCGATGCACCTCGCCTGCCAGTACTCAGCTGTTGGTCAACACGCTCGCTCGCTCGCTCACTCACTCACTCCCATCAGCCGAAAAAAGATACAAAGCACGCTAAACGCGAATTGTGCTTTGCTAGTGAACTGCCGTGGCAATATTTAGTACAGAGAAAAGCAGGCGATAAACGGGTGAAAATTAAATTCAACGTATTCTGGTTGTTTTTTTTTTTTTTGTATTGGCGAAGAAGCGCTAATTTTTCAGTACGCGCTCGCAACGTGTGGAAGTTGTTGAAGTAATAGCGACGAAAATGTAATTGTGGTGTTACTTGTAGAGTTTTGTGGCGATTTTTTTTTTAACAGAAGTAATTCCGCTTGAAGTGATTTGAAGTGCAATGCTATATCAAATCAAATTTGAATGAGATGATGTAATATAACCGTAGGAGAATGGAAAATTTCGACTGATCGAATAATCACCTAAATTTGGCGTACATGGTGTTCAAATATAATATTATTGCAGATATTTTAAGAAGCAAACAAGGTTTGTCCAACGATATAATATCTAATTTATAAGTAGTGGAATAATATTATCAATGGACAAAAAAAAAGTATTTTCTCAAATACAAATCAGAAAAGTAAAACGCAAAAAACGTATAATATGAAGAGAATAATATTAATGACAAAAAATTTTTTTTTCTAATAACCTTTGTTTCAATGCAAAATAAATGTGAACAACCTAATATCTGCTATTTATGCTTCAACTTATTAGCTTGGAAATAAAATGTGAACAGAAAACAATATTTTGTGAAAATCAACGCGATTTGAAATATGAAAAAAAAACAGAGTCTTTGTACTTTAAAAAGTTTTTCAAAATAGCAACAATTACTCTCCCCAAAAACAGTGCAAAAAAATTGTATTTATAACACTAAAAAACATCGTTGTAGAGAAATTTGCTTTTGATGTGATAGAGACAGCAATTTAAAATATAATTGCAGTAATATTCAAATAAATAACATCGCAAAGCCAATTTTGTGAAAGTGCGTCTCTTGATAAATTAACAATTTGTATTAAAAATTGTTATGTAAATAAATACTAGAATAATGAGTTGATCAATTAATTTTAGAATGATTTGAAAATTCGGAATTATTCGGAGTAATTCGGAGTGATTCGGAGTAACCGTGCCTATTGCCACAAACACCAAAAAATTAAAACAATAACTAATAACTAATTTATTCTGTTAGGTAAAGCGCTTAAAAACTTTAAAAATTTTCGGAGTGTGAAAAATTTGCCAAGTTCAAAAATTAAAATGTCGATGTAAACTTGCGTTACTTCAAAAATTTAATTAAATAGTAACTCTTAATGGTCGTTAAAAACTAATTCGATTTTTTTGCCAAATCGTCATAGTTCGTCATATTCAGATAAACATGACTTAATCGCTTTAAACCTTCGTTCTGAAAATCTGACTTCAAAAAGTTTTGAAAATTCGTAGTAATTCGAAAATTAAAACAAATCAAACAAGTCCATAAAGTAAATAAGTCTGAGAAAAAGTAAAAAAGGACTTTTAGAATATGAATATTTGACAAATTTTCCTTGTAAATACCAAGAAACTATTAAAATAAGAGTTTTCAAAACTTTTGTTTTATCTCTGTAAACTATAGATTGAAAATTATCCTCAAAATTCGAAAAGTAAACTAAAATATTAATACGACTTTGTTATGCTTTTAGCTTTTTATTCATTTAGCTTTAACCGCAAACATCCTCCACATTTTGTAAAGAAAAACAGCGTCTAATAAAAAACGAATATAATAGCGAATTATTTAAAAATAAGTTTGTATGTACGTACATATGTACAATAAAAAAATTATTTTCGGAAAAAATATTTGTGAAACAAAAAGCAACATCGTAAAACAAGAAAATTTAATTTCGGCAACGATTTCAACAACGCAATTCCCTCTACGTCAAACACCAACATTCAATACAAACCCCCCCTCCCCCCGTCGCTGCTATCCTGCTTCCCGCCACGCACACACATCCATAAATACTTGCGTCAAATAAAATCAGCAACCTACGGTATTCATTTTAAAATAACAAGAAAGCGCACAAAAGTTAATAATAAAATCAACCAAACAACAAAACGACCTCAAGCAATATTGCAAAAAAAAAGGAAATTCTATTTAATTAAGTGCTTTAGAGATTTATACAGAAAAAAACTGAAATTGTGGTGTTAAAAATATTAAACGGAAATTGCAAAGTGAAAATCAATTTATTAATTTCAAGTGTTTGTCGATAATTTTTAACCAATAACCTGTCAACCAACCACCCACACAAACACCTCGGACCGGCAACCACCCTGAACGAGTTTGGCCGCAAGGAAGTGCAAGGTCATATAACGGTGCAATAAACTACCTGCACTCAGCGATAATATTTTGTTCGAAGCACATCGCTTCGCTTTAAATCAGAAAACAATCATTTTGCAATACGTTTTCATAGACAAGCCGTCAAAATAGGTACTCGACTGCGTGAAAATAATCCCAATAAAGACAACAACAACATGATCTATATAGATGACTCAGAGCCAGAAGGTGGTAAGTACAAATACTATATACCAATATATGTATGTTTGTACTCGTATCTTCTATTAAGTTTGAGTGACTCTTAGATTGAGTACTTCTATTTAGAGAGTGTTTCTTTTTTTTTACATTTATTTTTTCTGAGAACAAATAACACTTTGCTGATAAAGCATTCGCGACACTTGTCACTTACTATGTTATTTTTGCAGTTTTACTTATTTACTTATATTTGTATATATTTTAATAGCACTTTATCAACTTGTCTTGCTGAAAGATTTGATATTCGGTGGGTGAAAGGTTTAAAAACAGAACCTCTCTGAATTGCAATAAGAGCGAACGCTTTTCACTCTTTCTGCATGAATACCCAGATTTCCCAGATGGCTCGAATAAATTGTTATATAAAAAAGTATGTTCGAGTAGTGCTTGGGTGTGAAATTTATTAAAATGGTTTTTAAATGCTCGCATGCTAGACCCATTCCCAATTAATTAAAAGAAATGAAAGAATAAACAAATCTCTAGTGATTAGAAATTAAAATATTAGATTACTATAACTTTACATTTTCGGAGTACTAAGAAATCGTTCGGGTCCCTTGAAAGAGCTAACAATATACATATATTTATTGATATTGTATTAAATTATTTGATTTAAAACAAATTTGCAGAAATATAAAAAATGCTACATACTTTGAATATATAACTGGTTACTCCGAATTTTTCGAAATTAAAATTGCTTTAAATTTGTGAAGTGCATTTAACGAATCGCTTTTGTGGCGAAGGACCCCGACTATTTGCTTAAAATATCTCTCTCTTAGACTTGGCATTTTTCGCTGCGGTTAAAAATCATAAGATTACATTTAAGAATTTATTAAATTGCGGTGAAATACTTTTTATTCTACCTACACAAATACCTACAAATTTTTCGAAGTACTTAAATATCATCATAGTTTATCCGTTTTTTTTATTCTTCACTTTCGGAGTTACTCCGAATTTTTCGGAATTCTAAAAATTCTTATTAGTTCTTACAATGCATTTTTTTAAGTATTACACCATCATAAGTTTTAAAAAAATATGTTTAAACAACTCCGAATTTTTTAGGAGTTTCTCAAAATTGTATGAAAACAAATTATATGAAACTATATCCACTGTCGCTGTCATGTTACACTAAAAATTACTGCATATCACCCTTGCTGCGCCTTTGCATTTAAATTATTTTTCCAGTTTTTCACTTAATTTATCTAAATTAGTAGAAGTGGTAACAATTTATTACCTCAGTGAATGCCGATAGACATCTGCCGAACGAATATTACTTGCAATTTATACTATATAACATATTAAATTCAAAAGATAATAAAGTTAACAACTTTATTGCTTTCACATTTTAAAGAAATAAAAATAAATGTAGATTATGTATATTATTATTTTATTTCACGCCAAATAGATATAAATTTTAATAAAGTGTTTAACTGACGCCAATTTACAAATTAAGATAAGACAAAGCAACTTGAGTCCGAGTAAATATACATATATAAAGCGAGCTGAGAAAGCGAGCAGAAAAGGCAGGCAAATGTGACGAGGACAATTTACTGCTAACGCCCATGGAAAAAGCAAAGCAAAAAACAAAACATTCGACTTGCCCATTTGAAAATGGCAGTGACGAGTCCCAGGCAATAAATGCTAATGTATAAAGAGAAAGGACGAAGGATAAAGCTAAGGTTGAAGTGTGAAAAGCAGAAGTTTTAAAACAGCAAAGGAATACAATTTTAATGTGTTTGTACATCTTTACATTCCTTACATGACCGACTTGGTGAGGTCATAGCAAGCTAGATAAAATTTAGAAGCTGAAAGTAAAATTTCTTGTTGTTTTTTGTTTTTGAATATTTAAAGAAAGTTTGACCAGGTACATATGTAACTTTCCAAACTGTGCCTGACAACTTAGGCTCGCAACTTTACATGAAAAGGTAGATTAAGTAGTTAGTCGACAATTAAATTCTACACCGGAAATGGCATGAACAGTTGGATAAACAGCTTGCGCATTGTGAAGCATCAAGTGCAGACAAATGTAAAATTGTAAAACAATTATTTTTCTTACAACTTTAATAACACCAAATTTTTAATATCATCGCAACTATTCTTCAAACATCCTGGCAGCTAACTTCAGTATAGCAAAGAAGCTCTTGAAACTAGCCTTTAGTTGGCGACAAGTTGCATTTGAAAGTTTTTGTCTTGAACTTGCCTGTAGAGGGAGTTCTCATTGTGTCTTCTATTAATTTTTCTTGCTTTTTTTTCTGAAACCCCAAAAAAACCTAAGGGGCTATTAAAAACTAGTTTAATCTGACAATCAAGTTTAAGCATAATCGCGCCCTCAAACAATATTCTAAAATGCTACTTAATCTGACATTGGAATAAGTAGCTTCTCAAATAATTTCCAAACAAAAAAACTAAATAAATACGGCTTACTCTTCGCACATATTTTGTTCCTAATTTTTTTGCACAAAATTATAAATATTGATATCTCCAATTCGTCTGAAAGCGATAACGCCTTAACATATGCTTCGATAAAGCAACTTTTAAATATTTTTAAAACAGTTCAAACAAAGCCTGTTTCCAACTAATGTAGGCAATTTTTAGTTGTCATTATTGCAATGCCTACACTTTGTTAATGTTTTGCTATTTTCTATATTCAGCACATTCTTTTTATTTTTTTTTTATTTTTTTGTTTTTATTGCACTACGCGCTACTCCTAAATTAAGTGTTAATGGTGTCAAAGGTGTTTTGTGCGAAAATTTGTTGCCAGCACTTTCACTTTGTTTGCTTTGACACTGCCGCCTATTCTCTACTCTCTGTTGTCTATTGTTATTTTCGCTGTTATTGTTCTATCGACTGGTGCTCATACTTTTGCTTCAGGGTTTGTGTTAACTTCGATTATAGTTGACAAAGTGACGCTGTTTGCAGTTGGCACGTGCCTTTGCATTCAAAGCATTGGCATTACAAGTTTTTTTCATACAAATTAAAGCATTTACAATTATTTGGTGGTGTTATTTGTTGCTGTTGGTTAACGTACTTTTTTAGGCTTATTACCGAGACTTTTTGAAATTGTTGCAGAGATCGCACGCTTTCTTTTCTGTCTGCGCTTAATGGCAGTTTTCTGGTAATAACTACAAACAATAAAGTTTTGACAGCAGCGAAAAAAAAGTAAGAAAAACGCAGGAAGATTAGAAGTAGGGTGCTGTTGATAATGTAGATGATGGAAAAGTGGCAGAACAATTGTTCTATATGAAAGTTTGTATCAATTTGCATGCAAATTTAGGAGTAACTTGTTTGTCAGTGTCAAAAGGATGAAGGAGTTTTTGGATAATTTATTTGATATTTTGGCAGTCCTCTATGAAAGCAAAGGTGTTGAAAGAGACTTTTTACAGCTTAAATGTAATGCATCAATTTTGTCATTTTTTCGTTAAGAGCAAATGCGTTGGTCATTTAACATTTGCCACAGATACGACTTTTCAGCTTTGAACACTTTTGTAACTAGTTACATTCTAGGTTTAAGCGTATAGAAAAATACTGACTTGTAAGAAAACACTCACTCATGTATATCAAATCAAATTATCTTTTGTATTCCCCCCTCCATACTTATTAGCAATTCATCATTTATCCTACAAACACAATAAAAATATAAACAAAAATCGAATGAATTCTAACGAGCCTGAACAAGGTAATTCAAAATTAAATAATTTCAGAACGCGAACTCTTGCCGAAATACTGCTTTTCGTATAAACAAAAAGAAAATTGCAAAATTGAAAAATACAGTTAATATCAAATACTTGGTTTTAATGAAAACCACACTTTTCTCCCCCGCCACCATAAGCGCAGCAGGCAAATCAAATTCTTTGCTGCCACGTGGCAGACATTTTACTTCTCTTTTGCAGCATTCAAACATTGTTTACACCAAAATTCATTGTGAGAAATGTTAATGAAATAGGAAAATTGCAAAATTCAATATTGAAAAATTTGGCGGCGTGCATTGTGTTTCGTGTACGTCATAGAAATTGAGTTTCGTCTCAACAGCAATTCATTTTTATGGCTAATTCATTCACTAACCGACAGTTTGTTTAATTTATCGCTGCCGGAACTTTTTGTGCAAAAATGGCAAATCAAAAGTACGTTTAATGAATTGAAATGAATAGTGAAAGGTGGAAATGTTTCGAATGCAAATTTGTGAAAGGATGTTGGAAAGTGCGAAATGTTTTGATATGATTTTGTTTTTTTATTAAACAAAAAGCTGCCAGTGAAATCAAATTTCACTGCTGAAAAGTCTCAAACTACAAATTTTAGTGGACGAACTTTTAAACAGAATAAATGAAGCAATAACTCACCAACATTTTTTTTTTATAATTTCATTTATCAAATTTTATTTTTAGTTATTATTTGTGTTCAAAATTTTTTTTGAAATAAAAATTTTAACATTTTTAATGTCTAAATTGCGTTTTATTAAAAAAAAATCCTTCAATTTTAGATAATTTGATTTTTTACCAATTTTTTTTTGTTTTGAATTTTCACGGTCAAACTTAAAAGTAAACGCTTATTTATTTATTCATGTACACTAGGGCCAAAAATAATAAAAATGCAAGTGCAATAATTTTTCTTTTTGCTTTTATCTAATTTCTATTTTTTAGAACTTTTTTATTTGGCTTTATAGCCCATTCAATTTTAGTGTAAAATGTTGAATATTGAGGGCACTTTAAATAATCGCTGAATTTTTTTAAATATCCTTCATTTTTAAAATTAATTTCGAAATCTTAAACTTTTTTGAACTATTTCACAACTCTGGTAGAAAACATAATTTTTAAAATTTTTTTTATTATTTGAACTTAATTTTCTTTTGAAGATCGATTAAACTTAGAACTTATTATTTTAAAAAAAGTTGATATCATATTAAAAAAAGCTCTTCAAATTTAATTTTTTACTGTTGTTAATCAGTAAACTTTTATCATTTTATTTTATATATTTTATTTTTATTTTTTTTATCATTTTTAAAATTATGATTTTTACATTATTTCATAACGTTATGTTGTAATATTTATATGATTTTCCTTAGTATTTTGCTTCTTATTTCATTTCTATCGTTGTTTTCTTTAATTTTTTCGTAAATAAAAATAAATATAAAAAAATTATAATCGAAAGCACTTTGTTCGACTGACCCCAAAATTCCATATGCACGCCATTGGAGGTCGCCACTAAATCATTTCCTTGCGTCTGTTTGTTTTCTTAATATAGAAAATAAATTTTTTTGTTTATTTCATTTGTTACAGTTTGTTAAATTGTTTTTCTATTCTTATAAAAACACTTGCGGTGACCGCATTAGCAGTCATTTGTCTTATGCAAAGTAATGTTTGCCATTAAATACATTTTGTAAAAGCAATGCAATGAAATATTTAAATAGAAGAATGCTAAAGTAAAACACAAGTTTTATTAGTTAATGTAAACAGTTCATGAAACAATTACTCATACGCCACGTCAAACTTAATTTAAAGAATTATCAGCCACTTATGGGCGTTGTAATAATTGTGCCGGTATGCTCATCCCTTCATCTATCTTGTCCTCAATACTTGGCTTTTTTTTAATTTTTTTCCTCCCTCCCTTTCGCTCTGGTTCAATCAACAATGTATACTTCTCTCTCACTCCTTTTCAACACATCCCACACAACGAATTTGGCTGTCATTGCTGTTATAGCTGCCAACTGTTGCCTTTTGCTATTTGTATTGCCGCCAAAAAGTATCTATGTTTTGTCGGTATTTTTATTTTTTTTTCTTTTATCTGTTTCCATTGTCGATTTAGATTTTTCATTGGTATTGTTAATGAATATCGCCATGCCGCCATTGACCGACTGCCTGGCGTCAATGAATCTTTCGCACCATTTGCAACTCATTTATCGCCTCTTCCTTTGCGCCTCATTCACATCTTTGCTATTCAACATTCGTTTTTACTTTAAACAAAGTGACTTTCACGTCGCCGTGTCTTCGAATTTTTTATTTATTTATTTTTTTATCGTTTTCACGGCGTTCAAGGTGAATGTGAGAAGATAAATGCACAATACTTAAGTTTATTTTCTTATGGTGCATTGCATTTTATTTTAATTTTAAATTGAGAATTTTTAGTGTTTTTTGAGCGTATTTTAATTTTTCGAAATATTGAGCTGAACTAGAAATTAACAAAATTTCGAGTTCAATAACTTAAAGGTCAAAATATTATTTAGGCATTTAGCATTTCAAAACAATTTGTACTCCAACTTGTTTGGCCATAATTTTTCTGTTTTAGTCAAGTTATACAATTGCTTTCCGTCCAACGTTCTAAGAACAATAAAAACCAAGTAACGAATTTTTCGCTAGATGGCGCGCTTGTATGGTGGAATTAGGCAATCAATCAATCAAAAACTCATACTTATATATTTTTGAAAAATTTATTAAATAAAAAAATTGACTTCAATGTCACTTGTCAATAAATTTCAACGCCCTACAAATATGATACGGACAATCAGTTCTAAAGAAATTTACCTACAATATTCATGGATTGTAAAACTCAACAACAAAAGAAATTTGTCTACTAAATTACGTCGCAAAGACCAAAATTCCATAGTAATGGGCGTAAAAATCGAGTACACAAAAATATAACTCGCTAGATGGAGCAGCGTTTGGCACAAAATACCAAAAATTCGCTTGCTTGATTCACCACAATAACATCAGATATTTGTGGTTCCAGATCCAACATCTCGTTTTCACTGGGGACCTATCCAAGCATCTTCCAGGCGGAGGTCTTTACCAACAGTGCGTGCGCTGAGAAGAAACTACCGCAGCGAGACGATTCTCATTTTAAGCGACAGCCAAGCCGCCCTCACAGCTCTCTTCTCTTACGAAATAAAATCGTCATTAGTCATGGAGAGTATTGAGAAACGGCGGTGAGGAACCTGATCCATCTCCTCTTGGTAACAGACCATAGAGGGGTGGATGGAAACGAACCAGCCGACCTACTATCCAGGACAGCAGCGGCTTCCACTCCTGTTGGACCAGAGCCAATCCTGGCGGTGTGACCCAGCACTGTGGGAGAGATGCTAAGGAAGAAAACTATTAAACTGAGAAATCAATACTGGCACAATGTAGCAGGCCTTAGGCAGGCCAAGTCACTCCTTGGAGTATACAACCTTAAGATACACAAGTTGTTAATGAACCTCCCCAAGAATAAACTAAGAATTATTACAGGTATTCTAACGGGTCACTGCTGACTGAAGGACCACCTACACAGACTAGGGATCTGGTCAAGCAACATATGTCGCTTCTGTGATTCTGGAACTAAGACCCCACAGCATCTGCTCAGGGAATGTGATGCTGTGGCGCGCAGAAGGGGGTTTGCCTTTGGACGGCCGTGGCCGGAAGCTGACGGAAGTGCTATGATGTGAGCCGTGGAGGATACAATAGACTCATCGGTCGCAATGCATTTCTCTCATAATAATCTATCTATCTATTGTTCTTCGAAAGACTAAACTTATTGTATAAAGAAATGTATTTAATAGAAAATTTACTCAACAGATGGCGGTGTGGTCGTAAAAATGACAATTCCAATATTTGTGAAATATATCGCTAGGTCGATAAAAAAAATTAATAGTTACATAGCACTAGCAGTAGTAATACTTCAAGCCTCTAACGGTAATTAGAGGTAATTTCCAAATAAATTCACTCACTAGATGGCGCTGGTGACAGTAGTGGTGCGAAATCACACATTCCACGAGCACGTGTTGTGTTTAGAATTAATATGGAATTATAAAAAAAATTTATCCACATTTAATTTGATTTAGCCGGGTATTTTATCAATTTATTTAATTTACTATAAAGTTTTATTTTCATATATTTGGTTATTGTAAGAATATCTTTCTGCTTAACCTCACCGCTGATGATTTTAAGAAGACGCATGATATCGATGACATAAATACATTCAAAAAGTACAACTTGTTTACTATTAAAAATCTAAAAAAAAATATTCAAGTATGTATTATAGATATTTCCACTTCTCCACATTTTTACTCTTATACTAACAGCCTGACTCGATGGCGCTCAACAAAATACCTCGTTAAAATTTTTCAGAAAAACACACAAAAGTTTTCAAAAGCAAAACTGTCGTAACAAAACCAGTCACATAAGTACAAATAACTTTTAATGAAAAGTGCATTTAATTACATAGCCGAAGAAGAGCTGATGCAAACAAAGTAAGCAGCGTTTAGTAACTTATCTCGGCAGCTGCCAAGTAAATTGAAAGGAAAATGATAAACCTTAGTTATGTCAAAAGCAGCAGGAGCAGTTAAAAGTTGAAAGCTATCTCGTAGAGGAAAAATGCAAAAGCCTAACAAATTGAGCAAATGCAGGCTAGCAGTGAAGCTAGCAGGCTCAGCAACCTGCAAATTGTGCTGCTGACACACAAAATGCACGTGCACGTGTTTTAACTACCTTTTTGCAGTCTATATGTGTATGGAAATGTATGGAAATGTAGGCAAGAGAAATTTGTTTCGTACACGTTTGCTGATATGCGCATGTCGACATACTAGCAAAAGGATTTTCACAACAAAATTGCTGACAAAAGCAAAATGTGTAGATGATTTTTTTTTTAGCTGATATTCATATTTATTTTTGCTGATTTCAAAAGATAATATTTTCATACATGCGGGTTTGAATAAAATCCAGTAGACAAAAACGCTGACTGACACCGCTATCGGTTGTAGTGAAAATGGTAAGCGTATGTACAATAAATGAAAGCGAAAATGCGTAGTTTGAAGGGAAGTTCAAAAAACGACAACCTCATCAGCAAATGCGCTTCTTTGTTGTTAGCGCACTTCTTTTGCCTTACTTTGCACAGCTGTCAACAAAAGCTGCTGCAGCTAAATAATAATCAGCTGCTAGATGGCACACAAAATGCTAAATAAATGACACACAAACAATAAAAATCAGAGCGGCTAAGAGATGAGCAAGTGACAGGAGGAGTTTTTAAAAGTCAAACTAAAGACCACTCACTACACCTAGTTGGGCTAAATTTTTGCCTTAACTGTTGTTTGCTGTTGTTGCACATACCCGTACGTGTGTGCTAGGCATGTCAATCCCGGGATCCCGGACTTTTTTTACCTCTTGAATATCCCGGGATAAGTCTATTCAAATCTTGGAATTGCTGAAAACAGCGAATTTAATAGAGAATTATTTTTTATATTTGGCATCATCCAAAATTTCCCTTTCAAAGCTTTTAGAGAGTTCACAATCCGTGTTATTTGTCGTACATCTATAGTGCGCTATTAAAATAACAGTCGAACGTATGGACGCACTGTGCAACTTCGTAATGTATAAAAATTATCAGAAAGTTTGATGAAAGAAATTCATAGTTTTTCACTTAAGGATTGAATTTCTTTAAGATTGCATTAAAAATCCATATCAGGATTAAAACTGCCTCGCTCAAAATGGAATGGGTGTTTTATTTAATTTTTTACTTGATGTATTTCTTTTTTACTAAATGGTAATATGTAAATTTTTAATATTTTTACTGTATTTATTTGCATTTGCTGCTTTGCCAAATATGTACTCGTATATTTGTACTAGAAGAATAAATTACTTTGTATGTTAGAAAATACTTGAATTACAACAATGTTATACTCGTATTCATGTTATTTTGAATAATACTATGTTATAAAAGGACGATTACATTTTGTTTTGCAAATTAAAAATTACGAATCAAAAATTTCGGTAAATCGGGATCCCGAGATTGTCTCGGGATTGTCCCGGGATTTTTTTTTTCAGATCTCGAAAAAATCCCGGGATCAATAAAATGCCAAAAATTAACATCCCTAGTGTATGCAGCTTGAGCCAGTAATATTAATCATACGCCGTGTATGCCCACAATCAACCATCGCGTCAAACAGCCAGGCAGGCAGGTGCACGCATGCACCCCAAATCGAGTCGATGCGATGCGACTGCAGCTGCTCATTAATTTAATTAAGCGCTGTCGGTATGGTTGGCAAACTCAGTTGGGCAGCATGCAGCATACATATATGTATGTATAAATTAATTTTTGTTGCTGTGGCGCGCATAATACCACTCAGACAAAAACATTTTAGTTAAACTAAAATGCTGCTTGTCGTGTTTATTTATGATTTATTTAAGGAGAAACATGGAAATTATGATTTTTGCTCTTTGATAGCTTCTATACTGCGTGTGTGCGTGTGTGCCATTTTGTATACATATTTTTATTTTTTTTTTATTTTTTGTTCTCATTACCCACACAACATGTTCAACGCGCGCACACATTTAATTTAAGCAAACTCAGCATTAAAATAGATGTACGAGTACAAAACTATTTTGTGTAAACATTTGGTGTGTGAGGGCTGAGATCAATTTTTTTTTCCTAGGGTTGTTGCTATTGATTCTCTAATTTTAATGAAGTCACAGCAAAAATAAAACGCACATGTGTTGCGTAGAGCTGGAACAAAAGGCAGATGAGCATCATGATAATTATTAATACAATTGCATACAAATATAGATGTACAAAAATATTTATATGCTTTCAATGTGCGTTTCTATGTGATAACTATCAGCAAAATTTACGATACAAAAAGGATAGATGTGTTTTACTAAAACGTGTGCAAATGCAAATTATGGAGTAAAAAAAGACAGCGGTAGAGATTTATAGGAAACTAAGCAGCGGACATTTGAAGGGGAATCATTTAAAAAAAAATTTTTTTTAATTTTTGCAGCAACTTTCAATACAAAAATCATTACTATTTCTATATTCAGCTATTTGAAGAAATTATAACAAAACGCTGTAGTTTTTTGGCAGAAAATTTATTTCCCTATTTGATCTTTAAATGACCTTGATTTATATACATAAAAAAAAGAGCAAATTTCGATTCAGTTACTAGAAGAACCCAAAAATATAATATTTTTTGTTTGAGATTTTAGGTCAGTAGTGGTCAAACCGACCGCATATTTAGATTCAGCGACTTAGAAAACTTGTAATGTAACGACCTTCACTTATGTTTGATGTATTCAAACCGATCACATATTCGAATTCAGCAACTATAAGTTCTTAGTCATTGTAGTACTGCATGTAAAAACAGTTATTTCTCCATTTGACCTTCAAATGACCAGATTCGAATTACGCAGCACGAACAGCTTATATATTTGGTATTTTTACTAATATTAGAACTGTCTGCTTGATTTGTCTTTCGAATGACTTTGACTTAATTCTCTTGAGGTAAAACTAGAGTGTTTGACTCGCTTTTTCAAACGGTTTTTTTTTTAAATTATTGTACGTTTTTTTTTGGAATCCTTTTTTTTTTGAATATCGAATAAATCGGTTTTTTTTAATTTCAAAACCGGTTCTTTTGTAGTTGTGATAGAAATATGACAACACGTCGACTAATGAAACCTTAAAAAATTGTACAACGCCTTTTTGACAACAAGTGAAATTAAGCTTTTTGGTATAATCTCACGTTTTAAAATTTGAGACTATGTAGTACGAGTTGCAGATTATTGGCTCTCCTCGCTTTTAGGTTTTTATTTTTTATGTTTTGTCTCAATTTTTGTGACCTGCTTAGCACCTGGTCATAATTAAGAGACTTTATTATGAGACTAGCGGCTTTATTTTGTGACCAATTAATGCCAACTGGTCTAAAATTGTGACTTTTGTCTATTAGGTACAGATACTGCTTACTTAACTCGGGCATTGATGTAGCTTTTCTTTTACTTGGAACAAGAACCTGTTTACACGGTTTTTTTTTTATTTAAAAATTAAGCACCGGGTTTTTTCAAATTGTTTTTTTCTCGAATAATTTGAAAATCGGTTTTATAAAAAAAACGAATAATCGAACACCCTAGGTAAAACCTAACAAAAACCCGGATTTTATAGTATGAAAAACAAAGTCATATACTGTTTTTTTTTTCTTATATAAAAATTGTTTCCTCGAATTGACCTTCAAGTGTCCTTCATTTATATCAAGTGAAGTCAAATTGACTCAAGATTCCGATTTAGCAACTCGAAGAAGCTTTAGATATAGTTGCTTCTCTAGAATAAACAATCGTTGCTCCATTTGTTTAATTAAAACCAATACCAGATGTGGATTGAGTGATTCAAAGAATATAGAGCTACACTGGTTTTTCTAGAATAAAAGCAATTTCCTCGATTAAGTTTAAAATATGCTTTTCTAAATGTGTTATTCTAAGGGTGAAGCCGCCATTTCCGATATTTTTTAAAAACAATAAAAAAATCGTTCAAATTAAAAGCTAATTGGATAATCTTGATACACAAATATATATTTTTGTTGAAATAAAGTTTTGAACTTATTCCAGAAAGGGGTTTTTTCGCTTGCTTTCAATTGAAAATGTTTAATAAAAATTTGTATACCAATAAAAAACCATCCCAGCTCTTTATGACTTCTGCTTCTGCTGGCTATACTCGTACTATGTAGTAGACCTACAGGCTCATTACCAGGCCCAATTCGTAAACTTTTTTATGTCAAACGCACGCACACATACACACACATACATATATCTACTTTAATATCAACAAAAAAAAAATGTATCAACACAACCAAAAGTAGACAAAAAAGTGCACATGAGCACAGCCACTTGTCTGCATTTCGACGCACTCGAAAATGTTGACGCCGTGCAATGTCTACCAAAACATGCACACACACTCACACACATACAAACGCAAAAAATGCAAATATTGTTGCACTCATACCATAACAATTTTTCTACGCTTATGTTTTGTGTGCCAGTATACATATTTGCTGCTTGCTTCCATTTCTTTATCTGTTTTAATTTTTTGTTTTTATTTTTTGTTATCTGTTGCACTTGCAACAAATTGTTGCATTTTTCTACAGCCATGACTCTAGAAATTGGGTCGTTGCATGCATTCACCGTCACTGCGAGTGCAAGTGAAATTTACGTAAAAGGAAAAAAATCGAAAACGGCATCATAAATACGCAACGCGGAGGAAAACGAATACAAAAGAAAAATAAAAAACGATGTAGCCTTTCGCCAACAAGTGCGCGAATATAATTGAGCGCGAATTTTTGAGGATGCATTGTCAACAAATACATATACATATGTATATAAATGTATCTAAATATGTACACGCGTGCGTACATATGTTTAAGTAAATATTTTTATTTGCAAATTTAAAATAATATTTTATCATTTTTTGGTTTGCTTATCTGCTTTTTCTCTTCGCAAACGAAAATTGAATTTTGAGGTCGTCTGCGTATGCGGAATTGCATTTTTTGCACTGCATCACACCAACGATTGGCATCGTCGTCCATAAAAGCGGCATCACTATCAGCGATCGTTAACGATTTGCAATTTCAGTTGGTTTTTAGAGGCAGCTCTTGATATTGTATTTAATTTTATTTTATATTTTTTTTTTTTACGCCAATAAATGGAAGCGATTTTAAAAGCCAATTGTTGAAAGTAAGCTAAAGACATTGTTTTAAACGCCAATTGAAATATACTACGAGTATTACCGAGAATTATTTGAATCATTTTGTGCGCAATAAAACAAATTGCAGTTCCATTTCAATATTTAGTTCTTCAGGAGTGATAACCGCAAATCAGAAGATACGCTTTGAAGAGAAAACGCAATAGTGCAAGTTATCTATTTGAATGGTATAAGTTATTCAAATATATTTTTTTGTTGCGAATTTTTAGTGGCGGTGGTGAATTAAAACGTCAACATGGTGAATACGATAGAGAAGAAGCGACGGAAATGGCGCATACGTATGTATATGGTTGAGAACGGCATGTACTTCTTCTTAAACTCACCACAACTAATCACTCCATCCCTGACCCCATCATAACTAAACACAGCATACCAAACTCACCATTTCTGAACTTACCTCACCTAAACTCACCACATCAAAACTCACCACACTCAAACTCACCACACTCAAACTCACCACATCTAAACCCACCACACCCAAGCTCCTTCAAATCACAAATAAAGTTCATTTCTTGAATTGTAATTTGATCTAACTCGTTTTGTCTTATGTTAAGTTCTGTTGATGGTAATCTCGATATGTGTAAATAAAGTATGGTGCATTGCATAAAACTGGATCTGAATCAATACTTTAAACTATGTACTAAGTATTTAACAATTCATCAACTTTTTACTCCTATTTCATGTCAAAAAAATATTTTAATTTTTTTTTTTTTGGTTTTGAATACCCAGTTTTGTAGCCCTATTAATTAAAGTAGCTTAAGAAATTCCATTTATTTTCGATAATTTTTTAGTTAAAAGTTTTGTGCATTCTCTTACTTGAAATTTTTGCTCGAAATTTATTTAATATGGAATAATGCTAAGCACAGTCACCTTAGGAAATAATCATAAATAGGAACTTGTATTTTTCATTTAAATCTTCTAAAACTTAATGCGCTGCAAATAAACAATTAAGAATTTGCTATAAAACTCTGGTGAAAATGTTGCTATTTTTGTACAAAATTTTAAGTGTTGATTTAAATGCTCTTTTAATTGAATGGGGGAGATTATAGTGTAAAAAATATTAAGCATTAAATAAACAAAAGGAAAATTGGCAAAACTGTTTTAAATGTCGCGCTTCTATTTATTTTTTGCCACAAGCATACATGCCAAATTTTTGCAACAATAAGCCTCATTACCACAAAAATTCAAATAACACAAGCAATGCTTCTACCAGAATATTTCAACTAAACGCAATTGAAGTCTACAAAAAGGCAATTGAAAAGCGAAACAAGAAAAAAGCGCGAGTGTAGTGAAGAGACCGAATTTGCCCACCCCTCAAAATGCATATAAATTTCTGTATGTTATGCAAAATTTAAATTACACAACTATAAAATAAAACGCAAGTGTTTGTGGCATAAATATGATGAAGATAGCGAATTTACGCTGTGCTGCTGCTAAGGGAAGTGGAAATTATTTGAATATGAAATTAATTTGCCAACACCTCTATATGAGTTTACAAGTGAATTTATATTCACCATTTATAGTAATGTATGCACATAAAAATATTTCTAAGTATGCGTGTATAAACACAAAAAACAAAAAAAAAACGACCGCCAGCACAGCGAGGGGCGGCACGTGCAAAATGCGCCAACTTAGCAAAGGTATGAAATTGAGTGTATATACTAAAAGTGAATGTGCGAGTACGTACTTTCGTGCACCCAAAATGTTCGCATGTGAATTTTTTTTATATTTGCAATTTGTGCATTTTATGCGCATTTCACTACAAATGCTCGTCCTTGCGCTTTATGGCGAGCGGGTGGTGGTGTGTTTAAGCAGATTCGTTTGGGTAGAAAAATTACGCTCTCAAATTTCTCATTTAAATACATTGCCGTAGTCGTAAAGTTTTTTTATTTCTTACCTTATTGTTACTGCTGCTCTTCCTACTCTCATTTGAAATGCTAATTTGATTGCAGCAGGTGTTTTTTTTGAGGGTGCAGAGGTGTCGATGTGAAAGCGTCAAAGTGCATGAAACTGGAAGCAACTGCTGCTCTTGCTCCAGTCGTTATTATAATCAACGCTACTCAACTAAATGAGTGTCGCATAATTGGTATATGGCAGCATAATAGAGTCGTAAACGAAGTGAAGTGCCAGTGTGAGAGTGCACGAATTTTTAAAATTTTGCTTTAAAAAAAAATTCCTCTTACACCAATAAGTAGCTAACTCACAGCTTTCTCTGCATCTCTCTCTCTCTCCACAAAAGACATTTCTCCCTTTTCTCGTTAATTTTTCCGCTTTCCTTTTTTTATTTTATTTTTATAATTTCATTACAACTTCGCCTTTGGTGTCTATTTTTTTGGTTGTCGTCGCTTCTCATCAATGATGCGGAAAGTTTGATTATAATTTGGTTGCCGCACAAAGCTGTTGTTGTTTTTTTTTTTTTTGTTGCTCGTGTCCGATTAACTTCTGTCATTGGCGCTCACATTTCGCTTAAATTGGCGCTGTCAGTGAAAGTACTTAATTTGCATTAAACTTATTATCCCAAACGTAGAACTTTTGCTACGGAGATTACTCATACGCCACGTCAATCCAGTGGCCGAAGGTAACTGAGTACTATTTTTTTCTTGCGCATACCGGCTGACATAAATATTTGTGATGCGAAAAGTCTTGAGTTTGAAGTGACAAAAAATCGTTACAGTTAACAGCTGCATATTTATAGTAAAGCAAAAAGAGAGAGAGAGAGAGAGCTACAGAGTGCAGCGTATGGATAATCGGGCCGACTTATACGCAAATAATAATACGCGTACAAAATTGGTATGAATGCGATATGTTTAGGGTTTTCGATAAATTTTGAATGAATAATCGATAGCAATAATTAATCGATAACAATTTTTTATTTCACCATTAAAATTAATTAAGTAGATAATGAAATTAAAATAATTAAATTAAAAAATCGATATCAAAAATAAATCGATAAAAAATAGTTCCAATACGAAATGTAAATTAGAGAGCATTATTTGCATAGATCAAGAGATGACAATTTATTTATAAGAATACATAAACTTCACTTTTGAATGAGACAAAAAAAGAGATTGTTACCAAAGGGCTTATCATGGCCGGAATTGGCTTGCTCAAAATAATAGGTACACTTTTGATGGGACAGTTATTATAAAACAAAATAAAACTTAAAAAAAAATATTTGTAATATGTTTTACATTACTTAGTAAATATCCAGTATATCCACCACCATTCTGTATAACTTTGACAATTCTTTTAGGCATACTATTAATTAAAGTCTGGTAAGTTTCTCATACCAAGATTTTTGGATACACGTCCAAATTGATGCGTCAATTTCTTTTTTAAGTCTCACCACAGATTTTCTATTGGATTTAAATCCGGAGATTGACTTGGCCAACTCAACACATTGACATTATGATCCAAAAAGCATATCCTAACTAGCTTTGAGGTATGTTTTGGGTCGTTATCATGCTGATACACCCAACGCAATGGTAAGATTTCCTCAGCATAAGGTAGCATTAAGTTTTCAAGGATATCTTTGGACTCCACCGCTGTAATTTTGTTAGTTGTCTTGTAAATATGACCTACCGCATGCCAAGAAAAACTTCCCCAAATAATAAATAGTTCCAAAACGAAATTTAAATGAGAGAGCATTATTTGCATAGATCAGTCAAAGATTGCGATATCCAAAAAAAATGTCATTAGAGATGACAATTTAATTATGTCGTATGTATTTCAGCAACCAATATTATTTAGATAGATAACGGCAATTTTAATGGTTTTTATATCGATGAATTGTTATTTTATCATCAATTGTAACGTCGAGTGTTATACGATTATTTTATTGCTTTCTAAATCGAGAATATCAATTAAATAACCAATTAAATCGGTTTGGTTTTTCATATCTATAGCTGTAGCGATAATCGTGCTCATAAGCAAATAATTGCAAATCTATTTATTTCGATAACAAAAAATATAAATTCAGACCGGATTATTTCCGACTTTTATAAAAAATCAGAAGCCGAGTAAAGAAGATAAGTTAAATACTGTTTTTTTGCAGTTTTGTTTTCTTTTGGTTTTTCTTAAATTTTTTTAATTGTGTTAATTTATAAAATAAAGTATTTAATGAATATATTTAACACCTACATTTCAATAAATAAATACCATAAATATGTAAATAAAGCTAACAAAACCCACTGCCTCTCAAGCCCATCCCTCCCCATCCACTATTCGCGGTACTTGAGCATAACACTTAATAGTTTTATTATAATTTACAATGCTGCTTTCAATTTCACCGCTTTTGTTGCTCACTTCATGTCCAAGTTGTTTTTTGTAATAGCAAGCTAGAAAACACTTTCGCTTAAGCATATTAAATTCAACCGGAAATGAGGCAAACAAAAAAAAGGCAATCGTAAACAAAAAAGTATTTATCTTCAAATGAAAGCGAGGTATGGAGTGTGACGTAAAGAGGCGAATGTATAGCGGCCAAAAACTCTACTCTACTCCTGCCACTCACACACACACACATGCGCGCTGGTAATTGTCCATTAATTGTTTTTTTTTTCTTTCTTTCTTTAATGTGGCTGCTGTGGTAGCGACAATTAAATTCTCGCACACACAAACATGGCGAAGGCAAAGGGTATGGCGAGCATACACAGAACCGAGAGTGAAGACTTTCAAAGCAAAAAGCGTTAATAAACTACAACAATTATTGGCTGAGTTTAAATGTTTCTGCTTACGCGGAAGTTCAATGGCACACACATTGTGGTTTAATTTTTATGGCACTTTTTTACTATAATACGAGTACGAAACTCTGTGCTCCTTTGGTGACGTATGTTTGTATGTATGTGTGTGCATGTGCTGTGTGCGTGCGTGTGAAAGTTAATTACTTTGGGAAAACGCGAATTCCCAGTGGTCGTTTGATTTTTTTATTTCGCGCAAATTTATTAGTACAAACGAACTATTAAGGAAGTGTTTTATTTTGAAAGGAAATCAAACCTATTAGGGAAATGGCTGTTTTTCCAACAAAAATCTACGGTGTGGTATTTTTAAAGCGTAGAAAGAATTAAAACTCTAATGAGAATTAACTTGAACCCAAAAAATTTTCCTGAAATTTACTTTGGTGTTTTTTTTAATTCTTCTTTAGCACTTCTAGCTTTTAAATAGATTTTTTAAATGCCATATTTTGCCAACTAATCTGCTTTTATACAACATACATAGTATAAAGTGTTTTCTTAGACGTGTGGTTTTCAATAAGGCAATACTTTTTTCCGAGTTGGTCTTTTTGACAACTGTTAGATTTATACTCAGTTTAGTTTGCCATTTCAAGACGCCTTAGAAGACATACGCCCAAAATTACTGCAAAAAGTGTGCGAGAATTGGGCCTGTCGGCTGGAATTTATTCGAGCGGTCACTTGCCCAAAATCATTTTTGAAACATAATGGCAAACTCTTATCTTTATAATAAAGCTAAATTTTTGGCCATAGCATTAAATTATATTCGTTTTTTTCTTCTTAAAAACCACATGTCTAAAAAAACAGACTATATTTTGAGCTTTTAAAATTTTTTGAACACATGCTAATTACAGCAGTCGTTCAGCTTTCCATTAAAGATTCTAGTATCTAAGTGTTTTCTTTTAGTTATGGATTTCGTTTATTCCAGAGTAATTGATTCTCAAAGGTATAAAAAAGTTATAATTTTAATATTCATGATTTTAACATAAGTTTATAATAGATGCCCTAATTAAAGAATACATTATTCCAAACATTTTTTGAATTAGCTATTTCAATGTCCAGTTTTCATCAGTTTTTAAAACATAAAATTATCTTCTCACATACAAAAGTAAAAATAAATTTAGTACTCAAATTTTTCACACAATGAATCATGAAAGCATGCGATTTTTTTGTGCCATAACACCAAAGCATGTTGCACTTGAAAACTGTTTCATATGACCCTCACTGTCAGCCATGCTCTAATTGATATTATTTATGAGATTTTTATTGGAATGCGAAAAACCAGATGTGACATTGAAATTTTCTTAATATTGTTACAATGCCAAAGAAACTATGAAGACAACAGAATTAAAGAGACCTAAAAATGTTTCACACTTCAAAAGCTTTAACCACCATTTCTTAGTAGTTTTTAATTTGTTGGTTTTCAATAACTATCGATGTCGTTATCGATAACTGAATTAACAATTAAGTGAGCAAAGCTATAACGATATAAGCATTGCTCTTGGAAGACACATCGATAATAAAAATTATCGATAACAATATTGATAACTTTGAATATGTTATCGATTTTTATTATTAACTATATCATGGTACTAAAAACTTAAAAGATTACTTTAAGTGTATCAAGATTTTATTGCACAAATTAATTACGAATATGCGTCTTCTAGCAAGCGCACAGTATTTATTTATCGGTTTTTTGATATCTATCGGCTTAGAATGTATCTGAGGTAATAAAGTGAAAAATATTTATAAATAAAGATATCGATAACTTTATCATAAAAATATCGATAACAATATCGATAAAAACTAGTTTTTGAATTAAAAAACCAAAATAACAAAGAAATTTAAGTAATAAAATATAAGTATTATTTATTTGACAGCGTGACACGAATGTGTACTAATAGCAAATAAGCAAATTGTTCTCTCTAACATTTTGAATTGAAAATTTTAAAAAACAAATGTTATTTTCGGTCGATGCTCATTAGGCAAAAGTAATTATAATTTCGCCTAAACAAATGCAGAAATCAATGATAAATGAGAAACAAAAACGGTCAGAAAATTAACAAATATTCAGGCAGTGGCGGAGTGATTAGCTATTCAAGGAGGAGAACATTGAATATTTTAAAAAATTTGAATTGAAGAAAAGTTGTTTGATTTACCTGTGGTATTGTGTTTGCTAACTTTTTCACCGCTTCTGCGATGCTTAGAAAATAATTTTTTTCTTCAAAAAAAAAGATTAAAGGGAAATTTATGAAAATAATGCGCACTACGACCGTACTCTTATTTACACTTTATTATTTAATTAATTTTTCGGAAATCACAAATTTCAGTAACTCCAGCTGAGTTTAATTAAATTGCTGCCATCCAACAAAAATTAGATATTTCCTTAAAAGCAGATATGTGCATTCGTATGTTTTTATCTCCCGCAGCAAATTCATTTAAAGCCACTTTGACCTGTTCTCATATTCATCATTGTAGCGCAACAAATAAACAAAATGCCAGATGTGTCACAACACAGACACGGAACGTCATAAACAACATTAAACCAACACACAGATACATAAACAAAAACATATTTTGTTATTCTAAATTGCAATTTGCAAGTTCTTCAGCATTCATTGCAGAGCATTGTGTGTATGTGTGTGTGTGTGTGAACCAGTCATCGATTTATGTATGCAAATTTGCAATGCTGTTCGACATAAATTTGTTGTTTGCCATATGCAAATGCACAGACACGACCCTTCCGATCAACATTCAATAGTCGCGCATTTTGCAATTTACACTTTACAAATTTTACAAATTTGCAAATACATTTGTAGTTGCGCATGTGCGTGTACTTGCAAAAATGTTGTTATTCCATTGTCTTTTATTTCAAATAAACAAAAATTTTGATTTATTGCCAACGTGGCGTATGAGTGACATTTGAAAATGATGACAATGTTAATGTTGCTGTTGCTGTTGCATTTGCTGCTGTACTTATTATTGCTATTGCTAATGACTGCTTGTCATGCTGACCAAGGTTGATTAGAAAATGCTACAATAATCTGAGAAAATGTAAATTTTGTGTAAATTTACTAGCAGTTAATGAGTTTTTAGTTAACAAATATATGTTATATGAGAATTGAGTTAATTGATTGGCTTTTATGCAAAGAAAAGTGATGAGTAAACAAGGAAATTCACAAAATTATGGAAGCATGTGAAAATGATTTCTATTACCAGCAAAGATAATGATTTATTTGGTAACAAAATCGATGTATTATATACAAGGAATAAAAAGTTGTTTTAATAATGAATTAAAAAAAATCCACACAAGGTAGTCAAAATGTCTATGAAGTGAAATTTATTTGTATTAGGCATTAAAGTTATATAATTATATGATTAATTTGTAATGAATGAAATAGAAAGTGGTCAAGCCCACGAGACTTTGTTCCGCCCATGCAAATTGCAATGAACCTTGTTATCGATATATATTTTAATCGGTATCGATAATTATATCTTTTTTGATACTTTTATCGTTATCGTTTATGTTATTAATACTATTTATTTATCATAAATTCTCTAATTTTTTCACTATACATTTGTTAATTGTTATCGTAATTATTATCGATGCCATATCGTTATAAGTAACGGTATTATTATTAACAATTTTCGTATAATTTTTTATTTCGTTTTCATGATTGTGTAATATTTACCTTTTTATTTGGTTATATTTCATTTTATTTTATTTTTGGGCTATTTTACTTTATGTTATTATTATTTTACTCTATTTTATTTTATTTTAGGTTTTTAAATTTTTCCTATTTTATGTTTTTTTTTGTTTTTTTTTTAATTTATTTTACTTAATCATTTTCTATTCTATATTTTGTATTTTATTATATTTTATTTCATATTTTTACTTTATTTTACTTAATTATTTTCTATTCTATATTTTGTATATTTTATTTCATATTTTACTCTATTTTGTTTTATTTATTTTGGGCTTTTGATTTTATTTTATTTTGGTCTATTTTTTGTTTTCATGATTGTTTAATATTTACCTAATTCTTTGGTTATATATTATTTTATTTTATTTTTCGGCTATTTTACTTAATGTTATTATTATTTTACTCTATTTTTTTATTTTATTTTAGGTTATTTAACTTTTTACTATTTTATTTTATTTTGTTTTCTTTTTTTACTTTATTTTACTTAATCATTTTCTATTTTATATTTTGTATTTTATTATATGTATATTATTTTATATTTTATTTTATTTTGTTGTATTTCTTTTGATTTTATTTTATTTTGGGCTATTTTACTTTATTTAATTATTATTTTAGTCTATTCTATTTTGTTTAATTTTATTTTATTTATGGTTACATTACTTTATTATATTTTATAAATTTTTTTTTTATTTTACTTTGTTTTATTTCATTTTGCTTTATTTTCCTTAACTTTTTTCTATGTTATGCTATGTTGTTTATTTTATTTTTTTATTTTATTTCACTTTATTTTATATTATAACATTTGTTCTATTTTATTTATGCTTGTCTAAAATCATTTTTCTGCTAGCAAGCTCGCCTCAACTTGTCAGCCATTGTTGATTGCCAATAATAACACAAACATGACAAGTCATTTTTATGCAACTATCGCGCAACAACAACACCAACAACACCAACAAAGACAGTATGTAACGATGAACAATGAAAATATCTTTACAAATTCATTTGGCTGCCAAGCGAAAATTCATAGATTTCTTTTTTGTACACATGTAAATACAAATATTTATGTATGTGCATTTGTATGTGTGTGCTTGTGTGTGTGTGTGAGTAATTCGTCTGCTTGTCGACAGCGTGTCAGCTGCATACACGAATACATCCGACAGTGGCTATTGAAAATAAGCGAACAAATTATTTTATGCTGCGGTCATTTTGATCAACAACGTCTTCTGGCCCCGCCCTCTTCTCGCTGCATTTAGTTAATGCAATTTTTATTCTTTGCACACACATAGTTACACACATATATTCGTAGTTAAGTGGCAACTTTTTCGTATGCATTTTTCATTTGTGACTCTTCACTTTTTTTTGCTTTTTTTTATGTTCATTTTTCATTAGTTATGCTGCGCTTTTTATTAATTACTTGAATTGTTTTACATTTTTCAATGGGAGCGCTGAATTTTTTTTCTTTTATTTATGAAAACTTCTTTTATACTCCGTCTTTCTATCATTTGTACTCCTTGTCATCCACCTTTACTCTGTCTTTGCTTTTTGTACATATTTCAATTTGGATTCTTGCTGAACACTCACTCATATTTGTTTTCATATTTACTGCACTGTTTATTTACGTTGAATTCGCCAGTCATATTGGATTGCTGTTGCAAATTGATTTCTTCGTCTGTCAGAAATTCTGTAAAAATATTACAATCGAAATGGACAATCGATTTGCTACAATCTAAATATTTTGTACAGGAAAGCAAATACTCGGAGCATTTTACTAGTATAAAATCGTTTGAAAATTTTTATGATTTAAGGTATTTTTTAATAGCACAACCTTGCCTTTCCTCTGCCGCTATGAAGTTGTGATTGGTAGCGATGCAGATTTTTATTTATTTTACTTTCTGTTTTAGTATGACTGCTTTTCCGAAGTATCATAAAATCGAAGAAATAAAAGTGCCTCATTATCTTACTACGCTGTCTCATGCCTATAGCTTTACAATAATTTTGTGATAGCCACTCATTGAGACACTTTTATTTTGTTGCACTTAAGTGTACGAGTATTTTTAACTCAGCGAAGGTACATTTTAAGTATGCGCAGCTGAAGTGAAGCTTTTATTGCCATTCAAGAAAATGATTATTTCGAAGTAAATGCAAAAAACAATGTTTACGTACGATTACTACGGGAAACTCTAGTAAAAAATTTAAAATTTTCCTTAAAAACTTGTTAGAAATAATGTTCAAATAATTTGGTCGAAGCTCATGAGCGCAATTTTTTCCAAATTCAATTATTTTTTCAGATGGCGCTAGAGTCGAGATGTGTTTCAAATAACCAGACAGGTGGTGCTGGCCCGTTTTGTACTTTACTTTTTGCTGAGAAATTAACCGACAGGTGTCGCTGGAATCTGCCGACTTTTAAAATCATTTTAATAGACGTATTTGACTTATTTCCAAGTGGGATGGGAAAATAGTTTGCAAAATTAGATGGCGCTGAACTCGAGTTATAACATAAAATCATATTTTGGTTTGTGGTAGCACAATTTTAAAGTAGCAAAAACTATCCGCTAGGTGGCGCTTTTGAAAAAATCTACATAATAATTATATAGCCTAAAGCCAACTATTGAATTTTTGAAGAAATTATAAACAAAAGCAAATAAATATTAGTAATGTCTAGGGCTTTGCCTATCAGCAGTATTTTTTTTTTTTTGTGGATTTTATTATTTTAAGAATTTTTGACGTATTGAAGAGCATTTCGCAAGGCATAAAGTGACATTGGTAATTTGAAAATTATATCAGTAGTCGGTGATAAACTATTTCAGTAGCGTAACTTATTTCTTTGAGCACTGTTTGAAGCTTGAATTTTCCTGTAAACTGTTAGAATATTAACTCGTTCAAGCTAAGATTTAAAAAAAACGACTAACCGGAATAAAGCATCGATGATAAAGTCATTGTACTTATGACCAAACAAACAAAATCTCCTTCATATGTGAACACATGAATACATTGAAGACATAATCATTGCCATAACATGTGACATAACTGTAAAGATTGCATAAACCACAAAAACCAAAAGCAGCAGCAGAAGCCACAAAAAGCACATTTTTACATGCAAATCTACTCACAGAGACAAGAATATTAATGCACATATTTTACAACCCGCTCTCACTATCCCTCACTTCCTTCCACTCTCACTCTCACTCTCTCACACCCATTGATATATGAAAACTTTAATCACGATAAGTGCAATTGCAAAAAAGTAACTAACAAATGTGCAAAAAGCAAATGTTCGTGCTTGAAAAAAAAAACAGCAAATAGTAGTAGAAATTGTATGTTAGAGCTGGAGCGTGCCAGCAATGCCACAAAAAGGGTTTGTTGCATAAAAGAACACTGAAACAGTGGGCAGTTCAAGAGCCCGAGTTTGTAATGAGGAACTTCTCAAAAAAAAAAAACTCAAAAAAGCAACCACACTAAGGTGTGTTAATATATGAAACAAAGGGGAACTTTCCACGCAGTCGTTTTTAAAAAAAAAAAATAGGGTTAAAAATCGCAGACTCAATTAAATACGAGTACAATGACATATGAACAGACTCATATCATTTTAGCTCCCCTACAAATTACTTACTTAAACTGACATTACTATTTTTTCATGCAATATTTAAAAGTTTTGAAATCATACAGCGGCTTTGTAAGAATAGAGGTACTCTTACACTTCAGTTATATTTGCAGTATCCTTTCATGAAGACAGGGTTACTTTGTTGAGCAAACATTTGCAAAGTGAAAATCAAAATGACAGCAAAGGGTCGAATTGATAGTAATCAGTGGAGCTGTAGTCAGTTGGGCTGCTTGTGCACAGAGGCGTCGTCAAATAATGCACACAAAGCATATGCCTGCATTGATTTCGTCTCTAAAATATATGAAGTTGTATCACACTTCTACATACATTTCAATGGGTGAATAGAGAGCATTCTTTCCTCTACAAGTTATAAATGCTGGCATAAGCTTCCAAAATTTTGTTTACTCATGCACCAATCAACATCGGCAAGTCGGCAAAAATGTAAAACTTGTTCTTCGTTAGGCCAATTTTGGAGCGAAATTGCTGAAAGATGTGGTAAGGTAGCTGAAAACATTTTTTCTTGAAAACAATCTTTAAATTAGTTGCAGTCATGCCTAAAATTATGCAATATCTGCGCACGAATTTCAGATAAACATAACTTACTTAAAAATTTAAAATACGATATGTATATTTTTTACCTTTCTTTCAAAACTAAGGCTCATCCGTTATTTGAAATATTTTTTTCATTTTTTTATTAATACATTTTTAAGTAAATTTTCTCGAAAAATATAACTAACTTAGTTTCAGTCATGCCCAAAATTATGCAATATCTGCACATGAATTTCAGACAAATAAAACTTGTCTAAAAATTTTAAAATATGTATTTTCTTAGGTTTCCTTTCAAACTTAGGCTCATCTGTTATTTGAAATATTTTTTTCCGTTTTTTCATAATACATTTTTAAGTAAATTTTATTAAAATCGCGTCAGCCCGTCGATTTCCAATTTATTGAGTTGGCATAACATACGCTTAGGCGTGGCCGTCACTGTTGTAATAGCGATAGCAAAAAAAATTAAGGGGTAGAAGCACTGACACAGAGGTTGACACCTTAGTATGTTAATTTCATAAACATTTTCTTTTAGTTGAATATAGATATTGAACCAAAAAAGTTTTATTTCGGTGGGTTAGGACTCATAGAGGGGATTTTGGGATCATACCCAGTTAGCAGTCAATAAATATTGCCAATACGATGCCTAAAAGTATGCCACAAAAACTACATTTTCAACGGTTCCTAAAAGCGCATAAATTAAAACTTTGCTTTAATATAATTAAATTTTTTCAGCATAATTATAGGCACAGTTTTATTGAGAAAAGTGCTTTAACACTACAACTACTCTACTACTGCACTATTTTTTAGATATAATGCGAATTTTTCATTGAATAAGTGCTCTCACGAAAGGATTTCATGATTTTAAAGTTGTAAGAACGCAATAGAAAAATGTACCATTCGAAGTCATGTGTCGTAAAATATATAATTTTTCCACGGAGATATATGTATGTATGTAGATATACATAAAATTTGTAACTATTTAAATTTCAATATATCTGCTTTCCCCTTCAAATTGCATACACAGCCACGCATACACATTTTTTTATTCAATTACACTTTAATTTCCAACGTGCTTAATCACGCTCAACTTGTGAACGGCAAAAAAAAAAAGCAGCAGAATATGAACAGAAACGCAGGTTGACAACACACAAAGCAAAATGTCTAAGCTAAACAAAAAGGTGCATGCAAATCTGCATACAATTGTAACGAACAAAGATACAAGCGCTTGGCTGGATTTCAATTACGCACGCGTCATGTATTTGGTATGCAAAGCAAAACATACACACATAAAAAAATTAATTTTTATACATACATACATACATATATGCACATAAATCATAAATGCGCATACCAGTTATGCATTTATTCTGTCGTTCTCTATAAAACAAAAAAACCTATTTTCATCGTCTAACAACCTTTCCCAACCTTCCTCTCCCCACTGTTCTAAACACTCCTTCGCCCATTCATACCGCTATGCAACTGCGCTCAAAAGTATGCAACATTAATGAACTGCAATTGTCGCACTGGTCGCAGTCTTCACCGTCACCATCATCGTCGTTGTCCGCAGCCATAATTCCGTAACGCTATCGGGTGAATACTTAATGACGTGGGTTTTAATCGAGTAGCACAAGCCAGCTACAAGTGTACTCAGCTTACTAACACACCCACACACACACACACGCACACTTGCATACTCGCTCCAACACTAAGCAACTGGCTGCCTTTGTATGTTTGTGTGTGCGCTTTGTTGTGTGGTGTAGGTCAGCAAGGAATTAGACAGGCTGACGATTTTTAATTACGATTTTTCATGTGCACTTTTTTTTTTGTCTACTTTACTTTTCAATTTTACTTTCTTCTTTTATTCTGCAACGATTTTATTTTTCTTTCTATCTGCACAATTTTGTCGGTTACTTAGACACTCATTCAGTTCAGCCTTTGAAGTTTCGTATTGCTTTCGTTCTTTTTCTATGCTTTGTGTGTGTGTGTAGGGGTGTGTGCTTGTGCAGGTCTGCCTGTGAAAAAATGGGGTACATTTTGAGTGGGTAAATTAGTCGGTTAAGTTGTGGCTAAATAAGGAAAATTCTTGAATGTTGAGCCACACACACACACATAAATACATATTTGTTAGTGTATGCGCTAGGCGAAAGTAGAACGATAAAAATGTTGTATATAGAACATAGAAGTAAAAAAATGTGCACTTAATGTACGCTTAAAGTTGTTTAATGCCAAAGCTTTTCTCTAGTAAATCCATATACAAATTGTCTGTGAAAGAGCATCAAAAGTTTGAGTTGAATGCTTGATCTGCAACAGATTCTCTTTGGAACTGCAGACAAGAGACACTTGCGGAAAGATACCACCAACCGAAGGTAATCTTACGAAGACTCCTGTTGCTTGTGATGTTTCACTTTATTTCCTTCAATTTAAAAAAAAAAGTTATTATAGTTATTCTCAAAGTTATCAATATCAGTGTTGATATCGATAGTTTTATTATCAAGTTAATCAAGATAATTAACAGCTAAGTTACCGTAACCGACATCGTTTTTGTCAAAGTTATCGGTTAAAAACATTGTTACTGTCATCACCAAAAATTATCGATTATATCAAAGTTATCGACAATTATAACTTATCGATGTTTATCTGCAGAGCTAGCGATATGAATTTTTTAATTTTCAAAAATATCGGTATTTTCATGGTTATCGATAACATTATTGTTCTTACGTTCAAAATTATAGATATGTGTATCGGCAGAGTTAGTGTTATCGGTTTTTTATTCTCAAAAATATCGATATTCTCAAAGTTATCGATAACATTTTTTTATCAATCAAAATTATCGAAATGTTTATCAGCAGAATTAGAGTTATCGATTTTTTTGTTTTTAGAAATATCGCTATTCTCTTCAACAATCTAAATTATCGAAATTTTTATCAGCAGAACTAGAGTTATAGATTTTTTTTTATATATCAAAGTTGACGATATCATTGATGTTACATTCAAAATTATAAGTTATCTATACTTCTGTTGCCAACTTTAATAAAGTCGGTATTAACAAGGCAATGGTTTATTTTTAGGCCTTCGTATCCATTTTCGTACTTGTCAAAAATATTTTTGTTATTATCGGTAGCTTACTTTATTGTTATCGTCACTAGTATAAGCTTCTCTAACACATTCGGCTTCTATTGGTAATTTCTCTAAACAAACTTTTTACTGCAGTAAGAGCTTATTCAGAGCCACTAAGGACAACGAAAATAAAAGCAAAAAACACAAAACATGTCAGTGTATGAATGCTGGGGATTGTAAGTTTCCTGCTGACATTGTCACGTACAACAACTCAATAAATTCAACGATATTGTTTTCACATTCATCCACTGTGAGTGCAGATCATTCGCCTTATTGCACTTCTCGCCGCCTCCACTTACTTTAATATGTAGTCTCGTGAAGCCGCCTAGCGTCGCTTTTTCTGTGTGTGATTTAATTTATATTACTTCGTCGTGTTCGTTGTTTTTTCATTCGCTCTCTTCAGAAAATTTAATTTTTTACCTCTTTAACAGTTGGCAGTAGCGCCAAATTTCTCTCCCAACTTTTGGCCGCAGAACGTGGGTTTTTCCTATTTTTGTTGTCATTTTTCTCTTTTTTTCTTTGCTTCGGGGGCGTGTGTATAATAATTGGCTTAATTTATTTTTAACAGTCAACGTCGCGACATTGGCACAAGAAATTTCATGTTCAATTTAACTGCAGCGACGAAGAGAATTTGTTGGATTACTTCTGCGCCTCAATGAATTTATATAACATTTTTTATTTCAACGAAATATTTGCGCGAACGGTGCCAGCCAAAAAAAAATGTGTGCTCTGCAGAAGAGTAGAAGAGGCTCCCACACTTCCTCGTTCTCTGCACATTTGTTTAGTGAAAAGTAGTTTGTGTAATGTAATTCTTTTTCGTTTCAAGAGTATGCGAATTTGTTGGGCTGAGTCTCACCAAATTAGCACTGCAGACAATTTTCAACAAATTATAATAAACTTTTCGTTCGATAACTTGATAAAAACACATGCCTTTAGTATTAGTTTTGCCTTTCGTTATCTTTTATGTACATACATATGCATATTTAAATCAAATTTTATTCATACTAGTATGTTAAGTATGTAGGGCCTCTCCCGCAAGTATTTGTTTTACATCTCATTATTTTCATTCTCTCGCATTCTTCCTATTGTGGCTAATTAATAAACAATTTGCATTTTATATTAACTTAGAATATTAAGTCATATTACATAATTAGCACAGCGACAATGGCTGTCAATGTCAAATACGAAAACAACAACACAATAGCCAAACGTAATACCAGCAAAAATTCATAAATACAACAATACGTAATTATGCCAACCCTAGTGGGAGTCAAAAAAACAAACCAAAAAAAACGCCACATCAACTCATTTCAATTTCAACCCAATTTGCTTTAAATGTCAATTAACTAGACATTACAGCGATTTCATGTAATCATCTATTTTCCCATTTGCATATACCCAGAATTGTTGGTAGTTTCCTTATTCTTCTTCTGCGTATCGTTATACATCTGTTTTTACTTTAAAGTCGCAGTTAATGAGCACAACAGGTTGATGGGTAAAATGTTTCCTTCATTAACAGCGAGATACACTTGCCCACTTAACATAAATTGCCTCGTCTGTTGGTGATTGTCATCTATTTGTGTGTTTTTTTTATTTTAAAACAAGTATGCAAGCGGAATTGTTTGTGTATGCAAATAAGAAATTGCATGAAGAGTTTTAAGTTTGCTTAATGAGCGTCATGCAATAAATTACTTGGTGGGTGAATTTAGATTGAAGCAAGTGCTGAGGAACTATTTGAATTCGCAGGTAGAACAAACTTTTCAACTACATACAAATGTTTTGTGTAGCAAAAAATATATTATCGCTAGTTAGGTCCGAAATTTTGACTGCCATAAGATAATTGTTATTGTTATTATCGTTAACGTTATCGACTTTTGTCTTATGGACTTATTTATTTATTATAGCAATATATATTTGTGACCTAACTGTTATTTTCTAGATAATTGAAATGGTTTTTTTTTTATCGTTATCGTCATGGTTATCGATATTTTTATCGTTATCGTTATCGATTTCGATTTCATTTTCGTCAACGAATTTTTTCTAGCTTCCTTCAAAAAAGCGACTTCAGATTAATCGCTATCGTTTATAATCGATTTTTTATTTCGTTATCGTTATCGTTATCGTTTACAACTTTCACGTAATCGGTTATTTTTTCGATATGCACTCAAAAAAACTAAATCAAAAAATTCTCATTGCACTTTGCTTTTAACCAGGCCTGCTCAACAAACGAAACGATACCATTTTGTTTTGTTAACGAGCAAAATTAACTTAACGAAATGAGTTTGTTTCGTTTCGGCGACATGTTATCAAAACGAAATCAAATCGTTAATGTTGCAACGTTATAAAATTTCCGTTTTCGTTAATTTTAATGTGCCTAAAAGTATGTAGCGCTTCTGTTTGCGACGAGTGAATCTCCAGCGTTTTTCTTAACGTTTTTCTTAACGTTTTAATGTCTTAACGTTAACGCCAGCATTTCGTTTCGGTTAAAAACGTAATGAAATTTATTATGATAAGAGAAAACATTTCGGAACGGTTAATTTTAACGTTAAAATGCATCCTTGCTTTTAACAGTTCGGTAAATTTTACAGCTCTCTTAACCGCATATGTAATTAACATTTGAATGTTAACGCTAAAGTAAAATTTACTCCGCTAAAATTATATATCTAATTATATGTATATCAAAGATTTTTACTGACGAACGGACTTTATACTATGTACGTACGTACCAATTTATTTTGCTGTTTGTCTCATTTCAAAACTTCTAAAATCCAGCTTAGCAGGACAATTTCGGTTGAATGTGTTATTTCTGTTACCTAACATATCAATAGTTCTTCAAGTCTGCACTCTATTTCCCAAAGCACATATTTTTTCCACGCAGTCTAAATTCTTGTATGCTGCGTTAGAAAAAAAGTAGACTAATTTTTTTAAAAACACCTACCTATTCTTTCCTTTGATTTTCCTTGCAAGCTAACAAACTACAAAATTATTTCGAATTATCTCGTTTGCATACTTTAGCGTTTCAAACATTATTTTTTTCATCACCTTTAGTCACTTGACAACCATCAAACATTATTGGCTTTCAATATTTACTTGCACAAATAAGCTGAGTGACTACTAGCATCATTTGATTTGACTGCATACAAATATTTTGAAATTCAACTTACACACTCGCTAACAGACAGTGCGACAACCGCACAGAGCGCGTGTCATCGTTCGTGAATAATAAATTAAATTAAAGACATTGTTAGAATTTTGTAGTTTTACCTGCGACACGGTCTCTGTGAGCATGTTTTCAAACTCCGGCGATAAGAAACCACAAGCAAGTTTCCTCACTCCTTCACCGACTGCTTTTCATCTGTGTGATGAGCCACTTGCCGCGCAGTTGAAGTTGCAATTATTTACCATTTGTGGTTTTAGTTTTTTTTTTTTTCAGTCACACTTGCCAACGTAGTTGTGAAGAAGAAAGATAGGGAGTGTCAAGTAGAAAATGATTTACGAGTAGGTGCATATGTGTTTTAAGTAAGTAGAGCAAAATGCTCTAGCAGCTTGAAGTTTGGCGCTTGGCTTCACTTGAGTTGCAGTCTGTGCGGTAAAACTGAGTGTGGCACTTATTTAATTTTGTCGCTACTGTGGCTTATTGTGGCTGCAGCACACACACACCGTCAATGACTTTCTACCTCGTGCTGTCGTTCAAGTTAGCCACCACGTTTGCTGTCAAATATTTTCATTTGTTATCAGCTATCTGATGCACCTTCACTTATTTTCTACTAACTGCTCTTACTTTTCACATATTTATCTACAGAATCTTTGCTGTAGCACATAAATATGTACATGCTAGCATGCATGTGTATGCAAGTGTTTGTGCCACCAAGCCACCAGCTGGCTTTGCGCTGTCAATGAATTTCATTAAGTCGCACTCACCATCGCGTCTACGTAAAACATTCAACGCGCTTTAATACTGCTGCATTTTGCTAAACATTCCACTGCTACACACACTGCTCTACTATTCGCTAAACCACTCCACTGCACACTTCAATACACCACTCCGTCAAGGTAAGTACGCAAGCAAGTATGCTTCTCTCTACTTCTCTTCTGTAAGAGCGCAAACACCTTGGCGTATACGCAACCTGCTGAAATGGCTTCGCAGTGTGCGCTTAAATTGAGTTGGTGCTGCAATTTAAACTACGAGTAAGTGCATATTTTAAAAGTGTATCTTTTTTTTTTTTAAATTGTTGCTTGAATAGTTGTGCGCTGTGCATTTTTTCATGCGCTGTATTTTTAGTTTACTTGTCGACTGAAATTTTTTCACCTGCAAGCTTTCGAGTTGCTATCCTTAACATATGTCTGCTATGCGTTTAAGAACTATAACACATCATGCATTGACAAATTTTGACAATTTATTTATTACTTTATAAAATTTTCATCAGTTTCTCATTAAAGAATAGGCTGTGCGTTCTCTGGTTAAAACCATATAAACTCAAGCTTTGCTAAAACCTGAAATAAGTTCAAGAAACTTTTATACTATTTAAAACGTTTTTCCAGAATTTTTAAATTGTTTTTTTTTTGAGTATTTTTGATATCGTAGGTAGGTAGGTGTATGTGACTGTCATTAATGCTTCAGCGACCCACTTAGGCAAAAATTGGAGGCCCGTTGTGATACCACTAGCGTTGCGTTCATTCCCCTTTGCTTAACCATTTAGAGCTCTTGACGAATCTCGTCAAGCATCTTAGGTCTATAACACGTAATTCTCCGAGGTTTCCAAGGTTTTCCGAGGCTTCTGGCTATCGCTGGACAATTGCATAATAGATAAAGAACAGTTTCCTCCTCTTCATAACTTTTGCAGCTTCTGTGAACATCTGTGAAAGGGTACTCCGAGACGCCCCGCGTGGTTGCCAATGAGGCAGTGCCCTGTAAGGGCTCCAATGACTTGAGATATATCTTCTCGTTTTAAGGCGATATAAAAGGGCAAGTTTCAAGTAGCTAAAGCTTGTCGTTGAATTTTGAGGATTCAGTTTCATATGGAAAAAGAGAAAAGCTTACTCTGCTAAAAAAAATTGTGAAAAACCAATGGTTGTCCACATGATCCTTAGACCTTGTTATACTAAAAATTAATAGACTACAAAGCTGCATACTCAAAAATATTCTAAAGAAAATTATGTATTTAAATTTTAATTTAATTAAAATAAATATTAATTATTTTGTATAAAGTTTAAAGCTTTTTGTTGGAGAATGAATATTCTAGAAAAAAATTATTTAAATTTTAATTTAATTAAAATAAATATAGAAAATTTTGTATAAAGTTTGAAGCTTTTTGTTGGAGAATCAAATATGTTTAAATTGATAGAAATAAAATAAAACAAATATAAATTTTATATCAAAATTTAGTTGTGCTATAGTTGCTAAATGCACTGTATATCAACACGTTATATGTGTTAGCTACTTTGATTGTGTTTGGTGGTGTTGATTGTTCGCTACTTCTTAGCAGCAAGAAAATTATTTAACAATACCAGCAACAACAAAACAAAAAGCAACAACTAAAATTGGCAGTTAACTGGCAGTGACAACAACTTCATTTAGCAAGTGGCTGCAAACAATAGCAAACAACTAGCACACACGCACACACACACACACACGCACACATTCTCATACACAACAACATAACTCACTCGCAACGTTTTAACATATTTTCCACTTTCATTTTATTAACTTAAGTCGTTAAATATATTTTTTTATTGCACACTCTACTGCGCGCTACACTTCGCTTAAATGTTGCTTTCCTTTCATTTTTTCGCTTTAATTTACAGCCATTTAAGTGTGAGCGAAAAATGTGAAACGTTTTTTTTTTTTTTTGAAATGAGTTGCATTAATTTCTTTGCGTTAAACGTTGTGTGCTGTGCGTTGCAGGTACTTGGTGGATTAACATTTGTGGGTAGATTCATTTATTTTATTTTTTTAATCATAATTTGAATGAATTTAATTTAAAATAAATTGTGCATAGAAAGCGCTACGAAAAACTCACTTTGGAAGAAAAAGTTATTAAGGGAAAAAATTAAAAGGTATTTAAGAGTAATTTTTAAGCTGACAGGAGATTACAAGTTTAACTTGGTTGCACACTGTTTCTTAATTAAAATACCAAACGAGCTAATATAAGAGGAAGATTGAGATAAAATGCAAAAATTAAGACGTCGAATTACAATATTTGTGCAACATAAAATGTAGCAACTGCGCTGATTAGTTGTAGAAAATGTAAACTGTGGCAGTCACTTGAATATGAGCGTTTTAAAATTGAAGGAGAACTACAGAGCTAACAAAGCTTTGCATATTAGGTTTGCAAAAACTTTGACTTGTCGCTTGTGTGGCAGAACACTTAAAAATATGGTAAACAGCACTAAAGAACGAAAAAAGGGAATTGCTTGTTTGTGGTAGAGCTCACGTATTCAAAGCACTATTTCCCCCTCGAACTTAAAAAAAATTATTAGTTCAATGTACGAATTTCAAGAATCCGAAGCCCTCGAAGTCCTTAAAAACAGTTTGTTTATAGCGCTTGTGCACTTCGTTATGCATGAGGCGAGCTGTGTCGGAGTAGCTGGTGTCTAGTATTCCCTCTTCGTGGCAGCAGCTACTAAGCAGCATTTAGTGCTTCAGAAATTATAAAAAATTATTTTTAAAAATAGTTTAATTGATAAATTTTTTTTTTGTTTTATTTATTAATTATTTTTGTTAACTTCACTTTCAGATAATTTAACTTTTCCTTACTTTTTTGATTATTTAAAAAAAAAACACATAAAGAGAAGTTGAACAAGTTAAATCAAAAATAAATAATATCAAAATAATTTTAATTTTAATAAATATAATGATGATATTTATAAAATATTAAAAGATGATAACAAATCAAATGTCATAAAAAAAAGCTTAAAAAATCAAGAACTATCAAAAAAATTCAAAACTAATCACGAAATATAAATGTAAACAAAGTTAATCCAAGAATATTGAAACTTCAAAATTCAAAATTAAAACTTATCAAATAATAAAAAAATAATGGATAATCAAAATTAAAAGTTTATAAATAATAAACAAACAATTGGTAAAAAATTTCATTTTTAATTATTTTTGATGAAGATAGTCATAAAATATTGAAAGATGATAAAAAATCGAATATGATGAAAAAAATCTTAACTAAACAAAAAAATTCAAGACTTTTTACTAAAATCAAAAATTAAAAATTTTTTTTTTTTTAAATTTGGGTTATACGTGTGATTTCTATTTAATTTTAAATTTTCTTCTCATTAATTTTTCTGCCATTAAAAAATAATCATATTGATTTATAATTACTTTTAATAATAATAAAATTATGGTTATGTAAAAGCAGGATTATGTTGTTTTTAATTTAACTAATCGTTCTTAGTACTTAAAAAAAAATCATAAAAAAATATAAATAAAAACTAGTCGGCCTTAAAGCTCATAAACAATTAAAAATTTAATAGTTATGTGGCCAAACAATAACAAAAGGAATAATTTCAAAAAAACTGTGCTGCAGCAAAATATTTCTTTAAAAATTTTATTCATATTATTTGTTTTCATATACATAAGTCCAATCACGCATATAAGTTTTTTCGATAAATAATTAATATTTCATACCAAATCCACCAATCACAAAGTAAAGCCAGTGATTTAATATTATAAAAACTCAGTATTTTTAATTATATAAAATTTTCTTCAAAATTAAAGAAGAAAAAAAATACACAATTATTTTTACTCACCTCAGTTGCAAGCAAAAAAGAATAATTCAATTTCAAGTTCAAATGCGATATGTAATCTTAAATCCCATTAAATGCATTGCATACTTCAAGGCGCTGTGGCCAACACATGCGACTCATTAGTCACTGCAATGCTGACGCCTTAAGCAAATACTACCACTTGAACACAAATCACGCATGCAGACACTTAAATATGTTAATAAATTTATATGTATTTAGTATACTCGTATATGTTTGCATTGTATGCTTGTTTGCGTGCATATTTATAAGCAAATATAGATTTAGAAAATTCGTAGCAAGCAGTGCTGAGTTGATTGCTATACGCCTGCATATGAAAGAGTGTGCGTGAGAATGCTTGCGCTGCATTGAATGTATAAATAGGAAACGCGACTGGCGTATGACGTTTTCATGGATTCAAGAGGCCAAAGGAAAATGTGCTGCAATGAAAAGCAGAATGTATGTACATAGTAGAATTTTGATGACTGGAAACTCAGACGACGGCATAGGTTGAAGTTGTAGTGGTGGTGGTGGTGGTGGTGTGAGTGACGCATTTTAATCCTTTTTGACATTTCACTTTTAATGAAATTTATTTGAGTAAGCTTCTAGCAACAACAAATTGTTATATATGCGTAAGCATAAATTTGCTTTAACACCAGCACATAGTAGTTAGTTGTACTTGGCTCCTACACAACGGCACTGCAGTCCTTCGACCAACCAGTTTGGGTGCGTCACAGCGCAAGTTAACCAAAGTAAATTGTGCGCGCAAAATTTTCGATTTTATTTGCTTGCAATCACGTATGAGCAAACAAATGCACACGCATCCTTATGTAATTACAAATATTTACATGCACAGTACACGGCAAAAGTTTGCGTACAATAGCTTTCGTTTTCGTTCATATTTATTTGCAATTGAGCATCATTTTTTTCTGAATTTATTCGCTGTTTATAGTTCAGTTAATGTTTGTATGAATAAAATATTTAAAAGGCTCGCTAGGTGGCGCTGGATTTGAGTGAATTCTAGAGAAAGCACAATACTTCGCCGCTAGAAGGCGCTGGTGTCAAGTTATAACATAAATTGAAATTTAAGGTCCAATTTGGCTACTATTCAAAATATGTAACAGTTGCAAGAACGAAAACACATTTACAAACAAATTACCCGACAGATGGCGCTGAAATATAAATATTTATTTAATAAGCAATTTAAATGTTTGTATGTTAATTGAAATTTGATTGCATATATGGCAAACTTATTCGTAAAATTTTTCATTGGCAGCCCTATTCGAATGTAATTACTTTAGTAAGTAAATATTTTTTTTATTCAAAATGTGCATGTGTTTATGGCAACCCTGATATTTGCATTATCTTACTTAATAAACAGCCCTATTCTAATGAAACCTCACAACAGAGTTGTGAGCAAAAATTTGTGAGGTTTCTTATGAGGTTTATTTTGTGAGATTATTCTTGGCCACACCTCATAAGAAAAAAGCTCAACAAAATCACCACCCGAGGTGAAAAGCGTTTTGCTGTCAAAAAGAAGGAAAAGACAATAGCATAAGCATAGGCGCAAACAAAGTGATTTGATGGTCCATGACCAAATGGAGTTTGTTTTTGTTTGGTTCATTTTCGTAACCTCTATGTAGCATAGTTAGACATAAGGCGTTACTTAAAAATATAATAAAAAAGTGAATGAAATTTGAATATTAATAAAATAGCAATAAAAAATTTAAATTTAAATTTATCACTATTATTTCTCATGAAGGACTAAACATTTTAACTATAAGCTATAGCTACTTAACCAGCGGTTCGGTTTGGAACAAATGGTTCAACGATTTTTAATTATGTACATACTTACATTGTAGGCATCAAATCCATATAAAAATATGCGTCATATACGAATATTGTTTAAGAAATAAAAGGAATTTTTTTTTATTAAAATACATTAATAGTAATGTAATTAAAAATACAATATTTTTTAGTATTTAAAAGCTGTAGATTCTAAGGGGACGTTATATAACGTCCCCCAACTCTTACACCCTCTCTTGCATTCTCTTCACTACTGCTGTACAAACAAGCAATAACTCCGCCATTCCTGAATATTTTTTTATTTAAAAAAAATCAACACACGACACTGATTGCGAACGTAAATTAACAAAATATTGTAATAATTGCTAAAAAAAAATCAGCTGCTTTCATATTGTGAGGCTGTCGTTCGCACATCACAACTTTCCTGACAGTTATGAGCATTTGAGCTTTTGAATTTACGCCAGCATAAGGGTAACCGCACAATAGTCAGGAACCTCACAACAGTCAGTTAGGTGAGTTTTGTGAGGGCATTAGAATAGGGCTGAAAGAAATTTCGTATCGCAAATTGTATATATTTTCTATATAAACAAATTGTTTACTTTGCAATTGTTTCAGATTATTTGTATGAGTGAAAAGACTTCGATAAAATGTTGCACCTATAAGTAGGCAATAATTAATTGCATAGAAATTCAATTCCCACGAAAATGTGACTCCAATTCGAGATACATGATAAGACGTAAAAATGTGTGCTATGCCGAATTTCACGCTGAGAGCCACCATACTAAATTCAGTACATTAATGTACCTACATATGGATGATTTTTCACTGATACTCCCGCACTTAGTTTATTGGCAAAGTGCACTCGAACGTCGCCCATCTGGGCGTGTTTGCATGCGTATAAGTACATGAATATGCAATTATTTGTGTGCCTTTGTAAGCGCTTCCGTTATGTGTTCGCATCACAAGCAGCTGCTGTGCAATCAACACCTACGCACACGCACAAATTTTAGGCCGCGCTCACAAGTTGCTTTGCCTTTTCACTTCCAGTTCGTTACTTGCGGGTTTTTTTTTTGTTTTTTTTTTTTTAACTTTGCCACGCTTTTAAACTCTTCACAGCTTACGCTCTGCTTGCCGCTTGTTTTTAGTGGCGCAGCTGTACGCTAACTCATTTCGAACTTTTGCAATTGACGGCAAAGTAGTGCGCCTCGAGATAGGCTACAAATTTCGTATATGCAGAGCAGCATACTTTTAGTTATTTGGCGTTTGACTTTTTGTATAGGCGTCGTTACACGCTTGTTGACGGCATGATATGTATGCGGTTGTGTGCTTGAAAGGCTCAAGGTGCAATTGCGTGAAAGGCTCATCAAGGTGAAAGCACATTCACATTCACATATACATACATGCCTTTATGTGACTTTACATTATCCGTGAATTTGAAGAGCTGTCGAAAAATTACAAGATATTAATTTATTGATACACTTTTTTAGCTCAAGTGTTGAAATAGATTTTTTAAATTATTTTTTTTTTACTACTTTTTCTTGCGTCAGAATAGTTCAAAGCACAATTCCTCATCAATTTATATGTGGAATTTTCTTCTACAGCTCGCACTGCATCCAACTAAAGTTAGTTGCCGTTGCTGAAGAAAAGTATTTTTTATACTAAGATATCATTTTAAGAGATGACGAAGAAGTTATCACTTTCATATTAAACAAACTTACTTAGTGAAAGTCTATGTTTTTCGGCATAATTTACGGCGCAGCTAAATACCAAATTACTCCTAAAAGTATGCAATTTAATAGTAAGCCAATATAAACTTAAAGTAATAAGGTCTGCCAGTAGGCGCACATCAATTCGGCAATTTGCAATTTTTTAAAACAAAAATTTTGCCTAGCTAATTCCAGCAACGCATTGCTGCGTGTAAAAAAGCTCTCTAAACAATTTTTTTCTGTGATGTGCATAACCAATTACGTTAAAAATATCCGGTCAGTGTTGCTTAGCAAAAAAAAAAAACAAAAAGTTGTTGAGCGAAAGCAAATTCGCTACTCTAAATCACAAGAAATGTTACTCGCATACTTTAACTAAAATTCTTCGCAATTTCCGTACGCTCTCAAATCCATTTAGTATGTACACAATTCAAGCCCACCACCACCACCAACAAAACCTTGTCCACTGACGCAACACTTCAACTACATACGCCGAAATGTATGCAACAATTGTGTCTTCAGTATAAAATTACAGCTGCATAAACTTTGCTCAGTGAAGCAGCACAAAAATATAAACTCACACACACCCACACACACATACATACATTAGGCCCTTACCTAACTAAGTGCACATATTTATTTGTAGCTCTTTGTATGCATATGTCCGCTTATCCTTTTCTCTGACAATTGTTAAGCCACTTAGTCTCTGCGCTCTTTTGTTAGGAATGTGTTGCATCCTTTTGCCTGACAGTCACTGCATTTCAGGGCGTTCTCTATGCCAGCCATTGTTCGTATGCTTCTTATGTGCATAAACAACTAATACAATTGCCGCATAACGCACACATATTCGCGGACAAATGTATGTATGTATGTGTATGAGTTGTATAGTAGTTGGGAAGTGTACTCGAGTGCATGAATGTCGGAATGTCCATGAGTGACACAAAAAAAACTGGAGTTGTAAAAAATAATAAAGTTCTTGTTTAATTTGCGTAGGAAAGTAGAAGGTGAGATGGTAAATGGGGTGAAGTAGATAAGAATGAATAGTAAAAAGTGCAAAGAAATTAAAAAAATTTTTTTTTTTTCGCTTTTGTTTTTAGTTTCGTTAATCCAGTTTATTCAAGTATGCGCTGCTAAGTATGCAACAGTTTTGCTTTTTTTTATTCGCCTGCTCATTATGAAAGTATAATTCTCAGCCAAGTATTTTTTTTTAATTTGCTATCAAGTTCATAACATAACATATATTTCAAGCGCTTGACCTTTACTGTAACTTACTCTTGTGAACCAATTTTATCTCTTTCTTCTATTACTCAAAGAAGCCACTTGCTCTATTCAAAGATTTCATCCCACAAACACTTGTACTTTATCTTCATGCAATACCATGGCTTAACTAGCCACTTTCACATATTTTTTTCTATTATCCTCAAGCTCTCATTTTTATTTACAATAAAAGAAACTCATTCTTCAACCATTCCTTTTCTGTTAGTATGCGCTTGCTTTGCAGATTTATTTTTTCACTTTACCCACTTCAAATGTTTCCACCAAGCAATCAACGCATTGTAACTACAATGGATCGCTTTTTGAGATCAAAAATTAAATAGACATGAAATTTATTAAAAAATAAATTATTTTAGCTTTCAAACTGTAGATTAGATTGGTTGACGTTTGCACAGTTTTAACAAAATTCGGTATAAATTTTTAAAATGAAAGCAACTGCGTTGTTCAATGCAAGCAAAAATTAAAAAAATGGAAATTTGTTAATTTTTGAATTGAAGTTGTTACTTGGACCACTGTGCGACACTTGAAACAAATCACAATAGAGCACTAGCTCTAACAGCAATAACAACAAAGATGTAAAGCCACTCATATGGAAGATGAATGAATGAAAGAAACTGAAAACGTATATTTTACAATAACATGTTTTTTTTATAATATTGCAGCATAATTTATTCAAAACATATGCTCTTGCTGCTCGAGCATATGAACTACTGAGGTGAAGCTCTAACATGTTGAGTGGTCAAAGTGCAGTGAGTAAAAGCATAATTTGATGTTAAGCTTAGAGTATACTCGTATAATAGTGGTATTGAAAAATAACTTTAATTTGATGTGTGACAAAAAAAAAAAACAGTTCATAACTACTCACCTTCAACATTCTCTCCGCTTACAGTATTTTTACCGACACCTTCAAAAGTTTGATGAAAGCAAAATTTCCGCTTTTGCTATACAAACCAAACCGCTGGGTGTCCGCATAGCACCCAAAAGTATGCTACAGTTTTAAATTTAACATTGCTCTCAGAATTCGAATTCGAGTTATAGAATAATACGGTCTTTGTGGTTATATTTTTTAATTATAAACTTTTTAAAAATGTGTCAAAAACAGACAATTCTTTCGAAATTTTGAAAGGAGGTATAAAAATAGTTCCTCTGCCTCAGATGCATTTTATTTTTCACCTAAATGTATGTGTATGAAGCAGGAAATTTCGAATATATTGTTTAAAATTTATTACATGTAGCTACACATAAACTTTAAACTCATTTACTTGTATGTAAGCCTTTCCAAAAAAAAGCCACAATTTAAAAATTTTTTTTATTGCAATTATTTTAAAGGCGACAGCTAAGAAATATAATATATGGTCTTTACACTTCTGCGCTTTTACACTTATGCTGAAATTTACTCTTCACTCATTGTGTATTTTTCTTCTTCATTGTAGGTATGTATTTATTTACATAAATAAAAATACTTCAATATGAACAATTTTATCAATTTCCAAAAAAAGAACTGCTCTGAACCACTTGTGGCTAATGAAAATATTTGTAATGAAAATTGCTATGCCTACATTAATGTTTTATTTTTCGTTTATTTTGCTGTGTTGCTATACAAATTTATCTAAGAATGTAATATTGTAAATATTGGCTGTTAAAAAGAAATTGCTAAAATTGCTCTCAAAAATATGCAACAACAAAATACTTAAATGTGATATACTAAAACTTACATTGTGAAATGTGTCTATGTCTATTTAAAAATCAAATCATTCTACTCTTTAAGGGTTCTTACTAAGAACTTCTCTGCGAATTCAACTTTATTATTTTTTCTTTAAAAGAAGCAAATTTGCAGTCTGAGCAACGTCGACTACTTTATGAAGTAAGTGCCTGAAAGTATGCAACAAATGCGAGTAAACTCAGGTCGAACGAAACTTAATTTCGTTATATCAAATATTGATACTGATGTAATAAAATATTTATATATCATATTACTATAAATCTTTCATAGGTTATAATTTGAAATTTGATTTCTAAAATAATGTCAGATTAGACTTCGAATAACTTTAAAGTAAGTAAATCAATACATAAATTTCTGGTCCCATCCACAGCTATACTCACCCTCTCGCTCTCTCTCTTTTCTCTCCACTCGCCATAATTTTCTTTTCATTATTTTATCACATTTTTCAACCTTACAACAGACCGACAATTAAATGTCAAAATAATAAATTTCCGCCACAACTTGCCACTGCACTGTTGCTTAGTGAATTTCCACTCAAATGTTGCTAATTTCCTTGTAATTGCTTTAGCAAAATTTCACCGCAAACCATTTGCCATTTCAAGTTTACCCATTGTGCTAGTTTGACGATACTACAACAACAGCAACCACAAATGAACTTCGCTCTCTCGTACCGCAAATGATTGCATCGTTTGACAGACAGCGAAATGATGTGCTTGTCTATTGCTGAGTTGTTACATAAGTTCATGTGTGTGTGTGCGTGTGTGCGTTTGCCTGTTGTGTAACAACGTCATGTCAATGCCAATTAATTGGCTTAATTTATACGAAAAGAGATATTCGGCGCAAACTATCATAGATCAATTTCCAACAAAATGGCCAAAAGGGGCGCTTTCAAAAGCAGCGCGCGCAGTGAATTTTATAAAACCTTGTTAGTGGTAATTTATTTTGATGCGCATAAAATAATTAGGCTTAAATTATTAAAATCAATAGCAAATTCATGCAACTCATTTTTAACACCTTTGGCAAACTCTTAAACTTGTATGGGTGATAAACAGCACTTGGGATTTTTGCGAAAAATTAATTTTAAAGGCAGTGAAATATTTCTAAACATTAACAAAATTATTACTCAAAAAAAAAACAGGCAAAATTTAACATATTTATAAAATATTATGAATTTTTTTATTATTAATAAAGTTCGCATAACTACAAGAATACTTTAACATATTACTTTTATTTCGACCGAGCTTTTAGTTATTAAATTTTTGGCCTTTATGTTTAAAGGTGCAGACAGATGTCAGTAGGAACAACTTAACAAGGACTTACCAAAAAAAGCATTTAAAATAACACAAACAATATTTGAAGGCTTTCATATGCATCTAAAATCAATGAAAGCTCATTTTGTTTTTATGAAGCACGCAATTAGATATTGAGATTTATAATCGTGGCATAATATTTTTGTAAGGAAAACGAAAAAATACGAGTATATTTAAGGTCTTAAGAATTTTTCTTGCAAAAGTAGGCAAATTTAAGAAAATTTTTCAAAATCATCCAAAATTTTAAATTTCAATTTTTTTTATGTTTTCAAGTTTCGTAAAATTTCGAAATCTTGATTTGCATAGATGACTTTCTTGTTTTATCGATTTCAAAGCTTTTTTTTTTTGTTTAAATTCATGTGAAAGTAAATAATGTCACACATTTTTCATAGAAAAAAATCTAGAATAGTTTTGATGGTTATTTAAAGCTACTTGGTAAACAATAAGCTTTATAAGCTTTAGGCTCAGCGCTCTCTAATCATAATTATTTTTTTTTAATTGGATTCTTCCATATCTTAAGATTTTACAAATAAGTATAGAAATATATGGTTTTAACATTTTTATAGTTAATGAAAGCTTTTTCGAGAGCTATAAGCTTTCAGAACTTTAAGCTTAGTGCTCTCCAGCAATATCAAAACCATTTTTCTCTTAACAAGAAATCCTTCTAGCTAACGGTTAAAAGCCCCTAAAACATAAAATCTACTACTTATTTTTTTACTCTCTTACAGAACTTGAACCAGCGTTTCCCTATCGTGACGTAACCATTAAACGTGGCGTCGATGCGAATGAATTATATGAAGTGCTCAGCGAAGTGGGCAGGTAAGTAAATTATTAAAACAAAAATATTTTGTATTGCCTAAATTTATGTGCGCTTAAAATACAATGCGTGCCAAATAAACACGACACTAAATTACTTTCGTAAAATGTGTTAGATATACACAAAGGAGTAGTTTAGTGTTGGAAATAGTGCCGCAGGGACATTAAACAAGTCATTTAACATTATAAACATTTAAGCAAAAAATAATAAAAATAAAAATAAAAATAAAATTGTGTCAATATTTCTACGTTTTTAATTGTGGCTGAAAGTGATGCCATTATATTTATTATGTTTAAAAAACGTAGCGCCTTTTATTACTTTACTTTACGTATTTTATATGTTAATTATTCATTTTGTAATTGCAACGCTTACTTTAGGGGCAAATTCGGCACCGTGTACAAATGTCAGGATAAAGAGAGTCGACTGAAGTTGGCCGCCAAATTCGTGCCCATTCCTAAGCGTGAAGATCGGCGCAATGTTGAGCGAGAGGTGGAAATTATGAACTCACTGCAACATCATCTCATCATACAGTTATATGCGGCGTATGAGCATCAGAAAATGATGTGCGTCGTGCTGGAGTTGTAAGTATTGTTATTTTGCAAATAAAAATGGCCGAAAATTTAACTCAGGTGTTAAATAGTGAATATTTGGCTTTCAATTTTCTTATTTTCTTATATTTTTTTTTTATTTTTTTTTTTCTTGTTGCAATCAATTTTCATACTTGCTCATATTTGCTAACTTCAAAACTTTGACCACAAACTTATTAATAACCCTAGTCAGTTGTTCAATACCTTGACGTCATTTTTCTTATGTTTACTTTTTATTACTTTGTGTCATTGTGTGCAAGTTTCTTATGTTTTTCGCAAGTTTCTTGTAAACTCGCATAACTTTCATGCTGTTTTCTCTTGCCACTATTTTCTCTCTTTACTACCATTCGAAGCAAGTGCTTACAATTACTAGCAGAGTTTGCTCAAAATTTTTTTATTGCATTTGAATTGTAAAAATTTATGGCAAAATACTCTGTTTTTTTTTTGAATATCTTCGTTTTTCTCTAACAAGGTTTTCCTTCTTTTCTGTTTACCTAAGTTTCTACCCTGCTTTTGAATTTCCACTTTTTCTCACATAAGCATATTTTGATTGTCACTTCCGCAATTCTTTCACACCAAAGTTAAAAAAAATTCGCATTTTCTTTTCAATTCAATTGTGTTTTTTTTTGTTTTTTTTTTCTAAAGCCACCTGCTGAATTTGTTTTCATTGCAGTTATGAAAAACACTTGAAAAGTTTTTCGCACGTTTTTAAATCTTTTTTTTTTGCTTCAAATTCTCAAAGTTTCTGACTGCATATTTGATTTCGACGGCTCTAATTCGCAAGTGTGCTATTTAGAGAAAAATTTTGTGAATGAATCGTTGAATGGTTGCACGTACATAAATATGCAGCTGGGCATGTGCGAGTAAAGAAGAGGAGAACATTTTTGGCATTTTCTTAAATTTATTAAACTTATTTACATAAGTGATATTAAGTCATAAAGGACGATGTCTTAAGTGATGTATAAATTTATAAAATTTTTTTAAGAAATATAATATTTCAATTTCAATCAACATCATCACCCATCACCGCCACAAGCTCTCCCAATAAGATTTTGCGCTGCTGTGCAAATATCATTTCAAACTTCAATACTTTTTCGACAACTTTTGAAGGTTTCATTTTCTGCTCAATATCAAACCTCTAAACTTGCGCTCTTTCCCCGGCAAACAAATTTCTCTCCACAACCTTTTACCCTTACGCACAGCTTGTCCGCACATCAACCACTGTTTATATTTGCTACCGACTTGCAGTGCCTTCAAAAGTTATCTCAACAACAAAATTTATGTTGGATGAGTGCTAGCGCCTAAAAGCATGCACGCACGTATACGCAGACGGGCGCGGGAACTCAGCAACTCAGCTAGTTGCAAGTGTGCTTGTTTTGAGCAAAAAAATTTTCCCACAAAACTTGTTGCAGCTAAAGTACAGGCGTTTAGCATGAGTAAATGAGACTTGTACACTCATGTATGTAAGTGTATTAGCACACACACACACACACTCACACACGCACACACAAGCATTTATCATTTCGCAAGCGTGACGAGTGCTCATTAAAGTTGCGTTACCAAGCAGCAATTTTGTACAGAAAGCAGCCCCGAAGTTGCAAAGTTGCATTACCGTTTATTTGAGCTGCCAAAAATGTTGATTTCATTGCCTTCGGCGCGCGCTGCGTGTGCTCGCATACATTTAGGCGCAAGAGCAGTATAGTTGCGCTTAGCAATTGCATGTCTAACTTGTTGCTTGCTTGCGGCAAGGTCTGTTTGCGGCCGGCAAATGTTTACAACTACTCTGAATGTCTAATATTTTTTTTGCTTTTAGTTTTCAACACTGTCAATTTTTCAAAGATTTTCTAGTTTTACCTCTTACAATTTTTACCACTCAACCTTAAATTTTGGTTCTTCACTAAAATGCAGCATTTATTTTCCATACAAATATGCTCACTTAAGAGCGCTGCTGCACTACTCCAAGCTGTCATTGTATTCTACGAAATCCTTTCATTTCATTATTTACACAAATTTCTATGCTGCACAGTTTATTGTCAACTTTCTTGTGTGTGTTGTTGTTAATTTTGCCTCAGTTGCCTGTAAATTTGTTATGAATTTAAGTTACCATAAATTATTAGTAAGCATCACAAGTGGTAAACTTAGCTGACAGGTAGTTATGCAGCCAAATTGTACGCAACTTTTCGGTAGCTGCAACAGCAATGAGTATGTAAGCTTTCTTCCTCTGCTTACTTTTCTTCTTTCACAATTGCAACACGTTTTGTGTAATGCAAACATCAACAGTGTGAAGTGTGTAATATACATTTTTGAAAATATCTATGGTCTATAAAACTGCATTGCAGTAAAGTTATTAGAACACTCAGCCACATACTCAGCTTCAGCTAGGGAATGTGTGTAGTGTACTGTTAGGCGCTTAGCCAGTTTTTGTTAATAAATACGTTTTTACCCCTTGCAACATGTTTACATAATAAATTGCATATTTGCCAAATTTTATGCTGCTTTAGTACGAGTACTTATCAAAATGGCTTAAATGGAAAGCTCTATTAAAAGGTTATGGCAGGCATTTAAGTTTTTGATGGTTCAATGAAAGTTTAATGGCGCAACGACCAGACAAAAGAGCTTTACTAAGCGTTGAGAGTATATTGCAAGAATTTTTCGTATGAATTCATCACAAAAATGGCATACACTACTAACAGCAGTGGCAACAATGTGCCATAAAACATCGAGTTAGAGTTTGAAGAAGGTTTTTACCTTTGTTTACTTGATGAAAGGATGAAAAATTCAAACTGCCTTTGAGGTGCCCATCATTTTTGACCTACGAAAATTGCCGAAGTATCAAACTTTACTTGATTCTCTCCTTTTATTTATACACAAGAGCGGATAGAGCAACCAAAATAAACCAAACAAAGTCGACTGATTCGATGCTTCTGAGGCGACATTTTCATCAATACAAAGGTCTGTGTTTGCCCGCAGTATGGGAGTGGGCAACAAGTCTGCAACTGCGACTGATCTTATTTCTGCATATGCAATAAAACATTTTATTTAAATCGTCAAAAAACTATTTTAATTTTATTCTTCTAATTATTTTCATTTTTTTTTCTACATTTTCTTCTACCTTTCAGAGTTGAAGGTGGCGAACTTTTCGATCGTGTGGTCGACGATGAATTCGTGTTGACTGAACGTGTTTGTGTGGTGTTCATACGACAAGTCTGCGAGGCAATGGAATTTATACATCGCAATAATATTTTACATTTGGACTTGAAGCCAGAGAATATTTTGTGTCTAACACAGGAAGGAAATCGTATCAAAGTTATAGATTTCGGTTTGGCGCGCAAATATGATCCCAACAAGCGGCTGCAGGTAAATACAATTTTATTTTAAATCAACACTGCAATTGAGTGAAAGGTAAAAAAAAACACACAAAATTGTAAAGAAGATATCTCAAAGCGTTGAAGCAACAGTCGGTCACAAGTAAAAAATTGAAAAAATATTTTCGCATCAATGATACCACGAAATTGCGGTTCATTTTTAAATATTTAAGTATGAGTGGTTGTTCGATGGTTGTTTCAAAGTTTATATTTGACAGCAATCAAACAACAACAACCAGCAACGCAGATGCTCTCACACTTTTGTTAAAAATCCATTTCTTCCTACTTCCATATTCATTTTCACATCCATTCATTCACTCAAGCTTAAATTCAAGTTAAAGCCGCGTCAACAGCAGCATTAATTTCCTTCACTTTACTTTTAATGCTATTCCTTTCGTAAGCAACTTTTAACTAACTGCGCGCTAATTAATACGCCAAACGCTCATACGCGGCGTTGATATGCAAAAGTAGAGTTTTCATTTTTAATTAGCTTTGCCACCTCACTGCTGGAACGCACACTCTATTTTCTACTTTACCTCCACTAAATTCACAGCGAATTTACATATTTTTTTTTTACTAGCTAACAATTACTTCAATCCTTTCACTCTTCCTCCTCAAATCTGAAATCACTTCTTCCTACATTAACTTACTCTCGCTTCCCTCGCTACTCAATGCTTCGTTTTTGCCATTTGTTATTCTGTAATTATTTTACGTTGTTGCTTGTTTTGATATATATTTTTTGTTTTCCTATTTTCTTTCCTTCTCCACAGATTCTCTTCGGTACACCGGAATTCGTGGCGCCCGAGGTTGTCAATTTCGATTGTATTTCGTATGCGACGGATATGTGGAGTGTGGGTGTGATTTGTTATGTTCTGTAAGTGCATGGAATATTTAAAAAAAAATTAAATAAGATTTTCGTAGAAAAATTTCGAAAGTATTTAAATATTGTGCTCGGCAGTAAAGTTTCTTTTGTGAAGCAGGAAATTTGCTGCAGCTTAAAAGTGTGAACTGCAAAAGCAACTAAAAGCGGATATAATTTTTAACATAACGTTTTACATTGCAAGTAAAACGAATATTTCTTAGCGCGAATTTTGAAAATTTCAAAAATTATATAGAAATGTATTTAAGTGAATCATTAAGCAGACTATCACACAATTTTTTATAATATTTGGATCTTTTTAACTAATTAATTCTGGTTTCTTATTTCATCTTCCCCCAGCATCTCAGGGCTCTCGCCTTTTATGGGTGAAACAGATATCGAAACTATGGCCAATGTTACTATAGCAAAGTACGATTTCGAAGATGAATCGTTTAGTAATGTGTCGCCAGAATGTCTGAATTTTATAGCAAAGCTGCTGGTAAAAGACTTAAAGTAAGTAATTATCTATTTATGAGTAATTTATGAATATTTCAATATTTAAAAAAGTTCATAAAATAGTTAACGAATGTATATAAACAAAACTGAATATTAGCAATAGTTTTAAAAATATGCTTGAAAATAAATATGATTAAAAATTTATATATAAAAATGAGAAGTTTTAAAAATAAATTTGAAAAATGCGCATATTTTTACCTTATGTATCAATTAAAAAAATTAAATATTTTTTTGAGATTAAAACATTAATAAAACAAATTTAAAAAAAAAAAATTTTTTAATTTTTTCACAAAAAAAAATAAAAAATATTTATTATTTATCACAGATGTAAGTTCTCCTTGCCCTTAAAAATTTAAAAAAAAAAATTAATTAAACAAAGCTATCATTGAAATTTTAAACAACAACAAAAATTTCAAAAAAAAATTCAAAATATTCTTTCATTAAAACAGTTTGAATATTAGAAATAGTTTTAAAAATCTTCTTGAAAATAAATATGATTAAAAATTGATATATAAAAATGAGAAGTTTTAAAAATAAATTTAAAAAATGCGCATATTTTACCTTATGTGTCAATAAAAAAAATTAAATATTTTTTTGAGATTAAAACATTAATAAAACAAATTTAAACAAAAAAAAATTTTTTTTTAATTTTTTCACAAAAAAAATAAATAATATTTATTATTTATCACAGATGTAAGTTCTCCTTGCCCTTAAAAATTAAGAAAAATAAATAAAACAAAACTATCATTGAAATTTTAAACAACAAAAAAAATTTCAGAAAAAAATATAAAATTTTCTTTCATTAAAACAGTTTGAGAATAAAACGCTGGGAAAATGTGTATGCATAACACTTGCGATCTTTCATAAAAATTAAAATTTGTAAATATAAAAATTGTAAATTATAAAATTTATATTAAGTAATACATTTTTAAGATTTGTGGAGAAAGAATTAATGAAAATCCCCAAACGCTAAATATTAGAAAATTAAAAAATAAATTGTATTTTAAATACATGAGCTCTTTTTCGCAATAAAATTGCTTGAATAATTTTGCTTCTTTTAAATAACTAACCAATTTACCACCACAAATTCATCAATCCGTCGATTTTTTTCTCACTTCACCCGCCAGCATCCGCATGACAGCCGCGCAATGTCTCGAGCACAAGTGGCTGCAACGTCGACCCAATCCGCCGAAAATACTCGCACCAAAGTCGGCAAATGTGCCGCCACTAAAATTAAAAGCGCCTACACCATCACCAGTGCCACCACAAGAAGATGAAGCGATTGAGCAGGAGCAGGCGACAGTAAAATTGGCAGAAGAAGAAGAAAAGTTGGAAAAGGAAGCTGTTGTCAGCCAAGCGGACCTAGTGGCAAACGCGACGAACGCAACAGAGGTAAGAGGAGAAAAAAAAACAAAACGTTCAACATTGTCATCGACATTGCGATAGCTGCCTTCTAAGCAAGCCGACGTGCTTACAAAAATTAATTAATCCAACATTGTGGCACATTAAATGGCAATGAAATATGTAAAAACGAATATTCATAGATAGCTAACAGCTGTTCACACAAGCTCGTAGCAATTTTTTGCCACTTTCCCTTTCACTCATTTCACTTACAAACCTAATTAGATTTCTGCAGTCTTTCAATTAATTAATTTGGTTAGCTTGAAAGGTGAAAATTTGTTCGCAGCTACCTTTGATGGCAAGGAACAATTTTAATTTTCTTAGCACGACTTTGATTTCTAAAATTATTCTGAGTAAGTTGTATTTGTACTCTGCGGATGCTACTTATATCCCTAATTCTATTTTTTTTTTTTAATAATCTGCCACAAGAAACTTATGTATGTATTAATTTAATTTCGTAGTATTTTATTTAATTGCATGGTGTTATTAGTCAGTGCGTTCAAATGTTAATTTTTGTAGAACTTAAATTCGTCAGTGAGTCATCACAGCTAGTGATGAAATTTTCGGGCGTTTGCCCTGTCGGCTAGCGTCTCTTTTAGGTGCTTTCTTTTCGAAAAGCAGGCACATCAAAGCCAAAGGAAGCTGTCCTTTCACAGCGTCGATAATTATACACAAATGTATTTCAGAAAAGATCAATTGTATTTCAGAAAAGCGCAATTGTATTTCAGAAAAGGCCAAATGTATTTCAGAAAACCACAAATGTATTTCAGAAAAGCACAAATGTATTAATTTCCTCTTTTTCTGAAATACATTTGTGCTTTTCTGAAATACATTTGCGTTTTTCTAAAATACATTTGTGTCTTTCTGAAATAAATTTGCGTTTTTCTGAAATACATTTGTGTTTTTCTGAAATACATTTGTGCTTTTCTGAAATATATTTGTGTTTTTCTGAAATGCATTTGTGTTTTTCTAAAATACATTTCCGTTTTTCTGAAATACAATTTATCTTTTCTGAAATACATTTGCGTGCTTCTGAAATAGATTTGTGCTTTTTTGAAATACATTTGCGGTTTTCTGAAATACAATTGATCTTTTCTGAAATACATTTGTGTTTTTCTGAAATACTGTTGGAAAAGGTGTAGAGACTGCAAACGTGTCTGGTTCCGTTTGTTGTTTTTCCTTCCTTCCGTCAGATATCTTGAAGGGCGATGATGTCAGCTTTTGCCTTTTCGAAGATCTCAACCAACCCCAAATGGCAGCTTAACAATCTAAGGCTTGAAGGTAGGGCTTAGGGCTGGTGATCTTTCTCTCAATCGTTCAAAAGTAGTTCTCAATTTGGAAAGACGAAAAAATTTTATAAAAAACCCATACTTATTTGAAATATTTTCTTATCAAAACTTGGCTCTAGGTTTCATAGTTTTCTCGCGATAAACTTTTTAATTTTGCTGAACAAATTTACTTTTTTTTTGTAAACTCATAATTCAATTTCACACTTCACTTGCGCAAATCGCAAAATGTATTTTCCAAACATTAATTATACATTTTCTGTAGATCAAGGAGCTCGATACTACCAAGGACAATTTGAAAAATTTCATCGAACGTTGGGAGGAACATCCGAATAGTCCATATGTTTTCGATGTCGAAAGTAATGTGATTGCACCGCTCAGCGAGACAACATTTAATAAGACACACGGGTCGGAGAGCATTTCATCGTCACGAGGTGAGTACTGCCGACGAAGAGTGCGGCAGCGCCAGCAACAACAGCTCATACTTGGCAAATGAAAAACAATATAGTATAACAATTTTAAAAAAATATTTATGTATAAAAAACAGCTATTTTTACTAGAATAATTATTTTTGTATGTATGTACACTCTTGTGAATTTTCTACCACTATTCAATGAATTTTTAAGTGTGATTTTTTTTTTTTTGTTTGGTCAGCCATTACTTATTTGCCATGATATTAAATTTATTGTTGAATTTTTTTCTTCGCTCTGTTTATCTTAAAAGTTCTTCCATGAATGCCAGTTAATAACACAATTTTCGTTTTATCTTCATTTTCGTGTGTTAAGTATTTTACTTTTGAAATGTGACTAATATATTATAATGTACATTTATTTTAAAAATTTGCAATACACATTTAATAAAATATTATAAATTTCTCCTACTGTGATAAGCAACCAAAGAGAGATGGAAAAAATATATAAAATTATACAAAAAAGAAACGCAGAATGATCATTTTTCACAAAAAAAAAATCGAGTTTTCATCGATTCGATGAAGAACGCACAAACCGCGGCCTAAGGCAAAACTGCGGTCGTGTACTTTAAAATTAATAAATTTTCAGTATTTTCAAAAAAAAAGAAAAAAAAAACCATAACAAAGCGCATGAAAACATTGTCTTTTCAATGAACATCATTTTTTATTGAAATTTAACAATTACAAGAGCGCGCCACAACACAATTATACACAGATATTTACTCATACAAACAGCTCTTTTCAAATGGATCAAATGGAAATGCTCAAAGGTAAGCCCTTGCTGGTCCAAATTTTCCAAAATTGTGCATACACTACTTTTACATTACCGACAATATTTCCCAAACCTACAGTTCATAGAGATCTCATGAAAATGTTAGTTGTTGAAAATTATAAACACTTAGCTACGTTCATGTGTACATCAGTAATGAATTCCCTATTAAGAAATTTATTTTTTATGAACAGTAAATTTCAACGTCAAAAAATATTTGATTTGAATTTTAGTGCATTTATTTTTAAAACCAATTCTAATCAACTTGAAAACACTTTCATCTAAATAACGAATAATGAGCATTAAAGTTAGACGAACTCATTCACAAATTACAATTTTTGGTTTTTGCAGCTGTTTAATTTTTTCATCCATTTGATGAATTTTTTAATACATTTTTAAATATGCTCCCTGTCTTGCTTCTCATTTATCAAATAAGAAAATGTAAGTGCTTAACTTGAAAAAGATATGATTTTATTTTTCAAACTTTTTCATCTAACAGATGTATGATTTTTGTATATGTTTTTCGTACATAATACTCGTATATATAGGACGTATACATACATAAATGATATATTTGCATATTCATTTATTTGCTACAATGAATGAATAAGTATTAGAATATTAACTCATACATTAGACGAATTCATTCATACATATTTATTTATTTATTTGTAAAATAGTCTATGAATACATAATTTATTATTACAGACTAACAACGAGTTACACAAAATTATTCAAAAATGGAATATAGCGTATTCAAAAAGTCGTTTTTGCAAACTGAGAAATCTATATATCTACTAAAGGGAAGCGCAATATACACCCGCATTGATGATATCGAACACGAAAGATAATGAGAGTATCACTATTCTACTCTCTAGCGATTTTAGATTTATTAGCATACATCTAGGGTCGCTAAAATGTATTCTTCGTAAGGCACATCGAATAAACACCTTTTGAATTTTTTCTAAGCGATTAATGTAGCAAGCATGATAGGGCCTCCAAATAAAAGAGGCGTATTCTAGTCTAGATCTGACAAGGGCTGTAAAAAGTAACTTTAAAGTGTAAGGATCATAGAATTCCGCACGAAAGCCAGCATTGCGTACGACTTTGAAAGACAGTGTTACGCTTACTAAAAGTAACGTGATAGCACTTTTCGATATTCAGTGATAAGCGATTTGTCTCACACTAGGTGTGAAGATTATTAAGCTCCGCTAGAGTGAAAACCAATAGTTGCAAGTTAGTTGACTAAAATTGAGTCAGGCACTCTGTGGAAAGCTTTAGAAAAATCGGAAAACCATCTTGAAACCCAGATATGCAATAATCTGAAAAGATGGAATAAACCCATGCTGATTTTGGCAAATGATGCTTTTAACTGCAAAATATAATTTATCATAGACAATACATTCGAACAATTTCGAAATAGTAGAGAGCTTAGAAATGGGCCTATAATTCTTTATATCGTTTTTGTTGCCACTTTTGAAAATAGGGGTGATATAAGCAATTTTCCAATCGTCAAGAAATACACCTGAGGATAGCGATCTATTAAAGATTAAACTTAAAGTATAAATGAGAGCATCGCAATTTTTTATTGAGATCGAGGAAAACCCGTCAACATCAGTTTGATTTGAAGGTTTAAGCCGTGCAATGCCGTTAATAATATCTAGTGCAGTCAAGGGTAGGGATCCAAAGTTTAGAGACGATTCTAAAGTGCTAGAAAAGTTCTCGCTAGGATAAATACCTGAAGTAAAATTGACATTTGAAAGTGTCAATGCGGTTTTACATCCATAAGATGAATACAAACACACAGTTTCACCGAAAATTTTAGTTTGCAAAATAACTTTCTAAAGCATTCACAAATCCAGGAGCGACGGCGGCAGTACATAATTTTTCGTTGCTATTTACCTTTGTAGATCTCATCAGTTACACATTTTCTCAGAGCTAAGTTGGAGTGCATGTTATATACCCCCTTTTTAGTTTAAAATTCTTATCTTGCATGCCCGTACTTCCCAACGCCTGGAATTGTTGTATCTTTAGCGCTACGCTTCCACGTACACAGTAGAAAATGTACCCACTATAAGTAATATATCGCAAATCTAATTATATTTCTCTCTCTCTCTCTCTCTCTCTTTCTCTTTCGCACTCTCTCTTCTTTCTTAATGTTTCTTCTCTCAGCAGTTTGCTCACCATCGCCGTGCGAATCGATTGAGACGATAATCGATGACGATGTCTTCAGCAACGTCGATCCAGATTACGATAATCCCAGTACAGTGGCCACACCCATTAATGAATCGCGCGAAAAACTTTTCCCCAGCAGCAGCTCTCTGGTCGTAACAGGCAGTGGTGCCGCGACCACACCAACTAGCACCACGCCCACACCACAAACGCCACTACAGTACGGACCGCAACATCTGCTCGGCCGACGTGGCTACTGTGATGAGTTCAGCGGCAGCGGCACCAATCTTAATCAGCAGGAACGCAGCATGAAAAGTTACTTGCACACGTTCGATCGACGAAACTCGGACACAAGTTATCTACTCGGACGACGCTCTTCGGGTGAACGTGTCAATTTGGCCGATGAAATACGCAAATTGTCGGATCATTTGCTTATGTTGGCGGAAATCAATACCAAACTTGGTAACGAGACAAAACTCGAAGCGGACACGAACAATAATAAACCGAAGAAACAGAAGAAGAAGGTTAGTCATGAGATGGCGAAGGTCAAAACGAATGCAGCTGGTAAAGAAGTAGCGACAAAGAAGAAGCCTGCCGCGGCAGCTAAAGACAATGTGGCAACAACTGCAAGCAGCGAGTGCACGGAAACAAGTACGAAAGTGTCCGGCAATACCACAACAACGATAACCTCCAGCAACACAACAAATTGCAGCAGCAGCAAGTCATCCAGCAATGTTGTCAAATCGAAATTCAGCACGATTTCAATACGTTTACAGCAATCGATCGAGGAGACACCGAAGCTAACCAATGGCGGTCCGAGTTTCGGTGTACCCTGGAAGTCCGCCATTAGTAGCTCAACAAAAACAAGTGCGAAAGTGGCAAACAGCGCCACAGCGACGACGAAAGTCGTATCGACAGTCGTGCAAGACGAATGCCTACAATCACAGCAAAAACCACAACGCCAATCACACGAATCGGCGAGCATACGACGCGCCAAATTTCGCATCAATCAAATGTCACGTGATGTGCCAATCGGTGTGCCGAACATCCATCAAGCGGTCAATCTGGAGGAGGCAGCAAATACGACCAAAGATTGCCTACTCCATCTGCTGGAGAAGTACAATGAGACGAACAAGTGTCGCAATCCGATGGCGCGTCATCAGAGCATCAGCGTCGATTGGAATGTGAGCGACAATCTGGAGTATCGTTCCATGAGCTCGATCAATGCATTCTTCCAGCGACACAATAACACCGGCGAGAATGTACGACAATTACAGGCACAACTCGAGAGCAAAACTGGTGTGTCGGGGAGTGGCAAGTCGACTGGTGGCGCTTAAAGGCAAACAGTGAAAAATGAACACACATTGAAGCTCAATGGTGTGAGTTGCTGTACTCCTGCTTAATCTAGTCTCAAAAAAATTTGATTTTTATCTTTAATGCATAACAACTACTCGAAAAAAATGTGTTTTTTTTTGTTTTATCGGTCGTTAATTGAAAAAATATATTATTTCAAATGTAATGCTATGTAAATTAATTAGTAAATTATTATTAAATAAACACTTTAATATAATAATCGATTGTGAATTATGTTTTGTATGGATTATAAATTAGTATTTCATTACAAAACACCATCAACTTTATGTCGATGTCCTGATAAACATTGCAGTTCAAACTTCTTCCACATGAAGCTAAATTACCGCAGCAAAAGTTATAGTTGAGCTGCAAAACGAGTATCCACGAACCTAACATTTTTTAACAGAAATTAATAGATTTTACTTGAAAGCGTTGTAGAGATAGAAAAACTGTAAGCCTCCGATGGTTTCAATCAATACATGTTCGTAAGCGAGCTTAAGTGAGCTCTTTCCTACAAAACCGACTAAGAGCTATCGAACCGTGTCCTTATCCAAAAAAAAACTCCCCAAGATCTGTGCGCAGCACTTGTAGTCCAACAAGCCTCAGGTGAGAAGCTCTTATTTGGATGGTATTCTCACAAAGGCTAAGACAGACATCACAGCCACTCAAGAGATGTTATAAACGTGACAAAGACAGATAACCATTGAACCTTGCCACGTCCACTGAAAATATTATGAATGAGCTTCTGGTTTGCGCCAAGTAATCAACGATGACACCAAAAACCTCTCCTTTATGTTTTCCATCACAATGATCTCTTCGAGTTGTTTCAAACCAAACAAGATTTCAGACAGAGAGATGCCTTGTCATGCGACCTCTTCACGACCGTATCGTGTGGATTGCATTGACTCTAAAACCATCAGATGGTGCAAAAAGGCGTTTGATAGAAATATTCTCCGAAAAAACGTATGAACCTAACAGACGAATATCGCAGACGATGAAACGACAAGATGTACGAACTTTACAAGACATAGTAGAGCATATCTAGACCCAATGCGTTCACAGACTCTAGTGCACTCAAATGCAAATTTTAAATCGAAATCGATCCAATATCGGATTTCCCTAATTCGGCCCTAGAATAGCTTGCCATAAATTCCATAATCACTAATTTAAAAATGTATACAAATGTGGTTTGTATTTGAAATTTTTACTGAACATCGAGTTTTCTTTAAAGCCGATTTAAAGCTAATCGGACTCTAAGAGCGAGTTAAGGTTATGCGGCATTTAAGAAAGCGCTGAAGATAGCTAACCGCCGATTAGTGTAATCTGTATTTAAGAAACCGGCCCTTAATCCTTTTTTTTTGTGGGAGAATGTTTATTTTCGTAAAGAAATTGTTTTTAATTTTAAAATGTATATAGTCAGGGACAGATCCAGAAAATATTTTTGGGCGGGGGTCCATTTATTTTCAACTTTTTACTATGTTTTACAAATTTGAAGACATTTGATTATAATCCATTATAAACATGGATATAATAATATTGGGTAAAATGTTGAATGCATTTTTATAAAGCCATCGTTAGGCTATGTTTATATCATTTGAATCAGTAGAATTATGAAACATCAGGGATTTAAAGTGCCTTATCGATTTTCCTCATTTTCTTTGCCACAATATCTAGTATTTGATCACTAGTAACCTCAATGTCTCGTTGAATATTTAGCAGCGCAGATACGTCCTCAATCTCCGTAAAGTTCGCTCGAAGCCACCGCGACTGGCAATGTGTCACGGAGTTGAAAAAATCGGTAAATGTGTTTGTAAAATTGCAAATTACGAAGGCGGTTTGGTAAGTCCATTAACTTTTTGAATAAAATATACTTTTTCGGCAAAAAAAACATTCTCTTTATCAACATAATCTCCTTTTAGCTCTTTACACTTAGTCCAGCTTTTTTCCAAATACCACACAGCCATTTCTTCAGGTTTGGAAATAGAAAGGAGTCGCATGGATTTTCGCGCTTTTTTCCCCGAGTGTAAGCCATCACCCATTGCACGGATAGCTTTTTCATATCCAAACATTCGTGTAAATTGTGATGTTGCTTCTCAGTTGAGATGCCTACAAACTCAGTCACCTCACGCACTTCCATTCTCCGGGCATCAAAAGATCATTCCATGGATTTTATCGACGACTTTTTGTATAACGACTATAATAGACGCCAGTTAAGGGCATTAAAATAGCGATATTTATATTCTTTTTTAATTCATTTATATGCACCACTCAATTAAAGTTAATCAAATGCAAGAAAAAAAATTATATTGTAATTAATTGTCTTAAACTGAGAATTCAGAAACAAAATCAATTAAATTCAATTTGAATAAGGCAATCCATTTGTATTCCCAGTTACTGGGTAATAATTTTTAATGTTTTGTCTAGAGTGAGTTTTTGTGTGTGCTATGAATTTGAAAACACGTTTGAAGTTTTCTGAGACCATCGATATTTGGAGGTGTTTCAGACACACAGGACCCCCTCCTTGTATCCGTGTAGTGTAGTGTATTTATGACAGTAAAAGCTCGCAGTTTCATAAAAAAAATGTTTAAAAATCGCTTTTAATTTCGTTTTTATTTAAGTGGTTTGAATTTATTTCGTTTTTGTTTTTACCGCTTTTATATACCAATTTCTACAACTAATATTTATTAAAAATTACTTACAAATATATAGCATGTGTTCTATATAGTATACTGATGATATATATGTATTTATAAAGATGCCGACATGAGCTGTAGCATAAAATAAAAATTTTAAAAAAATTGTACTTTTAAGATGTGTCAGAGGCACAGCCTCAAATCGGATAGAGCGCAAGTGTTGCACGCTTTCCCATTACATCTTCTTTATATTAGGCAATACATATTTGTAGTTACATACTAAATTAAAGCAAAAGTAAATACAAAATCAAGACGCTACTCAAACGGCGCTTTCCATTCTAATTGAACGACAGCAGTGACGTTTCGAGTAGAGTGTGATTTGTGTTTTTGTGTTTTTTTTTTTTGTGTGCAAATTAAGGAAGTAATTATGATACAAAATGCAAAAGGCTTTTTATAAAAGCAAAAAGGAAATTATGTATGTATATGACGAGCTTTTAAAATGCAGGCAGCATGCAAAAGCATAGCAGGCAGCAAGCAAATTAGTTATTTCGTAGCTCGTTTCTTTTTCTACTTAGAACAAACATTTCTGTCGGTAAGTTTGAATGCCGTTGTAAGCGCACTGTAGTACACACTGGGCAGCTAAAGTGTAAAGGACGATTTCCTCTTGTTTTTTTTTAACATAACAAAATTATGTTTTTAAACACTAGTTTTGAAATTATTTGTACTTCGAATAAGGAATAGTAATGAATTGAATGACTTTTATCAAATACAATTTTGGTTTTTGTGCTTTATGAAAATCGGTGTCAGGCATTGTTTGTTTCAAGTTAATGGTTTTTCGTTTTTATTTTTATTTTTTTTTTTTGCACCAAAACTCTTGCAATATTTTCGCTTTTTGTGTTGTTTTTAAAGACTTAAACTATGCCTGACAGCAATTGACTTGTGCATAAATTGGTTATTTTTAATTATATTGCAGTTTTTAAAACGTCAAAAGCTGGTTTAAGTTAAACTATTTTTTTTTAAATCGTTAACAATTTGCGTTTTGACGCTTTTTCAAGTGCAATATGTTAATTTTTTTTTTGTTTAATAATTATTTTTTAGAACTTAAATAATGACAATCCATGATAGTTTGCGCACTTAAATTTACGAAATTTTATTTTTAAAACTTATAATTTAGCATGAATGCGAATTTGGTGGCGATAATTTATTGTTTTGTGTTTATACATAAATGGGTTTAGCTTTTTCGCATACCTTAGAATGTAATTCATTTAGTACTTTGTGTGTTCGTGTAGATCAAGGAGTTGCATTAAAAACTAATTTCTAAGTTATATACATTATAAGCATTTAATTAGTTGAAAAGTAAAAAAAAAACGACAGTGGTTACAAATTTTCATTTTCGTATCAAAGAAAAATTACATATTTTCAGACAAAAAAAAAACCTGTGCTTCGATTTGCAGTTTTTACTTTCCAATAATTGCGCGCTTATGACGATTTATGGCGTTTTCTAATTGTTCATTAATTGCACAACTAGCAAATTGATAAGCTTGTGCGATATTTAATATTGTATAATAAAATAGAGGTGCATACTTTTATACATACATATATGTATATACATATACATAGGTATATGTATGTATGTATGTATGTATGCATGTATGTCTATATATTTATGCGTTTGAGTAACTAATGCTGCTATAACTAAAACTAATTTTGTATGTAGTATGTATGTATGTATATGCAGTATATACTTAATTATATACTAATTACATATAAGTATGTATATTTATAAATGTTCTCGTCGCTAAAATATGCAGCAATTGTCGCATCAATTATTGCGTTGTAAACTTCGCTGCAGCGAAAAATGCGCACTAATGCTGTACGCATGCGCGCTGTGACTGTGACTGCTGCCCGAGTTGGTGCGCGCACGCTTGGCGGCTGGTGCGACCTTTTTCGGCGTCTGGGCAAGGCGTTTGCGCTCCTTCATATACTCTGTAAATATATAAGAAACAAATATATTTAACAAAAATTTTATAAAAATTATGAGCGTTTAAATGCAATTTCATTGAAAAAAGTACTTGATGAATGCGTTTTTTAATGTATTTTGTGAATGGAAAATTTATTTAATTTTTGTTTGATATGCTCATATCGGCACACGCATTTTTCAGTTCATTGAACACTCAACGCAACACTAATTGCAGTTTTCCTACGAAAAAAAAAAAACAAAGCAAATAGTGCGATTAGCACCTTGTAAACCCGCAAAGAACAAACAAACGAAGAAGTAAAGACAGATTTTTTTTCTTATAATCAAAATCACACAAAGGCATGACCACGAAGAAGCGAATAAACGCCTACTGTAAATGGTAAGTGAAATAGAATCCAGTTTTTCTACAAATTCAAAGGCAAGCAAAAAATACCGAAATAAACAAAATATTGCATTTAATAACAAACAAAGCAAAGTAAAGTAAAAGTAAACACACACACAAAATAGCGCAGCAAAAGTCAGCTGTGCATCCCTTAAGAACGAACACCATTCAGGCAAAGCGAAAATTTGGCGATATATTTGGACAAGAGTGCGCCTAACAAAAGGCAGGCAGCCAGACAGTCATAGAGTCGAGTCAAGGCAAAATGCGTAAGCGTGTGCTGGCACGCGACTAGCTGACAGGCAAACAAAGGATATGCAGTTCGCAGGACAGGAATTCAACGAATGTTTCAGTTGCTCTGCTAAAGGTGAATCTAACGTAGAGGAAGGTAGCGCAACGTTATATTCTATTTCTTTGCCTTTTCGCCTGCAAACATTTACTGAGAGTAATGCAGTGTTAAGCGAAGCAACAGCAACAGCAAAGAGTTGAAGAAGAAAGTGCAGCCTGAAAAAATTTAGCATGAGAAAATGCTGGTGCTGAGCAAAGAGGTGCAAACGATGAATGAAAAGAAGGCGATCATTAAGTCACCGGTCAAAGGCAATCAAACAAAAAGCGTTTGACGTGGCTGAAACGCGCAAGGCACGTTGCGGCTGGTAAATGAGGAAGTCGCCACCTCCACAATTTGCTCTGGTATCTAACAAAGACTCTATGCAGTAATTCTTTGAGTTGCGCAGCTTCAAAGGAAATAAAAATGCACGCTGCAATCGAGTTATTACTGAAAAAAAAAATAGATTAGGTCTTTTTGAAAAAAAAAGAACTTATTTTAAAAACATCCGCCAGGTGACGCTGTAGTCGTGATGTTCTTTAAGTTATATTTATGCAAGCTTTAACTTATATTGGAAATTAATATTATTTACATACATATGTATATAGAAATACTTTAACAAAAAAAAATAGCCGTCAGGTGGCGCTGTAGTAGTTATAACTTAAAATCATATATTTAGAATTTTTGGAATTTTTTTTTGGTAGCAATAAGGTGAAAACTATGAGTGTGTGTATAAAGATAAACGTTGATATTTGAGAATTTTTTTTTTTAAACAAAAAGCTTGATGAACCCGAACATTGAGAAGACACTTTTAACATAATTTCAAGTTTTAAAACATGCGCAAAAATATATGTCTCACTATGCGCAAAAAGTTAAGCAAGCGATGGCACAATTTTTAACCCACCAAGGCGCGGAAAAATAAAAATTTGTATTGATTTAATGAAAAAAATTCACAGAATGCGGTCTCAATTTAAATTTAAGCAAATCCAACGAAAAATGATTCTCAAGTGTGTGGTTTTCGAGCACAATGGGAAGCTTTAAATACGCATTTTGAATTACAATACAAAATAAATCTGCTTGCTCATGCGCAAAAGTTGAAGTGCACAATCAAAAAAAAAAAAATAAATAAAATACTTGAGGCGCTTCACAAGCAGCAGGAGGGAAACAGAAGTATAAAAAATGTATCAAAAACAAAAATGAAATGTAGCAAATTATATTTGACTAGCATGAGGCTTTGTTGACTGTTCAAAACAACAAAACGTCATACGTTTATCAAATTTGCCCGTTCGTTGCCGCTGAGCCTTAAAGATTCAACGAACACCGATCTTGGAAATTGTCAACCAACGAAGTTGAATGTACACAATTTATGAAAATATTATATACATACATACTTACATATAAATGCAATGAGTGGTCGAAAAAACCACCGAAAAACAAGTAGCCATCACAAGTAAAAATTAACGCGTATTCGAGTGTCGCTGATTAATAATGAAAATTTATTGTGAGTAGAGAAGAAAAAAAAAATAAACAAAAAAGTCAAGGCTTCCAATTGCAGACAATTGTTCAAAAATTAGTAATTTCGATGCAAGCAAAACAAGTAACTAAGCAAGCGTGCACACAAAGCAAGCCCCTACCACTTCGATGCAGGCAGACAACATTTTCTGATCATTTGCAGCAGAGAATTTGTAATAATTAAGCAGACTGAAAAACAAAAACAAAAAAAATATATTACAGAAATAAAGTGACATTAATGGCAAGCGCACATTTGGGAAAGAATCTCGTGTGCAAGGAAAAGAGTGTGCCAGAACCGGTGCAATATGTGATTGCAAATGAAAATTATGATTTTTCCAAAAGCGCACGCAACAAACATTGCACTCCCTTACACAATTAAAGGCGAAGCTAGCTAGCTAACAAAATGTGCACAGCTGTTGAAAATGTTCAACGAATTTTCCCCCATAAGCTATCAAAACGCATGCAGAGCAGCGTGATAAGTTGGCCAGCGGATGGGCTGATTTTTTTCCAAAATACAAAACACAAAAAGGAAAAAAATTAAGCGATCACTGCGCATGTGCGATATTGCCGATGCACTAGCGGTGGTGGTGGAAGTTTGGTGGCAGCATCGCGTGTAAATATCCACCTCGACCCAGCCAACAGTTACATAGGAGGGTTGCACTTTGGAAAACTGTCGATGATTTACAGCGATTACCGAGCCACAGAATTGAACAGCGCATGCGTTTTTATATCATCACAGAAGTCGCTTGATCATTGCAATGAGATCTGTGTATGCGCTGACAAACAGCTGCGTCCCGCTGCCCTCGTCCAACCCCAACTATATCGCTAAATATATTGAAAAATGTAGCTCTGCTGTCCATGCACACGCCTCGGCCGGTCTAACGACGGCGGTGGTGGTGGTGGTGATGGTGGTGGTGGTGGTGGTGAGTGGATCGGTGAATCACTTGTACGGCACGAACCTTTGTCTTGCTGATGCATGAAGTAAAAATGTGCATATGTAAGATGTATAAGTGTATGTATGTAATTACATACGTATAGTAACTTGACTATCGGAACAACCCTTTTGTGGAAGTTTTAACGTTTCGCGGTTGAGTTAAGTACAGTGTTTTGTTACCCAGCAAAGTTTGAATGAAACTATTTTTTTTTACAAATTTAGATAGGTGTTTTATGCTAAGTAAAAGATTAAAAAAAAACATGTTACACTTCGATTGGTTTCCTTTTGTGATTTTAGGATGTTTGATATTTTTTAATACACATACATATTTTTGCAAGACTTTTTGGGTACTTTTTATAAAATTTGTAAGTAAAACATACATTACTTTACGATAACTTCCCGAAAGAAAGTTTGAAATTACGATTAAAATTTATTTTTTTTAACAAAATTATCAAAATATAAGAATCTTTTTCTTTATTTTTGTATTCAAAAACAAGACTGGAGTTTTTATGAACAAACTTTTTTTGAATATTCATTTTTTTATTCAATAAAGTAATTCAATTTTTTGATATTTTTTAAAATGTTTTTTTGGGTTGGCTTTCCAATAAGGAACCATTCGCGATTTCAGCGAATGTAGAAGGAGTTTGGTCACGAAACTTGGTGGGGATGTTGGGGGGAGGCCCTCTTTGTCTAATTTAATAACTGTTTTTATTTTACTAATATTCTTATTTAAGAAATTTGCTTTTAAAGTTTCTGCACTACCACCAGCAAATGTGCTGTCAAAATAACACTTGTCGCTTATATTTTATGCAATACACAATATTTGGTTTATTTACGTGCGTATATAGTACTTTGTTAACATTTTTTATTTATATTTAACTTAATAAACGCGTTTATAAATGTGTACCCAATTTTTACCACTTTCAGCAAACAAACAAAAATAACTATGGCCGACAGTATGAGGCAAAGTGTGCTGCCATACGTTTTAAAAGTAAACACATTGGCCTGTAGTCATAGTCAAGATTAAGTCGGCGCTTTTAATATAAAATGGTCCGATATAATCGCCCGAATAAACCAATGTCTTGTTAAATATTGAAAATTTTTAATAAAAAATCGCGCGATTTTTTATTAAAAATTTTCGCCTGCGGCGCTTTTTATAGAATAAATCAATATCTCGGTAAATTTTCACCAGTGGACCTTTTCTCATAAAAATCAAAATCTCGTAATATATGTATTTAAAATTTTCTCGAATGAATCAAAATCTTATAAAAATTTTCCCCAGCGCCATTTTTCTCTAATTGATCAATATATCGTAAAATATTGCATATCTTTAATAAAAAGTCGCGCCGCTTTTCTCAAATAAAACAATATCTCGTAGTATATTGAACATTTTTATTAAAAATCGCCCGCTTTTCTATTAAAAATTCTCGCCTGCGTCACTTTTCTTAAATAAATCAATATCTAATAATACATTAAAACTTTGTAATTAAATATTTTCATCATGTGTGGCAGCACGGTATTTTCATTTCATTGCTGCACAAAGGAGAAAGTGTGGTTAAAATTGATATTTTTCGCAACTTTAAACGCAAATAACTTAAAAACTACAAGTCTCCGGAGGGTGGGACTTTCAGATTTAGAATCAGAGGACCCTCCTCTACCTCCGCTTATAAGACGTTTTTTTCAAAGCGTGGTTCCTTATTGGAAAGTTTTCCCGTTTTTTTTTATATTGTCTTAAATTTTTTTTATATTTTCTTATATTTTTAAATAATATTTTTTTATATTTTCTTATATTTAAGTTTTTGTTAAGATTTTTATTGGCCATATTGTAAATGAATAAAAATTCACAATTTTATTGAGTTGAGCAATGGCCAAGCTAAGGATGACACGCAAAATCGTGAACCGTTCCACATTTTGACTTCTCTATTAAAAAGTGTTGTTGTTTTTCCAAAATAAAATCTTCCATAAAATGGACTCGAGCTCAATAAAATTGTGAATTTGTTTTTTTAATTATTAAATATTTTTCAAATTAAAAAAAAAAAATTTATATTAGATATCTTATATTTTTTATTTTTTTTTTTATATTTCTTTTATATTTTATTTATGTTTTTCTATATTTTTTTATATTGTTTATACTATTATTTTTTTATAATTTTTATATTATTTTTATTTTTTTTTATTAATTTAAACTCTTTTTATGTTTTTTTTTTGTTTTTATATTTTTATATTTTTTAATTTTTTTTAATTTTTTTTATTTTTTAAATTCTTTTCGATAAATTTTGTTTACAAAAATAATAATTAAATTTTTTACGCTCAAATTTCACCAAATAAGTTATATGTACATTTCACCAAATAAGTTGTATGTACATTAATTTCGCCGTTAAAGACCACTGTGCTGCGAAGCGTTCCCCTATTTTAATTTACATATGTACATTTTTTTCGCTTCTTTTTCAAGTGCCAGCCAACAATGATAACACAAAGTAAAGCAACACTATAATTATCTGATTTTTCAAGCCACTTTTTTTAAATATATTTTTTCAAATTCTTGCGCAAGTTTTTTTTGGGCAATATTTTTTTTAACTGATTTTAATTCTTTTTTTCGTTACCGCTTTTGAACTATACAAATCTTTTAAATAACCTATTTTCCGTTGCTTAAACCGGAAATGATTTCGAATTCTCAAAATTACATATCCTGCCCTCATTTAGCAACGGGGCATGAGTAGTGATACGCCTACGCAGCCGTCGAAAAAAATAATTAAATAAAAGCTCCTACAGGGGAAACATTAAAAGAACGAGAAACCGCAACGCCGATACAATGAAATTAAGGTGTGGTGCAAGCAGACTTTGATTAGCAGTTCGAGTGAGTTTTAACTGATTTCATTTTATTTTTTATGTGGAAACCAACCAAGCTGCACTTAGGGTGGATATTTGAAAACTATTATACCTACACATGCACATTCTGGCCGCCTACGAGTTCGAGGTTTAGCAAAACGCTAGCCACCAATCAATTGAACGACCGTTAAAAACTACGAAAGCATAACGATATACATATACTCAATGTATGCAAGTGTAAATACAAAATTTCAAAGTTGAATTACTTTTGCGTGAAATATTAGTTTCCTGCATTCTTAACGAACATTTATTGATATTTGTGTAAAGGTGGCGTCGTCGACGTCGAGCACGAAACCAAACAAATAAATAAACCATACATTTCCCGTATTTTGAGCCATGTTCAATCAAGCGCTGCAAGGTAGGGACATTTAATTCCCACGCCAGCAAACTACATACTAAGTTTTTTTGAGGGTGGTGAAATTAAGTAATTTTTTGTGGCATATCGAAAATGCAATATCAATATTTTTCGAGCGCTACGTTGCTGCGTAGTACGCGAAGCCAGTGAAAAGTATAGTGCACAAACTCAAACGTCAAAGGCAAGTTAAAACATTTTCCCACACACTCGTTATTGCGAGAACCGTTAAAGAAAATACGCTTTTGTAATAATAATACAATTACATGCCTGAATGAGCACCGTAAAGGAAACGAGTGTAGCTGGCAGTGTTAGAATGATTTCGCCTTAGCTAATTAAACAACAGGAACACCAAATTCATCAACAAATTAAATATACACTTATATAAAATAAAAATATTTATATTTTGTTACTAACCTGTAATCTTCGGTTGGCGCTTGCGCAATGGTGATCTATCAGCAGCACTACAATCATGTGTACGCTTCCTATCACTACCACATCGCTCTGCGTCGGGTACTTTGAACACCAACGACTCATCTTGTGAGTCATAGTCGCCGCAGGAATCCGTATCGGTCGAAGTGGATGTGTTGATCATATAATTTTCACGTTCTGCACGCTCGTCCATTAACAAATCGGCGCTGCATGGCACCACAGGAGCGGGACGTACATGTGCGGCACGTGTAAGTGTGTAAACTTCGGGTGCGTATGTGGATTCCTGATAAGAGATTCGTTCCCAAACGAATTGTGTATTTGTGGTCAACGGCGAACCATTGCGGAAATCAAACCCCCATTTTTTTATAGCGTTCTCTTGATGTTTCTCCAATTCCTCGGCGAATGCTCTGCGAAATAGGGAATTTTATTAGATACAAATTTGAACTATTTTTTTTTCTGGTACTTTTTCGAAATTTTTTTTTTGTACATACATAACATACATATGTATGTACATATGTATGTACTTGTGTACACGTATAGAAAAGAATATTTCTCGGTTTAAATAACCAAATTTCGTTTGCGTTTTAATCGTATCGTTTAACTAATAAAAAACTAAGAATGAGACTTCATGAAATTTTCATGTACATGTAACATAGGTACCTATGTACATACATATGTAAGATATTTGTCGCAAGTTAAAAAAAATTAGGATAACCTTAATTTTTTGAAGAGAGAATTTTTTATTCTGCCTAAGTGCTTACTACAGTGTCATATTCTTGTGTTAGAACAGCAACAAAAACGTTTTTGTTATTTTATTTTGTTTCCTATTTTCTGCAAGCAAATTCTTATTTTTAAATGTTTTTCGTTTCTTTAGCCGAATATATTATGTTTAATGCTATTTTTCAATAAATTGGGTTTGATATTTTTTAAATTGAAATTAAATATGCATTATATTTTAATATAATTTCCATCTTTTTTTAAGCTTAATCGTTTACTAGGTCAACAGAAAAATAAACAAAACATTTAATCGCTTTTATTCCAAAAGGAACGAAAAGAATGAGGAGCATTTTGTGTATATTCTTACGAAAAGCGAGCTTGGAATAAATAAAGTACCCAAAAGAGTTAAAACATTCAGATGGATGTAGGCTTACCGACTTGCGAAATCAGAATTTCACAATTTCACTTTCTTTTTTTTTACCTCCCCTTTTTCCCCACTTAAGCATACATACATACATATAAGAAGGTACTCACTTTTGGGTTTCCACTGGATTATCTGATCCAAAGAGATCACGCTTGATGCGGTTCAATTGACGATTGCTAGTCAAATTACGTCCCATGGTGCTTGGACTTGCACGGAGCTTGCAGAATTCGGTTAATATTACTGGATTGAGGACACGTGCAGCAGTCATACCTTACGAGTACTTAACACAATTTGCCTAATAAACAAATTCAATTTTTGCTAGGTACTTGCACTTTTAATTGTCTTGGCACTCACTTCCTTTGTCTTTTGCAATGCTAATCGATATGTATTTGTTTGCAACAACACTTAACCTTGAAATTAAGGTTTTGCTTTATTTTTTGTTGAATTATTCAGACTCAAAATAAAATGAAATTATTATACACTTTGCCAATGACGTTGTCTCCAATGCCAAAAGTTATTGGATAGCTACTTGTCAAAAGTTTTCGCGCCAAAACTTGTTGATTTCCCCACTTTTGTTTTTTTTTATGATTCGTCTCCCCAATACGCAAATCACACATTGGGGTACAGTTTCGTTGCAGATCTGCTCCACCTAACCTGCGCCCACTGACAACACTTGGCACTTGGATTTTTAATATTTTTTAATGTCTTTTTTCCGAATTTTAAATTTTCTTTACTGCAAGTTTAGCAAGTGAATGTATTTTTCGCAGCACTTGTAAAATTTTAGCTTTTCAATAATTGTTCCCCGGCCCCACTTGCAAGTCTCTTTCTAAAGTTCAATTGGACTCTTTACGCTCTTATAAACATGCGCTGCTCTCAAGCAACAACACGAATTGTCAAAGTTTACTCGTTGCTTTTATGATTTGACAAAGCAGCAAAAAGTTACACTTTTTTAATGTTTTCGAGCAAATTTTCTTCAAGAATTTGTCACCAAACACTGATCCGTATATTTATATTTATATACATACAAATGTCTTTTTATTTTAAAGTATTTTTCTACTAGACGGAAAATTCAATGCAAAAGTCACTGAAATACAATCGGACTGCCAGTTGTGAGAGCGAATGAATTTAACTCGTTGAACGCTCGCGATATACTGACTTTGGGAAACAAATTTGTATCTTCACTTTTCCAACATCAGAAAACTTGTTTGGCCGATTGCCAGCGAGAGAACCAAATTTATTTATTTAATTTTAAACACAAATAAAAACTCCACGCAAGAAATACACTGATGTACACACACGCAATTGTAGAGATGGTGGTTGTTTTTTTCTTTTTTAACGGCGAAGAGACTAGAAAAGGCGAATTCGACTAACAGCGACGAAGTTGAAAATTCAATGTTAAGCTCTGCGCGTGTTCACAATGGTGTTTGTACAGTATTTTTTACAGCAAAGTGACACAGGGTGTACATATGAAATACACGGATTAGAATGTGTTCATACCACAAATTAGCGGTTTTACCAGAGAACTTATAAGAAATCTTATTTACATACATATACATAGGTGTGTACATACAATTTTTCAAAATTTTAAACGAGCAGCGCAACACTTTTAGTTTTTTGCTAATAATTGCGCCAAAACTGCAAAAATTTGACGAAATTAGAAGCAGTTAATATATATTTGTGAAAAAGTTACAATTTATTGAGACGGAAATGTTCAGCGCGGTGTTATTTCGTATTTGAATCATTTAATTTTTTTAAAAATGCATGAATTAGAAAGTGGCGTGCTAGCGGATGTTGAAATAACAACTGTTGCAAGTGTAAATGGGCATTTCCTCTGGTACGCGAGTTGGCGTTGAAATGAAGGCAGAACTTCATTTTTTCCCAACAAATTCCCACATCGCCGTGCTGCATTCCGAGAGCGAGGCAGTTTTTGCCTAAAATCATAAAGAATAGTAGCCCCAACTTTGTATCTGGGTAAGTGCATAGTTAGAAGCTAGTAAAGTTGTGTATGAGCCATACCAGCGAAGTTCACAAAGCACGTAAATATTGTACATACATATGTACATGCCTACATATTTAGGTATGTATGTATGTACATATTTGCAAATACTTCGCAGCGAAAGTCTGCGTTCAGTGCATTTTTTCAGTTTTTACAATATTTTTCTTTTCCTTAATATATTTCCATTCATTTTTTACTTCTTATAAGCTTCTTGGCTCACCAACTTTTGAAAATCTTTCGATATCGCTCGTGGTAATGTTCCTCCACAAGTTAATTATTTGTGAGATTGCTTTCGAAGCAAATGCGTCAAATCATTTTAAATTAATATATTATTTAATAACTTCTCTTCTAAGTATGTACATATATACAAATGAATCTTAAATGCCTGTTGAAATAAAGCGTTAAAAGCCGGTAGTAGGACGATAAAATGAGCCTGTTGTAGCAGCATCTTCTCTTGCTATCTTTAAATTTAACTCGTCCTTTTTCTTATCGCTCATTTCGATGTGTTCTTAATTACGAAACATTTTGTTTTTGTTCACATCTCTTAACCTGTGTTCAATTTACGTACGCATTTGTATTTATTGTTTTTGTTTATCTTCTGCAGGTTTTTACTTTTTGTTTTGTCCATGCTATGCATTAGGTCCTCTTTGTTTCGTAAACCGGTTTTGTTGTATATATTTCTTAAATCTTATTTGCCTTTTTTTTCTTGTTTTGAGTATAATTCTTCTTTGAATGCAAGATTTGTGACGAACAGCGAATTGGATTTTCTCCTCATTTTGTTTACAATATCACTTATCATGCTTCAAGCGTTTTGTTCGTGTTCCCCGCACATAGGGAGTGTATATAAACCCTGCAGGAAAATGAGGAAAGCACTAATTTTCAAGTAACGCGAATGCAGTTTGTGTATTTTTGCATCTGCGGCGAAAGTTATACATATGTAGCTACTCTTTCGGGAATTACCACGTCTCCTCACCAGAAAAAGAAAAAAGAAATTACTAATTGTGTGAAAAATTGACTTCCTCATTACTCGGCGCATTAATTTTGTTCCTAATCAATTTTGCTAATCTGCAAAAAACACAGTGCGAAGTCCTGTCGTTCAAAATCACGCATTATCTCACCTTAATTACCAGCAAATTCCCTTTTAATCCAACAAAATACCCTTTTCTATATCTTATTTCAAATATTTTCTTTTCTACTTTTATTTACTAATTAAATCAAACTTCAGAAAATATTTATGCAACATTATTGAACAAACAAACAAAATGCATTAATCCATATGTATGTGTAAATATTATAGAAGCACAATAGTTATATTACAAAAAAAAAAAAGAAAGGAGTAGAAACAACCCCTTCTACGCTTTGCTACAAACGTGTGTTTCCTAATTATGCTGCTGACACTCCTTTGAATTTTCAAGAAAAAAAATAAAAAATCAGAAAAAGGGAAGAAAATGCTGACAGCCACTTCAAGTCACACGGCTGGCTTATGCTTGTCTCCTTTCTACATTTTTTAACTATTTTTTTTTGTTTTTTTTTTTTAATTTTGTTACTCCCCGTGCAGCAGCAAATACCGAAATTTCAAGTACCTCAACCCATTCGCACTTGATCAGGAAGTGGTGCTGCAAAAAAATATGATGCTTTTTGGTAGCAAAAGAAAAAAAAAGAAAGGAAGCAAATTGAATTAAAAAAGAAGTGTTTTCTTCATTATGTAAACGGATCACGAATTCTCTACTTCATACGCTTTTGCAACGCACGTACAGTGGTGGTGAGCCACTTAAGGATTTGTAGTGGAATTTTGACATTTCTGTTAGGGGCAATTCACGCATTTTCATGCGGGTTTATTAATTTATATTCAAATAAAAAAAAAATTTGAAAATAAACTGCAAACTTAATTTCACATAAATTTTTATGTACCTATTTCACAGCTTAAAATTTTTCCGACATTTTTTCGTCATTTCAAAACCGTTTGTATTGTATTATTCGCATTTCCTTTGACAGTTCATTTGAAACATTTTACTTTGTACAAGGGCGGTTTGATAAGACTGTAACTTTTTCCCGCGCAGAAACTATTAGTAAATTACTTTTAAATTTCGAGCAAACTGAGTAATTTAGTATATACTTGATAGGCATTGAAAGCAGATAACATCTTGACTTTTAACAAAAATGGAAATAAGTGAATTTTGGGCGCTGATTAAGTACTATTTTTTGCGTAAAAAAACCATCACCGAAAGCAAGGAGTCTTCATAAATACTATGGGAACACTGCACCATCAATTTCAATGGTTAAGAAGTGGTTTACTCAGTTTCATTGTGTTCATTTAAAAGTGGTCGTTACACCAGAAGTTAAAGATATTGGATGAGCAGAGAATGAGGCGGCTGAGGCTGTAGGTATGAGTAAATCGACCATAAGTGTAGGTGCACACGTGTGTTGTCAGATTAAGCCGCACGGGACTATTTCCTATTTCCAAACCTGAAGAAATGGCCGGGTGGTAAGAGGTTAGGTCAAATGAAGAGGTCATCACAGAAACAAACGTCTATTTTGAGAGTCTTAAGAAAGGCATTAATTTCGTATAAATAAAAAAATCCGAAAAACGCTGGACTAAAGGTATAGAGTTAAAAGAAGATTATGTTGAGAAATAGAACCCTTTCTGAACATAAAATATTTTTTATTCAAAAAGTCAATGACTTGTCAAATCGCCCTCTTATTAATTGCGTGGACATTCAATTGTCAGTGGCAAAAATAAGCCAAATCGTTTATCAGGGATGTTTTTTTTTTGATGCGTTCAAGAAAATATGTCACGTTGGAACCCATTTCGTTCATGATTTTGTTCAAATGCGTTGAAATCAGTCATTTCAGTAATGCCAATTTGTATGGAGAAATACGTGATTTGGCTTCGCATTTGAGATTTTATACCCAAATGACGCATTTGGGTTCAATGTAAATGTATTATAATTTAGTAAAGCAATTGGGAGTATTTTCAATTCATCAGTTCTTTGAAGAAAAATAATTCTTTCCTTTATCATATTACTTGCTGTTTTTCAACCAACAAATTGATTTCAAGCAAAGATCAATTCATCTGATCGTGATTTTCATGGCGAAAAAGGTTTGGAAAAAAATTATAAAATCCGCCACTGTACAAGTTCTTTTTAAAAGAAACTAAATGCATTCCTCATCATATGCGCTTTTGAGGGTTGATATTGACTTTTTTCTTTGCCACGCAGGATATGCTAAGAGGACACTCTTTTGTAGCGTTTACACAACGATCGTGCCAATAAATAAACAGTACGAAATAAAATAAAAAAACAACGAAAGCGTCTCAAAAAATTGTGTGCCTAAAAGTACGTGAAATTCACTCAAAAGAAGAAATATAAATAAATAAAAAAAGGTTAGTTCTATAAAAGGTATGTGTGTGTGTGTGTGTGTGTATGTGTAGCAAGGCCAGGCCGAGGGTGTGCCCCATAAACTAAACGATGTGGCATGTCCTCTTGTGCGATTACGAATGCCGATTGCTGTGTTGATCGTGCGTTTGTTAAACGCTGGTGGCTAGAGTTTGGTTCCACCTCAGCCGTAGAATTTTGATTTACTTGTAGTGTGCAAAATTGTGCCTGGCGTTGCATTACTTTGCTTTTTTTTGGCACAAGAACATACATATATTTTCGTGGTAGTTTTTTATTACTATATACATAGTTGTTTCTATGCATTTCTCGTCACCTCTAATTGCATTTGCGCTTTGTAAGGCCACTTGATTGGTATTGTTTAACTTTTGTCCTCGGCGTGTTAAATGGTGTATTTAAATGCGACCCGCCAGCTTCTTTGTCAACATATTTATATCCGGCAGCGCATACTTTTTTCCACCGTTTTATTGCATTTTTCCTTTTTTTAATTTTTATATTTTCTATTCATTTGCGTTTTTTTATGTTTCTCGCTAGTGCAATTAAATTTTTTATGTTTTTGCGCAAAAATAAAAAGTTTCTTGCTGTAGTTGAAAATGTAGAAAATGGCTTTACAAGGCATTAAGTTTCTTGGAAAATATATTTCCTAAATGTGATGTTTTGAGGATTTATTAGTTTTTCAGCATTTGCTTTTAGTGAATTTATGTTTTTGAGTGTCTTCCTGCCCATTCGATTTTATTATCGTTGATCATTGCGCAGTGATTGATAGCTTTAACTTAGCCGTTAAAAGTAGTAAATTATGATTGAAAAAGCAACATTGAGTTTCGATATTTTTATCTTTTTGTATTACAAGTATTTTTTAGCGCTGCATACCAAATATTGTGGCGTGTTAGAGAAATCGTAGATTTGTAGGTATTTGCGTTTGTATCAGTATCAACAATGAAGCAATACAGATTAATGTTCTTTTTTTATTTCGCTTCAAAGAACAACCAAAATAAACCAAAGAAGTCAAAATTTCACATAACGATTTATTGAGGAAGCTTGAGGTCGCCCAAAGGTGCCTGTCTAAGTCAAGGACTGCAATTTCTGGTTGATTGTCTTATATAAAGGGCCATCCTGTCCATTTTTTCGCAGAAATAACAAACATTAGAATCGAAAATTTGTGGGTTGAACATACGTTACCTCGCATCTTTTGGTGATACTTTAAAAGGGCAGAGGTCCTTAACAAATTTTAAGCTTTCAGAAAGGTTTTTTTCGTATCAAAAACAGAATAAGAATTTAAAAATTTTTCTCCCAATAAACTAATTTTCCTATTCTTCTGCTACCACCAGCGGGTACCGCGTCAAAAACCTTCAGGGCTGGAGCTATTTCATCCATTCGAACAACGTGACCTAGTCAGCGGAGCCGCTGATTCTTAATCCGCTGCACTATGTCTACGTCCTTGTACAGCTCGTACAGCTCATCGTTACTTCGTACGCGGTATTCGCCGTCGCAAAGACGCAAAGGTCCATACATCTTTCGAAGAATCTTTATATCGAACACTCTAGGAGGCCTCTCATCTGCTGTTGTCATTATCCACGCTTCTGCGCGATACAATAGGGCGGGCATGATGAGAGACTTATAGAGCTTGGTTTTTGTCCATCGAGAGAGGACTTTACTGTGCAATTGCCTACTCTGTCCAAAGTAGCGCTTGTTGGCAAGAGAGATACTGTTGGATTTCAAGGCTGACGCTGTTATTGGTGTTGATGCTGGTTTCGTAAGTAAACGAAGTTCTCTACTTTTTTCAAAGTTAAAGCTGCCAACAGTGATGTTTGATCCCAGTCGTGAATGTGCCGACTGTCTATTTGATGACAGGCGATACTTTGTCTTGCCCTCGTTCACCTCCAGACCCATTCGCTTTGCTTCTCTATCCAGTTTGGAGAAGGCAGAATTAACTGCGCGGTTGTTAAGACCGATGATGTCAATGTCATCGGCGTACGCCAGGAATTTCACATTCTTATAAAAGATGGTGCCTGACCGATTTAGTTCTGCGGCTCGAATTATTTTCTCCAGCATCAGGTTAAAGAAATCGCACGACAGAGAGTCACCTTGTCTGAAACCTCGTTTGGTATCAAACGGCTCGGAGAGGTCCTTCCCAATCCTGACGAAGCTGCTGTTGTTGCTCAAAGTCATTTTACATAGCCGTATACGTTTTGCGGGGATACCAAATTCAGTCATTGCGGCATAAAGGCAACTTCTTCTCGTGCTGTCGATAGCGGCTTTGAAATCGACAAAAATATGGTGTGTGTCGATTCTTCTTTCTCGGGTCTTTTCCAAGATCTGGCGTATTGTGAATATCTGGTCTGTGGTAAATCTACCACGACCAAGCATTTATACTTTGGTAGTCAAGTCTGATTTTATATTAACATCGAGAGCTTTTTATAGTTTTTTTTTTTTTGCTTTAGGTCACAAAAATAATGAAGCGCCGATGGGAGCAAAGTGTAAAGAGGAATTGCAGATTTTATTTTCGCTGCCTTGCATTTTTCTTTCAACGCTGCATTGATCGCCGCTCAACTATGTCCTTAGCCTTAGTGATACGAAAGTTTTAATCGAGTGGCTCTTGCTGGTATTTAAATATAGTTTCCAGATTATTCTATACAAAATATTCTTCAATCTTGTCTTCAACACTCGTTAAAAGTACGTTTCACCACAAGTTGGCATTCGCTTCTTAGCATCCTAAACGGGTAGTTTTTAGTCAAATTCGCACACCTGCTTGCAAAATTAACACGATTTGTTGCTTTTGTTTTTTTTTTTGGTAACCACTCTCTCAAGCCACCAGCTGCGTGACTTACTCCCTTCAACGATTTTATGCTAATTTGTAATAGTTGCAGCAGAAAAATGCCAATTTCCTACCAACTTCCTTGAACTTATGCACGCACACACACATACATAGGTACGTATCTGTATCAAAAAAATTTAGTAAATAAAAGTATGTTTGTTTGTATGTATGTGTGTGTGCACATATTTATACGTTACAAGATTGAACCGTGAACTGCCACTTATGCCGCATGCATATTTCTCAGCATATAAAAATAACTTTTCGTTACGCTTTATGACTTTGGCATACAACCAAAAACAAAAAAAAACAAAAGAAACACACAAAAAATAGATTACTTTCTTGCTCAAACGACAGATAAGTGAAAGAAGGCACAAAATTCAAGAAAAAACGTGCTACGGTCAACTACTAATTTCCATAAAAACGGCTCGAACTCTCGAGCGAACAGCAAATAGCAAACAGCACGTGGCCTCTGCCGGCGAGTGAAGCCAGCCAGCCAGCCAGTCAGCCAGCTAGTCAGTCAGCGAGGAAAACTCATAAGTTCCTGCCAGCGCTTAAACAAACCCCTTAAGCGCTCAAACATATCAGTTTACTTCCCTCAAAGTGGAAAAAAAAAACAATTCGAAATAGGAAATTACATAAATGCAAGAAAAAAATATTCAAATTTTGTGTTGAAAAATCAACAAAACTCATATTGTTACGCCGCGTTTTCTTAATATTCACTGCCACATACATATGTATGTATGTATGTATGTACATACTTACATATGCAGTCAGTCAAGAGCGATATGTGCGATAAGAAACGCATTTTTAATGAATGTAACGTATATTTTGCTTTTGATATTAAACACACAAATCTACTTACTATTGTTCATGCATAAAAATGAACTTATGTAAGTATGCACATACATACATACATACATATGTATATATGTATGCATTTACAAGCCCTTTTTGGCAGGGCGTTGGAGGGGGCACTGAGAGTGAGTAATATAAATCGAAATCGAAATGTAGAGAAAAGCGCGACGAAGCGATCGTGGTGGAAGTAGGCAAGATCGACGCTAAATGCCCTTTGAATGGCCCTAAATGGATTTAAAATTATTTTTATTTTCATTGAAATCGTAAAAAAAAACAAATTTATATTTGCTTTTGATAAAAAAATAAATGCTCGTTGCATAAAAACGAAAAGTGCGTGCCAACGGCGAAGACGGCAGTGAAAGTGATCGACGTTCTAAGTCGAGATTATTGACCTTGCTGCGGTTTTTACTTTTGAATTTTCGAACATAATACGTTACGAGTAAGGATTGCATAGGGCGCGAGTAATTCTATATTTATTCTAACATTAACTTTAACTACACTTATTGATAACTAGTTGAGCGTCGAAATAATTATTTATTTACCTTCAAGCGTGAGATAATAGCAATGCACTGAACGAAATGTGACGGAATATAGTGTATAAAATTAAAAAAAAAAATAAGAAGTTGTTTGTATTAGAAACCACAACAAGAAGTTGTGTAGTAGTAATTGTTTGATTGATAAGATTGCTTTGGAGGGCATTTGGAATCAACACCGTTGACTGGTGTATTCCTCGCAAATTATTGAAAGCTCCTTCGCTATGTTTATAAGAAAAGAATGACTGTGATTTCACAACATCATACCACAATAGACAACCTTTCCGGAAAAATTCACCTCCCAAAAGAACTTGGGTTTCGTGTTACTCTATTTAACATAAATAATATTTCAACAGGATTTTGTGCGGCAAGGAACTAAACAAGATTTTTTTAACTTATTAATCCGTAGTGAGTACCACACACAAAACTTGTAATTCTATACATACACTTCTGTCGAAGCTTTGTTCATGTAAAGTTGCAACTTCAATGAACAAAGTTGTCTGTGCGAGTTGAGCTAATGGGTAGTTCCTAAACTAATATTGACCTTCAAATGCCGCATGTTAAGCTTTTTTGTCATAATTAGATTAAAAATTAATTTTCAAGAATATTAACTGCTGGAATTTTAACCGGATATTTAAAACCGGCGCTTAGATAGCAATGTTGAGTTCAAAATTAAGTCATAATATATTAATTAATTTATTTGTTTTAATATAGTTTTTTATTTGTTTATGAAGTCAATGAACCGAAATTCTTAAAGACTACACTTATTAGAAAGTTTTGCATAGTATTATAAAATATTACTAAAATTACTTAAGTAATTACGGACGATACTCTTTGGTATAGAGAGATCAAGTTCTAGAGAATGGGAAATCGTATTGAATTCTTGCAAGGTTCTATTTAAGGGAGCATTTTTACTGTAGAGAGTTTTGCTGAAATTAATAAGAGACGGGTATCCTAGTAGCCAAAAAGCACGTAAGGATTATTGCTCATGCAATTTTTAAATATTGTTAGAAGATAACTTAAGTAGAAATAAGTCGCATCGACGACAATATTTATTTCTAATTATTTTGTAATCCGTATTCCGATCCAGCAATATTGCATACTACACGGTCAATAAATAACACGATACTTGGAGCACGCCAATAAATGCTGAACGTGTGACAATGCCCAATGCACTATGGGCCAGCGGACCGCTTTTTTTTGGCAAAAATCCATTTTTTTTGCATCGTTCAAAAAAGGAAATTAATACATATAATTAATACCACTATACAAATTTGTATATGGACAGATGGCAATCCTATTCTTTTACCGTACGTTCAAAGATGACATTTCAATCATATGGTTTTTCGTGATTCGTATGAAGAAACGCAAGTGTTCCTAATAGTTAAGGGTGAGCAATTCCTTTTTTTCTAAAAAATGGAAAATAGTTATCAAGTTATCTTATATAAAATGGAATAGCTAGTATTTGTTTAATTATTGTTGGGAGTGAGTTTTAATTACGTGTAAGTTTGTGGTTTTGTTGTGTAAATTTATCAATCGTGTTTGGTACATTTTGTATAAACAATATATGTATCAGGTTAAAGGTGATAATGTGTACTTTCATGTGGTAATTAAAATTTTTGCGAATATTTGCGAATGATGGAAATAATGTATATTTTCAGAATGGTACGGAAATTATCATTAGATATGATTTAAATATGACAATGCACTCACAAATAAAGGTAAACATTTAAAAACATAAACTTTTTTACTTTATACTCTCCATTTTTGCATAAAATAAATTCATTTTTATAAACTATTGAAACGTTTGCATATTACAGAATTTTTAATATTTTATATCTACGAGGGGTAGGAGTGGCAGTACTCCGACTATCCTCATTTTTACAAAAGTCTATGAAATATGTACATATGTATATAAGAAAGCATTTGAGCGAAGTTTTATCGATCTAGGACTTTTATCAGATTTTATGCCAAAAATAATGATTCGCTGGCCGATAGTGCAATGGTAGAAAACTGCTCGCAGCTTCGTGATATGTGTTTATGATTATACAAATATATGCACTTTTAAATTTGAATTTTTGTACAAATCGATGTAAATTCTAAGGTCTTAAAGTATCAAAAGTCCTTCGCAGCTGTTTTTTTGGCCCTGAAATCATTAAAAATTAGCTTTCTTTTTGATTGTGCATGCAGATGAGCCACTTAAACTATTCTAAGAATACGCTGCTTCAATTTATTGTTGTAGTTTCGATTGCGCTCTAAATCCTGGCAGTTATTTTCTTCTAGTAAATGTAAAAAATGTTTTAGTTATAAGGAAATTAATATATTTATTTGCAAAATTACTTACTTTTGTTTACAAAATTTAACCGAAACGAATGAATGAAATGAAAAAGAAAGCTCACCACCGAAAAGTTTACTACCTAGGGTTACTTTTTTTATTGTACGCGTTGGTTTTAGGAGAATTGTGGTGAGTCGTTGAATAATTATTCAAATATCCAAAAAAAAACAGTAGTCACATATTTGCGCTATAAATTCTTCGCCTTAAGTAATAATTGTAAAGTGTATATTCACTGGTTGATGCAAATATTTCACATTCCGCAAAATTTTGTATGTAATTTTCAAAGTTTATTATGAAATATCATTGCATGCAACTCTGCTATAGTTTCTTTTCATTATCCATCATGAAAAATCGTATCCCTGAGAAGGACTTCGCCTCAGCTTTTCTACATACTGTATATACTGTGATCATACGACGTCAGCAGCGAACACTCACCGCGCATATTTACTGTCATCCATATTTTAAATATTCTTCACAAACTGCATAATAACCTTTTTGGTAGCCTCTTCTATAAATTTTCCTCATTCTATTTGCACTTCTAAATTACTTTACTTCCAATTATAAATTTTCAAATTACTTTTTCCTAAACCATTTGACGCTAATTGATCAACACAAGCATTTTTCAACTTCAACCAAATGTCATATACTCGTATTTATTTAACATAAGAACACTGCAACAAAAACATAATTAATATTAGACTTCTTTATTAATGATGTTTCGTCTCTGTTTTTTTTTTTTTGCACACCTTCGTCTGTTTGAAAATGAATATTTGGTTAACTTGACGCAACGTTTACTTTCCATAAATTGCCCGGCACACCAAAAGTCATTTCTCACATTATTTTCACTTTCTTTGAGACGCAGCATTAGCACAAAGCAAAGAAGATTTTCACAAGACAAAGGTCAATTCAGTTGAAGGAAAGCAAAACCAATGATGATCATTTACTTTTCGGACACTCTTGTGTGGCTATTTCGGTGCGATTTGTATTTGACTGGCTTTGTATTTTGTAGTTGGTTCGGAGATCTTCACTCAAAACAAAACGACTAATCGTGCTAATGAATGATGCGGTAAAAAGATAATAAATTGCATTGTTTCCTTTTTTTTTTCTTGTCCGACAGGGTGGAATGTTGATATTTGTTGGAACGATGTTCCATCATCCCTTGTCATGTGTGGCTTGGAGACAAACCGGTTTCGGCGTTGTGCCATCTTTTGTCAAAATTGACACTGAAAATGGCACAACGCCGAAACCGTAATAGGTCCAATTTCGCTTGTCGTGGTCAAAAATGCGCTACTATCATTTGTATATATATTTACGAAATATCTCTATATTAGAAAATTGACTCCGGCCTGTGAGCTTAAGGTTTCTAATGAAAGATGATATTATATATTCTGTGTTCTGTAGTTCGGTATAATCTCAAGTTCCTAAATTTGATATTATAAATTAAAGATTATAATTTTTTTTCACGTTTTTCTTTTTTTTTATTATTGCTGTTTTTTGTTGTCCAGCTAATCTTCAGTTTGAGAGAAGACACCTTATTTTGAAACTAATGAATCTCAAATTGTTTAAGAAAGTGACTTTTGCTGCTATTAGAGACTGATGAAGGAATTCAGTAAGCAGCCTCCGTTTCTAAAAGCGGCAAATTACTCAAGTTTAGACCAGTTGGCATTCGTTTGTCACAAAATAAAGTCACTCGTCTCAAAATAAAGTCTCCTAATAGAGATCAGCTGATTGGCAGGTCACAAAAAATAAAAATTTTAACAATATTAATATCTTTTTCAAATAATTCAATTCCATTCATCCACTTATCCGGCTACTCGGTTGTTTTTAGCAACGAGGTAAATTACATAAAGTATTAAATAGAGTAATCATGGAGACCGTACTTGAAGTTATATTAAGTGAAGGTGATTTCCAAAAAAAATAGGTTATATACATAAACCACATGAAGTAAAGGTATTTGCATTGAGAACTTTAATAACAAGATAAGTTACAATTAATTCTTAAAATTTCCACTTTATGTGGAGAACCAATTGAATTGAAGATTACGCTTTCTGTCTACGCAGTCCAGAATATCCAAGCTCTCGTGTTTGCTCCTAATTATGAGCGTACCTGAACAACGAACATTGGACGGTCCACTGTCTTTGCACACTCTAGATCACGAATTTGCAAAAATTATTAAAAATTATACATTCGCCAATCATCGTACTTTTGTTTTCTACTTCTTGTCTTTGCATAATGTCCTACCTTTCCTTACGATATTCCCCGCCGTATTTACATCCACAAATTTCTGCGCTTAATACCCTTCGATAATTACCTGTAATTCAGTTGTCAACACCATTCGAGTGAATTCAATTACTTGTTTGCGGTTTTTGCTCGATTTTACTTCAAAGAGGACTCACCACGGCGAATGCACGCACAGGTAGACAGACACTGCAAACTTGTAACACTCCGATGCACATATGTATGTATGTTTGTACATTTTGTAACTAAGTATGACTTGTCAGTGTCTTCCTCCGCATCACTTCATGCCATCTCTTGTTATTTGTTCTTTTGGCAGATTACAAGTGTGCACACATCCATTTTTCACACATTGAGATAAAGTCCTTTGAGTGCGGCTTTGTGGTAAATGTAGGCGTTTAATGATAAGTATTCTTTTGTATGTAGGTTTACTTTTTTGTGTGTGTCAGCTGTCAGTTGTCAGCTGGAGCAACCAGCTGTGCTGTCCTTAGCTCAGCTGATTTTTTTTTTTCATTTTTGGTATGTTTGACAAGTAGCTGTTGGCACTTGTGTAAATTACTTAATTATTTTCGATGAAATAAAAAGTAGTGAAGAAAACAAATATTAGTAGACAAGTAGACTTTTGTAAACTGCGGGTATCACTCAAAGCATCAGAAGTGTAATAGGTTTGTATTAAATCCATGATTAAATTATTAAAGGTTGCATTTAGGAAGATCTGATAAAAGGAAAAATATTTTATCCCTTTTCGCGCAAAGGTAGTAGAAAAACAGGTAACTATGTAGTAGCGAAATGCGGTTTGTACATAGAATGAAACATATTTGAAGAAATTTGATATTTCAATTTAATATAATATAACCGAATATTCAATCACACATGTATGTACATATATACATAGCACCTTAATACAACAAACTATATAAACAAAAAACGCAAAACCGGTTCTGTCGAAGCTGTGAAGACCCAGGCTCAAAGGAGACGGTTGAGAATTGTATGTGCGAGTGCCCGGCCCTTGCTAGAATAAGGTTAAAGACCCTTGGCAAGCCATTCCTGCAGAGTTTTTTAGAGTGCAGCCGCCTCTCTTTGTATGATATACTGCGATTCATAAAAACCGCCAAATGGCTGTAGGTTGCACGAGATGTGGAATCAAAATGGCACACTTGCTAATTGTTTGCCACCAGGGTGGCAATCCACTTGAACCAACCAACCAACCAAAAAAGCAAGTGTGATTTAGAAACAAATATTTTTAACACATTTTGTTAACAACAACAATGTGATTTAAACCTTTTTTTAAGTTTTTACATGCAGAAAAAAGCTATCACATTTGGAAACATTTTGATAAAACGTTTTTCTTTAATTCAATATCAATTTTAGCAACCAAAATTAGAGGTATCTATTAAAAGCCCAATAACCAGGATTATTGACATATTTCATTACAATTCCAAATTTTTTTTTAAATATAATTACCATTTTTATAGATCATAAAATTGTAAGATTCAAGTCACTAAAAATTAGTTGTTCGAAAAACATTTTTTTTATATGGAAAATACCACACAATACCTTCGTCAAAAAATTAACGGAATTTTTATTGATATATGTACATCTGTTTGAAATCAAGTAAAGACGTTAGTCAAAACTTGTCAAAATACTAATAAATGTTCTTCTATTCGATATTTTAATTGTATAATTTTATGGTTGTTAATATTTATATGAATTATTTTTTTTTTTTAATTTTATGTTATTTTATATAAATTTATACAGTTAAAAATTTAAATGCATTCTTTGAAAAAAATATCAAACAAAATGATCTGACCTGGCCGGGTATCGAACCAACGACCAATCAATTTCATACATGCAAAGAAAAAAAATTTCAATTCCTGTTCGCTGCTAGATAAGCAAGACTACTGGAAAACATACGAGAATGCCCTCAATTCGAATGTTTAACGTAGGGCATGCTGAAATAATTTAAAAACTACAAAAAGGCAACAGTGTTGCTTGCCAAGCCATTTTACAAGAATAGTACTAATTTCCACGTGTTTGATAACATTTTTTTTCTTCAATTAAAATAGAGCAACACAAGCTACCTTAAGGCAGCGTGCAAGAGTGAGACAACTGCCTAATTATCCAACCTTGTATGATTGAATCATGATTAAATCCTTAAAAATCAAGAGCGCTTGTGATAATAATGATAATAATTTGGCGCTTACATTAATATATGACTCAGTGTTTAACCGAGCTTCTTCTACCATTTGTGGTTTGCGTCTTTATGCTGTACCACAAAATGGAGGAAACGACAGATGTATTTCATGAGAAGCTTCTTCATAGCAGAAATAATCTCGAAGGATTGCCAAAAGAAACGTTTCTATGATTTAGATTTTACTTGCCTTCGCTGAGAGTCGAACCCCGAACTCAGCGGCAACCCTATACACTCGATCACAGCGGCGCTGGAATAAGCTTTGTCGATAATTAGGAGAGGTACTGATTTATCAAATTATTTCCTTCAACTAATGTAGAGTGTTTTTAATCACTTGTCGGTAGCTCCGAAAAATACAACATTGATTAGACCTGTGTCTTTGTGCCTCATTCATTTATCTAAATACTCTTACAATCTAAATCATTTTCTTCATATTGCAACTCTGCTTCATATTCGGGTCGTTACTACAGAACGTCCGCCAACACCTAACTAGTTTGCTAAAAAAAAAAGCACCCAAGTCAAGTTGATCAGAACAAAAGTGTTTAAATGTTCCAGTATAGTAGCTTGCGAGCTAGCTTCTCATCTTCCTTAGTCAGCGTTTTTAGTGCCCAATTTTTAATACCACAAAAAAGCTTAACTTCTTTCGGAATCCAAAGAGCTCAGACTCAACTGGTTTAGTCCAAACGTGTTCGGCTTTTCAAGTCGCTCCTTCACAAGTGTTGAGGTCACATCGATACCATCTTAGAGTTTTAATAGCAGCTTGGAAAGTGTAAAAAAACTAATAATTGAGGTAGTCTCTTGAAAGATAAATATTTGTTTAAAGAACAAATGCTTAATACATACATACATTCATACATAAGTACATAGTATGTAGGTATCTCTATATTTGAAGGCGTGTGTATCAGGATCACAATAAAAATCTAATCTATTACTACTCGTCGATTTATTTTCTCCTTTTCGGCCAAATGCATTTCTAATATACTTATCTATACTCATAAAAATGATTTATACAATTTTTAGGCTGGACAAAAAATAATAATCGCTGTTGGAGTCGCGCTTATTGTTAGAAATCGATTACCTTCGCTTCGCAGTCAAATCAATATTAATTTTGTGCCCCAACTAGCCTATAAATCAGTGCCACAAAACAAATGCATACTAATATGTATGTATGTGTGTATGTATGTATTTTTATATTTGATTTAAACTACGCAGTTGTGCTATCAAACGGAAAATGCACGTGTTCCAAACGAATATAAGTATGTACGTACATATTTACACAAATAAAAAGGACTGAAAGGAGTCAACAAAAAACAAGTTAATGTCCTCCACTTGCTCCAATCAAACAAACAATTATATATATATACATACATACATACACTTGTGTATACAATACATACATACATACATACATATATGTTAAATAGGTACATAAACGATTGTGTACATAGTACACATCAGATAAAGTGTGAGCAACGATTTTTCAAATAAGCAGCTCAACTAAAAGAATCAAAAGCAAAATGAAATCTAAATAAATTTGTCAGGTTGACTTGACGGCCGCAACGGACGACGGACGGCGATGGCGGCGGGCGATAGGGCAAATAAAACAGGCAAGCGTTGAGGTTAGACTCGCAAAGCCAACACACCAATACATAAACTTACATACATACATATATGCACTGTATTGTTGTATGTAACGCGCTACTAGCAGCAATAACGTGCTGCGCATACGCAACAAGCATTTCATCCTTGCGCGTACATACATAGAAAAAATAAGAAATATGTACATAAATTCAGCGTGCGTCGCCTGCGCATATCAGCGTGGGTCGTCGTGTACACATAACGTGGTAATCTTCTATGGGGCATAACAACTACCTGCCCTGTCGAGACGTGATTGAAAACCCTAATCTCTATAACCTGTTTTGTAGCCTTTTTTTTTGTAATTTTTTTTTTTTATTACACGTTGCTTATTTGCGTTGTAGTTTTGTTGCAGCAATGTTTGCTCCGTTTACTTGTTGATTTAAATTTTTATCGTTTTGTTATACCTTCACTTTTTGTTGTTGTTGTTGTTACGTGTAGTGAACCTGTTCTCGTCCAATCATAAAAACTCTTTATTTGCATCCTTTATTCCTTTGTCTGCAGCTGTACTACTTACATACATACATATGTACATACAAACATCTGTGTTTGTATGCCCTTTTCGTGGTTCGCTCTGTGTTATTAGATGGTTAACTGACTGATTGCTGTAAGGATTTTAATTTCATGCAGCGCTTTTGTAGTTCGAGTAGCACAGCGAAGGTTGTCTCCCCCGCTAAGACTTTGGCTTGTCCGCTTTGACAAAACGTTCGCTTGGTTGCCTGCTTTGTTTTGTGCCTGTTTCAAACAATTAAAGATGCACAAAAGCAATCACTGACAGCACAGCCAGGTTTTTTTTTTTTTTTGATGATGATTAAATGCCTTTTTGTGATGTGATTTTAAAGCGTCGTTTTTTTTTACTTCTCAAAATTATGGTTAGCCCTTTGTTTGTGCATATGTTAGTGTAAAGAAAGATGAGCGAATTGTTTGAGCATACAAAATCATGTCAGAGTTTAAGAAAATTTGTTTTAGTCTACAAGAAAGTTTCTAAGATTCTTGAAATATTAACCTTTTTGTGAGAGTACAAGTTTTATTTCATTTCAATACATTTATTCGTGACAAGTAAGACAAAGTAAGTTTGAAGAATTTAAGAATTTGCGGAAAGTCTCAGGTTTTATTTAACCAAACAAAAATTTTAATTTTCCACCACTTTCGTAAACTCCAGTTGGTTTCTAATTCTTAAATAAAAACTCGAACTGAGCACAAGAAATTGCTCCAAAATAATAATCGATGTAGCTTGAGCTGTTGGCGCACTGAATTTTCCGACTGTGCGCCAATGATCCTTTCCTTGCTTTCAAAGGGTTAAGCACGATTTTTATATTGCGAAATCCCGCAAAGGAGAGATCTTTCTCATACCATCAGTGCTCCCTTCCATCAGGGAGCTTTTAAAAGATGGTCTTGTTTGATTGTCTCATCCATGGCAGCTCTTGAATTTCGTTGAAGCCGTCAGCCTTTCCGAGTGTATCCAACAGCTGGAAAAAAAAATATGTTCAAATGTGTTGAACTTTCCTGGTGCATATCGTAGCTCTTTAAACTTTTGTATGTCTTCAATGAAATTGTGGTCGCATCCAAGGCTTGTTGGTGCTTTCCAGTGGTGGTTGCGGCGAGCCCCAGTTCCGTGTTTGGAGAAAAACGTTTGTGTATTGTTTTCATTGCAACCCAGAGATTGTTGGTGCTGCTGCTGCAAATTACAGTGAAAAATCGCTGACTTTTGAAATAAAACTCGCTAGCAGCAGTACACAAAAATTTCATTCAATTGATGAAAAGTAACTGATAACTGACAACAGCAGCAATCCGAAAATCATGCGAAGCCGGAAATGGGCTGTACCTCGCCGAAAAGCTAATGCTGTTCACAGCCGGCGAATGATGTAGGAAAATTTCATGCTGAAATCACAAATTTAACGCCTTTGTTTGGACGAAAACGCTGAAGAAATATGCCAAATGTGCATCAAAATATTTACGACGCGTCATTAAATGTGCAACTTTATGACATTTGCTACTCATAAATGCACTACGCAGTTACTCCTTTCGCTCGTCAAAAGTAAAGGGGATGCGCAACTTACATGTAAAAACTATCTGTAATAATAACAATTAATTTTTATTGCAATAACAATAACAATTGAAACTGGAGTTATGTATATATATGTATGTATGTATATATCCTATATTGACACTTGAGTAAAGTTTCACCCATTCCCAGGCATCGTAACGTCTCTGCATTTCCACCACGTTTACTCTTCGTTGTCTTTTTTTTTTCTTTTTTTGCCTGAGCTCAGTAACTTTTTACTTTGAAAAAAAATTTTTTTCCTGCTGACCCACCCATCGACACACCCATTTATAATATGCGAATTGCACACATCACAAATGTGTCAAGACAAATCAATAAAGTTCTAATTTTATTACCGCCATATGACGGCGTCAAGTCGTGCGCGTAGATACCGATCTGTCACTTTCTATTGTCACAATTGACAATTGATATCTCACACATCATTTTCTCGAGTGCACAATGAGATTGTTTATGTCATCTTCAGGGGATTTCTGCTATTCGCAAACAATGCGTCAACTGCGATCGAGTTGCCCTTATTTTTTTTTTTTTTTTTGATTTTTTTCTTTTTGCTGTCATTCATTTAGAATGTCTTGTGCGCATTTTTCGTGCAACAAAGTAGAAAAGAAAGGTTCTTTGATGGAGGGGGTAAAAGTAAAATTACAGGCGCCGCTCCTTCATACAAACGCACCGATCAATCGCTCGATCTTTTGCGTGCAAATGTTCGCTCAGATTATCTTACTTTCTTTACTAGTAGTAGCTTGGCATAAAAGTGGCGCAGTCATTAATGTGGTTAACTGTTTTGCCTTACTTTCTTTGCGCTGCAAGGATGTCTTTCTTCATGGCCCTGCTGATGCTACCTTTCATTTTCGAGGGTTGCTTGCCTGTCGCAACTGGAATGCTATGTACGAGTACTTATGCCGTCTTAATTTCACTCTGTGTCTGTTTGTGTGTAGTGTTTTGGTCACAGTTCAAGCATTTTTCTTTGCTAATCCTCTTCAAAATAGCAACTTATTTTGTTATTTTGGCTTAATTTGAATGCGGGTCAATGGCTTGAATTGGCTTAAGTTCCTAAGATGCCTTGTGTGCAGACTGTTAGAGTATGAAAGTGATCGTTATTGGAAACGATTATTTAAGATGACATTAATGTGTAAATAGAGTAAATGCAGCCAAATACAGTTGTTGGCTTAAGAAAATTGTAAAATTATATTTATATGGAATATTTACGTTATTTCTCCTATTCTCGAGTATTTGACAATTCGCGGTATTCTTATGGGAAGTAGTTGGTTCGAAGCTTGTTTGTTTGGTCTGAGGTTGTGCTCGCTTCACACTTAAATTGACCATGTCCCATTTACCAAAAGATGGTAATCAATCTGCCCAAACCATTCTTGTCAGGTACAGTCGAGTTGACTCAAGGATTGTGCCAACTAGCATTGAACTCTGGACAAAGTACTCGGTTTTAATTTATCACCCCTATGCTGTAATCCGAATGTTCGTAGTTACGAATTCGTAGCTCCGTTCCGAAAGTTCGAAATTTGGTATGCTGAAATCCGATCGTAACTATCAACCGCGTTGCCAACCAAAAACAGGAATTTCGAAGTTCGTAATTAGACATATTGGCAGAAATATACATGTACCGATATTATTGCTAGTAAAGAATGAAGTTTAATATCAACATTTATAAGCCATTGGATAAGAAGTTTACGTTAATTGAAGGCAGAATTGCATAAATATGCATCGAACGTATGTATGTACATTGTTAAGAGATCTAAATACAAATTTCTTAAATTATGAAGTGTGTAATATTGTCGAATTCAATGCTCAGATATATTAATGTTAAATGGTTTAAAGATTTGTGACAAGTTTTCGCCTCAACAAAGAAGCATCCATACAAGAAACATACTGCGTACGATTTGTTTGTGATCTTCGCAAATATATACACACGTAATAATTCTAGTTTTTCTTGCATAGTTTATATTACATATGTACATAAATACAAATGTACACATGTATATACATACATACATGCATATTTGCTTATTTTTGGGTTTATAAACGTTTATTTTTCTAAAATTTATTTCGCCCCGACACCAGTGGCTGTTCGTACAAAAATTCCGCAATTGACAGCTCCGACGGATTCTGGCATACCGATATTACGAATTGCGAAAACAGTCTACGAATTTCGAATTTACGATTACGAAAAGCGGATTTGAGCATACCGATTTTACGATTCGTAGCGTAATCGAACGTACGACGGATTCCAGCATAGGGGTGTATATCTTTCAAAAATTTCCAGAAAGGCTACAAAGGCTGCTCGGTCGTAGCGTAGGAAAAGATATGATCTTCGAATGAATGCATCCGGAGTCATACACGGCAAACTACCGACCGAAGGAATCCCTCTGTAAGACCAATACGATTAGAGTTCCTGATAGAAACTGCGATGAACATTATTTCGTTTACTGCGACATCTAAAAGAGGACTCAGGGACTCAGGGGTCTAGAGCCAGAGTTTGCAAGATCATAGCGACATTGCATAAGGTATTTATATTGGACTGGAACTTGTGTTCGCTGTTCCTCGGATAGGCCCTGAAGCAGTTTGGAATTGTTGTGCAGGAGTAAGTATTACATCATCTTCGTGTGTATCAGATATTAATTCTGATCGAGTCGACTGCCAGACCTGTCAGATTTTCAGACGTGTACCGACAAACAGAAAAAGCCATTCACGAGACTCGATTACCACTTTCAACTTCACCAACTCTCGCCTCATGAATAACTGTTTTAGAGGAGGTGATGCCGACTCCTCTATCTTTCACGCCATTCAAAGAAAGCTGCACACCCTTTAGTTGAGCTTGACGATAAGGATTGAAGGAATCTAGAATCCTAGGTAGGAAGTTAGAATTGAAAGTTTTCATATCAATGCGAATATTAAGTAACTTCTACCTTCAAAAACCTGATTCGTGGCAACCGTAATAGTTTGTTATAAATTTAGCGATTTAGCAAAATGAGCATGTAAGATCTGAAGTTCAACAAAATGTAGTTGATTATTTCATGCATGGAATCTACTGGCAGAAGCCACAGAAATCTGCCCTTCATTTTTTCGAATCACTTATACTATTTTATTAAATATTACTTATAAAATTTGATCTACCCACAACGTGCTCAAATGAAATGCCCATGAACTGATAAAATGGTAATCGATCTTCACGATCACTTGTCAAAATCAACTTCAAATATCAAAATACAACACAAAAAATATTGATGCATTTGTGTCTACGAAACAATTTTCCAAGAAAACGTTGAAAATCCTTTCGAACGAACGCACAACGCCAGCGAGTTCACTCACCTTGGCTGAAGGAAAACTCTACCAACGCAACTAGCGACGCATTTGCGAGCGAAACGTGGAGATATCACAAATGTTAGAACCCCGAAATAGAAGTGTGATGATGCTCAAAAGTACTGAAGTTTTTGTTGTTATCGTGAAACTGAATAAATAAAAACGAGTCTTTTCTACACCAACAACAGTTTCATGATAATTTTCTCAACGTATTTTTTTTCATTATCACGCAGCCAAATTATATATAGAATTCAAAGCAGCACATAATATGTTTGTAATTTTTTTTGTGTTTTAGAAATATACCAATTTAAAGAAAAAATTACTTTTTTAGTTGAGCAAACAAAGCAGTTCATTAGCGCTTGAAAGGCGGGGGAGCGGCAGCAATGACGAGCGAGAGACGCAGAGTGAAACAAATGCAGCAACAACACAGAGGCATAAACATTTGGGGGATCGTTTCTGTGTTGTATCCAAAGATCAAAAATTTCGAGTGCAAGTGGGAGTGAATAAGAGGGGATGAGGAAATTTTCCTCACACACACACACACAGCTGCGTAGAGTACAACGCAGCAATTTTCAGCTGCGATGTGCGTGCGCATAATCGGTTGGTTTATTTCTGGCAGCTCCATGTTTATTCAACATTTCCTGCAAGTTACGAATTGTGAATGTATGCATATTTGTATGTTTGTAAAAATTAACGAAAAACGCATTTTTTTAAAGAAAATTATTTATTTATGTGCATACACGCGCACTTTAGTTAAGCATTTTACTCGACAAATATTTGATGTCATCTCTATTTACTTTTTCCTCTATATTGCCCTTTCCCCCCTGCCGACAGTGTGCTTAGTGCAGTAAATTTGTCTTTAGAACGCGTGGTTTGGAAATTATTTCGTATGCCTACGTGAAATACAGAAGCATTCTAATATTTAATACCAACACGCAAGGCGCGTGATTACCAGGAAGGATCAGAAAATATAACGAGCATGTGTTTGCTGAGTTCTCTTAATCTCATTGCATTCACAATCGACCATCGGCCAACGTCCCTTTTCTGCTGTGGTATACCAAAGTATTGCGTTAATATTTGTGTTAAGTCATGTTGCACTGTACCTACATATGTACATACATATGTACATACTGCTTTTCCTTAGCGCGCTAGCGACGCAGGCGATCACCGGCGATCCGCATGTTCGATCGTCTTTTCGTTGATGTCGATCACTTTGGTATTCGCTGTGTGCTATGTCGGCAGGAGTATTTACTTTCTCCACAGGGGTTTTAACTATTTGATTGATGCCTTCTAGGGTATAAGATCTATTGGCAGTTTGTCTGCCTTCTTGCTTGTGAAGTCAAGTGTCTTTTGAGTGCTTGTCACACAATCGAAAACGTATTCCGGTAGCTTCTATAAACACTTGAATCCTTTCAAAAACTCAAATTATATTTGATTTTATTCTTCGAAAGTAGAGAACAATCAAATGTGAGTGCGTCTTAAGCGAATATATGAAAATTATATTCTTTCAAATAAGAATGAGAATTAGTTTATAAAAAATGTCAGCTAACGAAGGTGAGGATTCACTTTATTCAGACCAATTTTGTTTTAATATACATTCATAACTCTCTTTAAGCTGGCTACAAATCATACATTCGTTTCATGATACAATCATTTTTAAAGGTAGTTTCACTCTCTCACTTCAGTCGCCATATTAACGATTTGACAGAAACTTTGTTCCGGATTTTCGTGCTACCAATTCCTTATAAAGAAAATCCTCTATTTTTCGCATTAAGAAAAACGAAGACAATAGAAACAAAATTTTAATATGTGCAAAGCTGCATTTATATTGATTTGAAAAATCGGTTACCTCAAAGGACATACATCGACGGCCGGATAAATAAATGTCATATGTGAAAATTGGGCCAAATTTAGTTAATAATGTATTTGTAATTGTTGGGAGATATAACTATTTATTTTAAATATTTTTGAGCATTAAGGCCGATCGGTTTATTGGAAAAATTATTAGAAAAAAACAACAATACTCAAAGCTGTAGAAGTTATATTATTTCGGAATTCACCACATTTCCTAATCAGACTTCTTTCTTCTTGGCTTCTACGGGAGTCGAAATAATGTAGTTATACTTAACTAATTAAGATCTTTTAAATGGCACTATCCTTTTTTTGGATTTCTCCTTTAGAGTCGGAGATATTGAGTAAAATTTTGTCGTAAGTCCCAAATATTTTATATATACGAAAATTCTACATAAAAATTCCGTGCTTTGAACACTCGGAAAAATATTGTCAATTACCTTGGACAAAATTTTAAAATCTCTAAAATTTAGTCGCAAAATTTTTTTAAATTTTTTCGTATTGTCGCACGAATAATTAAATGTTGTAAATGAAAATATTGCAAATAAAGTTAATAATGCAGTTATTCTTCAGCTATCAAGCCATTTATAATGCGTTATTCTTTTTTTGATATCTTATTTAGTTTTCGATATATTAAGTATAATTTTGTATCACATTTAGTCGTTTGTAATATACATTCCTGCAAATGTAACAAACGACAAAATTTTACTGAAGAAAATCCTTCATAAATTCAAAAGTAATTAAGAATAAACATTAAAAATAAAATAATTTAAGATTTTCGTGAACTAATAATATTCTCCAAGACTTTTTGGAAAATTTAATTTCAAACTTCAATTGCGATTTCCTAAAAGTCTTCGATGTTACTACATTAATTTATCTGGGCGACTGCAAGTCATTTTTGCCAGGCAATTAAAGCCTGTCAAAAAAATTCCTCTTGTAAAGACAACTTTAAGGCTTAAAAAATCGTAAAGGCCTTGATTTTACCCGCACTATACTGTTTCTATTTTATTTTTTCAATTCTATTAGAGCATATCGTTTAAAGAATAGGCCACAAATTGTACATTTATGTAAATTCATAAATAAAATTCCATTGCGTTAGTGAAAAAATATACATACACCCAATAAATGAAACATATGTATGTATGTACATACATTTACAAAATTTACACGATTTGTTTTTAAAATACATTAAAATTAAAATTAAAATCCCCAATGTCTATTTTAAAGTAGCGGCAATATTGGGCGTCTGCTGTCGAACAATGTTTCTGTCAAAAAATTAAAAGTGAAACTACCTCTAAAAATAATTTCTTCCCTCTAAGCTACATATGTATGTTTATTTCGTATCCGGAAATGATCAAAAAATGCAAAGTGTTCTTTATTTGAAAAATTCTTTAAGCAATTTCGCGATTGCCGTTGCTTTGTTCTCCTCGCCAAATATGTTTTTTTTTTTGCTAAAACTCGATTAAATGCTTAGCTCATTCCCTGTTAAAGGTCGCTAAAATATCTTTTAACGCATGATTCCACGCTAGTACTGGGTTCCAAACCTGCCGTTGTTCACGTGTGTGTGCAAGAAACTGATCTTGGACAGTATTTCAGGTCTTTAAGTACTTTTAATTCAGAGTAAAGTTCACTAAGATCACAATAAAAAACAAAGGATTCTGAGAAGACTTGTAAAGTCAGGAACTAGATTTAGCTGTAGAGTGTTACGGCGCTTCCTCCCGACAAAGATTACACAAGACTGAAACCGAATTTAACAAATGAATTGTGGATCGAACTTGAAAGGAAAGTTAAAGCTACTTGGACACGGCATTGAAAAAAGGATTACAATATTTTGCTATGTATGTGTAAAGGGGTTTTTTGGTACGAAAAAACGGAATTTGACATTGGCTCGGCGATAAAATTATGTTTTGATACTCAATTTGAACAAAAAAGGCTTAAGATGGACGAAAATGGCACAAAAATCGGAATATTTGTATGGAGAGTACCCTCATTTTTGTACAAGAGAGTTTCGTAAAAGCGAATATTTCATTCATATTTGTTCTTCTGCTCATCGGCTATACGAAACTTATTACGTACAGAAATTTATTTCTGATCTACGCAAAAAAGTTTCCATGCTCATACAAATCGAGAATTCCTCACCAACTCTTCGGTTTTAAGCCATTTTTTCCAACAACTGGGAAATCTCATTGCTTTAATAAGCGTTTACTTCATAGCTTCCCAACTTCTTGGGCGGTCTTTTTTCCTTTAAGAAATGCTAAATCATGGCCAACATTACAAAGATGAAATTACCTTAAAAATTTAACTCAAAAAAAAAATGCTATTAAAACTTTAATTATAGCAATTGCAATTTAAAATTATCATAAAATACCATATCTTTATGCGTTTATCAGGAAAATTACGGTGTGCATGCGAAAGAGTAAATAGTAAAGAAAACATGAAAATGCAGCAGAGACACAGCAACCAAATATAAGTAGAACTTGTGATCGTTAATCTTAATCAAAATGCGTGTAAGCAATGGAAATGGCAAGCGATGCTGATGTCGGCGAGATAAAGAAAGTACATACAAAGCATAAAAAGAGCAATAAAAATTGAGTTGTGGAGTTTGCCTAAGCAGAAGTACACAAAGCAAAATACTACGCGCCTGCGCAACACAGTAGCCAACGCTCTACCGCAACATGAAACTGTACTAACTATGTAAGTCTTTTGCTATTTACGACGATCCTTGTTGATATAAAACATTTTCAATCTTTCAAAGTGCGAACAATTGTGGCCAGCTTTATTTTTTATTTTTTTTAGATAGCAAAGGCTTGAAGAAAGCAATAAAATGCAAAATTTATCTGTGGCCAAACAGTGGCTGTGAGAAAACTGAAGGGAAAATTAGATAAGATCTGAGAAAAGCAAAAATACAAAAAAAAAACAACGCGTTGCAAACAGGGTTGCTACCACACGACACACTTGAAAACTCGGTCTTAAGCTGCAAGATCACTCAACTTCAAGCCTAAGAAAAAAAGTGATTTCCTTAGAAATTGCGCTGGTCTCCAATTCCAAATGCTTCAATCGTTAAGCGTCAAATTTGTATCAAACACTTTTGGTACAATCCGTAGGGCGCGTCGACCTTTGATCAGCCGAATTTGCACCCTCTCTCTCTCGCTCTCTCTCTCTCTTTCGCTCTTGCACGCAGTGACATACGCTTACATGCGCTTCGGAGTCAAATTACAATTGACGCTAGACGTGTAGTGAAAGGATTAAGATGCCTTCTATTATTTTTATTACTTCTTTTCGTTACAAACCCCTTTTATTTCACTTACGCCGCTGTTGTTATAAATTGTCTACATTATTTGATTTTAGTAGGTTTTTTGTTTCACTTGCGCTCTTTTCTTTCGGCATTGTATCAAATGTCCATTTTAATTACACGCATCAACTGTCAGCTTCTTTGTTGGTTTGCAGCAAGAAGATGTGCTTTGATAGTTTGTGTAGAAGTTTTATTTCATCTATTTTGAAATCTTTTAAATAGGACTTATTGTTTGTATTTTTTTTTTTTGTTAAAAGTGTTGTCAATTTTAGAGAAGGAATTCTTGCTTGACGGTAAACCAACTTTAAGTTTTTGTTTTGTAACAGTCTTACTAGTTAAGCAGTGTCTGGAAAAATCTAAAGTGCTGTATTCGAATAGACAATTGGCTATGAAGACTCTAGGCTTGTCATTGTCGTGTCGCATAATGTCTGATTTCCCCTTTGGCAGCGTCTGAATACTTAGCTATAAAGCTTAACCGGGTACCAAGAGCATGATGACATTGCAAATGACTGTTTAGCAGGTGAATTTAAATAGACAATGTTTCTTAAGTTAAGGTCTCTTCAAGTAAAGATAGTGTCTGGGAACCCTTTGCTGCCTCCGGTCCGCTCGTGAACAATCAAACAACATGCTAGGTTGCTAAGTTGTTGTGCCCACGAGTCGACCCGAGAAGGGCGATGGAGCTCCTCAAGTGACTTTAATCTGTACAGACTGGAGTTTTAATTCGGCACTGCCTAGTATCGAGTTCATTATGCGGTAGCTCTCTTTAGACGAAATCAGCTCGTTATATGCGTTTTAACAGATTTATCGTTGCTTTCAAGAGACAATAGGGAAGTGAAAAAATAATCGATTTGTATTTTTATCGGTATTTTTTTTATTATCGATTTTTATTATCGATTTAATTAGTGGTAAATACCGATTTTTAATAAATTAATTATATGAGTTTTACATTTTAAATCGATTTTTGTAAATAATGCCATCTGTGTGATGGATGAAAAAATAGGTAAGTTTAAGGAAAAACTTATTGTGTTTTGTGTGAATAAAATTCTTTCACTAATATGTCAAATAAGCATTCTTCGTATAAAAAAATCGAAATATGTACATATGTACAAAAATCGATAATTTCTTCAAAAATCGATTTATCTTGAAGAGAAAAAAATCGATTATTCAATAATTGATTTTTCGACTCGGGGCCACATCCCCAAGAGACAACCATCTCAACTGTATATGTATACAGTAATTTTTTTTAAATAAAATTCTTTTCCCAAAAATCGTATTTGCTTCTAACGGCTTTTTTATTAACGCCCAAATTTTCTTAATTTTCCAAAGCTAGCGAGCCAAACATTGAGCGATATAGCTTCAAAGAGCTTTGATTGATAACTGCCAAGCTGTCAACCGCAAAGAGCAACATTTTACAGTAAATCGTAAATATTAACAAAAAAAAAAAATTATAAAAAAAAACGCTCCCAGGAACTATGTAGTTCCGATTATGTAACAGAATTTCCAGGACAAACGACTTTTGTACTCTTATTTCAAAATATTTTTTTTTTATTATAGTCCTTCAAAAGAAAATCTATTTAACACCATAAAAAATAACAAAATCTAAACGCACCACCTCAAATTTATGCAAATCAAGTTCGCTGCGAGAGCAATGTACTCGTATTAAAAAATTTTCTTTGCCATTGCAGTGTTGCATTTGCAATTTGAGACACTTCAGTGACATAATTCCTGACAGCATGACGAATTTTGATTGATAGTAGTTCGGCGAAAAAATCACGCCGCATTACAACGCAACACCACATGGCATGCGTGAGCACTCGTTTGTGTGTGTGTATTTTTGTATGTTTGTATTCGTGTAAGTGCCATCATATTCTGATGATAGGATATCTGCATAAGTTTGTAGCGATCCATGGCGAATTTTTAACAACGGCACCACACCAACAACAGCAATGACAGTCAATCTCAGCCTCAAACTCGCCTCACTTGCCACCTGGTTGCTTGCTTAGCTGATTGAATACATGTAAGAGCTGTCAAATTTTTAGGATTGATGTCTGCAGAGTACCTTTATGGAAGAAAAACATTGTCAAAAAATACAATGTACCCCATTTATGTAAGTATGTACATATGTATGTATATTTATGAGTGAGTGCATTTATAATAATGTAGTACATATACGTATGTAGTTGATAAGCGTCATCTGTAGTAGCTTTTTTCATTTATTAACTGCCGCTAGATTGGATTATAAGGGAAATACGAAGCCAGCCGAGGAGTTGTCTCAAGTAGACGTTAGACGTTTGTGTGTGAACGAATGTCCCATTTACGCATAATTTAGTGGACGTTTAGGTAGATGAGATGAAAATTGTTGAGAAGAAATATTACATTATTTTAATTTTAAACGGAAAAAGTCATTTGAAATTAGTTATTGTCTACAGAAATGTGGTTGGCACAACTTTTAGGCACCGTTATGGTTAGAAATTCGTTTTCAGAGCTTTCCGAATGCCGCAAAGGCTTCTGCGAATAACCGAGAGCATATCTCCTCTAAAAATGTTCAAGAAAAGGCCGCGTATACTCATCTGTCAGGCAAGATGTTTTTATTTGGTTATCGATAATGTCTAAAATACCAACCACCATCTATTAAGAAACGCAAAATTCCGCACAAGTATTGACCCTTAAATTGGCAGTGGTAAATTTAAATACTCCAAAGATGCCAATTCGTTCTCTTGAACACGATCGTATCCGAGTACTCACATGAGTTTAAGTTTATTCCATTTTGTAATGGATTGCGAACTCAACTAACATATTATTGGACAATTTTCGAAGAAGTTGCCAAGCTCACACTTAAAACTCTAGTTTGTTGCCTGCGTCACCTTTTGTCAATTATGCATTCCAGTACCTTAGGTACGGCCCAGAGGAGTCTTTGAAGTTAACCTCCAATGCCAGACAGCTGCAGTTTTTGTCTAAAAACTCGTTTTCATAGAGCCTCTGAATCTATCCATAGTGTTCTTGCAAGAAATCTAAGACATCCTTTTTTTCAAATGGTATCCCTTTTCAGAATTTGGAGTCGGTGTGTTATTTTGTTCCTTGTCGGGAGCTTCAATCGTCGTTTTATGATCTTAAGAATCTTAAGAAATTTTGTTTGTCGTAAGTTTTTGGAGTCAATTTTCTATCTAGAGTTACGATCACTCCCTTACCCTGATATTTGTATGTATATTTCGTTTGGATATGGAATAATGGAAATGTTACTATCAAAAAGAGTTGTTGACGATCGTCCGTCGTATCCATTGCAACTCGCAAAATCGGTTTATAAATGAACTCTCTCCTTTCCACTGCCAAAGTAAAAGCAATTTTCTAATTTTGTAAAAAGTTTTTTTTAGAGCAAATTTTTTTTTTAACTTAAATGCAGAGATTTTTGCTTAACATACATAGTAAGTACTCCTGAAAACCCCTGTGTGGAAGCTTAAAATATACCAAATTTTTGGATTCGTTGAAAACAGGGCAGTTTTTTGGTGAAGCTCATTTGACAAGTTGCAGGTTTTGTCATTACCTTGAGCTCTTTACATGTACATATGTATATACATATATATAAGTAAGTAAATACAGACACTTTCTTCCTTGGTTTAAGTATTAAAATGAAACCGCTCTCTAACATTTTCCACCCTCAATATTCATTTTAAATAACATTAACAATGCAAGTTCGCCTTTGACGCACCCTTCTTAAAGAACACACCCGCATGCAAGGAATACTTAGTTGGTTTCCAAGGAAAAATACCCAACATAAGATGTGACCTGCGTAATTAATTTAGATTCAAAAGGAATTTCGCTTCCTTTCCACAGTGCAAGACGTTACAAACAATAGTCAAATGAATGAGGATAACGGCGAAAGGAAGCGGAAATAGCTAACTACAAGTAAGTAAAAGAAAAAAAGAATTTTCGAGGGAAATTGAAGTAGTTTACATGCAAAGCAAAACAATTGTCTGCAGCAATAATTTAACATTTTAAAATATTCCAAAAAGTCGTTTCAAAAGGAGATTATAAATATGTACATACATACATATGTACTCGTACATCACCGCTCGTCTACGATCGGCCTTCCTCAGTCGCTTTTATTTTGTTAGAAAACATTGCAACGTCTTCGCAGTGCTCGGAAAGTCAACTATGCTTTTCTAAATTGTTAAATAATATGAAATAAATGTACCGCAACAAATTACTTAGTTAAGAATTTGCGTAGAAAAATAAACGTCTTGTCCCTTTTCGCACAACTAACGACGATCGAACGGCCGGCCGCCTTGTTGAAAGGCCACTTCGCAAGATGCTTCAGGCGCGATTGTTCAATGCGGGACGCAGCACTAATTGATTGTTAAGCCGAGTAAAAAAAAAAAAAAAAAAGGAAAAATTTAAAAATAGAATTTAATAAGCGGCGCTTGTTGCAAACAAATGGCACGATTTGTCGTGGACATTAAATATCACATTTGTTAAGGGGACAAATGTTGGCACGACAATTGGGTAAATGAAAAATCGGCGTTCAGCAGGCTGAGAGAAATTTACCACAAATGGCGAATGGTCAAAGCGAAAGCAAAGAGCGGCGCGAATAGTACAATTTTTTTTTTTTCAAACCACAAATATATAGTTAATCAATGTCTATTTAGAAATTTAAGGCAGCCAAATAAACTAGTATTGTGATGACTTGTGTGTGAGGGAAGACAAATGGAATTTTATACAATTTGTAGTTAGATCGAAAATGTCGTTGAGTCTATTGAGATGACTTTGTGCGCCTTCCTAGACCATTGAAGAGGCTTTTGCTTGTACAAGCTATAATCACGGTCGGGCCTCTTTTAATAACATGTCTCCACAAGGAATCCTGGAGAGGAAACCTGGGTTGGAGTTCGAATGTAGGTCCACTAGTTAATCAACTCATTTGAAACTTGGTTTCAAGGGAACGAGGTGAGATTTGCATGCTGGATACTGGATCTTACCGCTAGGGCAGACTGTGCCTCTTGCGTACATTTATCCGACCTTGGTCAGATGGAGATTAAGGTGCTTTAATCGTTATTAACTCAACTCCATTACCGCTAGAAATTTGTCGCAATTAAGATTGAGGTGTTTACTGCAAGTTTATTAAGGACATTGCAACTTCTCTTTAACGTTTCTCGTTTGATTATTTTCTTATAAATTTTCCTCCCATCTTGCAATTTGGCTTGCGAACGACAACAGTTGGACAGTTCGATAGAGTAACAGCCGTATTCGCGTTTTGTCACAGTCTTCAATTGTTATGGGTAAATTGTCATTATATTGTCACGGCCACTTGTCATAGGTTGTACCGCCAAAATTGACAATAGAAAAGATCTTCTCACTCGCCGCATGTGGCGAAAAGTTCTGTATAGCAAAAACAGCTGATTTGGTTCACAATTTCAAATTTTATTCTTAGTTTTGTTTTATCGCGTGATACTGAGGATTGGCTCATGGCAATTTGAAAATTGTTTCCAACGCACTTTTGATATGATCCATGCGCGTAGAAATACAAGCAACCAAGAAAACGAATAGTGAATGGGATGCTTGGTTCCAACTTTTCGAGTAATCTGCGACAAAGTGATTTAGGAAACCGAAAGTTTTGTATAAAGATGGTCTCCTGCATGGAAACTGGATCACTGTTATCACGCAGATTCCTCAAAAGTCGCCTTCTGGCTGTAATTTCTTCTTGCTCTACACTCTCAAGGCAATCTGTGGTGTAAAAACTTAAAAACGCTTGGTTTATTTGAAAATTTAACACCAATTCGCACAAAGCATTTGAGTTGCAAATTTTTACTTTAATAAAATGTAACACAAAAACATCTGTGTCAACGTTGTCACATGCTCTGTAGGTCATAACAATAAATATGACAGTAGACACAAAAAGAGCTTTCAAAAATTTCTGCGCATACCAAAAATGTGACAGTTATCACATTTATAGCAATTGTCATTACGGCGAAATTTGTCACTGCCTGCGAATAGGGCTGTTAGTCACTCTTTACTAATCCATAAACTCAATCTCCTCGGTTTTCAACCTAACCTCCTTCATTGTATATCTTCTTACCTCATTGACAGAACAAAATAGTTTCTCAAACATTATTCATGTATCTTCGGGGGTTCCGCAAGAAAGTCACCTTGGTCTGATTCTGTTTTTACTTTTTATAAATGATAAACCTTCTGTAATAAATTATTCAAAAACTTTATTGTATGCTGATGATGTAAAACTTGTTTAATCGCATCATTCTGTTGAGGAAAGGTCCTTACTACAAGCGGATTTAAATAGCATGGCTAACTGGTGTGAAGGAAATAACATGTCACTAAACCTTAAAAAATTTAAAGTAATGAGGTTTTCTTTGTTGATCTTGGAATTAATTGGAATAAATGTTAAAGTTAACAAAGCCAAAGGTGTTTTTGCTTTAGTAAAACGATGGTCAAAATAATTTAATGACCCATAAATTAGATAGGCTCTTTTCATAACGTTAGTGAGGCCAATACAGGAATATAAATCTGTTGTTTGGAACCCGCGCTATCAAGTCAATTCAAAAACAATTTTTGCTTTTGGCTTTAAGAAATTTTCGTTGGGATTCTCAGTACAGCCTGCCGCCATATATAAGTCGTTTAAAACTCATTAATCTTCCTACACTTGCTAGTCGCAGAGAAATGCTAGGCGTTTGGTCAATTTACTGACAGGCTTGATCTATAGTCCATCTCTTCTTGGCGAAATAAAACTAAACGTTTCCTCCCGAATTTCAAGACATTTCCGGCCTCTTTTTCTGAGACCATGTAAAAGTAATTTTGAGTTAAATGAGCCACTCCGTAGTTTGTGTCATGATTTTAACACTCACTCCGGTTCTTTTGATATTTCATACATATATATTACTATTTGATCAGCTGATGAGCATTTGTTCTGTAGCTGAACAGTTTTAGATCTCGACACTTAACAAACTTCTGCCTTTCATGGCTCGGCGCAGCATCAATGAAAAAATAAAAAAAAGAGGGACGGTTAGCGCATTAGTAATAAATACTTACAGATTACATTTTTTCACTTTTTTTTCCAAAAGTCGCACTTCTATTTTCACTCCCTCTCAATTTTCTAATGCCAATAAACTAGCACATAAATTTCGTACTTTGATTTTTAGTGCCGCCAACTTCCTTCCGCCTTATTAGTTTTGTGTGATTCCAAAAATGTTTCGCCTCAAAAATGTCGCAGCTGTCGAATGTTCTTCGCTCATAGCCAACAATCGCTTTCGCCTACTGACTACTATGTTACGCAGTTGACAATGGCCATTTCAACACGTCATTTTCTCTGTCACTTTGATATCCCAAATTTTATTTGGTCATAAAATTGCAACACTGCATTCGTCATACGCCACTCACATTCCCTCCCTCTTTATTGCATACGCTCGATAGCCGCTGATGCATCCTTAATCGCATTTTTATGATTTTTATCACATTTTTGATGGACATGTGTGCACATTTGTTGGAGTTTCTGATTTTCCAATTTTCGATTTTTATAGCCTTTAATGTAAAATACATTTCTTAATTTTAATGTATTTATTAGCTGAAGAGAATTTTATCAGCAGTATTTACGATCATTTTCGTCTAGCCGTCGCCGCTGATATTTGTCATTTTAGAGGACATTAGCAACTATTGAGATATTTTGGAATGCATGCAATTTTTGATTGATATATTGTTTTTATGTTGGAATGAATACTCTGTCGCTGATTTATGATGGGAACGATGTAGACATTCGCCGAAATTGTGTCTACATTTCGACAGTTTATAGTTTATAGCCTTGAAACATTAACAGTTTCATTTGTAACGTGAGAGACGATTTGTTGAGTATTCGCATTATATTCAAATTTCGGAAAAGTGAACTATAGAAAATAGGCGTATACGAAAATAGTACAGTTAATCAGTCTTACTCCGAAAATATTCAATGCTTGAGAAAGAAAGAGGAATATAAAGCCAAGAAAGTTAGAGATTCGTGTAACAAGTAATATCTTCTGTGGTTAAACGTCAAAAAAAATCGATTTTTTATATACTAGAAACTGTTGCGATAGTAAAAGCTTCTTGAACAAGCAAGACAGACAAATTAGCAAAGGAATTTTGCTTAAAAAAACTAAAAAAAAGTGTTATTCCGCCACTACCCTACAATACGGGTAATGGTTAGCACACAAAGTAACTAAGCGTTAGCGTTCACTTGCTCGATAGTTATAAAATTAGTCACATTTGTTCTAGCCGTGGGAAGAAAATAACCATTTCCCCTCCATAGTTCACGACGGTGTAATCATCCTACTCGCTCTTACTCATGGCATTTACATATATCTTTTTCCGCTCTCGCTCTCTCGGTTACAGAGTCCGGTAGTTGTTTGTTAGCAGTACCAGTTTTAGTAGTTACCGGCTCTGTTATCTACTTGTTATTGCTAACCACTCGTACTTGTTACCCTTATAGCTAGCTTCTTGTTATCGGAAACAGTTTTGTAAGTTACCCTATTTGTTATTCATTTGTTACCTCTAACCCCTTCTATTTGTTACCTACTGGTTACCACTAACCGTTAGCTAACCGTTACCCATGGACTAAACAAAATTTTTTTAAATCAAAATTTTTTTTTTAAATTAAGTATTTTATTTTACAATTTTAATCAAGTTACAATGTTTGAGCTTATATCAATAATTAATAATTTCTAAACTAACAGTTTTATTTTAAAGAACTCAACTTGCAATCGCCATATGATTCAGTAAATATTGCTAAAAATATAAGAAAAATGAAAATATAGTTATAAATCAAAAGTAGAAAATTTGCATAAAAAATATTTATATTTTTAAAAGAAAATAACTTAAACAGAAAGATAATTGACTGTTATTTCCAATAATATTGCTTTAAATTTGTATTTATTTAGCATATTTGTAAAATTTATACCTTTCTTACAACTATGTGAAATGCCGTATATGTACTCTGCACATGCATTAAGGCAATTTGCAAAAGTTCGATTCGCTAAATGTATAGTTTTAAACATTGGTTCGTTTGATGCATAATTTGTTTTATGAGTTTCTTTGACAAATAATCTATTATGTCGAAGATCACGCGATGGAATGTAGGGAACGAATAAATTAGACACCTCAGGGCATTTGATATAAGAATTAATTATGCTATAGCGAGGAACAGGTTCTTCTCTCGTATAAAGCTTGGAGGCCAAGTAATTTACGCCTGCTGGTATACGATGGTAGGCCATCAGGCCAACGATGTTTACGCAATGCTATTTAGGTAAAAATTGTTTGAACTCTCTCAATTTTGTATGAGTGCACTTCATAGAATGGATTCCATATTATTGAACAGTACTCAAGACGACTTCTTACCAAAGAAATATATAGTGACTTCAACGTCATAGGATCTTTAATGTCTTCAGAGTTACGTCTAATAAATTCAATCATTGCAAAATATTTCGAAACAATTAAGTCAATATGACTAGAGAAAGAGAGTTTAGAGTCAAAGATTATACCCAAATCTTTAATCTCATAAGAACGGTTTGGAGAGCAAGCATTTAATTGATATTTAAAAAAGAGTGGTAATTATCTTTTTCGTGTTAGAAACAACGCAACATTTGTTCGTCTATAAAAACAAGCTTTTTTCAGTACACCATTCGGCAAAGCTATCGAGATCTGATTATAGATTTATACAGTCACAGATATCACGGACTCTTAAAAACAGTTTAACATCGTCTGCAAACATTAAGCATTTAGAGAATTTGAATTTTTGGGGCAAGTCATTAATAAATATAAGGAACAATAAAGGCCCACAGTGAGTACCTTGTGGAATTCCTGACCAAGCACCAAATGACACAAAAAATTTCCTATTTATTAGAAAACTGGAGAAAAATTCCAACAGTTTTCCACTTAATCCATACATTGCTAACTTCCGTAACAGAATTCAATGATCAATTTTGTCGAACGCTTTTGAAAAGTCTGTGTTAATGACGTCGAGTTGTGAACGAGTTTCGAAAGCATTGACAATTAGATTAGTGACTAAGGCTACCTTTAGCTTATGGATTGAGTGGTTTCTACTCAAGATGAAGCATGGGAGAAGTTAAATTTATTGCAATAGTTTAGTTTAGCTGTTAGAATAGATATCTTTCTACTTACTTACATATGTATATGTTTTATCACGCGTAATCATTACCACCTTTAGTTTTATATGAAAGGATCTTAAATAGTCGTTCTTTTTTAAATTCACTTAAAACATTTTGCTCCGAAGATTAAAACTCTCCTTAGGCTGCCTTCTACGATGCGTGGTGAAATAGTCAGTGAGCACCAAAGGCGAACCCGTAAAAAATAAAACATACGAAATAGCATCAAGTTGCAGATTACTAATGACAAAGATTCTTAAACTGTTGCTAAAAGGCCTCTGGAACTAAGTTGAGAATGTATGAAAACCTCTTTTGGACTACCGATCAAAGCAATCGGAACTATGATAATGTGCCGGTTTTAGTGTAGAAAATCTTGAGAACGTTGACTACTTAGTTTGATTGTTTTTGCACTGCCTTTGCGATAATGTGCGTTTGAAATCTTTAACTTTCTCTCCAATTCTTTCTTACGTTGAATTCCTTAATCACCTTTATCCCGAACTGTTTTTTTTATGCAAAAAACTTTTTCTTTGATAGAGTCGTCGTAGCAGCTGTGTCTCATGGAAGTCAAATTATTCACTACGTTTACATTTTTAAAGAAACCTTTCAACACGAGACTATAAAACTGCAATTAGTAATTTGATACTTTTATTGAAAGGATAAACCGCAAAATATCAGCTACATTTACAAAGTGCCACTGACACACTCAAAGCATTTACAAAGAAACAAGAAATGTTTGGCAGCATTTGAAATTGAAAGGCGAAAATAAATAAGCAGCTTAAACTGAAACTTAAGTCGCACAACCAAACATTAAACGTAGAAACCACAAAAGTAAGTTCGCTTACAACGAGCCTCTACGATGACAAACAGACAGTGACCGTTAACCGTTACTGCTCGTAAAAACGCAGTTAGTTGCATTTTTTACGATTTAAATAAACGAACACAAATCAAAAATGCACCAAATACGAATTTGTGTGTAGTTAAAATTTTTGAATTTTGGAAAATGCGAAAATCGTGAATGTCAAAGGCAATTCCGATGATGGATTCGTTGCGCTGCAGCCGCAATACATCAACGCTTGCAAACTTGATTGGAAAAGACATAAATTAGTATTAACTAAGTAATAAAATGTTACAAAAAGTAAGATACAACTTTTTCGTAATACTTAACAGCGATGAGAATTGGAAAATGCAAAAATGCTGAAAGCAACCCTCAGCGTGTACGAGTAAAAACGTCAGCGGATAAATGAAGCGCTAGCGCTCATAAAATTTGTAAGTCCATTAAAGCGATAACAGCGGATTTGAATGTCAAATGAAAAAAAAAAAAACAAAAACAAATGGGAAAACCAAATTTACAACATTGATCGACAAGCAATGATCGGAAGTGTATGTATGTACATACTCGTATGTAGCTGCAAAGATTTAACTTGTAAGATATGCTAAATGTTCCTGGCGAAGAAAGGTTCGGGCTCTTAAGATTACTTTAATAAACAACAGTTTAATGTTTGTGTGTATGTGTGTGTGTGTGTGTGTGTGCGTGGCAATCCGCAATAATACCATTAACAGGATTATGTATGGGCAATAATTGTGGCGCATCCTGTCAGGGCACTACTCGTTCGCTTCCTTCACTCTCTCGCACACTATCCCTTCGTAATGCTGCTGTCCCATTTGATTTGTTCAACGCGGCTTCATTGCTTGGGAGTCGCATTCGCTGCAGTTCATTTGTATGCAAAAAAAAAAAAGTAGCATGCGCATGCAACCAAGTGACCAGAGTTGCCAGGTGCATATTGAATCAATAAATATCGGAAATTTCCTATTTCTGATAAGTGCGAGTACTTTTGACAAATATAATGCTTATTTTCTTGGCGCTTAAACGTGGATAACTATGGAGCTCTCTCTTCGGCAAATTTGGTCAAAATCGGAATATATAGACCTTTTTTCCTCCATCTGTTGTTACTTCCTTCAGTTCTGTGAAGATCAGAGTTTATTATTTTCTGCTCGGGGGATCAGAGACAATACTTTAAAACCAAAAAAGAACTATCTTTCGATATATATGTATATAGCAGTGATATTCATTCCGATTTCGAATAAAGTTGTCAAAATAGAACAGGCCTGAATATTTCTCTTTGGAATTATCTGCTACTCCTGTACGAAAAATGCTTCAAAAAGTCTTAAATTTTAGAATAAGCTTTTGTCTTGAACTTCAGAACATTATCTGGAAAACAGTTTCCAAGTCCACCGCGCAATTCTGCTTTGGAATTGTTTTCATAAATAGTGAACATCAACCCATCAGGTCAATTAGAAGCGGGTAAACAAAAGAGGAAATAGTCTAGAATGATCTTTAAATGAAGATATTTTTAAATGCACCCAAAAACTGTAATTCTATTAAAAAAAAACCAAGTCAAAAAAGATCAACAAATGGGTCGAAGATGAAGAGTTCAAAATTGGTTTCAAATTGGCTCCAACTTCTTCTACAGTAAAGAGTTCAAACGGAGCTTGAAATAAGTTTTACAATACCCCAATAAGAACCCGTAGCTTGTGCGAAGACTGCTACTAACATTTTATATATCGCACCCTAAACCAAAAACCGTCACAACTCAAAATTTTTTACAATCGCTTTTATCTCATAAACCTATTCCCAGAATACTTCCCAACTTGCTCCGAAAAATTCTTCATCGTAACTGTCTTATTTACTGGATAAGTACGTTTAAAATATTACAACCATTTTTACATAAAATTTTTTACTTGGATATTAAAAAAATAAAATTTTAAATCCTTTTTCCACATAAACTAATTCACGGAATACTTCCGCAACTGCTCCACAAATTTTTTCGTAGTTACTATCTTCTTTTACTGGAAAAGTATGATTATAAAATTATCATCATTATTGTAGAGACTGTTTGTTTTGCCTCTCCTGAACATTTGAGATTTTTTGAGTTGTGACTGTTTTTGGTTTAGGGTGCGATATGTATTTTTCTATTAAGAAATATTATGTTAAAGCTCCTTCAATATTGTTGGATGCATGAGTTGCGTGTAAGCTAGACCGTGGCTCACAGAACCACAGCGCTTGATCTTGATTCGCCTGTTGCCTGTAAATTGTCAAATTGAAACTAACGCGGTTAAACCGATCACTGCAACTGATTCTTATTGTCGCAGCTGTCAGGAGAAAGAATAGAACTCTGGTTTTCAAGCATTTGTAAGACCGAAACTAAAACACGACAAAGCTCTCTAGTGACAATATCAGTCCGCGGAGAAGCAATGTCTTTGGTAAGAATTACATGTTTTTGTGATATTCCAAATGAAAACTAAAATAGTCCAAGTGCGAACAAGATTTGATATTCCAACGGCCTAAAAATGGACTTTGTGGCTTAGAATAAAAGACGGAGTAGTTTTAACTGGATTTACAAAAAAGAAAATCATCGTTAAAAAATTTCAACACTTGGCAACTTTACTCCCAGTGCACACCCATTGCTACATCAACCAAAAAAAAATCACATCATACAAAAATGCATGCAAATCTACTTTAAACGCTTATCAACTTAGATAAATGCACTTTGACAGTTGTAGCTGCTATCATCAAAACTGTCTATTATTCCCGTTATTACAATATCAAATGCAAGATTTTAGTGTCGGGCTGGCGCGATTGCCCACGGCAAGGGTTACAAAGTAGGCGCTTGCAATGTAGGTAAACAGTTTTTTTTTTTTTGTTTTTTTTCTTTTGCTTTGCACTCAGCCAACCCTTTTTTTATTTTGGTGGGATTGCAAATTTTCTTAAAATTCGTTGTCTGTTCGCAAGCTGCATAAATTTGTCAGCGTATGAAGATGATCTGCTGTACATTTCAATAAATGTCAATTTATGTAGCTGTCAATAAACAGCAACAACAGTGTAAAGGATGTAAGACCTTGCGGGCAATGTGTTTGCAAATTATGCTGTGCCTGAAAAACCGATGAAAAGGCAGGAGGTAAATTGAAAGGGATTGGATGAGGATTTTCGCGCGCTTGTGGAATTATTGAGTGTTGAGAGTTGTGTAAATATTTCTCTATAAATATGTAAGTACTTATGTATGAATATTTGTATTTGGAAAGTAATTTATTTTAACTTAAATATTGAAACAAATATTTATGTATGTAACTACAAATATAAATATCACATTGAAATTTTTGTTTGCGAGTTTTGAGGGAAGTGCGAGACATTAAATGTTGCAATCGTTGCTGGTAATAAACAATTTGGTGGACATTGTATTCGATAAAAAACAATTGGGACCGCCTGTTCGATTACATGAAAATTTTAATTAAAGAATTTTCTAAACTGTCGCCAGTAATATTTAATTTAATTCCGGTAAACTTTATTAATTTTGTTTTTTAATCAAACGCAAAATGAGCAAGTTTTGTTGGCTGCAAATGTTTTCGGCAGAGCTTTGTGGCTTTGGTGATATTTTCGCTACACTTCTGTTAAATAAAGTTGACAGACAATCGTCGTCCAGTTTTGTCACTGCCACTTTTCAACAATTCGCTGATAATTCGATAAATCGCCATTGCATTTGTAAATTTTGAAGCGTTCATGAGTTGTTCCTCAACCAAGATGATGCTCCAATTCGAACCTTTCCTGGTTGGTCAATTTATTTCCGACATTAAATAAATAAACACCAAGAAACCCCACTGAGGGCCATTCGGATGACCCAGTAGTCATTACTCTTGATGACTCGAATATCTACGCTCAGGCCTATGCGGACGATGTGGCCTGCCTAGTCACGAGCCAATCTCTGTCGGCTGTTTGCAGGAAAGCGCAGACAATACTGAAAAACATTGACACTTGGTGTGATGATAATGGGCTATCCGCAAACCCAACCAAAACTAGTATTGTACTCTTCACTAGGCGGAGAAGGATGGATGGCCTTATTCGCCTCACACTTAAGGGTGTCACATATCTGACTTCTCCCGAAGTGAAGTATCTAGGAGTAATTCTGGATGAAAACTGTAGTGGAAATCTCATGTTGAGCACAAGACCTCTAAATCATTGGCAGCCTTCTGGCAGTGTAAACGGATCTTCGGCAAAACGAGGGGTCTATCACTTAAGGGTATCCTCTGGATGTATACCTCTATGATCAGACCCATAATCAGCTGTGCTTCAGTGGTATGGTGAAGCGGACTCTACAACACCTGCAGACTTTAAAGAAACGGAAGTTGGTATAAAACGGAGTTGGGCGAGGCGGCAGAGATATGGACATTAGCGTCTTTTCAATGCCACAGGATAGTACGCCACCGTTTCCTTTGCTGATGAGACTCTAAAACGTTGAGTTCCCTGAGGCTGAATGCTGGTTCAATACACTGAGCCCTGTCTTAGACGTTGTCGAATCTTTACTGATGGCTCCAAAACTGACTCTGGGTCAGGATCTGGAGTTTTTATAGAAGATAATGGGGATAAGCTTCACTTTTCTCTTGGGAAGTATTTACAATTCTCAAGGCCATGAACTACGTGGTGGAAAATAGGTGGAGGAGGAGAAGTATACGTGTCTGCAGTGACAGCCAAGCTGCACTCAAGGCATTGGCCAGCCTTCTAACTACTTCCAAACTCGTTCGGCAATGCAAGTCTCGACTAAACTATGTTGGTAAACATAATGAACTTGCTTTAGTCTGGGTGCCTGGTCACTCGGGAGTACCTGGTAATGAGACATCTGACCATTTAGCCATAATTGGCTCGGATCAGGTGTTGCAACCAGCTATAGCACTCCCACCTTCGGCCATCGATGCCACCATCAGAAACTGGGTGAATACTTCGCTCAGCAATGACGAAGAGACGGCGGAACACTTTCTGTGCTTCTGTCCCGCCTTTGCAAGAACTAGGTATGAGGCATTTGCTTGCGACGTGTTGAGAGACGAACACCTGAGCTCTTTGACTCCCCAAAATCTGCTAAGATTTATTCGTAAATCCTGCAGATTTAAAACAGATTAAAATTAACATGAAAACAGTAGGTACAATGGACGGCATATAATCTGAGTGCTGTTTGCGTTGAGAGCGTTGTTTCGTGCCTGGTTACCACCAAAAAAAAAAAAAACATCAGGGCCCCACAGCAAGTTCTTAGTAAAGAAAGCGACTAACTAGGAAGCATATTTATTAGTCAATATTTATCAACTACAGAGTCATCAAGAATATTTCCTTAAGGAGTTATTCATGTTTTTTTTTTTAGTTTTTAATTCAAGTTGTATTTAAGGTCTTCGATTTGGAAGCTAACATTGCAACTAGTTAAGATAAATAATTTTTTTTTTTATTAATTTTTGCAACATCGACGGAAACTAAAGTGAAAATGGCTGAACAAAAATTCCCACGAGAATTTTTTACTATAATTTCCGCTCTCATAGTCCAATTACCTTTTTAAACAAAATTATTAGCGCCCGCATTTGTTGCGCAACTGTACTTGAATGCGCACTGCAACTACTAACACATATTTTCTATATGAAAATTTACAACTTCCATTCCTATAATACTAACATACATACATACATATGTATGTATGTATGTATTTCTGCCCTCACTCACTCACTCCAACTTGATGCGTAATATCTCCCTCATTGTCGTAGCAACTACTAACTGCTTACTTACTACCTGTTGCTGCCACTTGATTGCGCACTCACCTGTGGCAATAATTCAGTCTTCGCTAGCTTCGAAGGGGAATAAAACAAGTCCTTATATGTAGATTGAAACGACAGACCCCAAACTAAATAGGCACAAAATCACATAAACTGAAAATTTCAAAAAGCGTAGTCGCACCTTCAAAACTGGCAAAACTGCAAATGAGTGCAGTAAAAATAAAACAAAAGTAAAAAGTAAAATAGCAAAATAGCAAAAAAAAATAAAAGTACTCGCGTATTTTGTGCAATGTCATTCACACGATGTGCACTGGCAGGGAACACGCGTGTAGAATACAACAAAAAATTTAGTTTTTTTTTTTTCAATCTACGAACTTGTCACACACTCATCGGTGTGGTGTTGAATTGCCAGCGCTTGCACTTGGTCATCTTTCCGTTTGCAAATGCGTGCACTTGCCACCACTATCAGCAGCTACTATTATACGAGGGCGGGTCAATAAGTCCGTGACTTTTCGAATGAAACACAAGTTTTTGTATAAACAAATATTTTATTTTTCAACATAGTCTCCTTTTAGTTCTTTACACTTTGTCCAATGTTTTTCCAAGTTTTTTAAACCCTTCAAAAAAATAAGATTTGTCGAGGGCATCAAAATAGCAATTTTTTGGTGAGATGATTTCATTTCTTCAGATGTTCGGAGAATATGGCAGATGAGGGAGTAATTCGTATCTTAATTCATGGATTTTTGCCATGAAAACTACACATTTGTGCGTTTGCGTTTGTGGTCGATTTTCAGCAAAGATGGGTGCCGCATCTTGCGGAAAGCTTTCTCATACCCAAGTGATCATTTAAAATTGAAACCCCCGAGTCATGTGAGATGCCTAAGGCCTCCACAATCTCTCGCACTTTCAATCTGCGATCGGCCAACACTATATCGTGAATTTTTCCAACTGTTTCGGGTGTTGAGACCTCAATTGGGCGTCCAGAATGTTCGGCATCTTCCGTGCTTGTACGGCCACAACGAAATTCATTAAACCACTTTTTTACCATTGAAATTGATGGCGAAGAGTCCCCATAGTATTTATCAAGCTTAGCTTTGGTTTAAGTGATGGTCTTTTTCCGCAAAAATTAATGCTTAATGAGCACACAAAATTCATTTTTCATCACGCGGTAGTCTGCTATAAATGGCTGTCAAATACAAACTAAATGCCGCAGCTTATTAAAATTTTTACAGGAGTCAACTGCCATTTCAGTAAGAAGGCAAGAAATTCAAATTCACGGACTTATTGACCCGCCCTCGTAGTATGTTAGTATTAACCTAGGTGTGTTTGCATTCGTATGAGCAACACCAACGCTAATGCCAGCGTTTTGGTTGTTTAGTCACTTCTGGTTTAGTGCCATCATTATGCGCTTCCATTACAAACATATTTACATACATAACATACATACATACACACTCGTATATGCGACTTGATTCAACCTATAAAAAGTGTAACGTATTTTTTTGTTTATACTCCACACACCCCTCTTGTCTACCATACATCCCGTTGGCTTTGTGCGGCTTCTTTCTCGGCATTGACTGACTAGCTTTGCATGCATTTCTTCAAGTTTTTTCATCTTTTAACCTTTGCTCACATGTGTAGTTAAAATGTAAGAAAGATAAAAATCTTTTTTCTCAAGCAATTATCTATTTTGTGTTTGTACGTATGTAGATACGAGTATGTGTGTGTAACTAGTTAGCCAACGAAAAAGACGTTAAAAACTGTTTCTCAATTATGATTGCACTTTAAGAGGGGGAATTCTTTAATCAAATATAATTATGGGAATTTTGGTGAAATTAAATAATAATTCGAGTTAAATACTTAGTGGAACTTTTCATTTTGCTCATATTTATTGCGGTTCACACTATTTATTTTTAATTTATTTAATTTCAATTATTTTTCAATTAAAGTACAATTAATTCTCTAAGAAAACCCATACAACCCAATATTTAATTTTTATGAATAATTTGGAATAATTAAACAAAATATGAGATTTGTAACCCATTAAATTTTAGTAAAATAATGTGCAATTTTCTTGTTAAAAAATAACATTTATTCCATAAATCTCATGCGCGAGAATATCTTTTGCATAGAAATGGCAGAAAAAAAAATTTTTAAAATCAATGGCAAGTTTTAAGCACTCGATATGCGCATTTTATTGTACTAAAATTGTGCGTACTTGAAAAATTCTAAAAATTTTTTGAAAATAATTTAATAAAAAAAAAAAAGTTTGTATAAATTTAATTTTTGCAAATTGAATGAACGATAAAACTGCTTACTCGAAAAATATTCAATTTTTGTACAAAATTTGGAATAATTAAACAAAATATGCAATTTTGTAACACCCATTAAATTTTAGTAAAATAATGTGCAATTTTCATGTTCCATAAATCTCATGCGCGAGAATATCTTTTGTATGGCAGAAGAAATTGCGAAGAAGTGGCAGAAAATTTTTTTTTTTAAATCAAGGGCAAGTTTTAAACACTTGATATGTGCATTTTATTGTACTAAAATGGTGCGTACTTGAAAAATTCTAAAAATTTATTTAAAATTTTATTAAAAATTTTTTTTTTAACATTTAAATTTTGCAAATTTAATAAACGATAAAACTGCATACTCGAAAAAATTCAAAAAAAAAAATTATATTTCTTATGAAAGTTTTTTATATTTCTTTAAGTTTGAAAATTGTTTTTATATGATTTTTGTTAGAAAATTTGAATTTTTTAATTGAAAAATAAAAAAGTTTACGCTCAGTATATGGGAAAAATACTGAGAAAGGAAGCGAAAATAACAATAATTAATGAAAACTAAGTCTAAAGCAGTTAGTTTTCTACAAAGTTTTAAGCTTGATTTATATATTTTATGTTAGAGAATGAACTGACTTTTAATGGGAAATTTTTAAAAATAAATAAATGAATATAAGTGGCAAGCTAAGTCATTTTTAATGCTGCTCCTATTGGGACGGAGTCTGGACGAATACTTTATTCTATTGTCACGGCTAAAGACAGACCTCAGAGCGTGCTTCGAGCTGTACCTTAGATTGGTCTTTTAATATATGTATGTAGATCGCAGTGTTTAGTTGTGCTTAGAAATACCCCAACTCAGTTAAGGTTGACCATGTGTCTTTAAATAATTGCTCTATGTGGACTTAAATAATTTCACAGAAAGAAAAAAAAATTGGCATGCATATGAAAAGCAATGAAAAACTACCTTCATTTCTCCAAAAAAAAAAAAAACTAAAAATATTCATTACGTTTTCAAATCGTTATGTAAATACACATTTTTCAACAGCACTAATGCGTGTAATCCCTTTGAGAATTTTTTAAGCTCATAATCAAGTTCATATTTATTTTGTTGTGTGTGTGCTCGTCTGTCACATGTGTTCGGGTATAAGTTTATAAAAAAGTGTAGTTCTTCTAAAATATCATAAAAGGAAATTATTCATTACACAAAAATTAAAAAAACAAAAAAAAACTTCTAATCGCATTGCAAACACGCACTCTTTTCATCCAACATTTTTTCAAACAGCCTCCATAGTTGTAATCCTCTGTGAGTCCAGCGGATTACAACGCAGCGTATGGCAAGTTAAAACCAGTCTAACTTTTGTTTTTCTCAAATCAACAACAAGAAAATCGTTTGAAATCTTTTGACTTGCGACCGCCGCTGCTCACTTTCCGCCATCAGGCAGCAACTTTTCTTCCAACTTTCTCTTTGCCTTGCGACCTATAAATTAACTTGACCATTTTGGCCAGCAGCAGCTGCTGGTTGTGCGCCTCGCAATGTTTGCTATCATAAAGTCCAACATCCTCCTCACTTTTGACAGCCTTCAACCAGCGAACATATGCAAATTAATGATTTCAACCCTTTTTCTAATTTTTTCATATCCCTTCTCCTCTCTCTCTCTCTTCTTCTTCTCAGCAATACCATCTTTTGCACTTTTTATGATTTTTATGATTTTCATAATTATTATTTTTTTTTTGTTTCAAAGTCTGCCTATCTCTTTGTTTTTGCCGCAATGTCCATTCGCAATCCTTTTGTTTCAAACCAGCCGCCACCCCTTTGCTTGGTTGATGAAAATAATACTTTCCTTATACTTTGAAATTATTTTCCCTTCTGCGATGTTCTTTGAAAAATGATGATGTTCCTATTGTCGCAGAGGTGCTGTTATGATTCAATTAACGGCAGACAAGTTGACCAAGAATGTTCATCTGTAAGATTTATGAATTTTTTCCCTTTCGATTGCTATGTAACTTATGGAGCCACTTTCTTTGTAGCGAGTTTTCCGCAAACATACTTTCTTAAGTTCTTACATTTTCTTTGAGTTTACTTTGGCGAGTTCTCTGATTACCATACACGTCATTGTTTGAGCATCTCACATTCATTCACTCACTGTGTTGTCATAAATTAAAATATGTTTTTTTTTTTTGTACTCATGTCGAAGTTACTGCCAACTTTAACGGTTTATTTTGGTAATCTTGACTAATGGTCATTTGATATTTTTTCGTTTGTTTAGTAGTTGGCGAAAGGCTTTGGGAAAATATATACAAATGGCCACTGTATTCAAATCCGCTGAGCATTTAAAGGAGTTTCCATTCAAGTATTAGTGTCTCACATTTGCCAGAGCGGAATGGTGAAAGAGATATAGCTCGACGCTCACACATTTGCTTGGTCAAGCTTCCCTCTTGAAGTTGAGTAGCATAAAATATGCTGAGCCACAAAAGTGGAACGATCCTAAGACGAATAAGAGGAGAAAATGTGGAACACTATTCAGGCCAGTACCCGGCTCTAACAAGACCGCGCCTTCACTTTTAAACCTTCTTTTGAGTGCTTAGACTTAGCCAAAATGGCCCGCTTAACTGGTGGCATTGTGAACTATTTTCCATTTTGTTGAGGCCTAAAAATTTTCGCAATCGCTGGGCTTAAGAACTTTTGTGGAAAGTTATTTTTCATGGAAGTGGTCCCTGTAGTCCAGTGGGTTGTGGTGCGTGCTATAACTTGATATGCCGCTGAGTTTGAGGTTCGAATCTCAGCCAGGGCAAGTAAAATCTTAATCATAGAAAAGTTTTTTCCTAAAAGCGGTCACGCCTAGGAAGGCAATGACAAACCACTGAGGACATTTCTACCATGAAAAAGCTTTTTAGAAAATAATTCGGTCATTCGGAGTCGGTCAAAACTGCAGGTCCCTCCATTTCGTGGTACAATATAAAGACGCACACCACAAATGATAGAAGAAGCTCGGCCAAAAACTGAGCTATTTATTTTATTATTATTTTTCTAGGAAATTCTTTCTGCTGTTAACTAATTTTAAAAGTCAGAAGTATATTTTCCGAATTTTAGAAAAATTATTTATGCATATCTCGTACTGTATTGTAATATCAAAAACTGAAGACTCCATTACAGAGTGGAAAATTCCCACCGCACAGTCGAAGTTTCTGTTCATAAATGCACATAATTGCATGCGTCAATAAATATTTTTTTCTATTCATGTACTAAATATTAAAATAGAATGTAAGACGTGATTTGAATATCTTTATCTTCATCTTTCTCCTAATTAATTCTGATCACTCGCACGACTTACTCAGAAAATCAAAATATTTTTTGGTTTTTTCTTTTTATAAATTATCGCCCTAATTACATATGTATCTACTTAAGCGCATTCACACTTGTCAAATGCGCGCGGTAGACAGCCTCCGCGTGAGTATTTGAGTCATATTTAAGGCACACGCCCGAACAGCGCAACAACATTTATCCAACAGACATCAAGCGGAGAATTCAGAAGTTTGCAAAAGCTCCAGTAATATAAACAAATAAAAATATTAAAGAAAAATTGCAAAAAATGTTGCGTTTACTAATTACAGCTTATCTATTCGTCGCTTTAATTTTAATATACGCAGCGAATGCGCAATTCGAATACCTGCCGCTAACTGGACCCATTGGGGTAAGTGAAAGTTCGCTTACGGCCTCAAGGCGATGCAAAAAAAAAAATGCGCAACTTGTTCGTGGCAGCTAAAATTATTTTTTTAAATTTATTAAAATCATGTTAACATCTTTTTGTGAGCTGCATTTTAATTACACTTGTTTATTTTTATTATTTTTTTTTTTTGGCGCACATTCGTCATCACACTTCATTTCATTACGCTTAATTCATGACAACATTTGACTTACATAATTAAAATTAAGCAACCACAAAAAAAATGCATTAACTTTTTTTTGCTTACTTCACCTTTTTAGACTTATTATTACTCCCCGCAATTTGAGCACACACACAATCTCGCCTATCCTCCAGTTGATCTCAATTTGCCTCCAATTTATCTGCCTGAAGCGATTCCAGTGAGCGAGGAGCCACAAGAACCACAGACAACGTACAGCTGGAGGACATGGTTTGCAAAAAGAGCGGCTTGGAATTGAGCTAAACAGTGGAATATTTACATATTTAAGACAGCAAGCAAATTGAAACTAAATTATCAATGTAGGAAAAGTGTTATGATTAAATATTTAAATAAAAAAAAAAATATACCGACATAAGCCCTTTCGTATTTAAAAAATGGAAAATTAATGCGTGTACCATTCCTTTGTGGGGCGAAGCATCCTTGCCGCCTACGAAGCGAAGATTACTCCCGTATTAATACTCAACTCCTACAAAAATATGTGATGGACGGCTTGAATTATATTAGGTGGTGTTCACAGTGAAGTTCACAACAATCACCATCGGTAGCCTCACCAATAACATACTCGTATGTACCTGAAAGCAGGTAACAGGCAAACAGTTATTTATATCTACTCTTCTCCTAATTTCGAAGCGGATCAACAGCAGCGGGCTGATTATGACTTCAACGTAAGTTCCTTTTGAATGTTACAGGATTAAAGCTTGGACTCATATATTGATCTCCACTTATGGCTGAAAATCCGCTGCTGGTTTCAAATCTGAAATCAATATTGAAGATCACGGGACCAAGCTTCAGCATCATCCATTCATATATTTCAAGCCAAGGTATAGGCTGGATAAAATGTACTGAAACTTACGAAAGGCAGCGTTAAACTTTCTAGCATTTGACAAAGTTTAGTTGGTCGCTTCGGAACTAACCTAAAACTTCTTCTAGATCAATTCGGGAGACTTGTCCGGGGGAATGATATGCAAATAAACTGCTTCAATTCGGATCTTTTTGGGAACGGTGAAGAAATAATTAGGAAAAACTTGAATGAGTGAACCTATTTGCCTTAAAATTGGGAATATGTTATATATTAATGACACAGGAAAGAGTGTAACCGTTAGATGGCGCTGGGGACGTTCTTTTAAGAAAACTCGCTTTCATAGAGCGATTTAGTGGAGGGGCGCGAACAATTTCGTGAGAAGTTTTTCATTGTCGAAATGGCTTTTAAAATTTCCGAATACTTGCGAGGGTCGACCAGCTTTTTAATGCTAACTGATGCTTCGGCCATAGCGCAAACTAGCAGATACTGGAGTGATAGCCCAACAACTCAGCGGCCAAAGCCATTTACGTTTTAGAGCTTAACTTTCCCAAGCTTCTTCAAAGCTATTCGTCTTTGCGTTTTAAAATTTATGCGATAAATTTATCTATTTTAATTTTATAATTAAAGATTTGCCAATCGCAAAATCACTTCGATGCCTTTAACGGAAAACGAAAAAGGGTGTTTTTTTACCTTCAATTCCACAATTTCAATCAAAATATTTGTACAAATTCAGTTGAGTGTAAAAAGTCAATAATAGCCCCGTTGTAGAGGAAAACTAAAACTACAACAATAATAAAATAACAACATGTATGTACTTCAAAGAAAAACATGCATTCGCCAGAGGAATTGACTACTTTAAAGAACAATGAAAAAGGCGTCGCCAGCGAAAGGTGTGAACCAGTGACAATGAGCACAAGACTTGCTGCCGAAGTTAAATGCGCTCGCAGTGACAACAAATAAAAACGAACACAAAAATGCACATCTTCAAATAGAAAAACGAGTTAGGAATTAACAAAAGTGGATAGCAGATAACACAACGATAAACAAAGGACGATGAGGAGGAGGTAGAAAATGTTGCTTCTACTCAAGCGAAAATGGGTTTATTCTAATGTATGCAAGCTGATGGATTTTCCTCAAGCGAAATTGCTTTTTTTCCGATGAAATGCAAATGTGCAATGAACAATATAGCAAGCAGTGAATGGCACACCAACAAACAAATGATACGCATGCAGAAGAAGAAGAAGAAATATTTAACTTGTACATAGAAAAACATTAGTCAAATGCGAACTACAAAACGGCTGCAGGACAGGACAATGGCAGGGCAGAAAAGGGTGCCAACCCAACTCCTCGAGTCCGTATGCGAATAAAAAGATTTTCCTCTCGAATAGACGCACAGCACATCGGCGGCTATTGTAGCAGCCAGGACACACTCGAAACAGCTGGCAGGCTGGTGCAAAAGATTAATGTCCGAAAAATGGTAATTTGTAAAAGCGGTGACAAGCTGGCAAAGACGACGCCGCCGCCGCCAAGGTAGGCAAGCAAACGTAAAAGCGAGTGAAAAGGGTAGCGGGGCACATAAAGAGTTGACGCAGCGAGCGTGCGCGCCCTTGAACGAGTGTTGTTGTGCAAAAGTCGAAATTGAGTTGTAATCTCAGTGATTGTCCCACTTACATATGTTAATGAATAATGCGCGACGACAATGTCGTGTTCGTGTTGTTGTTGTTGTTGTTGTTCGCCGTATGGCTGCGCATGCGCGCATTGACTTCCCGGCACAGCCAGCTTGTGCGACTTTCTTTTCCTACCAACATTTATGCGCTTAATTTATGGGCCAACTGCGCCATCACACCTTTCTGTCTGACATTTCTACCTTGGCTGCGCCGTATCCTTCTCTCCGCTCCGCGCATCCTTTCGCTTCATACGTTTGCCTTTTTTTTATTTGATGTATATATGTACGTTTGCTTCATTCATTTCGTTGTTGTAACTTGTGCATTTGTGTCAAAGGCATTCAAAGACAATGCGACACGTTTGTTTTGTAAATATTGCGTTTGTTATTAATGATAGCACAGCACTTCAGTTTGCGATGCAGCGAAACCCAAATCTAACGTCCGAAATACATTTGCATGTGAACTTGCGTACCGAAGGGAGAAAATTTAGAAATTTATGTCATTTGATTTTGAAAATTTTACCTTCGTCGCAGCGCTGAAATTTAATACATAAGTATTTGCCATTGATTTTGAGTTTAGCTAGTTCTGATAAATATGTACATACATACTTATGTACATATATTCGCCTTTCGTCTGCTCATATTTGCATATCGTTTCCATTTGTCATTTGTCACTGTTGTGTTGATAAATATTTTCATCTTTAGTCTGCGCTTCTTCCCTTTTGAAAATACCCTTTGATGTCTACATACCATCAAATTTTCCCATCAAAGTTTCCTTTGAACCGAATATTTCCAACAGATTAATGAGTTCTTAATTATTTTGTGTTACGTTTTATTTTTTTTCTTCCTTTTTAAAGCAATTAATAATTTTTATGCAAATTTCAAAGATTTCCGTAGCATCCACCAATCTCTTCGAAATGCATTCTCAAATCTTTGAATGATTGCATCCCGGTTGTCCATTCGATTCGCGCTTAGCAAAATTTGGAGTCGTCATAAGAAATTCTTGAACGCTGTTGAGCTTTCGCAAGCGATTCCTTAAATTAAAATTTTTTTTAAATATGAAGCAGTTGCTAAGATTATCACGGGAAAGCCACGGTTTATTTCGAAATCAGTTCTGTATACTGGGAGCGATGTGTAATGATTTAGTTATGAGTTGTGCTTTGGGTTTGGTATTCTCTGCAAATATAAGGCAGTACAATTGATGCGATGGACATCGACTATTAGTTGCCATGAGCCGGCATACACTTTTGTGATTTTAAGGTGACTCCGAGACCTTGTCTCCCGAAATAAGTTGCCACAATATGCATCCAAACAAAATTAAACAAGAATGCCGAAGGAAGAGAAGTAGATAGTTAGATAGATATAAGGAGAGGTATCGACTGGTCTATTGTGCCCTCGAAGCTCTTCACAACACTTCAGCCAGCTCCAGGACCTTCAGTAAGCCCAGAATGGTCGTCGGTGTAAGGGAGCGCGTATGTATTGCTCTTCCGGCCATGACCATCGCAGAGTCATTCCCTCACACTCTATGAGCAAGTGTTGTGAAGTCTCCCCTGCCGAGTCACAGAAGCGACAGAGATCGCTCGACCAGATCTCTAGCTTGTGCAGGTAACCTTTTAGTCTCTCCCTGGAAAGGTCAATTAGAAACATAAGGAAGAGAAGTAGGATTACAACAAAAATTAGTTATTCGAGCTCGTAGAGCAATCGAATGAACGCCGCCCCCGACACTATATCAAAAAAGTAATAGATGGCTTAAATGGTAAGGTGGGCAATGAGGCATATTTGATCGGAAACTCGAAAAAAATTCTGCCTTCATGAAACTATCTTTGACAACGGAGTGTAACAGATCATGTTGATCACGGCACGAAACATAGTTGTAAGTGATATCAGAATTCAGCAACGAAGCATCCACAAATCCACTTGGACGTCATCTCATTGAAGAAGACAGAACCAAATTGATCACGTTGTGATAGGCGCCAGATACAAAACTGACTTTTCTCCTTTGTTCGATCAGTTCGAAGGGCTTGCTCGAAGATCCCATTGGCGTCAGTTAGTTTCAGAGCGAATTAAATACTTGTGCGCGAATTCATCTAGGATGCTGTAAAGTTCATGAAATTCTGCTTTGAATTATTGCACGGGTGCTATTTAGTAAAACGTGTAGTATATTTTTTGATCTTCTGCAAAGTAAAATCAAGATGCACACCGTAAATGGGATGATCCAATATTTGACACTAAAATCTAATACGCCAACAAAAATCACAATGCAAACAATTACCGCAGCAACAAAGAGAAGAAAGGCAGAGAACGAATCGACAAAGGATATTGCATTTAAAAGGACAACAACTCAAAATACATTACTTACGGTTAAACAAAAATAAATTCGAGAGGCGGAAATGTAATGCAAAGGACAATAGGCAATGCGCGAACGTTATTTATTTGTAGTATTTTTGGAAGACAAGCAACGCCCGCACTTAAGAAATTGAGCTAAAATTAGTAGTGGCAAGATGTAGGGAAGTGAAGGCGCAAACAAAGCAATACGGTATCGAATTTATGTACATACATAGTAAGTAGATGAGTGTTGTAACCGAGAATGGCAGTATGAACAAAGCACTAAATACAAAACGAGATAACCGAGCGAAGGTGTGAGTGTAAGTGGATTGGGAAATGGAAGCTGAAAGATGAAGGATGAGTAGTCGAGGCACGAGTCAATAGCGCAAACAATTTTATTGCGCCTTCAAACGACAAGCGGATATGCGCGAGTGTTTATTGAATTTTTGTTTTCGCTGTCCCTTGACTGTCTACAACAAGGATTTCAACGCCTGTGCAATACAGCTAGCTGAGTGGGTGCCGCCGCTGTAACATGCAACTGCTGCTGCTGACTGATCGTCGCAAATAATGTTGATGATGATTCCGTTTCGCTGGCTGCCGTCCGAAGTTCTAAATCGTTCACTTTTAGCATTTCGACATGGCATTAATTAAACAGCAGGGATGGCACGGACGGGTTTGCTGTTGCTGACTGATCGAGCGGCTGTTAACTGGCGGCTTGATCATGAAGAGTCTAGCGAGCGCGTGTTGGAAATTTTGCGCATATGGCAGATCGTTGCATAGCTGTTTAGGTGTGTGTAGGTGTGTTTAGGTTGGTTGGTTCGCTATGCTTGTTGAGGGTGAATGTCCTAAATAATTCTATGCATTCGAAGATGAATGCAATTGCAGCAGCAGCAGCAGCAGCATTTGAAAATTTGACATATGGCACAGCTGCTATTTAGATATTTATTTGTGGCGTATGCCATACTTACGAGTATATGTACATATGTATGTACGTTTCGATTGCATGCCACACATGACAGACGCGCCACAAATTAAATAGCAGATCTACGAGTTAAAGAATTTGAAGTTCGTAAATTCATTGCAATTGCATTTAATGCTTTTTTTTTTTTTGAGGGTAAATATGCTAATTTCTATGCATTTTAAATATTTTCTACTTAGCTACGCCAACAACATCTGGCCATCAATGTGACGGCGGCTTTTTGCTTGCAAGCAACAGTATTTTACAGCAAGCAGCCAAAAACTAGCCGCAAGGACATGCCACAGCACGCGATAAAGCACCACCTAATTGTGTGTGTGTGTCCTGAAAGAGGGCACAAGCTGTCCTTGCACTAGTCCATAAATAGCAACGCCCGTCACTCGTACACCAAAAACAAAACAAAAAAAGAATTAATATCTTTTGTGGTATCTCAATGCCTGGCTGCTGATAAGCACTCACGTGCTACGCTTATCAGTTGAACACAATCTTCGCGCATGCGCCGCAACTGTATTCTTCTAGTAGCTGTAAAATGGTATGGCATTTAATTTATATTCATTTGTCACATGAACGCATATGGCAAGCATAGCTGGAAAATAATGGAAAATAATTTAGTGTCACTCAGGAATTTCTCTACACCTATGTATCTAAAAACTTTGAAAGTAGGTCCTTTTTCTATAATTCAGCCATGGAACCTTGCTGCTTAAAATTAGTTTTGCCATTAGCTCGTTTTTGGAGTGAACAAACAAAAATTGTAAATTATATGTATGAATCTAGCTTCATTAGGTGTTCAATAATTACTTGAAATACTCTTGAATAATTTAACTGAGCTTTGATCTTCGAAACATGGTTCTCATAAAAAAGTGAAACTCATTCTTCGCTGTGCTAAATATTCGCTTAGGAAGTGCCGAGCAATTCTGTACCTTTCTCATTTACCTACGTAGCTGCTCTCTTGTTGTGTAAGCTAGCAGCAACGTCTACACTTTGGAACAATTTCCTTCGCATTGAATACAAGCTGTAAAATGATCTCTAAAGCTCAATTAAGCTTTGGCAAAGTGCTTTATTTTTGAGCTTACCAAATCTGACAAAGTTTCAGTCATTCAAACTGAATATTGCAAAGTTGGGAACATTTAATTTTCGCACCTTTTCTTATTATTTCAAGCATGCTAAACTTAAAATTTAAATAAGTTTAAGAGGATATTCTTGTATTTCTTACAGGGTTCACTAAACAAAACACACACACACACTCACTGTCAGTGCATATAACACTTTATGAATATTTAATTTTTACTCTGCGCGCAATCGACGCATAATGTCCTCGCATCGTACGCCTGCGCAGCTGTTATTCCACATCAATGTTTGTAGACTGCGCACAAAAGGGATCGCGTAGCAGCACTGTTGGCACGCATAATAAATGAGTGAATTAGTGAATGAATGAATTGTCGAATGCGAAAGAAACAACCCTCCAACTCTAACTCCCCCACCTAAGCAATTGCTAAATTTAGAAAGGTGCCACGTTGAAAATATATGCTAGTACATGAATGTATGTATGTATGTATGTATGTAGTAATTTACGCAACGTTCTACAAAGCAGGAAGAAAAAAAGAAAGTTTTTAATAGTATTTTTCTGCTTCGACTGACTGCTGTATGCGTATACGAAAGGATATTTAAGATGAGAAACCAAAACGCCAATCATTTCGTTCGCTCTCTTTCTCTTGCTATTAACTTCCCGTCTCGTCACTTCATTTACAATTATCAATTGTTGTAATGCCGTCGCAGTATATTGACCTCTTAGGCGGATAGGTAATTCCTGGAAGTAACGCACAACAAGCCACAATTGAATCCTATTTTTATTTTCTTGTTTTTGTGTTTATTTTTTTTTCTCTGTATTTGGTATGTCCTGCCGTATCCTTGTTGATTAGCCTGCTTTTTTTTTTTGATATCTACTAGAAATTATCCATGAGCACCTTTCTACATTTAGTTATTTTGTTTTTGTTACGGGGGCGTAACTGCATCGGCGCGTGCCTATTGCCAACTGACACATCGGCAACAACAACATCGGCCTACAAAAATGAAACTGGGGTGATTTGGGAAAAAGAAAGGACTATATGAACTCATTGGCCACTCTGTGTGTATGTACATATGTACATATGTATGTATGTAAGTGAAAAGACCTCTGAATCAGCGTCTGTTTAATTTAATTTAGTTTTCTATTTTTCTAGCGAACTGTACTAAGACCCTTCGTTCGTCTATTTAAACGCCCGTTGTATATGACAATTGGCTAATGATTAGTTCAATTTTGTGTGTTGACAGTTGTTGACAAGTGTAGATAACTGTATTTTTCAAAGCGAATTCCTGTAAGGTGGTAGCGATTCTAAAAATGCAACCCTTTGGTGGGTTATTGTCAAACTTTATCTGCTTTGTATTTAACTTTCGTGAAATAATTTTAACACTATTAGAGTCACCGCATATCTTTAAATTTCTTGTAGTTAAATTGAACAATTGATTATTTGCAACTAAACAATTGATGTTGACAACCAACCACCAATCAGCTGATTGATTAACACCACGTTTTATGAATTCGCCTTGGTATTTTTTTTTACTTGTTTTAATTTTTATTTTGTAAACGCAGCTCATACAACAACTTTTTCAAGACAGCTATAGTTTTGAGCGATTTAGGATCCGATATACATATGTATCATTTGGGGGGAAGTGGTTAAAAGCTACATACATACATACATACATATGTTATTTGAGAGCTGTTGTGTTAGTCTTTGCCAAAGCAAATTTTTTACTAACCAGTAACCTTAAATCTTTATGAGGATATTAGTAAAGTGAAATTGAGGTTTCTTTTTCCGTTCGCAATTAAGAAATGAGCCAAATCTAAGCTGAAATACTCGCATCTTACCTCTACCAGAGAACGTATGTATAACAATTTATACCAAAGTGTAAATGTGACGGAAGATATTTTTTGATGACGCTTGTAAGAGTGAAATACAATAAACACAGATATTTTTGACAAAGTATTTACATATTTTTTTGCGAATGAGACAAACGCCAGAAATCAATTAAAATATGTTACCAACAGAAGTTGCAAATTATTTTTATAAAAATCTTATATATTAAATTAAAAAAGTTTAACTTAAATACTGTCTCAAAAACTTCAGTAAATTATTTGAAAATAAATAAAAGGGCATTCTATGGAAACTTTTTGCAAATTTGTATTTTGACTAAGCGACTACAAATTCTCACAAAATAATTTCAAATTTCCGTGAAACAGGTGTGTGCTAGAGTAATAATTTTAGATTAATTTATTACATTATTCATATTTAAAAGTAAAATAGAAAAATTAACATGATCAAGCTTTACAAAATTGCATTGTGAATAACCAAATACTAATTCAAACAATTCAAGCTCTTGATATTTTTTTTTTCAGTACCTTAAAAATACGAATTTGGTTTATAACTCTAATAAATCTATATAAAATAACAATTGCATTTAATTAAAAATTGTCTCCATATTTTCAAACAAAACACGCATGCTAGGGAACTTGTATGAAATTTTCTTAAAAGTTCTCTGGTTATTCACTCTGTGTATTGTCAATTTAATTTCCTTTCATTACACCCTGTTGCACAGCGAGTTACAGTGCCATGCAAACTGTGTATCTTGTTTAACTGGTTTCGAAGTTAGATAACACTGAAATATATCGCACAGTTTTGTATTTTTTTTTTGTTTTGAAGCATGCGATTTGCAGTTGGAAAACCACATGTTAAATATTTCCCAATTTTGCTATTCCGACGCACATTCCTCTGATTTTGAGGGGTACTGGATTTCTTATCGAGTCTCACCACTATATTTCTTATGAACGTTCACCACGATTCAACAGCGATAGAGCGAAAAAACTAACAGTGACAGAGCAAGAATTGAAAAAGGGAGAGTTTTAATATATTTTCGTTATGTTATCGCTCGAGCTGAAGATTTATTTAAATTTTGGCAAAATTCATTCATTTAAATTTATATAAATAATGTATGAAGCAATATTTTTCAAACTTGGTACAATGTATAGCAAGTAGTATGTATCTACATACATGCATGAAAAGATTTGTAGTCATTTTACAAATGTAAAACGATATACAAATACATAGTTTAAACTCATAACTCGTATAAAAGCATAAAAAAATACTTATCAGCATATACAAAATGCCTTCGGCAAGTCAACATTTTTGTTTGCGTATTACCATTATCACAAATCCTATGTGCATAACACAAGAAATAACTCTTCATTCATTTATAAAACAAATGCTTATATAATTTAACAATAATAATTCGGCTTTTACTTAATATTTTCAATATCTATCGAAATTGATAAATTCCCTTATGCGAAATGGCGTCGGCAAATCAACCAGCTTATTATAAGTATAATATAATATAATTTTGGCGCTTACACTATATAGATCAGTGTTTGGCCGAGCTTCTCCTAACATTTCTGGTGTGCGTCTTTATATTATTCCACAAATGGAGGGACCTACAGTTTGGTGCCGACTTCGAACGGCGGAGGTATTTTATGAGAAGCTTTTTCATGGCAGAAATACCCTCGGAGTTTAGCCATTGCCTGCCGAGGGGTAACCGCTATTCAAAAAAAACTTTTTCAATGATTAAGATTTTGCTTGCTCTGAATGAGATTCGAACCTCGAACTCACCGGGATATCGAGTTATAGCACGCTCCGCTACCAACTCGACCACAGCGGCCACAATGCACATAAGTATAAACATAAAATTTGACATAATTATTTTAATTATTTTGGCTTTTTATTAATTTGTCCAAAATAAGTATATTTTTCGTACATTTATGAGAAAACACAAACTGTTAAATTTCTTTCGACCTCACTCATCTCTGTTAACTTGCCACTCTCGCTATTTCCCCAGTTAGCCCTGGCGTGGTGGGACTCTGCAAGACATTTTGCTGGATTTTGACAATTCGCACTGAAATTCGCGTGAAAATCATCTCTGTCAAATATAAGTTCTCTGAACTGGACCTTATGGCACAAGTATCAAGTATCTGGCAACTACTTACAAAAAATCACAAATTTGCTTGAGTAATTTTTATAACAATTTTAAACTTAACGTTCGCTCAGAGTGCAGCAAAATATTTTCAATAAAATGTATTTTAATTGCAATATAAAAAAAAATTAAAACAAAAAAATCATAGTTGAAAATAAGAAAACACAACAACACTGCACGGAATAAATCACAAAAGGGGATAAACTTGGAGAGACATGTCCGATAAAACGAGTAAACTTGGAGAGACTTCCAACTGTCAAATAGCAGGGTTGCATGTTTTTCGATTAGTCTCCAATCAATTATATTGTCAAAAGTGAAAAAGACAGGCCACAATTTGAAAAGGGATGGAACGAGACATTTTACTTGTAGAATTGTTAAATACTTGTCTATCTTTCATCGTCGGGTGTATGTAAACGCGGTGTGCGTGTGTCGCCTTTTATCTTGCACAAGTAATTCTCCAGTAATATTTTACGCTCGCATTTTATAAGTAAATTAATTTTTAGCTGTGTGTTTTCTTTTATATATGTGTAATCAAAATTTATAAATTCCTTAAAGAAGCAGAAAACGTGAAATAGTGGAAGGTAGCACACAAGCAGAAAAGAAAAAACGTACCTGCAAAAGGGAAATGAAAGATATTCCTTTGTGTCGCTGCTTGGAATTCGGTATTTCTGGCTGATGTGTAAAGATTTGTGTGTGTTTGTGTGAGTGTTTGCAAGCAGGATTGGGGGGGGACTGTAGAAGAAAACACCTAACAAATTAAGTGAATATTCATCTTTTATGGCAACGAGTGAAGAGTGAAGGAAAAAAATACCAAATGTGTTATTGAAAATTTGTGTGATGCTCATAAAAGGCAACCAAACATTTAATTCGCTTGAGACCTTTGCTTACACCCCCTCATGCGGAATCGAATAAGGTGGATGTTGTTGAGAAGTGTATGCGAGACAACCAGTCCAGCCAAATGGTACTGAGTTCCGCATTTTGGCTTCTGTAGATTGTGACTATTTCTGCAGAAGCAGGCACCGCTGCAGCCTATTAAGGCTTAAGTCGCTGTTCCCTATCAAGAGCTCAAAGATTTTACCACTGTGCAAGAGGGCAAATACCGTAGACTTACCAAAAACCGCATAAATGTTGGTAGATTTGTAAATGTACATATGTATGTATGTCGATTTCTTGAACTTGCGGACAGTGACTAACCGTTTAGGAATCTTAAATTTACTTACATATTTCTTTTTTTTCGTCATTTTGTAATATAATTTTAGTAAACCTCAGGAAATTCGATTTATATACTCCAAATGCTATAATTATGTATGTACATACATACTTATATCCGTGAGGACTGTTGAGATGTTGCAAACCTCGATTAATAATCTATACAAAAACAAACACATTGCAAATGCAAGATTACCTATCCATTGCTTGATTTATATGTAAGTAGTTCCGTAATATTTACAGCAGTGATAGGACAATTACTTGAAACAAATTGAATTCGATGCTAAAAAATTAAAATAAGCAATGGTCAGATAGTGTTCGAGAACAAAACTTGATAGCCATCTCAAAGCAGAACGTTGGCAACAGCGTCGTCGTCACAGCGCCGCGAATACAGTCCGTGACAACAAAAACCACACACAAACTGCACAAGTATACAAATTTATAGACAAATAACATTTCGCCGAAATATCCCGAATCAAGTGACGCCAGCAGCGCAGTGGCGCACGAATGTCCTCTGCTGGGGAAACAAAACAAACAGCAGTTACTTCGCTGCAGGCCCTGCCAGATGGGTTTTATTTTTCGAAGAATTCTCTTGAATGTGCATATGTCACGTATTTTTAAAATCTGCTAAGATCTGGAAAGATTTGGCGCATGTTTATACTGCAATGCAAATTTCAAAAGTTGTGGACTTTGAACAGATTTACAAGTTTTTTTGTTTACTTTTATAAATACTCTCAATTTGTCAACACGATGACGCCACTCATTTTTTTATGTTTCTGTAATGAAATGAGTTTTTCCCTCTTGCTTTTGAGTTGCTGACAAGTAATTTCGATGTAAACAACCTTACCTGAAATTGGCAATCTTTACTTCTTTCTTTGTTAAGTCCTCCCTAGCCCTCCTTACAAAGTGGAAAAGGAGGTCAAGATGGAGGTCGAAATGTATCGCTGGTTAACCGCACGAAACGGCAGTCGTCAACATGATACATCGCGTCGTGGTCGGTTCAGACGAAACTTTAAGTTTATTAAGATTCCAGATGATCTCGACGACAATGTCATGGATCAGCTTCGGAAGGGTTTGAGTAATCGTTTCAAACACGGCTGTGTCTAAAAACCACCTATAGCTGCTTCGCTTCAACCAAACAACGTTTAGGATATCACGATAAAGAAATACCGTACACAATACTAACCATCTCCGGTTTTCTGTTCTAACTGTTAGATGACCTCGATGACAAAGCACTCAGACACTCGGTACATACAGGATTAAGCCGTTAAAATTTCTTAGTAATTCAATCATCACAGTACAAAATCGAATTTTTAATTTTTTTATTTTATTTTTATTGTTTTTATAAATATTTTTTTATTAATTTTCTTATTTTCTTTTATTTATTAATTCTTTATTTATTTCTTTTATTAATTTTGTTTTTTAAGTTTTTTTTTAATACTTTTTATTTTTTTATTAATTGTTTTTATTATATTTTCTTTATAAAATTTTTTTGTGATGTTTTTTCACAAAAATTGTGTTTAACTTTATTCATTAATCCATCGCCCATCTGGCAATACCGTCATTTTGGGGATAAAGAGTTGATTGAGCTCAACGAGGTATTATATAGCGAGAGAGCTCCGCACCCAATCGACCAAGGTAGAGAGGTAGAAGGCGAGCAATGGAGCAGTCATAGTGTGTGGTGTGCTTTTGACGTCGTTGTGCTGATTTCGTTGCACAGCTTGTTGGTTTATTATTCGAAGCTATGTCGTACGGACCGACGCTACGAATGTGTTTTTTCTATTAACTCACACATGTGTAGGTTCTTTTCGTATATAGTCCCCCTAAAATAGAACAAATGTGAAAACATAAAATAAATATAAAATATCAAACATATTTGTTAGCGTGTGCAGAGCGCGTAAAAAAGAAACAAGTGTTTGCCAAATAAGTGAAATCTACAATTAGAACCAAAAACAAGTGGAAATATCTATGCAGGCAACAAGTGCGGAAATTCGAGCAAAATTTTCAAATTTTTTTTTTTTTTTAATGCCACTAAAGGAGGCTAACTATATTTTTTTATGTTCTTTAATAAAGTTATTACTTTTTTAATTTATTGTAGATAACAAGTTGAGTGAAGAGGAAACAAGCACAAGCAGCTAAAAGCTGAATTTACACACAAAAATACGTTCATACATATATTTTCGATTTACTAATTTTAAGCAAAAGTACATAAGAAAACACCAAATTTTATCAATTAAATTAAAAATAAAATCCACGCAAAAGTAAACACAACGAAGGCTGACTTAAAAATATATTAAAAAAATAATAAACCAGTTACAAATTAAATGTAAAATCTAAAAATCGATGTTGCGAGCGGCAGACAAACATTAATTTAGTGTTCTACATATTTATACAAATAAATCGCAAAACTATAAAAATAACGATCGAAATACATTAAAAAAAACTGCATAAACCGCCAAACCGAGTTGACGACAGTCGCAACAAAAACAACTAATCTAAAGCGCAAACAAATTACGAAAAAAAGCAACAAAAATGGAAGCTATTGCCAAACACGACTTTTCAGCAACTGCCGATGACGAATTGAGTTTTCGCAAAAGCCAAATATTAAAGGTAAGTGTCCGTCCAACTGATAAAATGTGTACAATGAAAGTAGCTACCTACATACATATATTTTGTCCACACTCAAGTTAATGTATGTTCAATGGGTAGTGGTAGGCGCTAAGTCCATAAACAGCTGAGGTCAGCTGCCAGTGTTGATAAGGGTTTCTTTTACATTTATATTTAATCGCGGAGTCAACTCTACATACCCTCTAAGCGCGCTACGAGTTTGTAGTGCCTTCAGAACAGTACCAGATGAAGCAGGTTTTGTAATCGTCTTGGATAAATAGAACGCACGGCGAAGTGGATTTCTACTTAACCCAATTTCAGTGTCGGATCCTGTTTTTTCAAGGCATATTTATTCAAGTTGACTCTTACTGCGTTCTATGCCTTAACGACGTAGTAGACGTGTTAGACGTATTTTTAAATGCCCTCTACTCAATCGCCAAAACAATGCACTGAGCGCTACAGTTGACGAGGTTTTTATGCCGGGTCAATCATCGCACGTCAGAGGCATATCTATGAAGGACGAGATCCCGAGACTTATCTTACAACCTCTAGATCCGACGGCGTGCATGGTTTGATGGCATCCACAAAAAATGAATTGTCACCTTCATAGACTATCTCCCTGTAAATGCCCTAGTTGGGGACAAAGCACCACCCAGAAAAAGGTCCAGCTATTTTGTAAGACTCGAGTTATTCTGGCACAATTACGATCTGAACAATGTAGCAGGTTAAACTCCTAACTATCCAGAATCAACCCTGATTTCTAAAGCCCACATATGTCTCTAACCCACCTCGCCCTCTGGTCTAATCCCATGCCACCGCACGTTTCCTGGAGCTCGCGTTAGATGAGATAGATAGCTATAACTAACAGATTCGTAGACGCAGCTGAGTTAGCGTAAGTAAGATCACAGGAGAGACAATGAATAAATACATTTTTATTCGATAGTTTTTTTTTCTTAATTGTCCAAATTTTATTTTGTGCTTACAGAGTTACTCATTCCCTTATTTTCAAAAGAATTGTCAGCTTTTTGAATGTTATTTTTGAGGTTCCCGCAAAATAAAAAGCATTTACCACATAATTCCAGTAATTAAATCACTCACGTTAATTTAAATAAAATTCAGTTCAAAAACCAGTACGTACTTATTATGAATATTTTAGAATCATTAAGCATGAGCGCAATTCCTTAGAACACCTGCGAAAGGGAAGGGAACATGTACGAGTGCATTTTCGCGTTGTAAATATTTTTTTTTTATTGAGTCTGTTGTCTGTTATTCGAACAACACGAATGCCAAGCCGTATAAATAAATATATTGTGGTATTCATTTTATGACTCACTTGTGAATAAGTTCACATTTTCACATACAACCTTCGTTATCGTTAAGCTTCTAAGAAGAAGTGAATGTTGGCGAAGTCCCATACGAACGCTCGACACTCAATCACACGCTCGCTGACTTATCCAGGAACTGGCTTAACAAATGCTCAGTCTTCCAGTTATTCATATGTAAATCTGCATAACAACAATAATAGTGCGACGAGTTCAACGTCATCGTCATAATCCCATCCCTAGTCAGATAGTCAGCCAGTCAGCCATGCAGCCATGCAGCCACCGGAGCTATTCGACTTGTGTTTTGCCAGCTCGTTAAGGTGAAAAGTAAATACATGCGGGGTTCAAGCGATTTTCCATTCTACACACAGCGAAATAGCAACGAAAAGAAGAGAAAAATAAATGCTGAAAAGAAAGCATTTCAATGCATACAAGAAAAGCAAAAAGTTCTAAAAACATGCATAGTTTTGCGGGAAAGAACAGCTTTTGGATTTTTGCAATTTTCTACTTCATCAGCGTAATTCAATTCAAGTTGACAACAAGCGCAAGACTGCCAAACTTGCTAGAAGCAGCACCACACACCTCTCCAACCTTTTGCCCATTTATTAAATTTAAACCCTAGACAGTTGTTAAGCTGTTATGTTTGCGGGACGTGGAAATTAATACAACAACAACCACTAAATCCACTCGTTCACCCTCATCAGCTATTTACGTCAGGTAACTTTACTGGGTGGTGAAATACATATCAACATGCAAACATACTTAGAAATTAAGGTTTGGTAGAGAGCCTGAAACGAGTTTAAACATTTTTTGTGTCATGCTTGGCGAAAAGGAAAAAAAAAATAAATGTAAAAAATCATATTAGATCAATATCAATCAATTTGAATTGGTTTCTTCAACGGTTGCTTCGTCTATATTCAGAGTTTTGCATTAAGAGCCGAACAAACCGGTTTTTTTTTTTTTTTTTTAATTTTTTTTTTCTTTGTTGTAATTGTTGCGACGACCTTCCAATTTGTTCAGAAAAGTTCAAGGTTCGAAAAATGTCTTATCGCTCTCTCAGCCTACGAGCCCTTTTTAGGTTTTAGCGAGCATGGAAGCTTGAAAGTCAGTTTAGTTGAGGGTTTATTTAATAAAACTTCTTTATCTTGCTCGGTTTAGACACACTTTCTTACTCTGTCAGTTTTGGTTATCCTCATCGTCACCGAGACCAACCGACACCGTAGCCATGGCCGTGTGCAATGCAGCCAAAATACTGCAAAATAAAACAAACACAATAAAGGAAGAAAAATTTATTAAAAATGGTGAAAATAGTCTGCGCAGCAGACTAAACAAAAGAAATATAAAAAAGCAACGTCAAAGCGAACCCAAAAACATAAATGCATTTACATTCGTACAAAAATAAAACTCATAATCAGAACAACAACAGCAATGCAAGCGTCGGCTCTTGCTGCAACACTATCATTCAGCTTTGCCGCACTACTCAACACTGCTTCCGCCGACCGGCTGTTGACTGTCATCAATTGTAGTCGAAGTCCATCTGTTCTTGTTGCTGTTCTTGTTGTTTCTTTTCCTTGCTTTTCACATGATTTTTCCTTTATTTTTGACATTGCTATTGTTGTTGTTTGTTGCTGGTAGTTGGCTGATCTCAATTGTTGATACTTAAGCTGACTATGTTTTTGTTGTCATAGTTGCTAACTCTTTCCTTTTCCTTTTGTCGTTGCTTTATTGTTGTTGTTGTTGTAGTGGCGAGTGCAATGTGCCATGAGCAGCACACAAAAAAATAACACAACACAAACAATTTAGGCCGCGTGCCAGCAGCCAATATTGCAGCAACAACAACAACAACAACAAGCAAATGGGTGGAAGTGAGGTGAGTGCTAGCAACGCTGCAGCAGCCAGTAAACAGGAGAACGGCAGCTGTTGGGGCGTCTGCAGCCAACCAATGCAGCTGACGAATGGCTTGGTAACGAGTTGATGTGAAGTAAACTATGGCATGCAAACATGCATTCTGACATACATATGTACGTATGTACAAAAATATGAACTTTTCCATATATTCTACATACAAATATTCGCAATACGGTGGCGGAAAAAAACTAGCTTATTTCCAAAAAAATAAGACAATCGAAAGATTGATATTAGTAAGAACAATTTTCTGTCATCCCTTGTCAAGTTTGGTTTGGAGACAAACCGGTTTCGGCGTTGTGCCATCTTCAAGAAGAAGAAAACAATACAATCGAGAGACCTTTGTCCAACCAGGAGATTTTGTTATACATCAACAAAAGCATCCCATAAAATTGGGTATGATGCCCGAGAAAAAGAAGCGCAATTAGACCACAATACGGCTATTTTAAGTATCTAAAAAAAAAACCCTCCTTTCAGTTAAACTTTCTGGAAATTATATATTTTCTTGTAAATATTATATGTACAACCTGAATTTCAACTAGGTCGTGTTTTATATACGGTTTTTTCGAATATCTCCACTCCAGCGCCACCTAGCGGGTTTATTATTTTATAGTATAAAAAATAGATTTACAAATATGAGTATGTATAACTAATTTGTAAAGATAAATGCGTAAGATAATGGTAAAATGCAAGCATATCTATGTAGGACTGGATGTAGGGTGCAGTACTAATGACAGATGATAATATGACAAAACTAAACTGGACGAAACCGAACGAAACGCTACGTACATTTGAAATATGACGAATAAAAAACGGCAAGTCTAATACGAGATTTGAAGCAAAATTTTCAAATCAATTGTAATAAATTCTTATACTTAAGTATACTTAAATACTTTAATTATATCTCAATAAATGTTGTATTAAATTTAACCAAAGTGACGTTTATTTAAATTCGTGCGAACATTGGTAAATATACGTAGGACTCTGACATTCTCAGCCAGAAGTCCCACATCTATGTATGTCGTGCCATCAAAAAACAATATAAAAATGGCGGCTTAACTTTCAAATTGTACCCCATTTTATGTATGTCACTGTATGTACATATATTCAAATAAATGTATTTGTCCATGACATGAGCAACAATTGTGTCTGGGGGTCTGCGCTGATTCACCAAAAGTTCTCTGACGACATCGATGGCAATGTTGTTGTTGCTGTTCTCTGTAATTTTAATCATATGTACGAGTATGCATGTTGCATTTGGGCTGTTGCCGGGTCTATGCGCCTGTTTTCTTTTCTGTTTGCTGAGTTTTTTTGTTTTTGCTAGACGAGAGACTAGCTGCGCCATCATCACCCACTGGTCGCCAGGCAAACAACTCTTTCTTAATGCACTCCGTTTATGTGTACATACATATGTATGTATTGCTGTGTGTAATTTTCTGTTAACTATTGTGATTGTCGCAAGTCGGCTAAATAGTCAAGTACTTAGCTTTTTTGTTTGTGTTTTAGTTATTCCTCATACTTTGCCAAAAAAAAAAAAAATGCGCCTAGCAACATTGTTGCCAAGCAGCCAATGTTACATTTATACGTATATATACATATATGTATATTTGTTAAAATCACTTATCTCGAGTTAGGCCATAGTCCGAGATATGACCATTTAATAGAATAAGTTTCAATTCCAGTCAATGTTTGCAATGTCTTCTTGTGCTTGATTATAAGAATTTTTTGCCGTCGTCTATTCACTTTTCAAATCTTTCCTCAACGAATCGCTCGTTTTTCTTCGTTTGCCCTTTTCTTCACTTCTCACCTTTCTTCACATGCAACATGCAACACGCGTGTTATAGTTACATACATACATACATACATAAGTATTATTCTCAGTACTTGCGTGCTTTTGTTGTTCATCCTTATGCGTTGACTTTCTGTTTCTGTTGTGCATTTTTAGCTTTTTATATACTACTCCATACTTAGCTCCAACTTTTAGTTTCATTTAAGTCCATTCGTTTCTCTACACCCCTTACTCCCCCCTTTAGCGGTCTTATTTTTGTTTACAAGCAATGTCAGTTGGTTGCTTGCTTGCTCTCTTGACTTGTTCAGACCAGTTTTTTCAAGTTACTTACAAAAATGGGTATATTTATTTTGTTCATTTGTAGCTTTTCTTTCCTTCATTTCTTCATTCATCGTGTAATTTACAATTCTTCTGTCCGAACTCGGACTTAAAACTCGAACTCCAACTAGCCATAGCTATTTTTAGTTACTTATTTACTCGCCAATCTGTGCTCTCAAGATGTTTTTATGTTTGCGTGAAAATGCCATTCAGCTAGGGTTGCTACCCAAGACGGTTTATTATAAAAAAGGAATGAGTTAGTTGGAAAGGTAGATTTTTTATTTTTTTCTAAGGAAAATCTAACATCTCAAGTTTTCCATATATTTATTTATTTATTGAGTCTATTGAACATATAAAAGTTTCCTTACTGACTATTAACAATATTATGCTTAATAACTAAGAAAAGAAAATTTCAAAATCTAAAAAGTTGAATCCAAAAGAGTTTTTAAAACATTTATTGAATAAGAAAAATCTAATAATACCTTGTTCGATATCATATTAAATACACCAATGGCAGTTTTGTAATTAACACCATAAAACGGCAAAAAATGTCGTAAACTTCGCTGAGGAATGTTATAGTTTTACTAATAGAATGGGGCAATCAATAGCGCCATTAACCAAATTAAAAATAAAATATCAAGAGAGTATGGATCTTCTGGAATCCAACGATTTCAAATTTATTAAAAGTAGGCGTGAACTATAAGAAGATACTGGCTCCGAAAAATTTAAAGAGCTTAAAGCAAACTTAAGGAATACTTTTTGGACACGTTCAATTCTGTTTATTAAATTGGCATGGTATGGTCTCCAAATGATCGTTGCATATTCTAAGTTAGAGCGTACAAAAGACGTATATAATAATTTAAGCAGGTATTTATGCTGCGAAGTAAAACCGTGCTATAAGTGGTAATTTTCTTAAAATATAGACTCTGGCGCCACCTAGCGGATTCACTTATCTTTTATGTTTTGTATTAGTTATAATAAGAGTTTCAAGTCTCTAACAAAGTATAATTAAATTCGAAATTATAGTTTAAAAAAACGTTGCAGTCTTTACACGCCGCTTATTTTTCAAGTCGTATTCGACTTTAACTTTTTTTTTATGGCAACTCTGTCTCTATTTTGTGGCTATAAGTGTTGTGCTGTGCACTGCATTGGTTGAGTTGCCTTTGGGAACGTTCACATACATACGAATAAGTAAATATTCCTTAACAACTTTCTTGTTTTTTTTTTTAATTTTTTCACACTTTGCACACAATCTGTGATGTTTGTTGCTGCATATGTTGCATATACTTACATACATACGAGTAACTATTACTATTGCATTCTGCTTTTCTTCGACATCATCGTTCCACTTTGCTTCGTCACACTTTCAAAGGTCAGGTCAACCAATTTCTGCAGAGAATTTCTTTTCTGTAGCGAAAAAGTTCGAAACATGCAAGCAAACTTTGGCTAATAGAAATATGTTTTTTTTTTATGCAGCTTGTTAATTAAAATATGAAATTTATAATTAACAGTTAAGAAGCGATTACCAATTTCTATGTTAAACACTTTTCACAAACTGTGCAGGCCTAGATAGAGAACTACCCTGCAAGCCAAGACTAAGCAGTTTCCCCTAAAATTCAAAAAATTTACACAAACATTCACAACTTTTACCCATTTCACCCACACATTTACAAATTTTGTTTTCGAACTGCCGAAAAGTTTCCATATGTTAGAACAGTATTGCCGTCCTCCAATAAGAATCTTATGCGATAGAAGGAGAAAGATAGAAAAATATAAGACACATTTTTATCAAAGTAGGCTATTACTAATCGGCATTTCAGCAAAAATTTTATTTCAAAAAATTATTTTAAATTTTTTATTATGCTTATGCAAGAAAGATTTTTTTTTTTGGATGAACATTGGGGATGTTCCAGCGTCAATACTGCAAAGAAAAGCCATCGTTTATTCGTAACCAATAATGAATTGAATTATCTAATTTGCGTAAGTATGATCAAAGGCCGACTTAATCATGAAAACCAGGCCTTCCCATCTTCTTTAGTGTTAACGACGACTTTTATTTGCAGTGTTGCAGTAGTGATTGATGCTCGAACATCGTTATTCCTTCACCGATTTGATTATTATTTTTTTATTCAACAGCTTTTATTGTTTCTATTAATTAGTTAATTTTAATAAAAACGTATAAGATAAAATATTGATTACAAAAATGAAGAGTTTGTTTATAAGTTCTGAGGACTTTGTGATTACAAAAATGAGTAGTTTCATTATTAGTGCTGAGGAGTTTGTAATAACATAAATGATTAGTTTGGTTGCCAGCGCTAATTACATTATAAGCATAAAAATGATTAGTTGCCTTATCTGTTAGAGCAAATTAAATATATTCTTCACCTAAGTATATGAAATTTTTTTAAGGTAGGAAAGAGATATAAAATCACATCGACAAGGGGGAAACTACTCAGGTTTTTCCCATGACTTGAACAAAAATGACTACTCTGCTAAGCACTTTTGTAATTATTTATAATGATGATATGAGAACATATTTGAGTATCAGTTGTCTTGCAGGGTATAAATTTATGTGTACATACATACATACATACATATACAGATGTATGAATTATTGAAAGCATGTCGTTTCATCATTGAATTTCATAATTTTCATTCTCAAAGCGTTTTCATTTTAAATTTAAATATTTTATTTGTCGTGTCAGTAGCTTCTCCCATCTTAATTAAATTTCTCATACATACATACATATGTATGTATGTATGCGTTTAAATCTTTCATTTACCTCCAAACATATGTCTATACAAATTTTGTTTTTCATATTTATTTATATTTTATTTCATATTTTATGCCTCGTTTCATTTCATTATGATCGCCTCTCTACCCATTTTTTTTTTAATTTTCCTTTTTTTGTAATAATCATCACAAAGTAAGATTTTCACAGATGAACGAATTTTTGTATAAACTGAATATTTAGCGGGCCGTTTTCTGTTTTAGCACGCTTTCTGTTTTCCTCCTAAAAAATTATTTATTTATATTCACATTGTTTGTTTTTTTTACACTAAATACAAAATTCTACAAAACTTACATCATCATCTCGTCAATTGTCGTCATTTGGTTAAGCTTTTAAATTTAGCTAAATGAAACATTTGGAACAAATTTTATTATTTAATTTTCCAACTAAATTATTGCTTGTTTTTCCAATTACGTGAAGGCCGGATATTGTTTATTGAAAGTTATGATTGTTTAAACGTGTATATGTATGTTACATACATTTGAATATACTTTTTTTTTTTGGTTTGGATGTCTTTCTTTGACAAGCATTTCATTTACTTTGTATCGTTGATGGTTTTTTGCCGTTGGAAGCATTGCAAAATTGATTGCTGCTACTATTTTAACATAAGAATTTCGATGCGTGGGACAGAGTGAATGCGACAAACTGTCAATAGCACAACATTTAAAAGCTTAGGATATTTTTTTGGTTGTTGTTAGATGGTCTGTGTTCCTTCCTTACACTTTTTATAATTTCCTTAGTCTTAAGTGTAATACAATTTTTTGGGCCATTTTTTTAAAAAGTTAATTTTACGGGGCCTCAAAGCTAGGTCTATTTTTAAGAAAATTTGGCTTTCTAACCATGAAAAACATTTCCTGGTTTTTTATTCATTAATTATACCAATTTTAACTAGGGGAGTGTGGGGATAGTTGAACCATGAGGATAGGTGAACCACTAGATATATATTTCAAATCCCTAGGACTTTTTGTCTTATAGTATCTACCTACTAAGGTAAGTGCACCTAATTCCGTGGCATTTCGATTTTTTTGTTTCAACAAGAAATTGGGAGTATGATGCATAAAATAAAAAATACTAAAATAAACTTGAAATGTTTAAGAGAAGAAGTTTCAATTCAGATTGTACATATGGTACTTAAATATGTTTAAGTTATTGAGCAGTTGAAAAGTGGTATCTCAGATAATATGCATATCGTATGAAGGTGTGTAAGCAAAATGTTAAGGACTCGTGTATATATTCTTAAGGCCGTGGAATTTAAATCATAAGACTTTTTGGAACTATAATTTGATTTTGGCATTCGATAAACATCTGTTAATTGATTTGTGCATGTAAATATATTTTATTACTTAAAAACAGCTGTTAAATTATGATTACGATTAGTAATCGGTTAGATTATTTTCCAAAAAGAATTGTAATTATTATTTAATTGTGCCTTTAAAATATTGGGAATACGTAATGATTACGATTACAAATAATCAAAAAATAATCATTATTACTCTAGATTACTGAAAAGAATCAAAATAAATAATTGATTATATTCAGGATTCTTTTTGATTATTTTTGATTCTTTTTGATTATTTTCAATCCAAAATACCAAACAACTTTTCTCTTTAAATTTTAAGACATTTTTTTTATTAAATTTTTTTAAATTGTTTTTTGTATAATCTGAGTCTCGGATTCTAAGATATATGCATTTATATGTAAGTATATATGTATATACATATATTATATTATTATAAATATTATATTATAAATTATGATATTTTTGCTATTATTAATAGCAATTCAGCCATTCAATATAATCAGCCCCATCGCGAAAGTTCCCAGTTCTGATCATCAGAATAAGCTTCAATGAGCGTAGCTGATATTTACACCTTTATGAAAACCAACAATGCTGAAGCGAGTAGTGTTAGAATTCAAATTAAAAAAAGCAAAAAGAGAAAAGTTGTTTGTGGTTTTGGATTGAAAAGAATCAAAAAGAATCGCTAAAAAGAATCAATTATTTATTTTGATTATTTTTGATTCTTTTTAATTCTTTTTCAGTAATCTAGAGTAATCCTGAATATTTTTTGATTACTTGTAATCGTAATATTACGTAATCTAGTTGGGACCAAGATAATCGTAATGTAATCAATTATTTCACTCTCAAATACAAAGTAATCAGATTACTAATGATTACGATTAGTCATCAAAACTTAACAGGTTTGCTTAAAAATTGATATTTCTCATTGACGGAATTATTTACATTTTTCGTTTACAATGTATATAATTCCGGCCTATCACGGAATAAGAGTTTTTTAACACTTTTAATTTTTGTTAATTTGATTGATTTTTTTAATAAAACTTTCTCCCACAAAGCCATTTTATCATAAAATAAAACACTAAGGAAATTGTTGAGCAAATTACGTGCTACAGTTTTATTTAGGCAAATTGTTAATTTTTTATTAATATTTTAATATATGTTTTCCGTGGTATACCACGCATTTGCGTTCAAGCAGTAAAAAAAGAAGCACCTAATTTCGTCCCACTTATTTATAAGAGCCAATTTTTAAAACTGCTATTGAAAAAGTAGTTACTTTAGCAATTTTCTTTCAAAATTGCGTTCCACAGAGTATAGTGTTATTTTGCAGCAAAAATGTTAAAAAATAGTTTTACGAGATCCGATGATTCAGATGTCCTGAAAAAAATTGTGGCCACCAGTGTTAATGAAAAGCCGAGGAGTATATGCTTTTAATAAATTCAAATTTTAAATTGTTTATACAAAGTGCATTGGGCTAGCCTAACAATTTTTAATAACAGTGAATTAAAAATTTTTGTAAATAAAACTTGTATTTTGTGCTGAAAAAATAATAAATTTTAAGTTCAAAACATAAGTAAGTTATTCCCTTTGAATAGCGTAAAATCTGTATATATACACATTGCCCGGAATTAGGGACAATTGAAGGTGTTATTAATTATATTAATATAAATTATAATATAATTATATTAATATAATTATAATCGAAATTGATTGATGTAAGGGGTTTATTTTAATTTTTTAATTTTTATATATATAGTATAATTTTGGCGCTTACACTTTATATGTAGCTCAGTGTTTGGCCGAGCTTCTTCTACCATTTGTGGTGTGCGTCTTTATATTCTTCCACCAAATGGAGGGACCTACAATTTTGTGCCGACTCCGAACGGCAAATGTATTTAATGAGAAGCTTTTTCATGGCAGAAATACCCTCGGAGGTTTGCCATTGCCTGCCGAGGGGTGGTCGCTATTAGAAAAAACTTTTTCTATGATTAATATTTTACTTGCCCTGACTAAGATTCGAACCTGGAACTCATCGGCATATCGAGTTATAGCACGCACCGCTATAAACTCGACCACAGCGGCCAATTTTTTAATTTACAACGGATTATTTCAACGTCACACAATTTAGAAGTCACAAAAATCCTTAGTACCAAGGAATTAGGTACACTTACCTTATGTGTTGGTATTTCTGATAATTAAATAACCTTGTACGTATTTGTAGCGATGCGCAGTGGTTGCTGTCACTTGCACGTACAAAATATATATTTAACACTTAAATTGCTCAATTTGGGACTGCTTGATAATTTGGAAAAAATTTGTTTGTTTACCATTCGTGTTTTGCCAATCCTCTTGAAGTCAATATCAATCGTAAGTACATTCATAAGTTGATGTTTCCACGGAAACTTTTTAAGGTTAGAATATTTCGTATCGTTTCAAGTGCACTTGTAATTTTCTCATTGCCTGTGGTGATACAAGAACCAGTTTATAATATAAAAGCAAAGGAACAAAAATATTCCTCAAAAACGTACAAAAAAAGGAGCATGAAAAAAACTAACAAAATCTAAGAAATCTTGGCGATTTTTACATTCTAATATGTGGCATTTCAATGTAACTGATTTCGGTATTAAATAAGATATGTATTGTTGAAAAAAAAACATTTTTTTATATGATTGTATGTTTTTTTCTGTCTTTTTGGATTTTGCAATTCGTTTTACTACTTTAAAATTTAAAACATATAATTGATTTTGAAACGAATTTTCGTTTGAAAAATGCCACTGAAGCTGGCACAACGCGGAAACCGGTTTGTCTTAGAACCCAACTTGACAAGGGATGACAAAAAATCGTTCCACAATCAATAATTTCACACCCTATCGGAAGCAACAACAACAAACGATCAGAATATATAAAATATATCTAGGATTTGTTCAGATTTCAATGACATCATAAGTGTATCAACTATCCCCATAGGGTGGTTCAAGTATCCCCACGGGCAAGCACCAAAAAAATATAAAACTATTATTATTATTATTATTATTCAATATTAGGAAAAATATACAAAGTATTATTAAACCTAATCTTATATAAGAGTACGAGCTACTAAGGCCATCGACTCTGATAATAAAGTTAAGATTATAACTTAAACATATATTGCTATATTTTATTTTGTAAGTTACATTCGGCTAGATAATTATAAACTCTTAAAATATTTGCATATGAAGGTGTTTTCAACAATTCTATAAAAACTATTATATTCCATATCAAATCAATAATAAACTTGCAAAAGAATTATAACGCAACACTCCAAAAATAATAGCAATAAACATAAAAAGTGATTCAACTATCCCCACTCTACCCTAATATATATATTTTTTTCCAATTGTTAAACTTCTGAAATTAAATTCACAATCAGCCAATAAAATAAATATGAAAGACAATTAATGTTCCCAATTTCCATTATCATCTTTATTTTGAGACCCCATCCATCCAGTCGCCTTTATCAATTTCACTACCTACTTGCTACTGTACAATCAATTGATTTTCATACAAGTAAAGGGTGTTTTTTTTTGGACGTGTGGTTTTCAATGAGGAAAAATTTTTTTGGAGTATGTCTTTTTGACAGCTGTTACTTGATTTATACCCAGTTTGGTTTGCCATTTCAAGACGCCTTGGAAGAGTATATTCGACGCGTTATAGCTGACATTCCGCCCCAATTGCTGCAAAAAGTGTTCGAAAATTGGGACTCTCGACTGGAATTTATTCGAGCCAGCCGCGGCAGTCACTTGCCTGAAACTATTTTTAAAACATAATGGCAAACCCCCTATCTTTAAGATAAAGCTTAAATAGTATTAATTTATTAAACCACATGACTAAAAAAAAACCCCTTTACATAAATAGACAATAAATATTTATATGTACGAGTATGTAAATGTACAATAATTAAAAGTCGTATATTTGTATGCGCCTGCGTGCACCAATTTTTATTTTTTTTTTTGACTATTTAAAATTAAGTAATAGCCGAAATCAATTGTCACACTTACTCGTGCGTCGTCCAATGTGGGTTCATTTCAGCTACTTTACTGCCTTTTCTATACATAGAAACAGACATGCAAAACGAACGAGTATTGTGTTTTAAAAAGAAGTAAATAAATCACGCACATTTTTATTGTATTTCGATTGAGTAATCGTAATTGCAAAGCTTTGGAATTTGTCGAAAAAATCATCAATGCCAAGCGATTGTTTGTAAAAAAAAAATGAAAAGGTAAAGAACTGTAAAAGCAAATGTTTTGAAAGCAGAGGACACAGACATGAAATAAAAAGCGCGCAAGCAAACAATACTGAACTAAAAGCGAAAAAAATATGCTAAATAATGTAGGTGATGCGTGGGTGATCGAAGGTCAATTGGGCTCAAAGTAATACTTAAAACGTATGCATACAAATGTGCCATCCTTTTGCGCTATAATAAAAAACCGTTGAATTCAAGAGTTTTTGCGTAATTGGGCGGTGGTAGCACTTCATTGCGGTGGTAGGTCTCAAAAATCGTAGGAATTAAAGAAATCAAAGGTGTAGTATAATATTCCATTGCTAAAACATCGGTAAAAGCTCGCTTGCTAAATTTTGGAACCTCTTTAGCGGCCAGAGTAACTCCAAATTTTTTCTTATACATTAGTAAGTTGTTTAAAAAGCGGCCAAAAATAGAAATCAAAAATACTTACTTAAGGTAATTACGTCTGCGCTAATTCACTTCGAGTGTCGGGTGAATTTGCTTTGACTTTTCAGATGGCCTTTGGCTGGCATTGGTTCATATTTCTATTGCTTCTAAAAAAAAACTGTAGGATTTGAGGCCGCAACGCTATAAGTTTTTCTTAGCCAGAGACTTGGAACTTTCACAATAACTCAATGACAATACACGATGAAAGTTTAATTAATCCGCTAGAGGGCACAAGAGTCGTGATATTTGGAAACCACCAATGCTAATGGTTCAATTTATTTCATATCCGAAGCATAAAGATAAACAATTTTTTTAATTTTAAATAAACCCGCTAGGTGGCGCTGGAGTCGCGATACTTGCAAGCGTCATTATTCGAAATATTTATTGACGATTTGAAATGAAATGTGTACAATTTTCTAAAAACAAACTCTTTAGTATTAATTTAATAAATACTTGAGTAATTTATTGACATACACCCATAACTACGGCTGTCGTTATACTTAGTACATTTCGCTTAAGTGCACAGCTAGTTGAAGTTTCAATTAGCTAATGTTCTTCCTCACCATGTCAGTTAGATATGTCAAAAGAAGAGCTATTTATGAGTTGGTGCTGTCGTACACACATTCTCTACTCACTCAATATATTCGGTTTGTATTTAAGTTGAATGTTTATTTTAGCCATAAAGCGCACACAATTTTAGGTCAACTAAACAATTCCAAATATTAAACAAAACTATCGCCATCATCATTGTTAGTTAACATTAACTGCGCTAATCCAGTGCCTATCGCCTTATCGCCCACGAACAGACCAGAGCAAACCAGACCAGGCCAACAACTACATATCAGCAGCATCAGGGTCCAAATACGAGTATACGGAAACACGCAAGCCAAACTAAATTTGAACACATGCGAACAATAAAAATTGCTTGCTAATTTTGCTGATGCGCAGAAAACCATAGCGAGCGCAACGTTTTGGGGACGACGACATTTACGACCGACTGTGCGTTGATTGGCGGTCCATTAGATACACATTTACATATTTATGTATGCTATTTATGCGCAGAAATCAATGTTTGTATTTGTTTGCAGGCGGCAAGCTTTGTTGCTGATCACCATAAAAATGGGGAAATTGAAGAGACAAGCGAAAGAGCAACGAGAAAAAAAACACGAAATATTAACAAAGTAAATTCGACTACAGATGAATGGCTGGAATGGCATGCCAATGAAATCGCGTTGGCTGGCGCAAAGAGGAAGAGGTGGTAGGTAGTTGAGGGGAGGGCGAGGTTAGATAGTGAAAATAAAAAACAAAACTAGCTGACTATGAAAATTGAGAAATACGAAATATGTATGCTGAAAAAAATTTATGGAAATTTTTCTATAAAAACTGTAAGAAATATATTGAAAAGTTTGAGGCAAAAAAAAGCGCTATGGCAGAAAATAGGAAATTAGCAACAAAAACTTGCGTAAAGCCACCTATATCGCATCTTCAGCGTTAGTAATAGTTGTAGCGAATGCACACATACATACATACATGCATACATACTATGTACATACAAGTAATTATTTTAGAGTTTGCTAGACTCAGACGTTTCACTTCGTGCCGCACTGTGAGCAATTGATGCCAATAATTATTTAAAAAAAAAAAAGTTGCTTTATTTTACTGATGTTCGAAAAGCTTTTTAGTGACGACCTGAACTTACAAGGATTGTAGAGCCAAATAAGAAGAAGAATGTTGAAAATGCAGCCCAGAAAAATGTATGCCGGCGAAGCTTTAGCCAACTATCGGTAAAATTTTTAATTTTAATATGCTTTCTGTTATTAATTAAAATTTGTACCGCATCGTCTTGGTTATTTTGTTCAGTAATGTTTGTCCACCAAAGTCTATATGATTTTCGCCTATTTTTGAACACTGTGCAGCCCTGTGAAGTTGACACCACCTTATGCAAATTTTTTAGAAAATTATATGTATATCGTTCGTTTGTCCATCGTTTGTCCACATTTCTCCAGCAAAAATTTTCGTTTGTCCACCCTTTGCTTAAAAGTTATTTTAAAAAAATATTTTTTTTGTGAAGTTGTCACCACCTTCTTCGAATTTTAGAAAAACATATATATCGTTCGTTTGTCCATCGTTTGTCCACCCTTTGTTTAAAAGTTATTTAAAAAAACTTTTTTTTTGTGAATTCGAATTTTAGAAAAAAATATACATATATCGTTCTTTTGTCCAGCAAAAATTTTCGTTTGTCCTCCCTTTGATCAAAAGTTATTTAAAAAACAAATCTTTATGAAAAAAACCCAAAAGTGAAAAATTAAATTTTTTTTTAAGCTAAATCGTATGTCCATCGTTTGTCCACGTTTGTCCACCCTTTGTTCAAAAGTTATTTAAAAAACAAATTTTTATGAAAAAAACCCAAAAGTGAAAAATTAAACTTTTTTCAAGCTAAATCGTTTGTCCAGAAAAAAGTTTAATTTTTCACTTTTGGGTTTTATTCATAAAAATTGGTTTTTAAATAAAATTTGAAAAAGTGGTGGACAAACGAAAATTTTTGCTGGACAAACGTGGACAAACGAACGATACATAATTTTTTTTTAATTCGCATAAGGTGGTGTCAACTTCACAGGGCTACACTGTGCACTGCGCGCCGCCAATAGTAGTTTTGTGTGCATTTGTCGGCGTCTTCCAGTGATGTACTAATTTTTTTTCTTCTCCACTTCACGGCCGCGCGACTGCACTCAGTCCATCTCAAGCCGCAGTCACCAGCCGTCAGCTTAGTGTTTGTGCAGTTGATAAACTTTGCCATTGTCGAACAAGCACAGCATAGGTACACAACAAAAAAAAGCAAACCAACGCGCAAATGACTCATGGGAAAAACACTTGCGTACTAAATAGTATGTCGTATATATAGGGTTTTCCAATAGGGATGATATGTTTACTAAGTGTCGTTTCGGTCATTTTTAATATGTCATGATCTGTAATTTTTTTTTCATTGAATTCAGTAATGTTTACAATTTCATAATGGAAAAATATACGCAGGATCAACGTTTACAAATTATTCAATTTTATTATCAACATAATCGTTCTCCAATTGCAACTTTTTTAAGAAAATCATCTTCTCCGATAAGGCTCACTTTCATCGAAGTGAGTGGTGCGGTCGATTTGGGTGCGAAGAAAATCCAAAAAATAATTCATGAACAACCATTACATTCACCTAAATTGACAGTTTGGTATGGTTATTGGTCTGGTGGAATTATCGGTCCATACTTCTTCCGAAATGAAGCTTGTGACACCGTTACTGTCAATGGAGAGCGGTATAGATCGATGATAACCAACTTGTTATGGCCGCAATTGGAAGAAGTTGATTTTGACAACATTTGGTTCCAACAAGACGGGGCTACGTGCAACAACCAAATTATTGCGAGAAAAGTTTGGAGATTCGATTATTACAAGAAATTGTGACATTGAATGGCCTCCAAGAAGTTGTGATTTAACACCATTAGACTACATCTTGTGCGGGTTATTTGAAGTCATTGGTCTTTAGCAATAAACTAGACTCTCTTCAAGCTTTATAAGTCAATATTGAACGTGCTATTCATGGCATACGTTCCTGCATTCGTGGAGGCCATTTGAATGATGTTATATTCAAAACTTAATTGTATCGATTGTACTTTACATTAAATAAAACATTTGAATTTCCTTCACAATTTTTTTAAAGAAATCATAACACTTTAATGGGAAAACCCTTTATAAGTACAGTATAAATACACGAACAGAAATAAATAAATATGAATGACGACGTTTGGTAGTCCAAAGAGTTCTGCAGCAGGTAGTATGTAGTTAGACGCTCAGCGATTTGCCGTGGCACACTAATGGGCGCGTGTACGTCAAGTAGCAGCTACTGGCCGCATACATACATACATACATACATACATATGTACATACGTATTTATGTAGATGCTCGTGACCAGATGGGTTGGCCGGCTTATTTTGCCAGCAATGGCATTAGTTAATTGTATTAATTTCTAATTGTCGACATAGCCTTTTGCGTTTTTCTTTGACGCGTCTAAATAACAACAACACCTCTCTGCGCTCACACTACGAGTATGTCTGTCGACGCCTAGCGCTTCTTTCCACCAATCATCCGCTTCGCCTATTTTCTTTCCTCGTACTACACTCTTGATTTGTTTTCAATTTACATTTATAAGTAATTGCTTGATTATTGTTGCTGCTGGTGGAAAATTTTTATCTACATACATATCGAGCGTTGCACATTTTACACTTTTTTTTTTTTTTTGTTGCAAATTTGAATTATTCAATGAATTAATACGAATGCACCTGTGTGTGTGCGAGTTTGTGCTTGTATGAATGATAGAATCCATTATAGTTGATGAGTCGATGTCGCATGACTGAAACGCGCTGTTGATAGTAGTGAATTAAAACAAAAAAAGTAAAAAAAAAATTTACTTAAAAAGAGAAATTAAGTCCAGTGTGTCATCTGCTACCGACTGCCAGTTGGGAGATGCATAGATAATAGTCACATGAAGTTCGCCTCGTAAGCTGCGGAGCTCATTTAATTAAAAGTGTGCTATTGAAATAGACACTGGTTAAGCTTTTTTTTGAATACTTCTATTGCCTTCTATTTAAATATAAATTATGTATGCCCAGTTTCCCAAAACAATTTTATATTTATCAGATTTTTAAAATTTAAACATAGTTTTCTCTCTTATTTTATTAAGGGCATTTAAGGTATTAGTAGGAACAGTTTCTGTAACATCATATGATGATATCACATTGCATCTAATATTTTCCTACTAAATATCTCAAAATTTTGACGTGATAGAACTTTTCTGAGAACGTGGCTGAAAATATTGTTTCCATATTCGGCCGCAAAGCTGTGATATTTAAATTTTTTTAAATCTAGCCACGATGTTTATTTTCATAATATAATTTTTCTTGATAAAATTTGATTTTACTTAATTTTTCATGGTATTTTTTTCTTGATTTTTATTTATTCGGCCGCAAAGCAGTGATATTTAAAAAATTTTAAATTTAGCCGCGATGTTTATTTTTCAATATTTAATTTTTCTTGATAAAATACGATTTTACTTAATTTTTCATAATATTTTTTTTTGATTTTTATTTATTCGGCCGCAAAGCTGTGATATTTCAAAATTTTAAAATTTAGCCACGATTTTTATTTTTCAATATTTATTTTTTCTTGATAAAATTTGATTTTTCATAATATTTTTTTCTTGATTTTTATTTATTCGGCCGCAAAGCTGTGATATTTCAAAATTTTAAAATTTAGCCACGATTTTTATTTTTCAATATTTATTATTTCTTGATAAAATTAGATTTTACTTAATTTTTCATGATATTTTTTTCTTGATTTTTATTTATTCGGCCGCAAAGCTGTGATATTTCAAAATTTTAAAATTTAGCCACGATTTTTATTTTTCAATATTTATTTTTTCTTGATAAAATTAGATTTTACTTAATTTTTCATTATATTTTTTTCTTGATTTTTATTTATTCGGCCGCAAAGCTGTGATATTTTAAAAGTTAGCTACGATTTTTATTTTTCAATGTTAAATTTTTCTTGATAAAATATGATTTTACTTAGTTTTTCATAGTATTTTTTTCTTGATTTTTATTTATTCGGCCGCAAAGCTGTGATATTTCAAAATTTTTAAATTTAGCCACGATTTTTATTTTTCAATATAAAATTTTTCTTGATAAAATTTGATTTTTCATAATATTTTTTTCTTGATTTTTATTTATTCGGCCGCAAAGCTGTGATATTTTAAAATTTAGCGACGATTTTTATTTTTCAATATTTATTTTTTCTTGATAAAATTTGATTTTTCATAATATTTTTTTCTTGATTTTTATTTATTCGGCCGCAAAGCTGATATATTTCAAAATTTAGCCACTTATTTTATTTTTTAATATTTATTTTTTCTTGATAAATGTAGACTTTACTTAATTTTTCATGATATTTTTTTCTTGATTTTTCTTTATTCGGCCGCAAAGCTGTGATATTTCTAAATTTTAAAATTTAGCCACAATTTTTATTTTTCAATATTTAATTTTTCTTGATAAAATTTGATTTTACTTAATTTTTCATAAAATTTTTTCTTGATTTTTATTTATTCGGCCGCAAAGCTGTGATATTTCAAAATTTTAAAATTTAGCCACGATTTTTATTTTTCAATATTTATTTTTTCTTGATAAAATTTGATTTTTTATAATATTTTTTTCTTGATTTTTATTTATTCGGCCGCAAAGCTGTGATATTTCAAAATTTTAAAATTTAGCCACAATTTTTATTTTTCAATATTTAATTTTTCTTGATAAAATTTGATTTTACTTAATTTTTCATAATATTTTTTCTTGATTTTTATTTATTCGGCCGCAAAGCTGTGATATTTCAAAATTTTAAAATTTAGCCACGATTTTTATTTTTCAATATTTATTTTTTCTTGATAAAATTAGATTTTACTTAATTTTTCATAATATTTTTTTCTTGATTTTTATTTATTCGGCCGCAAGGCTGTGATATTTCAAAATTTTTAAATTTAGCCACGATTTTTATTTTTCAATACATATTTAATTTTTCTTGATAAAATATGATTTTACTTAATTTTTCATAATATTTTTTTCTTGATTTTTATTTATTCGGCCGCAAAGCTGTGATATTTCAAAATTTTAAAAATTAGCCACGATTTTTATTTTTCAATATTTAGTTTTTATTGCTAAAATCTGATTTTACTTAATTTTTCATAATATTTTTTTCTTGATTTTTATTTATTCGGCCGCAAAGCTGTTATATTTCAAGATTTTAAAATTTAGCCACGATTTTTATTTTTCATAATATTTTTTTCTTGATTTTTATTTATTCGGCCGCAAAGCTGTGATATTTCAAAACTTTTAAATTTAGCCACGATTTTTATTTTTCAATATTTATTTTTTCTTGATAGAATTAGATTTTACTTAATTTTTCATGATATTTTTTTCTTGATTTTTCTTTATTCGGCCGCAAAGCTGTGATATTTTAAAATTTAGCCACGATTTTTATTTTTCAATATTAAATTTTTACTTAATTTTTTATAATATTTTTTTCGTGATTTTTATTTATGTATTTTTTTTCTAAATCTATATGCGGGGCTTCGAACCAAGCTGTCTTATGACCTGTGGTCGTGTGCTCAGCAAATGTTCAAATGTGTCCACTTCAACGCTTTCCTCAGCTAGATTTTAATACTCAGGCATTTCTCTGCTTGCTAGTTGCAGCATATCGCTATGCCCTTTTTTATTATACGAAAAAAAAAGCTGACTCCAAAAAGTATTTCTATTGGGAATTTATTTAAACTTTTTGTCGATATTACAGCTTCTAAAAATAAAGCGCTTTGTTCATGAGGCTATTGAAACATAAATTAAAAATAAAAGATTTATTTGTAATAAATTCTCATATGTATTTAAGTTACTTCTCTAGAAAATTAATTAAAACCGACTGACTCAACTGCTGACTTCAGTGGATTTTTAATTATAAAACGTAATACGCTGCAAGTAACACTAATTCTATTCGGTTTCTAATTATTCACAGCAGTTAATTAAATTTTTTTCTTACCTTGTACATCTTAAAGCTTAAGTCTAAATTCAATTTTCCACCTGATGCAGCAAAACTTTGCAATAAAATTGTAAGTAACACTTTAACACTTAACTTTGACCTTCGCCGCTTTGTTTATCTCGCTTTTGTTTTTCTTTCTTTGTTTTTTTCGGTTTTTTTTTTTCTTAGGCGCTTTTATGAATTACACTTCATTTACGCTTACGTCCATTAAAACTCCCTGAAATGGGAATTTTTATGTTTCATCTGCCCCGCGTTTTTTTTGTTCACTATGTAATGTAGCTAGTGCAGCAACAACAAAAACAAAACAAATTGCTTATGTACATGTACATATACATAAACGAACACACACATATTTAGTAAACAGTTGTGAAGTAATTTCTTTGTGCAAAATGATAAATAAGAAGATTGTTGGATGAGTTGCGTTGAATCGGGCGGCGGGCGGTATTACCGTTGAGGTGAGTTAGTGGGTGCCGCTGTGTGGTAGCTTACCGCACCCACATCACTGCTGTGTATATATGTTTGTAACTATAGACTTACATAAACAAATAGTATATAAACACACACACACACACACACACAGGTACGCACTCAACGCAGAAATATCGATTACATCTCTATGCTTGGGTTAACGCACGTGTCATGAAGAGTTTAGTTTTCCAGTTGTAGTGACTTACCGCTTTTTCATTTGTTTATTTAACTCGGAGAATCAAATTTCTCGCGAACAAATGTATCATATAATAGTTGCCTTAGCTCTGATGCTCACACGCGAGTTAAAAAAAAAAATCGTTATCTATTGTCGACTGCTACTTAAAAAAAAATCGGGAAAATCACCATTCCCAGTCTTCATGAAAAGACGGCTTTGCCTTGGAGGAATCGACGGAGTGACGATTTCATCGCACCGAAAATATTTTGTCGTATAAAATTTTCAACATTTTCCATACACTCATTAAGTTTGATTTGAAATGAATTTAAGTACTTTGATTTTATATCGTTGGATAAGCTATGATCCGATGTCTTGATATTTGATGTGACATAGTAGTCCAATGTTATGCGTTGTGGTGATTTGATGTAAACTGATTTTAATAGTTTTAAAGTTGAGTTATTTCAATCAGTTTTGATTTAATTTAATTTGAAGTGTTTTCATATTGTTTGATGTGATTCTTCTTCTGATAAAGAAAGTATGGCACTACAAGCGTGTGTCGGTTTTGGTTCGAGACCAAAGAACTTCACCAGTTCCCTGTCTACTTTGCTAGGTTATGCCAATTACTCATACCAAATGAGGACAGGTCCTTCATGGGCTACGTGCCGTGTCGAATATTCTTTTTTTTTACCAAAGCATCATCATCCATTGATGAATTGATTTCATTTGATTTAAAGTGAAGTGTTTTAATTTGATATTATTTGTTTTTAATATGTTTAAATTTAATTTTAACTGATATCAAATAATTTGCAGTAATTTGATCGAATTTGGCTAGAAGAAATTATTTAAGTTGATTAAATTTAATTTAAACTAATCAGAACTGATTTAATATTATATCATGATGAGACTGAATCATTTGTATTTTATTACTTTATATTTGATTTGAAATGAAATGGTGTGCTCAGTTTTAGTGAATAGTGACTTGATGCGTTGTGGTGCGATGTGATTTTACATTTTACTAAAATTAATTTGAAGTGTCTTTATTTGATTTGGCTTGCTGTGATTTGAAGTGGTGTTCTGAGCTGATTTGATTTGGTGTGATGTTTCGATAAATTTTATTTGTAGAGGTACATACATATGTATGTATGTATGTATGTATGTAGAAGAATCGAGATCGAATGATATTATTTTTTTTTTAATTAATTCAGTGTGAAGCGTGACGTGAGTTTGATGCAATTTGATTTGCATTGTGTGATCTGCATTTTTTAGTTTTAAAATTTCATTTGATTTTGTTGGTTTCATTTTTGATTTTTTTTTATACATATATGTACATACTTATTATTTAAAGTGATTTTGAGGTTATTTGCTATTCTACATACATATGTACATATGTATTAATGAAAATAACATCTTAGCGAACTGATTTTCCTGCGTCATATTTCATTTCACATTTTACTATACAGTTGGTAAATAAATTTAAACTAAAAAAAATGTGTTTCGTGCACTATTTCTCTCAAATAATTTCCATTAGTTTTGTTAAAAAATTAACTCACGTCGTGCGAATTGCAAAAATCTTAAAAATATTTATTTTTCCACGGCGTTAAGTTTAAATGTAAATTACATGTATTGCATTTGTACGAGTACATAAAAACATACGTGCAAACATATTCGCATAGTTGCACGCTCGCATGCACCCGTGTGTAGAACACGTACGTACGTGCAGACATACATACATACATACATACTGTATGTACACGTAGTTAACGAGTATTTACTTTCTTCCGTCGTAAATTAATTGTTGAATTCCATTTATCTTGTTTACACAATTTTCTTTATTTTTTTTTATTTTACTTTTTTTTTGCTTTGCATTTTGTCAGCTGCACTAGCGTTCACTCGCTCGCTCGCTCGTGCAGTTAGAATTAACAATTTATTGATGTTATTTATATTTCGCCGTTGGAATTTTCGAGATTAACTGCGACTGACAAAGATCGTGTCAACAAATGATATTATATTTTTCTTTTCCAGCCGAAGTATTGACATTTTTTCATGCACAATTGACATATTTATTTGTGCATATCTACATACATACATACATACTCGCATATGTTTTATAGGTTATATGTATGTACATACATATGTAAGTGTGGTGTCATAACTATGTACATAGAAGCACGTCGCTTAAAGTTTACAAAAAACTTTAAAATGCTTGAGAAATTGCGCTGTTAAATTAAATATAATTAAGTTTTTTTTTGTTTGGTTTCTGCTTGCAATTTTTTTTTCTTCTCATTATTGCGTCTTCATATTTCTGGAGAAAGAAAACTGCTAAAAAAAATTTTTTTTTAATTTCTTTGGTACAATATAATTCACCACTATTAATAATATTAATTTCAAAATTTTAAATTTTTTCTATTTTCATTTATTTAACAAGTCTTTTATAGTTGATATTTGCTAATTTTAGTTCATTAATTCTTGAATTTTTTTCGCAATTTGTTTCCGCGCTGAAAATTATAGATAAATGACTTTTTGTCAACAAATTCTTGCATATTTTGTGTCACCTCTACGTCACTTGGCAACTGCTTTGTACTTGCTCGCGCCTCAATGCAATTGGGTCAGCGCAGCTGCCGGTGGCGGATATTCGACACTTAATGCCTTCGTAAATACACATTCTAGCTTGCTTATGCACATTATTTCATGCAACCATAGTACATGTAGATTTTTAATTTAATCATTTTTTGACAGCACTTTTGTATTTACTGTAACATTTTTTACTACGCCAATTCTGCAGCATCACAAAAAAGTCTCATTTCAATTAAAATTTCATGAAAAATACTTATGCATTTGTATGAGTCGAATTCATTAATAAAATTTGTCAGATTACAACAGAATAAAAAAAAAATACTCGTATGTATGAGAAATAAAAAAAAAATACATATGTAGATAAAACCGAAGCGGCGCAGCAAAAAGGATTTGTTATGCAAATTATTATTGAATCGTTAAAACGAATGACAAATGCTTTATATGAAGCGAACCATGACAAAAGTTCGTATGTGTGCCATGCTGACCCTCTTAATGAATTATAATAAAAAAAATCGAAGTTTGCTTAAATAGCAATTGCATATACATATGTACATACATATGTATGTATGTACATAGTAGTATATCACGCACTGATCAAGAAAAAAAAACTCTTATCTGTAGTTATCCAAATTACAATCATTTAAAAAATTTTTTAATTATATTTTAAAATTTCTTTGCCTTTATTAATTATAAATTATTTACTTGCAGATTTTAAACATGGAAGACGATTCAAATTGGTATCGTGCCGAATTAGACAGTAAAGAGGGTCTCATACCCAGCAACTATATAGAAATGAAAAATCATGAGTGAGTGTGAAAAAATGCCTAAAATCAAATTTCATCATTAAATTTTCTTCCTTCCACTTTCACACGCAGCTGGTACTATGGTCGCATTACACGCGCCGATGCTGAAAAATTACTCTCAAATAAACACGAAGGTGCATTCTTAATTCGCATCAGTGAATCCAGTCCTGGCGATTTCTCCTTATCAGTCAAGTAAGTCGCAATATTTTCCAAAGCCTTTTCATTCTTTTTGATTTTTTTCTCTTTTTTGCAGATGCCCCGATGGTGTGCAACATTTCAAAGTTTTACGCGACGCACAGGGTAAATTCTTCCTTTGGGTAGTTAAATTCAACTCACTCAACGAGCTGGTGGAATATCATCGAACCGCAAGCGTATCAAGATCACAAGATGTTAAATTAAGAGATATGATACATGAAGAGGTGAGTGACATAAAAGCCATAAACACCTTATAATAAGAGGACAAATGTGAGGAAAAATTAAAAAAAAAAAAAGTTGTAGTAGATTTGTACTGGCATCTTGTGCCTTATTTCTATCATTTTCGGTTGCATTTATCGAATGTGTTCATCCTCGTTCAATTTCGTTAACGGATGTTGTAGCAGTTTTTGTGGAAGCAATACTTGCTGCACCTTCGGCTGTTGAGTATATTTCATGCATGTTAACGGCTGACGTTCCATAGACACATTTTTTCCCAAATTTGTATTTAAAAATATATTTCTGATCGGCGAACTCGCTACTAAAGCATGGAGTCTCAGCACGAAATGACTGATTCTTCATTGATATTTTCTTAAGAAGGAATTTCATATGTCTCTAAAAATAACTCCAACAATTGATGCATTTCAACGAAGTTTATTTACCTTAAATACCTTTTGAACGATCGTCCCATTCATGCCTTTCAGTTATAACGCTGCTGGCTGCCATTAATCTCAATATAAATCTTTTCCTTATACTTGTTCTTAATTTTCGACCAAAAAATTGTTTTTTTTTTAAATCGCACTTTGGCATCATCTGGCAAGTATATTTAAAAACAATAGGTTTTCTTCCCGTTCAGTCAATAATTGTTTAGAATACGAACCAAAACAGTTCAAATACGAATTTAACGACTGTTGTGACACTTATCGGATGAATTCATCATTCATATTGCATACTAGGATACACGTTAAAGATATACCAAAAGTTTCTAGAATCTAGCTTAACGGGAAGTAGGTTTAAAATGGATAGCGCCATTTGTCCTAAACATTTAAAACAAAAAATAGGTTAATTAAGAACATTTCTTTTAGTAAATATGTAACTAAATTTTTACATAAAATCGCAGTTATAGATTTTGGGTAAAGTACTACACCGTATTCTCCCTTTTCTTGTCGTTGGTAGTGTCAATTTTCCATAATGCCATTTTTAATACCCAAGTTCCTTTTCGCTAAAAGAAGTAATATATAAATTGTTTATTTAAAATAGAATTAGAAAAAGAGGGTTTCATCACCCAAGATTTGATTTATTTTTATTAAAGAGACTAGACTATTTTTATATTAAACTGGTTTGTTACTTTATTGACATATACTATATTGTAAATCAGCAAATTGAAACGAAATGGAATTTAACAATCTCCACTTTACAGATGCTCGTTCAAGCATTATACGATTTTGTGCCACAAGAATCCGGTGAATTGGACTTTAGACGCGGCGATGTTATCACCGTCACAGATCGATCTGATGAGAATTGGTGGAATGGTGAGATCGGTAATCGAAAAGGCATCTTCCCAGCAACCTATGTTACGCCATACCACTCATAATAGAATAGAACGTCGTATAAGTAATGAAAGTAAAATAAAAAATACAACCACTACAACAACAAAACACTGCACACACAGAACTAACTGAAGGAACACACAAAACAATACTGGCAAAACGAACCACCAACAAATAGCAACAAACACTTTCCGCCATTATTTTTCACACATCACACACACCCAAATACATACATACATATGTATGTACATCCATAGCTATAGCAACAATCAGTAATGTAATCACAATAATAACAAGCAAACAAGAAGAGGAAAAAAAAACAGAAAAACAAGTGACACTGCAATAACACTCGAAATTTAGAGTATTTAGTATATCGTAATTTGCGCAAGCTAGCAATAGCAGTAGGGGAATGTATGTTTATATTTTTTTTTTTTATAAACTTTCAACAAACATTCACCATACTAGCATTAATGGTGTGTTGGTATCAATCAGCCAATCAATTTATACACATAAATACATATATACATACATACATACATATATACATACATAGGTACTATTAAGTGCGAAACATCACAGCTTCATTTATTATGTTCTTTAAAAACAAAAATACTGGCGCATTTACAGAACATAATTGGCTAGCAATTATAACAACGCACGATATGCTTGAAAGTCGTATTTGAGGTTAGAAAGGCTGTTTAATTTGAAAAATATACATACATACATACATATGTACATGACCTTATTGCGGTGAATTTTCGTTACCCTGCAGGTTTACACTTAGCGAAGTAAATATTTTTTGCAGTTTTTAAAGCTAAACTTTTTTTATATTTTGCACAAAAAATGTATGAAAAATTATCGGTCGCAGCAATGCCATCGCTTTAAACGTAGCTTAAAAAGATTTTCAAGTTGTAAACTCAAATACGTAACTTTTTTTTATACAGTATCAACAAAAAAAAAAAACGAACACAAATATGCCCAGAGAACTCCAATTGCAACAAAAACATACATTTAAAACTATTAAAATATACCTTGGATATGCATTTTTAAGTAACTTATGTTAAAGGTTTGTAAGAAGCAATTCTGGATTTTTTTCGAAAACAACAGCTAAAAAGCCTGCAATACAAAATAAAACAAATAAGTTGAAGCACGTTTTCGTGATAGTTATTTTTTTAGTTTTTGATTCAAGTTCTTTCATTTAAAAAAAAAAAATTTATTAATTTTGACGTATTAAATTAAATTTAAACTGAGCAGCTTTTGAAACAAAATTTTACTTTAAGCGTTTAATTCAAGCACTTAATTTGCAAATTTTTAAATTCTTATTACACAACTAAATTGGCTTTAATTTTGTTGTTATTATTATAATTGCATCTTATTTCTCTTACTTGTTTGTATTTCGTGTGCTGTATTTGATGCCTTGTATCGTATTAGCGCTTGCAAAGTATTTATTCGTCTAAATATATGTCATGTTTTACATTTATATTTTTTTATGGATTTATTTTAAAATTTTTGTGAACGAACCGATACAAAAGCATAAAGATTTGATCGTAAAACGTAAAAACACAAATTAAATGAAAAAATGTGCTAAAATTTGTGAAACAATTATAAAAAAAACAACAAAAATATATACATAGATACAAAAATTAACGGATATTAATTTTATTAGTTTATTGTCATATAAATACATACATACATACATACATAAAAAAAAAACGTAAATATCTATTTAAAAAAGTTTATGCATTAAAAGGAAGAAAGTGTGAAAATAAAATATGTAAATTAAGCATGCACAAAATTATTTTGAGTTCATATTTTGCGCCAACAATAGACACGTAAAACTTTACATATGTAGTATATGAACAGCAGCAGAACGCTTAAGAAATGTTTTATTTTTTTTTTTGCTGTAATATGTACTACAAAAATACTGAAGTGAAAAAATGTGCAATCAATTTTATAAAAGAAAAAAATTTCAACGAAAAAGTAATAATTTGTATCTAAATCCAATAAGCAAAAATTGCACAACCAGCTTCACTCAAATAATCATATGTACATATGCACATGCATACAAGGTTCTTGCAGTTATAAATACATACATACATACATATAATTGCCATAAATAAAAAAAAAATTATTTTTTAATATTAAATAAAAATGCATGAAAGCAAGCTGCTTATTTTAACGTTTAGTATCTTTAAAAAGCTGATTGTTCCATTTTATTTTTGCAAGCTGTGGTGCATTAAAAAGAAAGGCTAAGTGCTGGTTTACAAAGTGCATCTTTTAAGTAAAAACATTTTGTTATGTTTTTTTTTTAATTTAATTTCGAAGCCCGATTCTCAATGTTCCCTGTTTTACCTTAAGTTTGGATGCGTACATGGTGCGCGTACATTTGTACATACAATAAGGTTGTTCACGCCAACCAGGTCATGTTGTTATTGTTGTTGTAGCAGCATAAAACGTGCTGAAGTGACAGTCCTTGACCGGACAAAAATCCGGGCCGTTCCGTAATCGTAGACCCCACGACTTTCGTGGTCATCTGCTTATTTGGTTATGTTATTAAAATTTTTTTTCAATTTCCAAAAGTACACCACGTTATAAAATAACCCGTTAACTTCGTTGACATGAACAGCTTTAATTTGTACATAAATTCTAATAAAATATATTTTTTTACAAGAATTTCCAAAAATTAAACCCCGCAATAAATTTAATTCGCAATAAATCGTGCAAACTTAAATTTTTTCGTAAGCAAAGAAAGAGTTTAATTTAACCCTGCTATAGTAAAAAGTTTAAAGCGCTAAAGAGTAAAAAAGAAAACAACAGTTTACTTACTTAAAAGAGAAAATATCGTAAAATCAACATTACTTAAATGGAGAATTAATGCATAAATATATTTGAAATGGCACAGTTGTTAAGCAGTTTATGAGCACAATCGTATTCATTATAAACGCATATGTTTGTATGTATGCATATTATTTAATTATGTAATTTGTAGAACTTTTTTTTACTCTTTAATAATACAAGTAATAAAAATTAAACAGATGAGTGCGTATTTTTTAAACTTTTTTTGTAATAACTAAGCAAACGATGATAATGATAATTTGCATAAATTATATTACATACATTTATATTATACAACATATTGTACGTTTATATGCCTTGATATAAAATATGAATATGAAATAAAAATTTGAAAATAATAGTAATAATAATGATAGTAATAAAAGTCTTTTTTTGCAAAATAAATAAGTATTCAGTATTTAAGAAAATTATAATTAAGTTTTTTTTTTTTAAATCACTAATCCAGGTACATGTAGATATAGTTTTAAACAAAGATTATATTTTTGTGCTTGATTTTTAAAGAGGCCACTTCATGGTTGGGAAACTGGAATTTTTTTATTCGATTTTTTTCTTACGCGTTGGAGTTTTGAAAGTCAAATTATTTCACTTTGTTAGGCTGTCATTGAAATTTTATGAACTATTTAGACAGTTTATTCAAAAATAGCAAGAAACCAAGTACATTTTTGCTTTAGTATTACTCCCACCAAATTAAACGCCTGTGAAACCGTTATCTCTAGATTGCAAATACCTAATACTATGTTTCAATGATTCGCTCTCTCGTTCGTAATTGGCACCTCAATCACGAACCGAATCAATATGATTTCCCATACAAAATTTTGTGAGCGGGTCACTTCATTTGTAGTTGATTCAATCTAAATCACTATGCCAATCACGAAAAAATCGATGTCGTCTCTAATTTTATTCGGAAACAATTAATATTAAAATGGACTCGAAACATTCAGTTTGTGAAGAAAACAATTATGTCGAAAAAGTTGTAGGCTACAACTGTAGTGAGTGAATAGTCAAAATATGTATTTCAGTATTACAACAGAAACAGAACTGCCAAACGAATCACGCATGTGTCGTAAAAACGGTGTGATTTGCTATTCGTAATACAAATAGCGAAGTATGTGATTCACTTTACGTGGAAACACCGTATAACAAAGTTTCTTGTGTTTGCGCAAACTTTCAAAACATGCAACTCTGGGTCTTACTAGCTGTCATTCCAATTGGACTGTACGCATGCAAACATAAATTTTGACTTACACGTACACGAGCTCCCGCAAATTTTCCACACATATGTAATTTCAATGACATTTCTGTTGGCCATCTATCGCTCAGCCGTTTTCCGTTCTTTTGCACAAATCTAGCATAGTGAATTTTCATCTGATCGCTCCGTGCAAACTTGTGTAAGAAAATTGTTCTGTAGACAAGAAGTTGGAATTTTCATACAGCAGCACTCCAAATCAACATTGACGTAAATTATTTTGATCTAAAAAATGTGTGAAAGAAAAGATAGGCGAGCAGAAAAATTATAAAAAGTGAGGCGCGTACGTGTGTTCGTGTGCGCGCAAATCTGAGTAAGTGCTTGTTTTTCTAGCAGCAGGATTGGTAAAAATACTCTGCCTCTTAATTTTTGACTTCAATAGTCAAACCGTGAATTTTTTATGCAAGGTAAACCCAAGAGTAGTGCAAATAAAATTTACGACCAATAAAGTGATACAATTTTCGATTTTCATACGCACTTAAAGCGTACATACTATGTGATTGAATTGTGCCGATTGGTGTAAATTTAAGAAAACGATTTTTTATCAAAGAAAATTTGAAGCGAAGAGTGCCACCTACCTCCACTGCAACAAAGAGTTTCTGAGTGCATCAATATGCCATCAATTACCTACAAGGAGCGAGTACTCAGTGTTCAACAGTTGAAAAAGCTGTCGGAACACAAATACTCTTGCAGTAGCAGCAGTCTGTTGGATCCATGGCTACAGCCTTGGTGGAATTGGCTCGTCTCAAAGACGCCACTATGGCTGGCGCCCAATCTCATAACAATTATTGGACTGATTGTCAACATCGTGACAACTTTAATATTAGTATCGTAAGTATATAAAAAATCTTTATAAATATTTTATATATTTTGTATTCACATACGTATATACAAACATACATACATTCTTACATATATGTACATATCTTCTGTCAACCCAATTTAATCCCTAGCTTATCTTGGCACTTGTCGCAAATTCTGTACTGCGCAAATATTTCGTACTTTGACGACCAATCTATAGTCCAATTGGAAAATCGTGTTGTTAGTAGAGTGCTGCTTTTTCTGTGACTTATATACATACATATGTAGGTACTTCGTTTGTGAATTTTAATTTCTATAAGTTTTATTTCCTAAGGGGTTTTTTTATATATATAAGAGTGGAAATATTTAATGTAAATTTACACCTTGTTCGTTGACGCATTACTGCAAAGAAAAGTCTCGTTTATCTCTTTAAGAATTTAAGAGGCACTTCCTGTGCAGTAATGCAGCTGTGATGCATTTAAGAACAACCCTTCGTACTTTCATGGCACTTCCATTAGATTAGCGGTGCAGTTGACAACAACAGCTGCTGCAACAATAACAACACAACGAGGCTTACTCGCGCATGTTTGCCATTGCTGGGAGAATTAAGCATTTTCCATTTTTTGAAAAAATCTATTTTCGAGCAAATTTCTTAAATTATTAAAACATCATTTCATATGTATTGTTTCGCTAAAAAATCCTTTCCCTTTTATTTATTTTTGATTTAGTATAAAGCTTTATAAACCTAATATTGTTCATGCAATAAAAAAACCGGCTTTTTACATAGCCCTTTGATGCTTCGCATACTCGTACCAATTACATGATAAAAATTATTTTTAGTTTTGAACTTACATATGTACATACATACATATGTACTTTTTATTTTACACACCAGCCTTTCTGATGGGCCCTGCTTTCTTGACAATTTTTGGTTGTCTTTATTGTACAAAATTTATTTCTTTTTGGCTGAATATGCGTTTTCGCTTATTTGACCCTTAAAATGTTGACCATGCCATTCTTGTCTCGTACTGCTCGTTTTTTTTCATTTATTCGATTTCTTTACGTACGCATGCATAAGTATGTATGTACGTAAATATATACATATGTATGTACTATTTATGTAGTATGGATGTGTATGGACATGTGTGCATACACTTATGGACAGAAAAATAAGTGTGTCTTTTTTAGAAAGCATTGACATTTTTAAATTTGTTTATTAAATTAATATAATAATATAGTAATATAATAAAAGTTCTAAAATTTTGTTTCTAAACTCAAAAATATGCCTAAAAACTTACAACAAAACTTTAAAAATAGGAATCTTCGAAAAGAAAAAATTTATTTTTATTAACCATTTGTGTGGATACATATTTTAGTTTAAAGAAAGAGTGCCTAAGGATTCTAATTTCGAATAAACTTTTTTGTACCACCCTATTGTCCATATAAATATGTATGTGCATACCTATGAAAAAAAAAATATTTCGCCGTTTCCACGCAGCTTTCTTTTGATTTTTCTGAAATATTTACGCTTTCGCTGTGCTTTTTGCATTCATGTTGCTAGTTCAATGATCACTTTCATCTTATTGATCGTTGCCTTCTTACTATTGTTGTTGCTATAGCTGTCAACTTTGCCGTTTTTTGTTTTTTTTTTTGTTTTGGCCACGTCAAAGTATCTGCTATCTGTTGTTGGGAAGCGAGTGAGCCACTACATTAGCCAGGCGAGTGAGTAATATGTAAGTGCAATTTGTTAGATGATCAATTCTGTTTGCAGATGATGCATAGATGAAATATACAGCATTTGTTCGTACAAATGAATGTACACTGCTTGTTTATAATGGGAAACATCCTTTTCACTTCGCACCTTCAAAAAACCCGCACCGAGCGGCTATAAAAGTGCATTCACTTATTTAAATTTATTTATTGGCCAATTTTTATGATTGCAATGACTCATTATCTGTACATACATACATACATACATATTTACATACAAAGTGATTGCGCAGTTTTTCATCAACTTATTAAATTGCCTGTTAGCTAAGCAGCTGATTGATCACACTTAGTATGTACGATCATGAGTGCCGATCGTGAGTATACTTATGTATTTCAATTCTATATTCTTAGCTGGACACCTGATAAAATATATACATAAATTCAATAAGCAATTGCTTAAATTAGAATAAAAAAAAATTAAAATAAACTTTTGTAGTAAAATTTTTAGTAATTGAATTACCTTCAATTGACACTGGTTACACAGCGGAGAACACGTTGAAGCTCTGTCTATGTACGTATGTACGTATGTATGTACTTTGTAGATAAGTATGTTTTTATGTGCATATGCAAATTTACTTATTGCCGGTTAGACGGCCTCGCATTCAAACGTCTCACGATGTCACTGTTGGGTCAATTACATTGATATGAATTTTAATTAAAAATAAACCAAAAAAAAGCTAACGAAAGGTACGTTCAGTAGCAAAGTACAAATACGGAAGAGTTAAACGTAAAAAAATCAGCAAAAAGAATTGTTATAATAAAATAATTTGAAAATGAAATTTATAACTCACTATGTACATATGTATGTACATATATATGTATGTAAATAAAACACGCATTTTTTTGCATTTTTCTTTTGTCGACCATTCTTTATGTATGATAGAGTTATAATGGAGTATAAGGTTGTTAGTAGACACCCACCTTTTGGCAGGCAATTCAAGGCTAACGTTCATACATACATATGTACATACGTACATGCATACATGGAAAGAAATGCTCCGTCAACCAAAAAAAAAATTCAAAAATCAACGATAAATTTAAGCGTTTTGATTCTTCCTAAAAATTAACTGCATGCCCAGAACATTTTCCAAAAGACCTGTTAAATTTTTTTTTAAATATTGATATCCATTTGTTTAAATTTGAAAAAAAATGTGTGAATACGGTACGAAGATTTAAATTTGATTTCTGTGCAATGCAATAAAAAGGAAAAAAAAATATAATTACCGACCGTAAAGCTCCGCAAATATCCCAATAGGAAATTAACATTGGCGGAAAAGAAATAAAAAAAAGAAATTTTGACTTTCCGAACATTTGTATGACCTTACAACTTTACGACACTTTCTACTTAAAGCAGAGTTAAAGTAGTTACATATCTCCACTTTATTGGTAGTGATTTAAACACTTTACTATTGCACAAAACTATGTTTTTTTTTTTCAGGGGCGTTGTGGTAGCGCACTATTCTCAAATCGCCCTTTGAAACCAGGATGAACCTGTTTTCGTAGATTTTCTCTCCTAACGGGACTGCCGTCAAGCATTACATCATGAGGTGAAAGGCGGCTAGTCGCCGCTGCTACGCTGTTGTTTGTTAAGAGTTCTCAACTTCTTCATTTCTTCTGCTATTTCATCACAAACTTTCGTCCATTTTTCGCTACTGCAGCCTCGTTGGTAGGCTTCGTTTAAAGATGAAGATCCGGGGGTACTAGCTTGACTACTACTGGGGTGTAGTTTTATCTGGCTTTTATAAATATCTGCATCCCAAATCAATAGAATTGTTTAACGATAGGACACTCAGGTTTCGTAAGAGCTGTCGAAATACACGAGGTTCCGAGCAGCACCTTCCCTAGGTTATCTGTGGGCTGTAGGAATGGACGATATTTCGAGCAGCCTGATGGTGAGCTTCACATTTTGAGGAACGGGCGGGGTTCCGAGCATTCTTCGCTGGGTTCTCGAGCTGTCGGAATGGCCGAGATTCCGAGATTACCTTACCTTGCACAAAATTATGTACATATGTACATACATACATACATATGTACATACCTATTTCAAAAATTTTTCTTCTACCAATTTTCTCTAATTCCCTGCAATTTTCATACCCATTGAAGTTTTCACACATACATATATGTACATATGTATGTATGTATGTACATAAATGTGCGATTGTTTTCGAATGCGAAAATTCGCACACTCAATATGCAACCTGCATTCAATTCATTTATTCAATTATCAATAATGATAAATACTTAAAAATAGAGCAGAAAAAAGCATTTGCATGTAATCGCGGATCCCATTGTCATTTATACACTTATTCATACATATTTACATCGGATGTCATGTGCTCTTTTTATTTGCAAGTCAAAATGTGTGCTATTATTTTTTGGTATTCTTTGATTAGTGTAATTTGTGTTGTAATTTGTAGCTGGGGTACAAAGGTTTTTGTACATACATACATATGTATTACTTACGTAATAAATTTGTTTCTACTCTTAACATCATTTTACAGTTTACCTTTTAATCTTAATTCAAATAATGCCACTGTTATGTTATCAGTGAACATGTATGAACGTACGTATGTATGTACATACATACATACATGCATAGGTGTTTTTTTTACTGCATAGCGTTTTTTGACTTTCTTACAAACGACCATTTTTGTATACATACATACATACAGATTTTTCGTCGGCTCATTGTTTGTTTGTCACAGGGGTCTGCTTACGCATAGAACTTTTTAGTAGTGCTTAGGTATAAATGATACGGTTCCATATTCAGTTATCAGCCAGTAGCTCGAAAAGTTTTTTTTTTAAAACCATCTCATACTACTTAGTATTTAAAATACTAACCCAGCAATGCTTTTTACAATATTCATTCGATCAGCTGTATTGCTCCAATCTAGAACAAGAAATATCTAATACAGTTGATATCAATAAAAGACGTTTCTCCTCTTATTTCAGTTTTCAGAAAACCTTATGTCAAACTATCAAGTGTGTTGCATTTGTTTACGTTTTATTATTTACAATTTTCGTTTGCGACAGAATTCGGTTTTGTGACTACGCGTTATTTTTGTGAAAAATTTTGCTAAAAACTTTAATTTAAATTTTGTGCGATATTTGCGGAAAGCCTAGCAGGATGGGCGAATAAGTTTTCCGTGTTCCGCTCGATGTGCGACGCAGAGCTTAATGAAGTGAATCCATCGGCATTGCAAATGCTCATTCAGTGTTATAAGTGTTAGCACATATTATTGAAATTTACTAAAAATAGAAATAAATGCTTTTAATTAGAAATATGTGCATTTTTATAGTTTATACATTTTTTATATTTTTTCCTCCAATTTAATTATCTGTTTGTATCATGAAAATAAATACATAAACAAATCAAAGCAGCCGTTTCTGACATAAGGTGAAACAGTCGTCAAATGGGAAATTTTGTGGTTGCCTGATCAACACAACTTTAATGATCTAGAAAGGAAATTTGTGCCAACAAGTGGTTAATTTACTCGCCCGCATAGCACCAGCTCGAGTTCTTTTCTTTTTTAGATGTAGCAATCCTTATATAAACTTACTTACTCTTACTCTTCTTAGTGTTTTCACATTCACATTGAAATGTGTTAAAACATACAGTCATTTGTTAAATCTTTCGTTCTGCCAGTTGTTGCACTTCCCAGCCATCCGATTGCAGTTCATCATCTCAATGCCTCTTTTCCAGCGCTTTGTAGTTTTTTTTTCTTTACTTTTTTATTATTATTATTTAAGCAACTAAATCATTACTTATTAACAAGCAATTTTTCATTGCTAAATAAACTGGCACGCTGCACTTTGCACTTTTCCCAAGCGCTGCTGGTGGCATTTAGCGCTGCGCAATTTCTCGCCTACAGTTGCAAATGTGTAGACAAATCTTTTATGTTTATAGTTTGGCGTTGCAGCTCATGACGAATCTGTCTAAATTTTTGCCGGCTTTTCACGCTGCCCACACTCGCTGAGCATTTATTTATGAGTAGTTATGTGTATGTACATTTGTATACATTTCTATCTGCCGTAAATTTTTTTTGTTCCTTTTATTAATTTTATTTTCACACATTTGTTTTTCTTCTGTTCTGCCAGTTGTTTGTTGTTCTATAACAATTGCATTCAATATTATTTTTTGCCTTTGTCGTCCATTGACAAAATTACTTGTCATAGTCGCTGGCAGCGCTGCTTTTGCTGATGTTGATGTCAACGTTCGGCATTTAACACGTTAACCTATAATTGAAGAACCGTTTTTGCGGCTTTATTATTTTTGCAGTGTGAGCGTTTTGCAACCAGTCGCTTAGTGTAGAATTTTGTGGTTGTCTAATGCACGTTATGGTTGTTTGTAATCGCTATATATAGATATGATGCTCTTGGCAATCACAAACTTTGTAGGCTGGATATGCAAATTTAAAAGGTTCATCAATGTAGATACATATAGACTTGCCAAGACGTATGTACCTACATAGGCTTACGGTATGGAAAAAAAAAATATAACATCGAATTTTATAGAAAAATGTCGGTAAAGCAAAAGGAGAAATGACCGGACCGGACAATTTTTTTGAACGAAAGCACACTGTATTTTACACTTTTGAATAAAATTCCCAAGGAAAATGTATTTATTTTAGGCTACTTAGATACATACATATGTATGTATGTATGTATGTATTTACTAGGCATAACAATCCCGGGATCCCGAAATTCCGGGATCCCGACATTTTTAAGCTCTCGAATATCACGGGATAAGTCTATTCAAATCCCCCAATTGTAGACACAAAGAATTTAATAGCAATTTATTTTTTAAATTTTGTATCTTCCAAAAACTCCTCTTTCAAGGATAAAACAAAGCCTTTAGAGAGTTTACAATCGACAAATAACACAGCTTTTTAACTTCCTTAAGGCTTTGTTTTGTTCTTGTCATTAAAAATTAGCTGGAGAATATTCCACTCGAGTAGAAAATGAGCCTCATTATGAAAACTATGTAAATAGAACTAACGACGAGGTGCCTAAAGTGGATAAGGCAGAAAGTCTCAAAGATAAATTGCATCAAGTTTTAACGAGCATCCCGCAATTGTCCAATAATCGGAAAGGCATACAATTTATTAGAAGGCTTGGTAAAAGAAATTGAAGTTTTTGTAATGAGGCGATAAAGGCTATATCCTACAGAGAGCATTTAACTTATTGTCGGCAATCCAACCAACAAGTGTTGAGGCGCAGCAGTGCTTCTTCAGTACCAAATATGTATAAATCATTTCTTATGTGTGTCAAATTTTACGTTTATTTCCTTTTTTTTCTTGAAAATACCAATAAATACATACATACATGATTTACAACAAATCGTTCTTCTTTATTATATTAATGCTATTTTGTATGCTTCTATAATGCAACGATTACAGACGTGCTACATTTTTTGCAAATTAAAAATTACGAATCAAAATTCGGGATCCCGGGATCAACAAAATGCCCAAAATTGACATCCCTAGTATCTATGTACATATGTACATACATTCATACATACAAAAAACGTATTTTGAAATTAATGTCAGTTCAAAAACCTTATTTTGAAATTAAAGTCAGTTAGGGCCTTTTTCTACAATTAGTCACCGATATGTAAGTTCAAAATCATAAAATACACATGTTCAATGCAAAACGCCTTCATAAGTAAAAATATATTTTGGATTAAAAATCCCAATTTTTTTATAAATTTGGAATTTTCGGGGTACCACATAAATTTATAAAACAAAATATTGATAAGATAAACAACCAGAAGCACATGATTTAGTTAGAATTTCGCTCAAAATATTTTCAGAGTGATTTCGTAGTTAAAAACTCCGAAAATTTAATTAATATGGGTATTCATCTAAACGCGCAATGCCTCGCAACCGCATAAACCTCGTTAAATGTTTTTATTATTGTATGAAAAACCGGTTTGTTTACGAGGTTTACACAGTTACGAGGCCTTTGCGCGTTTAGATGAATACCCATAATATATAATAACACCTTTTAAATTAAAAAAAATTTTCGGAGTGATTTCGGAGTTTGAAAAAATTTCCGAAAATTAAATAAATTGATACTACGCTTACTTACATAAATGTATAGGAACATTATATATAAAAATATATCAACTATTTCACGTATTTCTAGTATTAATAACACAGCGTTCCTTTCAAAGTGAATGCCAAAGCAAAAGACAAATTCATAAAAACTGTGCTATCTGCAATATTTTATAGATTTTGCAATCGAGCAAATATTTACAAGTAAGGAAATGTTTAGACTTTGCAACTTAAAGAAAATTTAGTTGGCAAACAATTGAAATTCTTGCTTTTTGTTGTAATGAGTTGTGGGGAATAAAAATTCGGATTGGGTAGCGTGGTCATAAATATTTACTTTCCTTTACATAAATGTTTTATTTATAACTCCAGCTGGTAATGCAAATATTTTAGGGAAGTGGCGGGCGAATTGGGTTTCCTTCCAGTAAAAGTAATTTTAGACCGTTTGATAAGCATAATTGTGCATTTATAAACATTGGTGTTGAGTTGAAGTACGAGTAAATATATACTAACATACATATGTACGTACATTTGTAGTTTTATTTAAGATATCTTTAACTAATTAACAAAATTATGGTAATATAAATCATTTTCATTCTTCCCTATCTTCCATCGATCACTAGCTATAGTCCCAATGCCAAGACGGCGCCACCCGGTTGGACGAGCCTTCTCTGCGCATTCGGCCTCTTTGTCTATCAGAGTTTGGATTCGATTGACGGCAAGCAGGCGCGTCGTACAAATACCCAATCACCATTGGGTGAACTTTTCGATCATGGTTGCGATTCCATATCGACCGTTTTTGTGGCACTTTCGGCGTGCATATCCTGCCAGCTGGGACAATATCCAAATTGGCTATTCTTTCAGGTATGTACGAGTATGTATGAAATAATTAATGCAGGTAAAATTTAAATTCATAACTTTTACTCTTACTATATCCAATGTAGTGCTTCTGCGCCATTGCGCTGTTCTATTGCGCCCATTGGCAGACATATGTTTCGGGCACTTTGCGCTTTGGCAAAATCGATGTGACTGAGGCGCAATTCACCATTATTGGTATACACATTATATCGGCTGTATTCGGCTCCGATATATGGCAATCACGGGTATGATTTTGTTGATTTTGAACTGCCATCTTTATAATTAGTATACCTAAATACATATTTCTATACGATATTATTTGCTAATTAAAATTGTTTATCTATACCTTTTTAACCGGAGTAGGTGGTCAAAATGCAGCAAGTGTCATTGAAAAACTGGTTTTGTGCAAGACAAATAAAATTTAAATAACTCCGACACATTTACATACATATGTATTTGCGAAATAGGCTGCCTATTTACATATGTATTTATTTTAAGTTTAAAATAATCTTTCGGATTGTTTTCGGACTACCGATAGTTTCCGTTGATTGTAAAAAAACCGACATTACTGTTGTCCCTAAGAAACGCATATCTTGAAAAGCCATAACTAAAAACAAGCTTAAAATATTAACCATTATAACTACCAGAAAAATATGTAAATTGGAACACATTTTCCATTTACATTTTAATCCATATGTGCTTCAAAACTACTTAATTTCAATGCAAAATTGATTTAAACTTAGAAAGTCGGTTTTAATTAAAAATGACGTTGCTTTAAAAATTTTCGGAGTTTTTCGGAGTGACACAAAATTTACGTAGCTTATAAGATTTATTAGATTACACACTAAAAAACGTTTTTTTTTATTAAAAATTTGTTCAAAATAATTTCGGAGTTAACTAAATTTTCAGAACTTAAAAAATTATTCTATCTTATATAATAACTATCATCAGAAAGTTAACGTGCTACTTGCATAAATGACACTTGACGCATTTCGAACGCGCTATCCAATTAAACAAATTTTTATTTATTTTTAGGAACCGCTATTTTAAAAAGACAAATTGAAGTTTCTTTTTTTTTTATTTTACATAAATAACTCAAACAATAATTACTAAATTACTTATGTACTTGAGAATATTTGCATATGTTTGAATAAGTTTTTGTTTTTTTTATTTTATTTTATTGTAATAAAATTTATATTAGCATAAAAATATTAGGAACAGTTATGTGGTTGGCATCTAAAATGTATTTATTTTTTCATTGGTATTTGAAAAAAAAAATGTTTTTTTTTAGTATACGAGTATATTCAATATAGTAGAAGATGTGACTAACATCTTATTGCATATTAAGCTTATGTATTGAATTTAATTCATTGGGTTATGAACAAATAATACAAAAAACCCATAAATTAATTGCATATAATTTTATAAAAGGCCATAATTTTTATGCAAACCCCTTTGAATACATATGTATGTATGTATGTAAACATTTCATAACAAACTTAAAGCTATCTATATGTACATATAAATTTACTATAAATATGTATATACCCTTTAGATGTTTGGTAATTTTGAAATGTGGTCCATCCTATCGCTAATGACCTTATTTTGTGGTATTTGGTCATTATGGTTTATATTCTCAGTTATTTTGGCTGGAGGTGTTGGCAAGAATGGCTCCACAGTTGCAGTAAGTTTGCATTGAAAAATTTGAATAAAAAACAAATATGAATTATATAACAGTTTTAAAGCTGTAGATAGAAGGAAAAATATCAAGTGATAGATAAAATAGAAAAATATATTTATTTTGATTCTCAAATTTATACATGTATGTATGTATGGGCATACATATGTATGTATCTTCCAACTTCTTTAATAAAACATTATACATATATTTGAAATCTCAATATTTTTACGCTTGAGCGACAAAATCCGTTTATTTTTGCAATGAAAGTTTATTAAAATATAAATTACTGTAGCATGGCCGTTTTGAGTGCCACTTTGACTGTCACAATTAATAATAATTTTTGTTGTTTACGTAACGATGGAATAAAATCTAAATTCAAGAATTAAACAATATATTTGGCTTAAATGTTTCTATTATTTCGGTATGCTATTTTTGCAATATGAAATTTTTTTCTTTTTGATCTGTTGTCTTTCTATGTCGGTCGATTTAACGATATGCTCCTCTTTCAAAGTACCGCCATTTGGTTTTTAGTGCAACAAAAATTTAATTTTTTTCTTCAAATTTTCTAGCTACATACATAGTACTTATTTTCGTGACTCTTCTTTTAACCTAAAAGCCAAGGCGAATTCATAGAAGGTGGTATATTCTCATCAGCTGATTGCTTTTGCTATCTAGGCCTTATGTTTTTTTTTTTGTTTACGTTTTAAACTTCTATGTATTTACGTTCGTGATGGAAATATCCATGTGTAAGATGAGCAGAACATTAAATTGTAAAAACATTCATTTGTTTATTTTTTCTATAAATCCTCAGTACGTTTGCTTTTTGTGTCAATTTTGGGACTCCACCCATTCGTTAGTTTTTTTTTTTTAATTTTCACTGACATTTTTACCGCAAACTTTACTCAATTTTATACTTATATTTGGAGTATACCACCTTGAATGTATTCGCTTTGCTAAAAGCTTTCAAATTGAAATTAAAAAAAAAAATGTTATGGAAGTATTTTTTGAATCGCTACTTTTACAGAATTCACTTTGTAATTTTATTACTTTCGGAGTATGTAAAAAATATATATTTTTGCATTGCAATCAAATATCAAATTGTGGATAAGATTTTCTTTATCGCTGCTGTTATGAATTAAAATGCATTTAAAAAAAAATATTTATTATACCTTTTTTCCTAAACATACATAAATTTGGAATCAAATTTTTTGAAGAACCTCCAATTCCCCATTTACAGAGAGATTTCTCATACTTGTTCCTGCTTATTCCGCAATGAAATATTTATGTATTTCTTAAATTTAATCTACAAATCTGGCTGAAAGCTTACACACTTTGTATTTACTTACATTCGTACATATGTACATACATACGTACATATGTATGTATATAAGTATTGTTAATGCATTTACTGCAAATACATACAATGTGTTACTTTTTTTTTTGAAGACTTAGCTAAGAGAATGCGATAAATTAGACAATTTATGATGGCAACCTAAACTAGAACGTTATAGTATAAACATGAACACAATAAATAAAATAAGCGACTAGATATGTATAACATAAAAACCAAAACTTGTTAACGTTAATTATTTAATATTTATTTTAATTGCATTAATGTATACACAATATTTAGTTGGTTTCAATGGATCTCATATGAATTGAATTGAAATGAAAAATGCAATCGATGAGCGGTAAAAGTATGCGTATTTAAAATTATTAGAAAATCTTAGCAAAGTATTAATTGCTGTAGGCGTCAAATAGACGTTTATATTACTAGAACACTTAGTTTTGAAAAAAATCGAAAATCGTTATAGAAAATCGATGGCAAATAAATTTTTTTTGTAACGATTTTCTCCACAAACGGTCGGCAAGGGGAGGATCGCGTAGCACGTAGTTTATTTTTTGATAGCGATAAGAAAAAGAATTAATACATGCGGAAAAATCAGTAGAATTTGAAGCAAATTTACGTATGTATGCAGGTATAAAAACTGATCGATAATCTCTTAATAAGGTATTCATAAAAACATAAGAATTCATCTTACAAGTATGCCACGTTATTAGTTTTAAAATCAAAATTAGCTATCACTACCGTTTACTTCTCATCGATAATTTTTTTTTTTTGAATATTTACATTTAATAATGCCTGTTAGAATATATATGTATATTTATAAATATTTGTATGTACTTAACTTACTACTTACATATGTACCTACTTTTCTTTATAAACTTGTATTAACTATTTTCTTAGTTATTTTCTCGCTTTTTTAATTATTATTTTTTGTTGTTTCCGAAACAACGAAGTTTCATTTTCTTTAAATAAGAATTTTAGTTGTAAATGTTTTTATAAATAGTTAGTGGCTACTTGGTGTTTTAAGGCTATTAAGTTACTATATTTTTTTATCTCAAAAAAAAAAAAATCCGTCTTAATATATGTATGTACATACATACATATGTATGTATGTATCAACAATGCTAAAGTGCCACGTTCTTGGTCGAATCGTTATCATAGCGTCTTTGTTTATTATTGATGTATTGGACATGTATGCAGCTCACATTACACTAGGATAGTATATTTTATTTGTATACAATCTATAGTTAGCTACACAGGGCTATGTATTTAAGAATTATGTCATTTTAATTAATTAAACAACAATGGATTTTTTTTTTATTGTTTTAAATAGGTTTTAGAACAGGGTTCCATTAAAAGTTTAAATTTTTTAACGCCTTGGGTTAGGTCGTACTAAGAGTGATGGTATTTGTGTTTGAGTATTATCCTACCTTTACTAATTTGTATCCTCCTCACTTTTAACTACAAATTTCCGGGTGACATTGGTTTTTTTTGTCTATTCGCCTGCACTCTTTTCATTTTACATCTTCTCTTTTACTTTACCCTTTTACACTTTTCTTCTTAAAATTATTTTTAATTTTTACAGCTTTCTTGGACCAGAATAATGAAAATAATGCTGCCACTTTTTGTGCTGACGCAATAGAAAAAATTCCCATTTTATATGAAACTCAGAATTATCAACGATTCTTATTTTTTTTTTCTCTTCTCGATTTTCTTTTTCATACATACGCGCAATGCAATTCAAAAACCAATCGAATACAAAATGTACGTCCGCACACACACACACACACACACTTTAGATTCCCCTCATTGGCGGTCGTTGGAATTATATCATTTTAATCGGCATTACTTTGGGTTATCTCGTGAATATGATCAACTTTTCGAAAATGTTTATTGAAGGCGGCAGTGGCAAAAATGGTTCCTCCGTTGCTGTAAGCATAAAATAAAAAAACACCAATCAAATAGAACATTTTTAACCACCAACTAATATAAAAAAAACAAAACCAAAAATTAAGTGCTAATCCTTGTTCCTTTGTTTTGTACAAAATTAACTGATTCACAAAATTAACTGAAGCACAAAAAAGAACTCCTTGTTAATATCTCTAACTAAATTAAAGATGCGTTACCTAACTTGTATTAAACACCCGTCAGCAGATGACAATCAGATATGGCGTTTTGTTGTTGTAAAAGCACCACTAATTTACTTACTGGTAGCGCTTTTGTTGTCATCATTAACCGTTTTTAAAACTTTTGCCACACTTACATTTGATATTTAATTTTAACTGGCAAATACTTTTTTTTTTTTGGAACTTTTGTAGAGATTTTGTGTTTAGAACTTTCGTCCTCTATTTGGCCATTCCATATAGCAGTTGCATAAAATCACCCTGAAAGGAGGAGTTTTCAACAAAACACTGATATTAGTGCGAGTCTTTTTTACGTCTGCATTTACTAAATCTATTGCAAACATAATGACAGCTTTTAAACCATTACAAATGTAATTTGAGTGTGTTTTTTTTTTGTAATTTAAGTATTTTCGGAGTAATGAATTTAATTGAATTTAAATTGTTTTCGTAGTTAAAATTTTCGGAGTAAATAAAATTTAACTTTTTACTAAAAATTCCGACAGATTTTCGGGGACTTTAAACATGAAACTTTAAATATTTTTAAAATGCAAAATTTTGCAATATCGTCTACCTAAAAATATTTGTCTTTTTCGTAAATAAATTTTTTTTTCTCCGTTCATTTGATTTAAACACTTTTATCCATACAAATTTTTTACAACTTCTTTATGTTGAAAACTCCTCTACGTTTGAACGCTAGCAATTTACGTCTCCAGTCTAACGATTTTGGTTATTTAACTAAATACATATTTGCTACCTTTATACTCTTATGTATGTGTACCTACATAAGTACATGCATATGTACATACATATTTTCTTAGTCACATACATATATACTATAAATACTTAGGCAAAAGGCATCGGGAAGCATTCTTGCATCAAACATAAGGATTAGAATCCATAATTGTTTTTTTTTTTTCGAAATCGCTCATTTCATTTATTTATTGCGCATATTTTTCAGCTTTTTCATACGTTCAGAGGTCGCAGAGGTATAATTTCATATACATAACTAAATTTATAAGTTAAAATTCTAATTTCTAGAATTTGTTTTAGAAACGGCTTCAATCAAAGATATTGTCTTTAGTTTATTCTTGTAGAAACCCATAAAATATTATAATTATTTATAGTAACGAATGAATTTTTCATGCATACTCGTAAGTACACACATGCATACTTATGTTTCTATATAAAAAAATATTGCTAAGGTTTAGTTTTTTTTTTTTTTTGTTTTCATTAAGTATTTATGTACGCAGTTTCAGCGGCTAAGCACAGGCTCTAAAAGTATTTGTTTTTTCCTTTTAGTCAATTTTATTTGCTTTTTGCATAAATGCAACATTTCATAAGCTAATTTTAAAAACAAGTGCTCAGTTAAAACAAAAAACAACTAAGTTATCATTTAGGACGTTTAATAAAATTTACAACGTTATTTACATTTGTATGCATTCAAAATTTTTTATTTACAAAAAGAAACTTCAAATTTCGTTTTATGACATACCCAAAACATATTCTTTAGTACTTAAAACGTTATTATTCGTTTTTTTTTTTTGTTTATTTAATAAAAAAAAAGCCACGAATTAAATAGAATTAACTTTTTTAATAAAAAAAATATATGCCTATTCCTTCAACTACCAATTTACCATCCAAAACAACTCGCTGAAACATCATCACCACCAACCACTACCACTACTACTACCACCACCACCACCACCACCACAACCAACGCAACCAATTGTCAATTACCAATTCACCAAACGTAACAGCTCCCCATACTTGGCTGGGAAACGCGTGTTTTATCACTTTATGTTATATTCGTCATTTACATTTTATTTATTTGTCGTAATGCGCGGGTGATTATGACCGAAGGATGCGGCAAAAATGGATCGTCCGTTGCTGTAAGCTTAGTAACAAAAAATTATAATAATTGAAAAATCAAAATTACTACTACTATGTATTAGTGCTCGTGTAACTGAAAAAAAAAAACATATAAAAATTCTTAGTTGTCATACAAACATGTCTACATACATAGTACATACATATGTAAATCTGCTTTTGTTTTTGACCAAAAATACGCGTACAATAATTGTTTATTTTTTTTTTTTTTTCATTTAAAATTTGTACATTTCTTGTATGTAATTACATTTGTTGATATGAACTTTCATTAAATTTCTGTATTTTTAAAATACAGGGTGTTTTTTTTTTAAAAAGAGATCTCATTTAAATTACGCTCTCTTAACTACATATGTATGTATGTAATTTGATTGTTATTTTTTGATACATATTTGTGAGGTTAGAACATGTGGTCGATGGAAATAGCAGCGACAACCGACATTTCAAAGCTTAAATTCCTGAAAATTTTACCAAGAATGCAGCTTGAAGAAAATCTTGGGGAGTTGTGAAAAATGTTAATACTTTAAATTGTTTAAATTTTAGTGCACTCAATAAGAAATCACAGGGAGAAATTTCAAATGCCTTGAAATAAGGAATGTTTTTTTTCGACAGCATTTTTAAATGAATTCTCTTTAATAGAACATCCTATATGTATTTATGCAAGGCACATTCAATAGGTAGCAGCAGTAGAAAAATTAAAAAAAAAAAAAATTTGAGCTCTGTATATTTTGTTTTTGCTTTTAAAAGCTAAACATTCAAAAATATTTTATCAACTACCTTGAATTGTACTAAAAGCATTCTTATCACAACGAAATTCAAAGTTTGACAATTCAGATTAAAATAAAATATGAAAAAAGTTAAAAAAAAAAGTTTGCTGCGGCTACCTATTTGATGTGCCTTGTATTTATGTACGTTTATTTTTTTTTTAATTACATCTGAATCTTGTTTCGTTTGCCGTGTCTACTTCTGTTTATTAAAAACTAAATGTTTTACACCGTTCAGATGAGTATAAAGCAAAAAAAAAAAATATTTTATTAAATCTTACATTATACTTGTATGTTTTTAACATTTCAAAATCTTTTGAGAGTTAAAAATTCATATATTTATTTTGAACAAAAAATTTTAATTTCTAAAACTTTCGAAATTCAACTCGTGCTCTTGGATATTGTTAAAATTTGTTTTTATCTGGCATATTTAATAAATACTTTCTGAACAGGGTGTTACATTTAATTTCGCTTTGTCATCTTCATCATTTCGCTAATAGTTCTACTTCGCTTTATGTTTTCTGTTGTCCATTTTCAATCGCAAGTAATTCATAATCGCATTGGTTCATTGAAAATTTCATATTCTTTTATTAGAGTTTCTCAATTATTTATTCATGCTAATTTCTTATGTTTATACTTCAGTTATTTTTGTATGTATACTTACAAGTAAATGCACTAACTTAAATGCATGTATGTATGAATATTTATGCGCCTGTGATATGTATTTTATTATAAAAACAAGTGCGTGAGAATAGAAAATAGAAGGCTGCATTGAACACTTCTAATTTATTTTTATGATTAAGTAAATAAATATTTCACAAATAATAATTTTAGTTGAACAAATAGTATTAGAACTTTACTTATTTTTTACTAATTATATACGATTTTTTACGAAGTTTTTTTTTCGAAAATGTCTCCTTCTTTGTTAACTATTTTTGTTAATGTCTGCTGAAGGCAGAATATTCTACATTAAAATTATAAAATATGCATGCCATTTAAGTAACATTTTAAAACAAAAAAATTTCGAAATGAAGTCGAATAAAAAAAAAAAAAAAATAAAAAATCTAAATAAAGTTACCGTAATCCGCAGCATTCTGTTCTCTAAACTTAGGCACACGCCTAAACTAACATTAACGATTTTTATAACTTCATCTTAGTATGGTATGTATGTATGTTTGTATGTTTGTATACCGCATAATTAGTGTTCACTAAATACTTTTCCGGAAATCCACCTTTCCTATTTGCACACTATCGCATTCCTCTAAGCAGATGTCCTTATTTTCCTAGAGCTCCATCTCGTTTTTGTTTGCTCTGAATGCTCATTTTCCATTAAAAAATAACTTTTCACTTTCGTAAATGCAAAATTTATTTTATATCCACTATTCGCCGCTAACGCTCCACAACAAAGTTTAAATTGCTTGACGGCAGATTTGTAATTGTTATAAGTTCAAAGAAAACAAAATTTCAAAAACGAAGTTAAAAAAATTATACAAAAAAGATTAAAAATGTAGTTACAAAAGTAAAAGCCAAAATAAGTATTTTTGTCCTAACACTCAGCTAAAAGAAAATTAATTAAAATTTATTGCGCTAAAACAAAAAAAAAATAAACGAAAAACTAAAGTATTGTCTCTCGCTTTGTAATAAAAGTATTGATGTTTTGCGTTTTTTTTTTTCTTTTAATTACTTTTATTGGTACTATTTTGTGCAAATCGAGACACGTTTTCGTTTTTTTTTCTTTTGTTGTTCGTCTCTTAACGTCTCTTGTGAATTTGTGTACTGTAATGTTGCTTACGAACTCTTGGCCTTCAATACACTAATGTACATTTGGTTTTCTTTCCACCCATCTCCAACTCATCGCAACCACTAAGGGTACCAGCGTACTTTCGCCCAGCATACCGCTGACAATGGTCATCTTGCCCGCTTTGATAATTGCTCAAAAATCACCACAAAATATTTTCACCGAACATTCATCGTTGTACATATTCGCATTTGGCATGGTGGCAGCCAAAGTGACCAATAAGCTGGTGGTAAGTATGAGCACTCACAAATATGTATATATTTTAGAAGAAATAAATATAAACGCTTTTTCCTCCACCCCGCCTTTAGATCGCTCACATGACTAAAGCTGAAATGGAATATTTGGATTGGTCACAATTGGGTCCCGCTTTGCTGTTCTTCAATCAATACTTCAACTGTGTGTTACCGGAAATCTGGTTGCTATGGTTCACACTCATCTGGGGCACGCAGGATCTGATACGCTACTGTTCCAAAGTAATTCTCATTTTATACATACATATATCGCACCATTATGTGTACTTACCCCAATCTACAAAAATCTCCATAGGTCTGTGTAGAGATTTGCAATCATTTGCACATTTGTCTTTTCACAATACCACATGCAGGGAAAAATGCACCACAAACTGTGAGTCAAGGTACAAATGCGCCTTCGACCAGCTTAAGCATGAGTGCGGCAGCGGCTGCCAGTACGGCTGCGGGTACGACCGTGGCGCATGACAAGAACGGTGGTACACATCATCGAAAGACGACGCGGCAGGCTAGCAAAAAGCAGCAACAGCAATCGCATTAGAAACTAATTAACGATTATGTAACATAATTCATACAAAACTAACAAACAAACAAAATCAACACTCAACAACAAAGTAAAATATTTAAAAAATTGTTCCGTGTCAAAATACAAAAAACCCCCAAAAAAAAAACAAAATATAAAAATTGGAAAAAGGAAGAAGACAATTAGTACTATAAAAGCAAAAAAAAAACAAGGCAATTAAATTGATGATTAGCGTAAATTTAAATAAAAAATAAAAACCGCTATTAAATATGTGTAGCTAAATACATATGTATATGAAACTTTCATTATTCATTTGCTTAGATTTTATAATTTGTTTACTCTTTCATTTTCAACCTTTTAAGAGGGTGTCGATTGATAGAGGCGCTTTTTACTATTTATGTATGTATACTTGTAAAACTCTAAAACTTGCTAAAATGAAGTGAAAACGAAATTATAGTTCATACAAATTTTGTAGCTGTGCAAAACAAAATAAAACATAAAAAAAGTTTATTTTTAATTTCCATCAGTGAAATGTATAAACAGGCGAAAATTGTTAGAAAGAATGCATAAGAAAGGTTATTCTGTTTGATTGTTAAATGTTACGTGTGTTCACAATTGCGTGAAAAAATCTCAAATTTTTCGTTGTTGATTCTCTGGTTATTTGGAGTCTGTTGTTCCGGTGCTCAAGCGACAGCATATAAAAATAAAACGGCATAATCTAAAATTCGAAAAGTTCGCAATCATACAATTTGTTAAACATTTTGAAGTTGGATCTGAAAAAAAAACAAGTACTTTTATATGCAAACTATAAAATAAGCATCAGCCATGTTATTTAAATAATTTTAAATGAAGTGGTTTTTTTGGTGTTTTTAACTTTTTTGTTTTAATAAACAGAACTGTATTTTTTTATTTATTTAATTCGTATGTTATAAATACAAATACTTATTGACTACCAACGAGGATTCCTATATTTATGTTGACTGTATACCTGCATACAAATATTCTTCTTAATTTTAAAAATTACTTCAAATAAAATGAAGGGAACCAAGAAAATGTTAATCAAATATCGAGGATCTACTAAAATTTGAATACCTCGATATACATACATACATATGCATATGTATGTATATGTCAAAAATAAAAAGCAAATTAATACATACACTTATTTAATAAAAATACACAATAAGTGTGTGTGTAATTTTATGGCTATTTTCTAGTCGCTGGCGAATTAGAATCTTAAATTGTGGTGCCTACCGCTCTCGACGAAAATTACTTGTTTATTTAAGTTTTAAATAAAAATATGTACATGTTTTATTGTATAATGTTTTGTTTGACGTATGTAAGTTTTTGTATTTGACTCGATATTCACTTAAATGCTTCAACTACTACAAATAAGATCCTTTAAATATTTGAAGTAATTCCGTCCCGCATAAAGTTGCTTTGATTGGTCGATACGATTGCATATTAGTTTGTACGCCACGACGAATCCATGCTTTGTCAAACCTTTATTACATTTACATAAATTCTTTGTAAACAAACATGACACTTAAAATTAATTTACCTAATTCAAAAAAAAAAAAAAGTTAAAAATCGTCTTGTCTTATAAATCATATCTGCCTAACAAATAATTAATTAAAGCCAGATCTCGTAGTAGTAGTGTTGATCGGCGCGAATGTATTGCCAATAGATTTGCATCTTCAAGTCGATTTTCCACATACTTTTCAGTTGCCACTTGTAGCGCCTCTAGCGCCTCCGCTGTTATACGAGTCACTTCAGTTTTTAAACTCATCATAATTTCGCGGACGACTCGTGCAAAGCATGAGCGTGGTATCATGAAATCGGTACTATTTAAAATCCTTATCAATTCTTTTCGTGCCGGCAATTTTTGTTTACGACTTTTTTTTTGCTTTGACACCATTCTTGACGTAGATGGAGCATGTCGCAATGTATCGTCTTGATCTCTAGCGGCAACTAACCTCGGTCGAGCACTTCCCAGCGAAGTAGATGCCGGTGCTGGTGCAACAGAAGTTCTTGATGCTCTGAGTACGCGTCGGGGACTTGTGGTGAAATCTAAACCATAATCGGTGACATTTTCTTCCCTTGGAGGCGAACGAAAACTTTGGTCATTTTCTTCATCTGACGGGTTGGTATCGGTATCGCCTAGATCGCTGTGCGGTTTCTTCTTTGGCGAAGCGCGACGAGTTTTGGATTTTGGACCTGGTTTGTGCACTGGCCGCATTTTTTTTTGGCAGCGTCGTGGAATTTAAAATATACAAAAAGTAAACAAACAACAATATATACTAATATGCCAACAATTAAATAGAAAAGTGCAACAAAAAAACGGCTTGAGATGCAGTCAAATGCCGATACGCGGTTTCCCAAACAAACAAACTAACGGAAAGCTTCAAGGTTGCCACGGAGTAAGTATTTTTAAGGAATACTAATAAAGTAACCAGACTTTCATTGGACAATTTAATATATACATACGAATACATAACAACACCAATTTCTAATGTTATGACACGGGGTTTTAACATGACTTTCTTCTGAGCATTTGACAACTTGATTTTTCATTTAGAGCGTTATTAATTGAAAGGAACGTCGTCAATAACTTAAAATGATGTGGCCAAACACGGATATAACAAAACTAATTCATTTATAGGAAAAAACAACAGTTTGTAGTATTTTTAAAGTATAGACAAAATTAATGTTAAATAAGTGCTCACATAAGAAACCGAAAAAAAGTTAAGACATGAAAATGAAACTCTACAGGATATATAATACAGTAATTAACCGAGCTAAGAGTGTTTTTGCCGAGGAGTTATTAATTGATTAACGTGTGGTCTTCACCTGCTTTCAATTCTCGCTTACTTCTGGAAGCAAGGGAGATGTCTCACGTGAAGACCGCAAAGAGGAGAAAGTATGCTTCGTATCGTAAACCATTCGGTAAGCGAGCACTAGCTTTATTTAAACTGGCATCTTTGTAGTTTCAAAGCCATTTTCGCCTTGCATAGCATATTTCATTGTAAAAGGCTTTTAAAAAGTTATAATGATAAAATCGAGATCTTTTTAAATTAATTAATTTATACCGAGGATATTAGTGCGTTTAGAGTTTGAGCAGCACGCAAAGCACGAACCTTCTTACTCAACGACATGTTGCAAATGAAAAAGTATGCTTTCAAAATGCCCAGTGAAACAAAACTATAACTCGCTCGCGACGACAAGAAGCAGAAAGCTGGTGAAGACCGTACATATCTGAACGATAAATGCGTTTTTTCTGTAATACAACCCTATGCTCGGAGATGCCGTATCAATTTTACTGATAGTGGTATCCGAAAACCACCCAGCAAGAACACTCTCGGTTAAATAACGTCAGATTTTCCGGAGAGCATTACTCTAGAATTGAGGTACAGTTTCTATGAGAATCTCAAGGTCGAGTTGACAATTCTACCCGAAACTCTTGCATTCCATCTGTTTACTAATTATGGTATTAACAGTGATATGACGATATAAATACCATAAACAATTGCGGGAACAATGATGTGGTTACCATATGTAATATGTTACCTTGTTTAAACTAAAAGTAAAATTGATAAATATCTTTTAAAATTTGTAAAACGTAAGTTTGAAGTTTCTGAACTTAAGAGATAGTGGCAATACTGCCTATGTCATATTTGACATTTTCTGTCGAGATTTTCGCATTCGCTTACTTGCCGCTTCTTTCATTCCATTGGCATTCGCTCGTTCGTTCTTCCATTGACATCTGCGAGATAACTGTGCTCAAAATGAATATTGTTCTTTTAGTGTATGGTTGGTGAACGCGGATAAAATAGAAAAATATATCTTGAAATTCGTGGTTGAAGTTGTGATTTATTTATTCATTTATTGCTTGTAGATAAAAAAAACCGAGACTTGTGCTTTCAATGGTAAATATTTGTTAACAGGGTGCGCATTATTGCCATTTGATTTTAAACGGATATCAGGCAATTTAAATTGATTGTTGTATGTAAAAAAATAACCAAAACTGACATCGAATTCATACATTTAAGAATTGTGGACAATCGGTAGTATTTTCGCCGCTTTTCGCTTTATCTATGTTTAATATAAATTAAAATGCTTGTGGTGTTTGTGTGCGAATTATAGATAATGTTTATTAGAATTTAGTGCAACTCCAATAATATATCTTAAAGGAGAGAAACCTGATGCGTTTGGATATTTACCACAGCTAGAAAGGTCGAATCAGCCCAGCGACGTGAGTATTTATTATAAATTAGAACTAAAAATATTAATAACTAACATGTTTTTTACATGTTCATATTACCAATGCACACCCAGCGTGAGATCTTACGAATCCATTTAAAAAAAATTTCATGTCCAGTTGCGTTTTAGCCTGTGCAAGGTTGTTTACAAATTCCTATAGAAATTTTCCTTTTTGCTTGGCTTCGTTTTGGCCTCTTCAGGGCGCCGCAATGCTTACTCGTTGTTCTTCACGTTCCTTTGCTGCACTCCATTTTCATTGTCTGTCTGCCCTGTATGCCTGCTGTTATCTTGTTATTTGCTTTGGTTTTTTATTTCATTCATTCTGCCTTCGCCCCATATTTATCACAGCTTTCATTCTACATTTCCAATTGTTTATGCGGTGATGTGAGTTCCTTTCTCCCAGTCTCAATGGCAATCTTTACATGTAAACCAAAACAACTTTCCAAGTGTTTTGCTCTTCTCGGTTTACGTGACTCTTGACGTTCGCGGCTTCAACCAGCGTCAATGCGTTTGCCCAACCGGTGCATTTGGTTTGTTGATGCAATTTCGGTGCTTATTACAACCTACGCACCAAAGCTTTGTTTGTTTGCTTGTTGTGTTTGCCTCTGCATCGACTCGGATTGACGCAAATGCGTCTTGCAGACTGACGTTGTTTTCCTAATTAAATTCTGTTCATACTTATTTTTTTTGTGAAAGTAGGTACCACTATAAAATACTTGCCTTTTAGTTTGCAAAATGAAATTTTGCTGGAGACACGTTGTCATTAGTTTGATATATCGTCAGATCTTGTGGACGGTACGAACTTTGTTCAATGCGGCTATAAAAGTTAAAATAAGATTTGGAATAAAGCAACAATAATTAATAAAATTGCGCCATAAAAAAGCTGAGACAATTTTATTAATTATTGTTGCTTTATTCCAAATCTGAAATGGGATAATTATTATTTTACCACAAAACAAGAAAGTAATTAGGTTATTTTGGTAGAAATGATAAAAGGCTTTGAAGGAGCAAGGTAAATGTTTTAAACATTTTAATTTCCAAAGAATTCATATATACAGTTGTGTCCATAAAAATAATAGTGAATTTCAAAATGATCTTTCTTAAAACTTATATAAATTAAGTTTAATATTTTGCATTTAAAGGACCTATGTATGTATAACCGAATCCATATAAACAATATATGTATGTTTTAAAGCTTATAAGATATTCGAAAAAATTCAACAAGTTTCTAAAAATGGGCATCAAAATTTTAAAACTTGTTATCAAAATTTTTAGGACAATTCTGGGCATGCACTTTTGTAGCTCAATTTTAATAAAACAAAGTGCACGTTTCACTTGGCTAAAAAGTACCGTTGATTTATTCTAGTTTTTTTTGTCAATGATGTTGAGCATTTTTGCCATACAATGCATCATAAAAATCTCGCAACACGATTACTAAAAATTTTAATTTTAATGTTGATTTTTTTTTTCAAATAGCGTGGGTACTTCTTGGAAACATGTGTTTTTTATGGTTTTCGTTAAAGAAACAACTGTATTGAAATTAAAAAGTAATAACAATTTTATAACAGAAATATAAAATTTTCTTTGTCTTAAAAAGCAACTGCACATACTTTTACTTAATTTATTTTGCAAATCAAAGTCACATGTGTTCTTAAGTATTTACTGGGATTCTTCACGCTGTGCATCTATGAAGTTGATAAATTCGAGTTTGCACTAGTTTTACAGCTTCACAATTATTTATTTCGTTTTTTAATACATAAATTTAAATATTTAGTTTCCAATTACTTGAACCCTATCTCTTCATTAATTGGTTAATTGATAGGTTTTTATATGGTACATAAAATACACTTCATTTTTTTTTAGTTATACAAATGATGTTTAATTTGCATATCTGGTAAAGTGGCGAATTTAGCGCATTAAATTTTTAAAAAATTATCAAAAAAAAAAAAAAAACCATTTAAAGAAAGAAGCAAACCTGAAGAGGAACTCGGTGAAGCAAAATTAAGACAATGTTGTCGCTTGTTAGCTTTAATTTAATTTATCAACTTTTTATGCTGAGTCTTGTTTACAATTTTTGCTTGTGTGGTCGTAGCAATACGGCAGCTGTATTTGTGCGAGTTTTACATACATACGTACTTGTACATATACTATAAATTTTTTGCTCTTCACATTGGCAGTAGTCGCCGTCAACATTACTTTATCACTTCCGTTTTTTATCAGCTATTTATAACATAAATATTTTTTTTTATTGATTGCATGCAAGAACATATCAGGGAATATGTTTGTATCATACATACATATGTATGTACATATGTATGTATGTAGTTTGAAAAATTTCAATACCGTAGGTAAAAAATATTAGTATAAAAGATACATACATACATATGATGTGATATAATATGTATGGAAATTAGTGCTGAGTGCAAAAAATGGTTAAAATAAAAAAATACTTGAATAATGAAAATTCTTTACAAAAAATATGTTCAAAGTTCTCAAGTATACTATGCGGTCTATATTTATTTGAATTATTTTTATCTAAAAGTATTTTTAAATAAAACTTCTAAAATTTCTAAACAAAAATTTTTTACATTTCTCTTTTTTCAGTTGCCCAAAAAAATCCGAAGTTTAAAAAAATATTTCGCAGAAACGACTGACTCAATTTTCACAAAAGAGGACTTAAAAAAGAAATCTCCGCCTAGTAGCTTTCCGCTTTCTTAAGTGTAGGCGCGTGAGTTATTGTAAAACTTATGTTAAATACATGAAAGCAATGGCTAAAGAGCCATTTTTAGCACCACTCAGGACCACAACAGTAACAAAAATAACAAAGCAAAAATATGGTGCGAATGAAAGGAAAATCTGTAAGAATAAAATAAATATAATAAAAACAATAATAAGCGCGTCGAATGTGAAAAATGTTGAGCAAAGTCATAATCTTCACCCTACTAACAAAGTAAACAATGAGAGTAGAGGTGTCGGCAACAAAAACAGGTGTCAACAGGCAAGACAGTCTATTGTCGCAGCAATCAATTGCAGTTGTTGCTTTGGTAATTTTCATTCTCATCAGCAGAGCAGCAAGATAATTGAGAGTGTCAGCGGGCGCAGCGCGAGTTTATTACTCCTATCAACGATCCTGTTTACTTGTTTTATTGGCGAAAGTCTGCAAATAAAAAATGGTAAGTTCTTTTAACTTGTATTTTACACAATTGTTTTTTTTTTATTAAAACATAAATAAAATACAATATACATAGATAGTAAAACATAAAAAATACTTCAGACAAACAAAAAATTTTAAAAATTTTTAAATTAGTTAAAATAACACTAAAGTTTATAAAATTCAGAAAAACAAATTAAAATGAAAAAAAAAATTTAAAAAAAAATTTAAAAAAAATTTAAAAAAATGAAAAAAAATGAAAAAAAAATGAAAAAAAATTAAAATGAAAAAAAAATTTAATAAAAAAAAAATATATATACATATGTACATATGTATGTATATTAAAAAAGCGTCTAGATATGTATGTATAATAGTATATCTAAAATAAATTAAGTAAATAAAATGAAAAAATTAATACAATAAAAATTAAATAAAAAAATACAAATAAATAAAAAAATATGCGCTGTGGCGCGCAGACGGGGAACCACCCTGGGACAGCCATGGCCGGAAGAGCAATACATACACACCCTAACCCCGGCGACCATTCTGAGTTTTCTGGAGGTCTTGGGGCTAGCTGAGGTGTTGTAGTGAGCTTTGAGGGCACAATAGACCGATCGGTCGCAGTGCACACCTCTTCTTATATCTATCTATCTATCTATGTATGTACATACATATGTACATAAATACTTTGCGTTTCTAAATTAAATTTTATTTTTACGCGACAAAATTTCAACTACCTCTTACCCATTCACTTACTTACCTTACCTTCATTCTTGTTTTCGTAGTGCAAAAAAGAAACGCACAACCCATTTTTCAAAGGGGCATTTACATTTTTTTTCACTACCATCTCTAACAGCGAAACTGATTACCAACGACAATGTCCCCAAAATTAAAGCTCCCTCCACTCCGTGGGTCAGCGAGTGAAATTCAGCGTAAAAGCGACGTAACGTAAAAGTGCGACAAAACAAAAAAGACAAACGCCACAAAAAATCGTTGGTAGTAAATGAAAATTGTTTTTCTCTCCCTTTCCCACTTTTGAGTGCCCTGAAAGCCGGCATTAATCGCCTAAAAGTAGACAACCCCCCCACCTGTCGCCTCCGCCAGCAGCGACTATGCAATCAGCAGTTAGGTAGACATCCAGTCAGTCACTGGAGTAGCTCAGTATAAAATTAAAGAAAAAATGAGTAAATAGAAAATTTACAAAAAGTGTTGCAAAACAGTCGAAAGAAAGTACTATGTACTATATTCAGTGAAAAGAAGGTAGTCAGTGAAAATTGCGGCAAACAGGCCAACGTGGCATGGCTTTGATGCTGCTGCTTTTGGTGACAAGGACAACAACGAGAATGAACGTCGGATACGCACCGCAAAGTAGTAGCGCATCGCAAAAGGGAATAATGAAGCAATGCGGTGTAGTCGTCGTCGTGACGAGCGAAAATCCTCACACGACACACACACACATACACAGACACTTATCAACATATTCAAATCCCAGTGGGAAAAGGTAATATCCTACGAAAGTAATGTATTGCGTGTTGCTTTCTAAACAAAAAAAAAAAATCGGCTCTTCGTTCGTGACTCGAATCAGCGTCGAACGCAAGCTGTTGCTTTTGTTTCTGAATCAAATTGTACTTCACTGCAAAGTTTCAACTACACATTAGTTAAGGCTCAGTTAGTCAAGACTTAACTTAACTTAACTTAATTAAAGATTTGGCCAACCTGTTATATGGATAGCCGTGCATGCGATTAGTCAACACTTAACTTACCGTAAGAAACTTAAGAATTTGTTGAATTTAGAATCTTAAGTTTCAGCCTTAAGTAAATTGAGAGCGGTGAGAGCAGTGAGAGAATCGGGCTTACCAGTTCTTGAATTTTACGATTCTCAAAAGTAAATGTATGCAAAAATGTAATATCAAACGAGTTTATTTTATGTGGTAACATAGGCGGCGAACCGTCAAATAGCTGAAAACAAAATTATAGACAAAAAGAAAATTTAAATATAAAAATGAATGACGAAAAGGTGATCGTATCATCCAATAAAGAACTGTACGATAAATTCTGCCTGGAAGTTGGTATAGATTGTAAACTCAATTTTAATTTTCATACTAATTCCACAGTTAATAAAGCAAGGGCTATGCTGGGTTTTGTAACGCGTTGGTCAAAGGAATTCCGCCACCCGTATATAACTACTTTTTACTTCATTGGTAAGACCAATACTGGAGTATGGTGCCATAGTTTGGAATCCTCGTTATCAGGTCCACTCAGACCAACTAGAGTTAATACAAAAACAATTCTTAATTTTTGCTTTGAGAAATCTTCGATGGGATTCGCCATACAATCTGCCCCCTTACACTAGTCGTTTGAAACTTTTTAATCTTCCTACTCTTTCGAGTCGCAGAGAAATGTTAGGTATAATATTTATGGTAAAATTAGTCAATGGATGGATCTCAAGTCCAGTTCTTCTAGAGCAAATTAATTTTAATGTACACTCCCGTGCAACATGATACTTTAAACCACTTTCCTTGAAACTATGCAGAACTAACTTTGAGTTGAATGAACCGTTTCGGGGTTTATGCTGAGACTTTAACAATCATTCCAGCAACTTTGATGTATCGGACTAACTTTTTATAATCAAAAGAACTGTTCTATCCTCTCTTAATAACAGCTAATGTTCGAAATTTTCTTACTTTGCATTTCTCTAACTTTGTATTCGGCTGATGAATTCTTATTCTGTAGCTGAGCAGCTTGGGATCTCGACGCTTAACAAACTTTCTTCTGTCACGACTCGGCACCAAAGATTTGTATATTTAAAAAAAAATTCGTACGTTATGCGGATTGAGCCCCTTGTGTCGGTGGGGCGGGAAATTGGGTTTCCGTTGGGTTATAATAATAATAATAATAATATCAATGTAAATTGGCAAAAGAGAAAGTCTCTATTTATCGGGTGGATTTGGCACCAACTTTTCGTTTGACCACGTGACGGCTTCTTGCACATTTTCTACATTTGTGCTAAACTTAAAAACATTCGACACAATTTAATTTTCCTTGACATTTTTACAAGCAATATGCGATTCAAAAATTATCACACAAGTGCTTTTATTTTCTACTTTGTGTCAACGGAGATATTCAAAGAACAATATGCAACAAAAATTAAGTTGACATGTTCAGTAATCGTCGCCAATTCTTAAGTAAAGTTAAGTTAAGTCTTGACCAACTGAGCCTTTACCTAGTCGCTTACATTTGGATGTAAGACTTCTTTCAATCGGTTTCATTAATCTGTTGGCATTAGAAAAAAATAATATATTACATTTCCCATTTACCCACTGGGCGAAAACGTGTGCATTCCTAAATGCATTGGCACAGAGTCCATTTTTTTTTTTTTTGCATTCAATATCTGTGTGCGTCGGCTTATCCCTGTCTTGTGTATTTATTTCGTCCGCTGCGCGTTTGCCAACAGGCTGTGTGCTGCTTGCGCGCGTGTGACGCAAAAATCTTTTGCACTTTCGAAATGCTTTTACTGCTTGTTTGCTTTTTCATTTTTTTTCCTAATTTTAAATTTTTTTCTGTTTGTTTGTAGTGCTTTTTTTTCTGCGACACGCTTCCACAAAGCGCCTTTTCCCTTTTTGAGCTTCTGTTTGTTATTTTTTTTTCATGTATGCAAATATACGAGCGTGCATACTACATATGTATGTACATATGTCTGTTCGCCTATTTTTAGTTGAAATGTCCTTTGCGCAATGTCAATGACAGACTATGTCGACGTTGACGACAACAACGACGGTGGCGACGCCTCCGCATGATGTCCTTGCATGCAGCCATCGCTTCGCTATGAATGCTTCTTGGAATTTAATTTCTTTGCTAGTTTTTCTATGCTTTGACAGTAAATCCTCTTAAAGCTCAGAACTTTTAAGCTTGGCAAGCGTGCCTTGTTGTTAGCTAGCAATACTAAAGCGATATGCATTTTTGTGTAGTTTTCTACAAAAATTTAAAAACCTCTATTATTTTTTAAAGTAATGTACATATGTAGCTAAATAAAAAGTTTAAACGTTAGTGCAATTACAATTCAATTAAATAAATTAAAGTTTACTTTTTTTGTCACTTCCAACGCAACGTTTTCCGTTTTTTTTTTTAAGTTTACGGTCTCTGAAATGTTTTCAAATTGATATTCGAGTGGTATAATGTTTGTGGAAATATATTGTAGAACACACAAAATTTCATCTACAGTGTGATATTTTTTTGATTTTCTCAAAAAAGTGCGTATGCTTGAGGGAAAAGGGCGAATTATCTAAGAACTATCAATATTTTGCAATATAGTATGAAACATTTTATTGTGCGTTGACTCTTTTTACCTCTAAAAAGAGTTTTTTTAAAATAATTTTTTTTGGATCGTTTTAATGCTCTAAAAGCCAACCAAAAACACTTTTTTGTGAAGTCTCAAATCTCAAAATATGCTGATAAATGTTATTGTTCTTATTAGTTCATTAAATTTTTTTTTTTCTATTAAAGTACAGATTACTATCTGGCGATTATCAAAATTTTAGTGAAATTAAAAAAAAGATTCAACAAATTGTTTACAAAATTAAATTTTTTTCATAATTTCATAGCTGATAAAATTTTATTATAAAAAATACCAAGTTTTAAATGGCTAAAAATGTATCTATTGATTTACAAATTTTCGCGAGATTTTTAGGTTTTTGAAACCGCATATCCAATTTTTTTTTTCAAAACTCTGTTAAAAATTTTTCTGATCAAATTTTAAAATTTGATAAAATTTTGAAAATTGTGTACAAAGTTTGAAACTTTTTTTGATTTGATTTCAGTTAGAGAAATGCTTAGTTAAATTTCCTGGGCAATAAATAATTGAATGGAAGGTTTTAATACCTTTTTCTTAAACTAACTTTTAGGGATTTTTTTTCGAAACTATGTACATAGTTAAAAATTCAGTAAAGGTTCCCACATTAATTATATTATACGCCCGACTTCTAAAATTTGGTGTATTCACAATGTGTCGTAACGTCGCATTTACATAAAATTTAAAAAATCGAAAATTCGGAGTAAGTAAAAAAAATTATTTTAATTACTTCGACTGTTTAAATAAAGTTTTGGCGAAAAAATTAAATTTTGAAACCACTTAAAATAAGGTTGAATCTGTTTTCTTACTCTATATTGGTCTGCTTTCCCACCGAAAATGTGTATTGCTCTTTAACGAAGCACAATTAAAACCCAACTTTTTAACTTGAAACAAACATAAATCTATTGCGCGTTTTATATTCAACTTCAAAGTTAAATTGTTCACTATTTAACAACTGAGGAATGAGCATGAGAACAACTACACTTAAATAGCTTAACTTGCTTTTGGAATTTCTAAATTCCTTTGAGTTATAAAGTGTCTTTCATTTACTCATTATGCCTTTTTGAAATATGTCTAAATAATAACCATATATGTATGTATGTATGTATGCTTGTAAACAAAAAAAAAAATCATTTTGCTTATTTTGCACTCCTTTATTGCACAACTCAATGTCTTTTAACTCTTATCTGTACGCTCTTATTCACTTAAGTGCATCATTAAATCATCATCCTTTGCGACTTTTGACCACCAAAAATTACTCGCAGTCCTTAAGTCTACTTTGTGCATTTTACTACTTTATGTATTTTACTACTTTATGTGACTTTGTGTTAAGTCTTCATACGTATGTATGTACATACATATGTATGTACATAAAAACATTTTTTTTTTGGGCTAAGTTCTGCATACAAAATAAAATATGCCATCCGAAGTATTTAAGCGGCGGCAAAGTGAGTATCCACTAAGCAAGTACTTACTGTCCCACTTAAGTGGCAACTTGCTTTGTGCCTGGGGGTTTAGAACATCAAAAGCATTCAATGGGACGTTTAGTACACTTTAACAGTGCCAGTTGAATAGAGGGCTCTAACAAAAGTAGTACTTTTGGTTACAAAAAAAAAAAAAAAAAAAAGCAGCACGAGTTCCTCCTTAGTCAAAGCAAGCGATGAAGAACGAATGAAACCAACAACTCGATAGGTAAATAGGGGAGGGTGGACTGTAACAGCAAATTATTATCAGTTTATTTGCATCATTAAATTATATAAGTAAATCACCAACAAAACACTTAATCTATCTATCTGCCTAACCGACAATACAAACATTTAATTTTAATTATTTAATTTATAAGTGAATTGCATAGTTTTGTTAATTTCATTTTTAGCATGCTGCGAGTGAGATGAAGCGTAAAAAAATAATAAAAATAAAACGAAATAAAAACAAAAAAAAACGCCCATACAAATGAGTAACTAAAAAGGAAAAATTAAGTAATTGCACATCGCCTTTTACGACAGGAATTTATGCTACGATTTTTTTTGTTTTCTCATTTATTTTTGCTCGTATCTTTCCTTATGTCGCATTTGTTTTCATTTATTCATTTCCTTTTCGCGCACAGCGCATGACAATTGTAATCATTAAACATTCCGCACATCATTAAAGTCGCTAAATGTAGGTACCTACATATGCGCTGATATCTCGTTAATTACGCCCGTACTTGTACTCGTACGGGCTTGCGGCAACGCTGCCAGACACGCACATATACTCGTGTACAATTAAGCGCGAGCAAGACTTTTGCGCACCGCTCCGCGACTGCGTTTTTCTTGTGCTACGATATTATTATTTTGCCGCGCTGTGCTGCGCTGCTTGCTATTTTATCATTAACATTTAACATTTTGTGGTACACTCGTAATTACAAGATTACGATATGTGATCAACTTGCACAGCCGAAGGCAGTAGCAGCATCAGCAGCAGCAGCAGCCGCAGCGATCGCCACAGCGCAAACCTCAGCCAGAGTTGGTACGAGGCGCTGTTTACCGCTTGACGCTTTGCTTGCAAACGCCTATTTGACCGTTTTGTTGGCTCCCCCATTTTTGCCACGTTGGGGTTGTTTTACTGCCTTAACTGGTTGCTTGGCCGCACAAACTTGTGTTAGCCAGCAGCAGCAGCAGCAAAGAAAAAGGATAAAAAAGAAAAACATTACAACAGATAAACAAAAATGGAAATTTAACTAGCCGAGAAACAAGCGCAACGTCGCACGGACGTACAATCGCGTTCTGACCAAACGATCAGCCAACCAACGATCCAACCAAGCAACCAACCAAGCAAACTGCCCGTATACCGTTTCTGATATGCTGCTACATACATATTTTCAGGCAGCAATGACGGACGCCAGCAACAACAACAAAAACAACAGCAACATCGAAAAGGTGGAGTTCCCAAAAGCAGCCAAGCAGCGACTACAGTTCAGCTCTGACGGCTGTGGTGACGACGGCGCTCGTTTGCTCAAGTTACACACAAATTGTTTGTTGTGATAAGATTTCGGTTTGACGGTCAGTTGTTGGCTACTTCAATTAATAAGCTGCTCAACTGGTTAGCTACACTTTTTTTTTTTTTTTTTTTTTTTTTTGCTTACGACCGCAGGCCGCATTTTAGGATGACTGTTGGTGCGCGTGGTGCTTGTACAGTTTGCGGTTATCGAATAATGCTATCTCGAATGCTGTTAAGTATTCTGTAAAGATTGCTTGATTTCCTTATTGGGTTGTTTGAAAAGTGAGTTTTTTTTTTTTGACTCAAAAACCCGTTGCTATCGAGATAGGAGACTTTTAGATTTACCAGAAACTTTTTTGTAAGGATCCTGTGAGAGAAGACTTTTAGGAGTAGCAACGACCGTAAGGAGACGTAGTGAATCGAAATTTGATAGCTCAAGGTTTTCATAGGCACTTGTTTTTTTTTTTTTGGACACCTTTCCACTCGTTGAAATTTTAAATAGAGAAGCTGGATTGAAATGAAGTAAAATTTCAGAAACCATCACTAGGGATTTTCACCTCGTCTGAAAGTTTAAAATCCCAACTCTTAAGCAAGAAGTCTGATTAAATGAATTTCCATATTTTTACTGTTCAATAATACAAGAGTAATAAGAGAGTGTGACTCGATAATGCTGGGACATCGGAACACATCTTGTTTACACGTTCGGTCTTAGTTAGACGGAGTTATTTTATAAATTTGTGGTAAGGGTTTACGACACAAACATTAAGGGCCTTTAAGTCGCAGTAGCCTCAGGTGTGTAGCCGTAAAACTGGCTACATATTTTTGTCGGCTTTAGAGCTAAGATGAACCAATAATGTAATTTTTCATTTATCACTACCTTTGTCCACTTACTGGTGAGCTTGTTTTTCCTTCATGTAAACGAAAATGCTTCTTGCAATTACAAACAGTTAAGAAAATACTGATAACATCAAACCAGTTTGCGATCCTCCTCAAATTCGCGTATTACCTGCAGATCTTGTCTGTCAATTGTGCTATTAGGAGGATTGTCGTTCTAACAGTATTAAGTCAACTAGTCATAAATTCTTGTAATCGATGTTGAAGTGTAAAATTTTTTTAAACGCTTTAAGTTTCTTCATTGGTAATTTTTCCGATTTTTTTCTTTACAAAGTAGCCACATATGAAGTCTGTTCCATATTTCGGGTTGCTTTCTTGGTTCGAGAGTAAAAGATTCTGCCATTTGAGACACATAGTATTTTTTCCACGTAATTGAAACCTCATTCAAAACCCAACCTTCCATTACACCAAAAAAAGATACCAGTTTGCATAGGACTTTTTTTTTAGAGGAAATTTGATAACATTGATTTTTTGTTCTTTTGCCACGACTTCCAGCTCTCCGCATCTGCTTTATTTAATACCTTTCCTTTTAGAGTTTGCATTAACGTTTCTTCTTGCATAAACACAAATACATTCGAACATGTGCAGGTGTGCTGTTTGTTGGTGGTCAGTTTGGTAGTTTTCTGTGTTGTTTTTTTTCCCTCACATTTTGTTAACAAGGCTTGTTTCGAATCGGTCGTGATGTGGCGAACAAAAAGGATGCGCGCCAGTGTTGTGCCTGCAACAGCGTGTTTTATTTTTTTATTTTGTTCTTTTGTTCATTCTGTTTGCGAATAAATTTGGAGCTTGGGTATGAACATTAGCATGTGTGTTGCGCAATTGAAAATCGTTTTTTCCGTTTGCTGCTGTTGTTGTTACTTTGTGAAGAAGGTTTGTATCTTGTCGACAGAGCACGCCTTAAATACATGCGCTGCATTTCAAATAAAACCCTTTTTTTTCAATGCGAAACATAATAGAAAAAAAGGCAACAAATAAAGGCCAAAACACTTCGATAGTATTCTGTATAAAATAATAACAACAACAGCTTGCAACAAAAAGTATTTCATAGAAGCAAAATTGAATGTCGAAAAAATCGAAAACACCGCAACAATGTTATTCCATCTTGTTGCTCACTTTGCTCGTTTTGGCGTACATACATTGTTGTTGTTGCCCGCTGCCGCTTGTATTGCCTTTTAGTGCAGCTGCTGCTGCGTCCATTCCTCCTCGACACACTGTGGTTGTTTGTGGGTTTTTGTTTTGGAAAAAGTTTTTGGTCTTCTGCATCGGTTTTAGGTATCGGGTTTTGGGCTTGACTTTGGCAGCTTTGCTATTGTGGCAGAGGCGCGTCTGTTTTGGCTGTTCGTTCATTTTGTTGCCTCTTTTGTGGTTGCTGCAGCTGCGGCCATTCTTGCTGGTGCTACTGCCAATTGTTAAGCATTGTTGTTGCTGCTGGTGTTGCTGTGTGTTGTGGCTTATTTTGTGTGCATACATTTGGAGTTTCAAGTTGTATACTTGTTATTGTTTTTGTTTTTGTTTTTTTTGGCTACACATTTTTCTTTTCAATTCTTTTCTTTGTGTTTTTTTTTAATTCTCTTCACGGCTTAGCTTTGGGCATTTGTTATTTTTCTTTCGTCTTGTTTTGGTTTGTATGCTTTGCATGTTGCCTGCTAAGTTCTTTTGTCTTTGTCAATGCCAAAAGTGTTTTCGGTTTTAGATTTCAATTTTTCTGCTCACCCCTTTTTTATCGTACTTGGCGTTACGTGTGGCCCCTCTCTGTGCATTCGACGCCCAGTTTGGTATGTTGCTTCATTGTTTTTTTTTTATTTCGATGGAGCAAAAAACGGTGGGAAGACTTTGCTTTAGTCTAAAAAATTATTGCAGACTTCGGAACTTTAAAGATTAGTTGTAGTTGGTTGTTGAGTGTTGAGAGTTTTAACTCGCCATATCCTTAAAACCATTTTAGCTGCATTGTTCAAGACGTGGACCAAATAAGATGTAGCATTGCTAACAAAAATAATAACTTTAATAAACAAATTTTTGTTTCTCCATTTGCAGTTTATAACCCATTGCATCCTTAAATTTATAACGAAATAATCACCAAAACCCTTATCCAATAGCAACGCACGCATTTTCACGATTAAGATGATCGGCCGTTTTGAGGAAGGGGTGTTGGGTGGTCGACCGCCATGGCTGAGCTATATTACGTAGTTTGTCAAAATCCAATTATAAAAGTTTATTCGTGTCGGCCTCTTTAAAATTTCTTATACAGTAGAATGGCGAGTTCCAGGCCAAAGGAATAAAAATATACATATAATTTATTTATATTTTATTTTATTTTTAATAACTGCAACCTCGTTCACCACAATGCCACTGTGCAACTACAAATGTTTTTCATTTTTTTATTTACCTTTAATTTCGTGTTTTTCGTAGATTCAAATTTAATTCCGCAACAACCTGCGGCGTCTCATATTTCATTGGGTTGTTTGGCGTAGCCACGTCTTCAGCTCGTAACCAAGTCTTGCTGGAAGTATGCCACCACAGCTGCTCTAAAAGTTTGTTTATACCTTAATGGCGTCACGGCGTTTATTGTGTGTTGTTGTTGTTATTGCTGCTCCTGTCGCAGTTGCCACTACTATTGTCGTTGTGTCTGCTTTACTTAGCGTGGTTGTGTTTTTCGATTTATTTTTATGGTATTTTACTAGCTTATAACTTACAATCTAGTTATTCTATATTATTTATGTAAGCAAAATATTTTATACTTTAAGGTTTATGCAATTTTTTGCTTTAATTACAGACCACTTTTACCAGCTCACTATTTCCAGCACCAATTTGGCATTACATTCAATAAACATTGTTAAAGTGCAAACTTCGTGCTTACTTTTTCCTTTTTTTTCACTCTTACCTCCTTTTTTTTATATATATTGTGTTTGTTTTGACTATTAACCTCGGTGCATTTGTGGCTTCCTGCGTTCTTCGGCCGATTAGTTTGCTTGCCTTTCGCTTGAAGCGTATGAATACAAATATATTGTCCAGCGCATGTGAAACGATGTGTGTTTATTTACTGGTTTGTTACATTTTGACCATCAGCTCCAGTTGTTGCCTTTTGTTTTTCTTTTTTTTTCTATTTTTACGTTAACCTTTTGCTCTTTCTGCTTTTGCTGTTCACCTCTGTTTTCTTTCTATTTTTTTTTCTTTCTGGCTCTGTGACGGCCTTACTGACTCGTTAAACGCACTTTAATTTCTTACAAGGCTGCTGCCAGTGGGGGGGGAATAGAGGCAAAAAAAAATCAAATTATAGTAAAAGCGCTTTTCTTATATGTAGCTGTTGCGCCTCGTTAGGGAATTACATTAAAAGCTACTCATAAAAAGAAGATTTCAAGCAGCGTTGTGTGACCAAATCTCGCACGGTTTATTTCCACTCTCAACAATAGTAAAGGGTTTTCAAATAAGGACGCGATTTCGTTTGCATGGCCACCACGGGTACGCTTGCAGAAGTCCAGACGCTGAACTCAATTTTCGACAGTTTTCCAGCATAAATCGGCCGATACTGTCTTGTTAGCATAGACCATAGACTTGACGTAGGCCCACAGTAAATAGTCTAACGGCGTTAAGTCGCACGACCGAGGCGGCCAATTGTGTGGGCCATTTCGTGAGATAACACCTTCACCAAACTTGGTTTTCAATAAATCAATTATGGCATTCGCTGTGTGGCTTGTGGCGCCGTCCTGTTGAAACCACATATTGTCCAAGTCCATGTCATCCAATTCGGGCTAAAAATATTCGGTTATTATTGAGTGGTAGCGATTCCCCTTCACAGTAACGTGCTGGTCTTGATTATCACGGAAGGAAGTACGGCCCAATGACGCCGCCGGCCCATAAACCGCACCAAAACGTTATTTTTTCGGGATACAATGGTAACTCATTGAGTAAGTGTGGGTTGCTGTGTGACCAATAACGCATATTTTGCTTATTGACGAAGCCATTCAGCCAGAAATGAGCCTCATCATAAATTGCACGTAGCGCTCTTAAAGTTGAGGCCCACTGACTCCGAATTTCGGTAGTAAATTTTAATAATTTTTCGACTCATCTTTCGATGATGAAATGGCAAACCTTACTAAAGAGAAATGTCAAGAGAGCGGGAAAAAATATGGCGTCATTTGTTGTCCCTATCGGTCTACTTTTGTAGCGTCCCTATTGAAAAACCCTTTATAAGTGTTGGAAAGGCTCTCTCCTTACATCTAACAAGGAATTAGAAGATGGAATACAGCGAAACAACATTGAACGTGTGATGAAGGAGTTAAGTTCTGTTAGAAAAATTAGCAATATAAATATGTCCTTAGTGAGTTTGAACTAAAGTTCTTACGATTCGTAAAACTTCAGCTGAGTTTACTAGCAGTTCTTACAAAAGTGATTGCGACGTTGTCTTTAAGGACCAAACACAATTTTTATTGTGTCATTCTTCATAAAAAGCACAAGCCGAAACCATCGAGTCCATCGATCATAACTAGACTTACCATTTTCTTATTGCTTACATCATTAGGAGAGTCTGTAGTCCTAATAGTGCACGTAACTCTTTTTTTTTTTTTGTTGCTTAATAAAAACATTCGCTAAAAATTGTTTCGTGTACAAATTGTATAAAATCAAGCATTGAAAACAGTAAATTCCGCTTAAAGGTAAAACTTCACAGTCAACTTTGAAGATGTCACAAATTCGTTAAGAGGAGAGCGACTCAGGTGCCTTGTGCTTTGTACATAGAAATCAAAATGTTGTAAATATCGAAATTTTGTGTGTGCGCGAGTTAAATATTACACAAATATAGTAAACATAAACGCGCGCTGCATAATGATGGCGTTGCGCCTTGTTTGCTACGCCAACAACAACAGCAACAACAACAGCCGTACAGACAAGTGACGAGGCGCGGCACAAAGCAAAAACAAAAGAAAAAAAAATCAACAAAAAATTCTCAAAAAGCAGCCAACTGTCTGCGTCCATACACATAATAAATCCGTGTACAATTTGTATATTTGAACTAGAAATTCAAGTGCGGAAAGTGGAAATTGGTGTGTAAATATACATACATAAATAAACGGAAAAAAAACGATGCGTAAAAAACTAAACAAGCGCACAGATTTGTTGCCATCAAAATGATTTGTTTTTGTTTTTCAACGATTTCCATAGCTGCTTGCTGTTCTTTTGACCTTTTCCACTGTTGTTGTTGTAATTAGCGCAGCCGTTGTGGCAGGCACTGTGTTTGTTGTTGTTGTTGTTGTTGGTGTTTTTGTATACTCGTTAGTTGTATTTTGGAAGCTGTTGCTGCTGTTGCCACAGTTTAATTGTTTTTGTTGTTTTTCTTGTTGTTATTGGCATTGCGTATCTATGCACACGGCCAACAATTACTTACTCCTTCGTCTATGTGGAACATACTCGCACGTTCGATTGTCGTCAGCGTCGCTGCTACGCCAGCTAAGCCTTTAACGCCAGCCGCCAAGTGCGCCTTCCACATACACGTTTGCTTATTTATTGTTGTTACGCCTTTGATTCTTGCCACACATGCAAAACTTTGTTTTACTTCCACCGCCTTGATTTTTAAGAAACTGAGATTAGGATAGCGAGAGCAAACGCCTACTCACGCATACATACATACATACATGCATATGCGAGTATGTATCGATTTTGTTTGCTTTGCCCGACAAGCTGCTTCGTTGATGGATTTACTGTTTGTTGGTGCGTACGCAAAACTAGTGATTTGTTGCTTTTGATTGTTGCTATTGTGTTTGTAATCACATTGCCACACCACCGTCGTTGATCACTACTCTTCCGCATCTCTGCCACCTATTGCGTCTGTGCGCACTAACGGCTTTTCCCACTTCGTGTCTTGGCTAGCTTCGTGGCCTGTCGTTAATAGTTTGCAGCGTTGCTTTAACAGAAGGACTGTAGAGGAAAAAAAAATCTGGTTGAATAAGAAACGTTCCAAGTCGGTCGTTGTACCTCTTGTCTCAGATTAAAACTTAACTTTTTCGTAGAAGTGGGTTACTCGATTTCGATCAAAGCTGAAAGCTTTGCTTGAATATCTGGCTGACGTCAAGTGCCCATTTCGCAAGAAACTTCGATCAAACATCTAACCTAACATCTCCACAGCAAATAGCTGATGTCCTAAAATAGATGTCAGAAAATATATTGTCAATGGCGAACGCTTCTTCCTTCTTTATTTCAGCCTTTGTGTCAGCGTTAATAAGTCTGTTCGTGTAAAAGTCCAGCAAGAATTATCCAGCAACAAAATTTCTCAGAATTAGGGAGTATTCTCTCGCAAAGAGAGATGCTTGCAAATTTTTACGCGAACGCAAAATTTGCCGAAACTTGCAAGTTTAACGAACAGCTGATTGAATTCTTGTCCGCATCGAAATATACAAAATGAAAAACACTGCATTAGCGTTTTCCTTAAACATTTCACTAACGAAATCTTAACCGAACGAACCTTAACCTGTATCTTGCATGTTTAACACTCATAATTTATAATTTTCATCTTTAAAATTCTTAAACAAAAATTTCGTATTTATCAAAATTGCTGCTTTTGATGAGCTGTTTTCTTGCTTGCAAATTTGTGCTGGGTAAAATTTGTCCAGCAAGAATTTGCAACTTCCACTCAAAATGAAATGTCATTTTGCGTTCTCAATTTCCCCTTCCTTGCAAATTTTTTGGTCACCGCGAACGCGATTTAACAAAATTCGTGATATTTCGTAACAATTATCAGCACCGCGAACACTCTTTATGTCTTGGCATCTATTGTATGAAATTAGCTGTCACTTTGTTACTTTGACAGCAAATATTTCATTTGGCTTTAAATTTCGTGGGGTCAACATCGAGGATATTTTAATTCAGAAGCAAAAACTGACTTGTTTTCAATTGCATTTATTAATGTGTACGCATTTGGGAGGAAAGAAAACATATTTCTTATTATAATTATTATTATTTTTAGCATATTTGCGCTTTATTGCACGAACTTACTTCTTTGACGCCATCTTACAAATGTTTATGTCAATACATCAAACGGCCCACACATAAAATTTGACAAAACATTTTTAAATTTTTCCTGCCAAAATGACAGATGTTAAAACATCAGCTATTTTCTGTGGAAATGTCGGTTTAAGGAAATTAAAAATTGTAGAAATTAGTCCATCATATGCTATCCTCGAACGGCTTATTGCGTCAGCATCAACACACGGCGCTCCCCATATAGCAAACTCTGGTGATATATCTGTCGCGTGTAATATCACCCAATTTGAGTCGCTGTCAGGTTAACTATGCAGAAATTATAACTTGCTCTCCCTTTCTCTGAAAGACTTTTGAGACAGGTGAAATTCAATTTTGTGCGCTAAAAATCTTTACCCAGTTAATCCTCGAGAATTCGAAGAATTAGTCGCACACTGACCGTCAGTTTAACTCACTAAATTCATTAAATATTATTTCGATACATATTGATAAACAATAACTGTGTATTTATTGATATTCATATTGCTTTTCTTATGCAGATATGAGTATATACAAAAAAAATAATAAGTAGTTGCTTAAAAGAAAACTGAAGGCGTTGCTGTTCGATTTGATAAGCTTCTATTTCGCTGCTAAATGATTACCAACAACTATGCTGAAAGTTATTTATATTTAATTATTATTTCTTATTAAAACGTAAAATGTTTTGATTCGCATTCTGTTTATGTCTTCAACTCCCGCCCAACTCCCTATAGACTTTAGCTAATTTATTCAAAAGTTGCATGTTTTAAAAGTGAACGCTTAGTCGAATGCTTGTCACAAAATAGCATTCACAATTATTCACCAAGCTAAGTGTCTACAATTTTATTATTTTTAATTTGCATGTGGGCGTTAAGCCTGACCGCCTACTTAATAATTTTCAACAGCTACTTGTACTTAAAATAAATTATTGCTTTGCATGTCGAGAGTTTTAAATTTACATATAAATTAATGTAAAACCACAACGTTCGCTTGTTTGTGCGCTGATTTGTTTAATCAAATGATTTATTGGCAAGTTTATAAATCGCAAAGTGGCAATTATGAATTATGAATGCAATCTGCTACGAACTGGCCGCATTAAATATATTAAATTTAGTTTGTTGTCAACAAAAGAGTGATCTTAAAAAAAGTTGAGTTGTAGAATTAAAAACCAATATTTTTTTTAAAACAAAAAATATTTGTAGGTCGTTTCAAGCGCTCAAAGTTTAAAAATCAATTCAGAATACTTCAAAGAATAATACCCAACCGTTTATTTAACCATTTTTAATAATACATATTTTTTATGGGTCTTCCAAAAAACCCAAGAAATGTCAGAGTAGGAAATTCCTTTCAATTTAATATTAAAAAAAAAATAGTTAAATAAATAATTTGATACTATTTTTCGAAGGTCTTCTGCCAAAAAAATAGAGCATGTCAATATTATTGATTTCTACATTATTTCTAAGAAAATATTTTTTGAGATCTTGAAGCAACTACAAATATTTTTAGAGACAAAAAAGTGCGGGTATTTTTTTCCCTAGCTGCTAAGAGCATTAAAGCCCAACTTTACTTTTTGCCATTGCATGTTTGAATTTTTTTGTTTTGGGTTGTTTTATTGCGGAAAATTTTCTGGGAGAACTCAATTATTTTTTAGAATTTGTTTCTAGGCAATAGTCATTTAGTTCATGTCATATATATATTCTAAAACACTCTTAGACCTTTTATTTGCCTGCTGAAAGCATTCTCTTATTTTATAAAATTTGCAAATATTTATTTGCACAAACGGTTCTAGTTCTCAAGTACTTCAGTCTCTCACTGGGTGGAGTACCAGTTTTAGTATATATTTTTGAACTGTGTGTAAATGTGTCTTGGAGTCTAGAGTTCAATTCAATAATTTTGCGATCATAAAAACTCTTCTGTATTCCATACTATTTCCCAAACATTCACTAGGATTCCCCATAACGGCGAAGGTTGCTTCTATAGCGTACTCTACAAATTTCCACTCGCTTATTCACTTCTACGCATTGCCAAAAGTTTTCCACCAAATTGGCACAGAATTTCAACGCTCCTGTACTCAGCTAACTAATTGCGTGTCTATTAAGTTTTAGTTGCGACTATTTGTGAATTCCTCAGGCTCAAGTTGCCGCGTAAATTTCACGTTGCATTCCATAGCATTCAAAGTTTCCAATGTTGTGGCATTTCTGGAATTGGTGATACACTTCCATTAGAATTTATTACAATTGATCTTCTCATACGCACACATTTTTTATGTGGTAGGAATGTTTGCTACATGAAATTATTCGATTTATTTGTGGAAAAATGCTGCAAGCAAATACATGTGGGAAACATTGCTGAGATGCGTTGGAGTGCGACTGAAAAGCAGCCAGCAAGCAGCGTGAAAACAAGTGCCAACGTCAGTTTGAAGTGACATTGAAGTGCCTCTTTGCTTTGGCTGAGCAAATAAATGGATGAATAGACGATGCGCGAGATGCGGTATGCAGCGCTTTGGAATGCCAACCGATCAAGCACAGCGCCAACAATAGCAACAGCAACAACATTACCATTCATCGCCATTATCTGCCAGCATCAAAATGATTGGCTGCAATCAGCGATGTCGCCACCAACACACCGCAGACGGTAATGAAGATACATAATTCAATTGCTCTAGCGGCAGCAGCAGTACAGTCGCCGAAGCAGCAACAATTATATATGATGGTCTCAAAGTTGGTGGGGCGTCACGAGAGCGATAGAGTTGAGGAAGTGTGATGGAAGGAAATGAACACAGGAAGGGTGTAACCGCATGAATTGCAAACGCCTGCTGTGCATGGCTGTGTGTGTGGCAAGCGAGGCAGGCAGGCAGGCGGTTGTTATGCATATTGAAGTCTTTTGAACGAGCGCACGGTCGGTGGGTCGACATAATCGGCTGGCGCACTCGTGCTGCATGCCACACACGCATTCTACTGCATATTCCAAACAAGCGTACAAGCAAACTTCAATGCTCTGCCCGCGGCTGCTGCTGCAGTCGCTGGATGTGGCAATGGAGTTATTTTCATGGCGCATTTCTTCCACATGCTGCATGTGTGCGCGTGCAAGTGTATGCCACACAGCCAAGGCAAGCCAGTCGTTGTCTTTCAAAGCGAAATTGCGAAAAAGCAAAGAGAAAGTAACCAAGGGGGAGAGAGGGCGACAGCCGCTCCAAATGAGTGGAGGATAGGAACATGAAAAATTTTGCAATTTACAAGAGTATCAGTTGCAGCAATGACAACAACAACAACGGCGACAGTAATGAAATGTTGATTGCCTGTCGTTGTGACTCGATGGCTCGATGAATGGCCAGTCAACCAACCCACCAGTCGTCTGCCCGCCAGTGCAGCAGTCAACTTGTCTAACCACAATTGCTGCAGCAAGCAACTGCGCTGGTCGCTGTGTGTTGGTCTGCAATGGTTGGCTCTGGCTGTGGCTGCGGCTGTGGCAGCAAGACAGCAAGGCAACGACGTCAACACGACAGTTTAATATTACGAGCATTCGGTCGCCAATAGTCGATGTTACGACGTTATTAAAATGCCAGGCTATAAAGGCTGCATGGTCACCAACAGTAACGACAAAATAAAATAAATTACATGTGACAAACACGAAGCAAATGAAGAGAAAACGAAAAAGAGTTACAGCACAACCGCAGCGACAGTGGCAACATCAATGGCGCTGCAGTGGCAAATGGCATCGCAAAATGACACCAAAACCGACACAAACACTTGCTAATGTCAAAATACATTAAACAACTTCTTTGATGGGCTTGACAGGAACTCTCTATGCATGAGTTTGTATGTACATTTATGTATATTTAGCTATTGTAAGTCGGGGTTTTAATTGGTCATTCGATGTTGCTGATGGGCGACGATATCTGACTTGATAGGTGAAATAAACTTTTTCAAAGTGTTCTCAACGTTCCAACATGCCTAATTGGATCGGACACCTATGTCCATATTGGGTTAAATCTCTTTTGAAAATAGAAATCAGAGCTGAAAGCGATTCCCAAGGCATTTAAAAACAGCAAATTTAAGGTTTAAATGTGTAATGAGCTCACTACTTGAGTCAGTAGTATGGAAAATCGATTGGCCTGTAATGAAAATAAATTTCTAAAAATACAAATATACACGAAGACAAAAAGACAAAAAAAATATGTAAAGTAATAGTTATAAATACATTGTTTAAACTTTAAAGAAATCGAAAACGCCGAACGCCTTCCCTGCCTGGAGCAAAGGCTAATTTTCTAAGCTTAAAAAATGGCTGAAGTTGAAGGAAGTGCTGTTGAGAACTTCGATGAACAGCCTCCAATCGAAACTGAGGATGCGGATAACCTTTTGGAGACAAATGTTGTTGCCACACTACTGAACTGCCTGAAATTAAGCTTTTCGGTCGTTGGTCATGCGACGATGTCACAGTAAATGACATCTCGCTGCAAGATTACATTTTCGTTAAGGAGAAGTTTGCGCGCTATTTGTCGCACTCCGCTGGTCGTTATGCTGCCAAACGTTTCCGCAAGGCTCAATGCCCCATTGTAGAGCGCCTCACTAACTCGCTTATGATGAAGGGACGTAACAATGGCAAGAAGCTTGATGGCCTGCCGTATTGCAAAATATTCATTCGAAATCATTCACCTGCTCACAGGTGAGAATCCAAGACTCGACACGTATAGGATGTGCTGGTATGTCGTGTAAATCAAGCAAACTGGTTGTTGTGCACTGGTGCTCGTGAGGCTGCATTCAGAAACATCAAGACCATCGCTGAGTGCTTATCTGATGAACTAATTAATGCTGCTAAGAAATCGTCTAACTCCTACGCTATCAAGAAGAAAGATGAGTTGGAACGTTTTGCCAAGTCCAACTGATAACCAGTGAAATGCGCATTGATCTTGTATATACTTCTTTTTAAATATAAAGATTTATTAAATAAAAATTACAAATAAAAAATAGTATCGATCACTGGTAGTTGAAGAATAAGGCGCGGAATATTTTTCTTGAGAAGAAAGGGACTGAAAACGTGAGTGCATAGAGCTGGAGGTGTTCGCCGACAATAAAGGCGTCCCGACCAGTGTGACTGTAGACCTGTTAAACCGGCCATGAATCACATATTTACGAAAAAAACTCACCAAACAACATATTTTGTTTTAACATTTTAAAGGTGGCATCAACGGCTATCTGCAAAAATCATCACAAGCGATATCTCTTGCTTTATATCGTTTACCACTTGCGATAAAGGGCATTATGCCAACGATCTATCTCATCAGATGTTTCGCATGCGAGAGAGAGAGAAAGAGAGAGAGAGTAGTAGCGAAAAAGCTCTCTAAGGGCCTTTTTGTACGATCTCCGGGTTAGCGCTTACCAGAACTAAAAGCGCCGGTTAAGACCATCCGTCAAATAAGTAAGCGCTGAACAGTAAGCTGAATTGAAGCTAAACGCCGGTAATTTTAACTAGAGAATGGTACAAACGGCCCCTCAGTCATTTGATACTAGGAGAAGAAAAAAAACTACCGGCTTGCCTTGTCGAACTCGACCAAAATCTCCAAGATAGTAACAACACCATTAAAATTAAAAAAAAAAAAAAAACAAAGTCGAACAATTTTTTTTATTAATCAGATCTGAAACCCCTTTTTGGTATACACATTTTTCGGAAACATGACACATCTTTTAAAATTTGTGTTGTACAAACTTGTTTTACTGCCCGAAATATTCAGTATTGAAAATAGATCAAGTTTTATGTACGAGTACATACATATTCCAATCAAAAATAAAAGGCTTCCTTATAAAAATGGAAAATGATTTTGACAAATTATAAACTTTTAAATGAACCAGGCAATTAATTCCATTAAAGTATATAATATGTATTTATCTATATATAAATCTAATGTATATATTTTCTTCTTTTTTCAGGTATGTGGATCTTTTAATCATTTCTAATTAGCGCTTTGGGTAATTGGGTAAGCGATTCCACAAAAAACATTTCGATTCCTACAAATTTGGTCCGAATCGGAATGTAGAAATTCTTTCTCCTCAGTCATTTCCGTTAGTTTCTTCAGTTCTCTGAGGTTCAGAACTTATTCTTTTCTTTTCGGAGAACCAGAAACAAACTTTAAAACCCAAGAAAATGCTCGCCTTCGATGTACATCCAGCAACGTCTATCATTCTGATTCCGACCAAATTTTTCGGAATCGAAATGCAGAACAGGTCTGAATATTAAAAAAATGTGACAACAGTCAAATACAGTTTAAGTATGAAAATATAGTGAATTGGCGGTCCTACTTTTTCTTGTTCAGCTTTAAAATAGTTCGAAAAGCTAGCTACCTACATAAAAAATTTTCTTACATTTTTTAACATTTAACTATTTATGTACTTTGGAGGATTATTTCTTAAGCTTTCATGTGTTTCTATGCAAATAAATCCATTAGCCTCTTAAATACCCCATATCAGATGTTAATCTTAAAGTTACTTTTAACTCTTTCTAAACCAGCTCGTGCGGCATTTACGAAGGTAACAAACCACTTCAGTCAATATTGTTAACAATAGCCAATTTTCGAAAGATATGTAAATACACATGTGTACATAAATAAATGTGTCAACTTAAAGTGTATTCGCATGTAAACAAAAGACAAAAGCCATTTTACCGAAATTTATGCAAATACATAAATATACAAAAATCCGTAAAAATAAACAATCGTAAAAAAAATATAATAATAACAATAGCTTTGTCAACAAAAGCATCGCGCACTCAAGCTGGTACGCTAAGGCTTGCCTGGCAGCCGGTTGGGAGGCGTTCAACGCTAATCTAAACAATTCACAAAGTGTGCTCATACACACGCACACGCACACACACACACACACATACATACATGCACCTATACAAATAGTATATTTACATATGTATTTATAAAAGTGTTGTTGGTGTTGCAAATGGTGCCACAAGTCGCTCGCTGCCACCACGATTTTTTGCCCTTTTTAAAGTAATTTAATAAGCGGCTTAAAGCGCTTAACTTCTTTTATGCAAATACACAAAGAAAACAAAAAAAAAAACAAAAAGCTTAGCATGAAAATGCAAAAAGTATGTTGTTGCTGTTTTTCTACAACTTTCTTAAGTTTTCTTTCATTGTATTATCGCCGCTTTGTTATTTGTATGCATTTGAATGCGCGCGTTATGACGCTCATACAAAAAAAAGGCCGAAAGAAAAAATAATAAAAAAAAAAAATGACAACAAAAGATTAAAAAGAAACGTGAAAAAAGAAGAAGCCCTGCGAAATACATAAAAAGCTGGCACGCAATAAAACATTTCAAATTTAGCGTGAAATATGGGCGAGGTGCTTTTGCTGCGTCTGAGGCTTGCGACAAGATGTCTATGAAATTGCCTCCCCCCCCTTTCCCCTTTGTATGCGTGTGCGTTTGGTTGTTTCTTTTAAGCTTTGTTGATACCTGATGTTTCGTGTATGGCTAGCCAGTTTTGCTTATTTTCTTTTTTTGCTCTAACTCGTCTTAGGCTAATTGCGCTAAGTATTAAAATGACGACGCTAAGCAGAGATGATAAGACTGAATTTCGGGCTTTGTGAGCCTGCGATACCGTATGACTTTTGTCATCCAAGACGTTGCTAAATTTAACTTAAACTGCAAATATTAAAAAATTTAAATTTTAAAACATTTGTAGTTAACAATAAATTAAACACAATTATGAATGTTCCTCTGTATCAATTTTGAAAATTAGATTCATAAATTACCTTTTTGTCTATAAATAAATCTAAACTATAACTTCTCTGTCGCCTATTGAACACATTTTCTTATGGTGGTTTTAATTTATTTCTTATAAACTGTTAAACTTTAGTCTTCAGTTAGGTTCAGAAAAAAATAAAACATGTAATCCCGTTGCTTGTATCATCTCTATGTTTGAAGTTGCGTAGTATTGTTGAAATGTTCTAAGCCAAATCCTATGTATTTAACTAAATTGTAAGAGTGACAGGTTTTTAATAATAACGCAACGGGAATCTGCGTGAATCCAAAATTCTGAATTTTTATAGAAAAAAAAAACATGATATTCTCTGGTTTTATTATCTTACTCAAATACTGTCAGAACATCTTATTGACATACATAGGTACAGGGTAGGCCATATCAGATCAGCCTGCATAAGTATCAGTTTATGAATAAAATCGAATTTGGTTGTTTATAATGGTTACATAAATAGTGCACAAAACTACGCCTTACAATTATCGGCAATATTTATATTCGAGATCAGCTCTCGTTTTGAGGAACGGCATGCAGTGACCGACCATCTTTGAAAAGCTGATCATCGAAATATTTTCCATTTTCTTTTCACTGATTTCTAAAAATGTTTTTTAGTTGGGACAAAACTAATCCAAAGAGATTGGTAAATCTTAGTCTACTTAAGTGGTTACATATATTTGCGTTGACCACGACCGATATATTTTCTAAGGTGTATAAAGTTCAATAGATGATGTATCTATTGCAAAAATTCTTTCACGCTATTAAATTTGTGTTTAATATAAAACAGGGTAGCCTTCCGGAATATTTAAGTGATAGTCTTCGATACATAAATGAAACGCACTCATATTTACTCACGGAAAATAATAGTTTCAGTCTACCACTATACAAAACAGAAGTTGATAAGAAAAATATTTTGTACAAAGGATTTATGTAAATGTTTTCATGAGCTACCAAAGTTCAATAAGAAATTGTAATAGCATTACGGCCTTCAAGAGGCTACTAGCCGATCACTGCAGGATTTTAGCTATTAGATAAAAAGGTTCGGCATGGAAACAAGTTCTTTCCATCCGTTCCACCAGAGCAATTCTGGAATTCAGATCACCTATGCCATGGGTTTCTTTGGAAACTAGCCCTTTTCAACCGACCCGTTTAAACACCTAAGCTGCTTGGAATCTCGTCCATTCCGACAGCTTAAATAAGATATTACTCATTAAAAAGCCTGTTATAAGTACCTGCGAAATAAGCCACCTGCGTCGGAACATGTGATGCTGCTCGGAATCTCGTCCATTCTGACAGCTTATATAAGGTGTCGCTCATAAAGCCTGTTACATCTGAGAAATAAACCGCCTGTCGAGCATAGAGCGGGGATGATGCGTCCATTCTGACAGCGGAAATAATATGTACATAACTCATCGAAAAGTATGTTATACCTGAAGAAGAATTTTGGAATCAGTATGGCTCTGGAACTCTGCAATTCAACTGAGACCACCTGTCGCCGCCATAGGACAGATACGATAATGCTCGGAATCTCGTCCATTCCGACATCGTCAATAATAAAATAAGCATCGACAGAAATTACATATTATATTGCTATAGAATAAAAATGTGTATAAATGTGTACTATCTCAATAAATATATGATTGTAAAAATACGCTACTTACTTAAAAAACGTTTTAGTTTTTACAGTAAATATTTTACCTAATAAGTTAATTTTTGAATATATGTATATGTATCTGTATGTCATACTTACATGTATATTGTGAAATTTTAGGTAAGCATACCGTTATAAAAAATTAAATATTGTTAGATTTCGAGGCAGCAATGGTTCTTTGCCCTTTTCGTTGACTACAAATATACGCAAATTTTAAATCATGTATTCTTTGATTCACTAATTTTCCAGCCCAAAATGACTTATCATCGAATTCCTTCAATCTGCAGATCTTCTCGAAGTCTTTTTGAGTGTCTTCTCTACCTACTCGTGGACACTTTTCAAATGAAATTCGTGCTTTTATACGTATGTACATACATACGTTCTTCCGTTAGACACCTGTGCTACATTCTCACGTCTTTGTTTGTTTCATAAGTCTTTTTCAATATATTTCTCAGCTAAGTATTTTATTGTCACATCATTTCGCATGTCACGAAAGGTGAAGTACATATTTAGTGTCAAAAAACGTTCGTTGTCATACGTCTGCTCCAACACTTTTTGCGCTTTGTATGCTAAAAGGGTCTTGCTTGTTTTTTTTTTAATGCTCAAGCAAATCAATGTTGTATTTTAAAAAATTTTTAGTTGCTTTTTTTTTGTCATATAAATCGCTTATTATTATTGATCACCAATTCCACACGAACAGCTTCGAGAATATACATATTTTTTTTTATTACTTGGCGTTGTTCTCTCTCTCTCTCCCCTCCCCTACCTTCGAGCTAACATTTTACTTGCTCATCAACTCTTAAACAAGCACTCCAGCTTGCTGTTGGCATTTCAGCCACTTTGCACCTCGCCTTACATCAGTCTTCTACACAGCCAGTTAGCCAAGCGTGCACCTACCATGCCATGCATACCCTCAGCTGACTATCTCTCTATTGTGCTAACAGTTTTGTTTCTTTGCTGCCTTTCTTGCTTGCATGTACATTTTTCATTTCTTTGCTTGGTTCCTTCTCGACTGTATGCCATTCGCATCTTATTTGGTTTTTTTTTTTGTTTTATTTTGATCAACACAGTTTGCATTCGCTCGCACTATGTCCAACTCGTTAACTGTTGCTTCCTACCTTGCTTCGGTCCTGTCTTGGCGTCGGATGCTATCCTATTCAATTCGAGACCGCATTGTAATTAACTTGGCATGATTGTTGGCTTGTTGTGATGCTGTCTGGCACCTCGCTCGCTCGTAAACGTTTTTCCAGGCACCATACATTTCGTTCGTGCCCTACCTTCTGCCTCTTACCCCCGCCTACAGCTTGTTTGCTTGTCTTTTGTTGCCTTGTATAGTATTTTTTCATTTTTATTATTATTATTCTACTCATTCCCGTTTTTTTTTTTTCTTTATAAACTTTGCTTTTTTACTCTTATTTTTATAATGTTTTTGTTTTAGAGCCTTGTTTCCCGACAGCGCTTCTTGACTTTTTTTTGTTTTGCCTGATTTTTGTCTGTCTGCATTGTCTGTCGTTTCACCGATCTCCATTGTCTCTGCCAGACCGTCTGCCTGTTCGCTTGTTGGCTCGTCTGTCGAATCGACTTCATGACTGCTCAGTTACGCAGCGTACTTAACCAATCATCTTCGCATACTTTTCTACCTGTTTTCGGTTTTTCTTTCCTTAACATTTCTTTAGTTTTTGTGCAGTTTCGTGCGGCTGGCTCCTGAGGCTTGCGCACGAACTGGTTCTGTGTTGTTGTTTGTATTGGTTTTGCTGGCTCCTCTAAGCCACCTGAACCTTACTTAATGATAATACATGAATCAAACTTGTCGATAATGAAGTTTTTGGCCATAAAACTTAGTTTCTGCGCTCACTACTGCACCATTTGGAAATCATTTTTTTGCCCCTTTCTTCGCTTGGTTTATGCTCCGCAAGCTACTAGTACGAGTATTCTGCGCACGCGCGTCCATGACGCTGTCAAGTTGTTGATTATTATCATCTGCTTGTTGTCGATTTTAATGTCTACAACAACAGAAATAACGAAAGAATATGTTTACTCTTTTTTTTTTTTTTACAAAATAATGTGAAAAATTATGATGGTATGTGAAGCGAAACCAGCCGGCGGTGTGAATTTCAGCTTTTTCATAAACGCCCAATGCGCATTCGTAGGTCATAACTATGCGTGAATTTATGTGGTAGTTCTCAAAGTAAAAAAAAAAAAAATGTTTAAGAAAGACAAAACAAAAGCAACAAACGACGGCGCAGCGTTAACAAGCTGTGGCTTGCGCTTCACCAAGCACAAGAAGCTTTGAAAAAGAAAATAATTTGTAGGTAGATATTTATTATTGTTTCAAGCCCTTTTCGTTTCAATTTTTTGTTTTTTTTTTTTGTATGTACGTATGCCGCTGTTGACCGCTTAGCGGCGATTTATGGGCGATCGTTAGACATTTCAGTCGATTACAATAGGACACTGATTTGAAGAAAAAATGTATACACTTAAAAACCTGCTTGAACTGATGTTAGCTGCTAACTTTATGAGCCAGCCACTTTTAATATTTTTCTTCGACAATTCAACTTAGCTGGGCATTGTTTCAAGTCAATAAGTCACGCATGATCAGCTTTTAGCGCCAAGGCATGTCTATGTACTAGTAGATTCTTACAAAAAAAAAGAGAAGACTAAAATTTGTATATATGTATGTACATACGATGGTGGGAATTTTATTTGTAACCAAATTGAAAATTTCTTAGTTTGTCACTTATATTCAATTATTTATTTGTAAGAGTGTTCAATTCATTCTCTAACATTAACTATATGAATTCAAGTTTAAAGCTTTGCAAAAACTAAAAAAAAAACTCAACAAATTTTCAATGAAATTTTGAACTTTTTACTCAGAAGTGTAGCATTTTTTTTTTTTTTGAGTATACAGTTTTATATCCCATTTAATTTTAGTAAAATTAAGCCCCTTCCGGCTGGGTCACACGCGAATAACACACAGCAACCTCTTCAACCAAACACAAACACCCACTTGCCACTTTTGCCACGAAGCCACGTTAACAGTACAACACATCGCAACCAACTGCCAAGCACTTCAAGCTAGCCGAAACCTTTTGCACAACCCCAACATTGAAGAGTTACTAACCCAAGTCGATGAAAATAACATAAGAGCCCTCATAAGATATCTTTCAGACAACAACTTATACTTTGAAACGTAAATTTACACTATTTAACCAAAGCGGATGGCCACGTTGCTAATGCTTAATTTAAATTGTGACTGTAATTATAAAAAAAAAATTAAAAAAAAAAAAAAAATAGAAAGTAAAATAATGTGAAAGTTTCAAGTGACTACGTAATTCCGTTGATTTTTCAAAAAATTATTTTTGTACGGAAAGTCCCAGCACCCTTGACAAAAGTAAATTCTAAAAAATCAACGGTAATTCCTAGCCACTTGAAACGTTCACATTGTGATACTAAAATTGAATGGGCTATAAAAAAGAATAACCTAAAAAAAATTCTAACACTTCTCATAAAAAAGGTTCAAAATCTATATAAAATTTTATTGCATTTTTTTTTAGGTTTCCACACAGTTTTTAACTTGGATTTATTTTTTTTATGTGAGGGAATGAACTGAATTTGAATTGAAAATTCTACAAAAAAATAAATGAATACGAGTATAAGTGGCAAACTATTTAATTTTTAATTTTGTTGCAAATCAATTGGCCACCACTGTACTAGTATGTAGCAAATAAATTCATATCATTTACCCTGTCATAATAGTAGTGTCTAGCTAACTCCCACTCCATTAAATACAAATTTCTTTTTTAATGCTTTAAATTTGTTTTTTCTTAATTATATATTTTTTTCCTAGATTTAACGCTTTAAAGTTTATTCTCTATTTGCTAGCATCTTAACAGCACGCATTTGTCTGTAATTAATATTTACTTTACCAAATTATACAATCTGAATGTTTGTGCTTCGTTAGCTCGTTGCCTGCTGAGTAAATAACAACGAGATTTAAAAAAGTGTGAAGAAGAAACAGGTCAGCTGTTAAAGTACGCAAAGCTTTAAGAAGTAATTTGGAAAGATTTAAATTACTTTGAAAGCTCCGATAACTATGAAGTCGGCTAATTAGTGTGGCAAAGCAGCAATCCAAATATGTAATTAAGTTTATTGAGTTGAAGCCATTTAATTTTTTAATAGTTTAATGTCTTTAGAAAAGCTTTAAATTACCCGCTGTGCAACAATTATCAACAAAATATGGTTAATTGAATTAGAAATAATACATGGGTATTATCTTCAATATGTTCATGCCGTTCTTTGTTAGGTTGTGGTTTCTTTTTCTGACGCTCATTTAAGATTTAGGCTAACTTACCCAGGTAGCACCATTCAAAAAGAGTATTTATTTTATTGTCTAAGATTTCTCTAAAGGTACTGTTAACTAGACTCTAAAACACAGTGAACCATTCGTCCATTAAGAATGAAGCTTTTTCTGAGTAAGCTCTCGAAGTTTTGATTATCAATCCTTAGAACCCTTTCTCCTCGAACGAAGTGTAAGTTTATTCTCTACAGTATTGTTCAAAAGTCTTTCTTATTATTAAATTGCAAATAAAAATTTGCTGAAATATATTTTGCTAAAAAATAATTTGCTCCAATATTACTAATAAACTTGTGCGTGTCTGCCAATACTTCTGCTGAAAATTATGTCGCTCTATTCATTCAATTAAAATATTTATGTATGTAAATCATTTCGGGTGGTGCTAAACTAAATTTGTCTCAATCACTTTTCAATAAAAATATATGGCGTATAAAACTAACCGCCCAGCGCTCAAATTGCTTTGTAAATCTTAAATACAAATAACTTTTAGTCACGCTTTGCTTTGAGATTACAGCTGGAGCACGTTGCAAGTTAGGCATTTACAAGAAAAAATCAATAAAAATAATAAAAAATGTAGAATTCAAATAAATGTCTGCAGCATTTTTTCAAGCGTTTAACTTGCCTTGTCCATATGCCGATTTGTCTACATGTCCACACTGCTCTGCATGTAGTGCAGCCATCTACATATATACCTGCATACATACATATGTACATACATACATATGCACATGCGATCTGCAGTCCATGGTTAAGTTAGCAAAAGCTGCATGCGCATGCCCAGCACAGCTGTATGTTGCTTGTTTTTGCTGCTGTCATTAAAACTGTCCGCGGCAATAAATTATAACATAAATTGCCGCAGTACTGCAGGATCGTTGATCATTTATGGTTGCGTTGGATTTTTTATTTTTTTAAATTTTTTGTTTTTATTTATTGATATATGTATGTATGTATAAATAAGATCGTGTGTTGTGAGACCGCAACAACAAATTTTGGCTTTCAGCTTTTTGCTTTTTTTCCCAAAAAGCTAGCATCAGCGTTCGCGCTTGCGACCAATTGCAAAAGACAGAGCTAAAGAACTGACCGCCACGCGCAGCAATTGAAACAAATCACTTCGACAATTGGACAGGCTGCTGCTGTTTGTGCAGTCGAGCGAGCTGTTGACCGGCAATTGACCAATCGCTGGTGGCCAACGCGAAAACATTCGAAAAATCATAACAGCAAAAGGGTGGATAGAATCACATTTTTAACTTGTTTTTTTTTGTTTTTTGCGCTAGTATTTGTCTTTTTTTTTAACATAATAAATCAGTTGTTTTATTGTCTTCGCTTATGACCAGTATGGGATCTAGTTATATTTAGAGCACTTGCTAATAATTTAATTAAAAGATGGAACAGCGAAGAATGACGATTATAATTTTTGAAATTTATTTTAATATTTAAATAAGGGGACAAGTATTGTGCTTTGTATAATTAACCAACTAATTTGACTAATTTTACACTTCTATCTATAAATTTTTTTTCGGAAATTTTTGAAAAAAAAAACATTTTTTTACTACCCAAATTCAGTTTTTAAATGCAATTTTCTGCAGAATTTCTAAAATTATGTTGCATTACTCTTCACAATTTTTTTATTAAAATTTTCGTTAATTTTACTTTGCCACTTCTTTTGATATCCGCGATGAAATAATTAAATCAACTTTGATTTTAGTTTGCGTATTAAAAATTAGATAACAACACCGCACGTGCATAGGCTTGTGTTGATTTTTGTCAAAATGAAATGATCTGCACATTTAAATTTTTTAAAAATTTATTTCGTATAATATTTACATATCAGTATTGAATTATTTGGGTAAATGATCGAACTTTTGCGAAAAAAAAATTAGGTGGCAACTCTGTGCCACTAAATATTTTTGATCAAATCTCTTTAAAACCAGATTTTTGTTCATATTATTCATGTACACATTTTTTACAATTACAATCAAGTGGCAACACCGCGGAAAATTATTTGTATTGACGATTTCTTTTAAACTACTTTCGTATATTTCTTTTACCTCAGCACCTAAATGTCACGTTTTCCAATCGGTGTAGCATAAACTAGCTGGCAACGCTCAACTAAACAAATAAAAATTTTGTTAATTATATTTTTTTAAATCTATTTTCGTGCCACCAGCAACAACCAATTGCCACTAGCTGTGCAACATGTTAACTAACAGATCGTGCTAAATTTCTCCCACTGGCATTTGCCATTGTTGTTGGATATGTACTAATAAATAAACACAGCCTCCCATTGCTCTACTAACTGCAAAACGGTAACCCTGCCGAACGTCACAACAATACAAGCAGCACAGGAATCTTACAACCGCGAGTGCAGCAAACAACAACGATAGCTGTAAATTCCACAAGATATAAAATCTTAAACAGCAACAGAGTTACAATTAACATCTTTGGCGGAGTTTGCTTTTTCAATTGCTTCGATTGCTCATTTGTTATACTACATACATACAAACATACATACATATGTACATATGTTACTAAGTAGTACCGCCACCCTTTTTCTGTTGGCCTCCCACAAATTCTCACATTTTCACCAATTTTACTCGCGCTTATTTTCATTACACGTACATTTTTGCCGCCTTGTTTGTTGTTGTTTTCTTCGTTTGTTTTATTATGCTTTACATTGTTGCTGTTTGTTTGATCTCACTTTCACATTAGCTTTGTGGGCTCTTGACTGATGATTCGATTTCTGGTGGTGGCGGCGGCGGCCGCATCGTTAGCTGCCGATCTGACGATCTGTATATTTTATGACTCGCGCCCAATGATTTGTGTGCTCTATGATGTTGCACAAGTTTGTATACTAATATGAAGGTTTGTATGTATGTATGTGCATACATGTGTGTTTAGTTGCTGGTCGAAAATATATTGTTACATGCTTACATGCATTTGCTGTTGCTGTCGATGCTGCTACTTGAAATACTTCGCATCTGTTGCTGAAATGACGGGCATTGCTTTTTAGCTGTTTGCCGCTTGCCGCTTACCGCTGTGTGGCAGCATATTTTTCCCAGCTTGTTTATTTTTGTTTATATTTACTTAGCATTTCTTGGTAATTTACATGTTTTCTAATGTATTCTTTCTTTTCTTCTTGAGAATTTCATGCTTTTTACACAGATTTCTTTGCATTAATTTGTGGTGGTTCTGCTAATTAAGTTTGGAACATGCTTGCTTGGGTAGCCCAAAATGGGAATTATTTTTAATATATAATTTTACGAGTGTATATTATTTCGTTGGTTTCTATATTATTGTCCATGATTCCTCAAAAAAAAGTGTCTTCCACTGAAATAAAAAAAAAAATTATACCTAAGCGGTGGATTCATTTCGATTCCTACAAAATTTGGTCGGTTATTTTTTTTTTTATTTCAACTTATTTTTAAGGTATAAATAGTGTGATAATTTTCTAATAAATAATTTTAATTTCAATTTCTTTAAATGTTCCTCTTCATATACACACATGTAGACATACATACATATACACACATGTACATGTAATTTTTTAAAATAGTTTTTAATGACGCTTAAGACATGTTTAACGTTAATTATTAAATTATGTTTGCTTTCATAAAAATTAAAAAATATTAATTTTTCGTTTAAATGGTTTTTGTGTTTTTTTAAACATTTTATTTTGTTTATAAAATTTTTTTTATTTTTTATTTTGTTTTTATATTTTTTATTTTGTTTTTATATATGTATATTGTCTATTGTGTTTATTTAATAATATTTAAAAATAAAAGTAATTTTAAAATTTTTTATTTATTTATTTTAGTTTTTTCTTTGGGTTTGGTATTGTTTTTTTTTTTTGTGTTTTTATTTTGTATCTATTTCATTTTATTTTTTTTCATATTATCACAACCGCCAAGCAAGCTATAAAAAAACCTCAAATCAATCACACTTTAGTTACGCCACTCATCCTCCTGATTAGAATAATACAATATGTAGTCAAGGATAAAAGAAATTTATTTGCGTGGTTCTTGCTAATTTTTTTTTATTTCTGGCGCCTGGTTTACAGGTGTGGAATGTACTTTGTAAAATCATTTTAAAAAAATCTATTGGTTCCATAAAGGTTTTACAATTCCAAAAGATCTTCGAGGCCTTAATTTCCTTTTAAATGCTCACTATCCCTTTAATTGAAACTTAAAAAACTCAGAAGCTTTGAAAAAGTTGTTTTCCAAAAATAGGCTACCATTAGGCGGTGATTGCGTTATTTGATTTATATAAGGTGTGAAAGAATTATTGCATACTTTTGTGCTAAAAATTTTGCTACACTCTCACAGGCTAGGGAGGCGCTAAATGCAACTCTTTACAATAAAATTAAATAATTCTTATTTTAAAGTTTTTTAATAACTTTTTCCGCACTCAAACTCATTTTTATGACAAAACCTTTACTTAAAATGTGTGAAAGAAACAATAAATGTAATGCTTTGAACACTTTGAAGACAGCAAACCTGTCGCATATAATCTGTCAAATATTAAAATGCACACGTTCTTATGGGCAAAGTTATTTAGACAACAGCACGACTTCACGGCAGAAGGCTTGCAGTTGTCGTTGTCGCCAAATTAAATCCATTTCTAATTTTTCCCACGACAATGAGCAGTTGTAGTGCTGCCACTTATATGTGAAATGTAAAAATGTTCAAGGGTTTAACAAGTCTTACGTTGTTTTACCAACAAATGAAACAAATGAATCGAACTATTAACATATTTTTTGCACAACAAATTTCACTTTGAACAAAATATTTTAATTTATTAGAAGTGAAATATTTTAACGTGGCAACAACCAAGCAGCTGTTGGATATGTCGCTGACGTTTTCAAAATGTTCAAGAAGCTGGCTTTAAGACGACATTTGGAGACAAGAAAATTTCGATATCGTCACGACGTGAAGTGCAGTCGTCTTGGTGTTTAAAGCATAAAACTTACAATTTGTATGCTCCCAGCAGCAGCCATGGAGCCACTACAAATCATCTTGACACCCCTTTAACACATAAATTTCTTTAACTTTTTGCCTGCATTTACTTACACACACAAACACTCATATTTACGGTAGGCATTTAAAATTTTTATTTTTTTCCACAATATTTTCCACTTAAATTGTGCTCCCGCATTACTTTCGTTCATACTCCGCTGCGAGTTTGCGATTTTTTTTTTCTCTATTTTTATTTTGTCCTTTTGTTTTGCTAATTTTTTCTGCTGCCATTACATATTTCCTGCATATTTTTTTTTTATATTTTCTTCACTCTTCACGCTTTTCATGAAATTCTATACAATTTTGTAATAATAATAAACAAATATGCAACTATGTAGGTTATGCATTGCGACAACAGTGGTAAAAATAAGGAATAAAAACACTGCTGGCGGCAGCAGCAACAATATCAAGCCGCGGTTGCCGCGAGCCACAAGCGCCTACAAGCTCACAAGCCAGCAGTAAAGCCCCAAACCGCAGCCGCAGCCGCGGCCTAGGAAAATTGCAGGCTTTCGTTCAATTTGTTTTTTATACAATTATTATTTTTTTTTTTTTAGATTTTTTCTCTTTTTAATATTTCGCTATTATTTATAGTTATTCATATTTTTATAATTGCAGCTTCGCGCGTACATTTTTTTATATTAATTTATTTACTTTCTTACTCGTCCTGCTACACTGCTGTTGACTAATATAGCACAACTAAATGTTTAAAAATTTGGAAAACTAATTTTTTCTTTATATTATTTCGTTAACATATTTTTTTTATTAAAACACTACAAAAACCATATAAATCCAAATTTTAAAAAGTAAAATAAATTTAGCACAAAATTAAAAATTATTCTTTAAAAATCAACGGTTATCTTTAGCCACGTGAAACTTGCACTTGGCATTGTTAAATTTAATGTACTACAAAACAGCATACCCAAAACAATTATAATTTTTTTTATTTTGGAATTTTGTAAAACTTTGGTTGAATTTAATTTTTAATTATTGATCAAATTTTAAATTGGTATTTAAGTAAATGTCAAATGAACTGTAGTAGAATTGAAAAAAAATAATGAAAATTAAAAAAATAAAAATAAATTGCCCAAATTATCAATGTGGTAGTGCTATAGTTGTGTACCGCATGCTACATTTTCAATTCAATATGGCGTGCGTTTTGTTTACTTCCTACCGCCCACTCTTTTGCCTTCAATTCACTAACACACGCACACAAACATTTTATTTCTCCTCACTTCTGCAGCAACAATGCGCTGCAGCCGCCCCCACCTGCTCGTTAAAATATGTCATGCAATAAACTTGTAGAAATTTCCGTTTGCGAAAGTCGGGGGTGTGCTGTGGCCTGGATTGGCAAACAAAACTGTTCGTATGTATGTTTGTATGTAAATATGTGAAAAAAGGATACCTACTCACTCGTATGAGTGCTGCTGAAGGTCGGTGGAGATGTATGTACATACATACATATGTATGTTTGTATGTAAACAGTATTTGCATATTTACCTACGAGGACTATTCGATAAGTACTTAATCGGCTATAAAATATTAAAAAATACGGAATTTTACTTGACTGCTTTTGCTCTTTTAATATGTTCAATAAGTTCAATATATTCTATATAGATTTCTTAAACAATTTGAATGTAGACATATCGAGCAAGATCGACGGGAGAAGGTCATATTCTGTCATATTCATCCTTCAAGTGTCCTACGGCCAGATTTGGTTTTTATAGTTAATATTTGTTGGAACAATTTTCCGTCATCCATTGTCAAGTTTGGTTTGGAGACAAGCCGGTTTCGGCGTTGTGTCATCTTCAGTGTGAGAGAACGAAAATTGACACTGAAGATGGCACAAGAAAAAGAAGAAAACAACAAAATCGACTCTAAGATATCCAAGCTGGAGTGCGAATTTTTTAAAGAAAATTTCTGGACCTCACTTTCGTCTCTTCGCATATCTCTCTAACACTTTTTTTTTATTAAAAAATATGCTTTTCAAACAATGCGCTTTGCCTTCAGAACTCATTGCGCGTCCCACGTGTATATTTTCATATACATTTACATACACAACGATTGCACGACTGCCTCTCGGACTTGATAGTTCTAGAAAATTCAACTGCTTCTACTACTAAAAATGTTTCTATACTCACCTTAACTCTCTCACTTCCAGCTTCCGGTGTGTGCAGCTCGGAGTGCAAACTTTTTTTTTTTTTTTTTGTAACTTTAACAAGCTCTCTATGCTGTTGTGTCTGGGGAACTTTTTTGTTCCACCTTCAATTAATTTGTTAGTTAGTTTTATTTTTTTGCTCTTTAATTATGTGCAAGTGAGCTGCTGCATAACTTCCGTTGCAGAGTCCTCACTCTTGCTACTTTGCTATTTCGCTAGTTTTCAACCAAAGTTCGTAAATTTTGGCTTTGTGGCTTTAAAAGTTTTTTTTTTTTTTTTCAGTAAGAAAATTGTTCGATTTCAATGTCCAACAGTTTGGCATTCAGTAATTTTTTGTTTGCTTAGAATAAAATATGCATAATTGTACTCGTATCTGCAGTTTTGTTTCGTCGTTTTCCCCTTCCTTGATTTTACGCCTTTTAACTTAAAGTTTTAAGTAACACAATTTTTAGCCGGGTCCGTAGTGTGGGGTATTTATCTTTCAGTATCGCAGGGATTTCTGAATTTTTAAGCAAATTTCACTTAATTTTTTTTTGCTAACATCTTTAGCTCCTTGCATGTTTATCGCTTTGGACCAAGACAGAAAAATTTGCCATTTCCTTCTCTTCCATGTGAAGTTACGCCAGTAGTCCTCACTTTTTATTGGCAGGCTAAGACTGAACCCCAATATGTGAGAACTCTTCGGGTGTCAGGAGGTATTTGTTTTTATACTCATTTACCGTTAGTACAAGATCATTTGCGTTCAGAAATATTCTCTCCATAACTCTGTCTAAATTACATTCTTGACCAAAGTCGTCTCACTACGTCTAAGATCTTGTCGGCTTGACACATCTGTTGGTTACCACTTCACCGAAGAGTTATCGCCTCTTTAAAGCCATCTTTATTGTATCCACAATAAAGTGTTCTCCAATTTACGACATCTGTTCTTCCACAAATAGATTAGTTGAATTACTATTTCAAGTGAAATACTATGTAGTAATATTTAAATGTCCTGTTTCTACATAAAACTTTATAAATTCCACGTTCAAGTCAATTTTGTCATGTACCAATTCAGCAACTTCATAACTCCGCCTTATCATCATTTGCAACTTATTTATGAGTTAATGATCATCAGCTTGCAACATCGTAGCACATACATACATACACAACTGTTCGTCGTGGCACCATTCAGCAACGCGGCTACATTGCCAACGCCATTATCACATAACTCAACGAGTAACTAACAAGAACAACGCCAACGACAACGACAACAGCAACACGGCCAAGCAGATGAGCGGTGGGTAAGTGCGGACAGACGAACGGTGCGGACGGACGCCAGGTACTACATCAATTTGGTGGTGCCACAGCGACGTTATCGAAGATGATGTTTTCACGCGTTGCACGTCATAAACGCACACACACACACCCACAAACACGCGCACGTATGCTGGTGGATGGATGCTGCTGCTGTTGTTCTTCTTGTACTTGTTGTTGTTACATGCACCCAGACACTCCGACAAAATGTTGCACGCTGAGTGCCTGCAACGAACGCCAAGTTGGCAGTCATAATGCGATAACAAGGTGGGCTGGACGGCCAGAAGCGGAACGCTACGTTCTCTGCCACCATCCCAGTTCAGCCGCCTTACGCTTGCCACCGCAGCACGCAGCTAGCAGCTTCTCGTAGCCAACATCTCGCTTGATGCCTGCAACGCGCCATGGTCGCGGCTGCAATTTTAAACGCGTCTACAGCGTGCAAGCTGACTGCTGTCTGTGCTCTCTAAGTACTACAACAGCACAATAGTTGCTAGCTGTGGTTGGTTTTGTTGCTGGCAGCGGGCATTGTAGCAAAATTATGATGCATGGAAAAAATATGTAGTGGAAAGAATATGAAGTGAAAATAAAATGGAAGCAGAAGAAATCGCTTGTGCTAAGTTATGTATGTATGCATGTGTGCATGGCACTTAACATTGCTGGCCGGTTGGTTGGCTCGTTGCTTGCTTGCTTGGCTGATGGGATGGAGCGTAGGAAAAAAAAAAGAAAATAATAATGAAAAATAACATAACTCTCAAGCGGTCGTGGAGTGCTACTTATCAAGATTGCAGTTGTAAATTCGTGAATTCACATTTATCGCGCTAAAGTTGTGAGAAAATGAAAAAACAAAAAAATAAAAATAAAATCAGCGAAAACTAAAAAAATGAAAGGATTGTAAAATTGACAGCTTCAAATGAGAGGAATTAAATAGCGTGTGGAAATAAATATACGTACATATTAGTAAATATGTACACACAATCGTCTTCCTTGACAGCAGACAGTTGTAGGATGTTTCAAGGAGGGCGCAGCGAAAATAAAATTTCTTAAAAGTTCTAATTTAAAATTAAGCTCATAAATGGGGTTATATTTGTTGAAAAAACGCAAAATCAAATGTATTTGGAAAGATTTTTTTGGCAAGTTAGAAAAAAGTTAAGAAAAAAATTATTACTAGAGAAGAGAAATATGCCAAATTAGATAACGTCGAAGGAAATACCCATATGTACAAAAAAAATTAATTGACGTGAATTTTTAGCCCGCAAATACAAAATTTGTTTTATTGTAAAAAATTTAGTAATTTTTATACCCGAGCGTACTTGTACACAAGGGTATTATAACTTTGTTCGCATAACGGTTGTTTGTAACAGCATAAAATAATAATACTAAAATGATCAGAATGAAAAGAGAAATCGATTTAGCCCTGACTGTCTGTCCGTGGTAACAATAACTTTAGTAAAAATTGAGATATCTCAATGAAATTTGGTACATACATATTACCCTTAGGACAGGGTAGGTTGGTATTGAAAATGGTCAAGATCGGCCAATAACCACGCCCACCTCCCATATAACGGAAGTTTTTAAAAAATGCAAAAAAAATTTGGTATTTGGAGCGATTTTGAACTAAGAAATTAGGTATTTATGAAATTTTGAGAAATGGGCGTTGCCACGCCTACTTAGGAACAAATTTCTGTATCTCAATAACGGTGTAAGGTATCGTCACAAAATTTCGTGCACATATTTCCCTTGATATCACTATTATCATCGTTAAACATTTTTTAAATCGGACCATAACCTCGCCCACCTCCAATATAACGGAAATTTTGAAAGATGCAAACATTTTGTGTTTTCCTTATCTATTGAAACATATTAATTAAAATTTGATATTTAGAGAGATAGTTAATTAAGAAACCTGATTTTTTATGAAATTTTGAAAAATGGGCGTTACTACGCCCATTTATAAAAAAACGTGTGTAGGTATCTCAACGACGATGTAAGGTATCGTCACAAAATTTATTGAACATATTGTCCTTGATACCATTAGCATTACCGTAAATAAGTTTTGAAATCGGCCCATAATCACGGCCAACTTTCAAATAACGAAAATTTTGAAAAATGGCAAAAAGTTCGTTTTTCATTATTTATTGGAAGAAATTGAGTAAAGTTTAATATTAGCAGCGATTTGAAACAAAGAAACGGAAATTTTATGAAATCATGGGCGCCGACCATACGGAAATATATCGCGCGGGTATATAAAAATCGGTTTCGCTTACTTGTTTTGTTTAAGTTTTGAAAAATTATTTTGTATATTTTGCGGAGGCGATTACTTTCGAGCCTTATATGAAAAAAAGCAAAACACCTTTGGCGAATAAATTTACAAAAATCAACAGCACCTTTCAGCTACCAGAAATTTGCACTTTGTTGCACTCAATTGGCTACAAAACTATACTCAAAAACTAATCTAATCTAACTTTCTTTAATCATTTATTAAACATTTAAATAGCAAATTTCATACATTTTTGTTGTAGACTGCACAAAGTTTAAATTTTTTGAAGGCCACTGAAAATGTTCCCAAAAAAATCTTTAGTTTACGCATTTTTGTTTTAATTTTTGACTGAGACATAATTAACGAATTTATTCAATTTAAAGAATTTTAAAATAAATCCGTGACATTTTTACGCCACATTGTTTTTTTTTTTGAAATATTAAGCGAAAATATTGCGAAAAAAATCCTCAACTAATATCAGTTACTTTCATATTCGTAAAAGCTTTTTGCATAAATTCCTTTCTCTTTCTATGTTCGTCGTTTGTCCTAAAAAAGACTGCACTTTGAAACTTTATTCATGCCAGAAGTAATGGGAAACATGCGAAAAGTCGCGGCAAGCATCAAATGAGAATCAAATTTGATAAGTTTTTCTCAAAAGGGAGTTAAATTTCTTATTGAAAACTTAAATTATAATCAATAATTGCGTTGTGCAAGCGTCCACCCTCAGACATTCAATTCCTTTAGCTAACGAAAATTGTATTTGTATGTACTTATTGAATGATGTATGCTTTGCTATAAAAACACAGTAGATATTATTTCCGCTAACTCATTTTTGTGTGACCAAACATGCTGCCTCAATATCGTCGAACCGAACTTTCAATAATTTGCACAATTTACGTGCAGCAATTTCGCAAGGCGACTCCCTCTCCCAATAACCATTTTCCGCTTAATTTACACAAAAATTGATTCCATTACTGTGCCAGTTTTCCATGAACGCCAAGCATGTAATCAACGACAAATACAATAGAAATTACAAAATTACAAATCCTACGCGTATAAGACCAAAATTTGGTCACACAATCAAAATGCAGCAAAAGCAGCATTTTTCTACGGCAATTTTCATCGCTCAATGCAATTTGTGCTTGGTAAATTACCTTTTCGCTATTTTTTTTTTTACTTCTTTTTCGTTGGCTGTTTTTGGGCTGGACTGGAAATTTGACGCATTAATTTCGTGTTGGAGCCAATTTTTTTTGTTGTGTTGATTTTAAAAATATATATTCAATGTACATACCTATGTATGTGTCTATGTATGTATGCGTATATATACATGTATGTGAGTAGTACGAGTATCAACTCGCCATGTCGGATACATCGTCCAAATATGAAACAGCCTGGGCGGGTGCTGCTCCGCAATCGCATTCATTTAAATTAATTACATTGAAAAATAAGGAAAGAAATAATCGGTGAGACGACTATTTGCGGGCATTGCAATTTTTTTTTTGTGGTTTTTATGGTTTATCGAAGTTTTGCAAACACTCAGTGTGGGAAATCACTGATTGCTAAACTGTATCGCTGAGAGGCAGGAAATTGTGTGAAAGTTTTTTTTTCAAGCGCAAATTTTTTTCTGAAACTATTGGAGGAAAGGCAAATACCTCTCATAACATACAAAGATACACATTTTTTCCACAGACGGTAGATTTTTAAAATTAGTTTATTCAGAGCTATCTTTTTCTATTGTTAAAAACTCCAAAAAAATCAATTTTATTGGGAGAATCTCTGCATATGTGGAGCTTCGGATTGAATGTTTTTTTTTTTTTTGTTTTGAAAAATATAAGAAATTAATATACATATGTTTTTTTTTACGCTGAACACAAATTTAGAATAAAAATGTATGCCGAAATATAAGTATTACCATATATAACAATAATATAAATATAATTTTGGCGCTTACACTATATAGCTCAGTGTTTGGCCGAGCTTCTCCTACCATTTGTGTTGTGCGCCTTTCTATTCTACTACAAATGGAGGGACCTACAATTTTGTGCCGACTCCGAACGGCAAATGTATTTTATGAGAAGCTTTTTGATAGCAGAACTATCCTCGATGGTTTGCCATTGCCTGCCGCTATAAGAAAAAGATTTTGCTTGCCCTGACTGAGATTCGAACCTCGAACTCACCGGCATATCAAGTTATAGCACGCACCGCTATCAACTCGACGACAGCGGTATTAACATAAAAATACGCGAAATTCGAAATTATATTTCTTTTAATTCAAAATACCGTTTTAATTTTTTTTAATAGTTCAACTATTGCATTTTTTTTTTAAATATAACTTCGTTCATGCTATAAAAATTAAGATTATTGTTGCGTGATGTTAACCGAAAATATTTCAAAAATTATGACTTGCCAAAAATTAAAAAATTTTCACTTGCAAAAAATTAAAAAAAATTTACTTATAATAAAAATAAAAGCAGAAAACTACATACCAATATATTTTTAAAAATCTCAACTTTTAAAAATTTTAATTAATTTTTCTAATATTTCCCGAAATCATCGACTAACATTAAAAACAAAATAATTTGCAAAAAATTAAAAAAAAACCAAGGTTTTTTTTTAAATTTGTAATTAAATACAAAATAAGTTTTTACATTTTAGTTTAGAAATATATTTTTTTTTTTAATTTGATTTGCAAAATTTGCTTTGCGATTATAAATTTTGAAATAATTTCTGAAAAAAGCATTTACTTGCCATCATTTATACTGACAATTCTCTTCCTGCGCTCCAACTATGGTTGTGATTGGTTCGTGATTGGTTGTTGCAACCACAACCCATTAGTGGTCAACATAGAATTAAAGGTGGTTAACAACTTGCCATAAATTCAATCAACATTTGTATGAGTTCTCTTTAGTCGTTTGCAGGCTCGGCAACGCAAATTAACCCATTATGACTTCCTTTGCATGCGATAAGTAATCGGCAGAAGCAGGAAAGCAATGTAAACACAAAATTGCAAAATAAAAATTATGCAAACAGCTAAAAAGTAAATAAAAGTAAATCCGTAATCAAAGCTCAAAAAATACAAAATTAAAAAAAAAATGTCTACATTGACGAGTCTCTTGCTCGCTCGTACAGCAAAAGGGCGGAGATGACAAGTGTGGCATGAATTTATATGCAACATATACACACACGCACTTACATACATACATAGATATGTATTTAGGATGTATGTTTGTATGTTTGTGTTTGCAGGAATGCCGTAATTTTGTATGCGTAACTGATTGCAAAGATTCTCAGCTACAAGCCAACTCGCAGGGCCACAAGTAGCAGTGCGCTGTTGTTGTTGTTGCTGTTGTCGTTGTTGCTGTTGTCGTTGTTGTTGTTGTTGTTGTTGTTGTTGTTGTTGTTGTCGTCGTTATTATTGTTGTGGCAGTTGAGCGCTTGCAAGCCAAACAAATTCAAGAACTTTGGCTTTGAAGTAGGATGGTAGAGAAGGCTTTCTCTTCAATATAAACTGACGACATGGCATTGAACGGCCAATACATTTGCACACAAAATATTTCACAAATATTACACACACTTGTACCTTTATACTCGTACATATGTACATAAATATGTATTAACACATCTTAAGTGGCAGAACTGCCTGAATGCCTGGCTGACTGTCTGACTGTTTGATTCTTATAACTTATAGCCAGTCTCCCCCCATTTACATATTTACATACGCATACTCGTACATATATGTAATTGGCTTTGCTGGTGGGTTGTGGTGATCTCCAATCAGTGCAATCAGCAATTTTGTGGCAATGAAGCAAAAATTATCTCCAACATCGGTCGGTATGTACAATTTGAAATCGGGTTGTGCAAACGTTACAAGTTTGGAATGCTCACCGTGAAAGTCGGTATAATCGATATACATATGTACATACCTTTCGTTTACAAATGTTTTCACAACCACATTTTGAAAATTTTTTGACAATTTTTTTTTTAATTTATTTTCAATTTAAGTTTTTGTTCCACAAAAAAAAAACAATAATTTTCTAAACTTTATCATATAAGATCTTCAAGAGTTGTCGTATCGTTTTGTCCTGAATTTATAAAATTTGTTAAAATTCAATATTGTGTTATTTTACTTCCTTTTATCTGTAGAATGCAATAAAAACAACAAAAATAAATTGTATGCCAATGAACATTATTATTACTTTAAAACTTTACGAAATTTTACGGCACTTTGTGAATACCCCTAATAATATACAATTATTTTAGAAAAGTTCATCGAAATTTCGAACTTTGAAAAAAAAAAAAAACAATTTTAGAATTTTTAAAGTATGCAGTTTTGTAGCTCATTCAATGTTGATACAATAAAGTGCAGTTTACAAGTGGCTACAAATTACGGTTGACTTTTGATATATTTGTTTACGAAAAAAGTCTTTTCTTATACTTAGTTCGAAAAATTCTAAGTATAACCAACGTTTTGAACTTTTGATTCTCTTTTAACTAAGAAAATGAATATGTAGTTATATGTTTTAGTAAATATGCTGACCTATTTTCAAGAGTTTACATGAAACATTTTGTAATTTTTTTTCCTAAGTAAACATTTTTTGTATTTTAAAATAATGCCATTTGTGGAATTTTCTAAAGTGAAATACTGTTGAAATATTCTAGGAATTGTTAATGTTTTTTCGCCTTTCAGTAATAACTTTTTCTAAATCAAGAATAATTTAATCTCTCGTGTGGAATTTTTTATTTTAATTAAAAAACGCAATTAAAAATGCTTGTATAGGTACTCCTTTGGAATTCGAGTGCGTCTGAGAGTTTATACAGACAAAAAAAAAAAAATAAAACACAATTTTTTCAGCAAAGAAACAGAAAACAATAACGAATTGAATGCTAGCGTCGCTACGTGCTCCAACAGACACAAAGATATGTATGTGTTGCATTAAAACGTGTTAATTGAAAAGGATACTTGAAAACAAATTGCACGCAAAAATGTACAAAAATCAATGCAATTCATGCAAATATGAATGCAAAGGCAATACACACACACACACACACACGCTATAAGCTCGGGTAGACATGTTCTTTTTTTTTATGCAAACACAAAACTCTGAAAAATTGTTAAACAAAAACAAATCAGCAATCACTCTTTTATCTTACATTTGTACACACGTACATATGTATTCGCACAAAGATAAATGTACTTAGACAAAAAATAAAAACCAACTCAAAGCACATTCCGAAGTGTTGAAGAGCATGAGATGAGGATTTTCACTCATTTCGTTCAACACTCAAACGGCAAAAGCATCTATTCGACATAGCCAAATAAACATATTGAGAGCTCAACCCCTTTCTTTATGGTTTATGTGTTATTTGCTCCTATGTATGTATGAAGGAGAGTATACAGCATTTTTTGCTTTGTCTACTGCAGTTGTTGCTTTAAAAGACTACACTCAATTTCATCCAATTGATATTCTATTAGTTCGGATAAAGTTTTGTTAAGGTGTTGTCTATCAACAGCCTCATTACCCAATATCCTTAACATAAATTTGTTGCAAATCATATTTGCCTCATAGTAAATGCAAGTAATAACATTTTGATTCAACTATTAGTTAATGTATGAGTACATACAGTACCCCGCCAACCCATTAGAAACACGTTAAGTATATGCAAGAATTAACTAATAACATGCTGGTATTAATTTGTAGGCGAATTATTCGATTTTTTTCACTGCCTAAGCATTAAGTAGGCTGTGCACTATATATTAAGCTATGTCAAATAAATAAAACAAATATTTTGTTACAATAAACTGGACTAAAATATGAGAACACAAGGAATTTTCTTTTTTACTTATAAGTTAGCAATTATGAATTAGACTAATTGGCGACGAATCGTATGACGAAGTGGACAAAATCGACAGTTTTCATAAATCTGAGAATATTAGTTTTTAGTTTTCATTGTTAATTTGTTTGGTAAGTATTTTATTTGCAAATTTTTGGGCAACTTATAAAAAATACCTTTTTCAAGAAATGGGCAAAAAATTTGAAGCTAAAAGTGCAATAGCTGCACTTTTGAAAGAAAAATGTGCATCGTATAGAGATATAGCAAGAAAAACTGGAGTGAGTGCGGCCACTGTTGCTCGAGTGGCGAGAATTATTCACACTTTTGAAAATGGAGCTGTTGCTAGCACAAGTAAGCGGAATAATGCTGGTCAAAATAGAATAATTTCTGAGCGCATTCGTCGAAGAGTAGTGAGGCTCGCTCTAGAGACTCGCAGGAAACCGGCTAGAGAAATTATAAAGGAGTTAAACGATGCCCATGTGAAAATATCGCTAAGAACAGTCAAAGGCATATTTTCAGAAAACAACCTAAAATGCCGCCGTCCAGCAAAAAAGCCGAAACTGACTAAGCGAATGAAAAATCAGCGCTTAAAATGGGCCAGAGAACTGCATTAAAAAACCGTAAAGCACCCACCCAGTGTAATGATCTGGAGCTGCATATCGGTGGAGGATCCTGGACCAATTTATTTTGTTGAGGGAACAATGACTAGCAAGCAGTACATCCATGTAATTAAAAGTATTCTTGTACCATATTTGGCAACTTTGAAATACCCAGCAGAACAGTACACATAAACCCCATAGAAAACTGTTGGGGGTATCTAAAATCGAAGGTTTACTCACGCCGAAACTCCACACTAGCCACACTCAAAGATAACATAAAAGAATGTGTGGCAAAATGATCCAAACTTAAGAATAATGATAAATAAATGTTTCAACAGTATACCTCAAAGAGTAAAGGCTGTTATTAAAAATAAAGGTTGGTCAACCAAATATTTACAAAAAAAATATTTCTTAATTTTTTGAAAAAATGACATTTTAAATAAACGTTCTCCAAAAAATTGGCTTAATATATAAATTTTTGTTGGATTATTTGCTTCTGAAGGAAAAACTGCATGAATAATTTTCTATGTTTCTGATGGGTTGGCGGGGTACTGTACATACATACGGATGTAGGGGGACGTGAATTGTATGTCTTAGGCAGAAAATGCAAGCATTGGGAAATTGTATGGCGAATGCTCTTAACGTTTTGTTAAGCTTCTACAGAATTGAATATGCAAGCTTAGCTCTTAACTAGAGGTGCATACATACATATGTATGTATGTGTAATATCTTCTAGGTCGGTCGTTGAATGCCCTTGATTTGATTGGTCCCACTTAAGTTCAATTTACAAGTATTTAAACTTTTTGTGTGGTTAATTTTAAACTTGCAACTTAAATACAAACATTTCATGTTATTTAAGCTCTTTTTTTTTTCTTCAAATGAAGTATAATTTAATTCCTTCGAAACTGTAGTTTTCACATTTTACTCGCATGTTTATACAACAGCTCGCATTTCACACAAATCATGCTAATTTTCAAAACTTGTATACTGAAACATAATTTGTTTTCTGTTCACATATTTCCCGAAAAAAATTTTTCCAAACCAGCGAACAACAAACCAATTGAATTGATTGAGTAGAAGTTGGCAGTTGTTTTGTTCTTACGCTTGGCTTCCCTGCGAAATCTTGCACTTCAAAACTGCAACCTATGCGCAGTTCGCAAAACCCCTTTGAATTTCGTTACGATTCCGTGTGTCTTCATTTATCGAATTGTCACCAACTTTGCCTGCTTGCTTGCTTGCCATTGTCCCCATTATCGACTTCGTGTTTACAGCAGCTGTTTGGACTTTTTTTCTTTTTATTTTTTTCGGCTGTACTGCTTTAAATTTCTTTAGGAATAAAAAAAAGGGTTCAAAGCTTGCTTGCTTACTCATACGTGCTCACGACAGCTCACTGCTTTATGTTGCACGCCCTTTGCCACGTCAGCCTGCCTGCCGGCCTGCCTGCCACGGCAGTAGGTCTGGTCTTCCTCCCTGCCTCCTTCGTTAATCGTGACTGTGCTCTTACGTCGTCGTGCCAATATTATTTTTCTACAGCGTTGATTGCAGTCGATTGCAAGGAACTGTTGCCTGTCTGCCTACCAAACCTACCCCCCACCTCTCATCCGCTTTGACTGCCACGCCTTTACCGCATTGCTGCCAATTTCCTGAAGCTTTTTTCGTAACCCTTTCCACTGCTGTGCACTCGTATGTGTTGCAATTTGAGCGCTGCCCTCGCCGTGTGTGGGTGGTGAACTGAGTTTGTGTTTCTCGCCATTTTTTTTTTTATAGCCTAGAACGTTCCTTTGTCATCGACAGTCACAGCAGTCAGTAGTCATCAGCGACTAAAGTTGCTCAGTTTTCTATTTGCCGGCAATATTTCAATGTTTTTTTTTTTTTGTTTTGTATGCCAATGAGCTTCAGCTCGTTTGAGATTACATTCCATTTGTTGTACTGCTTGTTTTAGTGTTCTGTGTTTTCGTTTTTTTTTTTTTTAATTTCTCACACGCCACCTCGGGCGTTTGTGGCTGGTGTGTGCCGCCAAAGCCTTTGTAAGCCACTTTCAGAACATCGCATAGGGGGGAAATGAGTGAAAAAATGTTTCTGGCATCGAATGCAATTCCAATTTTTAACATCATCACGTTTCTTGTTTTATTGCCTTTTGCGGTAGCGAGGCTTTGCTATGGTGGCTGCTCGTTTTAAATTTCGTTGTAACTCTACAAACATCCTTATGTAGCATGTTTCAAAGAGAGTGTAATCAGCGGATATGCAGTGCGACTATTCTAGAAATTTTCTCTCGAAGGCATCGATTCATTTTTTTTTGCACTGAAGTACAAAGTAACCTTTAAACCAAGTGCAGAAATATGCAAGTTGTACTGCCTCTTTATAAATTTCTTTTCTTCAGAGAGTATTGTTTAACTAGAGTACTGTTTAACTAGATAATATATGTTGACTATCTTTGACCGAAAAATGTTTTGCATTAGACTACCAAATAATTGTTTTTTTTTTGCATAAAATTTATCCCAACTCACACCACAACCAACCTTTAAGCTCTGGTCCATAGAATAGCATTTATGTAAGTTATTTTATTATTTGTCTACTCACTACTGTGTCTTTTCTTTTGGGTTAACCTTTTTCCATTGCATCACATTATTTTTTCAGCCAAAGATAAACCGTAATTCTGTAATATTTTTTTTTCCTCTTCTTCTGAACTGATGCAACTTTCACAGTATATTGGCATCAAAAATGGGTTAGATATTGATATTACAAAAAATTTGCATTTGATATGCCCTTGGGGCCATTTCCTTTTTGCTCGGTTTATTGTTTTTTCTATAACCCTTTGTTTGCACACCCTTCCAAATCATTTCAGTTAGCTTGCCCCCAGCGGGCGGCTATTATTTTTACGTTTTTACATTTGGCCTACGCCTTTAGCAGCTCGTTGCTTTTCACTTTGCATTCATAATGAATGCGAAAAATATACAACCAAATTGGCTTGGTTTGCTTGGCTTGATTTGTGTGTGGCTGGCGGCAGCTACGGTGGCTTGAGCGCTGGCTGGCTGCAGCTGCCTGTTTGCTTGTAGTGGCTCGTTGGCTGATCTCTCGCCTAGCTTCCTGTTGGGTCGTCAATCGCCCAAGCGTGCGGCGGAGAGATGACTAGTCCTTGTCGTTCCAAATTATGCGAGGCGTAACTGGCGCGCGCAATCACAACCGCCTGCACGTCGCTCCGACTTTGGAGTTTCTGGAACCAGCAAATTGTGCAAATGGTGGTTTGTGGTCTCTAACGAGGCAAACAGTTTGCGTGCTAGCGAGTTAGCGTGGGGGCTAGCATCAAAATTGCTAACGCTATAACTCATATCCTAAATTTTTATGATTTTATTTTGCGCTCGGTGCTGCTTACACATTTGCACATTTATATTTGCATTTTGATCTTTTTTTCTCTTGCTGTCTTTTTTTTTTTTTTTGTTTTTTGCTGTTGTGAATCTCCTTCAACTAACGTAAGCAGCTTCAGTGTCATCGTCGTTACGGTTCTCAACTCAGCGCCGTAATCTTACATCGTTAGTCGAGTTTTTGCCTGATTTGTGTTGCAAAATGATGCAAATGCAGATTTGCTTAAGCGATGCATTGATATCACGTCGTCGACTATGCGATAGAAGTGGAGCCGGTGGTAATTCTACATTGCTTATCTTACATTGACTGCTGGTTTCGTTGCTCTAGCTACGACTGCAATTGTTATTGCTTCTCGTCAACCTAAATAAGCTCGCTTCCACAACCAACCAAAGTTACCATACTTTTCGCAGTCCTCACTCGCCTGCCATTTCCTTTATTCTGCTTCCTGTGTTGGTTGGCTGGTTGGTAGACTGGTCTGGTGGTCGCTCACGTTTTTCTTCCTTTTCCCATAAATTTATGCATATGAGCAACTGCATAATTTCGTATTCCTAATTCTTTTTTATTTTTATTTTATTCGCGACAGTCCATCATCAAGCAGGCTGGCAACGTTCGGTGTGCAAGAGATGCTATGTAGTGCACATGTCCTCAGTTGTTTACCAATGCCTGTCGTCTCATGGCAACTTTGTTGTATCTTTTTCTAAATACATACGGAGTACATATGTAGCTCGTACATCTGCTTAAATAATGCTCTTATAAATATGTATGCGCTTTCGCTGCACAGTTCCATCAGTGTCCTCTTTATCATTTTCCCCATTTTTTTCCTTTGGCCTTAAATAAAAGATGAGCTTCCTGCGCGTAGCATACAAATAAACTCACTTTTTCACGACTCGTCACATTTGTTGACATTCTTCGGAGTGTATGTAGTATACTTCAATAGAAAAAAAAAAAAAACAGAAAAGCAAAATTTATTTAGTGAGTGCTTGAAAGCTGAGCTAATCATATGATGAATTGTGGCATGCTACTTGGCTTTGAAATAATCATTTCAATTTAAGTTAAAATTTTTAAACATTTACATACATCTTTCTTCTTCTTTACAAACTACAGCTTCGGGATTTGAGAGATATTTTACCGATCTAGCTTACAAGGTCAGGCTCTTTGTGAACAATTGGGTCTACAATCAGCCAACTCAGATAATCCAGATCAGCAGATAATTCCAAATCTCATGAAACGTAAAATTCACAAAAAAAAAAAAAATGGGAGGAACCGCGAGGTATGGCATTTTGGGCCGAATGAGGCGGAGAGAGACCTAAAAATACGGGATAGGAAAAGCGGCAGTGAGGGTATAGACATGTGGTGTCGGGTGTGCAATAAAACAAACAAAACTCGTAACAAACGCTCATTTGAAGTGAACATTCTAAGGCGATTAGTATGACTCACGGACAGAGGTACAAAAAAATAAGGTCGTTTGTTAAAAATTTAAATTGTACTTTCTCAATTTCTACCCTAAAAAGTTCCACTACTGCTGCGCGTGTGGATTTCACGTTGCTATGGTTTTTTTTTTTGTTTTTTTTAAGTTTTAAACGCATCTTTTTTCCATTTTGATAAATACTGAGATAAAAAAGTATTTTGCTTTGTACAAACAAAATCGAAGGGTAAAATTTGATAAGAAAAATCGATAAAATCATTTTCTTTATAAAATGCTACCACTAATATAAACAGTCTAAAGAAACTTCTCCTAGTCCTTCAGATCTATGCACTCGAGCCGATAATTCCGGCCTCGAAACCTTTTCTGACCTTTGTGTAGTCTGTCTACGTACTCTCTTTAATAAAGACATGCTTGGTTACCTTGATACAACAACAACAAATCCTTTATTTTTTTATTCTCAAATTTTACAATTCATATCTGGTCACTAATACTTTGTACTGAAATGAAATGAAAGCTTGTCGTAACTTATTCTTGGTGCTGTTTAATTTGTATCAAGCTTTTTGCCAATTATTATTTTTTAACGAACTAAAGAGAAATTTACATTTTCTCCGCTTCCACTTGTTATTCATAATCTTTATTTAATATCTCATCACTGCAAGAAATTCAACATCATAATTTACATTGCAAAAAAGAAGGCTGCGGTTTCACCTTACGAACTGCGCCGACAATTGCAGCAACAACAATGACATCAACGATAACAAGCATAGCAATCAGCAATTTTTATGTATATTTTTTAACATAATTTTTTTTTTTTCATCTCGGCTTTGGCTTCTACGCTTACTTGTCGCTTACTGTTTCCCTCTTGCTGCATTAACAAGCAACTGAAACAAGTAATTGCAAGTATCGCATCCTTTCACGGCGTCCGATGCAGCAGCAAAAGCAAAAGCAACAGTCTCAGCATCAGCAGCAGAACATCTTTAAACATGTAATCAGATTCCATGGATGCTTACATTATAATTTAAATACAATGATTAAATACTTTTGGTTTTGCTTATTTAATGTTTATACGCTTACTCCACTCCTGCTGCAGTAATATAAGCATCTCTATAAATATGTAGTACAAACTTACAAACATCTATGGTAAATATATAGAAGAATGACAATGGAGGACGCGTACACTTGGGAACTTGGGCCTTTCACAGCTGCCTTGAATATTATTGTTGCAGCTGCTTTGGCTGCAATGTATCTCCATACAAAAAAAAACGCTGCACTTCCTGCCACGGTTGGCCAGCGAACAGCACAGCACATAAAGCTTCGCTCATACCCTAACTGGGTATTATTCTTGGCTCGTTTTCAATGCCCACTGTTGCATGCCTTAATCTCTTAATGGCATTGGTCATGGTTAATGCTTACATACACAAGGAGCAGCAGCAGCAGCAGCAAGCAACAACTATGGTAAATGCTGCTGTAAGACCATTGAGAGCTCCAAAAAAGGGTTCGCAAAGGCCAGTTGAGTACGAATGCGAACAGGGCAGCATATGGATGCGTTGGTTGCGATGGTTGTTGGTCGTTTTTCGTTCAGTGATGTGATGATGTGATAAGTCCATTTTAATGCGTTTAACTGTCGTGCCTGGTCATGTTGCTGATGAGCCAACTAAATGTATGTACTCGTACATCGTACGATGTTTTTTTTTTGTTTGCGTTAAACTCCATTGCTTCCACAATCTTGTTTTGCCAATAAAAACAGCATCAAGCACAACAAAATCCACAAAATCAACACGCCAACAAGGTCTTTACCAGCTGTCCACACTCCAACTTTAGGCTGGGAGGCTTGGTAGCTTGCTTGCCGATTGTTAGCTGCTGGCTGCCGACTACTGCCGACTGCCAGTTGTCGTCTGCGCGAGCGGCGCAGCAATGTGGCTACGGCCTCAAACAAATTTTGCATGCACGTTGTCGCAGTTTGCTTTTCGAACGCCTCGTTGCTGCTTGTTTCCATTTCACCGCCCCCAGCAGTTTGGGAACCGCTACACTCAGCTAACCATGCAACCAAGTTACATAGATGATCAGCCATGCTATGACAATTTGCTGTGCTTTATGTTATTCGTATGTTGGTTTGTTACACTTGTTCTTGGTTTTTGTTTTGCTTGTTTATATATTAACTTCGTTTAACGGTAAATTATTTGGTATTTTTGTGGCCTTCTCTGGTACTTGTTTGGATTCCTCAATTGGCTTGCAGGAGTAGCTCAATCGTTTGCGTTTCCGCTTACTTCCTTTTGACTTGACCACTTTTTCTTCTGACGAAATGAGATATTATTTTTTAGAGACCAATTTTGAATACTGACCCCTAAGTGAGTCGCGCTTCGAGACTTAACTTACCTTAACCTATCAAGCAGTACTCTGATTATTCGATAAATTCATTGCAACCCTAGCACCTTACTCCTCTGCGCCCATCATCATTTCACTTTGTGATTGTTAACCTACACTAACTTATATCTGTCCCACTACAACGCTCCCCTGGGTTATAAGGTCGCCCACTGGTCACCCATTCCCACACACTTAAGCAATCCGCTAGACGACATAATCGTATTTGCGCTTATTTAAACAATTTTACTTTTGCTGATTGTTGGTTTTCCTATTCAACGCACAGCAGTGCCAACATAAGCCACCACAGCCTAACACCCGGACACGCTGCCACCGACCAATTGGTGTTGCACTACTTGACTGACCGTCTGTCAGCCGCCAGCCGCGCTAACTGCCCTCTTGACTGCCTGACTCCTTACCTTGCTGGCTTGCTGTTTCGAGTACCCACCCAGGGCAAGCTTGTCGACGTTGACGACATGTTTGTCTCGATCGGTAACATGATTATTATAGTGTTGTGCGCACACCTTATACGAGTGCAGCTCAAGCATTGGCGCTGTGTTCGCATACATGCCAACAACAAACACACATCAGCAACCAGCGACCAGCAACCGCAGCATCAATGCTGGCTGAACGCCCATTATCCATTGCTTGAGTGCTTGGTCGTTTGTACAACTGGCTGCCTGCCAACCATCCAGCTAGCCAGTGAGTTAGACCGGCCGGTATAACGTTGGCCTGCTTCCAGGCGTCCATGCCAGATCTCTCCATCAACAGCTCGCCAGTTGTTTTAGTGTCTCGTACAAATTTTATTTATTTTCACATTAATGGGCAGCCGTCATGTCAGTTTTGTTGGCAGCTTAACTTTAACGCGCTTATAATGTTGGCGCATTTGTTGTTATTGTTTTGAGCTAATGTATATGTCCACAGATTCGCGAATTTGGCGATATTGGCGGTTGGGCTGCTGCAGCTATCGCTTAATCATACACTCATATGAGACATTAAGCGATGTACTCGTACGTATTTTTTTTGCATTTACCGGAGGGGAGTATTGTATGTTGGTAACGATATATATTAACACAATTGTGTGCATATTGCCAATTGGTGTTGGCGTATTTTGTGGTTTACTGTGGCCAGTGTTGCTGGCTTGTCATTATACATACATATGTACATATGTAATTGCGGTTTGGTGGTGGATGCCGGCACCGCAGCTTCTAATTGTTTATGTATGTATGGTGTTATTCTATGATATGGCGCTGTCGGTATGGTGGGTGTGTTGTTTGTTATTATAGTTGTTGTTGTTGTTGTTGTTGTTGTTGTTGTTGTTGTTGTTGTTGTTGCTGCTGTGTGGTGTACTATTTACCGATCAATGTCATTAGCATGCCTATATTTGCATTGCTTATACAGTACTTTATATACTTGTATGGACTAGAGCAGCTTTGGAATGAACTTGGTACCGTTTCAACTCTTTGAGCTTTCACTACAGAAAATATAATTTACCGAACCTGAAAGTCCTAACTAAATCCTTAAAGCTACCAGGTCATTGCAATATGTATCTATCAAGCCGAGGTTTTGGCAATTACGAAAACGTGGGAGATAATGCATGAACTCGGTCCGCTTTTACAGTACATCTCTCTGTGTCCTTTTTCGTTTTCTGAATATCTCTGTTCTTTCATTATTCGACTTGGAAGATTTTTTTTAACACAAAATAATAGTTAAGATTTCATATTAATTTTTGTATTTTTATAATTTTTTTTTTGTATTTTTAATGAATTTCGTACACTTTTGGTTATTTTTTAACTTTACATGAAAATTAAAGCGCCATCTACCGGAGAAAAAAAATTGTTTTCTTAATAAATAAAAATCTAAATTTAATAACCTTTTCAAAACTGGCTCAAGCATTAAAATCGGTTCACCCATTCTGTTTTTATAGAACTTTTTATAATAGTATTACATTAAAAGTGAACCTCCACGGTCCTTTGAAGCTTAAAAATCGATTTTCTCAAAATTCTGACGTGCTACAGCAAAACGCCGAGACACGTATTTCTTTATTTTAAGCCTATTTTCATATTCTGTTAACATTTCTCATGTGTACCAAAAAAAATTTGAGTTTGTCGTACTGTGTAATCTGTGAATACAGAACAAAGCTAAGCCTAAAAGTATGCAAGTAGTAGTAATTAAGCACTACGGTTTATTTTGAACAGTTTTGCAGGGTTGATTTTAGCATTTAGATTCCTAGTACAAAAAAGGTAAAGCATTTTTTGATGCGTTAATATGCATTTAAAGTTGCATTAAGAGCTAAATAAATGCACATTTATCATCTAGCATGAACATCCTATAGAAATTAAATAGAAGAAAACCGTGCGCTGTTGCAGTATTTTTAATGTTTTTTTTTTCTTTTTGTAGACTATCATATGATTTTTTTTTCTTTTTGTAGACTATCATATGATGATCTTTCTGGGGTTAATGAAAAGAAAGAGAAGTTCAAAGTCTTTGTTTGCCAGATGCCTCGACTTTGATACAGATACCATATATGCCAATAAAACCTGTTGAAGAAGACTTTAAATGTCCGCCTGTTTTTTACACAAACTTAAAAATATTTAAAATTGGATTTTAAACATCTCTGATGCCATATTAACCGTGTCTTTTAATTTCATATATTTACGAGAACTTTGCGTTTCGGGCATTCAAAGCGCTCTAAAGTTGCTCTTTTTCTTTTTGGTACCAAAAAAAAAAATATTTTTCCCTCGCTTCAACCTAAAAGAACACGATCTTTTAATTTTGCTTATTTTTTTAACGTAGTTCATTGTAGACTCTGCCCTGCCAGTGACACCATCCAACTTAATAGTAGTAGTAAAGGCACATACATACATACGTACCTATGTACATATGTACGCGTATGTCTGTAAATACGAACATATGAGCATAAAAAACCATCAAGTGAAATAACAAGATGCTAACGAAGTAAAACTACGTGCAAAACGCTTAAACATTTCTTCCCTTTTTTTGCTGCCAAACGCTGTGGCGCATTCCCGCCACATAGAGTAGTAGTTGCAACACGTCGACGCGTTTACCGGAGGACCGCAATGCGATAAAAAGTACACGTTGCAAGCATGCAAAGCCAGCAATCAGCAACGACATTAAAAGTTGCAACAACATTAATGCATACACTCCTTTGTGTTGTTAAAGCAGTTATTATTTTTTTGTTTTTCTTCTCACCGGATCCTCGTCGTGCATATACATATGTATGTACATGTGTATGTAGTACTTCCTCTGCTGCCAAACGTCGTCGCCCAGCTAGTCATCCTCTTGACTTTTTGCAGCTGCAGTTTGTTTTTTTTTTTTTGCTTATTTTTTTTTTTTTTGTGTAATGTTTTCATCATCTGCCTTCTTTTTCTTGCTGACTTGTCTTCACATGCGACTTTTTTTTTTTTTTTTTTGCAATGTTGCGTCTTCTTCTTCTTTAACTTCTTACTGCTGCACGATTTAACCGAGCGTGTGTTGTAAGCAGTTAATTTCCATTTAGTGGGCGTGCTAAATTGATAAGAACGCGAATACTCGCTTTTTAATGCGATAATTCGACTTAATGGTCTTTAGTTTTTTGCATTTCATTTTACTTCGTTTTTTAACTTTGTGTGACTGCAGACAGCAAAGGAAGAGTACACAAAATGAGCGCACCGCTACATGTTCATACTTACATATATGTATGTATGTATGTATGTATGTACATATGTATGTATGTAAGAAAGTATATTCGGTTGGATTATAAGGGAACTGACAACGCTTATCACTGCTTTAATGCCTTTAACGTCTACTGCCGGATGAAAAGCATTCGCGGCTCAATATGAGACAGAGGCTGTCCAAGAGCTCATCCTTAAAATAAATAGGAAAAAATTGGTTTTAAAAAAATTTTCCTAACGCTGGTTTAACGGTAGACTTCAAAAATTCCCATAAAAAAGCAAAAATATTTAGGAATTAAGGACTCATTTAGGGCTTTCGCTGGTTTAACGGAAGACTTCAAAAATTCCCATAAAAAAGCAAAAATATTTAGGAATTAAGGCCTCATTAAGGGCTCTCAAAAATAGGCTGAAACAAAAAAATATATTACAATTTTTTTTCCGCTACAGTATTAAGTTCCAAGTTGGCACCAACAAATACGAACTTTGTATGTACAAATTTATTCTTGTTGGTCCATTAAAAAGTTTCGTTTGTCGTCCTACTTTTGTTTAAAAGTTATTTGCAAAACAATTTTTAATTAAAACCAAAATTTAAAAATTACATTTTTTTCAACCTTATTCGTATGCTCACATAATTTTTTATTTTTTTTCGACCTCTTGTTTAAAAGTTATTTAACAAATATTTTCCTGCACACAATATTTTGTTTAAAGTTTTTATTTGTGCGCGTTTTGTTTATAAGTTATTTAAAAAGCAATTTTTTTTTATAAAAAAAAAAAATTCAAAATACATATTTTTAGTGATAAATCGTTTGCCCACACTGTATCGCAACGAAAGTGAATTAAAAATTATTATTTATATTTAAAAAGCAATTTTTTTTTTTATAAAAAAAAATTCAAAATATATATTTTTAGTGATAAATCGTTTGCCCACAGTGTATCACAACGAAAATGAATTTCATGCTTTTAACTTGCTAGCAGGTTAGGTTATGTGGCAGCCCATAGGAGACTTAATTTCAAAGTCCATTGCTAACAACTCTTAAGCTAATTTAGAATAGTTCAGACTTAACTTGCAATCAACTTGGATATTTTTTCTTGATCACATTGTAAAATAAAACTTTAAATATTTTTTCTTTTAAGTGTCTCTACCGCTAATTTCTCGGTTCTACCCTTAGAGCTCTGGGTTTTAGGGCGGCAGTTCTCAATTTTCGTTTTCAAACTTCGAACCTGGCCTTAGATATGTACATATATGCACGTATGCTCTCTTTATAAAATTCGTGTACTGTCCAAAGTATTTTATCCTAAAGTGAGTACCTTTCAACAGCTCCAATTTGTTGCGCCTGCTAAGCTGCAGCACGGCACTGATAACTAAGGAGTTTGTTACTTTTTTTAGTTTTATTTTTTTCTTCTGCCACTCTTGACAATTACTTACTGCGCCGCGCTGCCAAAGCTCTATAACAATCAAGCACTAAGATTGGATCAAGACATGGAAAATATTTAAATGAAAAAAAATTGTGAACCACTGCAATACTCCCAAACGACTAAAAGCTTTATAAATGTGTACATACTACACACAAGCGCGTTTGTGTTTTTTTTTATTGTTGTTACTGTCGTAGTTGTTATCCTCGTCGTCGACGCGTCAATCAGGCGATGACATGCCAGACCCGCCTTAATGGCTCTGTGAGACATGCAGATATAAATGGACAGACCGAGCGTTCGCTGTGAAAGGAGACAAGCTGTTGAAATAAAAAGGGCAAGGTAGCAAACACAAAAAAAAAAAACAAAACAAAAAAAAAGCGAAATAATTTGAATATGCAGACACACGAGAAACTAGTTAGCATGTGCAAGCAGTAAATAAAAGCAACAAAAATACACGCACACACGCGCGCATACCAAATTTAATTTTCAGAAAATTTAGCATGTGTCGGACTGGCAAATTTTTTAACAACTTACAAAACTGACGACTACAACAGCAACAGCAATGTGGCGCGTGCAAAAACAACACGCTACACTTCAGTGCGCCTTGCTGACAGTCAGGCCGTCTCTGGCCGTCAGCCGTCAGCCGCCAGCTAGCCACCCCAGCCATATGTTGCAACATGCTCTGTGAGTGTAAACAACAGTAGCAACAACAACAACAACAACAATAACAGTTACAGCGCATCAACATATTGTTGTTAGCAACATGCTGAACAAGATAAAATTGTCGAGATGCTAACTACAATCAGGCAACATGGAACGTGCAACGTAAAATATTCAAACTGCTAGAAACTGCACAGTCGTTGGACCTCGAGGGGGGCCGGCCACCAGCAAGGTGGAGAGCGCGTGTGAGGCAGGCGTTGCAAGCGTGAGACTGCTGTTTGCACTTGGTCTCTGCAGTGTGTAGCCTGGTTTTGCGGCAGTCAGTTGGTGGAGAGCACGAACGGTGGGAGCACAGCATTTGTGCTTTCTTCTACTCGTATGTACATACTTACGTGTTAGTGGTAATTTTACTCGTCATCACACTTCCAACTTTCAACTCCTTCTTTTGCTGCTGCATAGTCATTTTCTTATTTCGTGTAGCAATCATCTGGTTTCATTCTAGTCCTGCCCTGTGCGCACTGTGTCCTCTATGCGCTTGCATGCATTATCATTATCTGTTGTTCCCTTTTTTTTTGTTTTTGTTGTGCCTGGTCGTGCTTGGTCGCTTGTGTTAGCTTCATAATTTGCCCTCTTGCTTCGTTGAATCTCAGTTCCATACAATGGATTTTGTTTGCCACGCTCACAGCAACCTCCTCATAATTACTCGAGAGCCGGTGACTGAGCTGTGCTTGTTGGTATTCCTTTTTTTTTTAAGTCATCATCACCATCATGTTTTTGTTGTGTTCGGATTTTATTTAAATTACCATCACGCATTTAGCATCGTCGCAATGAATCCACTTAACATCAACTTAACACATACGTTTGACTACCTACTCACGTAGCATCGCCAGGCCAACTTTAATATACCATATACTGAGTATATTTTTTTTCTTTTTTATTCTGCTGCTGTGAGCTTGAGTACTTTGGTTCTGGTGTGTTACTTTAAAATATGTAACATACATACATATGTAGTTGGCAGCTAGGTATGTTTTACCATTGACTTCCTATATTCCTATCCTCTGCATGATTTTCTATTTGAATTTTTTGTGGATATCAACTAGCCTGCTGGCCCCAGTTGTGGAATAATGGCAACACTATTGGACACACCCACACACCTTTCTCTGCTCCCACATTTGTTCTTGCAACTTTATCGTATCTCTTAACATCTATAGTTTAATGGGTGCCTCAATGTGGTTAGTGTTTTCAGCAAGGACAAAGAATTACAAAAATTCAAGACATGAGTGATCGGTATTGAGATGGAGAAAACCAAGTGGCACAAACACTAATCCCTTGGCTTCGGCGACAACAGAGAAAAAAATGCTATTTAAAATAGGGTAAATTCAAGTTTACTCATGCACTTAGGCTAAAAGCTCTTCAAATAATACAATATTAAATATAAAAACTATCGAGGGACAGAGAATATAACTTCGCAAATTGACAAAGTCCATGCGAAAAAGTGACGTGACTATCCTCTTCTTCAAATAGGTTTGCCGTTAGTTGCGTACGTAACCAATGGATTTTTAATTGAATAAGTAATTATTTTGTTGTTATACCGGCTGTGCAAATGATCCCGAAGCATGTAACTAGTTAGATCACTGGTCCACTAAGCGTCTCGACTTTCAGATATCAACTCCCTCTCCTCAGTTCCAAACAATGTTCTCGCATTTTTCAGTGATTTAAAAACTCTGCCACTTCGACTAAATAGTTTTATGTCATATTAGTTTCCTCACACAACCATGAAAAAGGCTCTTTTTAGCCAATGCGCTTAATAGCTGATTCTTCGTTACGCTGATTTTTTTTCAACTTTGGCTTTCATTGTTTTCTTTGTTGTTTTTTGTTTTTAAGTTCATTTTTTTTAGTAAACTATCTCGCATCCATTTTTCGACAGGTTTATCTCTTTTTTGTCATCCTTTGTTGCACGTTGAGAGAGTTTGCAATTGTTTTGTGTTACTCCATACTTGCTCATCTAGTAAATTGCGCCTATTGAATCCGGCGGCTGTAGCGAATAATTCCTGTAGCATTCCGTCTTTGGCTACACATATAAATACAAACATACATACATATTTTTTACCATTATCGCCACAGTTGACCTTTGATTTGACACTAGCATGAACTGGATTTTTTTTTTCTGTTTGTAGGCGTACGTGAGTAGGTTTGCGGTTGTGTGGATGGGTTCGAGGTTCGAATCTCAGCCAGGGCAAGCAAAATCTAAATCATAGAAAAGTTTGTTTTCTAATAGCGGTCACCCCTCGGCAGGCAATGGCAAACCGCCGAGGGTATTTCTGCCATGAAACAAGTTTTAAATAAACTACATCTGCCGTTCGGAGTCGGCACAAAATTGTAGGTCCCTCCATTTGTGGTATAATATAAAAAGACGCACACCACAAATGGTAGAAGAAGTCTTAAGGCGACGTGGAAACTTGGATATTTTACGACATTATACATTTCATTATCAAGTGCTACATTAACTTGGACGAATAAACTTAATATGATTTTGTTGAAATATTCGTAGCGAAAAGCAAGGTTTTAAGGCGAAATCGTAACCAAAACCGCAACCTTCATTTTGATTTGAAATCTTGATTTGATTCCGAAATTTGTAGCCAAATATATTAAAAAAATCGAAGTGAAGATTTAATTTTTATTAATTTTTTCTCTGTAAAATGTTTCATTAATTTCTTGCTGTTCTAACGCGTTGTCATCGTCATACAACTAGTCGCTACTTCTATCCAAAATCATATTAAAATGCACTTAGATCTGGTAAAACTCTGTCCAGGTAACCAGATCAACTGTGTGGTGTATTTAGAATATGTCTACATTCAATAGCCATTTGAGAGAAAGTCGGAACAGCATTCTAAAGACTCAAACGTAAACTGACTGTACGATGAAATGTTTAATTCTTTACATTAAAATCAGCCGAGGCGTGACTTCTCTTATAGCTGACAACTCGGCTTGGAAAACGAGCCATACGATTCACTAAGGTTCGAAAAAGGTATACGCAACTGAACGAATCAAATCCCCTACACTAAATTTTATTAAAGTTACTCAATAAGAATTAACTTGTTCAATATTTTCCTTAACCCTCACTAAGCTTACTATAAGCCACAAACTACTTGTACGAGTAAATGAAACGAATCATGAGTGCTCTAGTGTTGTACTTCCTATTCCTGCCTGTGCAACACTTGAACAATTTCAATTAAACACTAATCCTGATGCTTCCCTTTACACTAATAATTTCGATCAATAAAAGGACAGCATTTTTCTTTCTTTTTTTATATTTTTTTTTTTTAAACAAATACAAATGCTACTTGTGCGAGTATTACTATTTTACAAGTACAAAAAAAAAAACAAAAATTAGAAAACTAACGCACGCAAACAACGCAACCCCTCGAATGATCGCAGTTCTAAATCCATTTCAAGAAGTCCACCAAACTGTAAATACTGCAACTCAACACAGCGTACAAGAAGAATCAGCGATTATTCAATAAAACAAAAAAAAAGTTAAAAATCGTAAAACATTCATCGAACTGATAAGCAATTGATGCGTGAGTATTGTCGAGTATTACAATGCATACTAAGCTGCAAAAACAATAAATTCATAAATGGAACTAAACACTAGAGTGAAGAGTAGGTGGCGGTATTGTGCATAGGTGGAAGGGAGTGTGTGTGTGTGTGCCTACGTGCCTATTGGGGATGCTAAGAAAATGGCTAAATAAGCAACGAACGCTTCAAACAATAACAAGCTGGAGAAGTGAGTCGATGGATTGAGGTGAGTGGCAGCAATTGCGCCAGAAACGTTTAGAACATTGCCAACTAGCGCAAAAAATGTGAAAAAAAATAAGAAAAATAAACAACAACAGCAACAGCAGCAAGCATCAGGAATGCCGAGCAAGCAAACACTAGAACGCATTTTCAAGTCAAGTGGCAATAGATGGTGAGTGGCATGAAACCCATGAGCTGCTCCTGCTGCTGCTGCTGATGTTGCTGCTGCCTCACACGCTTACACTACTAAACTTTTACTATTTAAACTAACCGCCCACACCCCAGCATTACCACAATTTGCTGTGCTTGCGTGCTACAACCAACAACATCTCAACTACGGTTATGATTGCTGTTGTGGTAATGGTGCTGGTGCTAGTGCTCCTGCTCCTGCTCCTGCTCTTGCAGTTGGTGATGACAACCCCAACATTGTAGCGTCACTTATACGCCACGTTGGAATTTATGGCAGCTCATGCAATTTCATTACCCAACGTTCGTCTCACTTCGACGACTTGAATGTGCTTAAAACATTTGTATGAATTGAGTAGTTTTCCGAGCGTGCCAGGTGAATGAAGGAACGAACGAATGAATGACTGAATGTGAAATAATGATGTGTGTGTGTTTTTGAATGCACGATAGCAATGAGGCAATGTGGAATGTATGTAACAATGTGAGTGAATGATAGCAACGAAGGCAAAAAAAACAAAAAAAAAAAGAAGGAAGCGAAATAACTGAAATTCATTGGGGCATAGGGTTACTTTAAATTACACTGCCACGCATCATTGCCTGGGGTTGCTTGCTTCGTTGCCTTGGCAGGACGAGTGTGTCAGTGCAGAGCCATCGAGCCATCGCTGCCATCATTTGCTGTGTGGGCTGTGTGCGTGTGCTGAAATGCGTTAAACTTTAAATTAATATTGTAAAAAATGCTGCACTCTCCACTTCCGTCAATCAAACATTTTGCCTTGCAAATATTTATTTAAATTTATCTTATCATTTACAAATTATACTCGTATGTTATATGCTAGACAAGCACTACAAATTTATCAACACTTCTACTATTATTTTAACAATTTTTTCATAATTTAATATTACTACCGATTTTAGCACATATTTCTCTTCAGTTCGCATTGCACGGTTGGCACGTTCAAGTTGAGATGCTTAAAACTCTCGTACGACGAGCTGAGCACCAACATTTAGAATTCTTAGAAATTCACACTTTGTAAAAAACCAGAAGTTTATTACCCACAAATTCATCCTCTTACGTAGAACGTTCTCATTCAAGCGCTATATAGTAGATACGAGTACATTTTGCTCCAAATAATCCATTTCATTTAGTGTTTGTAAAATTCTATTCTGCACTTAGTCTTCACAAGAACTCTTTAATGCTGACTCCATAGGTTTTTCTGCCATCATCTGGCGTTGGCGTTGTTTTCCCGAATGAGAGGTAAGAATGTGTCTCATCGGCCAAGTTGCAGCCGCTAAACACTTCGGTCTTACTTCTACACCTTTTCCAACAGTGTTTCAGAAAAACGCAAATATATTTCAGAAAAACGCAAATGTATTTCAGAAAAACACAAATGTATTTCAGATGAGGCCAAATGTATTTCAGAAAATTTCAGGAAATTAATACATTTGCGTTTTTCTGAAATACATTTGTGTTTTTCTGAAATACATTTGCGTTTTTCTGAAATACATTTGTGTTTTTCTGAAATACATTAGCGTTTTTCTGAAATATATTTGCGTTTTTCTGAAATACATTTGTGTTTTTCTGAAATACATTTGCGTTTTTCTGAAATACTGTTGGAAATGGTGTAGATTTTAGATACCTCTTTTTTGCGAGATTAGTCTTTCAGACATTTTTTCTTATGTTTTAGCTCCTTTCTGAGTTCTGCACTTATGGTGTTTTTTTCACTTCCTTCCGTCTCGTTCCAACGTTGGTTGGTTTTTGAGACCGACTGCTTGACATGCCTCCAGAATTTATCTGTTAAACGTTTCTTCCTTAAATGGAGAAGATGTCACCAATTCAGGATACAGTAAATTTATGCTGATGATGTGACATTTCAGTATTCTCGATTAAGACCATCCCGAAACGGGGTCCTTAAAACTTCATTTAAAACCTTTTAACTAATTTGAGTGAATTTCTAAAATCGGCAGACGATTAGTTGACGGTCTTGGATTAAAATATCTCGTTAGCATGTTTTCATCCAGCCGCTAGTTGGCGCTGTGATCGTGAAGATTGAACAAAACTCGTATTTTTGTATTTACTAAACATTTTCAGGAAACCAAAGTACAGCAAAATAATATAGCTATTTTTGAAGTAAAGGAAAAATAAGCTTATGTTTAAACTTATTATTTGATTCGTCTACATGCGAGACTGAACGATTTTTCGTTTACCAAATTTTTATAACTCGTAACTTAAACATTAAAAAGTTGATCTACAATATTTAATAACTCTAAATTTTTCGTATTATTTATGTGCATTTTAAGTTGCGTATATTTAAATTTTTCCTGTTTTTTTTCGCATCACATTTCTAATTAAAATTTATTCATGAGCAAAATTAATTATGACCAAGTTAAGTAGTATCAACTACAACAACAACAACAACCACCGCCACCACCACTCTTGCACATTAACCACTGCAGTGTCAGTGGCAACAGCAAGCCACTAACCTCTATCTGAAAAAAAAAAAAAATCAAAAGCCTAGCAAAAGCAACACACTCGCAAGCCCAGTACATAATTACATAGGCATCAGCCACAACAAAAACAATAGCACTACTCACAACTCAAGCGGAGGCTACTTTTGCCGTAGCAGCAATGCAACGCACCGGTACCGTTCATTATCATCCCGTCTCTGTTGCTTCCGCTTGCCGTTCCCGTTCCCGTTCCGCTTCCTCTTCACATCATTTCACAGGTCAGTTCATAGCCCAGCTATGTTCATAGCGTCTCCAATGCAGCGACCCCAATGTGAATGAAAGCAAATATATGTGTGTGTGTACGATTATATGAAAAAAAAAAACAAAATATCCACCTGATACTAGCAAAACGTCCTTCACTCGAATGCTCATTGCAGCAGCAACAAATACAACAAGTGCCATTAAAAGTTGCAACAACAGAGCCATCACAGCAATGGCAGTAACCTGAGCAGCGCTTGGCAAGTGCATTTTGAACAAAAAAAATGGCAATTTGCTGTTGCCTGCCATCAACAGAAGCACTAAGCACCAACACCATCATCACCAACACCACCGCCACCACCACCAACAATAATAACAACAGTAGTAGCAACAGCACGTTAACGAGTGCCACAGTCAGTATACGCTAACTAAATACCAAGCCAGCGAGCTGAGCTGAGTTTACCTGTCGTTTAGTTGATAGTCGTCGGTCGTAGGCACTTGGTGAGGTGGCCGTTGGAATTGGTTGGTTAGCTTGTTGGTCCCCTTGGATAGCTGCTAATGTTGTACTGTACATTTACTCGTTGTTGCTTGCCCATCCGTCCCACTTGGTTGCGCTGTTGACTGGTGGTCTCAGCCAACTTGACGTTAAACAGCTCAACTATTTTACTATGTATAGTTACATGTTGTGTGTGTGTGTACGAGTAGTTGCTCTTCCTGCAAATGTTCACTTAAATACGCAATCAACACGAACAGCATTGCAACAACACTAACTACATCCAATAAAACACGCTATAAAATTTAACTGCTTTAACTGGCTGTGAGTATTTTTGCTGCAATAAGTACGAAGAAATGCAAATGCGAAGTGTTATTAGATTTTTATATTGTACGAGTTAGCAACGAGGAAGTGAAAAGAATAAAAAAAAAAAAATGTGTGTGCGGGCAGTGAGGCCTCTTAAAAATAAAAGTTGAGTCGACTTCTAGAGGACTTTTGTTCTAAATTGTTCTAGTAGAACTGATTTATATTTCTTCAAAGTACAAATTTTCGCTATTTATAAACATCAATTCCGTGGAGTTCTTCTGGATTAACTCAAAAACACGAGCCCAAGTATATGAAACCTTAGTCTCGAGATCGGGGCACCAAGAGCGAGATCATTCGGTGCAATGCAGACAAGGAGAATCTTGCAGTTGCGCATATTCTAATATTCGCCCAGTGATCGTAGAGCCAACATGAAGGTCATCTGAACTAAAGCGTCATCATTCGCTGTCTATCCGAAGCAATTCAACAGCAAACTTGCCAGCCACGCAGTTCCCCGATAATGTTGCTGTGTGCGAGTCTTTTACAAAAGTTTTCCCACGTAATTATGACTGAAAGTCTCATATTGAGTTTTTAGCCTGAAAAACGCTATACCATTGCGGAAGTGCGAGTTTAGTTTTGACGGACAGCACTTGGCAAGATATTCTTCTCCACCAACCCTGCCGTCCTGTTTGCACATTCCACCCGGTCTATCGTAACAGCAATTTCCATTATGGATATCTATCACCAGTGCATTTTCCATGTCACTCAAGGCACATTCAATAGGTAGCAGCAGTAGAAAAATTAAAAAAAAAAAATTATGCTCTGTATATTTCAAGGATGCATTTTAACGTTAAATTTAACCGTTCCGAAATGTTTTCTCTTGTTTCGGTTGAAACATTTCAAAATATTATCGTTAAAGCAATTATCATAATAAATTTCATTACGTTTTTAACCGAAACGAAATGCTGGCGTTAACGTTAAAACGTTAAGAAAAACGCTGGAGATTCACTCGTCGCAAACAGAAGCGCAAACAGAAGCGCTGCATACTTTTAGGCACATTAAAATTAACGAAAACGGAAATTTTATAACGTTGCAAAATTAACGATTTGATTTCGTTTTAATAACATGGCGCCGAAACGCAACAAACTCATTTCGTTAAGTTAATTTTGCTCGTTAACAAAACGAAATGGTATCGTTTCGTTTGTTGAGCAGCCCTGGTATATTTTGTTTTTGCTTTTAAAAGCTAAAATTTTAAAAATATTTTATCAACTACCTTGAATTGTATGTACTGAAAGCATTCTTATCACAACGAAATTCAAAATTTGACAATTCAAATTAAAATAAAATATGAAAAAGTTCAAAAAAAAAAAACTTTGCTGCGGCTACCTACATATTTGATGTGCCTTGATGTGACAGTCAAAAAGTGTACCTAAAAATTTGCGAATATTACAAGCCACTGATGAAATGCGGATTTTACGCGGGCTATCGCAATATTATTATTTTTTTTTTTCATAGATTTTATGGGTCGCCGTTCGAGTGAAACACTTTTGTCATATTATTTATTTTATTTTATTCTACTTTATTTTAGTTTTTGTTGCTTGTTTTATGTCGCCTTTTAATTTACGATTGTACGATTGGTGGGTGAGCTCATTTTGCACCAAAACAATTTTTAATATCCATGCACTATTTGCCTTAGAAATTATATAATTTTTTTTTTTCGAATCTTTTACCAACTATTGGTTACTCAACGCGTGGTCGGCCAACCATTTCACCTCTCGTGCCACCTGTAAAAACAACAGGCCCACACTCTGCACCAAGTTCATTTCCGCCCATTTTGGCAGCTAAGTGTTTTTGTTGTGCCTGGCATCCCTCGCGTACAAATTTTGCCACTTCAACGTACCCAAACACCCCCCCTGCCCCCCTCGAGTTGTGTCGTGGTTGTGCTTATGGAAGGGATAAAATAAAAAAAATAAAAAACTTGCGACCGCGATGAAAAATAACGTTTCAAATCCTTGCATTTTCACTGCATTCCAGGCTCGGTGCGCTGAATGCCTTTCTGGCCTGGAATGTGATGGCTTGGAGATGAATTCCCGATTCAGCTGTGCCACCGTCAACCAACCACCCACTCATCCACCGTGGCTTGCTTGCTTGCTTTTGTTGTTAAAAATTCTTAATGCACCGTGATTGTATTTTTTGACGGAATGAGGGGAGTATTAATGCTAATGGCAGTTTCAACGTAAAGCGTTCCAGCAGTATTGAGGAATGTACTCACAGCCACTGGTTTTGCTGCTATGTTTTTTGTTTTTTTTTTTGTTTCTCTCGCTCATGCGGTCATCCGAAATATGCCATTCAATGTATCCTTCCATACAAAATATAATTATTTATATTCATACATACATTGTATGTACTGCAACTGTTGAAGGCCTGACTTTCCCCACTTCTCATTAAGTCCATTTCTCTGCACTTCGTCACCCTTCCCGTTGCGCTTGTTGCAATTCTCTCATTCACTAATTTCCCCATCGATTTTTTTTTTTTGCTAGCAACGCTGGCTGTAGCTGTCGCTCCTTGAGCGTTACGCCCATAAATAATTAAAATATTCGTTGCGTGGCATTTGAATTCGAGTTGCTGTTGTTGTTTTTGTGGGGTGGGGGGGTGGAGAGACTTTCACCGATGTTGCCATTTTTGTTGCTGATTTATTTGTTGATGGCTGTTTTTGTTTTTTTTTTGTTGCTCCACTTGTAGCGACGGATGCCTGTTGTTGCTGTTGCCGTTCCGGCGAAGGTTGCTCATGAATTTGCTGCCTTATGAATTTCATTCATACAACAATAACAACACAACAGCACAGTCAACACACGCAACAGCAAATGGAAATAATTTACGCGAGTACCAAGCGTTGTTGGTCGGTTGGGAATGTGGTCGGGTGGCTGTGTAACTCAACCGCCAGCATAATCCACACACACACACACACACATGTCATCTTAACGATGCCACCATTTATTTACTCCTTCCCCTTGGGACGTGTGGTTATTTGCTGCGCTGCCATACAATTGTTGTTGCCACAATTTCTATGCCCAACACACATCGTCTTCATCTTAACGATCGCTACCATTGTGGGTGTGGCCGGCCACTGGATGTCGGGTGCCCCCCCGACGCATTGGCTACCTCTCTTGATGACAGTCTTCTGCATACAGGCTGCACTCGCAGTGAAGGCATTTCGTTGGTTAATTGATGCGTGTAATGCAAATATTTGTTTCGTGAGTGTACTTATGAATATGTATAGAATTATATACGCGTACATACATACATATGTATATACGTATGAATACACAAGTGGCTAAAGCTCCCACTACAAGAGAAGAAGAATTAAAAAATGGCGCAAAATATTCAAGTGTTCCTTACAATGTGTGGAGAAGAGCAGTCCACAAATTCATATACAAATAATTTGGCGCTTTTACTATATAGCTCAGTGTTTGGCCGCGCTTCTCCTACCGTTTGTGGTGCGCGCCTGTACAAGAAATGGAAGAACCTACCATTCGATGGCAGTAATACATTGGAAGTTTTGCCATATATGGGCGACCGCTCGAGCCTTTACCGCCATTTTAGCGTAAGCGACAAAAACCAAATTTTACAGGAGGTTTTTTTAAATATTTTTTTTTTTTTTTAAGAGTGAATGTCGCTTACGATAAAATGTAAAGTCGTACATCTCCATAACTATAACGATTAGCGAAACAATATTTAGCCAGATGACGTATTATCAGTTTTAGAACAGTTCTGCATCAAAAAGTTAATTTTGAAAAAAATGTCGCTTACGTTATTTTCGCGGTTAGGGCTCGCGCTATTATAATTCTCTTTTCTATAATTTTCAATGTCCCGTCTGAGGTAAGTTAATGTGTAGATTATTTCAGCTCATAGTCCTCCAAGAGCAGCATCTGCAACGTGGAGTTGCCATTTACTTTTGTGCCTTATTGATTGGATTGTACTCGAATAGCGCCCATTCAAGGTTGAGAGTTTCGGCTAGGTATAATAGAATAGATCATTTAGCTGCACCAATCCATAATTATATCTGTCCAAAATTTGAACTCAGACAAGCCTCGACTAACTTTGAAGGCACCAGCCTTAACGATGCGTTTGCCTGCATGGCCTCTTGGCTTTCCGAAGAGTTGCTGTTCACTTTCCTATTTTTTGCACTAGTAAATAACCAAACGTTTGCTAGTTTTATTACTTGAAATACGCTACAATGGGCTGCTAGTCGAAATATGCTTTTAAAGGAGGGTGGATTGCAGTAAACCCCTACAACCTTTTTGTCCAACTGAGATCTTTGAACTCTGCTTTCAATTCGTCCAATTTGTTTACTCAGCCAAGCTAAGCTATAGATCACAAAGGGGTCTCTATTTCTGATGGATAAATGCTTCTTATTGACAATCACAAGCATTAGTATTTTAATAAATAAGCTTTGAGTCAGTCGAGTGAGCGTATACATACAGAGCTATGGAAAATTGTCTCAGTGAGTAATGCAAGACATTTCTACTCGAAAATATTTAAAGCAACGTTGCAACTTAATTAGAATTCTTCATCAGTTTGGTGTAATGAGTGGTCGCTGCGATTATATCGTCAAGATTTGATAGTAGCACTTTTATAATTTTACATGCCACCATTCCACCAACTGTCTGCCTGCCACCTGCGCTGCTTGAGTCGTTAGCACATTTTCAAATTTTCATATGAGTGCGGGAGCTGCGGGCTGCGAGTGTGTTGCATAATATCCACTCTCGTCTTGTTGACTATCTTTATGTAAATTCAATGCGCACCACCAGCGACGCATTAATGCCAAACAATGCGTATTCAAATACATTTCATGCTGCCTAGTGCCAGCCAACACTTCTCTGCGGCCTTCGCAGCTGTAACTGCGAAAAACTCGGCAAGCAATTACACCAACAGCTTACTAATGATGAATGTGCTGTGCAAAGGGATGGAGAAGAGGACGAATGTGTGTGTGTGTGTGTGTGTGTGTGTGTGTGTGATATTTGTGCGTATGGAATCGGGTGGTTGCATAAGTGTGCCGGGCCCATAATAGCAGCCATGCAATTGCTGCATGAAGACCCACTTAGCTGCACGCCTGTTCGCTCCTGCGGGCACTCAACGCATGCAACCAACCACTCGTTCATTACACGCATGCAAAAATATTTTGCTTCATTTTATCACGCGCTCCAGCGAGACACATGTGTGCAGGTAGGGAAGGGGTGAAGGTGCTATGCAAATATTGTGGTTAGCTTATCCTTGTTGATTCTACTTCAATTTGTTTTTCTTTTTTTTTGTTTTTTTTTTCTAGTTTGTTCTCCATGTAATTATTATCGCTGCTCGCTTTCGAGTTTATGTTTTTGTTAGTTTTTTTTTTTTAGTTTTTCCCCAGCGTGTAGTGCTGCTATGAAAAGCATTCATTTGCAATTAGATCAGCTAAGATAGGCGCTAGCGAGCTGATGGCATGGCAGGTGTGGCATGCTGTGGCGAGTATCCTTGGGCGAGCGCTAGCTGACTGCTGCATAGTTAATGTTGTTGCAGCAATACGGAAATCACCGCCATCTCTAACTGCATCTCCACCTCCATCGGCGTTAGCGCGCGCGCGTCTCTTATGCCAGCTGTGTGGCATGTTGACAGGCGTACGAACAATGCGCGCAGTCACAGCAGCAGCAGCAGCTAGAGGATTAAGGGTGGCTGCCTGCCTGGCTATTACGACAGCTAGGGTGCCTTACAATTCTACTCATATTTATTGTGTGTTGCAATTTCAATGCAATTCAATGACTGTGTAGCGCATTCGTGGATTGTTTGTTAGCATTCCTCCACCTTGCTGGGGTTAGTTTGCAATTTGAGGTGTTGATTTTTGTTGTTGACAAAAGCACTGATTGTTTCCATTTTTTTTTTATTAATAATGTGACAGGTCATTTCGTTTTACGTTGCCTAGCAGCAGTCTTAAAGCTCTTTTTCTATCATTCCGTATTGGAAAACGTGTTCGCAGTCTAAAAGGCGAAATTATAGGCTTATATTAAATTGCTCTAAAGACTGAAATCTTACCAGATTTCCCTGTCAATAGCTTGGAAGTTTCGTGGCGAGGTTTGATGTTCACTTAGGTTTTCGACAATATAAAGACAGTGCGCTGGCAGAAGCCTGTTTCGGTAGAAATTCATATTTATTAAAAGATAGCGCAATACTGATTTTAAAAAACCATTTCAAGTTATCAAAAAAAAAAAATCAAAAAAAAAAAAAAAGCAGACAAAATAAGCTGCACTTTCAACTTCTATTACTCTAAATTTCCAGCCACTATGTTAAGCAATTCTTACATTTATCACGACGAACTCACTTCTAATTGTGTAATTGTTGTTATCTTCTTTTTCTTTCAGCACACACATTGCCTGTTTTATCCACCGCCGCCTCAACCGCCACATCCTCATTTGCATCGTCTTCCATGTTACCTATCAACGCAAGCGCCTCACCATTTATACCTTCAACTCTACTCTTCACCACATATCATGACATACAAGTCGCGAACATCACACGTCCGACTGGTAGTCCACAAATTGATGTCATTGTTAAAGATCTCACCGAAACGATGGCCATTGATTTCTATTATGCGCGCAATCTTATCTGTTGGGCCGATTGTGGGCGCGAACTTATCGAATGTGTGAATATTAATACAACGGTGCCGCTGATGAAGGCACCTAAACAAACTGTGATATCGGCGGGTCTGGATAAACCGGAAGGACTCGCTATTGATTGGTATACGGATAAACTGTATTGGACGGATGGGGAGAAGAATCGCATCGAAGTGTCCACGCTGAATGGTAAATATCAGAAGGTACTCTTCTGGACCGACCTTGATCAGCCGCGTGCTATAGCGTTGGTGCCTTCGAAGCGTCTACTTATTTGGACCGATTGGGGTGAATATCCGAAAATTGAACGTGCCAGCATGGACGGTGATCCGTTGACGCGCATGACCATTGTGAAGGATAATATATTTTGGCCAAATGGTTTAGCGATCGATTTGAAGAATGAGCTCATCTATTGGGCGGATGGTCATTTGAAGTTTATCGATGTAATGAAATTGGATGGCAGCAATCGGCGTACTGTGGTTGGCAATTTGGAATATCCTTATAGCGTTACGTATTTCAATAATCGTCTATTTTGGACTGATTGGTCAAAGGGCGGCTCACTGAATACCTACGACCTGAATGCGCATGAGTTACGCGAGCTAATCGATACGCCGGAGGCACCAATTTCCGTGCGCACTTGGGATTCTTCACTGCAACCGTTCGAAGATAATCCTTGCCTGCATAACAATGGCAACTGTTCGCACCTTTGCCTGCTGTCGTCCAATGCACAGGGTTTTAGCTGCGCCTGTCCGACGGGTGTGAAACTTGTTACGGAGACGACTTGCGCGAATGGCTCACGAGAAATGCTGTTCATTGTGCAGCGCGGTCAGATTAGTAAAATTTCATTGGATACACCGGACTTCACGATATTTCCATTGCCACTCGGAAAAGTAAAGTATGCAATTGCGATCGACTATGATCCCGTCGATGAGTACGTCTATTGGTCCGATGTGGAAGCGTATGCAATACGACGTGCTCATCCAGATGGTACAGCCATACAAGACTTTGTCACTTCCGAAGTGCGACATCCCGATGGTTTGGCTGTGGATTGGCTAGCACGAAATCTCTATTGGACCGACACAATTACAGATCGCGTAGAGGTTTGTCGTTTAGATGGTTCGTCGCGCAAAGTGTTGGTTTACGAAGATCTGGAAGAACCGCGTGCCATTGCGCTGGCACCTTCGTTGGGTTGGATGTTCTGGAGTGACTGGAACGAGAAGAAACCGAAGGTGGAACGCGCCTCGTTGGATGGTTCGGAGCGTGTAGTGCTTGTCTCCGAAGATCTTGGTTGGCCGAATGGTATTGCGTTGGACATTGAGGCGAAGACAATTTACTGGTGCGATGGCAAAACAGACAAAATCGAAGTGGCCAATATGGATGGTTCCGATAGACGCGTGGTGATCAGCGACAACTTAAAGCACGTATTTGGCTTGAGCATACTGGACGACTATCTCTACTGGACCGATTGGCAGCGACGTGCAATAGATCGCGCGCACAAAATCACTGGCAACAATCGAATAGTCGTCGTTGATCAATATCCCGATCTGATGGGTTTGAAAGTGACGCGCTTGCGTGATGTCAAAGGTTCCAATGCGTGTGCGTTACGCAACGGCGGCTGTTCACAACTTTGTCTCAATCGGCCGAGTGACTTTGTCTGTCGCTGTTCAATAGAGTACGAATTGGCAAATGATAAGAAAACATGCGTCATACCCGAAGCGTTTTTGCTTTTCTCGCGACAGGAACACATCGGCCGTATTTCAATTGATAACAATGAGGGCAATCACAACGACGATAAGATACCATTCAAAGATGTGCGCGATGCACATGCTTTGGACGTGGACGTGGCGGATAAACGCATCTACTGGACCGATCAAAAGTCGAAATGCATTTACCGCGCCTTCTTGAATGGCTCCTTTGTGCAACGCATCATCGATGCCGGTCTCATCTGTCCCGAAGGCGTAGCGGTCGATTGGTTGGCGCACAATATATACTGGACGGATTCGGAAGCGCGACGCATTGAAGTTGCACATTTGGATGGCACTAGTCGACGCGTGTTGCTGTGGAAGGGCGTTGAAGAACCGCGTTCCTTAGTGCTAGAGCCAAGACGCGGCTACATGTACTGGATTGAGTCGCCATCGGATTCGATAAGACGGGCCGGCATGGACGGCACCGAATTGCAGACAATTATTTCGGGCGCAAATCATGCAACCGGACTTACATTAGATCCCGATACGCGGCGTCTCTATTGGGCCACACAATCGCGTCCCACAAAAATCGAATCGGCCGATTGGGATGGCAGAAAACGACAAGTGCTGATCAACACGGATGTAGATGAGCCCTACGCGATGGCGCTGTATCAAGACTACGTCTACTGGAGCGATTGGAATACAGGCGACATTGAACGTGTACACAAGATGACGGGGCAAAATCGTAGCCTCGTGCACAGCGGCATGACTTACATACGCTCGCTACTAATATATTATCAGAATCGACAGACGGGTAGCAATGCGTGTAAGCTCAACAATGGCGGCTGTTCACATCTGTGCTTGGCACAGCCATCACGCCGCGGTATGATCTGCGCCTGCCCAACGCACTACACTTTGGCTAAGGACAATGTGTCCTGCCTGCCACCCAAAAACTATGTCATCTATAGTCAGCGCAATAGCTTTGGACGTCTGTTGCCGAATACGAGCGACTGTCCGAATGTGCCGCTACCGGTATCGGGCAAGAATATACGTGCGGTGGAGTACGATCCGATTTCGCATTATATTTACTGGGTGAGTTTGTGCGGTAAATTTACTGCATCAGCGGAGTAGTGTTGAGTTTACACTTTACTTATTCATTTATTTTAATAGGTTGAAGGACGCAGCCACAGCATCAAGCGTTCGCCCGCAAACAGCACATTTGTGAAGGTGCTAGTTGGTTCGGGCTCGCAGCCTTTCGATATTGCATTGGATGTGATTGGTCGCCTACTCTTCTGGACCTGTTCGCATTCGAATAGTATCAATGTTACGAGGTATGTACATAATGGCGCAGCTAAAATTGTAGAGCGCATTGCCAACTTTCTGTCAATGATTTTCATTTCACTTTCAGATTCGATGGTGACTCTATAGGCGTCATAGATACTGGTGATTCGGAGAAGCCGCGAAACATTGCCGTGCACGGCATGAAGCGTCTGCTTTTCTGGACCGATGTGGGCAGCCAGCAAGCTATCATACGCGCACGCATCGATGGCGCTGACCGTGTAGTGCTCGCCTTCAAGTTGGAAGGTGTCACCGCGCTCGCGGTGGATCAGCAAAGCGACATGGTCTACTATGCGCATGGCAAACGCATCGATTCGATGGACATAAATGGCAAGAATAAGTAAGTTTCATTTGGCGCACCCTTCGAAAATTGTATATTTATAAAGTTTATTATTTGTCGCGCAGGAAAATTCTTGTCTCCACACATATCTCGCAGGTCATATCCCTTGCCGCGCTTCAAGGTTTCGTCTATTGGCTGGACGATAAGACCGGCGTGGAGCGCATAACTGTGAATGGGGATGGTCGTCGCCCGGAAATGCAACGTCTGCCACAAATAACCGACATTGTCGCTGTTTGGACGCCCGAGTCAAAATCGTTTCGCAATCACACCTGTCTACATAGCCGCACTAAGTGCTCGCACATTTGCATTGCCTCCTCGGACGGACGCGCACGTGATGTCTGCTCATGTCCGAAGAATCTTATGTTGCTCGAGGATCGTCAAAATTGTGGCGCTCTACCCGCTTGCGGACCGGATCATTTTACCTGTGCGGCGCCGGTTAAGGGCGATGGTTCAAGCAGTGATTTAAATAAGGATTGCATACCGGCCTCGTGGCGCTGTGACGGCCAAAGTGATTGTCCGGATAAATCTGACGAAGTTGGTTGTCCCTCCTGTCGACCCGATGAGTTTAGCTGTCAGTCGGGCGAGTGTATCGAAAAGTCGCTAGTTTGTGATGGCACAACAAATTGCGCGAACGGTCATGACGAGGCGGACTGCTGCAAGCTGGCGGGTGAATTCCAGTGCCCCATCAATAAGGTATGTATAGTAAGAAGCACGCTTATAACGCATTTACACAAATTGCTATTATCTATTTGCAGCTCTGCATTTCGACAACACTGCTCTGCGATGGCTGGGATCATTGCGCCGATGGTGCTGATGAATCCGCCGAAGTGTGTCTACAAGCGAATACGCGTCGCATGGCGCCCACTTCGGACAAGAAAGCCTTCATGATACTCATCTTCGCCACCATCGTCATCATTTTCTCCATTGTCTATCTACTGCAGGTTTGCCGCACACGCATTGGCAAAAGTCGCAATGAACCCAAAGACGATCAAGCTTCGGATCCGCTATCGCCATCGACACTCTCCAAATCGCAGCGCGTCTCGAAAATCGCCTCGGTCGCCGATGCAATGCGCATGTCAACGTTGAATTCGCGCAACAGTATTAATTCGTACGATCGCAATCACATCACTGGCGCATCCAGTTCCACAACGAATGGCAGCAGCATGGGCGCCTATCCCATCAATCCGCCACCCTCGCCAGCGACCAGATCGCGCCGTCCTTATCGGCATTATCGCATCATTAATCAACCGCCGCCGCCAACGCCCTGCTCGACGGACATCTGCGATGAGTCCGATTCGAATTATACTAGCAAATCGAATAGCAACAACAGCAATGGTGCAGCAAAAGTGTCCACATCGTCAGCGGTAATTTGCATGCAATATCAATATGATAGTGAGCCATATCCACCGCCGCCGACGCCGCGCTCACACTACCACAGCGATGTGCGAATAGTGCCGGAGTCGTCGTGTCCGCCATCGCCATCGTCGCGCTCGTCCACGTATTTCTCACCGCTGCCGCCGCCGCCATCGCCCGTGCAATCACCCAGTCGAGGTTTCACGTAACATTTCGAGATTTACTTGTAAAAGATAATTTTAAGACTATAGATACATATGTACGTATGCATATGTGTGTGTGAAAACGAGTGTACTTGTTTATAGGTGTAATTGTGTGATTGCGTGTGTTTTGTGTAATCTATATTTTACTTATAGTTCCATGTTTACTTGTTTAGAAAACATATAACTAATTTAAATGCCAATTGCAATGACGTAACATTCATATCAAGAAAAAAATGCTTCCGTATATTTACGTACATATCGTTACTTTTTTTAACGATAGTCCTTAAGCGTAAGTGTAGTTATTTAAATTTGTTTTCCTTATTGTAAATATGAAAAGTTAGATTCCTTTGTATATCAAATTAGTATGAAAGATTTCTTTCAAATCCTGTCTGTTAGCATTAGAAATGAGATTACCCCCAGACAAGAAGAGATTACATATCTAATGAAATTAAAAAAAAAAAAATCGTGTGCACTTGCTGAACGTTGCATTAGATCTTCGACTGTGGTCGAGAGTGTTACTCCAACGCGTAACAACAGAAAAGTCGATATCCAATGAAAATTTCGACAGCTATCAAAATTCGAATATCAAATTCATAAAATGTGCAACCCTATCGAAATTTACGCTGAGTTTTAAGCTTGTTTTGAATAGATATTTGATTTCGATGCAGTAGCGTATTGAATGGGCTTCATGATATCAAATTAAAATTCGATCGAACGAATAATTTTGAACACAGTCGAAGATCGAATGCAGCTTATCAAAAGAGACATAATAAGAATAAATGGTTCCACAGTCTTCACGTTTTGTTTTTGTATCGCACCCATATTTTGACGCCACACACTTCCAATTTGCTTCAAACTCGGAGAAGATGTGTTAAAATTTGGATTATTTCTTGAACTTAACAAATCACACTTTTTTTTAAATCGTTATGTCTCGATTTCTATTCATCTTAGACAATTCAACTCAACACTATTTGAAAGCTAAAGAAACATTCCTCATATTTTTTAGTACGGTTTTTTTTTTTAATTTTTACCGAAGTTTTTTATTTTTTCTTAACAGTTTGATTTTTTTTAAATCGAAAATTTTTAATTTAGTATAACAATATCGTATGTTTTTATTCATTTTCTTAAAAATCCATATATTAAAAAACGTTCACTAAAATAAATTCTCTAAGAAACAAATTTATTAAATTGAAAATTCACTTGTCATTGTTAATATATTTTTTAAATATATTAAATAGAGAAGTGAACGTGCAAAGTAATAAATTTAATTCTCATACAAAAAATAAAGTTGTGTTTTAAAAATTAATAAGTTAGTAAAAGTCCGTGTGAGAAATAAACAGGGATGGTGATATTTTAAATTACAAATCTTGGTCTAAACACAATTAAAATAAAAATACTTAAAAAAATAAAAAAAATATAAAATAAATATTAATAAATTTATAAAAAAAAAATACTGTGAAAATTACATACGTGCTAAAATGTTTTCAAATAATGTTAAGTCGGAAGCTCTTCGGGAAATATAAGCCGAAGCATAAAATAATTTTACAGGCTATGCTTTGCTTAGTTCATGAAAAAACCAAGTTTTGACATTTCACATCTCCCGAAGAAAATATTAAAAAACAAAAAAAATCATCAAATATGTGTCCACTTAATTTATGTAAAGAGCCCGTAAACCGAGTTTGAAGCAAATCAAAAAAGTGACATAAAAATTTTCACGAAATTCGACCAATTTGAAAAAAAAAAATGCCGCATATGAAAATCTAAAATTTGTAGCCTTTTAAAAATTTACTTCTATAGGATCTCAAAATTTTGTTAATTTAACATTTTTCGTTATGGTTTTCACTTGCATCGCCATCTCATTGTATTTTTTTTTTTTTAAACAAATGAGTCAACGCTAAGAGAAAATATATACAAATATGTAAAATCAATATGTAAAAAGAAACAAAAATGTGCCAAATTTTTAGTAGCGTAAAAATTATGAAAATTAACAAATTAAAAGAGTGATTTGTGAAAAAAACAAGTTAATTTTTTTATCTTTGTAAGGTTTGAGTGGCAAACTAAAAAGCTGTCTTTATGTACTCATAGATAAAGAAAAAAAATTATGAAAATTAGTAATGCCATAAAAATGCTCCTAAAGCCAGGAAATTTAATTTAAAATACAATTTCATATAAAAAAAAAAGTAAAACACGAAACGGAAACGAAACAAAATTCACAAATAGAATTGAAAAGGCTTGGGTGGCAGAAAAAAAAACAACAAAACTAAATAACATTTTATAATTGAAAGGCTTTTAAATTAACCCTTTGACAATCAGCGGACACTAGAGACCCCAAGTTCCGTTTTGTATCTTTAATAGACTTAAATATTAACATGATTTAGTCAGTTTCTGCCATTTGGTCAGAGAGTTAAACAATTTTACTAAAACATTTTTTTTTTTTTTTAACTTTTAGTTTCATTAATTTTTTGTTTAATACTCTATGGTCCTAAGGGTGTATTTATGTAAATAAAATGTTCCAATAAGTATTATAAACGAACAATTTGAACATATTAATTTTCAAACAAACCAAAATCGTTAGGTTTAAGCGCATTAATGTGTCGAAAACGCTGGTTTAGGAATGCATACAGATGTGTACAATTATAAAAGAAAAATGAATTGTCAGGCGTTAAATGAAAAACTATTGCGCAAGGCAAGCAAAAAATTATAAAAATTAACATATCGAACATCAATAAAAGTATAACGAAGAGTTTTCTAAAATACTGATTAACAAATTTTATGCAAATCAACAAAACTGGTCTTGTATAAAGGTTAAAAGTTTTCTGTACGAGTAAAAGCAATATTAAAAAAATAAATAATAATTTAAATTGATTTAAAAAAAAAATTACAACTGTAAAAACATGTCTTGACGCCGTTTAGTTTTTCACAAATGTATACCAACGATGTGCGTTTACGAGTGAATTATTATTTAAATAAAAAATTATTCAGTTTTTGTCATCGCTCACGTCCCCCGCTGTTTATTAACACATTGCTGGCACTACGCCTTAGTGATGGATTTATGCACAAATTTTCTACTTTTAATGAAAGTAAATAAATATTCGTTCATCATATAAATAATTTTGAATAACACGGGTCAACACGAATATTTACCAAGACTCAAAAGTATTAAATTTCGATTCTTTAGTTCGTAATTCGCATGAAAAAGTTTGCTTTTGTATTTATCAATCATGTTTTCATTGTATTTTCCTTGATAAAGTTGTTCGAAGCTCAAAATGTCCTGATGAAAATGTTCTCCTTGCCATCTAGAAGCAAACTTTATACGGAAAAAAAGTATTTTCTTTTCGTTTTTGTTCATAATTAACCAGCAAATCATAAAATAAACTTTAGGACGAAGAACGAACATTTTTGTTTGTTGTGGAGCCGTGTTATGAATACAAATTTAAGCCGTCATTCAATTAATCAGTTTCCTAAAAACGCTCATCCCTGACATATGTACATATGTATGTATGTTTGTTGATACATATCTATACAAATGCTTAGGTAATTAATGCACGTGGTTTGTTTCTGTTGTAGTAACTAACTAAGCAAAGTGTCAATTGTGTGTTAAGTGCGGTAGATCAAAGTGAGTTAAAAAGTAGATAAGACCAATTAACAGAATAGAAAAAATAAATAAAATAAAAATTATAACATATAAACACTTAATTTAAGATAAGAAAAAAAAAACGTTAAATATATAATAGTAATAATATAAATGTAAATACGTAAAAATGTTAGATTATAAATGCAGACTTATTTTTAAATGTCTCACTTGAAGGCACAAAACCACTTCCATAGTTTTTTAGTGCCTCAAATATTCATTCTCACCCTTGATATGCATTTTTTTTTTCGTCAAATACAATATGTAGGCTATTTTTTTTTTTTTGACTAAGTTTTGACCAGTTGTAATATTGAAAGTTTTAATATTATTTTTTCCATAACTTCATTATTATTCTTTTATTTTTTGTATTTATTAACCCGCATTGTGTGTATTTTATCCTAGCATTTAAATAATTTGTTATTAATGCCAAAAAGTGCCTGAATAATTTGTTCTACACTCATTTCATCCAATTGTTACATTTACAAAACAAATACATATACATACATACATACATATGTACATATAAATACTTGTATACCTTTTAAATGTTAACTCTTTACTTGGTTTTATGTAGTTAAAAAAAAAAAAGATCATTGCATCAAAATAAAAATGTATATTTTTTTTTTCTTAAATATAAGCATAGGTTAATAGGCGTAGTTAATTTTAACGCGAATGAAAAGGAGTGTAAAAGAAAAAATCATGTTTACAAAAAATATACATACATATGTACATAAATAAATATTTGAAAAGAAAAAAAGAAACGTATGAAATGGAAAATATGTGTTTTTAATTTTATTAATAAAAGTTGTGGGCAAAAACAAGCGCATTTAAAAAAAAAAAATTCTTAAAAATACCGACACGAATTGTTTTATTCTAAATTTGTTCAGGCAGTAAGAGTAGCTGTAAATGCTAATTTTAATAAGCGGCGCTGATGTATCTACGTGCCATGGTTTAATTATAAAAGGTTAGCTCGCTTACTTTTTGTAAAAAGGGCTCCCTTAACATCAAAACCGTGTTGCTTCTTAAAAATAAAATAATAGTAGTAACTTCAAAACTTTTTAATACGAAAAACTAACAGGCAACACTTTTTGTTTCTTATGTGCGCGTAAATAGTAAGTTTAAATCCGGCTTTTAATATTTCTCGTCTCGTCTTGTAAATATTTCATGTAAATGTGTATAAATGACAAGCTTTTTCTTTGAACGCTTTTCACGCGCATATAAATTCGATGTGACAGAGTAAAAAATTTTGTTATTTCCAGAAGGAATGGGTTTAAATACATTACAAATAATGTGACATAATAATCATCCAAATGCCAAAAACAAGAATTTGTAAGAACTAAATTATTGAGTAATAAAGTTTGATTTATTTTTCATTTAATATAAGTATGTACATATAAATATTGTCTTTCTGAAATATCGAATTATTGTGGTTTTCTTACAACTTCATTAACTCCATAAAGTCACTTACTATTTATCGGAATAAAATGTTTGGTTCGTTTCACCATCCAGGGGTTCATCACAATATTAAATATGTATATAAAAGGAACGAAAACTCCACGTTAAACAGCGAGGACGTGTAAAAAATGTACCCTGAAGACGATTGCCGAAGAGCAATCGAAATATGTTGGATTATAAAAACCAAAATTTGAGTTTTCAATTGACCTTGAGCCGGCTATCACAATAAATTTAATTAAAAGGAATAAACCGAATAAATAACTTCTTCGTAGTAAGAAAGCTATACTTGTCCAAAATAATGCAAATGAGGCTTCGTTGACTTGGGTTAACGAAGTGTCCGGGAGCAGCTTGACCTCGCCAACCAGCGAGTTTTTGGATATAATCAAAAGCTTGGAGCTGGTATTTGAAAATTTTAATGGGGCAGAAATAAAATAGTGCCCATGTTCTATAGAAACCCTCATTGCGTGTACCCAACACATAAGCACCTGCAATGTTGTGAAAAAGCTTCTTTATTTTAAAACTCTGACTCAGAATCACTTTGTGATTAAACATTTTTTTAGAGCTTAACATAATTTATGGCTTGCTGTTTGAATATTCTTACTAAATAGCATATTGTATTCTACCACTATTTGCAAACTTTCCATACTATGCTACTCCTAGTTTTACGAAAAGGGTACGCATTATTTACGCTTTTTTCATACTTCGTATATGCAACCTTTTGTAAGGGAGTGTCAAAACTCCCTTGTCAATATTGATCTAACCTTTTATTATTGAATCATGTCTACGTAGGTACATACTTCTCTAGCATTTCGCCAGCTAATATAATTTATTATTTAATTTTTCATTAGGTTTCTTTGTTTGTCTCTAATTTTCGTCTGACACAGCACAGAATTAACACAAAGTTCTCAAATTTCACACGTCGAGTTTTGCGGCTGCATGAATAACAAGTATTGTAAGAATTTACGAAAAAAAAAAATACTAAAATATTAAACTGCTTAATAAGTGTTAATAATTTATATAATTATAAATAAGAACAAGTATTACTGAGTAAGCAGACATTTTTTGGTCTATACCAAGGCACATTCAATAGGTAGCAGCAGTATAAAAATTGAAAAAAAAATTGAGCTCTGTATATTTTGTTTTTGCTTTTAAAAGCTAAATTTTCAAAAATATTTTATCAACTACCTTGAATTGTACTGAAAGCATTCTTATCACAAATTTGACAATTCAAATTAAAATAAAATATGAAAAAGGTTAAAAAAAAGAGTTTGCTCCGGCTACCTATTTGATGTGCCTTGGTCTATACTAGGCATGTCAATCCCGGGATCCCGAAATCCCGGCATTTTTCAACTCCCGAATATCCTGGGATAAATCTATCCAAATACCGGAATTGCTGAAAATAGTGAATTTAATAGCCATTTGTTTTTTTTTTTTTAATTTTGAATCATTCAAAAAAATTTCCCTTTCAAGAGTAAAATTGTCTGAATACCACATACAACAATAAACGAAATTGCACTAGTTGCACTACGTTCCGCTATTATCTTAATAGCGAACTATATAGAAATACGATAAATAACAAGGCTGGTTAACTCCCTAACTGCTTTGTTTGCCATTATAAATGGGCTGGAGAATAACCTCCTCGAGTAGCAAATGAGCCTTACTATGAAAGCAATGTAAATAGAACTAACGACGAGGTGCTTAAGGTGGATAAGGCAGCAAGTCCCAAAGTTAAATTGCATCAAGTTTTAACGAGCAGCTCGCAATTTTCCAAGTGCTTCTCCACTGCAGAGAGAGGCTTTTATTTCTTTGAGATTACATTTCGATCAAAATAAAGAATAATTCTGCCTCGTACTCAAAATGGAACGGGTGAGATATTTTTAATTTTTTACTTTTTATACTGAATGGTAATATATTAATATTTAATATCGGTCTCAAATATTGATTAAAAATAGTTTTAATTTATGTAGATGCATTTGCTTCTGTACCAAATATGTTCTTATATTTTTACTTGGAGTATAAATTTTTTTGTATGTGCGTCAAATATTACGTTTATTCGTTTTGTGTTCTTGAAAAGACCAAAAAATACAAACAAGATTTACAACAAAACGTTCTTCTTTGTTATATTAATGCTATTTTGTATACTTCTATAATACAACGTTTACAGACGTGTTACATTTTTTGACAAATTAAAAATTACGAATCAAAACTTCATGAAATACGGGATCCCGGGATCAATAAAATGCCAAAAATTAACATCCCTAGTCTATGCATACATTTGTATGTAAGTATGAATGGATGCTCGAAAATTTTAAGGTAACATGGAATTTTGATGAACATTTTGAAATTTTAAACTTTCATTTATATGTCCTTTCTTTTTTGCCTTTACGAAAGAGTTAAAAAAAGGAGCCAATTATCAAAACTTATCAATATTGCTTGATACATTTTTTTTGCGCCTCTAAAATCTTTAATAATTCGCACATTCTGTTTACAAGTATGGATAAGTGGATTAAGAGAGGCTGCGTAGATGTCACACCTTTTCCATACGTTAAAATATTGGGTTCATTACAAATTTAAATCAAACTTGTCGCGTTCGTCAACGTACTTAAATGCGTAGTTTATTTGCTTACAACCTGCTACTATGCGGAAGAATGCGATCTACATAAGTTGCAATCCCTAAAAAGCCCAGCAAACACTACAGACTTTGTTGAAAAAATGAGTTTATATTTTAAAAATGTTTAGCTCAATACAAGCGGGTGGACTGACAATAACATTGATTCGTGCTGTTGCTCGGTATGCCAATGAGTTATCCCATTTTGTCGGCCGGCTCATCGCAGTCAAAAGACAAAATTCCGAATGTGTTGCTTGTCTGTCGTTCGGAGTTGGCATAAAACACAGTAGATCCCTGCATTTGTGGTACACAATAAAGATGCAGCCCACAAACAGTTGAACAGCTCGATCAAAGATTGATCTACATATATGTATACCATATACAGTCTATCTCTTTTTAACGCGATTTTTATTAACGCGGAGTTTTCTTCAATCCCCCCATTGTCTCTTTTTTTTAACGCGGTTTTACTTTTTTAATGCGGTTCGCAATTCATTCTGACTTTGCCCTTTTGTTTTATTTTTAACGCGTTTTACAAGCGCTAATGAAGAACGGTTAGCGAAATTTTGTCGTGATTTAAAAAATGCTATGGAATGCTAACGGGATTTATATAGCGACATGCAGAAAGAGATACCTCAGCGCTTATTAGCAAATTATTTTAAGAACTGAAGTATGGGTTTATTCGTTGTTTAATATAATTTAAGTTATAGGTGATCTTACTACGATTTTTTGTCAAAATCCGGTAAACCATAGGGGTTTTTAATATGAATCAAAGCATAGCGAAAATGTAAATATGTAATAAACTTGTCTACTTCCCCAAATTTATGTTTCGGGTGGAAACTTGGTTATTTTAACGCGGAATTCTTTTTTTTTTTGCAAAATAGGGACGAATAAACAAATTTGTTATAGCTTCCGTACCCGTTCCTTTAACAGATGTAATATTGGCGTTACAAAATTCGGGACTTAGAAGCCTTGTCCTCTGGGGCAATAGTAACAAATATTTCGCAAATTCTATTTGTTTTCAACAAATAATGTTTAGTGGGTGGCAAGTGTTATTTAAATGCACTTTTGCGGTCGTGAGGACATACATACATACATATGTACATATAATTTGCTTGTGATAAACTTGAGCAAAGCAAATAAATTCGTTGATCTACTTAAATGCCTATTTGTCATCAGATCAACCGCCAGCTTTGCTGCCGAGTAGTCTAAAGCGATAAAAAATAAATAATCACTGCAAAAATTCAAGCAAATTGTACTGAATCAAATACGAGTAAAGTAAAGTGTTCGTGTGTAGACGGAGAAGATGCGTTGGATGCTGCGCGCAGAGAAGCCGGAAGACTGGCAATTAATAAAAAAATAAAAAAAAATTAAATCAGACACCGAATAAACTAAGTAAACGCAGGTATTGTAGGTTTTTATTTGTGTTTGCAGTTTAAATTATTGTTATGTTAAACGCTGCTTCATTTAAATGTGAATCTCATCGCTGCTAAATGCTTCAGTTCACAAGTAGACATCAAAGTGTGAAGACGAAGACATTAAAAAAAGAGTTCATTTAATATTTGCGTGTTGCAAAGTGTTTTAAAGTGAATTCTTTGTAAATATTTTTATTTTAAAAAATTAAAAAATCTAAAATTTTTATCAAATCGTACAAACTATAGGAAGTTACAAAATTAAAAAAATGTCTTTCGAAGAGGAGCTACTTCAACTGCAACCTCACAATTTGGAAAATGTTTCAAAAAAGAATAACAAAGCAAAAGCTGAAGACGCATCAAACAGCAAGGACCAATGGGGCAATGATATTGAATTTCTATTCTCCTGCATTTCCTTATCTGTGGGTTTGGGTAACATTTGGCGTTTTCCGTACATTGCATTTCAAAATGGTGGTGGCGCCTTTGTTATACCATATTTGATTGTTTTACTCATTATCGGAAGGCCTGTGTATTATTTAGAGATCATATTGGGCCAATTTTCTGGTCGAGGTTGTATTAAGGCTTTCAATATGGCGCCAATTATGAAAGGTGAATTTGAAAAAATGGAATTATTTTCCTTGATTATGATTTAAGAAAGAAAATCGGAATTCTATTTACGATTACTATATTTTTTGCCCAAACATTTTAAGAACCTTAACGAATAATTTTGAGAATCAAAATAGAAACTGGTTAGAAATTTGTTTCTTTAAGAAAATTTTAGAACAAATAAAAAATTTTAACAATCTCTAACAAAACTTTTAAGAGAATATTTTGAAAAGGAAAAAATTGTTGAGAAAACAATTAAAATTAATTTTTTTTTTTCTGAAAATGTTAATATTTTTATTTAAATTTTGTTTTATTTTTACGATTTTGAAGCAGTTTTATGAAAAAATGTGGCTCGGAAAAATTGTTCAAAAAAAATGCGCTGCGCCGCAATCGCTGTTAATGGCCAAATATATTTTCTTCACTTTTAAAGAAAAGTAAAGGGAGAATTTTTATCTTCACAGGTATCGCCGCTGGACAAGTGCTCGCTACAGGCGCCTCTATCACTTACTATTCCAGCATAATGGCATTGACTTTACGATTTCTGATAGCTTCCTTTTCGAAAGTGTTGCCCTGGAGTAATTGTCGCGAGGAGTGGGGTGATGCTTGCCTTAACGAAACGAATAAGACACGAAACGGTAGCTTCGTACAAACGAAAATGTCATCTGCAGAATTGTATTTCCAGTAAGTAAAAGAAAAACTGCAATCAAATTTTTGGCTTTACTTTTAGAAACAGGTAAAAGAGAATTGTTTTTTTCCTTTTGGTCTTTCAGACGAGAAATTTTACATGAACAGGAAGACATTTTTAACGGATTGGGCACACCAAACTGGGAGTTGGTAGGCTGTTTGGCGGTGGCATGGCTTATAATTGGTGGAGTGCTGATTAGAGGTGAGGAGCAACACAAAAATGTACAGTTGATTTGATTATATGATTGAAACACTTAGGAAAAATGAATTGCATATAGGGTTTTTTTTTTCATTTTTTCCAAAGTAGTTTTAACTGCATAACTGAATAATTCCTCTCTTTTGCAACGACGAAAGTAATCGGGCGAATTGAAAAAAAAAAATTTTTTAAATTGTCAAATTTCTTGTAGAAGAGAAAAGAACTTATTTTCTATTAATCTATGCCTGCGAATATTTTCATAATTTTTTTTTTAATTTAGGCGTTAAAAGTTCTGGAAAGGCCGCCTATTTCCTTGGCGTTTTTCCATATGTGGTATTACTCGTACTATTGTTGCGCGCTGTAACTCTGACCGGCGCCATGGATGGTATAATATACTTTTTCAAACCACAATGGTCGGAACTTTTAAATCCACTGGTGAGAATACATATATAATATTTATTTTTAATTGTACGATCGCTTGATTTTTTTTTTTGTAAATCTTTTCTCAGGTTTGGTACGCCGCTGTCACACAAGTTTTCTTCTCATTGGCCATTTGTTTTGGCACTCTAATCACATATGCCTCGTACAATAATTTCTCACGCAATGTTTACAAGTGAGTGTACATAAAAAAAATATTTAAATCATTTATGAATTCACTTACATTTCCATCTTTTACTTGCTGCTCTCTTCTGCGCAGAGATATTGTCATTATCACCACCATGGATTCTTGTTCCTCCATCATAGCCGGTTGCATTACATTTGGCATACTTGGCAACTTGGCTTTCAAAACTGGTGCTCCCGACGTAGCTAGCGTTGTTAAGGGTGGCGCTGGCTTGGCGTTTATTTCCTATCCTGATGCTATTGCCAAATTTGAATTCATTCCACAGGTACGTATCGATGTGCTCAAGCGCCCAAAATTGCGCCTTAAAACAAAACTACCTAAAAGGCATTCGCGGTTCTTTTCTTTTTGATGTTATTCGTATTAGGCATCGGCAGCACGGTCGGAATGGGCTCTTGCATTGTGCGCGTAATACGTGACCGTTGGGTACGTGCGCCTAATTGGGCGCTAGCGTTGAGCCTAACTTTGGTAGGTTTTGCCGCGAGCATTGTCTACACGACGCCTGGTGGGCAATTTGTTTTGAATCTGGTTGATTTCTATGGTGTATCATTCACAGCACTTATTCTAGCGATTGGCGAACTATTGACCGTTGGGTGGATTTATGGTGAGTACGTGGTTACAAGTTATCAATGCAATAATTAATTGATGCTTTCAGGAGTAAAACGTTTTTGCGCGGATATTGAGTTTATGGTTGGCTTGAAGACTGGCATTTATTGGCGCATCTGTTGGTGCATCATTACACCAGGTCTCATGTTAGCTGTACTTGTTTATACACTGATCGATTTGAAACCGCTAACATATAAAAATGTGGATTATCCAAACGTAGCGCATAGTAAGTTAACCACTTAACATTTACTTTCAAATTGATGTTCAAGTTGTTATTGCATTCAGCTTTCGGCTGGTGTTTATCTGCTATTGGGTTACTTCAAATACCAGGTTGGGCTTTGTACAGCATTTTCAAACAAGCTAAACACACGGGTCTATTGAACGTAAGTAATTTTGCTATTTACTTACACTCTTGTAGTTTTTACCCTTTTTTCTTTTTATTTATTTTATATTTTTGCGCTGCAGAAAGTAATTGCAGCCGCATCACCCACAACCAAATGGGGTCCTCTGGATGTCAGGAGAAGCGAAGAGTATTTCAATAAACGCCGAAAATTAGAACTGCAAACAAAACAAAGAACAATCTTACAGAAAGCTTATGATAATATATTTGGCTAAGTTACCTTCACTTTGTCCGATTAAATTATAAAATGTATTTGTGGAAGAAAATGAATTTTTGTTTACTAAAAGCTTTGCTGAAATATCTGTACATTTTACTTTTTTCATGTAATGTGAATGCACAACATAGCTGATGACATATCGGTGGTAAAACAGGTATTTTCAATTTCAAAACTTATATAAATATTCAGATTTAGCAACTATACTTAAATGTACAATAAATATAGATTTAGAAACACACAGTTTATGTCGATTGTTTACTTAGCTTTGGCTATTAGTTCAGTCCCGTCAAAGTGTTGTTCATTACATCAATTATAATTATGGGCATTCGCTTTGGATTGCTGCGCTATTGCTGTTTCTGCGGTATAAATGCGTTTCGTAACCAAAAAGTCTCGCATTATTTTGAAAAAGGTAAATTGATTTGTCAACGTTACGAAACTAAGCGACAACACAAAGTGCCATTCTACTGTATAATATAAAACTATTATGCCAGCCAATACAACTGCCGCTTGAATACCGGTGAGCACCATGTATATGAAAGAAGGATTGCGGAAGAGTTTCTGTAAAGAAAAATTATGAAAAATAATAATATAAATTGCGGTAAAATGCAGTAAGAAAGCGAACACGCTAACAACTGTTTAGTTTCTATAATTGTATTCCTAAAGATGATAGAATAATTAACTTTATAAAAAAATTAACCACATTAAAAAAAAAAGTCAGTAAATATTCATTGAAAATTGTTTCACTCACATAGAATCTGGAATGACTGGTGTTTCCTGGTAGTGCGACAGTAACTGGACCATGGCAGTTAAATAAATCTCCATTATATTTCACCACGCTACCTTGAATCCATACATTGTTAGATTTCCACATTGCTGTTGTGCCACTGGGCGCATTACCGCTTCCACCACATGTACCAACTGCGCGCATATCCATTCTCGACCAGTAGCCTAAATGTAGCGATGCACGATGTAATATATCGCTATATTTTGATGGAAACCCAAACGCTGCTGCCATAGTAAGGCAACTTATCCAAATATAAAATGCGTTCTGGTATGCCAACATTACATTGTAGTAAATGGATACCGAAAATAAGCAGGGCACAAGACCGGCATAGTAAGCGTTTATCATTGAAGTGAAAACAATTTGTTTGAAGCGGGTATTGAAATCATTCCTAAGTACATTGATTTCATCGCGTATTGTATCAGGACAACTGGAACAACAATGCATTGGCATGCCATTAAAGTAGGTACCTTCTACTTCGCATGAACTGCGTAGAAACGATTCGATTTGAAAACCAAATACGAGCACATAGATAACGAGTCTGTTCAGATACAATACATACATACATACATATATAATGGTTTGGTTTAAACGAATAGTGTTTCGAGAGCTGTAGACTTACGGATATACGAGGAGGAATACAGGTATAAAGGAATGATTCACATAAATTTTAAACACACAAAGGCTGAGTAGAATAAGAAGCCAGCTACTAAAGATGTATTTAATCAAGATTCTATAGATGCGACGGTATTTGGTGCTGAAATTCTGCAAGAAGTCTTGTCCACGTATGAGAAAACAGTAGACGAATCGTCGAGACATTAGTAATATGATAAACGCTACCAAGTAGGGCTCAATAAGATGAACATTCTGAAAGATCGTATGACGGTTATTTTTTTCACCTGTTACAACAAAGTTTTCATACTCACAACTGAATGCTTCGTATACGAATCCGGTAGCCACCAAACTGTGCGGTAAATGTTAATAAATTGCATTGCGGCAGCACATGTGGTGAAAAGAAACATCACAAGCTCGTTGATGAGCTCTGAACTGCATGGAAATTCCGGGAACGGTATATGCTTTGGCATTGGGGTGGCATCAGCATTGGTGTAGTTACTGCAGTTGCTGCTTCTCCTACCAGCGCATGTACTATTATTGCCGTCATTTTGATAATCTGTCCCCATTTTGTAATTGGATAAACTCAAATTACTAAAATTTTTTAATAATTTTAATAAATTTTCATATTTTGCAATAAAAAACGCCGGTCGATGATTGTTAGGTAGACAAATTTGTTTGCAAATAAGACCATATGGTCAAAGAACGTAAAAAAATACGTTCTTTAATGTCAATGTGTCGAAATTTTTTTTTATGTACGCCATCTCTCGGTGGAGTTCTAACCGCCACAGAAGTGGCGAAATATTTACTTTTGCGTATGGTTTCCTAAATCACGGCATCCGTTTTCCTACTTGTGAATCAAAAATGGATTTTCTTAAATAAAAACACTTCATATATTAGTACTTTATTTTGTTCGACTAATAAATTGCCACGATGTGCCTTTACTATGATCTTGTATATTAATTCCATTCTGTCGCAAACAATTTCGCAGTTCGTCACATATACGAAATAGGTCTTTGTTTTTTGCTGCTACAGCTCGTTCGCGTATTAATTGCCTGGACTGCAGCAAATCCTCCACCAAGCCTTCAAAATCGAATTCGGGCCTCGTGACTATTGACTGCGTTTTTAAATCTTCCACAAAATTGAAGCCTATAATACGCAAATGTTGCAGCACAAAGTTATCCACCGCCGCTATTGCGTCCAGACAACTGCCTCTTGTTAATATCAATTCAGCTGCTTCTCCACCTGCAGCATTAATATAGCGACTAGCCACATTTGCCTGATCCAACAGCACGCTAATGGTACGCGCAGTATCGAAATCATCCTTGTAACAGGCGTCAATGGCTTGTGAAGCACGCTCCAGACCACATAACACCTCGCTGGCCATCACACCTGATCCCTGCTTCTTGCCACTTAAATATGCCTGACAATCTGCCCTGAATGTTCTGAAACGTTTTAATATATTTCTCGACGTTTGCATCAACTCCTCGCCATATTCCATGGCATTGCGATAATTTGAAATAGCACAAGCCATGCGAAACTCATCGGCCGTATAGTTCTGCAACATTTCTCCCACCGATATGGTGTTCTTTAACGATTTCGACATCTTATCTGCTTGTCCCTTAACATGTAATTGCCCGGTATGCAACCAATAGTTTACCCACTGCACCGTATTATGGTATGCACAACTTTGTGCCTCTTCATTTTCATGGTGTGGAAAACGTAAATCCATGCCGCCAGCATGAAAATCTAATTTTTGCCCAAAAATCATAGTTGCCAAAGTGCTGCATTCGATATGCCATCCGGGACGACCTGGACCCCAGGGCGATGGCCACGACGGCTCCATCTCACTCTTTTGCGCCTTCCAGAGCGCAAAATCTGCTGCGTCTATTTTGCTTCCTGTGCTTTCGGTTTCTAGTAAATTTACTTTTTGTAACTTACCATAGCGTGTGCATTTGTTTACAGCAAAATAAACACTACCATCGCTGGCTTTGTAAGCGCTGCCTTGTTCTACAATACGTGAAATAAAATCGACTATGTGTGGTATCTGCTCGGTGACGCGAAGCTTTACGTTGGGTTCTTCAACATTGAGGTTCCGCAGATCCGACCAGAATTCATTTTCAAAGGAGCGCGATAGCTCACGCCAGTCCCTACCGCTTTCAGCGCTTTTCTGTATTATTTTGTCATCGATATCGGTGATATTCATAGCAGTTACTAGGTTTACATGAAAATGTTGACGCAATATTCGTTGTATGATATCCAATTTAACATAGCAACTAGCATGTCCCAAATGTGTGGAATCGTAGACAGTCGGACCACAGGTATACCAAGTGGCGTAGCTGTCGTTAGGCAATATTAACGGAACAGATTCACGAGCTATACAATTATATATACGTATGCCGGTATCTTTGCCACTTGTAGGCTGTTGCCACTGACAATGGCTGGCGAAGCGATGTGTGACAAGTGACCACAATCGGGTGGACTTGAGGAAGCTGTAAGTTGGAGATGATAAGTAAGACCTAAGCAAAAAGTTGTATACTCACAAATTGCGTGACATCGCTGGACACTTTCATTCATACCACATAAATAATCAACCGGTTTTATTCCATTTGCTTAACTACTCCTTGTACTACCGCAATCAGCTGATATCACTACAAACCCTAACGTTGCCAGCCGAGACAATAGAAATCCAGTTTTTTCTAAACAAAATGCCCAAACAATTAAGAAGGAATAATACTGAAACGTTTCTTAAGTTATAATGGTCATTTCATGACATTTTTATTAGAACATTATAGGCCATTGGTGAAACGTTCCATACCGAAACACAATTGAATTGAATGCTAATTAAGACCTAACATGTCGATAAATAAAAAATACTAACGAATTTTTATGCTTCTCGATCTTTATTCCCAACCAATAAAGTCCATAAAGTATATGGCAACGCTGAGAGTCAACATCAGCTGTTATGTTATGATTTCGGTGCTATAGAGTGAATTGTGTAAACATTTTATAACACTTGTTTTGTAAAGATTCTTCGCCAAGAGGACACCTGTGCTTTTTGAATACTTGTATCCGAAACCAGCTTCAAGATGATGCGCTATGAGGGTGATGAAAAGCTGGCGGATAACACAGCTTGCGCCGGAGTAAGAGCTGATCTGAAGATGTGCTTGCTTGAGAGTGACTGCTGTCGGGTTGTGAGTTTAAACAAAGTAGTTTCGTCTTTACACAAAAATAAATCATATATTTTTTTATTTCTAGGATAAGATGACGCCACGTGAATGCCTCAAAGCGAACAATGTACCGGATGCATGTCAGGTGCTAAGGAACACATTTTTCGAGTGTAAGCGATCGTTGGTAAGTTGACTAATGTTTTTCAGTCGACGATACTTTTAAGGATCTATTTTTACTCAGCTCGACAACAGACAAAGGTTTCGCGGTCGCAAGGGCTATTAAACGATAATCAACAACTACATATAATAAGGTCATTCTGTCAGCTAGCGTTATGGTAATGTCATTTCTTTAAATTTTCAAATAAAATAGTATTTTGTTTAATACTAACTTATATTTTACACACATGATTTACATTAATGCTATGTAATGGAAATATCATAGCACAAAGCGTGCTATTCACAACTTAGTTTCTTCTCCTTCGCACACGAGATATACGCCAAGCGTTCGGTTCTTCGTACTTATTATACAGCGGTTCGAGTCGTTGATTCTTCTTGAATTTACTTAATTTCGTTGGATCAGAGAAGCGGAAGAATGATGGCGCAAATTCTACTAACCATTTTGGATCAATGGTGGTCACTTCACGCATATATTCTTTTGTAGTCTGCACCAGCTCATGATAGACAACCCATTCAGGTTGACGATTGAAGAGCGCGCTGGATGGATGTATGTAGACCACTTGTGAATCAACAAGCGTTCGATAACCTTCTTGAGGATCCTTTTTCGAGGCATTACGGAAGAAACCCGAACAGATGGCTTTTTGTATGCGTACCGAGTTTTTTCCAGCCGAAACTACGTCTAACTTATGACGATCCATTATGCCGAGCAACTGCTTGCGCACATCCTGCGAACGCTTGAGTGTTCGTATTTGTACGAAATTTTCGTAACACCAGGCGTTTGAAAATTTGTTGTTTTTCCAGCTGTTATAGACGGCTAGTAGAGTTAAATGATCTCCTTCTGGCTGATTGAATTTTGCCTTTTTTTGGTCCGCCAACGCCTGCTTGTCTTTTGGACGATAGAAGACATTTTGTACGCTCAGCATTGACACAATTGTGAGCACTTCATCGGAACATTGTAGCGCCACTGACATAATTAACATTTTCGAAAGATTTGGTTCTAACGGAAATTCGGCCATGCGCCGTCCCAGGCGTGTCAACAGTCCCTCATCATCCAAAGCGGATAGCGAATGCAGATTTTCCAATGCCATTACCAAAGATTCTACAGGTGGCGCGTCCATGAAATCAAAGTGCAGTAAATCGTTAATACCCATTGTCTTGAGCTGTAACACTGTCATGGCCAAATTGGTGCGCTGTATCTCAGGCACAGGCGTTGGCAACATCTCGTCACGATACGCACGCTCCGTATACAATCGATAACATTTACCAGGTCCTGTACGCCCAGCTCGACCGGCACGCTGCTTGGCGGCGGCTTGCGAAATCGGTGTGACCACCAATGAATCCATGCCCGTTTTGGAATTGTAAACCTTCTGTTTGACGAAACCCGGATCAACCACATAAAAGATGCCATCGATTGTAAGTGAAGTTTCTGCAATGTTGGTGGCAATTACGACTTTGCGGCTACCCGCTGGCGCTGGATCGAAAATGCGCGTCTGCATTTCGGAGGGCAAAGCTGAATATACTGGCAGTATTATCAGTTCGGGCACATCGGGACCCAAACTTTTCATGCGTTCATACAGTATTTCGCAGGCGGTGTCAATTTCTTCCTGACCTGTGAGGAAGAGTAAAATGTCACCAGGCGGCTCGCGTAAATGTATTTGCATAACAGTAATAAGCGAAGCGTCTAAATAGTCTGTCTCTGGTTCTTTGGTGTACAATACCTCAACAGGGAAGGTACGACCAGGTATGGTGAAAATTGGCGCTTCAAAGAAGTATTGTGAGAATTTTACAGCGTCGAGTGTAGCGGAAGTGACGATCAGTTTTAGCTCGGGTCGGTTCTGCACTGCGCCCTTTAGCAGACCGAAGAGCACGTCTGTGTGTATAGTGCGTTCATGCGCCTCGTCCAACATAATAACGGAATAAGTTTTCAAATCAGATTCCATCAAACATTCGCGTAACAACATACCTGTTGAGGAAAAATTAGAATAATTTCGACATAGTTCAGTGCAAAACATACCGTCTGTCATGTACTTGATAACGGTTTCCGGACTAGTGCAGTCTTCAAAACGTATAGTGTAGCCCACTTCTTGTCCCAATCGGCAACCGAACTCTTCCGCCACGCGCTTTGCCACCGACATGGCAGCTACACGACGCGGCTGTGTGCAACCAATTTTGCCACGCGCAGTGAAACCACTTTCGGCCAAGTATTGAGTGATTTGCGTCGTTTTGCCGGAACCCGTCTCACCAATGACAATCAATATTTGATTATCAGACACAGCTTTAATGAGATCATCACGCAACTTGTATATCGGCAACGATTGACGCTGTTCCAACAGCGACATGTCCGTCTTTTTACCAAATGAAGACTTCTTACCGCCAATAACGTGCTTCTTCCACTCGGGCACTTCAATTGCTGCACCCGAACCAATGCCACGAGTATTTGCCATAGTACGAGACTCATCCTCGTCGGGTAGCGGATCGATCCAGTTGCGACTCATATTGGTCGGTGCAACAGCATCCTGTTCGCGCTGTAACATTTTCTGCTCTCGTCTCTCCTTTGACAAAGCGGACTGCATCATAGCTGCTTGCGCCAGCGAACCATCTGGATTTTTTACTATGCGCACTGGTGAGAGATCGTGTAAAGCGCGACCATGCCCTGAAAGGAATGGCGGTTCTTCCTCTACAATTTCAATTTCTATATCGGCTTCATCGTCTTCATCCTTTTGTATTAGGCCTGTTTCTTCATCAAAATCAGGCATTTCGCTGCGGTCGATAACGCCTGAGCTAATCATTTGTTTAATTTCCCAACGCTCTGGACTGGATATGCGTGTGACGCGCTTTCGTGAGTCACTTTCATCGTTGTCCATGCTACCACCCTGAAGAGAGTGTTTAGTTGTAAGAGAATTAAAATATTTTGAGCGTAAATGACCTACCTGCAAATTTAGCAGTGAAGTGCCACTGTACGGGCGATCCGGATTGCGATCCCTTAAGTCGTCATCCGGTGCCACATGTGAAAGTGGATTCAGATCACGTCCAGTCGCCTGATCGACTTCTTTCATAGAAAGTGATACTTTCTGTCCCGCTATAGACATCACTTTCACCTTTACATTCGCATTTCTTTGCACTACTTCCGTAACATCGGTTACGCGTCCCTCGGAACGCAATTGCGAAATGTGCACCAAACCCTCCCAACGCTTACGCAGCCCAAAGAGCTGCACAAAACACCCGAATGGTACAATATTTGCCACTTTGCCTGCGAAAATTTGTCCCGGCTCTGGATCATCCTGTAGCGGAGCTGGTGGTGGCATTTTCTCATTACGGCCATGCTGCTCTGTGGAGTGTGATCGGGAGCGTTTGCGGCCGTTGCGCTCATTTCGGTCACGCGAGCGTGATCTTCTCCGTCCACTACGATCGCTTCGTTCACGGGAACGTGAACGACGATGCCGATCACGAGAACGTGAACGTGATCGCGACCGGCGTTTGCTGCTACTGCTCGTGCTATGACCATGTGAACGAGATCGCGAACGCCGTCTACGTGCACTACGATCATGTCCACGTTCTCCCCCGCGATCGCGCTCCCGACGTTCTCGATCTCGAGATTTGCTACGCGAACACCGCCGTCTCTCATATCGTCGCCTCTCCGTTGGTGAATCTGATTTTGAACGTCTATCGCGGCTTCTTTCACACCGATTACTGCGTTCATAACGACTGCTTCGTTCTCTTGACCGTGAACGTGAGTGTCTATCAAGTTTTTTCTTTTTTTCCGATTTAATTTTTACATCTTCATACTTTTTTTGTGTGCTTGATGTATGACTCTCTACTTTTTTCATTGTGGCATCGATGTCGCTCTTTTTTGGTTTTTGCTCATTTTTTATCTGTTTACTTGGAGCTAGAGCTTCCAATTCTGCCATGATATCATCGACATCTTCGTTTTGTGATTTTTCTTCCTTTTTCTGCCGACTTGGTGCAAGTGCTTCTAACCCTTTCATTGTATCATCCACAGTATCAATGTTTTTGCGGTTGCTTGGTGCAAGTGACTCTAACTCATCCATTACATCGTCTAATTCATCTTTCTTCTTGGACTTGCTCTTTGTTTTCTGTTTCTTTTCCTCCTCAATTTCCGAGTCACTAGATGTTGTCTCGGTAGCACTTTCTCCTCCGCTGCTATAAGTTTTGCTATATTTATCATTTGGCAAAGCTAAACCAGGAAACATGCGCGTCAACTGATCCGCTTTGGCCGTTTTTACGCTACCAACACCCTCGTCAACTTCATTACCACGTCCGGGCTTCATCAAATTTATAATTCGCTGCAAGTTGGTAACAAATGAGTCTGGAAATTCTGCACCATTTTCATGCAATGCTTTGCGAAATCCGTCAAATGTTGGATTTTTTGCCTCCAAATCGATTATGAACTCCGCCAGATCTTTGTCGTTCAAGCCTAAATGATTTTCTAGTTCGGTGCATATTTTCGACACTAAGGACAGATATTCGAGGCGCTGCAGTTCCTCCATAGCGCGTTTCTGTAATTTTCAATAGAATATTCACTGAATTCCACAAGAAAAATAAATAAATTCAATAAATGCGATAAATGCTTATAAACGTAAACTTCGCCAATATTGACAATCAGCTGATTCATGACGAACGCGATGGAGACAAACGTCAGTTGATGTTTATAAAATCGACGATACTATCGATAGTTACATTATTTTTGATAACAATAATACTCAAATGTTTGATACAAAATTTTGTAAGTTAGGAAATATTTTGAATATATTCTAAAACAGAAGTTAGCAAAATATTGGAATTATTGAAGAGATTTAACAGAGTTAGACTCCGATAGAATTTACCTGTAATAAAACATAGATACACTAATTTCCTTCCATGTACATACATAAGTCATGAAAAGATGGTCTTTATAGCCAAAAGAAATCCTTCAATTAAGGAAATATTGGTAACACTGCCACCTGCGATTGGAAATTTTAAAGTGCTTTCGATGGTCTCCTTATTCGAGACAAACGTGGGTATTGATTTATTTTTGAAATCCATTGAAACTATCGGTTTTTATACTATCAATGGTTTAACATCACTGGTCGATAGCACAGTGATTGCAACTAAATATCAAATTATGGTACGTAACGGAACGTTTGGGGAAAGAAACCAAAATTAAATAAGTACATACATATGTACATATTATCAGTAAGTAAAAAAAAAAATTAAAAATATATATAAAATATTAATTAAAAAATAAGTAGACCTTAAAAATAACATTTACGTTTTTTAAAGTCAGTAAAAAAACTTCCAAGGAGAGTTCTCATAATATAAATAAAATTAAACAGAATAAAAAAATTGTATTAAGTTTAAAGAAAAAATAATTAATTTTAAACGAAAATAGACGCTGGTAAGATAAAACGTAAACAAACCAAAAAAAAATTAAATTAAATTAGAAAAATAACTATTCAACTCAAACATAAAAATAATTCAAAAAAAACGAAAAATTTTCAATTGAATAAACTTTTTTTTCTAGCACCCACTTCTTAAAACGGCGTACAGGTAGAGCCAGAGAACGTACATTACATTACATTACATTATAAAAATAGATACATATATAAAAGAAAAAAAAAATTCATATGGTTATTAGAAAATATTTGAGAAAAATGGTTTTGCTGGTAAAAGAGTAGCAAAAGTAATAATTAGTAAATTAAATTAATATACACCTGCATCCAGAGAACGTACTGTAAAATATATACATAAATTCTCTCAATTACACTTCTCGCTTCAAAACGGTTAACTTCGAGTTCTGCTAATTGGTGAATTTGCTTACTACCTGTGGTGTACTTGCCTATTAGAATCAAGCTCAATTCACAGTAGAGGAACGAATCACGGAATGGACCGGAATGACGCTTCTCTGTAATGTACGTTCTCTGGGTAGAGCCTTAGTTGAGGCAATTAGCAAATTGTCCATATATTTTGAAGGTACAAAATTTACTAATTGACTCAATTAAGTGCTCTCTAAACGCCACATAAGGCTGAAAAAGTTCTCAGAGGTCCACACAAGTGGCGAAAGCTTAAGTGAGAAGACGAATCTGCGTCATATTCGGTTTAAGGTCTTCAGTGCCTATTTACCAATAAAAAATATTTCCCCACAAAAAGATACAAGTCTTGGATTATATTAAATTTGATAAGATGAAATGAAAAGTAAAAAGTAAAACAAACACAAATAACTTTTAAAAAATATTGTGTAAAATAACAATACAACACAAGTGTGTACTCCTGCACATTTGTATGCTATTGTAAGCTTACATATGTACATACATACATGCATGAATAGAATATGCGTTTAGTAGGTGAAATAATATTACTTTTACTTAACCAGCGTAACTATTACTTACGATTTTTTATTGTGAAATTGTTTTTGCAAATGCTCTATTTCCCCGTCAGCATCTGAAATCAAAAGAAAATTTTTGAAAAAATATTGTCCAAAGTTATTTTTCACAGATTCGCTTTATTTCTCTTATGCATCATTAAAAGTTTTCTCCGCAAGCATTCACTTGAACTTTTGTTCTGAAAATGGCAAAAAGTGCAGAAAACTTGATTTCTTATGTCAAAGTTAAAAACTAATAAAAAATTGAAAAAATAAAGAGCACAAGAAAACGAATGCGACCGAAAACAAATATGCCGCAAAGTGCAAATAGAGCGATTTGTATATTAGATTGAAGAAACATACATACATACTAATGTACGTGAATACATATGTACATCTTGATGGACAAACTTGCACCTGAATGGGGATTCATGGAAAACTTCAATTGAATTTTCGTTGTGCTACTTTTACACTTGGCTTTTGCCCTTTATATACTAACGACATACATACATACATATGTATGTATATACGAGACATTAAGACAAATTTACACGGCGCATTGCAAGATAACCAACCACCCAGCTGCGTGACATAGCCGCAAATTCTGTCATTAATTAGTTTCTTTGCCAAAGTCACTATTCTAATGATCAGAGTCCAAGAACTTGCACTCGTTTACTGTGCAAATTGCATACAAACATACATACATACATACATATGTATGTATGAAAGCACATAGACAATTCTGCATGTGCATAATCAAATTGACAAAGCGGAAGTTTCCAGTCAATTTGTATGGACATTCATTCATTCGTTCGCTCAATTGAACTTATCGATAGCGCATTAAACTATCGGCTTTTTAATTAACTTCATAACACATACATACATGCATACAAGCATACACGCATACACTCATACATAAACATACATACAGATAGATATTGTTCAGAAGTCGTAGGAAGACTTTTGCAGCTGCAGAGAACTTTCACCTTATCGTTTTTAGATATTGTCCAGAAGTCGTAGCTAGTGAAAAGTTCAGCACGGAGTAAAAAATAAAATAAAAAAAAAACTGAAATATATGGAAACAATTCAACCGGAAGATAATTCTGCTGAATGAACAGGAAACGCAGCTGTGCTTTATTTTGCATTCAGAACCAGGGCAAAGTTTCTACAAAGCAGAATAATTGTTGAAAATGTCAAGTATACTCTGCTGTTATTGCCGCTGCATGAAAGATTAATTTTAATATTTGACGATAGTTTAGCAAATATATATGTATGTATATATATTTAAAGAATACAATAAAGAAAGGCTGCTCTCTCGAATTACTTCGGTTATAGGTTGTCGCCAATAGTTTGCAGCTTGATTCACGTTGGCAAAGTACTAGCTCAAGAGCAATAGAATAAGAGAGAATTATCCTCAATAGAAACTGGAGCAGACAGCGGATCACAACGGCTTATAAGTCCATTATTTTTTATACATATGTACATAGATATATTGCTTTTTATCTTTTTCATGACTATGCTTAGTGGACGAAATTACCAATCTGGCACGGATTAATTAATAACTTCAGAACGATAAGAGCAAACTCCGTTCTGTTTTTTCCTTTTAATAGTTAAAAAATAAGAGCAAATTTTTGTTAACCTCGAAAAAATTTAATTTTTTTAAATTTTATAAAAAAATTTAATTTTTTTTTAAATTATTTAGGTACACTCACGATATTAAAAAAAAGTTAATCGGAGTCTGAAGTATCGGAAGAACAGTTGGACGACAGGTCATTTTCAGCTGAAAGCAACAATTTCACCTCTTCGTCCAATTTAATATTTATTTTTGAGAATTTTGATGATGTTGTGGACTTCGATGAAATGAGTGGGTCGGGTGTGATGCTGCCGGAAGTAATGAAAATCTTTTGTGCGCGCCTTTAGCGCCTCCACTGACATCATCCCAATTGGAAGTGATATATTTTCTATTATATCTGCTTCATGAATTAAAATTTTATGGACAGATGGAGGCATGCAGAACCATGGATATGTACTAACGAATATGTCTGCAGTTTCCCATGTGTAAGTGCGAAAAGCTTTCGTACTCTGCCAACGCATTAAAGAACTATCAATCTATCATGGTCAAGTGAAATACATATATGCTTGGTACATAAAAAGTTAGATTTAGGGCTACTTCTCCACTTTTCTACCAGTTTGCTCACAAAACTTCGCAATTGCTTCTTCATTTTATCTACTTCATCAGTTTGATATTTACTTTCCCCAATAAGTTCATTTAAAACATAGTTTTCAATTGCAGAAAACTTCTTTGTTGGTACTTTTTCATTGCGCCAAATTACACATGTAACATTCATAATAGAGAGTACAACCAAAACAAATAATCACTAGCCCGAATCCACCCGAATCGACATAACATTTATGCCATGGAAGATCGGCGAACACAAAAAATTGAACATTATCTAGAAGACTGACTTCAAGCACGATTCAACACGAACACAAATTCGCAAAATACACAGAAACAATTTATTAAGCAAATACATAGCTGCTTATTTCAATTAAAACACTAATATCGCCAAAAAATTAACAAAATTTTAAACTTTCCAAATATGCCCTTGTTACCGAAAAAAGGCGGGAAAACTTATGCGTACACTTGTCACTTTGAAAGCTTACAGAGAAAAACAAATTAAAAATTATTTACAGTTATAGTGATTTATTCTCTATCGAATAATAAAAAAAAATCAGCGCAATTTAAAATTTGAAAATTTATATTAATCCGTGCCAGATTCGTAATTTCGTCCACTGTGCGATGGTGTTTCGAGCTGTCCAGTGGCTTGGTGGGCGTTCTGAAATTACGAGTTTTCCTATCGGAATTAGGTGCGCGATCGAGTTTAAGAGACAGAGAATGGAGTCTACTTAATTTCAAGTCATTATAAGCCTTCAAACGACCTTAATAAAAAGAAAACTAAATTTTCTGTTTAAAAAAAATATCTTTAAACTACTCCCCAATATAATTTTAAACTGTGAGAGCTGTCTTCAATATCAAATATTACTATTTAAAGCCATTCAGCACTTGCACATGTCCATTTGTGCAAATATACTCCAATAGTGGCGTCTGGCACTGCCGGATATGCGTGTCAAATCATCGTCTTCCTTGTGTTTACACGCACCGACACACGCGCACACACACACACACACATATATAAGAACGTGCTGCATCAACATTTTGTCATACGTCTGCACCCGTCGCCCTCCCCACCACACCAAGCGTCCATCATTCACCTCAACAACGATATACTATTTTCTATGGCAATGCATTTATTGTGCGTCAGTGTAAGTGTGTTTGTGTGTGAGTATGTGTGTGTGTGTGTGTATGAGTATGTAGGCCACAACTAAGAATTGAGCGCATGCCATCAAGGACGTGAGCTGTCATTGTAATTTGTCATCAAGTTTGGTGTGCTGTTCCTGTTGCCGTTGCTGTTGCCGTTGCTGTTGCTGTTGCTGCCACTTATTCTGATTCTACTGCTCCTTCGACTCTGTTGCTGGCAACATGTTACTTTTCTATTGTCGCTGTTATGTTGTTTGTTTCTATGTACGAGTATTTCAGTAATTTTTTTTCCGCACATTGTTTACTGCAATGTTTGCCATTGCTGCTCTCCTTCGCACACAATTGTCAGTGTCAACTTGGCACTGACTCAACAAATAATAATAATAATAATAGCAAACAACAACAACGTAAATTGTAACTGTCGGAGGGTGGGCGCGCCAACATTACAACTGTGACTACACATTATGATGATGCAGTCGAGCTGTTCCACAACTGCATTGCTGCCTCGAACGGCTAAATTGTGAGGATTAGAAAATGATGAGTTTGAAAATATGAAAAATTTCAATGCCTGCATATGAGTACTGCTTAAATCGCCATGACATTATTAAAGTAGAGCAGGCTGAGCAGGCTGAGTTAAAAATGCGAAATGGAAATGATTTGTAATTGGAATTATTTTTTGAAAACTGCATACATATAAGTATTTAAAAAAAAAATGTGAAATTTAAGCGAAAGGAAAAGAAAAAAAAGAGTTAAGAACGCCACTTTATTGGAAAATTGAGCATAGAATGAATGATAATAAGATATGAACATGTGAAATTTAATGGAATTTAATAAATTAACATGGACGCATATGTATAGTGGAGATCCAGGTCAAAGAAATTAATTATATTTATTAACAATTAAATTTATTAGTTATTAAATTTTGGTAAATTTTTCATTGAACTTCAGAAAAATCTCTAACGAAAACCATTTGAGCCACATTTTCAGACTTTGTACAGTTTTCATAAAAAATATTAAATTTTCGAAGTGTTTTCAATATTTCAAACTATCTAATTATAATCTCTAGAAAATTTTACAGTTTGTAGTTTTTTATCCCCTTAAATTTTGGCCAGGCAAAGTGTAAGTGTCAGATAGGTAAAAAATACTACGTTGATTTTTAAAAATTTTTTAATAATAATTTATTTTGAATCATTAATTTATAGTTTTTTTGTTTTTGGTAAAAAAAAATTCATAAAAATCGCCAAAAATTGTTTGCTATTTTTCACATGACGATTCGAACATCCAAGCCAACTGAAGATGGGAAAGTTTTTTTCGGACACTAAATACTTTTTTTAAAAATAATTTCTTTGTTACATTTTAAATAAATAACTTTCACATTTCCAACACATAAACGAAATTTATTTTTAGTTTGAAACTTGCACTTTGTTTAACTAAAATTGAATGGGTTATAAAACTGCTTACTCAGAATTTTTCTGTTATTAGGTTTGTACTCGTACTTCTCCAGTAAGAATTATCCAGTAAAGAAATTTCTTAGAATTTGACAACGTTCGCTCTCAGAGTGAAAAATATACCAAAAAGTACAAGAACGGAAAACCAGTAAAAACTTGCAAGTTTGACGAACAGCTGATTGAATTTTTGTCCGCATCCAAATATACAAAATGAAAAACGTTGCATTAGTGTTTTCCTGAAACATTCCACTAACGAAGCTTAACCAAAGGAACTTGTACTTGCTTCTTGCATGTTTGATACCCACATTTTATAATTTTCGCCTTTAAAACTCTTAAACAAAAATTTCCAAATTATCCAAATTGCAATCAGCTGCTTTTGATCAGCTGTTTTTCCACTTGCAAGTTTTTACTGGCAAAAATTTGTCCAGTAAAAATTATCAACTTCCCCTCAAAACGAAATGTCAATTCGCTCTCTCGATTTCCCCTACTTTGCAAGTTTCTTGCAAGTTTTTGCGTACAAGAACGCCAAAACGTGATAGTTTGTAACAATTGTTACGAACTATTGACATCGAGAACACTACTATTATTCTAAGAAGTTTCAAAATTTGTTGGAAACTTATTTTAAATGTGATTTTTTTGATTTTGCACAAATTTGATATTTTAATGAGTTGAGTTAAAGTATAATCTCAAAAATTAAATTTTAAAAAAATGTTTAAATATGTATGTATGTATGGTATGTATGTTTTTTTTTCTAGAGGTGACACAAAGCAATGAAAGCTGAAGTGTGGGACTTGCCTTTCGACTCACCGCACTAAAAACCCACCCCGGCTCCGTTTCCCTAGCTCCGTGGAACTACCGTTAGGTATAACTTCGCGGAGGGGGGGCGGCCTATTGCCTTTCTATGAATTTATGCGGAGTTGCTCCGCTCGACGCAGTTTAGTTAGAATATTTGGTCGCCATATTGCAGACAACGGACCAATTTTCTTTAGACTCGAGCATAGTATCTACCAGGTTTTTAACCGAAAGCGATTTCCCAACTTTATGCTCGAGTCATCCCTTTCAATAGCAAACCGCGGACAGGCAAAAAAACAGTATTCAGCGTCTTCAACCTCCTGATTTGCACAGAAGATGCAGTAGGGTCATCATCATGTTTAAACTTGTATAAATAGGACTTAAAGCAGCCATGCCCTGTCAATATTTGGGTAAGATGGTAATCCACGTCACCGTGTTGCCTCTCTAATAATTTCTCTAACGAAGGAAGAAGTCTACGTGTCAAGCGTCCCTTACCCGCAGCGCTCCACTGCCTCTGCCACAAATGCAAACAGTTTCGCCTCACCGCCTCACAATGTTCGATTGGGTTATCGCAGCCTCTTGGGCAGAGCCCAGCCACTACTAGAGCGGCATCTTCTGACGTTGTTGACCATTAGCCTCGATATCGCTGCTGCAACTTTCTCAGCTTTCAACGACTGCGGTTTCTAGGTGGGTCTTAAATACCAATCAAGTATCAAACATACGATAACTAATCTAGCAGCTTTTACAGAGGATTGTTTGGAGACCTTTCAAAGAGGTTTTCACATGGATGAAATTTACACAGATTTTTCTAAAGCTTTCGAAAGGGTATCTCGCTCTATTTTGATAACTAAACTTCGCTTCACTCTCAATTTCTTAAGTGGATAGCATCATATCTAGATAAAAGGAACTGTGTCGTTCGACTCGATAATGTATCGTCTTATTCTTTTGTTGCCTCCTCTGGTGTTCCGCAGGGTAGTGCTATAAGCCCGTTACTATTTATCCTCTTTATCAATGATATTTCCTCATGTTTTCCTAAATATAACTATCTTCTATATGCGGATGACCTGAAGATTTACTACGAAATTAAAAATCCGGGAGATTCTCATATTCTCCAGCATGAGTTGAACAACTTATATAGTTGGTGTCGGCGTAATCATTTGTCGCTCAATATTAGTAAATGTCACTACACTTCTTTCGCGAAGGTCTAAATATTGTTCCAACTTCTTACAGCATATTAAATATACCGTTGAAAACAATTAGAGAATTTAAAGACCTTGGTGTCTACTTTGACACCAAGCAGAACTTTACAACTAACATAAATTATATTGTCTCTAAATCATTTGCAATGTTAGCCTTTATTCGTCGAAATGGTTCTGCGTTTTGTGATCCCTATACCCTCGTCCTTAGTTCGGTCCAGGTTAGAATACGCGGTATTCGTTTGGCGACCGTTTCATGCGGTATATATCAAAAGATTAGAGTCTGTCAAAAAAGCTTTTATGCGTTTTGCTTTGTGCACGATTAAGTTTGCAGATCCTATTCCGTCGTATCGCTCTCGGTGTTTACTTATAGACCTCATGTCTTTAGAGTCTAGGCGTGATCTTTTGTCGATGTGTTTTGTCTTTGACTTATGTACCGGCTCAATTGATTGTTCATACTTGCTCACGAAAATTCATTTTAGTGTTCCCTCACGCATACTTCGCTGTAATGATATATTTTTTGTCAGGTTTGCTAAGACTGTCTTTGGTATGAATGCACCTCTTAGAAGGACGCTATCGCAATTTAATGCGTATTCTTCTTCCTTAGATTTTGATTTTACCTACTCTAAGTCTACTTTTAAGAATTTACTCATACGACTCCTGTCGTTTGAAATTAAAATGTATCATAAGCAACTTGTTTGTTGATTAATAAATAATAAATAATAAAAAAATATTAATAATGCCTAAATATTTTAGGGCAGTTGGAACAGTTTTCCGGCTGTGTCAAGAATGCATATTGGGCGGTATGCTGTCGGGTCACCTGGGGGTTTCCAGGCCTCTGGTAGAAGTACCAGTCGTTGGCGCTTCCATATTGGTGGAAATATGCCTTCTTTAAGACATTCATTATAAGTGCGTACAAACGCTTCGGTGTTGGTATTTGCAGTTATTTTCAATATGTGGTTAGGGATAAAATCAGGACCTGGTGCTTTTTTTTTCTTTTAGGCTTTTAACGGCTATTAAAACTTCTTCTGCCGTAACTGGAGGCGTTTCGTTTTCTGTAGGCGGGAATGTTTCCCGGTCAAAGGGTGGTTGGGCTGGAAAAAGTGAGCTTACTATTTTTGCCAACTCTGTAGAGCATGAAATCTTCGGATGTAATGACTTTTGTACCTTTTTGGTCACGAATTTTAAATGCTGAACGCCAGGGATCTTTATCTGCGCTGTCACATATGTAGACTTCGAAAACATTTCGTTTTGCTGGCTGGTTATATATAGCCCGTTTCATGTATGGTATGTATGTATGTAGATATGTACACTCGTATGTATGTACATATATGATGAAAAATATTATGAATATTGTAGCAAAAAACATTCTCATTATTTTGACAAAGAGAGTATGTGCATTTAAAAGCAATATGCCCGCTAACCGCTAACAAATTGTTTCACAAATAAAAAAGTGTGCATGTACACACATACACATACTTAGATACGAAATGCGGAAACGGAAATGCTTGCCATGCAAGTTCTACAAGAAGTGTACGTGAAAATTCTCAAATACACAGCAGCGCACAGTTAAATAACTCAAAGCACACAACAGAACAGAACAGAAGCACACATAAGAAAAGAAAGTAAAAAAATGTGCAGCAACAATAAAGAGTTAACTTATTTTCCGCATATACAGGGAGTTTTTTTTTTTTGCAAATTTTCTTTGGTAACATTTCTGCAAGTGAGCAACGCAAATGTCTTTATAGAGTCGAGGAAAATGCACAGCAGTTAGCATCTTTGTGTGCATACAACGCTTGGTCATACGACTAATATTGCTTTTAATGCTCGTGGGAATGTTTAAGGCGACTTCAAAATTAGAAGGTTGTCAATCCAGAATATATAAATATATATTTTTTAGGTATTTTTTGATTACATGATTCGTCATATTGGTCTACATTGGCTGTCAAAGAAAGTAGCAATTGTACATGATGGAATAATGAAAGGTGTTGTACGTTGTGACAGCGCCAGTTTGAACGCCCTTAGCTCAATGTTGTATTTTGGAAGTATTAGAGAAATTGGAATAAAAGAAGGCCGTTCTTAGGAAAAAGTACAATTGATAGAAGATATTTACATAAAATGTAACCACAATGATTTGAATATTATGAATTTTATATGAAAACTGACAAAAAAAAATTAAGAACTTAATTTGTATTTAAATTGCTGGAAAAACCTGCGCACTGTACGAATTTTTACTGTTTTTGGATGCCAAATTTAAAAGGACAAACTTCTTCTATAATGATTGATGATGAAATTAATGTAAAATGTTCAAATATGACGCAAATGAATTCAAACCGTACCAACAACATAACAATGTTTGTTTAGCGATTAACTTTTTTCGGAAAAGTAGAACCTCACAGGTTATGAGCATAAAAGCACTGAAGGTGGCATTTTTAGGAAAGAAATACTATTTGGTAACTGAAAAAGCATAAATATACAGGTCGATGGAGTCTCTTTAGCCTTTATACATAATTATTAGAATACAACATCCATAGGTTAAATTGAATATAAAATTAGCGTGTTCCAAAGGTGAGCGGAGAAAACAAAAAATTGACGTTGACGAGACGATCGAGTCGGTTGAAGGCGGGAGATAAATGGGAGTTCTTCTATGACGATGATTTTATGGAGAACTATTTTTGATACTTTATCAAAAAACGGAAATTTTTTTCTTGCCAATAAAATATTGTATTGGAAATGCCAATAAAATTGTTTATCCTGTCTTCCGAAATGGACCCCAGAGCTTTATTCCACTTAATAATTTAACAAATAATGTTTTATTATACAAATACTTGACAATTTTTACAAAAACTTATTCAAATTATCACCTTTAGAAAACCAATTATTAACAGAAGAGAAAAATTATCCAAAATGTCAAAACAATCGATAATACATTTTATAAGTTCCACATGAAAAACTTAATTTTCTGCTACAATTCAAAATTTTTTTGGACAACATTTTTTTGGTATTCAAATTCTGCAAAGGCACAACACAGTTTCTAAGGGCGTTCAAGATGGCTGATTTAGAGCGAGAAATTGCCAACGTACAACACCTTTCATTATTGCATCATGGCAATCAGTAGAACTTTTACCGCCGAATTCAGTAAGGAAATCTCAGTCTGTAATAAAGACAAAAGTCACAATTTAAGACCAGTTGACATTCATTAGTTTCAAAATGAAGTCTCTAAATAGTGACCTGGTGGTGAGCAGGTCACAAAAATTTTAAATAAAAACATAAGAGAAAAACGTTGAAGCTATGAAAAGCAATAACCTCTAGCTCATTTTGAGACTTGAGATGAGACTGAGTTACTGAATTCGGGTATAAGTTTTCAATTCGCATTCGCTCACAATTTTAGTCACTCAAAAAGAGTCCAGTCGAGATTTCGAAAAACACTTCAGTTCAGATATTTGTATTGATAGCTGCATATATTTTCAAAATTAAATATTTTTCAAATTTGAAAGACAAGTATATATTTTTTTTTATGATAAGTTAGAGAAACATTTTTTCAAATAACGGGTTTTATTTTTTCTCATTTTTTTCAGTCTTATTCAAGTAACAGCTTTGCAGCAGCAAAATATAGAGAATGCATAACTGTATTTGCGGCAAAAAGAGTAGAAGGGCAGACGGACGGACATTGCAACCGAAGCACACTTAAAATGTACGTGAGTGCAACATAAAGCGACAAAACGCACGCAAGCACACAAGACACACAAGCACGCACATTGTTGGTCGCCTCACACAGCACATTGATAGCAGCAACAACAACAACAACAACAGTATGTAGCTACTAGCGACAACAGCAACAGCAGCAGCAACAGCAGCAACATAAAAAGGGCAAACTGCAAAATAAAGACTCACGTCGTCGAAGTGGCTTAGAGCAGCTGAAGCGTTAAAGGTCAAAACCATGCGTGCAATGATAACGGTAACAAACGAATAAGCACATACATATGTATGTATGTACATACATATGTCGCATTGCAAAAAAAAACGAATGTGAACAAATTTAACTCACAAACATAAAGTTGTTATGGCAGCAAGCTTAAGTTTGCCCAAGAACGCGCTGAGGCAGCTGTAGAAAAAGTAACGTTCTTAAAAAAGTTTTTTTTTTGCATCTATTTTTATTACTTTAAAAAATAAAATAATGTTTTGCACATTGATACACATTCAGTTTTCAACACAAAAACTTGCCCAAATTTCAAGGTTTCATTAGAAATTCGTTTATGTGAAAAAGCAAAAAAAATAAATAAACTTGACCCTTTCGCCGTAAAATAAATGAAGGTGAAAGTTTCACCTTAAATAAAGCCAAAGTAAAGTGATTGCCCGCAGAGAATAAAACTTACGCTACTTTAATGATTTGTAAGTCTTTTTGAAATAAATCTAACTGCGCACAAGTGAATCTAAGTCATTAATGCAACCCTGTATGTGCATACATACAAATATATATAGTATATAATAAATACTCTCATTTTTCTAAATCTTCGCATTCTCTTACAATTCGTTATCGGTACATCGTTTTCTGGCATTCGTTTCACAATATTTATAACAACGTTTTCACAAAGGTTCACTTAAGTATGGACCTATGCAACTATGTACAATCAAACATACATACATACATACATACGTGTAAGTATACACATACGAGTACATGTGTATGTATGTTAATGCCTGTGTATGTCAAAGAAAAATTGCTTTCTAAATTTGCCAACAGAAATTCACAAACAAGCTATATTTCTGCACAATTGCCCATGCACAGCTAGTGCAAAAGTTCAAAGGTTAACATATAAAAAACGAAAGCTAACAAATATGGATAGACTTACATTGACCCAAGAGTAAATTGAACCGTCTCCAAGTTATTATGAAATATATCAAGCAGTTGTTAATTGTCAACTGAGCTTTGTTGCTTAATAATATGGCAAGTTCACTTTTTAAAAAATTAAACATTTTCATACATAAGAAAGAATAAAAAAAAAATATCTAAAATCATAACTGAAAAACAGACGCCTTAAAATGGCTGGAGCAAGAAAAGCAAGCGGCTAATTAAGTGAGAAAAATTAGGCTGAGTCTCTCTCTCTCTCTGAAACTGTTTGAAGATTATTGATCACACAAACCTTCAGAAGATTGGGTCAGAGTCTACTGTAACCAAAAAAAAAAAGTTGCTACTCAGACCCAATGCAAAGCAAGGAATGAATATACATACATATATGTACAGATATGTAAATGATGTAAGAATAAATATGAACTGAGTTCAGAGACGGATCCAAAAAATATTATTTGGGGGGGTCCATTTATTTTCAATTTTTTACAATATTTTACATATATATATACATGAGATATTTGACTATAATCCATTATAAACATGGATATAATATTATTGGCTAAAATGTTGAATGCATTTTTATAAAGCCATCGTTAGGCTATGTTTATATCATTTGAATCAGTAAAATCATAAAACGTCAGGGATTTAAAGTGCCTTATTGATTCTGCTCTTTTTCTTTACCAAAATATCTAGTATTTGGTCACTAGTAGCCTCAATGTCCCGATGAATTTTAACAGCGCAGATACGTCCTCAATCTCCATAAAGAAGAAAAGGACAGTTCTCTCGAACCCACTGTGACTGGCAACGGGCACTGATTTGAAAAAATCGGTAAATGTATTTGTAAAATTGCAAATTACGAAGGCAGTTTGGTAAGTGCATTAACTTTTTGAATAAAATATACTTTTTCGGCAAAAAACATACTCTTTATCAACATAATCTCCTTTTAGCTCTTTACACTTAGTCCAGCTTTTTACCAATTATTTTATTTTTTTGACCCAAACCTCTTACCACACATCCATTTCTTCAGGTTTGGAAATAGAAAATAGTCGCTTTTTCATATTCAAATTTTCGTGTAAAATGCGATGTGGCTTCTCAGTTGAGATGCTTACAACCTCAGTCACCTCACGCACTTTCATTTTCCGGTCATAAAATATCACTCCATGGATTTTTTCGACGACTTTTTGTATAACAACTATAATAAACGTCAGTTAAGGGCATTAGAACAACGATATTTATATTTTATTTTATTTATTTATATGCACCACTCAATTAAAGTTAATCAAATGCAATAAAAAAAATTATATTGTAATTAATTGTCTTAAACTGAGGATTTACAAACAAAATCAATTAAATTCAAATTGAATAAGGCAATCCACTTTTATTCCAGTTACTGGGTAATAATTTTTAATGTTTTTGTCTAATGTAAGTTTTTGTGTGTGCTATGAATTTAAAAACACCGTTGAAATTTTCTGAGACCACCGATATTTTAGGGGGGGTCGAGATACCCAGGACCCCTCCCCTGTATCCGTCCCTGACTGAGTTCATTGCAATTTTATTTTTACCGACCGATCCTCTACAAAAGAAGAGTTCAGTAATCAAGTAGTTTGGAGCGATCAAATTTAGTCTCCTTAATAACATAACTTTAATACATATGTACATACTATAAACAAAGATACATATGAAAATAAGTATGTATGAATAGTTATCAATAAGTTTTGTCGACTGCGTGGGAATAGAATTGTATTTAGTGGGTTACGAAAGGAATATTGCATGGAAATTTTACCTAGACTCAAAAGTATTAAATTTCGATTCTTGAGTTCGTAATTAGACGAAAAAAAATTTAGAGCATGAAAAAGTTTGCTTTTGTATTTATCAATCATGTTTTCATTGTATTGGCCTTGATAATGTTGTTCGAAGCTCAAAATGTCCTGATGAAAATGTTCTCCTTGCTATCTAGAAGCAAACTTTATACGAAAAAAAGGTATTTTCTTTTCGTTTTTTGTTCATAATTAATCAGAAAATCATAAAATAAAATTTAGGACGAAGAACGAACATTTTTTTTGTAGAGCCGTGTAATTTTACTAATCTCGAACAAGTAGGCCACCTGAAGTTTTTTCTTCAATGCAAATGCGTTTATAGTTAAATATGTATGAACACACATATTTGTATTTGCTTGTCGGCAGACGGCGTCCACTTATCAATTAATAAAAATCTTTGCTTACTTGTATGCTGATTTACTTTCGCTTACTTTATTTATTTTTTATCATTTATCTCTGTATACTTAGTATATGAATATTTCTACTTGATTGCCATTCATTTTGTTTTATTTATTATTATTCGTGATTTCTGCTTTGGTTGATCTTCCTCATTTGACACGTTTTTTTGCTCTTCGGCTGATGATATGCTTTGATTTTCCATGCAACGCCTTTAATGTCAATAATTTAAAAAGTAAATGCAGCCACACCCCGCAAGCCAATAGCGCTCACATACGAACGCTTGTGATATACATACATATGCACACACACTTTCGTGTATGTGTATGTATTATGCACTTACACACATGCACACATAAGCATATCGTAAATGAGTTGGGTGTTTGTTGGTGCGCGTTAATAATTGGCATGTTGACAATCACAAGCAAATGCCATAGACGAGTACTCGTATTTATTAGCTCGTACTTTGTTGCGCATTTTGTTTACACACACACACACACACACGCACACACGGGCGTTAGATATCGTTGCGCTTGTGTGCGTACAGCTACGTATACTATATCCACATAATGTGTAGTTATGAAAAATAGCGCCGAACATATGGACGTTTATATCTGCCTTCGAACTAAATTATGGCTTTATAACATTTAATGGTAAGTATCACCTGCCGTCTGTCCGCATTTTATGCCACATGGAATTTCAGACGAAAATAATTTATTACCAGTTGATAGCGGATAACATACTATCGATACATACTCGTACATCTATACATCCATGTGTGTGCATTTATACAAATGCCAACATTAAAGTCGGTCTGTATCGGAATTATAACCTTTGGGAAAAGCGCAAGGATCGATGGCTCTCATTCAATAAACAATTTTCGTTTGAAATATAGTCTTGGCTTTTTAAATATTTACCCAAAATTATACGTCCATTATAAAAAATTGTGCCAATAAATTTCCCCTTTTTTTTATTATTTTTTACTAGTAAATCAATTGCTGTGAAGAAATCTCGGATTTTGCAGTACTAAAGCTACAATTATACCATGTCTGGTACAAACATACACATCCGTGAAATCATAGCAAATAAATAATTTATTTTCTTGTGGGTTAAAATTAATCTTTGGCGGTATTATTTTTCCAAATACACAGAGCCAAAAACTTCACTTGAAAAGTATAAGTTTGTCGCCTTAAAACGTTTGTAGGCAAAGGCGTATGACAGACAATGAAAACAAAGATATCTTTTTAAAGAATTTCTCCTTGTTTTTAAGAGGAGAATCTTATGAATTTTAAAGCATTTAAACTTCTCAAAATTTTTTCTTTAAAAAAAAAATCGAATGTTCTGTAAAAAATTCGAAACTATTCATCTCAGTTTAGAATTTTTAACAACACATTCGATTTTTTTTTTCATCTGAATTCTAACAGAAAAGCAATTTCTGTTTATTAAGAAGGACATCTACTGATTTTTACAAGAATCTTTTAAATTTTATTAAGACGTATTTTCTCTAAAATTCTGCCGAATAATCCGTTATCTGAAATTGATTTCGATGAACATTTTAAAAACAATTTCTTCTGTTTTATTTATGCGCATATCTGCAATGCAGTACTCTTAAAGCAATTACCAAAATGCTCAGTCTCTTTGCAAGCGTGTTAAAAATCGGTCAAGTTAAAGTGAAGTGCGAAATATTAAAATTTTGAATGCTATTCAATGTGTAAATGTATATAAATGTATGCAAGTAAAAGTTTTAAAGCTAAATATAATTTAATATTAAATCTACGCAACTATGGATATGGACGCGCCGTTTATTGCAAATGATCTATCTGATTTAATTAATACACATATGTGTGTGTGTATGTTCATGTATACATATTCAAATTCATCTAATTTAAGACAATTTTTATCTAGTGTAGGAAACATATTTTCTAGCTAATAAACAGTGGGAAAAAAATCCTTCTGGCAAATTGTATTCGCGTTGGGCGAACTTCGTCAAAATAGAAAAATCTTCAAACACTGATAGCGAAATAGGAAAAGAAACATGGAATGGTTAGTATTTAGAAAGATTTTTCACGTTTATGAAATTTGTAAAGTACATTAGTAAGTTAAGTCATATTTTTCAAATTGAATACGCACACAACAGCAAACAGGTTTGGGCATTCCTGGAGCAATACTTTTTTGAACTGAAGTCTGAAAATTTTCCATCAGTTTTAAGTTTATTAAGTAAATTACATTCGACTTAAATAAAAAAAAAAAAAGAAAGGAAATAAATTTACTTCAATATGTCCAAACTTCTTTGCTACTTGTGCGATAATTATTTTTCTTCTTCAATTACTTTTATTAACCATATAAAATGATACCATGGCATTCCAGATATTTATAAATTTATATGCAAATTCGAAAATTGCAATCAAATTTTTACAAACTTAATTTTAATTAAATTTTTTGGTTATAAGTTCTCTAAAAATATTATCACAATTTGTTTTATTAAAATATTTGTTTACAACAAGATAAAAATGTACCTAGCTAGTATCATAAAAATGATAAGATATCGTATTAACTTAACCTAGGAGTAAACCGTTTTATTTTTTGAGCGATTCCTTTTTGATTTAATTAAGACGAAAGTCTTTTCATTTATCCCAGTTTTCTTTTTAATTTAATAATATTTATTAAAAAGTTTTTCCTTTAGTTCTTCAATGACGTCTTTTGAATTTTATTAAAAAGAGAAAAATCATTTAGAATTTCTTCTAGGTTAGAGGGTATTTATGTGACTCTTTTGCTCTGTGTACGTCAAACTACTGGCGATGCCAGTTTTTTTTTTTGCTTTTTAGACAGCGTTTTTAATCTCAATTACGAAACAAATAATCGATCGAATTCTTAATAGAAAATTGTTTTTTAGCCAATCTGTTGGTTATGTAAATGTAGAAAAAATCTTAAGAAGTAAACTTTGTTTGATTAAAGAGTATAAACAGCCTCGTGCTTTTCTTTTTCGAATCGAAAACCATTTCTTACCAAAGCTTTCATTGTCTGAATCGTTAGAATTTAAACTCAACTTAATTCAATGTCGATTCCAAATAATTCGTTCGAAGTCGAGTTCAAAACTCTTCATACATATAGTATTCCGAATATAAGATCTATATCTAATACGATAAATACAAATTACCAAGATAAGAAGAAACATTTTGCAAATGTTTAAAACAAATCGAAATTGAGAATGTTTCAAAAGTGTCAATTCTATCTTAAGCGTAGTACACAGCTCTCAAGACAATCGAAAAATTCATATAAAATGACACTCAAGAAATGAAAAATAAATTTTCTTCTATACAAATTTCTTTAATAAGCCATTTACATTTACAGAACGACAAAGTACTTTTTCAAAATAATGGCAACTATTTCTTGTGATTTTTCTTGAGAGCTGTATTCAACCCCTTTTAATTTAAATGCAATCTCTTGTAATCTCATTAGCACAAACTTTCAGTTCATATGGCAACCCATTGCACAACTCACCGCCCACTTCAGCCAGTAGGTATGCGTTGAAAACACTTTTGACTTTGTAGCTAAATTGAAAACGCGTTAAGGGGCTCATGATGTATGCGGTGTTGTTGTTTCTGTTGGGGCAATTCTTGGTGCAGCCAATGGCATTGCACGTTGCTGGTTAATATGACTGCGGCTGCGGCTATTGCTTTGGCTTTTGCTGTTGTTGCCTTTGTTAATATCGCCGGCAGCGCAGAGTTGGCCTACAAAACAACGCCACAACAACACACACCACACACCACTCAACGCAACACCCTCCGCCTCCCACCGCCTCCCTAATCAGCCGAACGGCTCCTACGAGCCACAAACCGCGTTAACGATTATCGCTTTCGGTTGCACTTGTGTTTGCCTCTTGGCTGTTTTGTACTAATTGAAAGTAAAGTGTGCTTAGTCCATGGAGACCACAAAATGCGAAACGCAATGCAATTGCTACCATGAGCGTTCTATGGTGGACGCCGCCAACACCTACCACAACAATTTCGCCAACTTGTTGTTAATCGGTGGAGTGTTATATAGTTAGTTACTTACTTACAAATGCGTCTGTTGAGGTCATTGCAGACGAGTGTATGTACATATATTTGTGTGCACCTATAGAGGGCGCTAAGCATTTGCGATGTTGTTAGTGCTGATGTTATCAAAGCGCGCACATTAAAGGCTTTAGAAAAAATGCAAAGCAAAAAAAAAAAGAAGAAGGATAGCGAATCGCGTTGGCTTACGTATTGACGTAGCGTCACTGTGAGCGCACGACGTAACCACAATGAAACATGATTTTTCCTGAAATCAGCTTACAGTGTGGCCTTTAACATACTTATAAACGCTATGGGGAGAAACAGCGCTACCTCCTTCTCCCTTTTTTTTTTTTGCTGACAACTCACATCTCTTGTACTTCGCCGCATTTCCCTACACCATTTGTTTGCGTAATGGAATTAAGACTCAGTTGCAGCGCTCCTGGGCCATTTCCCGTTGTGGTCACTTCCATCGCCTCCTTGTTGCCATCACTCACTTGAACGCTGCATTGTGTCACCATCACCAACACCACTGTTGCTGCTGCTGCTGACACGAAAAGCCTGCGCTTAGTCGCCGCGTGCATATATCGACAATTACAGTCGGCTTGCTGTCGCCAACAACAAATGGCACACTCAATGTTGATGCGTTGTTGTTGTTGCTGCACGTCATAAAATTCCAAAGCTGTTAAAATTTGTTTGTTCTACATATTTACTAACCACAAATGCAATTATTGCGCATGATGGCTAAGCGCTATGGCCAAATGGTATATTTGCGTTTTATAAAAGTTAGTGACGACAATGTTGTTGCGGCATATTGAAGTGTTAAGAATGCACTGACGTGTCAAACAAAATTTATATTATACTATGTGATAAGCCATTGACTTTCTAAATAAAATGTATTTATTTCGGCAAAAAAGTGTTTCTTTTTCTCATCATAACCTCCTTTTAACTCTATGCACTTTGTCCATTTTTTTTATTCTTTCCAAAAAATTGCTTATCTCAAGACTCTCCAAATAGGTGTTTGCCTAATGGTGAACTCTTCACTCTTACCACCTAGACATTTTTTTAGGGTGGGGAACAGAAAAAAAGTCGCCTGGGCTAAATCTGGAGAAAATTCTGGATGGGCTAGCAGTTCGTAGTCCAAGACATGGATTTATGCCATGCTGACAATACACGTGTGCTCGCTAGCTTATGGATAGTGTAAGCAATCACTCAGATAGCGTTTTTCATATCCATATTAAATGTGATGTACCTGCACTCAGTTGAGATGCTACGTCTGATACGAACACAACGAAACTCAGTAAACCGCTTCTTAACTATTAAAGTTAATGGTGCAGTGTCGCCAGAGTATTTTTCAAGCCTTTTCATGGTTAAGGTGTTGGCAAAAAATTTTTCTTAATCAGCATTTTCAAATTCACTTTTCGCAAAATTTGTATTGTGTACTATATTATTAGATGGCTGTTAAGGCCAGCATTGATGTATTTAAAGTTTCTGCGTGAGAAGTTCAAAAGGTCGCTGACTTATCAAACCGCCCTCTTGTGAACTGTCAAACCAATAAACAGTGTAGCAAAACTTTTGAAAAATGATGCCAAAATGTGTCAACAGTGCGGCCTAGTATTTGTGCAAATAAGGGTTGCACGTCCATAAACATCAAATAAAAGTGGTGTGTAAGGCGAGTTAAATGAAACATATTTGTTTGGTAAACTACGAGTTTATGAGTAGTGTTTAACGTTAAACTCTAAAATAGTTAACTCGAGTTAACGGCGCAGTCAGAACAGAGTATTTTTTTAATTTTGTTACAAGTAAAAATAATATTCAGGTGAATGCATGTCAAAGAAATGCAATTTCAAGGTGTCAGAATAAAAAAAAAATGTGGGAAAAAAAATTATAGAGCGGCTGGATCAACAGCGAGCAGAGATTCAAATCACAATGCAATAAAAATATTTGAACGAATGCTGCTAAAATACTAAAGTACATATGTATGTCTAGTATGAGTATCAGAGCTGAAGTGTATGCGAGTTGCGAAAAGAATGAAGCGTTATCCGGCCAAGCTGATACCAGCAACTCAACAACTAGCAATGCAGCGTTACGATCTTATTGCTAGGCCTAGTGACTTTGAAGGCCCACACATCTCATCAGGTTACCTCCAAGCTGGCTGTAGAGTGTCTTTACAAGCAAAAAGAAACTCTTGGCCTGACCAACCGCGTTTGGGTAGTTTCGGTTCTCGAATCACGCTGGCAAAGAGGACACTGTCTGTCTCGGCTAGGGAAGGGAATTTCTCCTCTCAGAAAAATGTACTGAGGCAATCTCACCGATCTTGAACATTTCAAAGCGATTTAAAGTTACTTAACCCTAAGACGGCTTGGAGACTAAATGGCATTATTTTGCTAGGAAAATAAGATTTAAAGAAATTTATAAAACATGAAGTGGTCAAAAGTTGTGAAAGATGCAGTGGTCTTTCACGCTATTTGTAATAGTTTGTGCATTTCAAGAAGCCTGGTGTTTAAAATAATTTTAAATTCTTACATTTTACTAAGCATAATTTTAAAGTTGAAATAAATAGTGAACACTTCGTCTCATCAATATTTTTCTTTTCAATTTCTTATTTGTTCAAGGTACATACATATTTTTAATCATCGATTAATGTACATACACACATACACACTTACTTACAATAACGGTAATTTCACTTCCTGCCAATGGTGCACATACCTTTTTAGAGCTTTTGCAATAACAATTCAATGCTTTCAGGTCCATTTCGCTTGAACACGTTTAGTGATGCCAATGAGAATGGTAATGGCATGAATATGAAGCACAAAATTAAATCGCCAGAAATAGGTAGACAGAGGAAAGTAGAAATTGCAAACAAAGAAATGCGATTGAAACAAGTTTTTGGAGCAAATTATGTCAATATTGAAATTTACTAATACAGGTTTAAACAAATTTAAAGACTAGCACTCTTCTAAAGGGCTTCAACTAGTACATTCTTGGAATATATCGAGCTGGAATGCTTTACTCATATCGGTTTTTCATTCTTCATCACGAAGGTTGTAGGAATTAAAATGTTTACTTGAATAATTCTATACTTTGCAGTCATCATATTGCCTTTGATTTTGTTACTCGCACCAAGCATTTTTCTTTTTGGTAGTTAACACTCTTATAGAACATTTTTTTTATATTTTTTCGCACATTTTCATGCATTTTAATTTCAATGTAACTCACTTTCTATCCGTCAGCATTGCCAATTCCCTTTCAACCTTACGAAACTTGTGTTAAATTAACCTGCTTTTGAGTGATTTATTTTCTTCGAAAACGACCAGCATTTGAGTGGAAATGTGATCCTTTGACTTGCCGCCCATGTCTGTGTGCCGTCACTTTTTTTTTTTGGATACAACCCTCTTTGCAATCTTCGCCAGCAATTCACGCCTCTAAGTACTCGTATGCAGCTACTGAGGTGGGACTGACGTCTCTTTGAGTAGGGTCAACGTTTTCTTCATACAAACATATGTATGTACAAATGTTCATTTAAATTTCGCATTTCACAATTCGCAACTTTGCTAAAGTTGAGTCATGTACCATGACATTGGAATCGCCTTTATTTACTGCCCATTTGTAATTTTCTCTCTTTTTTCTGTAAACATACTTAATACTTACATACATACGCACATTGTATTGCATAATTAATGGTTAAACATATTTTCGTTTGACTTCAATTTGCTGGGCGTTTTTTTTTTTTATTATTTTCGTTCTTCGTTGTTATTTGCAATTTTTTATAACTAACCAAAATATATTTTGGAAAAGACATTCTCAGTAAAAATATATGAATACTCGTATCATTGCTTAAAAATGTGTTTCTTTGAGTTGAGCGCCTTTTTTTTAAATACTTAGCAACTTCTCGCTCTAAATCAGCCATCTTGGACACACTTAGAAATGTGTGGCTCCTTTGCCGAATTTGGTTACCAATTTTGTAAAAAAAAAAATTTTAATTGTAGCAGAAAATTAAGTGATTCATGTTGATTGTTTTGGCATTTTGGAAAATTTTTCTTATTTGTGGAGGATTGGTTTTCTGAAAGCGCGAATTTAAATAAATTTTGTAAAAATTGTCAAGTATTTGTATAATGAAACATTATTTGTTAAATTATTAAGTGATATAGAGCTCTGGGGTTCATTTCGAAAGACACGATTAACAATTTTATTGGCATTTCCAAAACAATATTTTATTGGCAAGAAGCAAAAAATTTCCCTTTTTTGATAAAGTATCAAAAATAGTTAATATTTCTCTGTTTGCTCTGAAGATATGCTCTATATAGTTCGATATACTGCTGAAATTTAAGTGTTTGACGCTACTCCATAAAATCATCGTAATAGAAGAACTCCCATTTCTCAAAAGTCGCCTTCAACCTTTAAATTACAACGCTATGGTATCTCAACGTCAATTTTTCATTTTCTCGGCTCGCATTTGGAACAAGCCAATTTTATATTTAATACAACCTATGGTTGTATTCTAATAATTATGTATAGAGGCTAAAGAAACTCCATCGACCGGTATATTTATGCTTTCTCATTAGTCAATTAGTATTTTTTTTTTTCAAAAAACCCGCCTTCAGTGCTTTTATGCGGATAAGTATTGAGAATTACCTTCAGTTTTTTCATGAAGCAATGATTGGAACCAAACTAAATAAATGTGGGAAAACACGCGAGGTTCTACTTTTTCGAAAAAAAAAAAAAATAATCGCTGGACAAACATTGTTATGTTGTTTGTACGGTTTGAATGCATTTGAACTTTTTACATTACTTTCTACATCATTATCGAAGCGATTTTTCTAATTTTGGCATCCTTAAACACTGAAAAGTCGTACTGTGCGTAGATTTCACCAGCAATTTAAATACAAATTATTATTTTTTTGACTGTTTTCATATAAAGTTCATAATGATATTTGTTGGAACGATTTTCCGTCATCCCTTGTCAAGTTTGGTTTGGAGATAAACCGGTTTCGGCGTTGTGCCATCTTCAGTGTCAAATTTCGTTCTGTGACATACGCCATGACATTCATTTAACGTCAAACTACCTCTAGAGTCTAAACTTTCAATAATCAAAAGGGTAAATTTTTGAAACTATTCTAAAACTTTTGACCAAATAAATTCACAGTAAATATTAAAATTCAATGGGTTTTGGGAAAGCACCTAATTTTGAATGCCGCTAATGTTGAACATAGAAAATTGAGATATCTCAATTAAACTCGGTAGGTAGATTGTCCTTGACCCAGAGCAGGTTGGTATAGGAAATGAGCAAAATCGGATAATAACCATGCCCACCTCCCATATAACGACAATTGTCGAAAATGCAAAAATTGCTATATTTCAGTAGCTATGGAAGCTGAATTTGGTATGCAGTGTTGTATTCGAGCAGGAAATCCGACTGTATAAAAATTTAGTACAGGAGGCGTGGCACCGCCCACATATAAGTTCATATGTATATCTCGAGAACCACCCCCCAGATTTTGTTCAAATTTGGTATACGTAATACTCTATGCCTATTTAAGCGATATTTGGATTATCAAATTATCAAAATCTAACCATAACTACGCCCACCTGCCATATAACGGAAATTTTCGAAAACACTAAGAACAAGACATTTCAATAAATGTTGAAGGGAAATATCTTGAGTTTGGTATGTGGTGTTGTATTGCAGCCAGAAATCCGACTATATGAAAATTTTGGAAAGGGGCGTGTCACCGCCCACTTTTGAGATCATATATATGTATGTATATGTCTGGAACTACTTTAACGATTTCGTCTAAACTTGGCACACATATAACGATAATTTTCCAAAACTATGAAAATTTGATACTTCAGTAACTATTGGAATTAAGTCAACAAATCCATTTAAACGAACATTTTGGAAAAGGTACATGGTACCGCCCACTTTAGAGTTCATATGTACATATATGTATCTCTGGAAATCCTTTATCGATATTTTATTATATCTAAATAAGCAGTATTTTTAAAATTACTAAAATTGGACCAGACCCAGTAAGTTTTTGAAAACCGTAAAAATCGGATACTTCTGTAACTAGTGAAGCTAATTTGCTCAAATTTGGTATGTGGTTTCGTATTAAATCAAGAAATCTGATTATTTGAAAATTTTGAAAAAAGAGTATCACATCAAGTTCGGTTTTGTCCGAACTTAGTCTGTGCTTTATTAATTTAAAAATTTAGCTGAAAGCGTGCGCCGGGTATATAAAGTTCGATCGAACTTAGCCACTTCTTTACTTGTTTTAATTTATTTTTTTTCACATAATAATCAAAATAAAGCATTTCAAAGAAATACACTCGCGAAATGTATATTTTGTTTTTTTTGACACATTGACAAAGCAAAAACGAATGATTTGCACTTCTACAAGTACACTGTAAGGGTACAATAATCACAAGCAGTGAGTCATATTGCAACGTGTATAATAAAAAGAAAATGCATAAATTTTTTTAAAATTTTATTTTCACCTACCTCTCAATTAAATTGTAGTTAGTACACACACTAAGATTTTTACTATTAATTAAAAACGTTTCACACAGTCGACTACAGCTTTAAATACTAACGTGGATCTAATTAACACACATACATTCACACACTTTATATTAAACTAACAGCATTAAATACACAAGGGTGCATTCGCTATAAAACACACACCTTCTACTCGCAGTTTTCTAGCAGGATAAAAAAAATATTCTAACCTCAAAAAACAAAAACGCTTAAGTCGAGTTCCTACGTCACAAATGGCTAAAAAAAATTTAAATTTAAACAAATTCACTTCATTGTGTGCTTTTTGGGGTCACTAGACAAAAATCCGATGCCCGCTTTTAAATACAAAATTTTGTAAAAATACAAAGTTGTGTAGATATCGGTTGAAAATAAAAAAAAAGTACGCTCCGCTATCTTAAAATCAAAAACTGGCATCGGATTTTTGGCCAGCGAACACAAATTCTCAAAATGTTGATTTGTTCAAATTTGTTTCATCATTTTTATTTTTATTTTTTTTAATTTAGACAGTTATTTTGAAGTTAGAAAACTCTTTTGCCAATCAAAAACACCACGCGACATCAAAAAGTACAACTCCTTCATGTATTTAACATATTTTTTTCTCACACAAGAAAAATTAGTATGTCCCCCTTTGTATGTTTGTATGTTAATATATGTATGTGTGTATATGTATGTATGTATATAACATATTATTATGTAGTCATGCCGATTAGAATCATGACAAATTCCACAGCCGCCACTTTTCGCACTCTTTTGATCTTTTTGTAGCCCTTTTGTAATTGTTATTTGTTTTAAACGCCTACAATTTCACCAAAGGTATTTGCACAAACAACAACAAATGCAGCATTGCAGCCAAGCAAAAATGCCAACAGTGACCTTTTGCGTTTAAATGTAAATTTGCCTAATTCACAAATTGCACAAATTACGCGAATTCATTCAGTCAACTGCTACCAACATGCACACTCTCACACACACACACATACACACATTCACTTTGTGCCTGTTGTTGGCTATCAGCCACCGAAAAGGGCACTGCACGACAGCAACCGGCAAAGCTGAAAGCAGCAATGGCGGCAATCGCAACGGCGGCGGCATGCCTTTTACTTCACAAACACACACACACACACACACACACACACACACACACACACATATCCAGTGAAGAAAACTGCTAGCCGGCGAACCTTATTTGGCTGGTCGGCCCACTTTTTTTCTGCTCGTTAAACCGGGTACATATTTGTGGCATTTTCAATGATTGCCATCGTTGGTGCGGTTATTGTTGTTATTGTTTTTGTTGTTGTTGTTGTTGTTGTTGCTCGTATACATATACATGTGTTTGTATGTAAGTGATTGAGCTGTCGAGCTGCTAAGGACGGAACGGGAAAGTTGAATGACTGCAAAGGTAAGTTACTGGCATTTGTGAAGCTTTTTGACGTTTGCTAACCACAGCACAAATTCTCGCTCGCATAAGCTGAGAAATGTACACACACAAATGTTAAGCGCGAGATTTGTGAACGAAGGCAGGTGAGGTAGTCAATTGAAAAGGCGCACAAAGGCGTCGCTGATGGGTTCTTTTTGATGTGTGACTTTTTTTCACATTTTTTTTTTGCGAGAAAGTAAGAAAAAAAATGTGACATCGCCTTTGTGTCTTCCAAGCGTCTTGTTGTGCTGTGTATAGAGTAGAGCGAGCTGAGCTAAGCTGTGCTGTGCCGCTCACAGAAAAAAATAAATAAATAAACGCAGGCTTTTAACGGCGACTGCCACTATTGTTGTTGTTGTTGTCGGCAGGCATTGAAACGTTTCTTTTTGTATAGAAATTTAATCCCCACTTAAATTTCGGCCAACTGCGGCAACGGCAGCAGCACGTATGTATGTATGTATGTATGGGTGTGTGTGTGTATGTACGATTATGTATAAAAACATAAGTGGCTGAAAAGTGACATACGAGTATTTATGTATGTGTGTATATGAACTAATTTTATCTTTTTGTAAATTTACATACAAACGTGTGTAAGCATGCGAGTATTTGTGGCACAAATTTGTTTTTGGTACGAAAAAAATGGTTAATAAAAAAATTACAAAAAAAAACAACCGATAAGGACCACAAAAGACCAAATGAGCATAAAAAATAAGGAAAATTTGCACAAACTAGGTCACAATTTAAATATATTGCATGCGATGAATTTTTTTAATTTTTTTTTTATTTTCAATATTCACTTGAAATAACAGTGCACTTAAGTCAATGTGACGGTGAGTGGACGGATAACTTGTCGGTCTGCCGCTGTGCACAGTGCAGCATCTGTTATTTATAAATATTGTCGCAGTAATAGTAATCAAAATTTTATGAAATTCTAAATCAAGGCGAATACTGTTAAGGTGGTTATAAGTAAAAAATTGTGTGTAGTTTGCGGTGAAAATGTCAGAGAAACTTTAGAAAAACAACAATAAACGAATGGGTGGAATTCAAAATTTGTAGTAAAAATATTCGAATGAATTTTTTTATAATATTATGTGCTGCTTTTCTTACACATGGAATTTGCCATCACAAACATAAATAGAATTTTAAAATGTAAACAAAAAAAAAAAAACATTTTGACACTTTCACCGCATAAAGCGTAGATAAAACAAGCAATTAGCTGATGGAAATATACCACCTTCTACGAATTCGTCTTGTTTTGAATATTATAAAATTTTAAGTGACAATTAGATTAATGCAATTATGATCAACAGCGACAATGAAAGCGCATAACTTCAGAACGGCTGGCCCGATTTCGTTGAATTTTTTTTCCAGTTACTCATAGTTACCAGAAAAAAGTCTTTGTCAAAAAAATGTTTGGGAACAACCGCCGGAAAAGTCGGAAAATTGGAAAAATCTAAAACGGATTTTTTACAGGGAGTTTAGTGTGCAATTTTTCCGGAATGGCTTTTTGAAAGGAAATATAGAAAATTCTTAGTGGAAAACTCGGAAAATTCTACAAAAAAAAACCGAAAAATTTTAATTTATTTTTTTCGACAAAATTTTATCTTTAATCGAATGATTTAATTGTTTTGAATGATGTAAAGGTGGACAATGTCAGAAAATTTGGGGAATCATTTTTTTTTGTGTTCGTTATTGCCATGGCGAAGTTTGTTTACAAAAAAAAATTTAAAATCGATTAAAATTTCGGTGACAAAGGCACATCAACACCCAAACCTATTACAAAAAATGGTGTTGGTGTTTAAAATTAAGGTTGATATGTAAAACTATAAATTTTCAGTATTAAGAAACATTAACCATTAAATTCCCATGGTAGTTTTAAAGATACAATAGTTCCAAAATGTAATAGATCATTAGTACTGATTTTCAATCTGGTTGGCTTCGTGATATTATTTCTTTTGTTTTACTTTAAAATGCATCGGTTTTCACGTCATTACATCAGTCAAACACAAACCGCGTTACCAAAAGTGTTTTATTATTTTTAAACGTCAAAAACAACAAACTGTAAATGCCGATTTGCCAGTGTACAAGTGTTGTTTTTCTTGGATTTTCTGTTACCTACTCTACTGAGTTTGCTTTTGTCAACTAATAAACGAAAAAAAAATCGGATAAAGTGTTTTGCGCAGAGTGTTTAGTTACCAATAAAACATCGTTGGAGGATTTAACGTCGCGTTCTGAAACTCAACAAAAGTGGTATCGCGGACCAGACCAAATTGAATAGTAACAAAATGTAATATTGTTGGTTGGCTTCGTTAATTTTAAAACTCGCTGTATTTCCAGGATTGCCACCTCACAATTACAAAAAAAATACTAAACAACGTGATAGAAGCAACTATACTAAAAGGAAAGTATAAATGAGAAGATGTTCTCATACCGCGCATCCCAATGATTCCGACTGATGTTCCATTCGAGTTTAAACGACTGCAGTTTCCAGTGCGGCTTGCTTTTGCTATGACCATAAACAAGTCCCAGGGGCAATCATTAAGTGTTTGTGGTATTAATCTGAAAAACCCATGTTTCTCACATGGTCAATTGTATGTTGCCTGTTCCCGTGTTGGAAAACCATCAGATTTGTTTGTCTATGCGCCAGGTAATCAAACAAAAAACATCGTATATCACAAAGCACTACAATGAAAATAAAATTGATTTTTGTTAATAATTATGATTCACATGATTAACAATAAAGCGATTACTTACTTATAAATGTTTATATCTGTTAATTTAATTATTTTTTATTCACAACACCCTATAACCAGGGTGACGGTATGTTCAGGAGAATTTTTTGGCCCGACTATTAAATAGGTAGGAACAAAAAACTGCCACATTACAAATCTTTTTGACAGGACGAAGTCTGTCGGGTCGGCTAGTTTTAAATGAATAAAAGAGTTAAATATTTTAAGATAAAATAATATTGAACAGACTTACGCCGGAACAACGTTCGGTGATTCCGATTTTCACAAGAAAATTTTGTTCGGCGATGAAGCTCACGCCGTTACATCCTCAAAAAGTCACTGTTTGTTATGCTCTATGGGCAGAGGGAATCATTGGTTCATATTTCTTAAAAAAAAAAATGAAGCCGGCCATAATGTTACAGTCAATGGAGAACGCTATAGAGCCATGATTAATGACTTTTTCGTGCCTGAATTCGAGGATGTTGATGTGGACGATATTTGTTTCCAACAAGACGGCGCTACATGCCACACAGCCAACGCAACAATCAATTTATTGTAGGAAACTTTAGGTGAGCGCATTATCTCGCGTCGTGGGCCTGTGGCGTGGCCTCCAAGATAGTGTGATTTAACACCGCTGAACTATTTTTTGTGGGGTTATTTGAAGTCGCTTGTCTACGCAGAAAAGCCTGAAACGATTGACGCCTTGTAAGAGAATATTCGGCGCGTTATTGCTGACATACGGCCCCAAATGCTACAAAAAGTGGTCGAAAATTGGGCCTCAATTTACCCGAAATCATTTTTAAAACAGAAAAATCCCCTTTATAATTTATTCGAATAATCGTCCTAAGTGCTGCTTCATACGTTGCAGTCCGGCAGTTAATTGACGGGTTGATGCAAAAAGTAAAAATTAAAATTTGCAACAATAAAGAAATTAGCGATTAACTATTAACCGATTCGTGTGAAGTGATGTTAATATTATTTTTTTTTTTTAATTTAAAACTAAAATTGAAAAGACTGAATAGTAAAATTTAATACAAAATAAATTCTTAATAGTAACAGTCGGTTGACTTGCATCCAAAAACGTGTGAAGCGACATTAATAGTTTTGTTTTTAAGAATACCAAATTTGGCACCAACCTGCAGCATGTTGAGAATTAACTTTCAACCGAATCGTGTGAACTGAACGAGTGAAAATGGCAAGTTGCCAGATCACTGAAACGCTTGAAGCGATACTTATTGAGTCTTATGAAAATACATTTTTTCAATAAAAAACAGGGACCGTAACTCTTATGACTTTTATGAAAAATATCAAAAAATAAGAGTTATAGATATATTTATATTTAGATCAAAAAAAAACTTTTTTTTTTTAGATAAAAAATAAAAGTTATTTTTGGTTTTTATTTTTTAGATGAAAAATAAAAGTTATTTTTGAGTTTTATTTTTTTAGATGAAAAATAAAAGTTATTTTTGATTTTTATTTTTTTAAATGAAAAATAAATGTTATTTTTGATTTTTATATCAAAAAATTTTAGTTATTTTTGATTTTGATATTTTTATATCAATAATAAAAATCAATTCAAAAGTCTTATTTATTTATTTATGCCGTATGTATAACAATATGCTGCATCATTCCAATTTGTATATATGAATATATGCGACTTATCCATTATCAAAGATCCAATAAACTACGTAGCTATATTCACGGTGGCAATGCTTGAATTAAAACAGTATTCAGAAGAAGCAAATTTAGGCGTAGTGATAAAGAACAAACTGCCAATTAAAATATAGATAATTTTGGAAATATTATGAATAGAGCGAAATAGAAAAATTCTAAAATTCTTAGCTTATGTAAAACTTAAAAAGTAATTGTAACTACCGCGAGAAGCTTATAAGTTTTGGCTGCCATTCAAGTCAATGTTAAGAGGTATTTTCATAATTGATTCTAGATGTTCCTTAGATAAATTATACCTCAAATCTCCCAATATCAATCTGAGTGCCGAAAATGACCTTTCTACACTGACTTGAGTGGCAGGTACAGAATGAACAATTAAAGCTAATTTTCGAAGCCATGGAAATGCAAATTTTTTGCTCTCCCAGTATTCCAATAAATTAGCAGAAGTATCCAAATGTTTTTCTTTATAATTGTTCATTTCAAAATACGAATTTTGAATTGATTTTTATTATTGATATAAAAGTAAAAAAATCAAAAATAACTCTTATTTTTTGATATAAAAATAAAAGTTATTTTTGATTTAAAAAAATAAAAATCAGAAATAACTTTTATTTTTGTTTTCAAAAAATAAAAATCAAAAATAACTTTTATTTTTGATCTAAATATATAAAAATCAAAAATAACTCTTATTTTTGATATAAAAAATAAAAATCAAAAATTTAAAAATATACAATATTTCGCATATAGTTCACCTAAAAATTATAATGGTGTAATCAAAACTTGTCTACGATGTTCATTTATGTATGATTTTTTTATTCAAAAATTTAAAAATAACTCTTATTTCCGGTCCCTGATAAAAAATCACCAAACAAATGGCATCACAAAAAGATAAATAAAAAAAAGATTTTAGCATATAACAGCCGCTTAACTATCAACCGAAATTTGAGAAGCAAATTTAATGATTTTTTTTTCTAAATTTTTTTTTTTGCTTTTTATGTGTTTTTAAGTTGTTTATTTGCATTTAAATGCGACCAACACTATCAACTAAAAGTTCAATAGATTAAACGGCTTCGAATTTATATGTAGAGACGCGTTTGACACGGCGTATGAGCAATATTTATCTTAAGTGACATTTATTTTTAAACAGAATACAGTTCTTTGTGTTCTTAATTTTTTAGAAGAAAAACAATAAAATTGTCTAACAAAACACTGTACATACATACCAATTGAAAGGCACACGAACGCCAGCATTAACAATGCAAAATTACACCACAAACTGGATGTACGCGTACATACATACATACAAACATACATCGCACAGCCCGAATACATTTTACCATACAAACTAAAACAAAATACGAGTAAAGGCCTAGTGTCGAAATAAAAACCGTTCACATTAATTAAAAATTAAATGATAAAAGTTGAATTGCCCAGAGGAACGCGTGAATTGCAATTAAAATGAAATTATTACTTACGTTGCACATTCGCTTTTTTTTTATCTTGTTGATTTTTTTTCTTTTAAGTTTTTTTTTTTACTTTTTTGCTTGTTGGCTTTCACTACTTTTTTTTCACAATACATCTGCAGCTATGTACATACATATGTATGTACAAGCTACTGTTGTTGTAACAATTAAGCAGCAACGTCGCCGCTTAAATGGTGTTACTACGCATTTTAAAGTGTAAATAAAATAATTGAAAAAGTCTGGCAGCTATAAACGAGCCGAGCCGGGTGTGAAAGTATACAATAAAGTCTGCCAATGCAATTACACAATGTATGTTTGTATGTATTTGTACATGCGAAAAAGAGTCCTCGAGCACTTGTACTCGCACGTCGGTAAGAGTGCTTATGCGTATTTATGTATGTATGTATGTAACCATATGTATGTATGTACGAGTATGTATGCGGAATGGTCATAGTCTCATCATTTGTATGGAAGATGAATGTCGATGCTTGAGCGGTCGTGCGAAATGAGGAAATAATGTTGGGTTTTTTTATTAAGGCGCATTTATATGCTTTATGAATGAGCTGCTTGTTTTTAATTCCATTTCCATTTATGTGCGTTTTTTTTCCTTTTCATTTCGTTTCTGTTTTTTTTTGTATTGCTGTTGTTTTCCTGCTTGTTGGCCCACTTAATTCGCTTACTTTAATGCTTAAATAAAAGACTTGCCATTATCAATTCTAAGGGATTTTTGTTTTGTAGTTAAAGCAGCTGTTAATGGCTGCAGGCGCTGTTGTGCGAGTGAGTTTGTTGTTTGTGTTACTAAGAGTGCCTGAGCTGCACGGTTGTCGTCTATTGAAAGTAACCGAGAGTTAATTATTGTGTTTAATTAATTGTTCAAAAATATGAAGCTATTAAAATGCTTTGGGTAATATTAATTCCAGCTTGTATGGTTTTTTGAGAACTTACAACTATTTAAGGTTTTCTTCTTTCTTTATTTTACATTGCAAAATAATTAAATGTTCGAGTGCATCCTTGGCAGCGGTACTCATGACTTCACTGCCCAATAGGTTACCCAAAAAAAAAAAAAAAATTTATAATATATTTTGAGTGCACTTTATTGATTGATGCGCGCTTTAGTGGGCGGTGGGAGCCAGCTGAAGCCAAGAAGCATCTGATATTTACTTTGAACGTTGCTTTAGACTTATGCATTCAAGATGACAATACGACATCGAGGAAGAATCAGTACAAGAATATAGCGTTGGTGTCATTTAGAATATAATTTATTTATATGGAATTAAAAAACTTCACCTAAAATGGACTCTGTAGAAACACTTGAAGAGATTAGAAAAACATTATGCGGGCTAGCGCGTAAAATCTAGCTGAGGCTCCAAAAAGATAGGTTCAATGCCCACATTTACGTGAAATGCGCACGACTAAGGAAGGTCCTCGTACTACCAGTCATCACAAATGGTAATGGAGGCCGCCAGGATGGGTTTTTTAACAAACGATTTATGTCATAGCTGACGACACAAACATAAAATTAAAAGTGTCGCATATTTGCTCTGACATTTTGTGGCTTCGCTGGGTTTAAGGGAGCGTTATCTAGATAAACACTTTATCGAATGACTTCGTCGCTATTGGATATATTTTTAGGGAGCACGAAGGCATACATCAGGCAAAAATCTTTGGAATTCCACAAAAAAAGGGTAGCAGCTTTTTAATAAAGTGTAAGTAATCGATATTGATATTTGTTGGAACGATTTTCCATCTGACAGAAGGAAAAATTGACACTGAAGATGGCACAACGGCGAAACCGGTTTGTCTCCAAAGCAAACTTGACAAGGAATGACGGAAAATCGTTCTAACAAATATAAACAATTCATCCTGTCGGACACGATAAAGATATTAATACTAAAAATTAACAAAAACACGTGGCATATTACATTAACATTATTTAATTAATTTATATTAAGGAATATTCAAAGGAATTTAGTACAATCAAGCGCGGTCTCCAATAATCCATTGCTTCGCGGGTGCTAACTTCAATTTCATAAAATTTTGTAAATACTCAAAAGCACTTAGAAATACTAACATTTTTAGGTGTAAAGTTAATTAAGGTTGCTACGGCTGCTAACACAATTATTCAGCCGCATTTAACGTTGCTTATGGCAGGGGCAGATACAAATAAAAGAATTCAAATGATTTTTTGTATAGATTATGAATACTTAATGCGTACTTTTGTTCCTCCCGAAGCATAAATAGTGTAATATTGAACGAATTTTTCACACATTTTTGAGCCAAGTGCGTGTTTGCAGGAGAAAGCAAATCCGAGACCTGCAATCGCATGAGGCTTGAAAACATCTAAAGGAATTGTGTATTAATGTGCTTTATTTAATAAGTCCGTTAAAGTGAGTTCAAAGTCGCTAAATTGGATAAAGTAACAGAAGACGTCTGCCGCATGTCACAGAACTCGTAGGAACTTTTCACTTTCATGTTTTTCATTTGTTACGCAAGTGAACCATTCTCGCAGTTAAACTTGCAAACATATCTTACTGTAGAAACATTAACCTCGATTTTTAAAGTCCAAGCAGCTGCAAGGAAAAGCTATATCAGCTATACTCGTACATGTCAAATATATACATCACATTTTATGGAGATACTGCACACCCAAATCAATTACAGTTGAACGAAACTTAAAAAAAAAAATACGAAAATTTTCATATGATTATAAGAAAAGGTAGCTGCCACAAAAAACTTGATTTGTCTCACGAAAAGCGTCTATAGCAATTTTAAAAAACATTCTGGATCCGCCCCTGGCTCACGGTGGCCTTATTAAATTCAACTTTATTAAAGCTAAACACTACCAGAAATGGAGTGACCTACAGTTTAGTGCCGACTCCGAACGGCAAATATATTTTATGAGAAGCTTTTTTCATGGCAGAAATACCCTTGAAGGTTTGCCTTTGCCTGCCGAGGGGTGACTGCTATTAGAAAAAAAAACGTTTTCTATGATTTAAATTTTACTTGCCTTGGCTGAGATTCGAACCTCGAACTTAGCGGCAAATTGATTTATTGCACGCATCGCTACCCACTCGATCACAGCGACCAACTTAGCGAGTGAGAATTAAAAAAAAAAAAAATAAATGTTGACCATGAAACTCCTTACCACTCGCATTGTGTGAACTTCCGGCTATGATTACAACGAAAACGGCTTAGGGTGCGTTTATGTTGGAGCTGCGATAAGAGCGAAGATAGCTAAGGGTGCGTTTATGTTGGAGCTGCGATAAGAGCGAAGATAGCTAAGATAGCAGTGACTAGAGCATAGCGAAAAATCTACGCTTTGATGTAGTGCTTATGTTGGAGCTGCGATAAAAGAGTTGATATTAGTGCGGTTTTAGTTTGAAGGTGAATAAAAGCAAAAAAACTGTCCGATTCCGATGAAGAAAAATTATTTAAAAGTACACAGGAAGGCCGCAAATTTTCTGCAAACCCAATTATTGAGGAATGGCAGATTTTTGACGTGTTTTAAATATGTAAAATTTTCGGAGTATATGCGAATTAATAATAATAATGAAGCCTTTGATTATGTTTTATTTAAAATTGAAGAAAAGTTAGGAAAAAATGGTACAATTGTCATAGCAGACCTATTTTGCATGACGAGCCATTTATTATCACCCCTATGCTGTAATCGGAATGTTCGTAGTTACGAATTCGTACCTCCGTTCCGAAAGTTCGAAATTTGGTATGCTGAAATCCGATCGTAACTATCAACCGCGTTGCCAACCAAAAACAGGAATTTCGAAGTTCGTAATTAGGCATATTGGCAGAAATATACATATACCGATAATATTGCAAGTAAAGAATGAAGTTTAATATCAACATTTATAAGCCATTTGATAAGAAGTTTTCGTTCATTTATGCTGGAGTATTACAATAAAACATGAACAATATAATTTTTTTTTTAAATTAATAAATCAAAAAAATATTTTTGAATTGTGGTGGTTTGCATCTTTTTTGGTTCCATATAGCAGGCCTTGCAAAAATTTCACTTATTAGCTCCTACGTGTTCATGTTGATCAAAGCGACTAGAGCGAAGAAAATGTGATCAACGATTTTCTATGCTCTTATCGTTAGTCTTTGTTCTTAGCTATGCTCCAACATGAACACATATACGCGATGCTCATTTACTATTTCCTCTGCTATTATCGCAGCTATTATCTTCGCTCTTATCGCAGCTCCAACATAAACGCACCCTTAGAGTAAAATATTACAAGCGCAGGTGTGTGTGTGTGTTTATTTTTAATTTGTTGCACACACTTTATTTGTTTATTGTTATTTTGTAATTGCCAGTGTGAAAGCGACAAAATGTTTGTTAACAAGCGGAAATTACATTGAATGACAACAATATCCGGTTATGAGGAGAGCATACTAATTTCTGAATATGACACATGTAAACGAGCTAGCAAACTTATTCAATATAGCTGCCTTAATTTATGTACATAGTTGCTTTACTTTTTTTTATTAATGTCATTATTTTATTTTTAGCAATTTTCGTTTTTATATTTCTTCAAGCATTCAAGCCTCTCATTTTGCCGCATTGCCTTGTTTATTTATATTCTCATCAAACCATCGGTACGCGTGCTATGCATAAATTGACTTTATGTAATTGTTTTAAATGAATTACCCATTATGTTTACCTTATCAAGGTGAAATTGCATTATTTAACCTTTCATTGTGTTTATGTAGTTACTAAATTTCCGCAAGCAAAGTTCAATGTGATTGCCATTAATTGCGCAACTACCTAAAATCAGTTATGAATGTATTTATGTATTTTTGAATATATACTCGTATGTGTGTATGTATGAATGTATGGCATAGCAATATAAATTTGGTACTTCCTTTGTAGCGGTTGAATTGTTGGCAAGTGGGCGTTTAATGGCTAAAATTGTACAATTACCAAAATTACAAGTAACCAAAGCAAGTAAGCAGCGCATTGCTATCTAACTTACTTCGTTAACAATTTATGTACAGCCGTTGGAGTAGAAAGGACAATGTAATAAATAAATTTACGCAATTAATATGACAATGAGGAACAAGTCCAATTTAATGCAAGTTTCCAAAATGTTCCAAATGTAGTAGAAATTGTTGAAGTATTCAGCGTTTTTTTTTTTTTACTTCATCAAAAGCAGCATGAAACACGACACTGATGATGATATGACGCCATAAACCGATGTGTGAAGGGGTGATGAAAACTCGATCGATTTGCTATAACAATCTTATTTTCCTTAATTAGAAAATTTGTAAGTAATTGGTATCCATGTTGCATGACACTTGTATGCATTGAGCGTCACTTTATCTGTGTATTATATTAAACTTTATTTATTTATTTATTTCGTCTTTGAATTCAAATTCTTACAGACTACGAACAAAACGAACTTAAATTAACAAAAGTAGCTTAAAATAATATACTAACTATAAGGAAGAATTCAAAATATTCAAAAAAGCAGCCCTTGAAAGGGAAAAATCAAGATCAACATTATTATTAATGGAGTTTAATTCACGTGTAGCACGAGTAATGGGCGTATTACTGGCGTAATTAGTTTTAAAATTGTCATCATAAAACAGGTAGAAATTTCGCAGTGAACGCTGGGGAACATTAAATCGAATCCTTTCCAGCAAGTAAGGACAATCAATAACACCAGTTATGATATGTATTATGAGTAAAGGAGAGGCAGTGTATAGACCTACGACTTTCTAACGACTTGAGACTTATGAGCATGAGACGAGCAGGATATGATGGTATGGGATCACTAAAATGCAGAGACCGAAGTTAAAATTTAAGAAAAATTGTTTGCACCCGTTCGATTCTTGCGACAGCTTGCTGACTACTCGGTCTCCAAATAAAAACAGCATATTCTAGGTGAGACCTTACAAATGATACATAAAGTAGCTTAATAGTATAGGGATCATAAAATTTAGACGCATTTCTCCTAATGAAACCCAACATAGAGAAAGCTTTTGAGGTGATAAAATTTATCTGTAATACACAGAACTAGAAGACCACGTGAACTTCGTCCCGCCCCAAATTTATTTAAAGTTAACTGAAACACCTTTGAAACTCTGTTGTACACGTATTTAAAGGCGGATAATGAAACTGCCACCGAAATTTCGCATCCTTTTGTTTAGCATCTCTATAACGAACTTCTCTATAGCGAATTCCTCTCTGTAACAAATTCTTTTGTCCTACATAAATGGAATTTTCCATGGCAAATAATTCCTCTATAACGAATTTAGCGAAGAGCTAAAAAGTAGTTGTTATAATACACAAAACTACACACAATTACGTGTTTTTACATACTATTTCCTAGAATCGGCAAAAACAAAATACATATGTACGTAGGCGCCAGACAAAATAACGGTAATTTGGCCGATATTGAAACTGTTGCAGTTGAAATTGAGAATTTTTATTCATTCAAGTTATTTTTATTCATTCAAGTCATAGTTTTATTCATACAGTCGACAATTTTTTCATACCTAAATAATCCTTATAATCTTTTTGACTTTTTATTAAGGTCTTCTTTTTAAAATGTAAGAAATAAAAACAAATAAAATGAATCAATGTTGCATTAAATAGGCCTTGAACATAAAGACATGAAATTTCGTATGATCTCTCTATAACGAAGCCCTCTCTATAACGAACTTTTTCACCGGTCTCGACGACTTCGTTATAGAGGAGTTCGACTGTATTTAGATTTTGCTTGCCCTGGCTGAGATTCGAACCTCGAACTCAGACATATCGAGTTATTGCACGCACTGCTACCAACTCTACCCCAGCGCTCACCCTGATCAATATAGAAACAATATTTCGTCGTCACAGTTGTTATAACCCATTATCAGCGCCACCTATCGAGGTTTTCTCTACGTAACATTTATCCCTGGGTAAGCACAAATAAAACAAGTTTACTTAAATCGGGCAATCCATTCTTGAGTCTAATCATTTAGTGAGAGTTCCCCTTGTCATGTAAATTAGCACCCTGCATTACCTACATACGAGTATAACTTAAAAAAAAAGACCTCGATTAGGACCTTCTGCGGGAATAAACTAATAACTGTGCAAATTTTTACGTCTTACCGTTTTGCGCGGACATAACGAAATAGCGTTTCATTTTTATATATAAGAAGATAACGCAAAAATATAAAAAATACAAAATTTTTTAAATAAAAATAAATTACAAATTTACGTATATTTCTACATTCATAATTTACTTAGGCGTCAAACACGTACTGGCGTGCTATTTACATTAATTTGTATTTACAAAAAAAAAAAAAATTTTCATTGATATGCATTAATTTCCATAACTGCCACGCGCCACCTTCTTCGCACTACAATTGTTAAATAAACTTGTGCGATTCCCTTAAAGTTATATTTAAGAATTTTATATTCTTTGAGCTCACATATTCTTAGTTTTCTTTTGTTTTTTTTTATAATATCACAACATCCGTCCATTATTAATCCCCAACAAACGAAACGTAATTACTTCTTTCATTTTCGGATTACATCGCTTGTGTATTTTTCATCTAATTATATAAAAGCTTAGAAAAAATTGTACAATTTATTGTAGTATTTCTTCCTTAACGTTTCCTTATTTCCTTTCCATAATCACTTTTGCACACAGCGGCTATTCAAGGTCATTGTTACGATAATAATTCAAAATTAAAAACGCATTTAACCTTGAAATTCCCAATCATACTCGTACACTTTTATATAAGAAATAAGAAATGCTATCTTCTTTACTAAGAGCGCGCTTCTAGTGGGTCTCTTGCCACAAAAAGTACGAACCTTGAAGATGGCAGCATTAGTAAAAAATAAATTTTCGATAGCAACGCCAGTTATTTGAGATGCAACAAATCGATTCTTTAAAGCACATTTTTAGGCGCACAAGCATTCCCAATTATTTGTTTGCCCTCAAGTATGCGCATTAAGCGTAAGTTTGCGCTTATACGCTCATGAGCTACTTAGCAAAGTGTGTGAACGTCAAAGCAGCTTTTTCACAGCAATTGAGATGAAGGTTAAACATGAAAAAAAAAAAAATTTCAAACTGTAAAATACTATCTAGAGCATCATCGACAGTTCGCGCAAGTACGCCAGAGGCTAGTGTCGAAAGTTATTTGTGTGTATACACAAAGAGAAAACGCTGCTAAGTCGCATGGCAAGCCCCAAAGCCTACATAGCAGCAACAATGTCCTAGACTAATAATTCAGTTGGGCACACACTTAACGGTCGACTAAATGGGCACAATTCGAATTCACTTGCAATCGCTTTTACTGTGGCGTAGCAGGAATGTAATAAGTGATTTCGATTGCATTTAATGTTGTGGTGAGTGTATGTGTGTATGCTATTACCAATGGCTATATGCTTTCTTGGGACTTAACTGCCCGTATTGGCATACATACATACATATGAGCATAGTTATTTTGACTTGAATCGGCAAGATTGCTACTAAAGAGTAACCTTGAAAGAAATAGTCATCCCACCGTGCATTGATGCAGTCGGTCAGCGTTTAGGTTTTTTTTGTTCTTGGTTTTTGCACAAATTAGGCGTTTTTGTACATCCCAGCATTTAAACGAATTCCTTGGAAAAATGTGTGGTTTTTTTAAGTTATTTAACTGATAGATTTTTAAAGCATAAAAACTGAAATAATTTCCAACTAAATAAAGTCACAAACTGCCTGTTAAATATCCTGAAAGACCTGCATGCTTAAATACAATAATAAATTAGCAGCCACATCTTTTATAATTGTCTTCGTTCTCTTAGCTTTTTGTTGTAAATTGCTTAAAAGCGATACGTATAAGAAAGGTATTAAAAAAAAAACGACAAAATTGAACTTGCACCTAATTTTATTCATTTAAGTAAACTATACATTTCTATGTTATAAATCTGAAAATACAATATAAATTTTTATTACTTATAAATATGTAAAGTTATTTATTATATATTGAAAATATACTCGTATGTGAGTTCTTTATCTGCAATAAAAATTGCTGCTTTTTTAGGTAACAGATTATTGCATTGTTTTAAATGTCTTAACAAACTTCATTTTTTATTTTTCTTTTTCGTTCCGTAAGTCTGATCGTATTGCTGAACTACTCGTACTTAGTTCAATAAGGTGAGCTATGTATAGTTCAATAAAGCAAACGAACTAAAACTCAAAAGAGCTAATGCATTGCGCTGAACTAAATGGGTGTAAAGTAATCTTTAAAATCCAATTTTAGTATTACCTGTAAGTAACTTCCAATTAAGTAAATACATACATATGTATGTACTTATTAGGTATGTCAATCCCGGGATCCCGGCCTTTTTTAGTTCCCGAATATTCCGGTATAAGTCTATTTAAATCCCGGAATTGTAGAAAAGAATTTAATAGCAATTTATTTTTCAAATCTTTTTTTCATTCTTAAAAACTCCCCTTTCAAGTGCAAAACCAAGCCTTAAGAGAGTACGCAATCGACAAATAACGCAGCTTGTTAACTTCCTTAAGGCTTTGTTTTGTTCTTGCCATTACAAATTACCTGGAGAATATTCCACTCGAGTAGAAAATGAGACTCACTATGAAAGCGATGTTAATAGATGTAACAACGAGGTGCCTAAAGTGGGATTAAGCAGAAAGTCTCAAAGATAAATTGCATCAAGTTTTAACGAGCAGCTCGCAAATGTCCAATAATCGAATGCCATACAATTTATCAGAATGCTTGGTAAAAGAATTTTATAGTTTTTGTAATGAGGCGATAAATGTTATGTCCTATAGAGAGCATTTAACTTATTGTCGACAATCCAATCAACAAGTGTTGAGTATGTTTGTATGAAGTACTTAAAGTAAAGTTTATTTCCTTTTTTTCTTGAAAATGCCAATAAAAACAAACATGATTTACAACAAATCGTTCTTCTTTGTTATAATAATGTTATTTTGTGTACTTCTATAATACAATAATACAACGATTACAGACGTGTTACATTTTTTGGCAAATTAAAAGCTACGAATTAAAACCTCGTGCAATTCGGGATCCCGGAATGGTCCCGGAATGTCGTTTTCATGTCTCGAAATTCCCGTGATCAACAAAATGCCCAAAATTGGCATTCCTAGTAGTACTTATGTACGCGTGGTATAAAAAACATTTTATTTACTTGCTCATTTCTACTTTTCTTTGTATGTCCTCTTTCGGCAGAGATTTATGCACTTAACATATAAACGTATGTATGTATGTTCACATATTCATAAGTAACTACAGCTGACTTTACGTTTCACCTTCTGCTAAAACTTTTTTTGTTTTTTTTATTGTACAACACTTTGTGGAGTGATGCTTTGTGGACAGCTGCTCTAAATCAACGCAATTCGCATGAAATTGAAACTAAAGCACAAGAAATTTCTAACATATTTATTCATACATATCACACGTAGGTACATACATACATACATATGTACATTCAATGAATATTTCATGGATTCTAGTTCAGCCAGCGAATGAAAGCGAAAAGGCGACGTCTAATGAGAAACAATGAGTGAATGCTTGTGCGTGTGTTTTGGCGCAAAGGAACCAACAATAGCCTTAATTTGTGTTTAAGGTCAAGCGGTTTTCACAAATGTTTCAAGTTTTTGGTTGTGGCTTTTGGCTTTTTTTTTTTGTTTTTCAAATATGCACATATGTTTGTACGAGTATGTATATATGTTTGTACATATATTATGTAATTTTTGACGCTTCGTAATCAGTCCCAACCGATTAGGCGTAAATATTTTTAATTATTGGTGTTCGTTCATACATTATTTTTTAGAGAAAACAGTTTTACAACGGAAATCACCTTAACAATTTTAATTTTTCGCATGATTTGCCATACAATTTTCTATTCCTTCTATCCCCACGTCTTTAATATGTGTCGAATGTGAATGACAAAAAAAAAAAAAAAGGTTACGCTCACTATTTCTGTTCTGAAAGTCACATACAATTTCGCGCCAAACTACTTGACGTACTGTGTGTATCCTCTCTGCACGCAATGTGAAATGTCGGTACATTACAAATACTATAAGTATATATGTATGTATGTAAGTTTGCATATATAGCATACATATAAGCAAAAATCTTGAAAACTTGATTTGTGTAAAAAATTGAAGCATGTAAAGGTACACACGAAAGTCATACAATTCGGGTGTAGGAAAATGTTTATTTAATTTATGATAGTGTCAATTAGGGATGTCAATTTTGGGTATTTTGTTGATCCCGGGATTTTCGAGATTTGAGCACGGGATCCCGAATTTCAAGAAGTTTTGATTCGTAATTTTTAATTTGCCAAAAAATGTAACACGTCTGTAATCGTTGTATTATAGAATAATGCAAAATAACATTAATAGAACAAAGATGAACGGTTTGTTGTAAATCATGTATGTATGTATTTATTGGTATTTTCAAGAAAAAAAGGAAATAACGTAACATTTTAAATAATATATATTTTAAGTACAAATATACATACAAATTTGGTACAGAAGAAGCACTGCTACGCCTCAGCACTTCTTGATTGGATTGTCGACAATAAGTTTAATGCTCTCTATAGGACATAACATTTATCGCCTCATTACAAAAACTATAAAATTCTTTTACCAAGCATTCTGATAAATTGTATGCCTTTCGATTATTGGACAATTGCGAGCTGCTCATTAAAACTTGATGCAATTTATCTTTGAGACTTTCTGCCTTATCCACTTCAGGCACCTCGTCGTTCTATTAACATCGCTTTCATAGTGAGTCTCATTTTCTACTCGAGTGGAATATTCTCCAGGTAATTTTTAATGGCAAGAACAAAACAAAGCCTTAAGGAAGTTAACAAGCTGTGTTATTTGTCGATTGCGAGCTCTCTAAAGGCTTTGTTTTGCACTTGAAAGGGGAATTTTTAAGAATGAAAAAAAAATTTGAAAAATAAAGCGCTATTAAATTCTTTTCTACAATTCCGGGATTTGAATAAAGTTATACCGCGATATTCGCTAACTAAAAAAGGCCGGGATCCCGGAATCCCTGGATTAACATGCCTAGTGCCAATTTTTAGTACTATTATCCAAGCTATTATAAGGAAGAGACAACGCTCGACAGGTGCGTTAGTTTTTAATATTAAATTCGCAAGAAAATGTGTACTTCACAATTTGTTTTCAATAAAGCTCTTCTCTTATGTTTCTTGTAACTCATTTGGAGCAAGGATTCGATAGTGAACTGCGTCGCTTGAAGTATAAAGGCATAAATTCACAGAGCTTTATCTTTTGTATGAAAAAACCAGCACACCTACTACAAATGCATATAAGCTTTGTTCCTGGCAATTTTATCCAACATAAATATTATTATTATTTACCCTCTTACACTTCCCATACTCTTACTATTCACCGTTTTTATGAATTTATAAGCTGCTCTATAAAAGCCTAAACTTTACTTTAAAGATCATAATCCTCGCGCTGCTCAAAAATTTCTTTTGTTCTATTTAACATCATTCATATGTACATATGCCAACTAAGACCGACAATTCACAAACTACACAACTGGCGTAACTGAAATTTCCACATATTCGTTCATCCTCCCTTCGCTTTGACCTACATTTGTATAACCTTTGACAGACATACAAAATGTATGTACATATGTACTGGTACATTTGAAACGAAAACAATGCACCTTTCCCTAAACGCCCTCATACTCACCCTCACCCTCACCCTCAACCCTAATCGACGACCCTACTCCTTTGATAGGCCATATTTGTAGGTAAGTCGCTTTTCCAGCAAAGTTTCAATTGATTTCACACGAGCAGCAGACGCAACTCCAAAGTATGCTCACCTTTGCGCAATGTCTGCATTGAACATAACTGGATGGGAAATAGCGCAAAAACATAAACGGAGTCACTCATAAACATATGTAAGTCCACGCACACGCATACAGTGTAGTCGCTAAACGCGTAAAGTTTTATCCTCGAAGTGTGCGCTCTATTTATCGGCATTGCTGTGTTGCCATTTAAAAGTGCAGCTTTTTGGCTGAAAAAAAAAAAAACCTCAGTCATAGGCGCAATTCATCGAAAATACAGATGAAAAGTAAAACGCAACAAACCAGTTGAAAGGTGTTAGCAGCCAACCCACCTTGCTGCCACCACAGCGGAGTAACCATGACTTTGGCAGTGGACAGTTTAAATGTTTAAAGGAGTACAAATGTTTATGAAACCATTCGTCTGCGTTTCGAAATGAAACAGCCACTCAGGTTGTAAAATGTGTGGAAGTTATTGTAAATATGTATGTCGGCATAAAAAGTTCTCCGACATTGTGCTCTTCGAATGAGTACGCATATTCGAAATCGTCCTTTTTGCTGTGCATTTGCGCTGCGAGAGTTTGCTTATTTCGAACGAGCGGCGGAGAGCATTCGAAAGTGTACTCCGCTCAGAGTTATGCAGCCTCTTTTTGCAGTGTGGAAGATTTTTTAACATTCTTACGATATGCTTTTCTTTTGGAAGCTATGTTAATTAGTTTTATGGGCAACATTTTCGTTACTCGCATGAATTTTTATAGTCTCCTTTTTTACAATATAGTTATAGCCATAAAATACAGTAAATTTTCGAAATGTTATTATTTGCAGCTCTGCTTTTAGAAGAGAGCTGCTAATGTCGTTAAGTAGCAACATTTTGGTGGAAACAATCTTAATTACGTTCAAAGGATGTATTGAAACAAAGAATCGTGTATCAGCCGCCTATGTTGACTGACCAATGTTGATGTGAAGCCTGGATATACGCCAAGGAAATAATGGATGCATTCCAAAGAGACCCCTGTCTATGCCAACACATCCGCTTTCTCATTTCTTTCTTTATCCCTATAGATGAGAACACATCGAAGGATGTGGTTATTGACCGACCCAAAGAGTAAAGTTGCATTAACAAGAAGAATAACAAGAACATACCTTACATCCATCTTAGAACCCGCATTGTAGAGATTTATAGGCCCATTAATAGTGATTTTGTTCCTGCTACAATCTCTTCGGAATGGCAAGCGTTGAAGATTCTAAATCCCCCGCTCTCAACAGCCCGGCCCTCTCAGTCTTCCCACTATATAGGATAGGGAAGTAATTTGGAAACATTTTTTTTTTTGTGCAGTTTTTATTTTTATAGGAGTTGAGGCGTGAGTGAACACATTAATCTTCTTTAAATTAATTGGCTCACCAGAGCAGGCCACTGTGCATATTTTCACGAGTCATACCTAAAAATTTTGACAGCATAAAACACTATTCATTTCGCGTCGCAGCCAAGGCAAGTAAGTCTAAAATCATAGTAAAATATTTTTCTAATAACAGTTGCCCCTCGGCAGGCAATGGCAAACCCCCGAAGGTTTTTCTGCCATGAAAACGTTGCTAATATAATTGATCTGCCGTTCGAAGTCGCCATAAAACTGAAGGTCCCTCCATTTGTGACATAACATAAAATCTACCATATTGTACTCTGTCCGTTAAGCTTCCATCTACTAGAGTGGAGTGAGCGCAAATTGATATAATTTATCTTACAGCTGGTGGTCAGTGGCTGAAAAAATGTTGTCTGCACTTAGAACTGATGTCAACAAATGTGTACGTGTGATATTGTATTTCACTCTAACACATAAATATTACCGAATAGACAAACATATAGCTCTGCTGCTCACTCTCGTTCTTTTTACCCTTTTAAAAACGATCAGCACTGAAAATATTCGGTTACACCTACATCAAATGATTTAACGTTTTTTGTTTAATTTTCTAAACAAGTTTTTTTTTCTTCAATTAATTTTTATCGATAAACTGTAGCTAATAACAAAATCATGGTAAATAAATGGAAAATATTTTTCGTAAACTAGTTTTTACCCAGAACTACGCCATCCTGCAAAAAATATATCGCTAGCCGGACAAACTCCGGTTATTCGATCAGGACTTTTGCGCAGAGCTCCGTTCATACTTTGTATTGAATTAAGAAATCCTTTTTTCTTTATAATTTGCATTTAAAAAGCTTTTTTGTTTATTTAAAACTTATCTTTTATAAAAACACGACAATTTCAAAGTTTTTTCAACTATACACTTCAGAGTTTTCCGAATACTATGTGCCATTTGAAAAACTCCTATGAATTTATTGTGTGTTTCTTTCTCGCATATGCCAAATTAGCCTAAATGGTGATTATCTCTTTTGTACAACTATAAATGACAACAATTTTACCGGATATATGACGGTCTGTGAAGGAAAACACCAAAACTTTAATGTCTCATTCTCGCAAATATACAACCAGTGTAGCGCGTCGCGAGTGTCTCTTTTTGGCAAGCTCCATGGCAGCCATTTACCGGCAATCTGTCAGTCAGTGCTGATTTTATGAATGAGAGTGCATTGGTAATTCTGTCAGCATGTTCTTGTAGGGCATTTACCCACTTGATTTACTCAATGGCTCTGGGAGAGCAATATTCATCGAAAGGAAATTAGGGGAACATGGGACCATATTTATCACTCCCTTTCTATCCTAGCCTCTAATATTAACTTTGCGCTCTTGCACATACTTTAATATTATAAAATATGTTGAATGTTCAGCTAAATTTTGTTGTATGGAAATGCTTCCACCACGCAGTAAACATTCAAGCTTTATACTACATAGCGAGCAAATTTAGTGACAAATCCATTTATAAATACTTGCCCTTGATATCAAAGCTTGATTTGGGCTAGATATGGGTTTGATATCAAAGCGGTTCTCAAATAAATTGCCACCAAAAAATCAATTTGAAGTGTACCTTTTTTGCTTTCTGTTCTCAAAACATTTTCAAGTCTTGCTATTAATTTTATACGGAGCTCAAAAAGAAAATTTTAAAACGAATCACTAGCTTTGCTTGTTTATTAATTACTTAACTAAATATTATTATTTACCTTCGCGCATTCAGGATTGAGCAGTGTTTTAAATCCCCAGTAAACAATAGGAAAAATTTAACTATATCAATTACCGATGTGCTATTTCGTTTACTATAAATGTTGATTTTATATTAAAATAATATTAACTTGAAGCGCCTGCTATTAACAAAAATTATCATGGGCTTGATTTGATCACTGGGTATGATAGAAGATTTGAAAAGAGATATTTTAAATATATTTTCGTTACTCTGACTGTGCTTCCTAATCACATGAGTCATTCTGTGGCGAAACCATTGACGTAGGGAGTGACACTCAAAGTGACATACACTTTGCCTGACACTGTATTAGCATTTTAAAAATGTCAGCGGTTTGGTTGAAATTCGCTGTATTCGCTTAAACTTTGTACGCGTTTTCACGAGTTAATTCATCGCTTATTTATCAAACAATTTAATAAAATGTTGTTCATAAGACTGTGTTCTATTGAAAAGTTATTAACAATATTTTTTTAATAAATTATACAGGCAATTTGCTTGTAACCAATAAATTGTGCATCGCAAAGCAACACATCGTTGCTCGACGATCGTCGATCGTCAACGGTCGATCATTGAATATTTCCAGCGCCCGCACAGTCGCAGCTGCTGCGGCGCACAATTACAATCGGCACAATGGATTTGGATTATGTGAATTTGAAACGGCTTCCGGACGCGGAAATTGCTGTGCATATGCGTAAATTAAATTATGAGAAATTTAAGTCACTGGCACGTATGCATCTGTCGTTCGAGCTCGATTTAAATACCGATGAGTAAGTAAATTAGCATTTTGGTTTAATTAATGTATATTATAAAACACGTATGTATATTCATGCCAAATAGATTTGATTTACCTTGTCATGAGATAGTTTATGAGGACAAAGGCAAGCTGAAGAAATGGAATCGGTTGTCAAAAAAGCAGAAGCATGTCACGACGGGCTGCGCAAGCAATGGAACGAAGGGTTCGATTAGTGCGGATAATAGTCCCGTCGAAGCGTTGAATCAACAAATCAATGCAGGTTTCTTGTTGCACCTAGATGAGCTGAAGGCATTCTTAATGCTTGAGAGAAGTAAGTACTTTATAATATTAAATATTCAAAATACATTGTTAAAAGTAAATGTTACTTAGATTTGACTCAAGAAGGCATTTTTCGTAAAACTGGCTCAGCTTCAAGACAAAACGAGCTGCGCCAACAAATTCAAAATGACAAACCTCTCAATTTGGAAGGAGGTGGCTATTCGGCGCATGATTGTGCAACTGTGTTCAAAGGGTATCTCGCCGATTTACCAGAACCTCTCCTCACCGACGCTCACTACCCAGCACATCAGCAGATAGCTCCGCTTTGCCTTGGTTCCGGCTCGAACAGCAGCAGCAGTACAAGCACTCTTACACGTCCTCTAAATCCGGAACGTATCAAACGGGAGCAACACTTGCTTAGCTCCGTGCAGCTACTTATGTTGCTGCTGCCTGATGAAAATCGCCAATTGCTACGGCACATCATTGAAATTTTAAATGCCGTTGCAGCACACCAAATTCAAAATAAAATGACACCAGAAAATTTAGCAACCATTTTTGCGCCTCATCTCATTTGCCCACGCAATCTACCACCAGAAGTGCTGCACTATATATCCAAAACGATGTCTAGCATTATCGCATACATGGTATGCAAAGGACAAGAGATTTTTGAAATGCCTGCAAAACTATCGACAGACATACGGGCATATTTAATGGAGCGCAAGCGTAAGAAAACCATGTCGCCGGAACAAACACTTGACGAGTCCATATCGGATATGTCGACGGTGAACACGGTTTATACTTTCGTAGACCGCGAAAAAACGGCAGCGGCACACACTGCCAACAATACAGATACGGAGTTGGCCCAACTGTATGCGCACATACAAAGTTTGCCAGAGTCGAGCAAGAAGCGCCGCCTGATCAAGCAATTCAATAAACAGAATGGGCAGGGTAAGTTTCACATTAAGTGCTTAGCGTTAAGCATTCCCTTTTAATTTGTATCCCCTTTGGGGCAGGTACACCGCTCCAATTGGTTATTATGAATCGATTGAAGGGCACAGATGCGTCGCGCAGCGCCAAATCTATAGGCGACTCTATCAAGAAACACATTTTCCATAAAGGCATCATGTCCAGAACACCAAAACGTGCAGCTGTCACCACAGAAACACCAACAGCTGGCGTTGAAGTGAGTATTATTTATGATTTGTATGCTTTTGTTTGTTTTAATCGCATGTGATTGTGATATGTGTTTTCTTTTATTTTTATGTACGCATTTCTACCCTATACCACGCACTATTTATTGCTTGCCTTATATGCAAAAATAAATTAAGACTCCCAACTTTTCCAATACACACAAGCATCCAAAGTTGCGTATACTATTCCGCAGTCCCGCAACTTCTCAAGTCAGCGGCAGCTACTCGGCTGCCACTACCCCAATCCGATCATCAGCGACATCTTCACAATTTTTGCACGCCACTAACCGCACGCTCACTAACACACCTTCATCTTCCTGCACATCATCCACTACGTCATTTACGGCCACACCGTACTCGATGAAATCGCTAAATCAACATCCATTACATAAGTCCATCTCATCGAATTCGTTACTTTCGCACTTGTCCGTAACGCAGCAGCGCAAGTTGTCGCTTCATCACCACATCAACGACGTAGTCTCTGAATCTTGTTCCCTCTCGTCAAACAGCAGCGATGGTTTGCCACGGGCACCAGCGCCCAAGTACGACTGCTCCGTTTCCGCGCCCGTCAGTCGTCAGAATTCGGACGAACCTAAAGCGGCACGCTGGGACGCCGACTGCTGTACGCCACTAAAGCTTATTTCTGATGTGGCCAAACATCTGGCGGCACATGCCGACGGCGTCACCGGCGACGCTCGCAAGACGGTTGCTTGGGACGATGCACATCTGTTAGATATTGAGGAGATATCCAACCCCTGCACACCCATACAGCAAACTCCTGCAGAGTACAAGTCGCGCTTTAAGTCTGAACCAAATTTAAATTGCGCCGGCGTAAACGAAGCGTTGAGAGCTGGCGCACAGGAGAGCGCTTTAAAGTATGCTAGCGGCAGTCGTTCGCTAACGCGTAAATTGATGAAAGGTGTGAGCATGAGCAACTTAAAGTTCGCTTTTGCCACACCCGAGTCGACGAAACGACTGGTGCGTAATGTCTCCTCTTCGTTACGCAGGCGATCCGCTGGAGACGATGAGTTGCCAAAAGGCGACGCAAAGGGAAACGTGGTGCAGCAATCGCTTTCAATAGCGCCGCAAGTAACAACCGTTGAGACAGATAGTCTCGAGGATTTAGATGATGATACCTTTGAAGATAAATCCGACGACCATTTGGATAGCGATAGCGACTTAGAAGTGGTGGAGGAAGCACATTACCGTCGCGAACATGTGGATAGGCGCAGCAGCAATAGCAACTCGAGTGACAATATTGCCACACGTTACCATCAGCAGCTGTTGCTGTTGCAAAGTGGCGTTTATAGGAATATGGAATTGATAACTAGCACTCCATCGCTGCTGCTAGGACGGCGCTCAATGTCGCCTATTACCAAATCCACACAACGCATGCCAAAGGCCATGCAGGTAAGAGAAGGGTGGCGATCATATAAAAGTGGACGCTCGAACAACGTTTAGTATAACAACAACCTTGTATTTCTTTGTACTTTTAGGAATCGATAATGACTCCTCGCTCACGCAAACCTGTAATGGTTCTCACCACCACAACACATAGCTGCAGTGATCAAAATCAAACAATTTGTCAAACAGACTTATCCACATTCCGTGAACAAGACGAAGACGTGAGTAGAAATAGCCACAACAGCGCCGATTTTACGCAAGAGGAAGTGAGCGAAATCGGCATAGCACCACATTTGCAATACGAAGACGCAACTTCATTGGACAGCTATGCCGAATTGATGCGTGGGCACCAGCCAGTTTTAGCGGCGCTCGATCACAATGCGGGCAATGTGGAGAAAGTTGATGCACTGAGTAGCAATTTTAAGTGAGTAAAAATGCACTGCCGATTTTCCTTACTTATTAACAGCATTTACTTGTTTTTTTTGGTGTCATTATCAGAGAATATTTACGTAGTCGTAGCGTTCTCACTGCCAGTCCAGTTGATTCTTCGTTCTCTAGTCAGCCCGATGATTTCGGTTCACCAAAAAATATCGAAGATTTGAATGATTCACAGATGAGTCCAAGCTTATTGTACTGTCTCGATGGACATGAGCCTGATGAAAATGCAATAGTTGACGAAGAATCAAATAATTTCAAAACCATGGAGCATATGCAACAAACAACGACAACAACAAATAGCGCGGCGGAAACAAATTGTGCAGCGAGTGACAACAAATGTTGCACACCACATAATTCATATTATCGCAATCGGCTGTATGCCATGAACAATGCACGCAAACGTGCTGCTAACAGTGATTTCGAAAAGATCACACAAAGTTCACAAACGGCGGCTGCAGCCTCAAACAGCTATACGACAATGATCGAAGGTCTTAATAGTCAATCAACGGCAAATAAAGAAAATATCGAAGATGTTGAAAGCTATTTGCGCTCAAGAAAACTGCTCATTAGCGAGTATCCCGGCGAAACATCGTTTTAAGTTAGTTGCCATAATTATCTTTAATTTGCTATTGTACTTTATTTTAAATATATAGATATATGTATATTAATCACTGTATTCTATACTTCACACTTGCTATATAGCTATGTATATATGAACGTTCATATATAAAATATAAAAACCCTGTGTGAATACTAACCATTACTGTTTAAAGGACTACACATTTTGTATGCTTTGCAAATCAAAACTCGAAATTCAAAATGCTTCCCCTTCCCATTTTTACAGAAAAAAAAATATAATTTTAGTATAGTTATAGTGTCTAATTACGTAAGTGTCAATGGAAGAAGAACATTTTTTGGCTAGAGAGCATTCGCTATCGCAACTTTATTTGCATATTACATGCATTTAAAAAAAAAAAAATTTGTGTCGTAAGGGCCTAAACTAGCATAGTTACGTACATACATAAATTTATAAATTTTATTTAATGAAGTTTAGTTCTACAAGCAATTAATCTATTAATAATAATACCTACAATTATTTTGCATATACTCCTTTGAAGCGTTCTGAGAAATGTAAAATTTATATTCAATAAAATGTTTTAGTTTTCAAAGAGAAATTAGTAAACTGCTGGTTGGCTTGTGACATTTTTTTCTCGCGAACTTCTTTGATTTATTTGAAATATTTTTGAGCTTTAAGGCCGATTGGTTTGTTGGAAAATTATTAGGAAAAAAACAACAATACTCAAAGCGGTAGATGTTAGAGGGTGCACTTTTGTATATTAGCGTAGCGCAGTGAATCAAATCGGACCGAAGTTGTGGGCGACAGTTCTTACTACAACCTCTAGTAGAGGGAATCAAGTGAGCGGTGGCTAGGAGGCTGGGCACAATACAAAGGCCCTGCGCAGCACTTGCCTTACTCTTTTTAAATTGAATGCTAAGTTTGAGACACTCGCATTACGTTGCCCATTATACTCTGTAATTGGGGCTTACTTCGAATTACTGCACTATTCCTATTCGATTGCTCCCCATAATCGGCAGCGAATATTCACTAGTTGCCCATTGCCGTGGGCGCTTAGCACTAACATTACTTGCAAAATTAACACTTGAAACACTTGGCCCGGTTTATTTCTTAACATAATTTCGAAATATTAGTGTGAACAAATTTTTTTATTAATATAAAATTGATTTGATCCGATATTTTTCACATTTTAAACATACGCTGCGAAAATTTGTGCGTAACTTTTCAATTTCTGGCGGAAACTGAGCGTCGTTTTGAACTTTTTCTCTGCATCGCTTTTCCTTTTATGCCATTCAGCGTCACCTATTGGCCATGTCTAAAGATATTAAGGCGACATCTGTATGTAAAGTTCTTGTAATAACAATGACCGTAAATACGTTCTTTACTGTTAAGAAACAAATTGAAAAATTTCCAAAGCTATTTTTTCAGAAAAAAAGCTAAAAAATGTTTTTTCTTTATATTCTAAAGTTTTACTTATAAGAGGTCAGCAGCTTTTAGGCGTCGATAAGAAACTTTGACCTCAGAGAAATTTCTTTTAGATATTTGTTGATACCTTTTTTTTAATAAAATATGTAGATACATTTTATTTTTTTCGTTTTTTTATCGAATTTATTGTACTATTATCTTTTAACAAGCTTTACAACATACAAGTTCGGTTTTTACAAAATAATTAAACTAAAGCTGAAATTCATTATCGTGTGTAAGTATATGTATACAAATAAAATTATCGTGGTTTAGATTAAATAATAATTGGTCCCATTTTACTAGTTAAAAGACAACCCAGGACTAATAAAAAAGTTTTAAATTTCGATAGCAATGTTTTAAATTTTAATTTTTTACGAATTTTTAAACTTATTGACTTAATTAACTGGTTCAAGCTCGTTTAAATAAGTAGTTTAGCTCGTCGATTGTTGTATTCAAGACAAGTTTTTTAAGCGGTTCATATTATGTTTTTTAATCAATTGCACAGAACTGTGCCTAAAAGTTATCGGTGTTTTTTAAATGTATTTCATCTCTTATGTTTTTACTTGCAGTATACAAAATTTTACAATTTCGTTATGCAACGTAGTTAATAAAAAAAATAAAATATATTATAATGCAAATAAAAGTTGAACAAATTTAAATATATATTTTTTTTTATTTGTATATAATTTTACAGCCTCACGAATAGTGTTGCAGTTTTGCATACATACTGACATCAGTATAAGTTTTATAAAGTTCACGGCGAAAGCGTTTGCTTAATAAGTTCTTTTCATTATTTTTTATGCACGATGATCTTAATAATTTGGTGTATTTGTATTTGTTAATTATTGGTGTTACAATTCAGGGGCAGCCGAATTTCGTGCCTATCAAAATTCACACAAAGTATGCGTTAAACTCATTTAGGAGAAACGAGGAGTTTTGCTAACAGTTTGTGGCAGCTGCAGTTTCTTTAATGAAAGATCTATTACTTTTGATTAGAATTTTTTTCATTTTTTACCACACTAGTAAATGAATCAAAAATAAGTTTAGTGAAATATTAAAAAAAAAAAATTTTAATCAAAGGCGTTTAGTTTGCAGCTATTAATTTTTTACTATCTTCTCAAGTAGCTTCCACCAACTTGTGCTCTCCTCAAATCACATTTACTTTGGTTTACTGCACACTGCAATATTTAATGTAGCAATTCCTTGCCCCTGAGGTAAAACACCAATACGACAAATTATTAAATTTTTTGTGAATATTTTTACAACTAACTTTATATGTTTAAATTCTTCCATAAATAGTCAGCTATTTCTACCTGCCATCATGATCACAATTTACATTCTTACAACCACGCACACACACACACACACACATACCGCTTGCACTCTCCACCAAAAAAAAAAAGAAAGAAAAACAAGACAAACCGCACTAATGTGTTGCTAATTTGGATTCGCCGCCTATAGTATCACATTTTATTTGCACGTGCGGTCTTTATTTGTGGATTTTTTTTGGGGCTTATCATCATCATCATCTTCATTCTCGCCTCATATCATTTTATCTTTTGGTTTCACCTGGGTCGCTGTTGTTGGTGGTGGTGGTGCGGGTAGTGGCTGTTGTGGTATTTGCGCTGATATATCGTTTTTTGGGAGTATCTTCTCTTTTTGTTTTTCCGCCGCTTCCAAGAATGGATTCTGCTCGTTGTTAACCTGGAAGTGTATATATAAAGACAATATGAGTGTGAAGTTTGTATGCATACAAAAAAAATAAAAAATAAAAAAACGAAAATATAAAATCCGGTTTTAGTAACTTGCTTAAAATAACGTTCACAAAGTGTTTTGTGGTGTATTGTGCGCTCCATAACCACTTCAAAGGTTTCTTATTTCGTATTTTCATCTCTTACCTCTGCTTTCAAAATGTTCTTCTGGCTATCTAAACTTAAGTCCTTGGCGTTATCCTTTAGCTCTGTCGCAATATCTTTGAGTTCATCTGATGCAGTTAGTGTTTCCACTTGTTTCTGTTGGTCTTTGATTTGTTTCTCTGCCAATTTGATGCTCTTCGCAATGGCTTTCTCCAAACGTTCTTCCGCTTCGATTATATTCTCCTTGTCGAGTAGCGTGACCAATTCTTCGATTTGTTTGTCCGATAAGTTAACATTTTCGCGACTGATAGCTTCCACGACCTGTGAAAAAATAAAAATAAAATTTTAAATATTTTTGGTACAGTGAAAATGCAGTGTACCCACATTAAGGACTTCATCGATAGTGATTACACCATCCTTGTCAGCATCGATTTTGCTCAGCACTTTTTCGATTTGCTTCAAACGTGTTTCATCGGATGTCTTTTGCAGCTGTATATGATAATATTAAATCGAAAAAAAAAAACAAAAAATGCATTAGTTTCACTTGTTGCCAAAGGCGTTCATTCACCCACCTTCTTGATTGTGCTCATCAGCTCGTCGACACGCACAATATCCTCTTCCTGTACGAGCTCTTGCGTTGGCACCAACTCGTCCGCCGCCAACCCTTGTTTAACTGCCTCAGTGGTTGGCTTCGCTTTCTTTTGTTGGCTTTCGCGTTTCTTCTCCAAATCCACCAGCACCTTGTCCAAGTGTCCAATCATGCTATTTACCTTCTTGAAGAGCAATTTCGCTGCGCGACTCTCATGCAATGGCTCCTTCACAACATCGCGCACCTCACGCAGTTCCTCAACATCCTCTTTGTAGTCCTCGAGCTCCTCTTTGAGATCTTTTAGTGTTTCTTTCTCGACCATCATTTTCCTATCTGTGGAGAGCGATTTCAGAGCGTCGGACAGCAATTCCACGTCCTTCGACGAAAGGTTATTACTGGCTTCGGCCTGTTTTCGTTCTTCGTTAGAAACCACACCAGCGCGCTCGAATGGTGCCTTGAGCAGCAATTCTTCGGTTTCTTTCGCTTTCTCCTCTTCCAACTTGGCTTTTTCTGCTTCGCGTTCTTCCTCGCGTTCCTCATTGATCTTGCGCTCTTCTTCTTTAAGCACTTCAATCTTCGTCTTGTTATCGATTTTGCCTTCGCTCTCACCAATCTTTTCCTTGGTCTTTGTGGCAACTGCTTCAGGCAGAACGCGCATAGTTTCCACAAGTTTGCGCGTTGTCGCAGTTTCGTCGTCGATGAGTAGCGCACGCGACAATAACAACAGGGTCGGTGGCACCTTTTCGTTCAACGACAAGTCAATCCATTCCTGCAGCTGTGAACGTAGTTTGTCCGATGTCAATCCGTAGGCACGCATACCACGCGACTTACACGCTTGCTGCAACTCGAAGAGATCCAGCGCATCGACACCCTCTCGCGCGATCACACGATCGTCAGTGGCGAGCGAACGCAATTTGAGGCGTAACTGGAAACGGAGCAAGTTGGTAGTGCCCATGGTGTTTAGCTCCAGCACACGACACAGCGCAGCCAATTGCTCACGTGACAACGAGTCTAAAGTGATTTCGTCTTCGAAACGTTTAGCAAACTTAATAATCTCCTCCGCTGACACATGCTCTTTAGGATCCCTTATCTTTTCGATGAATTCAGCGAACTGCTTGGCTTCCTCGCTCTTGTGATCCTTCGTGTGCTGCACGGCCATTTCGTCGAGCGTTTTTTGCAAGAATTTCGCCATTTCGAGACGTACTTGCAGTGACTGCTTCAATTTGTCCTCGCGATCCTTCGACGTTTGGAACGTAGATGGCAGCATACCCGGGAAGAAACGGATGAAGAACGGCAATAGCAGCTCCATAAATGGCACGATTATGAATACCGAAAAAGGTATGAGTCGAAAAAGATCGGAGGTAGTGCGCAAAAGTAGTTTATTTTCACGACGCGTCAGCGTCTTGCCATTAAGTACACGCCACAGCAGCTTTCGCGAAATATTTATGTCGATGACGAGCAGCCGGAATCCATGATAGTAATGCACCACTTCCTCCCAAATGCGGGTGCCTAGCGACTTCTGCGCAACGACGGCCTTCTGTGGCTCTGCGGTAACTGCCTTGCCAGTCTCCGCCGGCACACGCACCGGGTTGTTTGCGGTGGCTGGTGCGCTCGCTTCTTTTATTATCTCCTCGACTTTCTCTTTTTGTTTCTCTTTCATCGTTTTGACCGTCACCTCTACCTTGGAAGAGGCATTTTCGCCAAGGTATCGTGTTAAATGAAATTTTCGTGTTGCATTAAATTTGCCGATGCTACGATTGTGGTAGTGGGATTCACTAATATTATTCCAACGGGAAAGCACCATTGACTGCATTCCAAACTGTGTGCCGCCGCAGCTAGCATTCGTCCAAAGACTCGAATTGAATGAGCCGCCGATGTGTCGTCGCAAGGCGTAGCGGGACAGGTATTGTGGCGTGGAGTCTGTAAGGAAGAATAATGAATTTTAAAAAAATATGTAAAAAGAAAATGTTCAGTAGCAACGACGTACGCACCAAGGTTTGATCAATGATATTACATAGAATGAGAGAGTTGTTAGATGATTTGGCTTAAGATGGTAAGTGAATAATGGAGTGGAAGCAGTACGAGTTAATGCAGCAAAACAATGTATTCAGAGCGGATTAAAGGTGGCGATAATTTAAAGCCCAAATTGTCACCAAGGATCCTTGGGTCCAAGGCCGGCGGAACACTTTCAGCCCGAGTGGGTAGTGAGAAAAAGGAGTCTTTGCTTTTCTCCAATCTGAAGTTTTTTTGGTGGGTTGTACCACCTATACTACCAAAGGCTTCTGCCGGCCCTGCTTGGGTCAACAACCGTTTGAAAATGTCGTGACCTTCTTCATCAATAATAAAGTCGCTGTGGACTTGCAGAGTTTCGAAAACAGGTCGATATTGCATATAAGACGATGAAACCCCTCTCTAACAGAGGAGGGAGTTTTGAGTTGTAGAAAATAAACAGTAAATCGGAAAAAGAGATCATACTATATAATTAACTCTTTAACTCTTCTTACGTTGAAGTGATTGTTGATGTAGAAGAGTAGCAACACGTCAAGGGTCTTTAGCACTGGTGAAAGCAGGGAGATTGGCGACAATAACGCTAATGAAAAACAAATAAGAAAAGCTAAATTACGGGCGAAGCCGATTTTTATATACCCTCGCGATGTAATTTTGCATGGGCGGTGCCCATAATTTCAAACCGCTGCTAGTATTAAACTTTACTCAATATCTTCCACTAAATACTGAAAAACGAAGTTTTTTGCATTTTTTAAAATTCCCGCTATATGGAAGTTGGGCGTGGCTATGGTCCGATTTTAGAAATTATTGACGGTGATGCTAGTGAAATCACGGACAATATGTTTACCAAATTTTGTGACGATACCTTACATCGTTATGGAGATACCTACAGACGCCCAGTTTTCAAAATTTCATAAAAATCAAGTTTCTTAATTAACTATCTCTCTAAATATCAAACTTTAATTAATATGTTTCAATAGATAAAGAAAAAACGAAATTTATGCATTTTTTCAAAATTTCCGTTATATGGGAGGTGGGCGAGGTTATGGTCCGATTTCAAACATTTTTAAAGTGGCAACGCCCATTTTTCTAATTTTCATAAATACCTAATTTCTTAGTTCACAATCGCTTCAAATAACGAATTTCACTAAATTTGTTTAATAGATACCGAAAAAATTAAGTTTTTCCCTTTTTTAAAAAATTCCGTTATATGGGAGGTGGGCGTGGTTATGATCCGATTTCAGAAATTTTCTACGATAACAATAGCGATATCAAGGAAAATACATATGTACATTCATATGTCCACCAAATTTTGTGACGATACCTAACATTGTTATTGAGATACGGAAATACCTAATTTCTTATTTAAAAATCACTCCAAATATCAAATTTCACTGATGCTGTAATAGATACCGAAAAAACGGAGTTTTTGCATTTTTCAAAAATTTCTCATATATGGGAGGTGGGCGTGGTTATTGACCGATCTTGAACATTTCCAATACCAACCTACCCTGTCCAAAGAGCAATCTATGTACCCAATTTCATTGTAATATCTCAATTTTTACTCAAGCTATTGTAACCACGGACAGACGGACGGACAGACAGATAGTCAGTGCTAAATCGATTTCTCTTTTCATTCTGATAATTTTAGTATATACATATATGTATGTCTATATCTATCTCGATTATTTTTTTGCTGTTACAAACAACCGTTATGCGAACAAAGTTATAATACCCTTGTGTACAAGTACGCTCAGGTATAAAAAAAAACGATAAAGTAACGATAACATTGATTTTAATCATAACTAAAAATCTAACAAACACATCAAAGCTTCTTTCATATTTCGATTGTCTAGAATTTGGAAAAGGTATTAAACTAAATTAACAGCTGATTACAGTTCGAAATCGCATAGAACTAATGTTTTTTTCGCTTAGTTAACAATTTATCCGCACCTACGACGTTTATTCTAATTCATATGTATGCTCATAGAATTATCGGTAATTAACGCCTATTGCTTGCATTTTGTTCTTGTTTTTGTTTTGTTAAGATAACGTTAAATAGACACGAGCCAAAAATATATAAATATTACTTAGTATATTAAAAGTAATGCAGCATTCAGATGAAGCGATTTTGTAAGCGATTAAACATCGCCTGAAAAGTTACCTAATAAGTCGATCAGTACCCTTTGGCATCCTATATCTCCCAGAAGATATTTTTTTATATAAATACTCGTACATAACATTTAACCCATAGCAAGTTTAGCTGAGCGCAATATGCTGAATAAGTATATAAATATTTCAACCGCTCGTGTGCTCAAAATTTAAGAGAAAAAAAAAAAAGAACCAGTTTTAGAAAAGCTGCTCCAAAAGGACTATGTACAGCGAAAGCAGAAGGCCTCCAGCTTGTGCCACTCCATACAAAAATAAATAAATGCAATAATGATAGATATGATGCATCGTTCAGATGATGGCCTTTGAGGGCAAAATCTACACTTATACCCGAATTCTGTAACTCAGTCTCATCTCAAGTCTCAAAATGAACTAGAGATTATTGCCATTCCTCGCTTTCACGTTTTTTTCTTTTGCTTTTATTTCAATTTGCTCATCTCCAAGTCACTATTTAGAGACTTTATTTTAAGGACAAGAGGCTTTATTTTGAAACTAACGAATGCCAACAGGTCTAAAAATTGTGACTTTTGTCTCTATTAGAGACTGAGACTGCTTACTGAATTCGGGTATTAAAATGTACTGTACAGACGAAAGTGATAATTCAAATTTTAGGCCCATAAAAGACTTATTCATATCACAAATGTATGTATGTATATGCACAAATGTAGGTACATACATATGTTTGTAATTGTTTATAAATTAAATATTTGAATGGCTTAACAATTGATTGCAGGTAGAGCTCGAACGAATAAACAATTCAAATTGAATTGAATAATCGCATGCATTTACAACCGAGTAGATACTTGGTACTATGTCTGTATGTACATACATATGTAAGTATGAAGCAGATATTTAATGGTTGATTGCATTACACAAATGCAAGTAATATCGAAATACAACGCAATATACATACATATACACTGAGGAGTATAATAAAAATGCGGTTAAACAAGCTTTTATAAAACATTTCGTCGCACGCTTGGGTCCACATACATATGTATATACAAACATATGTATGTATGTATGCACATGCATGTCTCTACAACATTTCGTCGAAGTTCAGGGGGTCGGTCTACTATGTATAGCGGTTCGAAGAACAAACCCTTCGAACTCCAATACTTTGATTTTTTTTTTTTATTAATTATAAATTTTTTTCAGCTTAAAATTACAGCCCTGAATTCCAAGTATTTTAGGAGATATTAGGTAAGTTCGGGTACGGATATTTATTAAAAGTTTTGAAAACTATCAGCTTATAGCGTTCGCGTACGCGTACGCCAAAAACTAACAAAGTTGGGGAAATTGAGAGAGCAAAGTGACATTTTAATTTGAGGGGAAGCTGTTGGTTTCTGCTGGAAAAATTTTAGCCAGCAGAAATTTGCCAACAGCAAAACAGCTGATCAAAAACAGATGATTGCAATTAGCATAATTACGAAATTATTGTTTAAGAATTTTAAAGGTGGAAATTATAAAATATGAGTGTTAAACATGATAGTTGCAAGTAAATGTTAGTTTGGTTAAGTTTCATTAGTAGAATGTTTCAAGAAAACACTAATGCAATGTTTTCCATTTTGCATATTTGGATGCGGACAAGAATTCAATCAGCTGTTCGTTTCTGCAAATTTTGCGTTCGCGTACTGTTTTGGATATTTTTATTTTGTGAGAGAAGAGGAGACAATTCCACTGAATTTTGCTGTTGGATATTTTCTGTTGGAGATTGTAAACGAACGTACCTATTGCCACGTGTCGAACTTCGGTGTATGTACAATGTAACAAAACTTTACAACGGTTTTTTCTCAAAATCACATTTTTGCAACATGTGTACACACGATTTGACCTATCGATCTGAATCAACTTGCATTTTGTAAAATATTATAAACTGTTCTATATGAACCACAGATTCATGCCACTTTGATTGTATAAATAAATATACAAAAATGTTGATTTTCGGATTCAAAACGAGAAAAAAAATTATTTGAGTCTTCTACAGGTTTATTTGGGTTTATATAGAGTAAAAATGTATAACAATTAACGACATACAAAGGATTTCTGTTTCAGTTGAGAATTACGGACGGAATTATTGGAGACGCACTTTTGATTACTTCGCCATTTTTTGACTTTTTCAAGTTTTTTTTTTTAAATTTAGCTTAAAAGTTGTCTCAAATATATCTTTCGAATAAACAATTTATATAACATGTCCATGTCATCAAAAAATAAAATCCCGAAAAATCACCTTTTTTTTAGCATCACATGAGGAGACCCCTTTAAAGAAAACTCTCAAAAATGTATAGCGAATAGGGTTGATTGAGTTGCGTGCTATGTTATTATTTTCTTTATTTTATCTTGAAAATTTGTCTATACTACCCAGATATCCGAGCAACGCATTTATAATACCGCAGCAAAACATTGACCTTCAACGTTGCTTTGGGTCAGCAATTTTTTCACTAATCGGTAAAATTGTATTGGTTATGCTTGTAAATTTCATTATCAGTAAAAATCTATTAAAATTATGTTCATACATATGTAAATACAGCCAATGTAATAGTAAAAGAATACATTGCGAAAATGACATCAGTCGGTGAGCGTCAAAAGTGAAATTGAAGTGAAAGGAAAATAAAATAGAAATTAAGAGTGGGCCAAATTTAGCATTTGTAAACGAAAGCAATTACAAAAATTTAATATTATGTGCGAAATAGTGTGTGTGTGTGTATTTTATGTAAGAATGCACATTTACCTACAAACAAAGCATTAATCACACTTCGTTAAAGAATTAAAATAGTTTACGTAATTCGGAATGCCACATACATACATACATACATACATACATATGTACATATGTACATACATATGTATGTATGTACATACATATGTAGCTGATATTGCGGGTGTAGTTAAGTATACTCAATATAGCAAATACAGCTTTTTAATCTGGAGGACTTTAAAATTTTTGAATCGGTCCTTATCTACTGTTAATTAGTTTTTAAAAAAAAATAAACAATTTTATCACCAAAAAAAATTTTTTTTTCAAACATCTCATTTAAATTTATTTGTCATATTACTTTGTTGTACATATGTTTCCGTAGAATGAAATTTCTTTTTTTTTTAATTTTTTTTCTTTTAAAAAAAATTTTATTTTTTCTTCAAAAAAATTTTATCGCAGAAATTATTCTTTAAAATTTAAACTATACATATATTGTAATAACTTTAAATGCAAAATTTAAAATATTTCGTAAGCTATCTATGTAAAGGGTGTTTTTTTACAGGTTTGTTTTTCGAATAGAGATAAAACTGGCATTTTGTGGTCAAATCTGGCAACTCTAATGTCATTTATGTTCAGTTTGGTTTGCCATTTCATCATGAACAGGTTGACAAAAGAACAACGCTTGCAAATCGTGCAAATTTATTTCGAAAATAATGGTTCAGTTCGCGAAGTTTACCGTGAGCTCCGTCCATTTTATGGTCGACATAATCGTCCATCAGAGCAATTAATTCGGTTAACCATGGATCGTTTTCGCACTACGTTTACTCTATGTGATAATACGCATCCGCAGAGACGTCGAACAGTGCGCACCGAAGAAACAATTGCCGCTGTAGAGCAAAGTGTTGAAGAGGACCCGAATGAATCGATTCGCCACCGTGCACAGCAATTGGAGCTTTGTCCATCAACTTTGTGGAAGATTTTGCGCAAAGATCTTGGCTGCGACCTTACAAGATCCAGCTTGTGCAAGAATTAAAGCCGCGAGACCATGCAATGCGTCGTGATTTTGGTGTATGGGCCGAAAATGAGATTGATCTCGATGCTGATTTTCATCGCAAAATTTTGTTCAGTGATGAGGCTCATTTTTGGTTGAATGGCTACGTCAACAAGCAAAATTGCCGCATTTGGAGTGAAGAGAATCCACATGAGACCCTTGAAACGCCATTACATCCACAAAAACTGACTGTTTGGTGTGCTCTATGGGCTGGTGGAGTCATTGGGCCATACTTCTTCCGCAATAATGCTGGAGAGGCAGTTACCGTTAATGGAGACCGGTATAGAGCCATGATAACCGACTATTTTGTTCCCGAATTGGATGGCATGAATGTGGATGAGTTGTGGTTCCAACAAGACGACGCTACATGCCACACAGCGCACGTCACAATCGATTTATTGAAGGAAACATTCGCTGAGCGCATAATTTCGCGGAATGGACCTGTCAATTGGCCACCAAGATCGTGTGATTTGACATCATTGGATTATTTTCTTTGGGGATATGTGAAGTTGCTCGTCTACACCAACAAACCAGAAACGTTAGGGGAATTGGAAGCCAACATTCGTGGCGTTATTGCCGACATACGGCCCCATATGCTCGAAAAAGTGGTTAAAAATTGGACCTGTAGAATTGGCTTTATTCGAGCCAGCCGCGGCGGCCACATGCCCGAAATCATATTTAAACATTAATGGCATAAAATTATCCTTCCAATAAAGCCAAATTCATGGACCTTAAAACGATTTTCTTGTGTTTTATTTCAATTCGAAGTTCTATACCCCTAAAAAAAACACCCGTTACATACATATGTATGTACATACATACATTTATACACATGAACAAGCATTAAGCCCTCTTAGGGCCAGTTTTTCAGTGCTGGTTTAAACTAAGTTTAGTTAAACTCAGTTTAAATTTAAACTTAGTTTTCTTGTGCTCAATTAAATTTGTTGCAACCAAAACGAAATAGGCAGCACGCAGCTGATAAGTTAAACTAAGTTTAACTGTGCGCAATCGGTCGTTTAAACTCAGTTTAAACTCCGTTTAAAGTTGACTGAAAAACTGCATACTGAGTTTAAACTTAGTTTAAACGACAAACAGAGTTCAACTTGCACTGAAAAACTGGCCCTTAATGAACAAAAAAGTATCATTACGAGTACAAGCCAAGCTCCGAGGTGTTTGCCATAAACAAGGGTATACAAATGTTAATGCGTACATATGTATGTACATATGTACATATGTATGTATGTATGAGTGTATGCTACCCGTATTGCCATCGGCGTCAGGCTGTCTACGTCTAGCGTCTGCTGAGTTATGCCAAGCCACCTAATTACCCAACTAATGGCTGTAGCTGCTGACTTTGCCTCCACTGCAAAATAAGCAGCAAAACAATTGCGACGCATTTCAATGGGCGTCTTACACTGGCCAGCTGTTATTTAATCTATAGAAATTATTGCTCTATATGGAAAAATTGTATATTTTAAAAATACAATAATGACCCGAATTTCAATACCGTTATTTCAGGAATTTCTACTGTTTCGATTAGAGCGCAGCGGCTTCTTTCAGGAAATCCTTCCCAAGACTTGTACACCGATAACCTCGTTGGCAGTTTAATCACATGCTTTCGTGATTCGCTACCAATGAGTTCGTACTCTCTTGTGGTTGTTTTAAATTAGCCTTCTTGTAGTTCAAATCAAAACCCTATAGAAAAACTTTGGTCTCACTTAAACCAATTTAAGTTAAAAATATTTACTAATTTTACGAACATGTGATTCCACAGGACGTTTTCCAAAAATTGGTGGAATCCATGTCGCGTAGCTGTCAAGCAGTAATTGCCAAGAATGGCAATCTCCACAGATTTGAATGAATACACTCATACATACATTTTCAAAATCAAGTGATCATTTGTAGGATCTAGTAACCTGTACTTTATCTATTGTACTAAAATTGAAAGAGCTACAAAAGTGCATACTCAAAAAAATTCTAATATTTTTTTTTAAGTTTGAACTTTCTATGAAATTATGTTAAATCATTGTACATTTTGTATAACGTTTAAAAAAAACTTGGTTTTTGTTCATTTTTTATTTTTCTTCATTTAAAAACAATTATTTTTTTTCACGTTACTATTTAAAGAAGTGTGTCACTTTCGCACGCAACTTTTCGTTTTCTCACCATATTCTTGGCAACAAAGCAACAACATACAATTCTGTGTGAAATTCTGTACATACATACATACATACATACATATGTATGTGCATGCATATACGAAAGTGTTCTTGAACCGATTGAAGGTGAATACTTATAAAGCAACTGAATATACAAAGGAAAAGGTCGCTGAAATGTTAAAAACAACCGGTGATCAGGCGTATTAAAGAGGTATCAACCAAAAAAAGTGTTACAACATTAATGAAACAATACAATCAAATGAAATTTGAATGTATTATTACATATTTATACATACATACATACATATGTATGTACATACATCCATATGAACTTTAAAACATACAAACTTAAATTTACATACATATGTAAGGCTGTGTGAGAACAGATGGTGCGATTTTTTCTACTTTTTTATCGCGATTAACTTATGTATGTATGTACATAGATGGCGTCATTTAACATATCAACCTAAAGTGGATATATGTAAATACATACATACATATGTATGTATGTTTTGTTTTCACTAAATTTAAAAAAAAAATCGTGGCTTAAGTGAAGTAGACATATGTATGTATGTTATTCGTACCAATTATGTATGTATGTATGTATGTATGTAGGTATATTGCTAAATGTCGTCAACAAGTCACGTAATGTCTAGTAAAAAGTCCATAAGAAACTAGCAGAAAAATAATGGGAAGCCGGTAAGTTAATGATCGAAAAAATAGATAGCAAATAGGATATGTTATTTTTATTTTACTAATTGCTAATAGTTAAGTTTAGATATCAGAGGTCTTCCACAGACTAAGCAACGACCCACATATCTTGTAACTGTGCTTACACTAAAGACTGCGGTAACTGTTGCACAAAGAGTGCCATAAGACATGTATGGCCGAGACATAAGCACATAAGATACACTTCCTGGTCCCAAGGATCTATCCAAAAGTGTAAACAAGCTCTTAGATTTGTTGAGTTGCTGTTCGTTTATTAGAATGTGTTTTTTATAGCACACGTGTTCGTTGACACTTGTTGATTTTTTAGATCGCATTAGATAGAATTTTTGTTTGTCCCATTAACTTCCATAAAGCAAATAATCGAAATTTATTTTTATATGGAAGAATGTGGCATTTACTACATATGTACATATGTACCTACCTACATAGTTTATGTTAGAGAATGAACTGAATTTTAATTTAAAATTATTCAAAATAAATTAATAAATACAAGTGGCAAACTACATATGTACCTATGTACATATGTATGTATTTTTGAAGTTGGTTGATGATGATATGAACCAGGTTCGCCCTGTGCAAAATAGTAGTGTTCTCGAAGTCAATAGTTTGTTACAAACTATCACGTTTTGGCGTTCTTGTACGCAAAAACTTGCAAGAAACTTGCAAAGTAGGGGAAATCGAGAGAGCGAATTGACATTTCATTTTGAGGGGAAGTTGATAATTTTTACTGGACAAATTTTTGCCAGTAAAAACTTGCAAGTGGAAAAACAGCTGATCAAAAGCAGCTGATTGCAATTAGGATAATTTGGAAATTTTTGTTTAAGTTTTAAAGGCGAATATTATAAAATGTGGGTATCAAACTTGCAAGAAGCAAGTACAAGTTCCTTTGGTTAAGCTTCGTTAGTGGAATGTTTCAGGAAAACACTAATACAAAGTTTTTCATTTTGTATATTTGGACGAGGACAAAAATTCAATCAGCTGTTCGTCAAACTTGCAAGTTTTTACTGGTTTTCCGTTCTTGTACTTTTTGGTATATTTTTCACTCTGAGAGCGAACGTTGTCAAATTCTAAGAAATTTCTTTACTGGATAATTCTTACTGGAGAAGTACGAGTACGGACCTAATGTATTGGCCTAACGGTCCTCCACATTATATAGGTCGACGGAAATTGCTAGGTTTGAAGTCAATGCATGATAGAAGAATATACTTTTCATTCATTTTCGTTTACAATGTTATCAATGAGAACATTAACTGCAATGAGGTGGCTAACCTATTTCAATCTCATATTCCTCCTCGATGTCTAAGAAATAGTCATATATTTGGTCTTCCAACTTACAAAACTAATTACTCATTGAACGAACCTCTTGTACGATGTGCCCGATTATGCAATGTTTATAGTGATATCGTAGATTTCAATGTTAATTGAGAAAGATTTAAACTTAATCCCTTTACTGTATTCAATTAGTCTGTAAGATACCTTTTTCTTTTTTTTTATCGTAACTAGTCTGTAAGATGTTTTTTCAGTAGACTGAAATGGAATAAATAAACAACTCCTCCACATTTACAGAACAGTACATATTTTTGCGTGCGAGTTTTTGAACTTTGTTCGGAGCATGGCAATCAGCTGATGACCAAAGGCGCAGCACTAACAATAACAACACACCGGTAAATAAGCAGTATGGAATGAAGTAGAGACGGAGCAAAATAAAAAAAGCAAACAGAATATAGAAGAAATACCGACCGAGAACAAATAAGAAATAACAATGGAAAGTTTCACAACACACTGTATAAAATACATATAGCTACATATGTACGTATGTATGTATATACAAAAATAATATACCTACATATACTTTTTACAAATTGACCTTTAATTTGAAATTTCTGTAAAATTGTTTTACTTACACTTTCTGCTTCCATCTTTTGTCAAATTTATCCAGCTTTTCTCGCTGCGCAAGATTTTCTGCTGATGGCGTATGAATGCATTCATTGTGTTGTATTGTAGCTGGTGGATATCGTTGAATTATAATTTTCCTTTACTCCGCCCGTTTTTGGTTTCCAGTAACTACAAAATACCTACCGATGATTTGATTTAATTGCTAATATTATTGTTTTTGCTAGGATTCCCGTTTACCTTTACTGTTGCAATAGTGTCTGATAAGCAAATTATATGCTCTCGTATTATTCGGTTTGCAAAAATCGATTTTCGCGTTTGTGCCTTTTTTGAATTTTTAATCAAACTCGAATTTTTTAGAACTGAAAGTTTAAAAAAATATTTTAATTGTACTTAATATTTTTTAATTGCCGTTCGTTGCATTGTACATTTCCTCTATTTGCTGATCGTGCATGTTTATTGCTATGATTTTTCTTCTACCGAATTTTCAATTATCTATGCATTGTTTGTTACTCATTTCGAAAAAACGAAAGCAAACATTTTAAACATTCTTTTCTCAATCTTCAATTATTTTCTTTTCAGTTATTATATGCTTTATCAGCGATGAAGCGGGGTAACGTGGGTATGTTGGCAGTGGCCGAATTACACAACTAACGCGGAATTTTCGTTTGATTAGGTAGACCAGCCCGCAGTTAGCCCTTATTCGTCAAACAATATTTTATGAGAATTGTGGTGCTGTGTATACATACATAAGTATGTACATATATAATTGGACTTCATAAATCCTTTAAAAGAAAAAGAAGCAACGTCAGCAAATAGGAAAATTGTGTCCAGGTCTTTTTCTTTCACTTTTCTTTAGATATGTAGCTTCTAAATATTATTCTACATCTTTTTTGCACAATGAGGTACTTTATTTGATTTCACTGCCGCGTTTTTTATTGCGTCGTCTTCTCGTTTCAGTATTTGCGCCACGTTTTCTTGCATTAACTTTTCTAATTATTTAACAATCTGAATATCGGAACGTTTTTTGACTTTTGTGTGAATTTTTGATTTTAATTGAACTGATTCGATTTGAGACTGACGGCAAACTCAGAAAAATAATCCCAATGAACTCACCCGTTTTTCTTTTTCTTCATTCGCAAATTGCTAGTGATGTAATTATTTGCCAGTAACCAATTCATAAAAAAATGTCAATACCTAATACTTGCGTTTCAATACAATATACCAATTGGGGACATACGTTTTTGCTATATCATTGCCTCTCATGCAGAAAACGTTTACGTATTAAGCTGAAATTATTATATATATGATATCGCTTTAAAAACGCAAAAAATGTAATAAACCTATATCTAAGCTATAAATAAGCGGTCAGGGCTTTTTCTATTGTAGCAAATTCCTGTTCCCTTTAAGTACTCCTAAGTGATCCTTCTCTAAACTACACATATCCCTTATTTTTCGGGGTTTTAGAGCCAAATAAATACCGAATATTGAACGTTTAAGAAACTTAAGAAATCGGTACATAGTATCAATCCAAGAACGATAGGTTACAATATCACGCATTCCCGTAAGATTTGACATTTATGGATCAAAGCAAAAAATGATAATGAGGAGATGGAAAACGAAGTGAAGCTGATTTTGAGTAATAAACGCGATTTCGAAAAATTGTTAAAATATACGTTTTAGACAACGGTTTGATTAATAAATAGCAAAAAAAAACTAGAAAGAAATGTGTTGTGTTCGCCGTAATTTCAATTTTTATTTATTTAAAAAATGCCAGAAATTTCAAAAGCGGCAAAAATAAAGTAGCGGTACTCCGGAATGAGCCATTTCTGGTTCGCTGCATCGTGGTATCATCGATAGTAAAAAAAAAACGATTTGGAACATCTTTATATCTTTCCATTTCCTACTTATTCGTTGCTATATAACAGAAATGCCATTTTAAACCTTTCTATCTATTCTCAACAGAACAGCTTTGACACGGTTCACGTATTGAATTAAATTTTTTTTAATTTTTTTTCTATACTATGTATGGATAAAAAATAATATTTTATTAATAGTTTGGGACTGAGACTGCTTACTGAATTCGAGGGCTCTTTTTAATTTGGAGTGTATTGTCTTCGTTTTCCTTTTCAACACTGTTGACAACAAAAATTAGCTGTCACATAATCAATTTTGTAAACAAATTAAATGTGTTTACGCCTAGAACCTAAAACATGGATTAACATAATATAAAAATACAGGCTTGGAATCAAACCACAAAAAAGATACAAAATAATATAACAATCAGAAACAGATACATATTTCAATTTGTTGACGATACATAGAAATTAAAATAATGGATGATCTTAATCCGCTTGCTGGCACAGCACATTTGTTGGAAGAAGTGGACAGTAAGTTTCCGTATGCTGACGAAATTCATGTGCAGCTTATTCCGACTTAAAATAAAAAAATATATACATATGTATTTACTACACTTATTTTCACACTTTAGAAAAGTTAATGGTACTGTTACGTGATGGACGCACATTAATTGGCTATTTGCGTTCGGTAGATCAATTTGCTAATTTGGTGCTTCACCGAACTATCGAACGCATACATGTGGGCAACGACTATGGCGATATACCGCGAGGAGTGTTTATTATACGTGGCGAGAATGTTGTGCTTTTGGGTGAAATTGTAAGTTAAAGTAGCGGACAATAAATCCCAATTGACATGTTTTGCCTTTTCAGGATCGTGAAAAGGAATCCAAATTGCCACTAAAGGAAATTTCTGTGGACGAAATACTAGATTCACAACGGAGGGAACAAGAACAAAGGCAAGAGAAACACCGACTTATATCGAAATCACTGAAAGAACGTGGATTGGCGGTGAATTCAGATATAATTAATGAAGACTTTTGCTAGTTTTCAAAAAAAAAAAAATATACATATTTTTTTTTTATATTTAAATATAGAAGAGCAATCTTATGAATTATGGAAATGTATTGAAATAATTTGCTAAATCACACTCTTGAACTTGCATTATTAAAATTTCGTTTAGTTATGGTTCACGCTTATAATCTTCTAAACTAGACTGCAACCCCAAATTATTCTTTTTGTTTGCTATCTCCGCTCGAGGTTTCACGTGCAATATTAATTAAGGTTCCACCAGAAAATTTTACATTTCAAATAAAACTGATGGATTATCCCGATTTTCTCAAACTTAAATAAAACAAAATTCAATCATATTGATATTTGAATAAACAAAAATTTTCCCCTTTTCACATCACCTAAAAACTATCGTATCGTGTTAAGGCACGCACCATCTCCGGTTAAGCGCAAACTGGAACTATAAGCGCCAGTTATGACCATCGGTCAAAAAAGCTCTTAAGCTAACCGGTGAATGTAACCGAATGATGCAGCCGGCTTTAAAATTTACTACTTCGGTATTTTTCACGACCTTTCAAACAACTTGCAACCAATAATGATCGGATAAAAAAAATATATCGCATCTTATGTACATATGTATGTGTGGATAACAACGTTATCGGAGCGACAGATGTCGTTTCGGCAGCGTTCGTGGTGACACTCCCTATTTTACCTGCTTTTTTTTATGCAAACCGCATAGCTCTGCAACTTGAATCATTCTTCGACTAGACGATCTAACAAAAAAGAAACATTTCCATTTGCGTATTTATTTCTTCAAATGATATCCGTATTACATACACATATATATACGATAATTTTCAGTAATCTAAATGGATAAATACTAACTCTCTATTTCATTTTATTTTTATATGCATTTATACGATATTTTTGAATGCTGCTCAAACTTATATTTTTTGAGAATTTCAATTAAACAAACTCGTATGTAGGTCGCCTTACCCGACATGGGGTATCTTTTTTAACTCAATAGCTAACGCCAACTCGAAATTGCCCCAAACTACTAATGTCCGCACTGTGTCATAATGGAAAATAAAGTTATTTTAAATTTATCGCATTGTATTTAAATTGGAAGTCAGTTCTAAGTTAAGCTTTGTAGCATTTAAAACTTTACATATGTATATACATACTATATTAAACACAATGAACCTATCTTTGCATATTTGTGAAAATTATTTTTGAAGGTTTCTTTGCCGTTTTAAAATAAAACATTTTTAAACTTGGCTATAGTACACATGGTGTTTTAGGCTTTTTCCTTTTTGTTTAAGAATACTCTCAGTGTAATTTAATGTTAAATCATTTAACATTTACTAGATGTTTATCTTTGTCTATGTGTAATTATAACTTATCATTCATTCGGTTAATGATTCCAAATGCGTCATTCCTTAAGACTTCACGCTGAAACGCATATAAACGTTTTATATTGCGAAGTTACCTCTTTTGTTTACACATTAAAGCCACAAGCTTTCAAGTTCATGTTTTTGTAAAATAATTCTCAAGCTACATCCATATCTTTATACAAATTAAGCAAAAAATTAATTCTTGTCTATTTTTTATGTAACTTTAAATAGATTAATATTTAATAAAATAAAAATAAGAAATTGCTTTGCTAACATTTAATAAGTATGTATGTATGTATGTGAGTTTGTTCTATAATCATCCCCATCATGTCATCTATGACCGTCTCATTCACTTGGCTTTTCCGCGTCATTGGCGACTGGTGGTGTTGCTGCTGAGTCGTCTGCGTTCGGAACCGCTGGCGCCGGCGTACTGTTGTTCTCAGTGTGCGCTATGTCCTTTGGGGGCGTTGGCGCTTTAGCAACAGGTGCTGTTGTCACTTCCGCTGGCTGGAATTGTGGTACCTCTAGTGGTTCATATTGTTTCTCTGGCTGTGCTGGTGGCTTGTCCTCTTTAGGTTGCGGTCCAAACATATCATTCGCCACTTTCGGTTCAATTTGTTTAGCTTCGGCACCTCCGTCCGCCTTTACGATTGCGGCGTCAATATTTTCGTGTTCCTCGTTCATCGTTGTTGTTCTATAGCTATTAGAGTCTTTCACTGCTTCCATTAATTTTGTTTCATCTTGCTCTGCTGCTCTTGGTGGACCTTCTGGTTTGTATTCCTCTAATTCTAGATCCCAATCAGCCTCAGTGTCTTTAAACCTTGAGCCTTGTTTTGTATTTGGGATGCTCCCTTCTTCGCGAATGTCTTCACGAGAGTTAAATCGGTTGCCACCACGTCCGCGGTCGCTTCGTTCATTTTCGCGTTGTTCACCACGTTCAGGACGGTCACGAGTGCCGCCGGGCCCTCCTCTTCGATTGCCGCCAGGTCCGCCACGTCCATGGCGTTCATCGGGTCCATCTCGATCACGGAAGCGGTTGCCGCCTGGGCCACCAGGGCCTCCACTACGCCGCTTGAACATGTTACCATCGTCGCCATCTTCATCGCTCCAGTTGCCCATTGTACCATGACCCGGGGGTCCGCCACCGCGGCCACCACCCCGACCCCCGCGGGCACCTCTACCGCCGCGTCCACCTGGTCCATCGCGATCAAAGGGATTTCGAGGATTGAAGAAACCTGAAAATGGTACAGACAGTTTAAGCAACTTTCGAGTAATTATTTGCTTTCACCACTATTTCGAGATATTTTTCCCTTTTCGTCACTATCAAAATTTGGTTTTGAACGCAAAATGGAATTATTTTTGCCTTCAACGTACGAAGTTCACACTCACCTTGTCTTCCAGGACCTTGTCCTTGGCCCGGACCACCACCTGGTCCACCGTGGCCACCACGCATAAACATAGGGCCACCGCCTGGTCCACCCATACGTTGATTGAACGCATTTGGTGGCGGTATACGCATTTGCATTAGACTGGTCGGTTGATTGAAGCGATTCTGCATATTGGGATAAAAATCGCCATTATGATTACCACCACCGCCACGAGGTCCACCTCCACGCGGTCCACCACGTCCATCAAAATCTAAAATATGTATATTTTTAGTAACGGAGAACACTTGAACTTACATATCTTTCGAAGAACTTACCATTCATGAAGTCTGGTCGATGTGGTGCATTATTGATGTCGATCGGTTGTATGTTCATTGGTCCACCACCGCGTCCTCCACGACCGCCTTCATTGAAATTTGGCGGTAAAGCACCCATGCTACCATCGTTGAAGTTAGGTGGTCCACCCATGCCACCTTCGTTGAAGTTGGGCGGAGGGCCACCCATGCCGCCGTCGTTGAAGTTGGGCGGAGGGCCACCCATGCCGCCTTCGTTGAAGTTTGGCGGAGGACCACCCATACCAACTTCATTAAAGTTCGGCGGAGGGCCGCCTATACTGACATCATTGAAATTAGGTGGCGGGCCGCCTTCATTGAAATTGGGCTGGCCGCCATTTTCTCGCCACCTTTTTGCGGCTTCAACCAAATCTACTTCTCCGTCGCCGCTACCACGTCCACCCCAGCGACTACCTCCACTTGGACCACCACGGTCACGGCCTCGTTCGCGACTAAATATTTCGCCACCACTGTTGTCGGGCCCTGGTCCACCACCCATTCCAGCAAACATGGGTGGTGGTTGGTTAAAGTTGACTGATGGAGCATTAACCGGTGTTGGAATATTGCCTGCATTCGCATCATCGTCTTCCATCTCAATGTCCATTTGATCATCAGCGGAGGGTATATTGCCCATCACTGGTGGAGGCATACCGCCTACCACAGCCGCTGGAGGTGGATACTGGCCCGGTCCGCCTGGTGGTGGCATTCCCATTGGCGGTCCCATTCCCGGCGGAGGGCCATTACCACCGGGCATTTGACCAGGAATTGGGGGGAAGCCAGGAGGCAACATACCAGTCGGCATCATCATCGGATGTGGCGGTGGCATGCCGGTCACCATGTTCGGTGGCATTGGTATGCCGGAAAGAGACATCCCACCCATAGGACCAAGCATGCGCGGTGGTCCACTCATTGGAGGTGCCATTGGGAATTGTACGGCCATCATTGGTATTTTTGGCGGTGGCCCAGCAGTTGGAGGCGGTCCCGGCGGCGGTTGTGTAGTATCGATGCCAAACAACAAACCAGCATTCCCTGGGGTTGGTGCAGGCGGTGCGCCAGCCGGCATATTGGCGGCAATCTCTAAAGCCTTCTCCTTCAAACTCTTCATATGATTAATTTTGTCCTTCACCCAGCCCGGCATCGAATCCTCATCGAACATGCCACCCTCTTCTAGGGCTTCCAAAACCGTGTCTTTATCCAGCTTAGTCCATGGGATATAGGTAACACCTAATTCCAGATCCCAAAAGTCTTTCCACTCTTTGCTTTTAACGCCCTTGCCGGCAGCCCAAGATATTGTGATGGCACGTCCCTGCAACTTGTGATTCTTCAGACTTTGCATGGCCTTGTAAGCGTCCTGACGCCTATTCATAACGATAAATGCACAGCCGCGCGGCACAATCAAATCAATGCTAACGATATCGCCATAGGCACCGAAAGTATCGGATAATTCCTCCTGATAGACAAGTTTTGATAGATGCCCCACCCACAGCGTGGTGCTGCAAACTGCAACGAATAAATAAGGAAAAGAAGAGTTGAGCATTGGGGTTATGTAGATTGGAATGGGAGTTCAAAAACAACAATATTTTTTGTATAGTTTAGTTATAATGGCGATCTTGTTGCTGCTGATGTGCCGTTGTGTTTTTTTTAATCTCAATTTATCATAAGTAGGTGTGTTATCTCTTGGCCTATTCGAATGGACAGTGTCAAAAATTGTAAGACAGTTTTTTTTTTTTGAAATGATTCGCTAATTGCTTGTGAGCTTTGTACAACTTGAGCTTCGCTGTGGAACAAATTTTCTATCACAGTAGTGAGAATATTTTTTTCTATAGTGAATTTAAGTTTATAATAATTACCTTACTTGAACAGTGAGGTTACCGAGGCATTCGAATAAAAATTAAGGTATTTTCGGTAACGTGATCGCTACCATGCTTTCCATTTTAACTGGGAAAAGGTTTATAGCTTCCGTCATAAGCTAGATAAGCACAAAAGACAACTAGCTAAACTAACCGGTAAAATTCAAAGCTGTAATGTCTTTAATGCAATTGACCGTCTCCTAAACCTTAACATTTATAGTAGCCTGCAATCGTCCGTGCATCGGTCCGTGCGTACACATTAGAAAGTTATTCTCATTGCATATTTTGTAGAAATTCTATATTTGACAATATTCCAAAAGATAATATTGAAGGGCCTACTTCGAGAAGCCATTCTACAAGGCTTTCACAAGAAGCGCTTTTCTATTTGTGATTTAACCAAATGCAACTCTGCATAAATTTAATTTGGCGTCATTCATAGATAACAATTTAAATATGAGTACACAATTTGTTTACATATTATTTTATGTTGCAATACATTTTAGCTTGGTACCTCAAAACAGAAAAATTTAATGACTTTTTATGATTAAAGAAACTGTTTAGGGAGAACATTTTAAAGTTAATCCTACAAAAGCCCTTCTTGAAGCCAGGGTAGCGAAAGTAGACGACATTTTAAAATATGTACGTCCTACAAAGGCCCTTCTGGAAACCCATCTAAGGGCCAGTTTTTCAGTGCAAGTTAAACTCTGTCGTTTAAACTCAGTATGCAGTTTTTCAGTCAACTTTAAACGGGGTTTAAACTTAGTTTGAACGGCCGATCGCGCACGGTTAAACTTGTCAGCTGTTAGCTGACTACTTCGTTTTGGTTGCAAAAAATTTAATTGAGCACAAGGAAACTTATTTTAAGTTTAAACTGAGTTTAACTAAACTTAGTTTAAACCATCACTGAAAAACTGGCCCTAAGTGTAGCGAAAGTAGAAGGCCTTCAGCTTATGCCACTCCACACTAAAATGAAGGGTAATGGGAATGTATGTAGATGATACAATTTCTGGAATTTCCAGATGGAAGTGCTTTAAGCTTCCGAAATTATCTACTGGGATTGATATTCCATATCTTATTATCACATTTCCTGAGCCTTTAGCAACTAATGTTAACTTTCTTTCTACACACCATATCGCCTTGGGCAAGTTCTCTGTGTGTTTTTCTTAACCTTGTTTATTAAAAGACTACTTGGGCTTAATGGCCCTCACACTAATGATTTCTTCAATTGAATGATTTATTATCTTTCCTTTCTCCCTCGCTACTTTTCAGTAATTTAAGAGATCGCACCGTTATTAATTTAATTTTATTCGATTAAATTAGTATTGCTAACTTTACCTACATACATAGAGTGACCAGAAATGATATAACTAACAACATTTTTTTTTTACGGAAGCTAAAAATATTTTGAAATACAAAGTACTTTCTTTTGAGTTTCGGTATAAATCGTTTTTCTTATGTCTGTGCATAAAACGATCTAGGGGGCTTGTTGTTCGATGCAAGGCATTATAAGCTATCAAAAAGTAAATTTTGTATTTTTTTTTCTTTATGAACTTTTTAATGATCATTTTATATGTGTATGTATATATTTATTTTAAGGGCTTCTAAGATCAAAAATATTTACTAAACATACACGGATTTAATTCTGAAGCTTAAGCAGCTTTTCCAGAAGGTTAGGTTAGGTTAGGTTAAAGTGGCTGCTAGCGTTCGCACCAGCACACCTAGGCCTTTTTTGCTTTTCCTGAAACTTTGGTGATATTTTAAGCAACTTAAAAAAGGTATAGAAATTTTTCCTCGGTCAATATAAAATCATGCTCATTTTGTAAATCAATGGCTCGCCTTGGCTGCTAGTCAGAAAGTTGTGAGATCGATACCAACTTTATAGAAATAAATCAATTAAAATCATAGGGAATTTACTATTATTGTGGACTCGCATTCAATGGACAATATGTTTTTTATGAAACATTTTAAAACACTTTTAGATAAACGTTTTTCTTACGCTACAACAACACTATAACTGCGATCGTATGGCGAGTTTTTGTTTATTTTTAGTTCATTCTAAACTTGATTATTTATATCTATGTAAGTACATATACATAGCAGTACTATGGAATAAAGACTTTTTGCTCTTTATCTACCATATAATTGCAAATGGAACTTAAAACTATTATGTCAAACGTTTACATATATGTACATATATACATATATATATATGTTAGTATGTTTATACACTGTTAAACTTTGTTCTTTCTTTCCTACTTATTTAATTTTTAACGCGTTAATTTGTGAAATTTGCTCAAATACGTAGATAAAACACTTTCGAGTTAGGATGCCAATATTTTTCACGTTTGCCTATGTAAATCTTCCATATTAGAGATTTTTTTTTAAATTTAATTTGTACACATGTTTTTTTTTTGTTCACACAAAACACACGTCAGCCAACAACAGATACGCCATAAAGAGCTGAAAGTAAAAAAGGAAATTATTAGTAATTGTTACAGAGCTGTGGTGAGCGCTTAAAAGGGGTTAAGAGACTTGACAGGCTTATATAACCTCAAAAAGGAGAGGAAGCGAAATATAATGCTTCAAAATATTTGCTTTTGATATATAAAATCAAATTTTAATTAAATCTTACAAGCAAAGCTACGAGAATTGGTATTTATTGTTTTAATCCGAGGAAAAAAAATGTATGAAAAGCTTAAATAGGTAAAAAAAAATAATTAATTTCCAAATTCCAAGCATTTAATTAATAAAGGAGTCTTGATTTTCAAGTGAAACATTTTTGAATTTTCATAGATTTCTAAAAGTTTTGAAGATGCAATCTCTTCCAAAAAAAAAAACAGAGGAATCAAAAAAAAAATGTGTATGTAGTGCGAATGTATCTACTTGAATTTATTATCATAAGCAGTGTAGTCGTTATTAAAAATTACAGCGTCTTGAGATCGGCGAGATTATTACCGCACGGCAATTAGCCGTGCAATTATTTTAAATCTTCATCGAGATTGCTAAAACCTAAAAAAAAAATTTACCTTTGGAGTGCAAGAAAAGAGGTTAATGTACATATATAAAAATTCAATATTAAGTTTTTAAATAAAAATAATTTTTAGTTTACCACTTAAATGTTCCTTCTTTATGTCCGGTAGACCCTTCCTGCGACGTTCACGCTCATGCTCACGTTCCTTCTCCTTGTCCCTGACACTGCTGCGCTCGTTGCGATCGCGATCGCGATCACGATCACGATCACGTGACGTACGACGTCTGTACGTGCCGCGCGGTGACCGGCTTCGCGAACGAGAGCGCGATCGCCGACGACGACCACGTTCACGAGAGCGCGAACGACTACGGCTACGGCTGCTGCGACGTCGATTGGATTTGTAGCGATCGCGATCGTGCGAGGGTGATGGGCTGCGTGAGTCATTGCCATCCAAATTGATAACCTATGATTATGGAAGTAGGAGCGCAAAGTCAAGAGATATATTTTTGTAAAAAAAAAAAACAAAAAGAAAACGAAAACTAAAACAAAACTAAAACGAAAGAAATGAATTGATTGGAAGGGATATGATTTTAAGGTGTTGTTAAAAGGTGATAAGAAAAGGATACGGAATGTTAAGAATTTTTCGTTAGTAGGAATTTTGACAAGGTTAGCAGCTGGTTTGGATGATGATTGTTGAGATGATAAAATATATGATTGAGAATAGCTACATATACAGCAGGTATGTATGTTGCTGAGGTTGATGAATTCACAATATGACGTAGTTGAAATAAATAGTTCATATTAAAAACCGTTACTTCAATACGCCCGCCCTGAGAGCCTGGCTGTAAGAGAGTCGTGTTGACGTGTGTTTGACGTTTTAATTCATTCGTAAGTTGAATTATCTTCTACGCGCGCATACTTTTCGTTTTTTCTTCGCATATTTCATTTACGTTCTTTGAGCAAATTTCACGTTTTGTTATTTCTTTCAAATATTTTTTTTTTAAATACTCGCTTCTATACTCTTTTAATTTAAAGTTAAACAAAAAATTGTGTAGAGTTAACTTACCAGCAGCTCGCTACGCAAACGTTGTTATACGTCTCACATCAAGTCCGGCGGAATTCCATCAGAGTTATAAATCTTACCTTTTCAACGCTTAAGCGCATGCGCCTAAGCCGTTGGATGGAAATTCCGACGCCAAAAACGGAGTCAAAGTCAATTCAATTCGAATTTCGTTTTTTTTTTTAATATTATATAAAAGTAATTACATATGTATGTAAGAGATATTTTTTTTTTTGGAATTCATAATCAAAATAGCCAAGTACAAGAGCAGTTTGCTTGCCAATTCTAAAACGGTAAAGATTTTTTCTTGCTTTCTAATTTCCCATTAAACAGATAACAACATTATTAGGTGACGTCGTTAAACTCAGTATTTAATAGCTTTGCAATGGTTGGAAAATTATACTAAAAATCGATAAATGGCTTTTGATTTCTCAATGCTACCCGCCCAGTTTAAATTGAAAAATGTATTTTTATATTTCATGGGATTTTCGATTTGTTAATTACAATTCGCCGAATTGTCTGAATTTAATTTTGAAAATTTCGGAGCTGCAAGTTGTTTGGGGAATTTTCTCATTTTTTTTTATACTTTGGTATAACAACATCAGGTATTGGAGCTGATCAATCGCTCTGTGATCGCGTTATGTTTTTTATTATTATTATTATTATTATTTTTTAATTTTGATTCAATCAGCCGCACGTCAGCACAAATAAAACAGTATATTTCATGCAATACTATGAAGAATTTTTATATATATTTTTTTTTTTAACTTACATATGTATACACATACTCGCATGTATGTATATATGTATTAATTAACACATTTTACAATGCACATTTTTCCGAATTTAAGCTTTCTTGCAAGAAATATTTCTGTTTTATTGTGTCATATGAAAGTTTTGCAACGTAGCAAATTAAATAAAACATCTAAAACATTACAACAAAATTATGTATATAAATATATGAAGAGTATATATACCTCAATTTTCTGTTCCACCGAAACGAATTCCACTTCTTTGTTGAACTCGATGGTTTCAGCGGTGCTAACGTGACCCCCAGGCTGCGTCTAAAGAGCATATATTAAAAAAAAAAAAAATAGATACAAAAAGAAAAGTGAAAAAATTAAAGGATTTACATACATACTATATAAAATTTGAATACAACTGTCGCTTTATTATAATTTACCTGTAAAACATTTTGTAAATGCTTCTCAAACTCTACTTCCTGCATGCGCATTTTGTATTGCTCCTCTTGCTGTTTCATTTTTTGGAAATTCTGCAATGTCTGCAGTTGACGCAAAACATTTGGATCGTTGAGTAGTTGTTGCAGGTTATTATTCTAGAAAATATTGAAATTACTCAATAGAGAAACTAGTAGTATAAGCCAAGAAAATATTTGATTGCTAAACATTTACAAAGTAGGACATAAGAAAGCCAGATTTGAAAATTATTAGTTGTAGAAAAGAAGCTACAAAATATTTTTATATCAATAGAATTTTTGTACTCAAATTTATAAAATTTATAAAAAAAAAAAAATTTAAGAAAAAAAAAAACAAACGTTGAATTGCGTTGAGCATACATATAATAAATCTGAGTTTCTCACTAAGAAAGATAAACCAAACTATGTATGATACGTAAGTTAATTGGCGGAAAAATCGTAATCGGCAATAAAACGAAATTTATTTAGTATGTACATATGTATGTAGTAAGCATTTGAAAATTTACATCGATCAGCTTAGATGCATGTTGCGGTGAGTTGTTGTTGATACCCTCGTCATCTGTGATTAAAACCTCATGTGTACTTTTAGAATACTTTGCATACGATTCGGTGTGTTGCGACTTATTGCCACCTCCGGAGAGAGCGCTACTGCCTGCGCCGGCATTTCCACCACTACTGACATTTCGACTACTTCCACTAGCGGCACCACTATCAATCAAACGTGCATATTCGTGCGCATCTCGCTCTGCGCGTGAGTCACGTAGCTCACGAGGTTCGCGGGAGTCCCGTGATTCACGTAACTCACGCGTTTCCCGCGAATCGCGCAACTCTCGCATATCACGTACTTCACGCAATTCTCGCCCCTCACGCACATCTCGCATTTCACGCGATTCTCGCATTTCACGTGTTGTGTCACGTAGTTCACGTGATTCACGCAACTCGCGTGTTGACTTCGGGGCACTCACAGACGTTGCAGATGAACTGTGACGTTTCAGATATTGCTGCATGTGCTCCAGTTGACGCAGTGTACTATTCTCAAGTACATTCTGAGCCTTCTCATGACTCATAGACTTTTGTTAAGTTAAATTGTTTGTTTATTTCGTATGATTTGATTGACAATAAGTTAGGCAATTCGTTAGTATGCATGTATATTTCGAAAAAGATAGAGCCATAGTTTTAACAACGTCGTTAGTTTGGTCATCAGTTACATATGTATTTATGAGAAGTGCAATAAGTAAACATATAACTTACCGACAAATCCGGCATTCCACCATGCGTATCATCGACATTGTTAGATCCCGTTGCCATAGGACCTGTATTCATATTACTCAAGCTTATGTCCATAGAAGTATTTGATACATTCAAGCCGTTTGCGTTGCCACCAGACAAATCGCCTATGCCACCAGAAACGCTTGGTCCTCCAGCCATGACAGGGAGTGGCATTTGGTAAATTGGATGACTTGGATCTGCTAAATCAAAAATAGGTTGTATAACTTCAGGTGCAAAAACGTTGTTTTTCTGCCACAAATTAAGCACACGAATAATGCGACTTTTATCATCGGGTGCACAACGAAATAGGTTCGCAAATGTGTCCCTCATGTTGCGTGCAAATCGTGGCGCAAATACATCTTTGTCGGGGCCGAATTGATGTCGTGACTGCCTTACGATCGAATCGATCACGTACAACCCTGGAACTTTATATTCGGGTTTGCATTTGAGTATGAATTTTTCGACACTCTGAACGACATGCTTATAGAATTTAATGGCGCGCATTGCTGATTTGGTGATGGCGGCCATTTTGGCCTTTGAAATAGGCGGTTTCTGTTCATATAAGCTTGAGAGCTGTTTAGGAATAAAATATTATGGTTACTAAAAATTTAGGAAAAACTGAGATATACCAAAATAACATTTTTTAAGCAATTTTGTAAAAAAAAATTGTCATCCCTTAATCAAAAATTAAGGCAAGTTTTTTTTTTTGCAAATTGCAATGGGCTGTCGTAAAACATTTTAGTTCAATTTTTTTAAAGGTGTTCAGATTTCCTAAAAGTGCATTTTTTAATTGGCTAAAAAACTGCATACTCTAAATTTTGTTAACAAATCTAACTAAAAATTTTAATGTATTCACATTATAAAAACTATTGAAATTGTGTACAAAGTTTGGAGCTCGAATGTCGAACGCATAAACCAGAACGTGGCCAAGCGTATTTGAACGGACAAAAAAAAGCCCCTTCCTGCTAAGGTTTTTAATAAAAAAAAATTTCTAAAACTAAAATATTGAACTTGGCCTTTGTCATATACATATGTATGTATGTAATAGTTAGAAGTGATACGAGGGAATTAAATGTGGAATAATGGTATATGTATATAGTACTGCATAAATTAATAGGTTTTGTTAAATAAAAATATGCGCTCGAAGGAAAATTTCATATCAATATATCAATACCGGCATTTTTGTCGGAAAAAGTAATTGATTAATATGAATACATTAGATGCATTTATTTCTAAATAACGATTTAGTTAAGATACATACATACATACATATGTACCTACGTATACATTTATGTTTATGTGTCAAAATACCAGGGACAAGTTATTTAGCGCATTACATGCATACATACATACAATTTCTCCCGGCAGTTTTATTTAGAACTGAATTCTGAATGAAAAGCGGGCAAGTACTCTAGGCAGTGTAAGAAGTACTATGCATGGATAATGAAGAAATGACAGCGCCGCCTAGGTACACGTTTGCCGAACTACATATGTATGTATGTAAGCTATACACTGATTTGCAAAAAAAAAAAACCACCGACAGATTGCAATAGGCGAGGCGTTGGCTATTTACTTTTATTTATTTTTAACAATTTTTAGACTTTATTTTAATGAAAACTGTAAACACCGCACATATCTATTATAAAACGTTCTTTTTGGGGAAAAAAATTTGCGCCCTTACCTCATTATTGAAGGCGACGACGTTTTCCATTTTGCACGAGCGCTAAACAACGATGAGCTGTTGCCAATTTCTTTAACAATTCACTCAACGTTTTGTATTCACTTCATAACACTCTTTGCACATATAAACTAAACAACTAAATGTGTAGTAAACGTTTTTCACTTGATTTCCGTTAAATTTGCACAAATTTTGTGAATAATTCTCACAAAAAAACGCGTTTGCTACACACGCACAAATTTAGGGAAATTAAAAAGCAAAATGGCGATTCTCAATTTTTTCCGCCGACCGTTTTGACATTTGAGACTTGAAATCGACAACAGGTGGCGCTCTTGAAGCCAATTTACGAGGTTGACTTTTGACAAATATAAAAGTCTACTTTCATACGTATCAAACACTGAAAGCATTATATTTCAATCCTATATTTTGTTTAAAAGTTGCTTTCAAGATTGTATCTTTTCATCGAATTCTGAGTGGTATATATATCAAAGATATCTAAACTTAATTTAAAACACCATGCCCTGTTTCATACTAATGTATTGCAAATTGATATCATAAAGTTGGCTACAAAAATTAACTATTGCGATTTAGATTTCAGAATATCGAACAACTTGCAAACCGGCGATATATATCGCATTCTCATAATTTTTTTTTGAATGCAAATGAAATATATCTTAAAATTTGTGCTGATATTTACTTTTGTGTAAAGATTATAAAAAAAAGGAAATAATTGAAAAAAACCAATCAGCTAACACTAGCGACGGATTTGAATGCGTCAAAAGTAGAGAGTTGGGCTACTGTTGTACGTTGCGGCATCGCATGCGTTGCGAATGTGGCATTCTGCATTTAACTACATATAATATACTTAGCTGTCAGTCGAATGCTTCGCCGGAACGCACGTAACGTGCTCTATCTGGTAGGCCTTTACCTCTGTTAAAATTCAACTTGTGACAGAGCCCCTACGTTGCGCAGACATGGGCGCCACCTGCTGCGAATTTACATGATGTTCAAACAACTTGTACACGTTATGTATTTGCGTCCGTAGATGTAATTTTTTAAATATTGTTCCTTGTGTATATAAATTAAATTTGCCATCTGTACAAAGAAGATCCGCATACAAAATAAATTAAATATTGGAACGCATACAGACGAAAATAAATGTTGTTTTTCAGAGAATGTAATTTATTGCTGCGCACTTGACGTTTCCAGAAGCAAATACATATCGTGTAAATTAAATTTTACGAAATTATAAATTGTCAACAAATTTTTGTTGAAATATAAACAATCAACTGTCACATATATTAAACACAATTTTAATAACTTTTGGAGAAAAAGTGTTTTTGAATCAAAAATTAGTTCAAATATTGCTGTTTCGAAAATGTCTGGTCATCGTGCACTCGAGGAATCTGATTTGGCGTTAATTGGCCGAGTTAAAATGACGCCCTCATTGTATGATCCACGAAACCCAGATTTTCGGCTCGCGTATCGTAAGGAGCAGGAATGGGACGTTGTCGCCGCTATGGTTGGCATGTCTGCAGCAGAGGCAAGACGACGTTGGACCTGCCTGCGTGATCGTTATTCGCGGGAGCTGAAGCAGTTACGCATGCATCCAGAGAACACTGACTACGGAAATAATCACTTTTTTCGTCAAATGGATTTCCTACGAAAATATGTACGAAAGCGAAGGTTAGTTTGCATATTTTTCTCTTGAAACTTTATCAACCTTTGCATAATTTTGTTTCTCTTATTGTTTTTACTTAAAATAGAAATCGTCGACGCAATGCTTTTATAGATTTTGAAAATCAAAGTGCAGATGGTCAAAGTATAACCAAAATGCAAAACACTCTAAGTCTGCAGAATAAAATAGAAATATCGGGAGTTGAGGAAGATGAGGATTATAGTTTAGAAAACTATAATGATGTGCAAACGGACTCATACGCCGAAAACACTATGGAATCGGAAGATTATCCCGAATTTGTAGACGGTATGTTTGTTTTTTAAAATTCAATATTTACAAGTGGTTATTAATCTTCATACACCTTCATTAAGTGGACGCAGGTGAAGTATATGAAGAATGTGTTGAAACACCAATTTCTGAGGCAAACATTAAACATTCACCATCCAGCAAATTCAGTACCAGCGTTAGCTCAAAGCAATTTAATGGCAATATTATACCCTTAGTTGCAACGCAACACAGTCCCAATCGGGCGGTATATACGATAACAACAAGTCAAGCGCACCAACAAATTCCGTCGTCGACGGACATAGCTAGTGTTTCTAATGCAAGCCAATCAACGCGTTCACCACAGATTCAACAATGCCCTAACTTACATTCAGTTGCTGCAGTTTCAGAAAATGAAGATGACCTCTTTGGCAAATCCATAGCCGTATATCTTAAGCAATTGTCTCGCCGTCACAAGATTAAGGCCCAAGTAGAGATGTTTCAAATACTCGAAAAGTATATTGAATTGGAAGAGAGTTCAAAGCTAACAACAAAAACAAAATAAAAAAAATATATAAAAGGTGAGCTGAAGGATAAAACGTATCGTTTCCTGCTAGTAGTGTGTATAATTTTAACGTATTGATTTTGAATCTTTTTCATTAAAAAGTTTGTATGTTAATCATTTTTGTTAAGCCTAAAATGCAGTTGGTTGCATTACAAAATGTTTCAAGATTTTAAGTTGGGTTTAAGAAAAAATTTAAGTATAGGTTTATGAAAGATATATTCTTTCGTAAAAAATTAAGTGTACATCGTTTAGAGTTTATTTTAGCCTTTACATGAAAATTAGTTATAAATACAAATAATAATCGAAAATGCTTTTATCTTTTGTTTTTGCTGCTTAAGATTTGATACTAGTGATTAAGTAGGTGAATAAAAATATATTATTTGAGAAATAGCTACTCTTGTAGTTCCCCTTCAGACCATTGTCTTCATCTTAAATTTTAAGATTGCTGACCGAGTTACTAGTTATACATTAAAACGGGCGGCCACACATTCCATTCCCATATCCTCTATATAGCATTATGATGTAAACAAGTACAAGGAAAATACATTTTTAGATACAAGCTAACTTTGAAAAATCGCTTAGGCGGTTGATGCGCCAATTAAGTAAGTAACTTTGAAATTAAGATTAGAAATTTAGTAATTTAATTATTTTAACGTAGGTAGGCAATGTATCTAACAAGTAACCTTACATAATAATATAGCGTTAACAAAATCGACATCAATTAGATTTTTCTGTGCCTTTATGATTTTTCACGCTTCTCTATGTCCTCCAATGCCTTTAATATTTCCTTGTCTCGTTTCTGATGTACTTCTTTTATGGCCTTTTGTATCTCAGCACGATGACCCAAACTCTCCGGCGGATACAATTCTCGCTTCGTTTTGGTCACCCATTCTTCAAAGTAAGCCGGTTGATTGAAAAAGTGAAACATTGCAACGGGGAAACTCATATACAAAGTCATTTTGAATACTTCTAGTTGCCAGCCACCCATTTTCTGTATACTTATTAATATTATTTAAATATTGCTTAAAATTGTTAAAATTATTTAAAAAACTTGCCCTCAAACAATCAGATCCTGAATCAGCTGTTCAGTGACAACACAAACAGTGGAGAAATTCTTAACTCGCGGTGTTGCCACACAGTTAAAGTGTGCAGTTCACCAAAAAAGTGTACGTAACAAAACGTAAATGGCTGTATAAGCGCAGTTCGTAACATTCTACGGTGCTGAAAATCCACCACCGCTCTCATAAGAGAGGTCGAGTCAGCTGACACGTTCGTCGGTAGGCCACAAGACCATTTCTTTATTTTCTTATAATTTGTTATTTATTAAAATTTGTATTTACATTTTTACTCCAGAAAAAACTTTTGGGAACAAGTTTTCATAGGAAACCTTAAAATTGTATTTGTTTCATTTATTTAATTTATTTATCTATTTTACTAGTGGAAGATTTGTATCACATCTCCTTATCAGACTTCTTAATTTTTTCTTCAACACTTTCCCAAGTCTCGAACCAAACAACCTCTGATTTTAAAGTCAACAAACTACATACATACATACTGGTTGAGATATAATTGCCGAGTAAGCTTTTGTGATTTTATCTCCTCCTTATACAGCTAACTCCATTCAAGGGCAGACGATCTGCCTCTTCTTTTCTTGACTGTGTGGTTGTTGTAGTGTTTGGCAATTTATAATGGTACCTCAGTTATCTGAAGGAGTGAAGACCCACCAGAGAGAACAAGGTGGTTCAAGAACTTATACGAGCTTAGAAGACGAACCTACACCTTATGGAAGTAGCCTAGATCAGCGGGCATCATGCGATGCTGTCTAAGCAGTTAATTCCAAGAGGTTTGTCTCGGATGTAACTGTGCAGCTTAATTTACTATTACAATTCTTTGCCTTCTTAGCAAGCATTCTTGGAATAATCATTTCTTATTAACTTTTCAAGTCAACTGCGAGTTTACAATTTTTAATACAGATCTAATATATTTTGGAACAAAAAAACAGAATAATGGCCAAAGTCTATCGACAATACCTTGCGGGCATGGCAGCGGCTGGTGGTGCGCTTGCGTGTGGCGCAACGATTGGCTGGTCTTCGCCAGTGCAAAATGAGTTGTGTAGTGAAAATTACTATAAAATAACATTCACGACACATGAATACGCTTGGATTGGATCTCTAATGACACTGGGTGCGGCGACGGTTTGTCTACCCGTCGGTATTCTTATAACAGTCATGGGCCCCAAATGGACTATGCTGTTCATGGTTATACCGTTCGAGATCGGCTGGGCGCTAATGATATTCGCACAAAATCAAATCATGATGTTTATTGCACGCTTTTTGACGGGCATGGCCGGCGGATCTTTCTGTATTTGCGCACCAATGTATTGTACAGAGATTTCGCAGAAGGAGGTACGTGGCATTATTGGTAGCTTCTTCCAGCTACTCATCACCACCGGTGTGCTTTTTGGGTTCACAGTTGGTGCCTTCACCAAGGCCTTCATATTCAGCATAATTTGTGCGATTCCACCGCTATTATTCGCCATTGTATTCATTTTTTGCCCAGATTCGCCAATTTTCCTAATAAGGAAAGGCAAACAAGAAGCAGCGCAAAAGTCAATGGAATGGTTGCGGGGCAAAGACTTTGATTTCAGTGGCGAAATAAATGAAATGAAAGCAGCCGATGCAAAAATCAAAGACAATCCCGTGAATATTGGACAAGCATTGTGCCGTAAAGTTACACTCAAAGCATTGGGACTCTCCATATCGCTGATGATCCTGCAACAATTTTCCGGCATAAATGCAGTCATCTTTTATTCGTCAAGCATCTTCGAATCTACCACCAGCAACCTGGAACCACGATTTGGCACAATTATCATTGGCGTTATGTTGGTGGTGGCAACGATTGCTTCGCTGTTCATCATCGATAGATATGGTCGTGTACCACTATTACTGCTGTCGTCTGTTTTTCAAGTGATCTCCATTGCCTGCCTATCGCTCTATTTCTTTATGAAGGAAAATAATGAAAAGTCGGTGGAGAATTTGGGTTGGTTGCCCTTGTTAAGCATTTGCGTATACATTCTACTATTCTCGGTTGGTTTTGGCCCGGTTCCATGGGTATTCATGGCCGAAGTCTTTACCGATGATATCAAAGGCATTGCTGGTTCGCTGTCGGGTACAACGAACTGGTCATGCGCTTTTATTGTGACCCAAGTTTTTCCCGTTCTAAATAAAGCTATAGGCGGTGGCGCCTGCTTTGCGATTTTTGCCGTCATTTCGGCGTTGGGCGGGATCTACATATTCTTTTTCATACCGGAGACAAAAGGTAAAAGTTTTGCTGAGATACAAGCCGATTTGGAGGGCAACCCGAAATGAAGAAAAACTTGCAAAGAAAAGAAGGTTAAAAACAAAAATTGTTTTATATTTTTTAGCAATACTTTTGAAATCTGTGTTCAATTTGCGAGATATACTAAAAATATTTGGAAATAAATATATTTCGTCGTGTATACTGTTTTCCAGGCTTTAAAGGCACACACTCATTTCGAGGCAAGTACAATGATCAGGTAAAGCCGAAACAAAGGGACACTGCGACTGAAAAGGTTGCCTTGAATTTATAATTTCTTAATAAATATTTAAACATGCTTCCAAGACGAGTTTAGTTTGACCATATAAACTCGGTAATAATTGATTTTGAAACGACACAAATACGATTTCAACATTTAATTTCGAATGAATTCTGCAACAGGCAAATTACAATTCAGAAATTCAATATTATACATTTTTTTGTCCACAAATATCCAAATCACACACACTTGACGCAAACTCACATTAAATACGAGTACATATCTTGGGATCAAACAATGAAACGAACAAAGTTACGGGCCTACGTTCGCAAATGCCAGTGACAACCAACGCCACAGATGGAGCTCATCACTAGCATTTGCATTCGTCTGCCTTCGTGGGAGCTCGCTCAGATGGTTACCCCTTGCCTCGTCATTTGATTGTGGAGCCAACCGATGCGCCAGCTAGTCGCCTCAGGATAGTTATATTTGCGATCGGGCGAATGCTCATAACGCAACGCCAAGTAGGTGCCGCGTTGACCGTTTTTCAATAGCTCACGCTCGCTAGCGGGCACTGCTTTCATGGGCCCCTTAAAGGCACCCATAAATTTCGATTCATCCTTGGACAGATCGTAGGCGAAATCATTGGATTGTACCAATGGTGGGCGTATGCGTGGCCCCGACGTGATCAACGTTCGAAACGGTGACGTTCGACTATTGGCGACATTTGTATTGAAGCGTCTATTGTTGGCTAAGGTATTGTTGGAGATTGCACTGTTGGCGTTAGTGCAACTCTTGCTTTGCTTACTGTTGCCATTGCTGCTCTGTCGGCTGCTCGATGTAGAGTTGGTCGAGCGTGTGGTGAGCGTATCAAAACTTGAAGTCGAGCGAGTAATTGGCGAGCTTTGTCCTTTTGGCGATTTCGTTGGTAGTTGACGCAAGTTGGTTGTTGTTGTCTTTCTAGGAACTTGCAATTTTGTCGCCATCTCAAGTGCGAAAATGTTAAAAAAAAAAAAATAAATAAATATTTCAGTTCACAAAAAGGGATTTACTTTTATTTAAAAGTAACTAAATATAGTATGTCATAAAAACGAATTTGATTGAGAAAATAAATTGATAAAAATAGCAAATTTTAAAGTACACACAGTGTTGATTTGGAGATCATTTAAATTAGGCTTGAGAGGAAAAAGAATAATTAAAAAAAATGAGCTCTAACAAATTTATATAAGAACTTTAACTACGTAAACCGATTTAAATAATTCTGGTTTTATCTGACAAATGGCATACTAAGGTACAGTTTTTTCAAAATGTTAATGCGATTTAAAGAATATTGAAGTTGGTTTTTTTTTAAATGCTTGCATAGGTTTTATTGAGTTATGCTGAAGTTTCATCACGACCAAAAATACAAAATATTCTGCATTTAAAAAAAAAACTTGTGACTAAATTTGAAAAGAAAGTAATGAAAAAATCAAACCAAACTTGACAATGGATGACGGAAAATCGTTCTGAATCTAAAAACCACCCATTTATACTTTTATTAATACTTCTTTTAATTATTAGCTGGGTGATATCGAAAACAATCTTATTCTTTTCTTAATATATATAAATTATGTGTCACGTTGTTTGTCCGCGTCCGCGATGGACTCCTAAACTACTTAACCGATTTCAATCAAATTTCCACACAGTGTGCAGTTTGATCCAATTTGAAAGAAAGGCTAGCTTACATCTCAATTTATTGTCGAAATATTATTTTATTGGAAATTATTTTTCTATTATTTGACAATCTGTTAGCTTCAAACGATTTTAACAGATGGCGACATCTTCATTTCTTCTGTTAGCCGAATGACACGAATGTGAATGCGGTGCTCATTCAACTCAGGCACTCATGCGATCATAAATATACATATGTACTTACAGAGAAAAAAGATACCAATGTGGGTACTCTCTGCTCTACATATGTATGTAGGTATATGCAATAGTAGTTAAATGCTTTATTTTCGAGATATAGTAAGTAGAAAGCTCGCAAAATTAATGCATTATAATGGTTTTTGTGGAATAAATTCGAAATGTCTTATGTATGAATATGTTTTATAATACCATTGAAACTATAGTGCACTTCCATTTTCAAAAATCAGAACCAGAAACTTTATAATTTTTTTTCAAATGATTCTTTATAAAATAATATCGCATTCTTTAACTAGAACAATATCAATTAAAGTTTCAAAACTTGTACATAGTGCACACATTTTCCAAATATCAAAGTTTTTCATCCCAAATATCTAACGTTTTAAAGAGAAATTGAAAAATTGAGAGCCTTAAGAAATTCTGTATATAAAAAGCATTATGAAAATTTTTTTCTAAATCTGTTTTCTTTCCATTTACAATTGCGCCTACATATGAACATATTTTCATACAAATGTGCATTGACTTTATTATAAGTGTATGCATTTATTTTATAGTAACTTATTAATTTCAGTAAAATTCAATGTATATTATGCATGTACATATGTATGTACGCAAATATGAAGAGACATGCAATTATTGAATGTTTTCTATTTAATTGCTTTCATAATGAAGCCGCTATCATTTGCAAATATTGGCGCCGTCATAAAATCTTTCAGTCGAATGTTGTCTCATACAGCCGGATGTGGTCTCATACATCCGAATGCGCATGACTAGTTGTACAACATATTTGACTCTCTTTGTACAACGAATGCCTCTTTTTCTGAATGCGACTGAGCGCAATATTCTCAGCTATCTGCACACTCATTCAGTCATCGCGCTTGCTGTGAGCAGAATGCGTAGAATGTTGCGCTTACGTGTGAATGTGTTAAAACGGCCAATGACTACATTCATGCAGACGTCTAGTACATAGACTAAAGACAGTGACATTATTCCTGCTTTTTAATTATTAGTGCTTCATTGTTCAAAACTGTTCAATTGAAATAAATACATGTAAGTATTATCATATAATTATATTTTTTATATTTGCTATATGCACATCAAATCACCCTGTAGTATATAAATCTCCCCACACTTTTACAATAACTGTACAAACTTTTTTTTATTATTTTTATTTATACTCTATTAAAAAATATTTTGCACTACCTGGAATGCCACCACATAATCTTCGATTAATAATTGGTTCATCTATTATTCTCCAATTTTTTTGCAGCTTTTGCCATGTCTATAAATATTTCTCAAGGTCAAACAATATCCATTTGTGGTATAGATTTCGAAAATCCATGTTTTTCTCATGGGCAACTATGTATATGTTGCATGTTTACGTGTAGGAAAACAGTCAAATATACATATATATGTTAACTAAAGACAGGTTAACCAAAAATATTGAGCACCGATTAGTGCTAAATTAAATTGAAATTAAAAGTATTTATAATTTAAAATAATAAATATTATTGTTAAAGATTTAAAACTATCTGCCCTACCTACTTCATATTTATGTTTAAAGTGTCACATGGTTATTTACTAACAACTTTGTAATAAAGTCCTTTGTTTAAAAAAAATAATACATTTTAAAATTAATTATTATGAGCTCGTCTGATTTTTGCTTAATATCCAAGTTTGATCAATTATGTTCAAGGTCCTTCCCATTCTTTAACGTTTCCGTCTTCGTTCGTAAATAAATAAATTTCATTGTATTAAGGGGTAACGGTGGTAGAAAATCCGTCATAGAGTTGGCAATGTTTTTTTTTACAAACGGCATCTACTTAAAAAAGCATGGTGGTGACCATGCCTGATGTTCTCCTTCCGTTCCCCTTGAATAGTTTACTACATTTACTACAATGTAATATAACAAAAACGGGTTTAGTATAGTGCCGCATAAATTTGGTTTACTGTGGCTAAACGCGTATATCAAATTGAATAATTCAAATGCACATAGATGAACAACAAAATAAACTTTTGTTTAACTATCATTTTGCAAAAATCCATCCACAAATTTTATCAGAATTTAACTATAAAAATGCCCTTTTTTTTTGCATTTTTCACATTTATGGTGTATGGTTTTCATTCACTGCACTTAATATGGAGCCACTAATGCATTAATTTTGGCACACAAATATTATTAACACATTGTGCTATCAATTTTCACCGTTTTTAGAATTAACATATAATAAAATACTTAGCAATTATCAAATTAAATTTGCATATTTAAGCCCCGCACGAAACTCTTAAATTCCTTCCAAATACATCTGTCAAACTACTAAAAACAACGAGCGAAAGAGAAACCAAGATGCAATTGATGTAACCCAGTAAGCTTAATATAGAATGTACATATATGCATGTCTTACATGTCTTATACAAGCAATTAAATACATACATATATGTACACTTTAAAGTAAATTTTGAAGAGTATTATATTTAATCGGAGTTTGTCCGGCCAGGATTATTTTTTTGAAGGATGCGGCACTTTTCACAAATAAATCAATGTTTTGTAATAAATTGAAAATGTTTAATTAAAAATCGCGCAATTTATTATTAATTAGAAATTTTCGAATGCGGCGCTTTTCACAAATGCATCAATGATGCCTAATATATTTAAAAAATTTTATTAAAAATCGCGCGATTTAAAATGTTTGCTGGGTAACTTTGACTCGATTTTGTATGAGAAAAGTTGAATTTTTGCCCATTTTTAAAGGCTTCTCCAGGGCCTCACAGAGGGTCTAGAGAAACCAGTGAGGGCTTTTAAAAAAGCTTATTCCTTCCCCTTTCTAAAGGTATGCTTTGAAGGGTGCCACGCCCCCTCCTTCACCGCCCACCACCCCCCTTTCATGCGGCACTATACTAAACATTTCCCTAATTCATCAAAGTGATATTTTTAACTTTAAAAATCTGCCGTAAGTATAGATAAAAGAAGAAAGCTACGAAAACGGATGCGAAATTTAGGTGACAGTTTCATGTTCCGCATTAAATACGTGTAAACCTGAGTTCAAGAAGTGTTTCATTTACTTTGTATAAATTTTGGGCGAAATAAGTTTGGCGCCGGATCTTCTAGTTTTTATATATTTCAAATATACACTCATACATTTCCAGTTATGAAGTTAAAAATTCAACATTCGCATCATAAGATTTTGAAATTTGAATTTGCCACTTGCTAAAGTTCTTTTTTTTTTTGTTGCTTTGCCTTAAGCGCGCAATGAAGCCATGAAATTTGGCATAAGCGCCAGATAATTTCTATTGACATCAAATAATGTGTTGCTAAAGAGATTTTAGTAGGAATTTGAGTTGTGTTAATGCCTGCATACTTAGGCGTTAATATATTAATGTGCTTAAGGCGATTGTTTATGAACATACATACATACATACTCGGCATACATACAAACAGAAGTAAGTACTTCCTATGTGACTCTGTGCGACTGGCACGTTCTTTACTTAGCTAATATGTATGTTTGTATGTATGTGTGCATCGCAATTCGAATATAATCCCTTACGTAAAAATAATAGAATATTACACACACACACACACAATGCCCATACTCATAATTTAAATGCTTACACATACTCGTGCACTTGCAAATAAAGACAAATGCATAGATACTGCTAGTGGAACTCGTACGTAAGTAAGTAAGTAAGTGCTCCGAGCAGGAAGATCTGTATAACGTTTGCGGTTGCGGTTTTCCTATGATGAGTTGCTTCGGTTGTTTACTTCATTAAGCGTTGTCAACAACAGCAATAGCTGCAGTGGCAGCGCCAACTTTGTGGCAGCAGCAGTGGCTTTAATTAAAATGTATCCATCAAAAGTCTACTTTGGCGCGGGTGTACAAACATACAAACATACATACATACATACATTTGCATGTGTAAGTGTGGTGATGGTGGGATTTTTTGTTTGCCATACTTATATTATTAAATTACTTGCTGCGGTTTTCAAATTAAATTACAATAACTACATTTTGGTTTAATAAATGGTAACTTTAATTTAAACGTTTGTGTCTGCTTTTCTAAGGAAAACAAACTTTGTGGTTGAAATATTTGCGTTAAAAATTATCATTGGCCTGTCAATATAAAAGGGATAAATAAAGGAGATTCTGTGGGAAAATAAAGTTAAATTAAGTTGGGAAATCGAGTAGATCCATTTAAAGATGAGAATATGTTAAATAAATATTTAATAAGTAAAAAGTTTCTATGAAACTAACTACTAAACTTTCAGATTTTTATTAACTTTTATAAATTCGTATGTGTAAAAAATGAGGCTAACTAAACGCTAGTGGACTTTACGTAGTGGAGAAAGTTCAGATATTCACCGAAAAATTCGACGAGATACTGAAAATTTACCAAAGTACACAATTCTTGGAAATTTGAAGAATGTAAATACAGTCCCGAAATAAGTTTCGGCTAAAATCTGTGTGGAAATAAATACCGAAATCGATACAAAAAAATGGTGCTTAAGTTAAGAAAGAATGAAAACAGTCAAATATGTGGCTAAAGCGAGTGAAATTATAGAATACTCTCAGGTGACGACAAAAGACGGTTAAGTAGTGGAGCATTTGGTGGCCCTGGCCGCGCTTCGCCGAAGTGAGACATGTCAATGGGAGTCTAGCTTACGAGGGCACTCTTGTATACTGAATAATTATAGCTTTCTTCCGGAATACACGGATCGCTTTGTTGATACTGTGGTCCCGGACAGAAAATTCGTGATGAGAATCCCAGGCAGAGAGTAGTGGTTCGGAAACTTCCATACTCCACCTGGATGTCTCACGGTTTTTACGAATGGTTCGAAAGTGAATGGCAGGGTAGGAGGAGGGGTCTTCTCGCGGGACCTATCTCTGAGCTGCTCTTTTCGGTTACCGGTCTGAGGTCTCAGCTATAAAGGAAGCTATGAAAATGATACAAAACGCTATAAATGACAAGGACATTTCCATTTTTAGTGACAGTCAAGTGGCAATTGAAGCTGTGAGCTCGTCTGCGATTAAATCAAAGATTTTACTGGATTTCCGCCAATCTCTACATGAGATGGCTAAGCAGAACAGGCTAAACCTCATTTTGGTTCCGGGCCACAGAAACATCGAGGGTAACTGTATAGCGGACGAACTTGCAAAGGGGGTGGGGGAACAATCAAGCATAATCTTCTCGGCAAAGCACGCATTGGTATGCCCTTTGGTACTTGCAAGCTGCTTTTAAAAGAATTCGTTTATGCTCGTGCAAATGATAGCTGGGCAAAAAATACGACCAGCAGGATCTCTAGGCAGACATGGCCCAGATGGGAACGTAAACGGTCGCGTAGTCTGTACTCCTTAACAGGGCACTGCCTCATAGGTAACAACGCGGCGCGTCTCGGAGTACCTTTCCTCAGATGCTGTAGAAGCAGCAAGGATTATGAAGAGGAACAAACAGTTTTACACCTTTTATGCATTTGTCCAGCGCTAGCGAGAAGCAGGCTACGTTTTCTAGAGGCATACCTTTTTGGGGACCTCGGAGAATTAAGTGAAAAAGACCTAAGATGCTTGACAAGATTCGTCAAGAACTCAGGATGGTTCAGCAATGGGGCATGAGCGATTGGATGGTGGTGTCACAACTGGCAGCCACACCTACCTACCTACCCTAGTGCAGCATTTGCGCAAGCCTTAAAACTAACAACGTCAACGTCTTTTACCCTGAAAATCTGGTTGTTTGCCGCTTCTTTTAAAAATATGTTGAGAATCATTTCGATATATCACGTTTTCACTAGACAAATGTACGTACATACATATGTGTATCGATAACTCGATACATTTAACTTTATCGTTATGTTTATTGATATCGCATTTGGTATTCTTATCATCGTTATTTATATCTCTTTTTAGTCGATGAAATTACCACTATCGATATAATTTTCGCAATTATTACCGATATCGATTATTCCTAACTTGGTATTACCGTTATTTATGAACACATTGTTATTGAGAAAGTTGCTATTGTCGGCACTTTTATAAGCGAAAGTAATTTTTTTATCAAACTAATTATTCTTATTGATATTACATTCGTAAATATATTCGCATTCGTATTCATATTCGTATTTGTATAGGTTCTCGTAGCGCATTATGCGTGTTTCACAATGTTATTCGCACTTTTATTCCTATTCGTATTCTTATTCGTATTCTTATCCGTTTTGGTATTTGTTTTCACATTCGTAGATGTTCTCGTATTTGTATTTTCATCGTATTCATTCATATTCGTATTCATACTCGTATTCGTATTCGCATAAAATTTATACTCGTACTCGTATTCATATTCATAATCAAATCTTTTCGTACTCAAATCTTTTCATATTCTTATTTGCATTATAATCATAAATGTGCTTGTAATTATTTTCGTTTGCACATTCTTTTAGTATGCCATATGGTGGATTGGTAATTTTAAGCCTTTCATGAGCCATTTACTTTTTGTATTACAACCTTATAGAGGCTTGAGAGACTTCACGATTCAAAACGAAATTGAACTTACATCACTCGTTTAAAGACATCTGCAGTTAGAGGAAATTTTATAAAAAATACTTCTCTAAAAAGCGAATGTAAAATATTGCAATAACAGCTTTTATCCTTGAATTTTCAGAATTTTCATAATAAATATTTGCCCAGCAACTTGTTTGCCTACTTGGTTTTTTGCAATAACTTTATTGAGTTTTTAGAAAGTTTTGCGGTAAATATAATCGTACACAACGAATCCACAAATTGAGTTGACAGATGACGCACGCAGAAGAAAGAAAATAATAATAAAAATGTTTGTGTGTGTGTGTGTATGTTGTATGTCTATAAATGCAAAACCAGTAGTTCATTACTATCATTGCTATCTTGCATTACTTAACTAAGCTGCCAAGGACTTTGTCTGTCTGTCTATGTCTACTTGCTTAGCTAGTTCAACTGTCTACTTCGCTGTCACTTTGGCAGCCATTGAAGGTCTTTTTATATTTGATCATTTATGTAGTATTTCTGTAAAAGATTTTCTTTTTGTCTGATTACTCATATGCAAATAATAACCGCAAGCGTGTGTATGTACAAGTACATATGTATAACTATAACAATAATACCGCAGATAATCGACAAAATATTTGCACACTAAAGAGTATATAAAGTAAGTGATGGCATAAAACTAGCCACATACTCGTTTAAATGTATCGATGTATGCTGATGTGTGTGTGTGTGTGTGTGCGCGCACATTACGTGTCAACTCGCCACATAGTCTGTTTCTTCTCTCCTGCCGCTGCCTTCAAATTAAGTGAGTTTGTTTGCTTTTTTTTCACTTCTTCTTCTTCAAGCAAATTATCGTCTATGATCTTGTTTGCCCGTTCGGTGCCGGTCGACAGTGCGCCCAGGCGTATGTGGAACTTTGTAAATTTATGCAAAATATTATTTGGACCGCACAATTTCACTGTGGCGGCTGACGGCAATGTCATTGTTGCCCATTCCATGACACACTTTCAACTCTTCACTGCTCGTTCAACGTGCTGCTTGAACGCCTTGCAACTCGTATTCAGCTGCTTGCAATGAAAAAAATAAAAATAAAAATAAAAAATATGGAAAGTAGTATGTAATTTCATTCAATTTACATGCATGTGTGTATGAGGTTTTTTGTGTTTTGTTCGCAAAGTGCAAGGTACAAGGCACAAGGTTGTCAGTAACGTGCGTGTGTTAAAAACACACACATGCACACACGCAAGTGTTCCGATGACTTTAAATGTATAAGTGGGACTTTCAAAAGTATAAATTTCTAAAAACTATTTTATTTAGGTATGCATGTCTGTCGTTTTTGACTCAACACACATACATGCATACATACATACACACACTCGCATCCCAGCAAAAACATTGCCTACCCAGAAACAGCTCTTCATATGACCTTGGCTTTCTTCCAAACTTCCTGGTTATATGTATTTGGTATAAAGAATGTCAGGACAAAAGACATGGGTTTTTTTTTTGCATCCATTCGTATCTTTTGATTAGTTTTTGAAGTTAATAGGAACGAAATTTTTTTTCTCGTAACTCGCAGGTCTTCAACGTCTTCAACGTCTTCCCCGTTGACACTGCTCACATTAGCTTTTCTGCGAAGTTATGCGAGAGATTTTAAAGACCCATACACTAGGAAAATTTTGTATAACTCCTTAGTCCACTCCAAGCTAGAATATGCCTCTTTAATATGTAACCCTATTTATGCATCTCACTTTAATAGAATTGAAAGAGTACAACGCAATTTCATTCGTTTCGCCTTGCAACCTCTTTAACTTTGCTGATCCTTTACCTTCCTACAGTGATTCCTACATAGATTTGAAGTCCTTAGCAAATAGGCGTGCCATTTACTCTTTGATGTTTGTTTATGGTCTTATTTGTGGCTCTATTGACTGCCCGGATATTCAAGAAGAGATAAGCTTCAATGTGCCTCAAAGAACTCTACGCTTTAATTGTCCGTTTAGTGTCAGTGCAGGAAAATCGAATTACCTTAACTTTGCTCTCATTAAACGAGCACTCACTGAACTAAATTTCATATATAGATCACTTGATCTTGATTTTGCAATGCCGAGATGCATTTTCCGCTCTAGAATTGAATCTCACTACAAATAATAAATGTTTATCTAGTATGTAAGAATTATTAATAAGTACTTTTCTGTATCTAGTCTGTAAGGTTTTGTAACCATTGACTTAAATAAATGAAATAAAATTTCTTGGAAATTTATTTCATTTGTCTTTTTTATGCCTTGGGGATTTTTACACAAAATAGCTTTCTCTTTGCTAATGAGACATTTTAAATTATTATTAATTTCAATTAAAATAAAATTTGCAAATTAAGCGTCACTTCACGTCAGCAAACTTTTCTAGAAATTTTTTAAAAACAAGCGAAAGTGTATTCCAAATCAAGTTAGAAAAATAACTGCACATTTCAAAGAACATGAAAAAAAATATAATAGTTTTCAAATCACACGCTTCCTAGCCGCATTACTCAGAAACATTTTTGTAATGTAACGCCAGTGTGCGTTATTTGATGGCTGGCAATGTAACGGGTGATTTTTTAAGAGCTTTTGTATTAAAATTTTCATAAAAGACACATAAAATTCAGAAAAATGTATGAAATCTTTATTTGAGTCGATAGAATGATCGATCTTATTTAGCGTCTAAATATTATTTCATGTCAATGTTAGCCGCGGCTGCGCTTTAAATGGTCCATACGTCGGGTACAATTTTGGCATACTCTCTCGAACATATCGCCTGGTATCTCACGAATAAATTCTTCAATATTGGCATCCAGTACGTCTCCGTCGTTGCGGCAGACATGAGCTTTAACACAGCCTCACAAAAAATAGTTTAAAAGGTGTTAGATCACACGATCTAGGCGGCCAATTGACGGGCCACAAGCGTGAAATGAACTACTCACCGAACTCGCCTCGCAATTGGGCCATTGTTTCGCCGTGCTGTGTGGCATGTGGCACCGTCTTGTTGCAACCACATGTCAGCTAAGTCCAGCTCTTCCATTTTGGGCAAACAAAAAGTTTGTAATCATCGCACGGTAGCGCTCGCCATTCACAGTAACGTTCCGGCCTTCGGAGTTTTTGAAAAAGTACGGCCCAATGATGCCGCCGGCCCATAATCCACACTAAACAGTGACTTTTTCAGGATACATCGGTAGTTCTTGCAATGCTTCTGGTTGTTCTACACTCCAAATACGGCAATTTTGCTTGTTCACATATTCATTTAACCAGAAATGCGCTTCGCCGCTGAACACAATGAACGCTTGACACAACGAGCATGAATTTTGATAAAAAAAATTCAATAATTTGCATGGTTGAATTATGGATCAAACTGAATATGTTTGACAGTGGCACAAGGCACGAAAACCACGTGAACTGTCCAAAATAATGTTGCCAAAAAGAAAGCTGCTCAAAAATCACCCTTTACATAAACAGCAATTGAAAAACTCTTTTTGATTACCTGGAAATTCGTTATAGAAACGAATAGGATAGGAGAAGCACTAGCCAAAAATGTTGCTGGGTTGTACATACACACATATGTATGTATGTATGTATGTATGTACATACAAGTATTTGCTTGTTCAGTGCAATGGCTGTCACGTGTCAGCCGGTCGACCAAACGACAAAATTAGATAGAAAAAAAGTGGAGAGAAAGTGATAAAAGTGCGCTTACTTTTCATGTATACCTTTGGCTTTTATGTGTGTGTGTGCGTGTGTGTGTGTGTGTGTGTGAGTGCTTGTCTGCTTTGACACATTTTCTTTTTGTTGGCATTCTTCGTTTGGCTTTCGGCGTTGCATAGTTTTTATGTTTAACTGTCTCACATTTTTCCTCGTTAACATGCACTATTAATGTATGTGTGTGTGTGTGTGTTTAATTTTACGCACACATTGAAATAAAAAAAAATATATAAAAAAATTTTGTATGTGATTTCACAATTTGGGTGTGTGTCTTTGCAAAACTTTCTTTGCGCTGACATGTTGCCAAATTCATTTGAAAGCTAAATGAAAAAAAAAGGTTTGTGATAATCAAAGAGTTTTGCTTTGCGTCACATAATTCTAATAAAATGAATTTATTGCATTAGTTTCAAGGTAAATGCTTGGCATCTTCACTAAAGTATGTAGAAATTATATTTGTTGCTAGTTTACGTTTGTAGCCAAATGGTTGTCTGGAATTTAAATAATAAAACTCTTTACCTCTCCATAATGCTTGACGAAATATGGCGTATAGAGCGTGAGATAGACACAGCTTTTGCACGCTTTGACAGTAATGAGGTTGTGTGGAAAACGAACTCTTGATTTAGCTAATCTCCGCTAATCTAAAATTTAAGTTTATCTCATTTTATATTATAAAAATTTAAATTATTCTTATTCAATTTAAACCATTTTTATTACATTAAATTTACATTGTCTACATTTACTTGCACACTCGTTTAACCATCGGTCAACAGATTTTACAAAATTTAAACATTCCATTTTAGTTTGCTGTAAAATAAACGTGACTGTCCGATATCTTCCTCATACTGGAAATTAATTGCCCAGGTCGAACTTTTCTGAGGTATATAAACTTGTATCCAACAATTGATTGCACTAGTTTTTAATATTTCTTCTTAATTTCTTTTCAAGTGATTATTTAAAATTCTGTGCTTGCATTAGAACAAACTTAAAAATATAGTGTCTCAAAATATCTGAATTTATATTTTTTATCTAAATTTAAAACTGCTCAGAAAGTAAATACTTATGCGTATTTTACACAACTCGACTGCAGCGCCATCTATCGTATAAAATTAAAGTGGTTTTTATTATTATAAAAAACCAATGACATTAAACCAAAAATTACTCTGTCTTCGTCTTCCCCAACGCCTTTACCAGGCATACAAAATGAATCAACAAAAAAAAAAAAAAAAAAAATTCAAAATTTTAATTATAAATAATTTCAAATAAAAATCAAATAATCTGTGAAGACACTTTTCTAAGTGGCAATTGCATGGTGCAAAACTTAATTATGTTTAAGTAAAAAACAAAAGCACGCAAAGTGTGATGAAAGGTGTACACAATTTGATTACAACATCACAGAAATGCCCTGCAGGGAATCTTTAAAGATGTGAAAACAATTTTAGATTAAGAAAAAATTGAATTAATAAATATTTGTGCTTTTAAATGTTCCAACTGACCGTCAAAAGTATTTAAAATGAAATATACAAGTTGTTTAAAGCTGTTAATAATAATTACAATTAATTTTTTCAAGATACATCACGCAGACACCAGCCAAAATTTATACGAAAATGTTGTTGTACAAATAAAGAAGCTGAAGAAGATGGATGTATTACGAATAATTTAGCAGATGGTTGGTTCATTTGGACCCAAGCGCCACTTAAGGGCAAAGCAGTTCGTAAGACAAGTTTTTTTGTTCGAAAATTTCAATGTAAATTTTAATTTAATAATTTCAAGTGATTTGCTATATTTAAGAAAAACTCAATTACCAAATATCATTTCATATTCTTTTTAGGCACACCAGAACAACAAAAATACATATGTCTGAATTTTTCCACACTACCTTGGCCTCCCCTTATAAATTTATTGCATGTAAGTGCATATGGAAAAAAAGTTATCAACGTTTTTCTGGCCTAAAAATGATTTCATCTTTCATTTTGTTGTTTGTTTTAGAGTGAAAATGGCTTGCTGCATAAGGAGAATGTATGAAGAGCAGTGAGAAGAATTGAAACAAGCGATAGCAGGTAAACAATGTAATTTCCAACACGTTCTTCTCACATACATATACTGTGTAAATGTTTGTGCAAGGAGTAAGCGTAAATTTGAAAATATGTTTGCACACCTACAAGTGTTAAATGTATGTAAGAGTATGTAAGAGTGGCCAGTTGAAAAAGTTTTACAATTTGTTGGCTTGTGTGCGTGCTGCTGTTGATAAAAACGCATTGGTATTCTGTATTTGGCAATATTTTTCCATTTCATTACTTTTACCTGAACAAAAAGAAAGAAAAAAAGAAAAAAAAATGCACAGGAGCATCCTTGAAGGTTATGAATGAATAGGCGGAAAGTAGCAGACAGCAATGAACAAAAAAACTTTTTTTTATTGCTATCGTATTTAAAAAAAAGTGTTAATAAATGGGACCAGTTTTGCTATGAACTTGCTGTAAGCATCAGCCAGTCGATTTATATATTCATATAGTAAAGATTTTAAAACTTTTGCATTTATTATGAAAACTGGTAACTATTTGGTGAACGCTTATAATTTTTGCTTTTAGTACCAAAGTTGTAAAATTAGTAAAGTAATCATAAAATGTTTAAAAACTGAACACCTCCGATATGCTAAGTATTTCATTTTTCGCGCAATAAAATCGCAATTCTTTTGATAAGAAATTTTTAAGAAATTAAGCAATGCATATTTTAAGGAGCTACTTGTAATGTTAAACGAATTCTAAAGCAATAGCAGGAGATTTTTCGCTCGCAGCCTATAAATATGTTACAATTAAAATGAAATGAGTTATAAGGTAACGTTCATTTTGTAAAAATAAATCTTTCTGAGTAGCTACGAGCACAAAAAATTATAGCAAAAGCGAAGAGTAACCAATTGACTTGACCTGGCTACAAAGATTTTCCGATATCTTAAAAAAATCGTTAAGAATATCGGAGGTTTAGTTTGAACGCTCTAGTAGTTTCTCTAAAAAAAATTGTTTTTTTTTACCGAAATTTTGATTTGCAATTAAATATGCGTTAGAAATCAAAATAAACATTAATAGAAGGTAAATTTTTTCTTGCACTTCAAATTATTTTAAGATCATGTTTCCAGGGTCCTCACAAAATTTTGTACTTAAAAGATTTTCCTTTTCTTATACTTTTTTTGTTTCTCTTCATTTTTTTTTTATTAACGAGTGAGTTGAGTTTGGACAGCTTAAATATTTATTTTTAGACTTAAGGGTCAGTTAGTCAAGACTTAACTTAACTTAAGTATTGTAGACGTTTACTCAACATGTCAACTTAATTTTTAATGATTAATTTTTGATGATCAATTTTTGTTGCATAGCGTTCTTTGAATATCTCCGTTGGCACAAAGCACTTGTGTGATTATTTCTGAATCGCATATTGCTTGAGAAAATGTCAAGGAAAATCAAATTGTGTCGAATGTTTTTAAGTTTAGCACAAATGTAGAAAATGTGCAAGAAGCAGTCGCTTGGTCAGAGGAAAAGGTGGTGGCAAATCCAACCGATAAATAGAGACTTTCTGTTGTGCCAATTTACATCCGGGCAGAATTTATCGTACAGTTCTTTATTGGAGTATACGATTAACTTTTCGCCATTCATTTTAAGGTTTAAATTTTCTTTTAGTCCATCATTTTATTTTCAGCTATTTGACGGTTCGCCGCCTATGTTACCACATCAAATAAAATCGTTTTAAATGTAATTTTTGCATACATTTATTTTCAAAAATTGTAAATGTCCAGATCTGGTAAGCCTGATTCTCTCACCGCTCTCACGGCTCTCAATTTACGTAAGACCGAAACATAAGAATCTAAAGTCAACTAATTCTTAAGTTTCTTACGATAAGTTAAGTGTTGACGAATCGCTTGCACGGCTTTCCATATAACAGGTTGGCTTAAGTTAAGTTAAGTTAAGTCTTGACGAACTGACGCTTTACTTAGGTAATGAAAAAATATGTGTAAAAAATATCCGCCAGATGGTGCTAAGGTTGAGTGATAACTTAACAACGTACACGAAACGTAACTAGAAAAAGGAAGAAGAAATTTCTGACGTATCCGCACAATTAAATTTGTTTTTTAGTTTGCGGTATATTTTAAACTTTTTAAAACGAACTTTTTAAAATATTTTATTTAGTATCTACTTTTAATTTTTTTATGACAATGCACAAGTTTTCAGTGACTAGGAATTACCATTGACTTTATTAATTTCTTGAAAAGAACGCCAACAACTTAGTTGTTAAATATGTATAAGGCTCAATGAAGATGTGCTTGAAGCGCATATAATTAAATTTGCTTGAACACTTATTTTTTGTTATAAAGTCTACATTTACACACACTTTACTAAAACACAAACAAAATTTGATACGAGCTTCACTAAATCATAGTTAATTACAGACGTTTAGCAATAATTCATTTCACAAAAGTAGAAAAAAAAAAAGAACAAATAGAGACACCAAATTATTGTGGCTCCAAGCATTCAAGTTGATTGGGCGTTAAGCTGCTATTGAATGTTTATACAATTGATTTGAAATTTATTGCTGTTGGCCTGAAGTAGACCTTTTCTACGCTTCAAAGAGCTTTGCGCGCTCAACGGCGCCATTCACATATTTTAACAAATACACGTCTTAAACAGAAAAAAAAATGTTATTTGAAAAATACATTTTAATTAAAATTTTTAAATTTTGTTAAATTGCATTAAATACTCGTAAGTATGTTGAAGTGTTTAAAAAAATTGCACTTATGCAGAAATTTAAAACTTTGTTTTTTTAATGATATTGAATATATGACTAGAAATTGATTAGTTTAAATTTTACACATCATATTTTGTGTGCTAACGAAAATTGTGCTGATATTAATAATGGCTAAATTGCCATAAATTGCACAAATATTTTTGCCACCAATTAATAAACGCAGATATTCAAAAACAGAAAATTGACTACGAAATATTAATGCTGCGTTAGCTGCACATATTTTAACAATTAAGAGCACTTTAATGTGTGAAAAAATTTCATTTTGTGCTAATGCACCCAACATTTTGCCATCACTCTTAATTAAGTAAAATATTTATTTACATTTTTGTATGCTATAAATTTGATTAAAGTGGACGTTGAAAAAATTTGTATATGTAAATGCATTAATAATTACTAGAAACTGCTCGAATGAAGTAATTGCCAACGCTTGAAAATAAGTTAACATTTTTGGTTTTCCATTTTATATTAATTTAATGTCAAATAAAGGTTAGATGTTGCATTTTACACAAATGAAACCTAATTTGTCAACAAGAAATTGCTGTAAGAAATAAAAAAATTCTATTCAAAATTCATCAAGTGCATTGTTTTTTAAATGCTGAAGAAGAGACGGCTATAAGGCCGCTTCACTTACTATAACAAAAAAAAAGAAGGCAGAAATATCGAGCCAAAATAGCTAATTACTTTATACATTCAATCCTTACCTGATCTTGCAAATGAAAAAACAGTCGCTTTGCCACACTGAAGTGTACAATCAACAAAATAATATCTACAATACCTAAATTTTGCTGGTTGAAGTTTATAAAAAGCGCTTTTTGAGATTTTAAGCCTTGTCCTGTAGCGATAAGGTATCCCATTTTTTCTTATGTACATTCGCCAAGAGATCAGCCGTTTTGCTTGAGTGACGATCTCCCGAATAAGAACTTCACATCAGCTCTGGAATGCGCAACAGTCAGGTAAATAATTACCGATCGCATCAGTGTCACTTGTTCTCGATCTATATGAGTCTCCGGGGTTACTTTGTGTCGCAGTCACTCAGAGACTACGACGCTGCCGAACTGTCGGAATTGGGGTTTGCAAAGACTTTAGATCCTACGCCAACAAAACTCTGCTCCGAGTTAAGTCCGAAATTTCTAGCGCGCACATCCGCAGACGAAGTCAATCTAAACTCTGTTTTCAAGAACGCACTCGTTCTAATTGTTCAGTGCTTTTAGTGGCTACCAAAGCGACCTCTGTTGTGAAGATTCGTTGAAAAAGTGATGATTTCTGAGCACTATTTTATTCATCAGTTATTTTATTGTTTACACCTGCATTCATTTTATTTTTAGAAAAGTAAAATATTAACACATCCATGAGTGTTTCACCTAAGAGTTTGGGTCACCTAAGAGTTTTGGTCACCTAAGAGTTTGGGTGTTTAGGTCTGTTATTTGATGCCCAAAACTGAGGACTATAACCTCAATGCTGACAGTGCTTGCAGACGAAAATAACCATCAGTGAAATTATTATTGTTCCCTAACTTGTCAGCTGCTGGTGAATTATGGATATTCCTTGCTTTTACTTTTGACGCATATTAATCCATAAAGACTGCCCAAGAATATAATAAATATTCCATGAAACATTTGTTACAAGGCAAACATGCACATTGAAGAAGTATAAATTCAAATATTTACTTTTTTACTTTTTGTTTATTTTATTTTACGTCAAGAATTCTCCAACTGGTCTTAGTGCACTTGGGCATAAGTAGTACATCGGTGGGTGTGTTGATCAAGTTAACTTTAGCAACAATTTCAAAATATATGTATCAATATCGTTAAGCATGTTCGCCTCCAAATCGTTCACTACACGCCAATCGTAGAAGTTTACATCTGTCGGCAGTAGTTTTTGGTTTTGCGCCATAGTCGTGTCGCACCCAGCAATGCCGAGCAACCAATGAATCGGCGGTTTTGGCAAGGCAGTGGGCGCAGGCGCTTGCAAGCAATTGCTTTCAGTTAAATTTGTTAATGCAGCGCTTGGTAATACTAATTGATGATTACACCAACCAAAGCATACGTCATTTTCCATTGCAATCTCATCGCTGTAATTATTAACAAATGGCGCTCCAAAGTGATGAATGTCATGCGCCATCACAGCAGCAGCAGCAGCTGATGATTGACGACATAGTAGTTCCTGCTCATAATTGTTGTCAAAGGAAACGCTACTGTCACAGTCGCTTCTGAACGTCGAGGCGAAACGCGGTCGTTGTTCGTTGTACTGCAGTTGCTGCCACTGCTGCTGCTGCCACTGCTGCTGCTGCTGTCTAGCGTTGGACCAACGCTGACTGCCACGCTGCTTTTGTCCATTACCGCCTTGAGGCACACCACAATTTGATGGATAAGCGCGTTTATTTTTGAAGAAATATTCACTTTCAATATCACTGCTCTGGGAGTGCGTGTAACGGCGCGGCTGCTGCTGCTGCTGCTGCTGCTGCGTTTGCTGTTTACGTTTGCGCGCTGACGATTGTTGGCTTTCGATGGGATTGGAGTTCAGCGATGTGTCGCCGTAATACGATGACGTAGAGGCGATTGATGAGGTTGGCGTTGAAGATCTTAATTTTTGCAATTCACGAATGTAGTATTGATAATTCGCGATGGTGGATGTGTATTGGTATGGTGTGGACGTTGCTTTGTTGTTGTCGTTTTGAAATTGCATTGTTGTCATGGCGTTATTTTTTCATATGAGTTGCAAGTATTGAATAAGCTAGTTTTTCAGCTTGTGGCTTACTGCTTTTCTCAGTATAAATATTGATCAATCAATTGTCAAGTGTATGTTCGCTTCTAGGTTCGTCTTTTACTTAGCGCTTCCTTTTTGCTTTTGTTTCCTTGTAGCTCGTTGTTGCTCGCTTAAGTACTAAATTGTTACTTGAATTCTAAAGGCGTCTTAATTAAAATTTCTACCTTCGGTACACCTTTTCTCGTGTCAATATCTACGTTGTTATCCTGTTTACTCGTCTCTCTAACACAAGCTTACCTGCGAAATTTGGTGTACACCTTCGTGTTGACATCTTAACCCGCCCTTTAAATTACTCGTACATCGACTATAACGACTTACGCAGGTAGTTGTTATTACAACTTAGATTAAACGAGCAAAAAGTTTTCATGAAAATTTATTGAATTTGTTGGCGATAACTTTGCACATGGAATTTTTAATAAAATTTTCTGTACAAGCAAAGGTGCATTAAATAAGTAGTGATTTAATTTTTGATTATTTTCCTTGGGCCAATTTTTGAAACAAGGGCGGTTTGATAAGTCAGTGACTTGTTGTATGAAATTAATATTTTTTCCGGCAAAAAAGGATTCCATTTCTCAAAATAATCTTCTTATAACTCTAAACACTTACAGCCTGTTTCTGCGCTCTTGATAAGTTAACAAACATTTACGAATATTTAAAAGTTTATAATTTGTCAATACAATTTTTCAAAAAAAAAATAAAAACTTGATAAGTGTTCTATACTGAATGTTTCATAATTTATCTAGAACACAGAATAGGGCAGTTAGTCCAGCATTTTTACAAGTTTTTAATCCTTCCAAATAATAGCTTTTCTTAACATTCTCAAGATAAGCCCTTATCACCATTTCTTAAGGTTAGGAAATAGACTTTGCCAATCCTTTGAGATGTAAAATGTGATCTAAATGTGAGACGCTTTTTTTCTTTAATACAAATAAATTTAGTTTCAACGACAAAAAAAAAGTCAAACAACAGCAGCGATTTTAAGCAGTAAAATATAATTTTATGATATCAGAAAAAAGGGGCTGCACACTGGAATTTTTTTGTAAACTTCTGATTTTTTATGGTTATTTTTAAAAATTGATTTTTGTAGAATACTGTACAAAGTTCACAATACGTGACTATTGTTTTTGTTAGATTTTTTACTGTTTTAAATATATAAAACGCATGAAATTAAAAAAAAGTAATAGAATAAAATTAGTCAAAACCAATTTAATTAAAATTTTTTTTTAATTATATATAAAAATTAATAATAGTGTATATGTATGTATGTATACAAAATTTTATTTAAAATAAAAATAACAGAAGTTTCAAATCTACACCTCTTCCAACAGTATTTCAGAAAAACATAAATGTATTTCAGAAAAACCGCAAATGTATTTCAGAAAAGGCGAAAGTAATAGATTTGCGTTATTCTGAAATACATTTGTAATATTCTGAAATACATTTGTGATATTCTGAAATACATTTGTGATATTCTGAAATACATTTGGAATATTCTGAAATACATTTGTGTTTTTCTGAAATACATTTGAGTTTTTCTGAAATGCTGTTGGAAAAGGAGTAGTACAAAGTTTACAAATATTCAACCAGTTTCACAAAATTTTTATCAAAGTTTGAAATTTTTTAATTCGATTTTTTATGATTTGCAACCAATTTCATGATGATATTGTTTAGCAATTAAGTTCACTCTTTATCAAAAAAAAAAAATAACTAAAAACAAGCTTCAAACTTTTTGTAAATTAAAAAATCATTCAATTAACTTGCATTCCAATTTTAAACAATTTTACTAGTGATGCTGAACATTTTTTATAGCGAATTTTATCTTATTTCTAGAGTCATCGAGCATTTTCTACCATAAAATGCAAGAGAAAATTATAATTTTTTCGTAAATAAATATTTAAGTTATTTAAAATGCCACAGCTTCAAAAAAAAAAAAAAACTAAATGAAGCTCTTAAATTACAACAACAACAAAATTAAGCATTTAAAAACAAAAACAATTATATTCGCCTTTGACGAAAGTAATAAAAACTCCGCACGCATTTAAGGTGTGTTGATTTATTTTTTCTTTTAAATTGTTGTTGTATTAGTTCACCTTACGATAATTAAAGCAGAAGTGAGCAAAAGTAAACAAGCTCAGGTAAAATCTTCAATTAGTAAAATATAAAGAGGCGTGCTGTTTTCGTTCGTTACAAAGCATGTAAACGAAAATTTGGTAAGGACAACGATGCAACGATTTTGTACTTAAGCCAGATAAATCAGACTGCAAAGCATCAATAACGAATTGTGAGTGTTGAGGAAAGAGCATACGCTACTAAGAGGAAAATATATTTTAAAGTAAAATAAAAGTTTATAAAAGCGGAGTTTAGATTAAGCAAAACACACATATTACGGGAGAGATTTTTTAAAATATATATTTTATAAATAATTCTTAAGTAAAAAAATAATTGTCTTTTTGAAAACAAAGAAGTTATATATTTACAAAAAAAAAAGTCGAAAATCGATTATTTACTATGACACAATCGTGGATTAGCAAAACTTCTGAGATGACAGCAGCGACAACGTCAACGCGAATGCGTTCGAAAAGTTTCGCTCAAAACGTTAATGGTAAAGAAAGCAATGGCAACACAACAACGCCAAGCGCAACTATAACTGTATACGCCAAGAGCGCTGCCAGATATACTAAATACCAAACTTATGGCCAACAAAAGTCCCAGTTGAGAACCACGCTCTCCATGTCTTCAACAGCAGCCACAACAATGTATTACACCGATTCTTCGCCCGCCGCTAGTGGCAATGAAAAAGCAAAATTCTCAGCGGAGCTGCAATTCACACAACAGCGACGTCGAACGCTTTCAATCAGCAGCGGCAACGATAGTGGAATTTCTTCAAGCCATCGACATTTGCAACGGCAGTCATATGGCGAGCAAAGACACTGCAGCATGCAAGCCACACAGCAGCATCACTCGTCTAACTCGACTGAATTTAGCAGCAATAGTGAAAGTGATTATCAGAGTAGGAGCTTCAAGCAAAGCCAGCTGAAGTTTACGCCCAAAGACAAGCAGCAGCAACAACAATTTTCGAAATCACCAACTGTGTTGAGGCGTGAAGTAGAACCCTATCCGGTGGATATTGAAGTCAATGACGGCAGTGCCGATCGCAAGTTTGGCACAAAGTTTTCAATTAACAATGCAAACTGGTGCGCTAAGAACACACCGGCAAAGCGTTTGCCCACTGCGTTGACGCATTACGCTAGCAGCAAGTGTTTTAATGCGCCAGCGGCTAAGATGCTGCCAAAACCGCCACAGCACTGGTTGCTATGTAAAGATGCACCGCAGCTCGGTGGTGGGTTGGTGGGTGCGTGGGAGTTGCGATCACCAAAGTCACAAGCAGTAGTCGATGCAGGCATTCATGATTTGGCAGTGCCGAGGAATATTCATCTTCAAAATTTTACTCCATTGTTAGAAGCACAAGCGTAAATGTGAGGAGTTTACATTTGAGTGGAGTTTACATTTGAGTTAGCACGTAAAAATAATATGGCGAACTGCAAATTATACAAAGGTACACTCGTACACAAACATTTATTAATGGTCATGCATTATTTACAAATGCAATACAAACCAACCAACATACATATACACGTACATACATACATGTATGTAGAAGAAAAAAAAATATATACATATGTATATTTGTAAATGTATATGAGTTTTTACGCTTATCATCAATGCAATACGCTGATTGTTTATTTAATTATGTTTACAGTGAAACGTTTAATTGTTGATACAATTAACCATAATCGCCATAAATTAATCATTCGTTAGCACGCGTGAAATAATAATAAACACTTTTATCTCAATACAAGTTGTCAGTTATTTTGCCAGATTCGCAAATAATAAACATTTTATAAAAGCAGCCATTTGTGTGCTATCCATTTGCTGTCATTTAAAGTCATTTATACAAATAAACAAACACACACTAAATAAAATATGTGCGTTTATATGGTATATAGTACACACATTCATACAATCTGTTCGCTTCACAAATTATAGCACACACACACACATTTCGACAATTTATTTATCTTTTATATTAAAAATTATTTTTTAAATAAACATCGTTTATTCTTCAAGTAACACCATTAAAAACATTTTGACGATTTTTTTTTAAATATGTGGAAACGATTTATCAAAATTTTGAACTTAAAACAAAAATTGAGAATTTTTTGGGGTATGCAGATAGGTAACTTATTTAATTTTTGTACGACAAAGTGCAAGTTTCAAGTTACTACGAATTACCACCGATTTTCGACAATGTTTGTACTGACGCTCCTTCGCGATTGGGAGAAACTACCAATAAAAAAATGTCAGAAATCAGTGTTAACTTGTAGACACTTGAAACTTGCACTTTCTCACACAAAAATTATACGAGCCAAACAACTGGGTACTCAAAAAAATTAAAAAATTTTTTTTTCAAGTTCAAAATTTTGTTTAAATTTGAATGAACCAGGTTTTAATTAATTAGAAGAAAAATTAAGTGTCCAATCTGTCAATATGTGATTGTGCTGAAATTTGTGAACAGAGTGATGCAAAAAAAGATCACAAAAAAGTTGCTTGTTTTTATAATATTTCACATTGTGAACACCCTTATTGCTAAGCTTTCACATTATACATCTAATTCAAAGTTTCTAAATTTTTACAAAAATTAAAAAAAAATAAACTTTTCATAAAACTTAAAAAATTTATAAATTAAATAAATATTCAAATTAATCAGCAGATTTTTTGGTGTTTATTTAAACCGATATGTGAATGCTCTACAAAAGAACACAAGTTGAAAAAAACTAATAAAATATAAAAAGTTGCAACTCGAAATATTTTGATAAATAGCTATGTATATAAAAATAAAAAAAATTATAATTATGCAATAAATTTTCTTTAAAATTATATATCGATTTTACGCCAAAAGCATTTTCGACTTATGCTATTTTATATAATTGTTAAAGTACGGCATAAGCTAGTCTTCAGTCACAAATCTGTTTTCTTCTATTAAGCCCTTAACGAAATTTATATTATAAATTTTTTAATAATTTATTATGAGAACCACTAATTTTGGAAGTCATCTTTATAAAAATCGATTAAAAAATATTTAATTTGTCTATGAAAGAGAGAATTTAATGCGTCAAAGTTATACACAAAATGTAAGATTTTAGTTTGAAGGCGTTTTTCATATCGAAAAAATAACCCAATATCAATAATCAAAAATATGTGCAAATCGCTTAAAGTTTCGCTTGTGTTTCAAAAAGAAGAATCATTACTTTTTTAGAAATGTTGCAAGCTCAATTTATCTTTAACGGAATACAAGAAAATATTTAACAAGTCTTTAAAATTAAGTAAATAAAAGTGTAATTTTGCAAGACAAATAAACAATTAGAAATTATTATTTTTTTTAATATTTTTTGATTTAAAGAAAGAAAAAAGCATTCCGACGTTACGTTCGTAATGCACAATGACTGAAAAAGCTTTCACATACAATATTTTTTTCAATTACAATAAGCCTCCAAACAAAGTTTTCTTCATTTCTGCTAATCAATATTTAACAGAATTAAAAAAACCGAATTAAAAATTCAAAATCAAGTCACAAAAATCTTAAGTTAGTAAAAATTTTAATAAAAATTCAAAGTGATTGTCTTCCATCAGATTTGTTTTTAGATTCCGCTATAACACATTTAATTTTTTTGTAAAAAACATTACATTGATAAAACAAATTTGTATAATTTTTGTTATCTTTTTTTTTAGAAAGCTTACGATTCTCGATGTGAAACGAAGCGCAATATTAAGTTTTGTTTAAAAAACTATGTTTGAAAACTATCGGAAGGCTTTAAGCATTTTTTGAGTAGGAAAGGAAATTTGCCAGATCTGGAGAAAAAACTAAAAATAAAAAAATAAGAGAAGTTTTATTGTAATTATTAATTTATTCTTAAATTTAATTAAAAATGAAAATACATTTTTTAGTTATTTCTGCTAATTTTTTTTATAGTATGAATTAGTTACTTTAATTTATAATAAAAAGTTAAGGAAATATACAAAGCTTGGCAACTATTTGTAATATTTAAATGCCACCAAACAGCTGATTGCAATATATTTAAAAACAAGTATAAACACACACTAATCTATAAGCAGCAAACTTTAAATCGGCTTCATCGCAAATTCAGTGCACAATTGCAATTTTCGGACACAAAATGTCATTGAGTGCATGCAAGCTTATTGTACAACAACATAAATTACATGCATGCAAATGCTTTAGTACTCAGGTGGGCATATTTAACTCTATGAGTACTTAATTGTTTCCAACTCAAACTGCATTGCACCGCATTTATGTAGAAGCATGAAATAGTATGTGTCATTACAATACACAGTGTTGTGCATATAATTAGCAACCAAATTGAAAAAGGACAAACTATTTGCCACGTACATACATATGTACATTCATATATTTATTTTGAAGCATTTTTAATTAAAACTCAATTCCTTCTTTAACAAAACACTATGTAAAATCAAGTTTGAAAACTAAAAAAAATATACCACACATTTTTATATAGCTTTAGAACTTTTTTCTCACAAGTGCTAGTGGGTGCTCAAGTGTGTTGCGACTTTCTTCCTTATACAAATAAATGTTGCTTTTGCGTTGTATGGAAGAAAGTCCCAACAGCCTTGACGAAAAAAATTCGAATAAATCAACGGTAGTTCCCAGCCACTTGAAACTTTCACATTGTTAGACTTAAATTGAATGAGCTATACAACTGCATACACAAAAAAAATTTATCACTTCTGAGAAAAAAGTTGAAACTTGATATACAAATTTTTTGAAATTTTTTTTAGTTTTCTACAAAGTTTAACATTGGATTTTATGGTTTATATCATTTTGAATGCTGTTCCTTTTGATATGCTCAAGTGTGTTATGCAAGAGCAATACATCGTATGTGGCATTTGTATTTGCACATTTATGCATCAATTGAAATCTATGCTACTAATATTTAGTTAGCAATGCAGGTGAGTGTGTGTTTGTGTGCTGTGTGCGCTTATGAATGTTTAAATTGCTCTAAGCAAATATACAAAACGCACGCAAAATCTGGTGACCAATGAGGATATAGAAATTTACGAGTATGTACATATGTATGTACGAGTTTGTATGTGTGTGTGTGTGTGTGTAATTGTATGCGCCAGGGAGCGCTTTCAATAAACTTCATTTGTATGCATACATTTTGGCTTGTTGTCTAATGAATCGCATCAGTTTCAACAAATCCATGCGAATATATCTACTTATGCCAGTATGCGTGTGTGTGTGTGTGTGTGTGGTCGAACATTGAAGACATATTTGATAGCAGCAATATAAATTGGAGTAAAAACATGCTTTTACTAATACACAATTATTCACGCACAAACATACATACATACGAGTATGTATTTGTTACTCGCCTTTCGAAAATATTTGTTAGCGCTTTCATTTACTTGTTGATGGAACAAAATATATTTGCATCAAAGCAATGCTGAATTGTTTTTCCTTAGGTCATAGTTAAATGACTTATTAAAATTTCAAACCACTAATTGTGACTTAATGAATTTTAGATTTTTGTGTTTGTGTATTTGTATGTGATTAGTAACTAAATACTTGTAAAGTTTAAAGAGTAAATGGAGTTTAAACTTGAAACTAGCAACAGCTAATCGCCACTAATTCACCTTCAGCGAAGAGCAGAACCTTGTGAACATGTTCAAGCCAGGTCGTCGGGCAAAGCTCTATTGTTTCTGTGACTTGTCTCTAGAATAAAAATTATTTGTCCTAAGTGATTAATAGAGAATTCTGAAATAATCGGAGTAAATTTGTACACACTCAAGGTATTTATAACACATTCAAACTTTTCCCGAACTAAAATTCGTGTGGATGATTTGAAATTGGTTTTTTTTTTGTTATGATTGGATTTTTCAAAATTTTACGACTATATGAATTTACGATCCAGTGAATATTTAGTTAAGTTTAAAACCGGCCACAGTAGATAGATGGCGCTGTGTGTGCATATGTTTAGAAAACTCCCTATTTAAGGTATGATTTTGATGACATAAAAAAATTGAACCGCCAGATGGCCATTATCTCGAATTATTACTGATATTCATTTCAATAACGCGATTTGGCTTTTATTGAAAATATAAATTGATAATTGAAAAATAAATCGTTCACCAAAAAAAATGTTTCGCTAGATGGCGCTCAAGTCTAAGAATATATTCGAGTGGTAAGCGAGACTTAGTAGAGAAATAGAGCTTTTTCAATTTCATAAATTAACTGGTACCTAAAATAAGCCTTTCGTTGTAGAAACTTTTTAATCAGAAATTTTAAATTTTAAAGTAAGTTTCCCAAATTCGAAAGCTTGCGACAGTAAAATAATTTTCGAGGACCGACACCAGGTTCGAGGATTCAATTCAAAATTTTCAAACTCAAAAACTCAAAGCAAATTCATTGCCGTAAGGGAAATCCTTTTTTCATCGCTTTCAACATTTCTCACTGATTTTGTTAATTTAACTGCTGTTTGAACATTTCCAAAAATTTTGGCAAAAGTGCATCTAAGCTCCCCTCCATCTTTTTTCTGATTTCCTCTGGGTATTTACATACTTTTATTTCGTGCTGTGTTTTCGTGCGTAAAAATGCATGAAATCTCCATTAGTTGGCTGACTGCCTGCCTGAACGTACAACCACGAAAAGAACAAACAAAAAAAAAACAGCAACAACAATCACAATGAGACAGTGATAATAAGAGCAACAAACAACAAATGTTTACATGTAACTAACCAAATAACGCTGCAACGCACTTATGCATCTTTACAATAGGAGTAAAAGTTATTGTTGTTGCTGGCTGCTGACTGCTGGAGGGGAAAAGCGTACTGTAAATGCTACTTGTAACGAATGCCACACATGCAACATGCAAAAAATATACACTTGACAGTGTGTTGCAATGAAAAAAAAAAAAAAAATGAAAAGAAATTATTCAAGCTTTGCATTCAAAGCTTTGCTACTAACTTCCACAGCCATTCATACGAATTGGTGTGCATTTTGAATGACCAGCGCACAGCAGCTGTGTCAAATAGGTCACCGATTTGAAGAGATGAGTGGAGCAGTGTGGGCAAAGCTAAGGTAAATGGGCGGGAAAGTGTGAGGTCACAAATTAGCAAATTTTTCAGCCGGACAAAAATTTCGAGTCCACATTCCTTTTATGCTCTCAATTTAAAACGAACAATTTTTGGGTCGACATCTGCCATTGCTGACCTCATTCGAGTGCTGAGAAATTTATCAAATAAAATATGTAGCCTATTTTTATTAAGCATTTTATTGTTGTCTACCTCACACCGAGCGCCCTGCGGCATATTGGTCTACAACTCGGCTCTTGCACATAGTAAACGCAATCCTTATGTGAGTGAAAAAAATATAGAAAAAATAAATTTATTACTCGCTTATGGCTGTGCAACATAGCCAGCTGCACTCGAACACACTGAGCTGACTGCTAACTCAGATTTTCGCATTGCAGTTGGAAGAAAAATTTTGATTTTCAGATTTGCCAAATATTTTATTATGATTTTCAGTTGTGTGGCATTTTAAGGAAGCAGGCGCGTGGTAGCAAAAATTAAGTTTACACAAATGACTTGTGTGTTTGTGTGCTACATATTGTCACACATGACATGTAAATGCCTTTTACTTTGTTTTTTTTTTGTTTGGTTTGCTCCCACACTGACATTGTTCTGCATTTTAATGCAAACATCTCTGGCTTGCCTGCCTAGGAATTTGAACTAGATATTTTACAAATATTTCTAAGCCAGAAAGGGGTTAAGCCATTAGCAGCTGTTGTGTAAAAATATTTAATAACTGACATAGTGCTTACGGAACAGAGTTTGTTTTGCATAGGCATTAAAGGCCTACATCCACACAGGAAATAAATTCAAATACTTGTTCGTTCATATGTTGCTCATACGCCATGTGTGACACTCACACAGACGCACAGAGTAAATAAGAATGTGTGTGCGCTTATTAGTGGTTAGTACAAAAATCATGTTTTGGCATTAATTGCGTTTTTCCAACACCCACACAAACTTTGCTTAAATTCCTTGAAAAATGACAGACACCAAAGCGTTCAAGTTAAATGTGTGAGCAGTCGCCGAAAGCTCCAAGCATTAGTTTTTGGTTATAAGCAAATCGACATGCCTTCTACACCACCTCATATCTTTACACTTTGCCAATTTTTGCGTGTGTGTTCTTTATATTTTTACATATTTTGTTAAATCTTGCCTCTGCTTTTTCCTTTCCGTTTAAATACTTTCATCTTTACTTTAGCTGTGCACATTTTTATGTAGCTATGTATTTATGTGAGTGGATGCTTCAAATTCCAATACCTTTAATTCTCCAAAAACCTTAAGTTAAACGCACTTAACAAACCCTATTTTCTTCTTACCCTTCTCCCCTCACCCTTCTCTCCTGTCGCTGGTTATTTTACGCGTTCGCTTAACCATTCACCAACACCGAATGACTTCATAAATCCACTCACGCGCCAAGTTACCAGCGCCGACGTGTAGAGCATACCACAAGCAAGTTGCATTAAAATCAAATGCCAACAAACAACTGCAAGAACAACAACAACACGCCGGTATGTTCACATATTGTCGCGCACTAGAATTTATTGCTTACGAACTTGTTGCCCTTTCGTTCCGCCGCTGCTGACTGGCAAACAAATACCAACGCATGCTGCAACGAAGGAATTTTGGCAAGTGGTGACGAAAAATCAACGAAAATTCGTGCAACACTGCATTTGCCACACGCTCGTATGTACGTACGTACGTACATACATGCAGCAAGTAATCCTTTTATATGATGATGGCATGCAACAACAAGATAACTTGGTGGCAGGTGAGAATGATAAGTGTGGATGAGTATTCTTGTTTAGTGAAAAAGAAATTGGTGAAGCATAAAAACTATTTAGGTGGAGAAGAGAACATCAGAAGAAAGGGTTAAATTTATTAAATGAATAACTTTAAAGAGTTGAATTAATAGCAGTAAAATAAATAAATAAAATATTAATTTAAATAAATTAATAGAAAAAATCCAAGTAAATTATAAGTAAAATAAACAAAAGTAAGAAAGTAAAACAAAAAATATATAAGAAGAAAATAAATTAAAATAACATAAATTAATATAATATTAAAATAAAATAAAAAAACGTAAAATAAAAAAATTAAAATAATATAAAATGATGTGAAATAAAATAAAAGAAAATGCCATTAAAAAATAAAAGAAAATTTAATAAACTAAAAAAATAGAAATAATATAAAACAATATAAAGTAAAATAAAATACAAACATAATAAAACTAATTACAAAATCTTTTCAAGTCATAAGTGAAATAAAGAAGAAAACAGTATAAGAAAAAATATATAAAGAAAAGTAATTAAAATAAAATAACATAGAAATAATATGAAACAATAAAATAAAAATTAAATCAAAAAAATATAATAAATAATTTAAAATAAAATAAAATTATGTGAAATGAATTAAAAGAAAGTGCCACTAAGAAAATAAAATACAATTTAATTAAATAAACTAAACGAAAAATAAAACAAAAAGAAGGAATGAAAATAATCTAAAATAGTATAAAGTAAAATGAAATAAAAAAACCAAAAATAAATAAAAAAAATAATTTTAAATAAATTGCCATTAAGAAAATAAAAAAAAAATATAACAAAAAACAAAAATAAAATGGAGGAATGAAAATAATATAAAATAAAAGAGAATCTAAAAATAAAAAAAAAAGAAATTTAATAAAAGAAAAGAATGAAAATAATAAAATAAAATAAAATATAAACAAAATAATTAAATAAAAATTAGAATATGTAGAATAAAACAATTAATTAAAATTAAAAAATACTAGAAAGTGGAATAAAATATATAGCCATTCAGAAAAAAATAAATAAAACAACATAAAGTAAAACAAAAAAAAAATAAGAAAAGGAAAGAATGAAAATAATAAAATAAAAAAATAAAAAAAAAATATGTAAAATAAAAAATTCAAAAAATAAAAAATGCCATTAAGAAAAAAAATGATATAAAACAACATAAAATAAAACAAAAAAAAAATTAAAATGAAGGAATCAAAATAAAATAAAATAATATCAAGAATATACATACATATAAAGAAATAAAATAAAATAACTTAAATTAAAAAAAATAAATAATAATATAAATACATATATAATAAAAATAAAAATAAATAAAAGTTATAAAAAAAATAAAATAAAATAAATGAAACCAAGAAAAAAATTGCATAAAATATAGTACTATAACTTCAACCATTAAAAACTGTTGTTGTTTTTTCACAAAAAAATCTTCCATAAACTGGCCTTGAGCTCAATAAAATTGTAAAATATTAACATTTACTAGGCCAACAGAAAAATGAACATACATTTGTATACAAGGATGAGCACGGCTTAAAAATGCATTATAATATAAAGTAAAAATACCTTATACGGAATTTGCAAATAAAAAACACAAACAACAACCACACAAACAAGTTAAATAGCGGCAGATCAGTTGCTCTTGTTTGTAGTTGGTTTGTTTAAGGAAGATGAAATAAACACAACAGCCAATTCGGCTAGCGTAGCACAATAGGTAGCGTATTGGCTCTGCAACTCCGAGCTCACGGGTTCAAAGCCTGAGAGAAGTGGTTATGAAAAATTAAATTAAAAATTAATTTAATTTAATAATCAAAAAGAAGTCTGATGAGGAAATGTGGTGATTTCCGAAATAGTACTATAACTTCAACCATTAAAAACTGTTGTTGTTTTTTCACAAAAAAATCTTCCATAAACTGGCCTTGAGCTCAATAAAATTGTAAAATATATTGGAAACTAATATAAAATAAAATGAATAAAAAAGAACCTTAAAAAAAGCAAAATACTTAAAATAAGTTGCCTTAGAAAAAATAAAAATTTTAAGTGGACATAAAATAAAAGCTTAATAATATTAAATTAAATAGAATGGAAATATAAAAATAAAACGTATAAATAAACAATGAATTAAAACAGTGAAAAAATCGATAGAAACAGTAGTACCTAGCTTCGAAAAAAGTGCAATTCTTTGGATTTCGAGTATGTAATCAGTTGAGTTTTGCATTTTACTATCTCTCGGATATGTCCATTTCCCTAGGCGAAGTGAGATCGGCTTCATACTTACCGTTATCGGTGTGCTAATAATTAACGTAATTTTAATTATTGTCGTTTAAAAAATGTAAATCGACAAAGCTGAAAAATATTTTGCAGTCTGTTTCATATTTAATTCTTTATATTTCTCCGATTCCCGCAATAATCCGACTAATAAAATTACAAAAAAAAAAAAATGCAGCAACACGCATTTCGGCTATATTTACTGCTGTTGCTACACTCGATTTAATTTTCTCTTACACACATACATACGAGTACAATTGTAGAACTATTTGACTATATTTGTGCATTTGTTTGCCTACAAATAAACTTACGAGTAAATCTTTGATATTTTTTTTTTTTTTGATTCCGTTCATGCATGGCTTTCACTTCCCTTCTCACTTTCTCTCTTTAACAATAAACTCCTGTGCAGGTTTCTATTTTTTTTTGCCATGCTTGTATGTAGAACATATGATTGTGCAAACAAATATTGCATAGCGAAGTTGGAAAATCACTTTTTCAAATACAATGCTTGGGGAAGATCATGAAAATAGCGAAATTTTACGGTGGCATAGTCGTGGTGGTTCTACTTTAACATGCCGCACGAACTATGTTTGTATGTATGTATGTATGTCTGTATGTTCGCCAGTCACCGCATCAAAATACAAACGGTAGAAATAGTATGTCTACGGGTGCCGCTAACGCTCAACGCTACTGAGTTACTTTGGGGCAGATTATATGTATGTATGGCTGCTGTTGCAAATCACTGGCACACGCATACTCTTACACTTGCACACACACACACACACACACAATACGCGTGCCGCAAATTTGCTAACATGGTGTGTATTTTTTACATTCATATGTTTCTATTTGTGCGGATGTGTTGTGATTGCTTGCATTGTTGCTCTCCGTTTGCGCAAATCAAATTGAAATGCGATTTTTGTATCGCTTGTGAAAAATCATCGGCGGGATTGTTAGTAAACGAAAGTGCATTTGTTGCTTTTGTGGCAAGTAAATGCAAAGAAGATGAAGCGAATGAAAAGAGTGAGTCTGCGTATTTTGGGGTTTAAAGGAATTGGGGGTTTTTTTTTTTATTTGAAATTCACTTCAACAAAATACCAAAAAGTGATACTTCTTTATTTATATTTAAATTTTTTATTTTCTTATAAATTGTTAACAAAATATGTTGGTGATCACCAAGAATTTTAAGATTTTTTAAAAGGTGAAATTTTAAACCCACAATTACCCACTTTATTAATATGCCAATTTATTTTGCTAAACATCGCCATTTTTGTCAACACAAAAAAAAAATATTAACATTAAAAATTTTTTTTAAATTCCATTCAGTCGCGACCACAGCTTGTCATGCTTGTTATGCCTGACATAACTAACCGAACTGTCAAGCAAAAGCGACAAGTCCGTTTCAATATGCATGTGCCTTTACATATATACCTACTAATGTACATATGTATGTATGTAAATATGTCTGTATGTACGAGTAGAAATGAATCCAATTCATGTAGGCAACAAAATACAGCATTGATGTCCACCGCCCTGCCCCGCCACGTCACGTCATTCATCGGTGGTTGCGCTTAAGTGCACAAAATGTCAATTGAAATTCGGTTAATTTGTCATCCATGAAGCGTGGCAGGACATCGCGCACGACATTTGGCTTGCCTGGTTAGCGGTCAATTGTGGAATTGTGGTTGCATGGCCATGATTTTGTGGGTGCTAAATTTATTAACCTGTTAGAGAATAGCGATAGAAAGTGGACAGAGAGTAATAAGTATTTTGAACAGAGCTACAAATTTTGATCAGTACTCAAAGCAACAAAAAAAAACAAAACTCATAATGTAATTGAAAGTAGAAACGTTCGAAAGTGGGAGAGATAAATCATAAAATATGATTATGCTAATAATTAAAAACGAAATAATTGGAAGAAAAGGATATCAGTTTCCATATGTACAGTGTGTGTAGGAGTGCCATATTTATACTACATCAATATATGTGAGAGAATGTAGGAAAGTGAAATCTTAAATTGAAGTTTTTTTTTTTAATATTATTTTTTAAATTTTATTTAATATTAATATTGATCGTATAGCAGCTTCTTTACTTCACAAAATGAAAAAAAAAACCTACTCACTCGCTTTCATGCTCACTATAAACAATGCGCCGAGCGCACAATAAGGCAATGAAAAACCAATTTACTTCTTCCCAACCACCCACCAAATTTACAACATAATTAAGAAGGAACTATAAAACGAGCATATCAAAGTGTAAAACAGATAACAGTTCAATAACTGGCGCATAGAAATTGAGATTTTTTGAGTAAACAGCGCACAGAAGGTGTGCACAAATTGCGATGAAATCATGATAATGCTTTTCGAACCAAATACGTAGCACACAAGTGTTAGAAAAAGAGCAAAGAAATATAAGAAAATCGGTAGTAAAAATAGCAGCTTGATGAAAATGTAAAAGAAAAAGTCAAAGGTTGCAAATTTCAAAAAAAAAAAAACACACACAAAGTGCAACGTAGGTAAACCTAAAATCAAAAGCCTGGCCAAACAACTGGCCAAAAATATGCCAAAGCGCGCAGCCAGACGACGCCAAATGGAGCGTGACACAAACATTTTACGTTAGCTATGCATACACGTTTGTAAGTGTAAGTTGAAGAAAAGAAGAAAATAAGTTTTCAATAAATGTAAGCAGAAAAGTAAATGCACACATTAAGGCGTTGAATACCAGTAATTCACTGTTACATTTGGCGCACAACTTACTTTGCCATGTTACACTTTTTTAATTTTTTTTGTTGAAAATTTTGCATTTCGTACAAAGCTTAAGTGCAACACAGTGCTACACAGCTGTACGGTGGCAACTCTGCCAAGAAATGATTTTTTGCATTCGCTTGTCTAATCGCGAAGAAAACCAACAAGAGATGAGTCGAAAATAAGATGCAAAAAAATAAGTAGAAAACACTTTACGCAAATATTGTCCAAGCGCCGCTTCTTGTGCATTACATTTCGTGAGTCAACAAAAATCTTCACCACTAAGCGTGCTTCAGCAGCAGCAGTGCACTATCATATCGTTGTTTTTACATTCAAAAAAAAAAAAAAATAAAAAACTTTAATATTTTCCAGTTCGCAACCTATGCCTGCCTATTTACCAATTTGGAATTGGGCCAATATTTGTGCACACTTGCGCAAATCCATGCATTTGTAGGTCAAACTCAACATAGAACGACAAGTGCATTCAAATGTTTTTGCCAGCAGTGATAGCAACCCTGCGCAACGCTTTGCGGTGAATGCGAAGGTGAGTAAGAAGAACAAGAAGTTGGTATGTATGTAGGCAGCAAGCTTATTACACGTGTTGGCAGCGTCGTGTGCAGTAAATCGTGTAAGTAAATAAGAAGTGTGCGCGCGCGTTTTACTCGCTCGCTCGCCGTTAAATAAAGTAAAGATAAACTGTGTAGAACAACATTTTAGCTGGCGGATATAGCGGGAAGTATGCTTGAGCGCCGCAACCAAAGTTAAGCGATTATCCACAACGGAAGTTTGCTTTCCATGTAGTACATACAAGGAGAGTCTATGGGCGGCCAGACAATGGCACCGTTGGCTTCACTCCCTCGTGGCTTATTTACGAAGTGTGTGCGCTGGAACGACAAAAACAAGTGACTAGAAGATGAGGGAGTAGAACGAGAAGTAAATGAAATAAAAAGAAAAAAATAAACAGGCGCGTATTTGGCAACCGTAATATGCGAACTATCTAACTACATACATAGATAGAAGTACAAAAATTGCGCATGGTAAGTTCTTCAGCTGCACTGCACGAGCGTGGGTCGATAAGTTCTTGTAAGTGAACGCAGGCGGTGTTATTAAATGCAATCAAATAATTTTTTACGTAGTTAAAAATTAATTTTAAATAATATTTATACTTTTTTGTTTAAATTTGGCTCTCTCTCTCTCTCTCTCTGTCTTGAATTAAAACCTAAAAAGCCAACGAATATGTGGAAAAACTTAAAGTACAAATTGCAAGTATTTATTGACTTACCCACGTCTGTTAAATGAATGAGACCACCTGCCGCTAAGCAACTTAAATCGCAATCAACCCACACGCTTGCAAGCGCTGAGATCGTCACAGTTGAGGCTCTACGCGATACTTTACTTACGGATTATAGCGTTTGCGTTTGCCTTGCGCACATTTATATATTTGTAAGTGTAACTTTGGTTTGCACATTGGTCTCATGTGCTAACGTTTGTTGGTTAGTTGTTACCTGCTTCATACCACATCGCTCTTTTATGCGGTTTCACTGTGAAGTTTTGACGATTTTTTTTCTTTTTTTTTAGTTCAACATTTGCTAACTTTTCCAGTTACACCTGCTGGCTTATACAAATAAATTGACCAAATTGACTATCTTTCTGTGGTGGCGGTCGTTGTGGCAACTATGTACACACGGCGACGAAGGTGAGCTTATTGTTAAATTGTACCCTTGAGGAAATTGAGAAGAAAATTTGAAGATATTGAAAATTACATATTCTTGTAAAGCGAGTTTATTTTCGTTACTACAACGAACTATTCAGGTTAATCAAATTTTTATACAAAACTCCGAAGTACGTATTTAAAAAATTTCACACATTTTTTTTCATATTTCGTCTTTTGGACCAGACATTTGCACTGAAAAATTTCCCATCCAGTAAGCTGTAGTATATGAGTACAACGACTAAATCTCCCTCTATATAAATACGAGTATGCATTTCAAACTTTCAGTTCTCTATTTTTTTTTTAAATCTAACAATTTCCGCGGATTACATACTCACCTTCGTACACATACCTTTGTGGAAATTGGTTTGTTGCTAGGGGCAGGTGGCACATTACTTTTTATTGCTTGCTTGTGTGGCGCCTTGCTTTTTACATCGCTTTGCTTTTGTTTTACCACACCCAACACCATCGCTTATAAATTGAGTTGAACACTTTTTATTGCCGCTTTGGTTTGAAATTCGTTGTTGGCGTACCGCAATGACAATTGCTACCAATCGTCGAACAATCGACAGTTGCTGCTCATGTTGGCTGCTGTGGTGATGTAGTGGCGACGCCGGTGGTGGCGCCATTCCAACAGAACGCTCTCATGGCTTGTTAGCGCTTTTGTGGCAAAGCGGATATTGTGAGGCTTTTTTGCTTTTTGAGAGGCAAATTTTCCCAGAGACATTAAATTGTTAACACATTTTAGGTAGTCTGAAATTTTTTTTCGTAAAGGTTTGATTTTTATCTGTATACTACAAGTATGTATGTAATAGTAGATGTGTTGTCTCGATCTCAAAAAAAAAAAAAAAAAATTACTAATTCGATAACTCAACTGTTAAAAATAACGACAATCAAATTAATTAAGATAATGTTATCGATTTTAAAATGATAAAAATAATTATCGATGTATCAATGAAATCGGCAATATTTGATCGGCATTCACTTATAATTATCGATGTGTTACTCATACCGCATGAAAGTTGTAATGTATAACAGCAGCAATAAAAATTTCAATAGTATTATCCAAAAAAAATTTGATAAAAATAATAATAAAAAAATCGATTACGAATTTGATACTTTTTTTGTTGGGTGATAATTATTTCGATGGAAAAATCAACAACCACAATAAAAATATCTCTTAATATTAATATTCCTTTGCCATGATTCTAATCGTTTAATCGTTATCGATAACTGTATTGAACAGCAACTACAGCGTCGATATATCGATAAAAATGCCACTATTTCAAGCACTGTTTAAAGCGATAAAAATACGAAAAGCGATATCGATAACTATTGCGATAAACACTGATTATTTCCATGCCGATAACAATTCCCATATCGATAACAAGTTCGATGTAGATATTGATATGTTGAATAACATCGATAATAAATGCGATAACGATAATACTTAGTTACATCGATAATTCCTGTTTACTCGTCTGTGCCCTCGGACCCATTTCTTATTTGCAACAAATGCTAATTGCTTTCCACAATTTAGATCAAAAGCTACAAATCTCTGAGGCCAATAAAATTAAAAAATAATTCAGTAACATTCGCTTCGTTTTAAACAAAATTTTTCGTTTGGTATTAAACATTTCTTTGTGAAAAATAAAACTCAATTTAGTTTTAATGAGAGTTGGAGATTGGCTTTATCATTTTTTTATTTTAGTTTCGCCCAACTTTTAATTGCCACCAAAATAATTTTTCAAATATTTTGTCTGCTATTAAATCAATTTCGTTTATGTTGCAAAAAAAAAACAACACATTTCTATCTTTTGATTTTAACATAAAATATTTAACTTCGTAGTAATTTATTTACGAAAATGAGTTATGCTTTTATGCGCAAAAAAAAAGCGCCAAAAAATTGTTTATGCCTCTAAATTAAACGATAATTTCATGGTCTATTGCTATTTCATATTCGTAAAACATATGCATGAGTATGTAGGTTTTTTGCTCCATTTGCTGTTTTACAGCAATGTTATTTTTATGAAATCAGTATTTTACTTGTATTTTCGTGTTTCAGCGAAGCAAAACATCCTCTCGGCTGAATGCTGCGCTAAGTATAATAGACTATGTATATATCATACAATTTTATACTCTCCATTGCTGTATTTGTGTTTTTGTTGGACTAGTAGTGTGCGTAGATATTCAAAAAATTCTATGGCAACACGCAAATTAATAGACAATTTATCAAAAATATTGTCATTGTGTACAAAATGAAATATAAATCAAAAAAATATACGTGCGGAGATAGAGAGGGCAAGGATGTGGATTTGACTAGAATACTTCCGGTCTACTGGGCGCTTAGTGAAACATTTATATGTAGGCAAAAAATATTTATAAAGCACGACTAATATTATTGATATACAAAATTATGCTTGCAATGGGAATAGTAAATTTGGGCGCGGCAGTAGAGTGAGAGTGTAATAAATACTTTGGTTGATGAAGAAATGATGGCTTAGATGATGAAAAGTGGTGGTAGGGAGCTATAAAAAAATTACAAAAAAAAAATTAACAAAATACATTTTAAGATCAAGATTTTATCAATGTTAAAGGCAAGCTAAAATCAACAATGAAGCAAATTGTCAGAGCCTGGAAATGTAAAAGAAACAAAAATTGACAATATTATCTACACAAATTGGCTACCACAAATCTTTTTCTGATACAACTAATCATAAAATTTTCCAACACAAGTCGTCGTGAGGGTCAAGCCATTTCGACTGTTGCAAGCGCCTGTGAGTAGGCAACATTGAGAGGAGATGAGAAGGATAGCTTTCCACAGATAAATGGAGGCGAAAGAGCGCACAGACCGCTTACACTTCATATTACAATAATTACTGTTGTGAGCAACCAACAGGCAGTCAGCTCAACAGGAGTTGTACGCTATTTGCAGGTAGTTGGAAGCAAATAGCAAAAAAAGAAATAGCGCGCGCTCAGCCAGTTGGCAAGGTAGCAGTGGCAGCAGCAGTACCAGCAGCCATAACCACAACTTCTGTTGTTTGCGCACACTTTGCAATATTGAATGAAAAATTTGCATATACATACATACATACAAATAAATAATACATGTGTATGTATACGTGGTCCCCTGTCATCTGTGCTTGCCGCCCACATAAGTGCCCGTTTATGTATGTCGAAAACTTCTTTGTGCCACTTCAAAAAATATGATAAATGATATTTTAGCGAGCGCATTTTTAGCTTCATTTATTTGCTTTAACGGCTGCCAGCTCTGCCGGACGTAAGGGTAAAAAAAAGAGGAAAGGAATGTGACAATGTAAAGTGTGGAGTGAGTTCGCGTAAGCTGGCGCGTAGACAAAGGTCGGCAGTTCAGTAAACAATCGATTTTTCATTGTAATAAAATATTCAGATTTTGTGTTTTTTTTTTGTCGCACAACAGAAAACGCGTGAGTGGGCAGGGATGATATGCGAGATTTGTTGCTGGCAAAATGGGCGAAGAGTAATGAGAAGGCTTATTTGGATGATTGAAGAAAAAAAGAGAGTGAGACAAAATAAAAGATCAAGCAATATGAGTGAGTTGGCAAAATATGGAGAGAGTTTACACTGATTGAATGGGGGCGCATGAATTTTGTAAGTTTTTTACACATATATGTATGTATATGTATGTATGTACATGTGTGTAGTAGAGATGCTACAAAGCAAAAGCAGAAAATGCTTAGAAACTTAGCTAGCTTCTGTCTACTTAATAAGTGGTGTTACGGGCAAGCGTGTTGGTGGCTTTGTGTATACTCATGTGTAGAATATGTTGAAGCCACCACAAGCATGCTGCTCTCCAACGAAGCGATAATGGTTGTAAGCCATACATATTTGCGGGCAATTACTGTCATTGCTGATAAGCGCATTGAACATTGAAAGCTGAAGAGTCGGTTGCTACACTTGTGTGTGTGTGTTTTTTTTGTATGGTTTTTTATGAAGTATCTAGAACGTGGTTAAATTGCGGCGAAGTAAAAAAAGAATATTGAAAGCTTTTGCTTTATGTTATTCATACGTCGTGTACATTCTACGCATAGACAAAATATATTCAGTAGAAAAGTTGGTTACTGATATGATGAGTACGTCAATTTTTTGCGTAGAAAAAAAAATATATAAAATTTAAAAGTTGAAGTTTAAGTTGAATATTTTAGAATTCTGCAAATCATTTTAGGATGTTAAATGATTTACATCTTCTTCACATCATGACAGCTGTGATAAGTACATCTTTGAATTAAATTTTCTATGGATCTTCGAAATAATTAATATCTTTGTAAACCTATATTTATCTTTAAAAAAAATTTATTAAATTCCAGTAAAAAGCCTTAAACAGCCAAATCGCAACTTTGAGGCGACAAAATGTCAGGTAAAATGGTTGATTAATTGTCTACTGAATTTTATGTTAAAATAGATGTGTTGCTCCGCGCATAAGCGATATTTTAGTGGAAAGGAAAATGAGTGTCTTCAAAAGCAACACTTCTTAGTGAAATTCTTTGTGCAATTGGAAGTGCATAATTTTATATTTTTGTGCATGCACGAACGTCAATTGTTATTAAGGAATCAAAAAAAAATTCCAAAGCAGTTCGAATGCTCCGTAGATAGAAGAACGCTTTGTTGTAAATCATTTATGTATTTATTGGTCTTTTCAAGAAAAAACAGTAAATAAACATAAAATTTGACACACATACTAAATAATTTATACTTCAAGCACACGGAGGACGTTTTTTTTTTATTCGTCATATTATTTTGTTCGTAAGTTGCGTATCTATAAACGTCCATAACTCGAAAATGTATTGTCCGATTTTACTTCCGAATTTTTTGATTGTGTAGGAAAAAACCTCGATAGGTGGCGCAGGTATCGAGTTATATCTAAAAATCGTATTTATAGTCCTATTTTTTCTATATTCTATTTATATATTAGTAAGGGAAAGAAAAATTTCTTATTAGATAGTTGGCGCTGGAGTCGAGTTATTTACAAAAGTCGTGTGTCATTCTCAACATTTAAGACGTGTACAACCGAATTCAAAAAATGTTTCATATACTTCTACAAATTTTTGGGCAGGACGTAGTTCGCCAGGTCATCTAGTATTACATAAATATTAATATATTGCTATTCAGTTAAAAAGAAAATACATCAAGTGAAAATTAAATATATCACCTATTCTATTTTGCGCCACGCAGAATTATTCCTTATTTTGATTAAAATGCAATCTCAAAGAAATAAAAGCCTTATTGAATTGCCTTGGTTGGATTGTGGACAATAAGTTTAATGCTCTCTGAACAAAAGCTATTCATTTCTTTTACCAAACCTTCTGATAAATTGTATGCCTTTCGATTATTGGACACTTGCGAGCTGCTCGTTAAAACTAGATGCAATTTATCTTTTAGATTTTCTGCCTTATCCACTTCAGGCACATCGCTTTCATAATGAGGCTCATTTTCTACTCCAGTGGGATATTCTCCAGCTCATTTATAATGACAAGGCCTAAAACAAAGCCTTAAGGGAGTTAACAAGCTATGTTTTATTTATTTATTATCAGAAATATAATAAAACAATTATTACTTTACTTAAAAAAAAAAGGAGCACTAGCTGCCAAGGCCTTCGGTTCAAGCTGTGTTATTTGTCGATTTCGAACTCTCTAAAGTGAATTTTTAAGAATGATACAAAATTGAAACAATAAGTGGCTATTAAATTCACTGTTTTCTACAATTCCGGGGTTTGAATAGACTTATCACGAGATATTCGGGAGCTAAAAAGGGCTTGACATGCCTAGTAGACACTGACTTCAGTAAGCCAAGCAAAGCGGTATATTGCTTAAATTAAAATTAAAAAAAAAATATTTATTTTACGCAACATATAGCTGGTTTGGAAAATATGTCATAAAAAAAGTAAGCTACAAATTTTTTGGATTTTTTTCCTAAAAAAATTTATATATAATTTTCTATGCTGTCAAACACTTGCAATTACAATATACATTTGGGCAATTCCACGGTAACGGACGCAACATTCGTACGCTTTTAAGTGCGTCCAAAACAAAGAAGATAAAGTAAAAGTTTATATAGATTAATATTGTTTTAAAGGGTTGAGGGAGTGCTAGATTTTAATATATACGGGAAGGATCTACTACAAAAAAGTACGTACATAGTTATAAGCGACATAACGGACGCGACAAAATTTTCCATGAGCCAAGGAATACAATTTCTTTTATTGTAACACTTCAATTTTATTGAAAATAAAGCAAAACAATAACGTAAATTAAAAATTCAAGTAACATTATAGTAAAAATGACTTAAAAAATTAAGAAGAAAGTTATTATTTTGTAGTATTGTCTATTTTTATTATTTTCTTTAATGGATAGGCGGTCCGAGCAACTTCAATAAATTTACTGACAGTTGATTAGAAAAACTATCAATTTGTGTTCCAAAGATATACAAAATGTTAACTCCATCAATGTTGTTCTTAACACATTCATAGAAGCATGAAGCATCACCGATAACAATATTTCTTGCTTTAACGATTTGCCATTTTTTTAATTTTCGCTCTATACTTCATTGTTATTGATTTTCTTATTTCTTTTGCCCTTTTTGCCATCTATAAAATTTTAATTTTGTGCAATTTCTACGACTTTATTTAATATTTAAGGTTTACGGTAACGGACGCGACGAATTTCAAACACCAATAAATTTTATTAATCGTGTTTGCGGAGAGCCAATTATTACTTTTCTTAAGTGAAATGATTTGTCTGCTTATAAGTAGTAGAACAATAAATGCCATTTTTCGGTAACGGACGCGGCAAAAGATTTATAAGCAGCAGCAAACACAAAAAATTACCGTTATTCGATCTCCACTCAGTCTATCTGCTAGTTGAACATTATGTTACTATCAGCAGAAGATTTTTAAATTATAAAAACATCATAGTATTACTTTGAATAAGGGAATAAAACAAGGAAAAAAGAGTAAAATTTTTGTAAATTTTGTATATTCGTTATATATTTCGGCTCAAAATTAAAAGAAAATAAAAATTTATTTATATGTATATATAAAATAAACACATTTGAGATTTATTATTTATCAACAAAAAGTGGAAATGCCCATATGTGTAGATGTAATCACAAGTTAAAAAAAAAAACAATAAACAAATAATGGAAATTGCTATAACTGCAGCGCTTCATCGCTTAACAGCTTTCAAAATTTCATAAACAAAAAATGTTATCAAATAGAAAAATGAATTAAGTTTGCAAAGCAGCAGCCAACATCTAAACAATCGTGTTGACTTCCGCAAACCAGAAAAAACACAAAAAAGTATGTTAATGCAACCAAAGTCAATCGCGCGCCGCTGCCACTTTGGAACCACTTTTTTTCGCCGCACACAAAACTATGCACCTACATACTTATAGGTTTCATTTTTCATATACACTTATGTAAGCATATTTTCATACACATACACACACACACACGCAGTGAGTTAAAAAAAAAAAATAGCCACGCCATGTCAGGCCGGCCGCATCGTGTTGACAGGACCACGCGCAAGGCTAGCAAGCAAGACGCGGCGGCCGAGGAGATTTGTGAAAGTGCTGTCGCTTCGCATGCAACTCTCTAAACAGCAAATGGCGCTGTAATGTGGTGACTGACTGCCTTTAAGAGCCACAGTTGTTGCGTGCTTGCGCTGAGGCCGACGCTTGTGCCCCAACGTTTTTCCACTACACACACACACACACACACACACAAATTAATCTGTGTTCGTGTTGTTCGTCCATTGTTGATGTTGCAAAGTTTTTACTTTTTCTTCGCTCGCTCTCTCTCTCTTCCTCTCTCTCTCTCGGTTTTTATCGTTGTCCCCGCTTGAATGTGCATTTAAGTGGCGCATAGCGTCAATGCATCCATCAATTTGTGCCGGCGCTTAAGTGCATTTTTCCCGGCACGCAAAGCAGCGCACACGCATGCACACACACATAAAAAGACATGTACTTGCATGTTTTTTTTTGTATTTATGTATGTATCGCTTGCTGACAGCCTCAACGACAACAAACTTACAACTTGGAAGTTGTGTACTTGCTAGCGGTTGTCCCGCACGGACGTTTGCATTGGCAAATCTATGCGATTGTTAGTGTGTGTGTGTGTATGTGTTTGTGTGTGTTTAGTAGCTGCATATGACTACACATTGAACTGTCATGTAACTACTTATCGCCTGTGCATTATCACTTCTTCAACGCGACGTTCATAGCTTGCATTTTTTTTCGCTACTTTTTTACTTTCTGCTCTCATTTTAAATTTTTAATGTCTATTTTTCTACTTCGCTCTAATTTCTCTCTGCCAATACTTGTACATACATACGTATGTATGTATGTGTACATATATTGACCCATGTCATCGCATGTCCTTCGCCTTACATGTTCGTTCTACTCTACTTGTACTATGTTGCTTGGTGTCACAGCTGCTTCCGTCTTGACTTCATTTCGTTGCTACGAAATGCAAGTAAATGTAAAAAAAAAATAGTTGTACTTTATATTTCACTTTTAGTTACTCGAGTGCGTTCTCGGCTGCTGCAGCAACTTCTACATCCACTTTCACTCAATCTTCTGCACAATATTGAAACACTTTTCAATTTCCTCTTTTCTTTCGCATTAAACATATTACTCAGGAACTTTGAAGTTTTATCTTTACTTAGGTAAACGTATAAAACATACAGGGTGATACTAGAGGGAGTGTTAATAATAATAATAATAATCACAACGGTTTTATCCCTCCATACCCGACCGACTGCCGCGAGGGACGCATCCGTAGATGTCTAGATTTAAAACTGTTCAGCTAGAGAACAAATGCTCATCAGCTGATCGAATAGTAATATATATGCATTAATATATGTAATACTCATATATTGGCAGTAACCCTTGATCAATTATAAAAGGTTGGATACTTATTGACGTTTAAGTTTTCCGACTGCCTTGTAAGGTTGCATTTAGGAAGGTCTGATAAAGGGGAAAATATTTTATCCCTTTTCGCGCAAAGGTAGTAGAAAAGTAGGTTACTAGTAGCGAAATACTAGAATGATACATATTTGAGGAAATTTAGATATTTCAATTTAATATAATATAACCGAATATTCAACCACACGTGTATGTACATATGTATATACATAGCACCTTAATACAACAAACTATAGGAACAAAAAAAGCAAGTGTGATTTAGAAGCAAATATTTTTTACACATTTTGTTAACAAAAACAATGTGATTTCAACTTTTTTGAAGTTTTTACATGCAGAAAATAGAACTATCATATTTGGAAAAATTTTGACAACAAAGTTTTCTTTAATCCAATATCAATTTTAGCAACCAAATAAGAGGTGTCTATTAAAAGCCCCGTAACCAGGATTGTATACATATTTCATTACAATTTCAAACTTTTTTAAAAATATTATTACTATTTTTGTAGATCATGAAATTGTAAGATTCAAGTCACTGAAAATGTAATATTAGTTGTTCGAAAAAATTTTTGTTTTACGAGTATATGGAAAACATCACACAATAACTCAAAAAATTAACGGCATTTTTATTGATATACATCTGTTAGAAATCAAGTAAAGACGTTAGTCAAAACTGGTCAAAATACTAATAAATGTTCTTCTATTCAATATTTTAACTGTATAATTTTATAGTTGTTAATATTTATAAAAATTCTTTTTTTTTAATTTTAAGTTATTTTATATAAAATATATACAGTAAAAAATTTAAAAACATAAAATAAAAATGAAAAAAATATCAAACAAAATGATCTGACCTGGCCGGGAATCGAACCAACGACCTATCAATTTCATACATGCAAAGAAAGAAAAAGTTCAATTCCTGTTCGCTGCTAGATATGCAAGGCTACTGGGAAACATACGAGAATGCCGTCAATTCCATTATTTAATGTATGGCATGCTGAAATAATTTAAAAGCTACAAAAAGGCAACAGTGTTGCCATTTCACAAGAAAAGCACTAATTTCCACGTGTTTGATAACATGTTTTTTCTTAAATTAAAAGAGATCAACACAGGCTACCTTAAGGCAGCGTGCAAGAGTGAGACAACTGCCTAATTATCCAACCTTGTATGATTGAATCATGGCAGTAACCTATCTGCGCAATGTGTAAAAATTCAACAATCAAAGGGAGATAGTAGTAGTGTAAATTTACGTTGTGCGCATGCACAGGTTTTACATGTTTGACATATCTGCAGTTGCGCCAAAAAATTAATTTGAAGTGTTACTTCACTGTGGGGGGCGTATACCCTTTTTTGACGAAGTTTACTCATTCAAAATAAAGTGTGCTGATGAATTATTAAAATTTTATTTTGTAGTATGTAAATGTTTAATTCATATGCATATTCACAAATTTCCATTTTCAGTGAGTAAAAATTTAATCATTGACTATTCAACTAAAGAGAAAAAACATTATGTTAGCTCAACTTAAAACGGAAGGGATATATTTACATTATTCGCAAGGTCGTTCATTTGGAATTTGTTTGTTCATTTTTTTTTTTTTTTGATGAAGATTTCTAATTTTTGCACATAGTATATAATTTAAAAGCATATGCTTTTTGTCAAATGAACTATAATTGAAAATAAAAAATAAATAAACGAAAAATTATGAAACGATAAAAACAATTTAGATTTTGACAACTAATTTTTGGCTACGCCACTGGATTTTTTTGACTTACGTTTACTCGCTTTTCCTTTTCTAATTTTATATAGCTGTACTGTAATGTTTGCTGACTGCATGTATGTATGTATGTATGTATCAACTATTGAGAGCATTGAGTTTAGTTTACTTTATGTAAAAAAGTGAGTCTGAAATATCAAAAGAACCAGAGTGAGTGTTAAAATCCTGACACAAACTACGGAGAGGCTCATTTAAATAACTCAAAATTACTTTTACGTGGCGACAGGAAAAGAGGCCGGAAATGTCTTTAAATTCGGGAGGAAACGTTTAGTTTTATTTCGCCAAGAAGAGATGGGCTATAGAATAAGCCTTTCGTATCTTAACCAAAAATACTACGCCTAGCATTTCTCTGCGACTAGCAAGTGTAGGAAGATTAATGAGTTTTAAATGACTTATACATGTATGGCGGCAGGTTGTACTGAGAATCCCAACGAAAATTTTATTCGGTCGAAATGAACTTGATAGCAGCGCGGGCTCCAAACAACAGATCCATATTCCAGTATTTGCCTCACTAACGTTGTGAAATGTAATGTTCGTAATGTAGGGGTCACTGAATACTTTTGACCATCGTTTTACAAATGCAAAAACTTCTTTGGCTTTGTTAACTGTAACATTTATGTGAAGATTAAAATTAAATTTCGGGGTTATTGTAATTCCAAGATCAACACAGTTAAACACTTGTTCGAGGTTATGTTTACATATTTTATAAGAAGCTGGTTGAACAGCCCTGCGAGAAAAGCACATTACTTTACATTTTTTTAAGGTTTAGTGGCATTTTATTTACTTCACACCAGCTAGTCATGCTATTTAAATCCGCTTGTAGTAAGGACCTTTCCTCAACAGAATGATGCGATCTAAATAGTTTTATACCATCAGCTTACAATAAAGTTTTTGAACAATTTATTACAGAAGGTATGCCATTTATAAAAAGGTAAAAACAGAATCGGACCAAGGTGACTTCCTTACGGGACCTTTGAAAATACATACTTACATTAATAATGTTTGAGCAACTATTTTTAAAAAGAACCCATTGTGTTCTGTCAATGAGGTAAGAAGATATCCAATGAAGGAGATTAGTTTGAAAATCAAGGAGATCGAGTTTATGGATCAGTAAAGAGTGACTTACTCTGTCGAATGCTTTACTAAAATCGGTGTATATAACATCAGTGTGCATAAATTCTCTGAATACATTTAAAACATGAGTTGTGAACTCATGCAAGTTGTCTGGTATTTAACCGATGCTTGAGAAAAAACCTAGAACCCATTCAAGGATTTTGAATGCTATTTTGTTAGGATTTTCTCGTGGAAAATTATCTTTTATTTCTTCTTACAAATTCTAGTTTCTACTACCTTCATCAGAGTTGGTTACTCACAGTGCTTAAATTTAAATAAAGAAACTTTTGAACTACTAGGAAGATCTGTAATTTTTGGGTTTTCATTGATGACTCAATTTTTTTTTTAATTTTCCAATTTTTTATTTGTTTCGAAAAGCTAAGCGAATCATTTTTGCCTACGATTCTCGTATACTGAAATTAGCTGTGATCAATTCATCAGCTATGGCTTCAGCTTATGATCATTCTGAAGTCTGTGTGAAGTAGCCTTAGTATTTGTCCAACACATAATATTCACGCTTTTCTTCGCGGGTTTCTTTCAACGCTTTCAATTTCTAGCACTTCGCCTTAGAAGTTACTTACAGAATTAGCTTTGTTTTTTTTTCGTCACAGCCTGTATATTCCCCCTACACATTTTTGCAGGCACACAGTAATATATTCTATCAGCGCTGTAATTATTAACTAGCAGTAAAAGCTGAAAAGCTATTGAACAACTACGTTGAATGCCAGCTATACATAAAGGAAGTCTATGTATTACAAACTATTATTAATTGACATTTTCTACAGCTACTTCGCACTCTTCAACTTGACCAAGAAAACCCAGCAAGCGCTGAACATCTAAACTCGCTGAGTGTGTCTGTCTCGTGGTGGCGCATCCTTTTCCTGCTGAACTTTCATTAAACTTTTCTAGTCAATTTCCTTCCATCTCTCGCGCAAGCTCCTCCCATGCGCCTTTGCTTCATTTTACTCTTTCATTAGTGTGCGGCGGCTAACTAATTTTACCACACAGTTTTGCTGCTTTATGTAAAACATTCTCCACTAGTGGGTGACAATGTGTAAATAATATCGCTGCAACCATGACAGCATGAATAAATCGAAAAAGTTGTGCAATAAACAAAAAAAAAAAAAGTATTAAACTTTGTAATTGTCACGCGTCGGTTGCTTAGTACAATGTACAAAGCTACAGGCGCTACGCGTTGACAAACCCATTGAATATACGCAATTTATTGGTTGCTTGCTCATCCAAATCGAACAGTGAAAAGTAATTATGTTTTTTTTTCGTTGACAGCTTGCACGCGCTCCAATCAGCGGTCGCCGCAGGTTAGCAACACTTGCTCGAAGCGCTATCGAGTGTTGTTGTTTTGTCTAGCGTTTAGTTGCTACGTTTTCTGTAGGGTTCTTCTCGTGTCATTAGATACATTTTCATACCTCATTTGTCAAACAGTAAATACTTCTACACACAATGCGTTTAGTGTCACAAGACATCTCGTAACTTTACTGCCTTTTCGAAATTTGAGGTTAAGTTTGATAAGTTTGAGTGGTTTGAGTTTTGTTCGATTCTTACAGTGGCAGGCTGTAAATAATAGTAGTAGAGTCCATATAAAAATAGCCTTTTAATTACCTTGTAGGAATAATCACAACTGTTGGTAAAAATTGCCAAGCTTATGGCCGTAAAGATTTTGTAAAACAAAGCAAGGGTCAATACGCCGCAAATGAATACAAAAAATTTCCAAGTGGTCATAGAAGTAATAGGCCTCAATATTAAAGAGAAAGTAAGCGTAATTGTTTAATAAACGAACCCGGGTTTTAATTCCTTGAAGATCCGTCAATCAGTCGCTTATCTAAGAACGAGCCAGACTTACTTGGTTACTTTTAAAAAAAAATCTTAAAAATTCAGCTAGTACTAAAGGCTAAATATGCATACAGACAAGGTCTCATGCTCCTCTTCGCCGCTCTGTGTACGAGTATATGTCAAAATAGGTAATAAATTTAAAAATTTTGGTTGAATAAGTCTGCATGAATGGGTCGAGACGCTTTATTTCCCACACCAAATTAGAAGCGGAGCCGATCCGTTTGAAAAAGTTTAATTACTATAAAATTTGTTATGTTGCAGACAGCGAACTTATCAAGGTTGTTATTTATAGGCCGGAGTTAATTCTAAAAAATATGTTCAACTTCCGATCATACACAAAACGATCGAAGGCATAACTAAGGTAGCGAGTGCTTTCATGAAATTTCTCTGCAGGGGTTTCCGCCACTTTTTCTACAATTTTTAACCAACTTCTTATACTTTAATCCCCTTTCCTTCATCATCAATAATAACAAAATGCTGAGTGCACATTCATAACTCATAGATTTCTTTAGATTTCCAGCAATTTGATTTTTATATTTTTCTTTTATTATTTTATGTTTTTTTTTTTTTTTTTTGCTTACACAGAGTTTGCGGTCTTAACTTGCACTGTTGTTGTTCCCCTTCACTCACAATCATTCATAAGTACATACGTAGATTGTACGTTCATTGCATATGTTAACATTTGCTTTTGTATTGTAGATTCAATTGCTAGCAATCAATTCTTGTTTAGCTATGAATAAAACCAAAATGAAATGAAATATAAATTGCTGCACAAATCAAGGTGCTTTAATGTTATAGCGAATGTTATTGTTCGGATGCTTATTTACAGAAAAACACAAAAAGTCCTTTGCAAGCGTAAGTTATTTCAGCTGCTGCGCTATTTTTTTTTTAAGACTTTTACTTTTAAAATAGTTTATTTTAATTTTATAAGTAGTGAGTAAAATCACGAGTTTTTGGTGTCTGAAACACTTAGTTTCTGGGAGATTTTTTTATAAGAAAAAAATCCAATTTCGAGGCTTCTATGGAATGCCTTGCTTGGGTAAAACTTTACTTAATGCTGATTTGGTCATGAAAATAAAAAATATAGACTGAAATTCTATATTCTAGAGCAGGGCTGTCCAAATAGCGGCCCGCGGGCCCCACTTTACTTTTCTGCGGCCCGCAGTAAGTTAATGAAAAAATTACACAAAAAAATAGAATTAAAAATTGCTGAACAGCAAGTGAAGCAAGTAGAAAGACAAACTTTTTGCCATAAAAATGGTTGTTGTCATGACTAAATTTTTCTCTAATATGATTAATTGATCGCAGCAACCCTACATATCAGTCAAAGCTGTCATCTGACGAATGTGAAAAGAAAGAAACAAAAATAGAGATAACGGTAGTTGAGCAATACTTTATTAAACGTGATTTTATGAAAGCGAAAGTTTTCTGACGAGTGTAGAGTTTTTAATGAAAAGTGGGAATATTACTTTTTTTGTAACAATAATAATAAAATTCAATGCATGATGTGCATGCAAAAGAATATAACATTAAAAGGCACAATGTACACGCAGTTGCACGAAACAAATTTCTCTAAATATGTGTCCAAAAATATATGTGAATCTATTACAAAATGTGAATATTTCTCATTGTGTTTAGATGAGACTACAGACACTACAGATATTAGTCAGTTGATCATTTTTGTACGCACAGTTCAGCCAGATTTTTCCATATCTGAAGAAATGTTAAGTCTTGTGCCAATGTATGGATCAACAAAGGGTATCGATATATTTGAAGCTGTTAATAAAGTTGTTGAAAAATACGGTGGATTTAAAAAATGTTCCTGCATTGTAACAGATGGTGCTAAAGCTATGAGAGGAAATGTTAAAGGATTTTCTGGCATTCTTAAAAAAAGGGGTATTGAATATCCGATGATACATTGTATTATCTATCAGGAAGCTTTATGTGGAAAACATTTGCGCCAGATGAATGCAATGAAGGTCGTGGTGCAAACAACTAATTTTTTAAGAGTTGGTAACAAAGCATTGACTCATCAAAAATTTCGTGATTTCTTATCAGAAGTTGACGCAGCATATGGAGATTTATTGTTATATTGTGAAATGATGTGGTTAAGCGCTGGAAAATGCCTGGAGCGTTTTTTTGCAATACGTAAAGAAATTCCTCTTTTTTTGAAGAATGAAATTGAATCTGATACAACTGAACTGGAGGACAGATTACAAGAAGCCGGATTTTTGTGTGATCTTGATTTTCTAACAGACATTACAGCACATTTAAATGATTTAAACTTGAAGTTACAAGGTATAATAAACTATGCATATGTATGAATACTAATAAATTCTATTAACATTTCTTTTCTTTATCGTAAAAGGGAAGGAACACACCATTTCACATACAGTTGTACGGACTCGTGAACTCATTTAAAAATAAACTAAAAGTGCTCGAACAAAAATTAGAATGCAACAATTTTGTACATTTCCCCAGCTGCAGAGAAATAATGGACGAAATGGAAAACTTTGAAGGTTGTTGCTTTGCTGATCACTTTCAATATTTGAAAAAAATAATTGTAGAGTTTGACCAAAGATTTGAAGATTTCATAAAAATTGAGAAGGATGTTTTACTTTTCACAAATCCATTGTGAGTTAAAATAGAAAATGTGAATGTTGAATTCCAAATGGAGCTATGCGAACTTCAAGCAGATGTGTTTTTGAATACTCGAATTAAAAACGGTTCGGAATTTTTCAAGTCGCTTGGAAATCGATTCCCAAAATTAAAAAATTTTGGCTTAAAAATGAGTTCAATGATGGGTAGCACTTATTTGTGTGAAAGTGCTTTCTCCACCATGAAATTAATTAAATCTTAGTATAGGTGTTTATTGTCAGACAGCTCTCTTCTCAACGCTATACGGTTGGCAACAACAACTATTGAAATTGACATAAATAGTATTGTAAAAGAAAAATATAATAAAAAATAAAAAAAATATATTTTTAATTATTAAAAAAAACTTGGCCCGCCAATTTTGTTTTTATTTGAAATTTGGCCGCAACCTTTTCACGTTTGGACAGCTCTGTTTTAGAGCCTAGAAGCTGTTTCTTTTTATTGCGACTAATATTTGGATAAAATCTCACCAAATGACTATGGACGCTGATGAGTTTGCTTTCTAATACCTTCGGCATTAAACATTTTAAATGAAAATACAAATATAAATGTTTATCCTTTAATGCGTATTAAAGTGAATAAATAATTTCTGTTAAAATGGTCTTTAATTACACTGAATAACCGACATTCGCTTAACTCTCTGTTATCTCTGCAAGCGGTAATGTGAGTGAGAGTGAGATGGAGTGAGGGTAAAGATATGGCGAGCAAGTTTGGCTTTCAAGTTTTACGCAAAACGCAAATTTGCAATGCAAATGAACAGCAATAACATAAAACACAATAACAAAAACAAAAACAAACTCTCTTTCTCTCTCACACACACACACACACACAAGTATACAATTGCTTGTTTGGCGAAACTTACTTGCATACTTGAAGGCGCTCAACTGCGTTCAAGAGTTCATAGTTTGCTCATTAAAGTGTCAAAGCGTACCGCACAAATGCGGTTGGTTGTATGTGTGAGTGAAGCTGCTCGCATTCGCATTTGCTATGTGGTTTATTGTTATTTTATTTGTTTGGCATGATTTTTGCTTGTTGTTTAATAAAACAAAACAAACAAAAAAAAAAAATAGATATACTTATACGAGTCTGTGCGAAGGCAATGCAAATACTTGCACCACAACATAATTATTTGGTACTTAAGTGCTTACGAGTGGTAAAAGTTTTAGCGAAAGGTCAGCGTGAATATGCTTGTGTGTGTGTATGATGAATGCTGAATTTCTGCAAAATATTATATTTGTATATTTTATTTACGTAATTTTAATGTAAGTATAGTTTTTGTTACGTTGTGTGTAATTTTTTAGGTCAAGGTTAGCAGGGAAATGAAACTGAAAATGTTTGCAAATGTAAGCTACTTAGTTTTATCAGCTGAGCATAAATGGGAAAACTTTAAATTTATTAGCAAACTTGCATTTACATATTTATGTCACACTAAAGTGAAATTGCAAAAATTAGTTAATATTCCAAAAGCTGATAATGTCAAGATTGATTTCAAATTTCTAGAAAAATTTAAGAACAGAAGTACCGAAATTTATTTAACAAAATTTAACGTAAAAAAATATTTGAATGCGCTCAAAATTTAAACAACATATCATATAAAATTTAATCAGAATATTATAATAAAATAATAGAAAAAATCTTGAGTTTTCGGTTTGCACTCTAAACATGAAAAATTACACAAGATTGGACAAAATTTCGTATCAGTTCGGCCTTAAACCAATTTGGGGCAAGAGATGAGAGAAAATTGTACTAATCTATAAGTATTTACATCAATTAATTAACTTGTAAAAAAATTCATATCAAAATACGTAGCAATTTCTTTTAATCAAAATTAATTTTTAAATGTCTTACGTGTCAACAGCGCCATCTGCAAACTGAAATCGAAACTTAGTAGTAAAGCCATCATTAATACGTACCTGGCAATTTAGTAGTGAAGACAGGATCCATTTCGCTTTAGTATCAAAGGCAATATAACAGTGATTTTTACACTGATAATAAACCCCCTAGAGTTACTACTGAAGCGTAAAAACTTGGTTTTATTGCATATTTTTGAGCGCTGTAGTTTAAAAATTTGATTCGACCAGAGGTGTTTCTGAATCATACCAATATTGAATAAAATAGTATTTATCCATCTTACGTGTCATGCAGAGGTACTCCAGTTATGAATCCAAGTTGACTTTTTGAAATCACGCAAACATATTTATGATGTGAGAAATTTGGCTTGAGTTGAAGTAGAAATTCCTTCTTCTTTACGCTCTCTACTTTTGCTGCACATTTAATTTGTGTTTTTTTATCACTAACAACTTTAAAAAAAAAACCATCAGATTTTACTTTCAGCTGCCAATTTTTAATCTCGCCATTATTACTACTCAATTTATTTTACCCCAGCCACCAAACTTTTATCAATTTCCTTTATTTTCTCTATAGGATTAGTGTATGTCAGCAATCAGCAGCTTGGGAGAAAAATGAAGTCTTATTTCAATTATACTCAGACTGAAAATGCAGTAAATTAAAACGTAATTCGTGTGCGGTGATATTTCAGCAACCCAAGGCGTCGTTGAAATCCCACAGCGCACAGGCGCGCAATGTGAAGCAATAAACCAAAGCTGGTTGTGAGTTGGAAAGCTTTTAAATACTTTAACTACCAACCAGAGAATCATGGTCAACATTTTAAAAATGTAGTTGCAGCGGAGAAACGTTGCCAGAGAAAGTTGTGAAATAAGGCGAATCGAAATAGCGAGCAAGAAGAAGGAACTAGTAAAACCGAAGTAAGGATTGCAGGACCGTAAAGGTAGGACGTGAACCCTGAAACATTAACTAGAAATAAAGTGAAGATGAAGCAATTAAAGACACAGGAAATGTTGAGTTCCATAGGGAGCAAAGCAAAAGTGAGAGAGAAAAAGTTGAGAAGCGGCTATAGAATGTTGAAAAATTAACTGTGAACTTGGTGGGCGCGTTGAGCAAGCTGTGCAGACATGCGGTAGTGGCAGGTGGTATGACACCAATAACAAACAAACGCACTACATAAAAAATCCAACATGCAGGAAGACGACTTAAAGCAAGAGTCAAACGCAGCATGCGTTGCGTCTTGCGCCACTTGCTGTGCCACAGTCCGGCAGTCGCTTAATGAACAACTGAAAGTAATTTTCATGTTGAAGCCCCTAAAAATATGCAAAACTTTTGTTGAGTTTCGAGTTGATTTAATTTTATAAACTTTGTGATTTGCATCAGGCAATGATGAATAACTAACTAAGGAAAACTTGAGGGAAGAAGCGACGATAAGCTGCATAAGGAGCGAGAAGGAAGAGTGAGGAATTATTGAAATCGTGCTCCCTGCATGAGCTGGAAATAGAAGGAGAGGAATATGTAGACAAAGCCATTTGTACTAGCCAAAAGTGTTTGAATATTTAGATGCGTTGAGTCGTAACTTCATTCGTTGGATGTTGATGCAAATGAGAAGATGGGCTATTGGCGACTACAAGCGGCCATATAACATGTGTCAGTTTGTCACTTGCAGTATGCAAAATGTTGACAGAGCTTTAGAGTTAAACGAAATGCTACAGAGAACATACTTATACGAAAAGCTTCTTGTCTGGGGTTCAAGTTGAAGTTTGGACACCGCAGACGCGCACATCGTCTGGCTTGTTAACAACAGACTGAATCAAAGTATGACAGTTGTAAACCTACAAAATAATAGCAAAAATAATGAAAAGCATAAAAACAACAAAATACAATTACGCTAGTTAAAATAATAAAACCCAAAAAAAAAAAAAAGTTGTGCAGCCAAACATGAAACCAAGACAATTCAAAACAATGTCTAAAGCAAAAAGTTAAGCGTAGAAGCAAAATCACAATAAAAACACAAAAAAAACAAAAAATAAACAAGAAAATAACAAAGTCCAACTAAGCCGCTCGCAATGCTTGTCTGCCAGAGTGTCCAATAAAAATAAGACTTTGATCATTCCAACTTAAAACAACAATGAAATGTAAGTGTAATTCAAAGTTGTTGAGCACGTCGAGGCATTGCAGCATTTTAGGTGCGCATGCAGTCAACAACAATAAAGGTATTTAAAGCAAACAGTTACGCTGCGAGCATTGCCATCGCCTTAAACTTGTCTCGCCTGCTATCTGCTGCTAGTCCAGCGTTTGTATTGCGAAACTTTCAAACTCAACTCATCCTTCGCTGGAGCTCTTTCCACACTTGCTTGTGTACTGCATTTAGGCGACCAACGCTTGACCCGCCATCAAAATCTGTTGTTGACGCAAAAGTTTTAAATAAATTGTCAGTGACAAGCTAACGAACAAGTGCAGACAAGGCGAAGCAAAGCTGCCAAGCGAGATTGAGAAGTAGAAGTGGAAAAAAAAATAATCCGCAGGGCTATGCTGTCGGTAGTTGATAAGCGTCGGGAGATATAATATAATCTTGTTGTTGTTATTGTTGTTGTTGGTGTTCTGGTTGATGTGGATGTACAAATCAAATTTTCTGTATTTTAGATGAACTGATATTGACACCGTTTGGCGGGTGGAATGAGTTGAAATGAAAAGCGGCCAAGTGAGAAATAAATGGTCGGAGGTTAACGAAATTTATCTGAGTAGCCAGTGGAGATTATAGAATAAATTTAATTTGAATTATCGACAATGTGTTGAATCTTGCATTAGTTAATTGTATAAAACGTGCATATAAATTCAATTAAATTAAGTAGCTACAGAGACTTAGATAAGCAATCATATCATGTAAGTCGCTGGTGAGTCACATTTTCGATTGAAATGAAAAATGTGTGTTGTACGAAGTTGCATACTTTTCGGCATTGCCTCTAAAGTAAAATAAATTTGTTGCAGATTGGTTATTTTATACAAATATTTGAAAGTGTCCTGAATTCGACTCGTATTATTATTATTTCATTAAATTATAAAATCATACAATGTGCGACATTTAAATGTTTCTTTCTTTACTAAAGTGATAGAAAGTAAAACATTGAACGAGATGGTAGCTGTAAAAAAAAATCAATTCAGTTCATATTCATTTATTATGGCATACTTTTTGGCTTAAAACTTTAGGAAACTTATGCGGTAAAAATTTTTATAATTTACAGCTTGTACTGATATTATTTCGTTAACTCATAATAATGCAATATTTTTCAAATTGACAGTCTTATTTTTGCGTGCATTATTTGCTATCATTATTCAAATTCTTATGCCTGCCACAAGCTCGCAAGTATGCAACAGAAAACCAGTTGTTAGACACAATATGAGCGCATAATTTATGTTTGAAAATTTTCGACGATTCTAATGCGCACATACATACATATGTACAATATATTATGTAAATGACAGCTGTTCTATTACGCATTGTTGGCTTTTTTTTTAACGCTTACGAGCTCTAGATTTATTGTGTCTCTATTTATGCGCGCACATATGTTGCATACTTAGAGGCGCGTGCTGTGACAGCGCAATAATAATTCAATATGCGGTTGTGATTAATAAAGTTTTATGCGGTTGGCGATGCGTGTTTATTTGGCATAAAATATGCAATATTTTGTAAGTTAATTTTTGTGTGTTTTTTTTTTTAATCAAATTTTTGCCGGAAAAATGCTAAAACATGCATTTTATTTAAACTTTTGGGGCTGAAAGTCACAAAATCAAATATATTGCGGTTGACTATAAAAAATAAGGGAAATTGTACTTGTAAGCAAATGCGTTTACTCGCCGCTGAGTATGCAATATTTAGCGAAATCACAATAAAAGCCTAATATTATGCAACATATTGACTATAAATGCCTGCGAGTGACGCAAACGCATATGGTAGCTGTTGGCATTTGGCATTTGACATTTTGCCGCACTCATATCCGTTTCCTGCAACGTTTCCGTTGCTGCTTTGCCATTTCCGCCACAACTTCCGTCGCATAGTGAATGCCATAAAATTGTTGATAATACAATTTGTTGCATACGCACATACATACATATGTACGTATGCAATGGAAATGTTTAGTGTGCATGATTGCATTTATATAAAATAATTATTGCAATAATAAATATGTAGTTTGAAAAAGTAATTTTTTAAATGCAACAGTTGAAAAGTATTTTTTTGGCTGGTTTTTTTTGTAGTTTTTGAACTTGTTTTAATAAATGCACACAACTTGCAAGTAAATAAAATATTTAATTTCTGTAGCCAAATTTGCTATTTTCAGTTCAATAAATTAGCATTTCAGCAAGTTTTAACTCTTTAGCTGAGCTTTATTTTAATAATATAAGTCTGTTACATGTAAGTTTAAACAAAATTATTTTACTACATATTTACAATTAATTAGTTTTTGATTGCAAACTTAAAATAACCGCAACTGAATTTTTTTTTATTGACTTTTATGCGCCAAACAAACTGCGAGTGGCGTTCAATTATAATGAAATTTTCTTTTTTTTTATGTATATATGTATATATACATATATCTTTTTATAGCATAAAAAAATTGATTTGCTGACAAAAATATAAGCTTCAAATAAGTATTTAAATATACCTATATAAAATAATTTGTTTCTATATATTCGTTCGCTATATTTCATATTAAATTTAAGGGTTATCAGCTATACGACTATGTGCCTTGAAGCCACGTTAATACCTAAATTTACTCCAATTAAGTCTTTGAAGTGTTGCATACTTTAAGTTGTCCGAAAGTTAATGACAAAAATTTCATATTCACTTAATTGACTACGATTTTATTCCTTTTTCGATCAATAAGCAAAGGTTCTAAAGCTTTTTTGAGTGGCTGGTACTGATATTTTTAAAATTTATTTAATTAAAAAATTGTAGGAACCTGAAAGTATGCAACACTGTGCTGATATACTTTTTTTTTATGAAATAATTACGAACCCGTTCTCCAACTCAAATATTGGCTTGTTCGCTGCTAAGGGTGTGGGAGAATAGATACCAAAGTAATTGCGCAGTTTTCAAAAATACATTACAAGGCTTCTTCCGAGAATATTAATTGGTCAAAACCTTAATGACTAACAAGCTATAAAATTAAAAAAACATAAATAGTGTACACTTTCTGTTCGAACGTCCCAAACGGTGAATAATCACCAAGAGTTCAGTTAGTGCTCACAAAATGCATCCATAACATCGGCTAGAAGCTCATTGCGTTTTTAATTCTTCATACCAAACTGTCATGCAATCGCGTTTGCATACACCTTCTCACCACTAAGTCACTTTCTCTTACTTAATTGCAGCTTTGGGAGAGCATTAATTTCCATAAAACGCCAAAAAAAAAAATCGCTTGTCACACATAAAATATGAGCTTGCTGGCGTAGCTATTAGAAGACACCTGTCGCAGTTATTTTGCGCTTATCTTGTACATATGTTTGTATCTAAATATGTAAATTCTCACACACACACTGAAAAGTTGGTTGCGTGGTAAGCGTGAATGTGTAATTTTGTATGCGCGCTTGAGTGGTCATTATAAGCGCCATGTGACACCTTCAAATTATTATTATTTGCATACAGACACGCGCACTAACACACACACACACATACGCATACACACATACCTCGGCATTTATGCAAATACCGCACACATATGGCAAATGTTATGGTCAACATTTTATTACATTTTTAGACCACACAAAAGCGCAACAATAGCAATAATATATTAACTGCCGCAGTTACAACAATAAATTTAAATGTCACAGCTAATGCGCAGATTACCATAAATATAACAATAGTATTTACAATATAAATACATATCTGTATGTCTGTATGTACATACATATGTACTCGTATGTAAAGTGTGTCAGTGTGTGTGTGTGTGTGTATGGCGAGCTGAGCAGCATTTCAAAAGCATGGCAAACAGGTAAACAAATTCATGATGGTTGCCGCTGCGGCAGGTGGGTGGTGTGGAAATGAGCGCCGCTTTATTTTACAACAGCCATTTGCACAATAGCAATTCAGGCAGGCGGAAAATTTGGTTTTGCATGACAATTGAAATATGCCATTGTACAAGTACAAGTACATTTGCTATTTTCGCTGTTTTGTTGTGGTCAAATGTTTTGCTTTTTTACTTCTACTTTTATTTAATTTCTAATTTTATATTAAAATTAAATTTTTTTTTTCAGTGTTGATAGAAATTTTTAGCATAGTTCGTTATTACGGAATTTTATTACTTTTTTATGTATTGAATATTTACAGCTTATTGGTTAATTTTGTTGGCCACATTGTATAACATGCGGTTATATATCCGTGTTTAAATGGCCACGAATTGAAATTAAATGTAGCCTACCATAAGGCGGCGCTTTCACAAACAGCTTTTTTGGAGTGTAAACAAGATTTGAAATATGTTGAAAAAAAAAACTAAATAAATAAGAAAGAATTTGATTTTTTATTAAATTTTCTATTTCACAGGAGAACGGAGAATAAAAATTCAAAAGGTTTCCAGAAAATCTTTGGTGGAGCGTTGTCATAAGTCTGCTAAAAATCAATTGCTAAACATAGAAGAATGGATTTGAATGTTGATAAAATATTGAGTATACACAGATTTCTCTATTTACTTGTCTTGGGAGAATATCTCCATTACATTCAGTAGCAAACGTTTCGTCATTAAGCAGGCGGTTGATGAACCAGCTAAAAATTTACCTTAGTAGAACAATGAACAAAGAACTCAGAAATCGTTTAAGAGAGCCACTAGCGACTTAAGGTTGTTAAGTTTTTAGAAATTTTTCGGCAAACTCATCAAAAGGTAGTCGGATTCTTACCGAAGGCTAAACTAATAATGCAAAGTTATTTTAATTGCGAGTCCACATTGAATAAAAGTGCAAGGATCAGAAGAAAAAATGTTTGCCGGTCATACTTTTCATAGATTTGGAAAGCAAAAAAATTGTCTGCATGCACATGAAAAGTGGCTTTCCAAAAATAACATGCTGTTTGTTAAAAAAGTATAACTTCAAGTATTTTTTTTTTGCAACAATTTAGCGTTTAATTAACCTCACAAGTCGATGTAAGCTTTCAGAAGTTGCTTCACCAACATTTACTTCAACAATTTCTTCACTCGCTCTTTTAAAGATTCAATTGCAATTATTCGCTTGAATTGTGCGCGAAATCACTTCCGTTTCTAGTGAACCATTAAAATGAATCAAAAGGCAAAGAACAAAAAGCTAATTAATCGCAATGAGCACCAACATCTTTAGTGAAATTTCTTATTGTTCGCGAGAACGTTGAAGCATAAGTCAAGCTTTGCTATATCTAATTGAGTGAACAATTTTTTGAGAGGATGGCGTACATTCTAGAGACGTCTTCTTAATTAAGCTATAAGTTGCTTAGTGACGATAAATAAATGGGCATTATTTTAAAGAGAGTGTATTTTTTACAACAACAAAAAAAAATATATATAAAAAACAGTCGCAACAATGGCTGTGAGTGTAGAGCTGCAGTAAATTAAAGCAATTCCGCCGCCGAACTTAAATGCGTAAAACTAGTCGAAAAGTTAATTCAGTTGGTGGTGTGGCAGGTAAGTAGCAACAACAAGTAGCACACATAAACAAAGTTGTATTGTTATGCAAAAAACGCCACCGGCAACACCAGCAGGCAACCTCTGAAGATAGCCAAAAGTACCGCCACTCACTGCTAATAAACATCACTCACACGGCTATTCAGACACGCTTTGACGTTTAGACCAATAGCAGATAGAAAAAAATAGCTGAATAGTAGAAAGCAGTGAAACATAAAACAATGAAATCATTGTTACGTTAATAATTATGGCAAGCATACTCGTACATGTCTGACAGCTTTGGGCCAAACTTCTACACACTTGCGACGCTTGGCTCTATGCAGAGTTAAATGACGTGCTTAAATGAATGACTAAATGTTTTAATTATACAAAAAGTGTTCAAGAGATGAACATGGTTAAAGCAATCTTTTACCAAAGTATAAAGTTCGAACCTTAAACTTTCGTCTTTGCAGTTGATTAGCCATGCATAAGGAAACTTTATAATTTCGCTAGTAAATTGTAAGGTTGTGAATTTTGTATCATTGCCACGAAAGCTAAAGGTATAATAGTGAAGGTAATAAAGAATCATGAACTCAGCTCTGACTGATAAATATGTATCTAAAACTTTGTGCTTCAATAGAAAAACATTAAAAATTAATGAAGAGAAGGTGTTTTAGTTAATGGAGTTCAATGGAAGACAAAGCAATTAAGTGCTCAAAATGATAGAAAAAATTAGATGCTGTTAGAAAAGTTTCTCCATCTACTTGATTTTTGCCAATTCTGGCGCGGGCACAGTTCGAATTACAGACTCTTACAAAATTTTATTCAATGAGATTTTCTTATCAAAAGCGTAGTCTGTCATTTGGCGGGTTTAAAGCTGAAGTTACTTGAATTCCCACCGTTTTTTGCTTTTGCAACGAATTTTATTTTAAGCCGTTTAGAAGAAACACAATCTTCATCGCACCAAAAATATGAATTCTAAAAATAAGTCAGCGCCTACTGGTTGAAAATGTTTCTTTGGGCAACGTATTTATTTGCTTATGAGTCTTGACCAAAATATATTTTAAATATGAACCTAATTGTACTGCAAAGATGATTTTTCGCAAAAGCTCGACTTCAGCGTCATCTGGCGGAAAACTTTTTTTTTAAGTATATCGTTTACCATTGCTAATATATATTGTGAATATGTACGAAATTAGGTAGGTAGATCGGTTTTTAATCGTAATTCGACTCCAGCGCCGTCTACGCTGTATCTTTTGCAAAAGTATTTTTTTATATTGCCAATATATTTGCATATTTATGGGGGACTCTTTTTTACACCAGCCACCCCAATTCCTATTATTCTTGTGGGAAAAAATTTTTTTGAGAACACGAAAATTGTTTTACCAAAAATTGCAATTTTCTCGTGACTAATCTTCGAAAAGAATATAAATTTCCAAACAAGTAAGATCAAATCCCTACTTTGGGGGTTTTACGGGTTTTCGGCGCTAAATTTTTTAATTCAAAATGGTTGATTCAATATGGTTAATTCAATATGGTGGCTGGTTTGAAATAGATTTTAACTAGCTAAATAAGAAAATAAAAATTATTTATAAAGTTAACTCGACTATCGCTACCGTTAATCCTTGAAGCTTTTCCAAGAAAAATTTGAAGCAGTTTACAGCATCGAATTTGATGAAATCTGTACGCTTATTCTCGTAAAATGTAAAACGAAATGCTCTTTTACATTCTACTTTCCACTTTAATGTTCATCCTTTGCATTTATTAATCTTAAATAGTTTCTTCATTGTTGAGCTTTTGCCGCTAATTGCGCGATTTTTCTTTTAAAAGTTTGCTATGAGAAAATTCTTTAACGAAATTAAATGCAGCAAGTAGAAAGTTTTGTAAAAGAGCAATGCGACAAATAATGCAATAAGTTTGCAAGTAGACAGAGAGGAGGCAAAAGAAAACTTGCAAACAAATAAGTAAACACAAGAAAAATGAAGCAATAAAAACACAGACTTAAATTGTAAGTGCATTCATATACAACAAACAAGGCAAACGGTATGAGGAATAAGTTAGAGAATGCAGCATGAAAAGGTGAGTTAGAAATGTAATATACATTTTTATTTTATTTTTCAAAAGCACAAGCACAGCAAATACCCACACAAATTTGAAAAATAATGGACAAAACAGAGAAAATTAGTGCCACGATTGCCAACAGAGAGTGTTGTCCTACTGTCAATTGTGTCCAACTGTTCTAAGATCCCTTGAATGAATGCAGCCAGTGTTGTTGAGTAGTACTCATAAAAATGCATTTGAAGTGCACTTAAATGAACAGCTGTTGCATTTTTTACATTTTTTTTGTGCTTGTTAGTCGGCAGCTGCTTTAAGTTATGGGTACTACAGATAGGTGATGAGTGCGCAAGCAACACTTTGTTTGGTATTTCTATGTAGAAACGAGTAGCTCAAGAATTTGCTCTGCCATTTGTGGTTTTTAAATGGGAGAGTAGGGAAAATGTCTGTAAATTGTGTTGAGTATATACTCGTACTAGGGTGATTGGCACGGTTTTTTTCATTAATTATTGTACGGTTTTTTGAAATCGAATAAATCGGTTTTTTTTTTGTCTTCAAAACCGTTTTTTTACTTAGTTGTAAATTTAAAGGCTTTGCTAAATTTTAGAAATAGGACAGCACATCGATTAATTTTACTTTCATTTTATTACAATTATATATATTCAAAATCCGAATAATTTGCACAAAAAAGCAAGCAAATGAATTTAAGAAGATATTCTATATTTAGAAAAATGTAATAAGAGGACGGTAAAACCTAGAAAAATTGTATAACGTCTTATTGACATTAAGTTCTTGTAGCTCGCTCAATGTGCTTAATATGGAATTCAGTAATTTTGTATAATCTCAAGTTTTAAAATTTGAGTCTTAGGTTTTTTTTTGTGTTTGTCTTAATTTTTGTGAACTGCTTATCGCCTGATGACAATTGAGATACTTTGTTTTGAGGGTAGACGACTTGAGACCAATTATTGCCAACTCGTCAAAAATTGTGTCTCTTGTCTATTAGAGACTGATTACTGCTTACTGAATTCAGACATTGAAATACATATTATTTTCAAAAGTTTTTTCTTACTTGGGACTGGAACGGAATCAGTTTTTTTCAAAATGACATTTTTCGAATAATTCGTAAACTGGTATAAAAAAAAACGAAGAATTGCATATACGCATGATACAAATATTTTAGAGGTAGTTACACTTTTAATTTTTTGACAGAAACAGTGTTCGACGGCAGACTCCCAATATTGCCACTACTTTGAAATAGACTTTGGGAATTTATAATTTTAATTTGATTGTATTTCAAACACAAATTGTGTAAATTTTATACATATATGTATGTACATATGTTTAATTTATTGGATGTATACTTTTTTTTTTTTTAACAATACATTGGAATTTTATTGATAAATGTAAATGGCATCTTCTTTAAACTTCCTGTCCGGGGCGACTGAGCCATCAAAAAGGCGACGATAGAATTTTTTCAAAGTCTGGGAGAATATTACTAGTTCCCGAATATCTTAAATTATTTAATTTTCATTGTTTATTCTTAATTACTTTTGAATTTACGAAGCATTTTCTTCTGTAAAAAGTTTTGCAGTAATGTGTTTACGACAAAATGTGATACAAATTATACACAATGTATTGAAAACTAAATATGATATCAGAAAACAAATAACAATATTTTAAATGGCTTGATAGATGGAGAATAACTGAATTATTAACTATATTTGCAAAATTTGTACATACAATATTTAGTTATCCGTGCGACAATACGAAACAATTTTATATATTTTTACGACAAAGTTTTACAGATTTTGAAATTTTGGCCAAGGTAATTTGAGCATACGACAATATTCTGAGTGTTCAAAGCACGGAATTTTTATGAAGAATGTGAAATTTGTTTTTGGCATACGACAAAATTTATATATATGTATACATATACTGGCGACAAAAAAATTAGATGGGGAAATTTTGACGATATAGGAGTATTTATTTTCTTTTATTTCAATATAAATATTTTTATTTTCAAACTCAGTTCAGTCTCTAGCGAAAAGCATATAAACCAAGGCACATCAAATAGGTAGTCGCAGCAAACTTTTTTTTGAACTTTTTTCATATTTTATTTTAATTTGAATTGTCAAATATTGAATTTCGTTGTGATAAGAATGCTTTCAGTACAATTCAAGTTAGTTGTTAAAATATTTTTGAAATTTTAGCTTTTAAAAGCAAAAACAATATATACAGAGCTCAAATTTTTTTAATATTAATTTTTCTACTATTGCTACCTATTGAATGTGCCTTGATATAAACCGAAAAATTTTAAAAAATTCAACCAAACTAAAGTTTTGAAGTAAAAAAAAACAGTTTATTTTAGTTTGCAGCTTTTGACATTTTTTTATTGCTTTTACTCTGCATTCAAATTTAATTGGTTCGAACGTTATGGAAAGCAAATGCGGGATATAATTTCAAATATCATCGGTTAACTCAAAGGACAAAATATTTGCACTCAGTTAAATTATGAGCTACAAAAGTGCATACACAAAAAATTTGTACAATTTTTTTCTAAAATAAGTAGAAAATTTTTTTACGTAATTTGGTTGAATTATTATAAACTTGGTTGGATGTTAATAATATTTGTTTATATGGCTTTTATAATAAAATGAATTGAATTTTAACAGCAAAATATATAAAATACGTAAAAGACAAATGTAGCTATTATTTTTGCCGCCAGTATATGAACGTATTAAATTTTTACACTTTACATATTTTTTTTTTATCAGAAAATGGAGTGGAGCCCAAGGCATATTTAATACGTAGTCGCAGTAGAAAAATTAAAAAAAATTAATTATGAGTTCTGTATATTTTGTTTTTGCTTTTGCAAGCTAAAGTTTCAAAAATATTTTATCAACTACCTAGAATTGTACCGAAAACATTCTTACTACAGCAAAATTCAAAATTTAACAATTCAAATTAAAATAAAAAATAAAAAAAAGTTAAAAAAAAGTGCCTTGAGTGGAGCCGATACAAATTTTTAGAACTTTCATTTCCTTTGACTAGGAGATTGAATTTAAAAAATCATAATTTGACTTCTGTCGGTGGAAGAAGCGAGAAACTATTTCTTATACTCAAATTTTAATGAACTATTATTTCTGAAAAATTAATATTGTATGATTTTTCGAATAAGCTAAAATATTTAGTCCCAGAAGATCAACCAAATTTCTTCAATGTCAGCGAAAAATATTAAATGAAATAAAAAAGGTAAGTGCCTTTACAATAACTTGAAAGATATAAAATAAAATACATTTACTACGAAAATTCTTTTTAATTTGTTTAAGTGAAAAAGTCATCGAGCGTTTCGATGCCCCAAGTACAGGAGCAGTTCAACTGTTTCGTTACGCTCATTGCAGTGCAATTGTAAAGCGCAATATCCGCACCGATTCGATCGCACACACAACAAGTACACTTACATACTCGTATGTACATATGTATGTATGGTATTTGTGTTGTTGAACAAATTTCTACGTATTTATAAATCCATATAGAGTAGCGTGCGAGTGGGTAGAAAGGTTGCCGTCCACTTACAGAGTCATAAAATTAAGTACACATGTCCGCATGTGTGTTTGCGTACGAAATTCTGGGATTCCTCAGAAGTGCACTTAAACACTACAATTTCGCAGCATTTTGCAATCGAAGTTCCATTGAAAGGTTGCGAGCGCTTGAAATGTTTCACTGTGGTGTTTGTTTAACCGACGTATTTCGGACTAAATGAAAGATTTTCATGGAAGTGGAATTTTAGATTATGAAAAATGTATTTCTGTAGAATTGGCAAGAACTGTCGTGTTTTGGGTGAAAAGCATACCATTTAACTACTTTTCTGCCACTATTCAGCTCTTGCTAATAGGTAAAGATCACACAAGCACATGGCTGATACTGTTTCGAGAACTTTAATAATTTTCAGTTTGCATAGATAAAGTAAAATTATTCTTTGGTAGCACAAAGCCATCTGCGCATAAGCTTGTCACTTTTATCTCCTTATATATACACTGCGGTGTATATCAAAAGCAACATCATTCAAAATGATATAGCTTGTCACGTACAATAATTTTTTTAAATTTAAGAATTTTCAATTAAAATTCAGTCCATTCTCTTAAATAAACTTAACTTAAACTTTGTATAAAACTAAAAAAATTACATCAAATTTGTATATAGATTTTCAACTTTTTTGCGCAGGAGTTTTTTTTGGAGTATGCAGTTTTATAGCCCATTCAATTTTAGTACAACAATGTGAAAGTTTCAAGCGGCTAGGAGTTACCATTGATTTTTTAGAATTTTTTTCTGTCAAGGGCGTTGCGGCTTTATTTAATATAACGAAAAACAAAATTTATTTTTATATTCAGAATGCTGTTGCATTTGATATGCACAACACTGTATATGTATGTGATGTATTCTTAAAGTGAAAAAATTCTCCGTTCAGAGAGCAGAGCTTAACGTACGGGCATGATTTCGATTTAAAGGTCTGAATACAAATTTTTATACCTTAAAATCAAACTTTGTTTAAACTTAAATCAACACGAAAGAGAACAAAAAATTACACTGAAGATGTCACAACGCCGAAACCGGTTTCTTTTAAAACCAAAACTTGACAAGGAATGACGGAAAATCGTTCCAAAATTAAGTTAAACCAACACTTTTCATCTACAGGTTAATATATTCTTTACGTCAATCTTCATAATCAATTGTAGCAGAAAAATATAAGTATATCTGATTGCAATAGATTGTGTTATAATTTCATCGTGGAGGTTGGTGAGCATCCATTTATGTGAAAAATTAAAAAAGAAATAAAAACGTTTAATTTTTTGGCTAAAAAGTTAAAAGGAAACAATTAACTTTAAATTGGCGTATATGTATGTTGAAGCAACGAAAAAGCAATTAATTTTCATTAAAATTTCATTGAACTAAAGGCAGCTATAAAAAAGGAGATGACTGAGTAAAAAGACAGGTGGAGAAGCGACAGAGGAATCGCTAGACGCACATACATATGTACACCGCATTTCAAAATTATACACGCAGTTCAAATTGACAATTTATGCTTTTATTAAATTTAAATTTTTTCTCAATGAAAATGTAGTTCGTATTATGGAAGTAGTTTTACAAATAAAATTTTCAAGCTTTGTAGAAAATTAAAAAAAAAAATCATAAAAATTTCACCAAAAATTCAAGTTTAATGTCAATTTTCGTTCTCGACACTGACGTTGGCACAACGCCGAAACTTGTTTGTCTCCAACCAAACTTGACTAGGGATGACTGCAAATCGTTCCAACAAATACCAACATTCCACCCTGTCGGACAAGAAAAAGAAGAAAACAATCAAGTTTTATTGTTAGAACTTTTTTGTAATTATTTTAGGTACACAGCTTTGTAATCAATTGGAGTTTAGTAAAAAAGTGCAAATTTTGAGAATTTTTTACTGACGTTGTTGCGCATTTTTATTTATACATACATATGTAGATGTATACATACGTATGTACATAAAAAATTTCGAACTTGCGTTATAAGGAGGAAATTGTCGAAGGTGTTCAATGAATAAATTGTTAAAAATAAAGCGTATTTCATAGTCACTTAAACATTAACTTTATCTTACTTAAATTGAATGGGTGGAAGTTTCGCATGCTCATTAAAAATTTAAAAAAATTTGAGCAAATTTGTGTTTTTCTAAATGTTGAGTTTTTTTTTAGAAGCGGAAATAGTAGGAAATTAAAATTCTTTTGATTTTAGTAATATAAATAAAAACAGTAATACAAATTTAATAAGTAAAATGAAAATACCCATATTTGGTGGGGTTATAATTGCGAGATGTGATGTATATTTACATGTAAAGAGCATTGGAAGACTCTCATACATATATGTACGAGTATGACTGTTAAAAAATGAATACATCTCTACATATATAAGAATACATGTTTAAACATTCAGGTGTATGTAGATTTCTTAGACTGTAGGACAGCTAAAGGGAGCTTCGAAAAAGTTTAAGAATTTGAGGCATATTTTGTACTTTAAGTTAAAAATATTTCCTTTTTTCCACAAGCTTTGTAATTCCGTTGCTTTTAGTAAATTAAGGTGAGTAATTTTAATTTCGTTAAATTATATTTCCTTTGCCTCACATTTTCCATTGAATCTTCATAGATGAGTCGTAAATTTTCTTCTTCAAGCAAAATCATTTCACTAAAACAAGCAGCTCTTAAACACCCTATATGTTTGCCTTTTGCTACTTTAAGTGCACAATTTCGCTCGATTTACACGCTTCACTGGCCTTTGCAAGGTCTGATCCGCTCGCCTGAACTTGCCTGTAAGCAAAATGGCTGGCCGATGGCTGATGTTGCAATCAATTGACGCAGCAGGCAGAAAATTGTTGTTGCACCATTCAACGAGAATGAAAAAAAAAAATAAATGTGTGTTGCAACAACAAACAAAGTAGCGTCAGCTTATTGCAAGTTAATCGGAGAATTTTACTCGTCGCTGAAATATTAAACGGCATAATAAATATTTAATAGTGCGAAGGATATGTGTCGGTCATGATTGTCCCAAAGGAGGCTCACTTGCGGTGGTTTTTTGTGGCAAGTTTGCTGAGTTGGCGCCATACCGCTGACTCTTTTGCATATGCCAGAGTGTAACTATTGTGTGATATGCGTGGCTGCTACATTTTTACAAATATGCTGTTTGCAAAAAAAAAAACAAAAGATTTGCTCATGATGGTAAAATAGTGAAAAGAGATGGAGAATGCTCAAGAAACTGCTTGCACTTAATATGAGGTATCCGAAGAGAAAATGCTTTTACAATGAGTTGCTTTTATTAAAAGTTTATCACAAGAGAGCGCCGATATGTATAAAGAGAATCTTGGCGTGGCTTTTTTCTTGCAATTTCTTGTCAAATTCCAGAAGCAGAGAGCTAAATTTATATGTTTTGTCCATTTTAGAAGTTTTTTATTTTATTTATGAAATTTGCGACCGAAATTTTAATTTTTACTTTTAAGATACCTGTGGAAACAATTCCTTAGCACCATCTAGTGGAAAATTTTGTTCGAATGTTTGATTCCACGCAATAAATACTTAATGCCAGTCAAATTGGGATACAAGCACGTTCGACTCGATGCTAGGTTCCTTCATATTTTATATTTAATTAATATTAAGACCCAACATAATTCTGGGTTTGTTTTAAACACGTTTTGAGCTAAAGAATTTCTTGCTTTCAAATACGCTTTTTACATCTTTTAAAAGTAGCGCCACCTAGCGGAATATCAGCCACATAAAACCGTTACTCCGATTTTAAAGAATGTGTCGACCTTAGCGCCATCTAGCGGGTTTTTCCATGTTTTATATTGCTTTTATATTTAAACCAAATTCTAAATATAATATTTCAAATATAAATAAAAATTTATGAAATTAATTTGACATGAAAAAGGTTTGCTTCAATTTCGTTTCGCTTCTTAAAGTATTTTGTTATTGGAAAATATCTTCATTGCAAAAAAATTAAATTGCAAATTTAACTATACATATTTAAGTATGTTTGCATGTTAGCATGTTGACAAAATTGCGCCTTAAAATAAAAATGGCTTGTCCATATTTTTACATGTTTCTCACTTTTCGTCGCACATTATCTATAAGAAATTTATATAAATAATTAGTTTTCGCACAGTACAACGTACACAACACAATTAACGAGCACTTATTTTTCGCTTTCAAGTCTTAATTGTATTCTCTTATGATTTGATTTATTTTCGCATGGAAGCTATCAAAAACATATGCCATGCACGGGGGGATCCAGTGGGAAGGTGTTGCATACGCGACAGCAGTTAAAATTAAATTGATGAATAAACGAGCAATTGCACGATGAAATGAAATGATAGCTGAGGCGGAGTAACAAAAAGTTGGGCGGGTAGCGTACTTAATAGCCGCGCATCATATCGGACGACCCGTTGTTATGCATACATGTGCTGATATCACACACACACACACATTCATGTATTTAAACGATCGGCGCATTTTTGTTGAGCTTTCATTATTATTTTTAAATCATTTATACAATTTTTTTCTCGCACCATTGTCGTTGACATTTTCTCGCCATAAATGCCTTGGAAGCCGCTAATGATGGTAAATGCCGCTAGTGTTTTCCTGGCACTTGTCACATACCACACACCACATACCATGCATCATTTCAAAGCTGCGATGCACTGACATATTACAATACTAATGGCGGTGTTCGGCTGCTTGGCGGCTCGGTTGCGGGTGCAACGTGGCGTATGATGAATATTCCACTGGCGCGTATCAATGAAAAAATACATACATATGTACATACATATCTACATACATACATACATATGTATAAGCATTATACCTTCTTTTATATTCATACTTACACACACACATTTGCTTTGTTGTAAGTGACAATGAAAGAGTCATAAAAACGCGGTTGCATACATTTAGTATAATTTTTTTTTTTTAATTATATTTTATTCAATATTGTACTTATTGTATAATTTACTTACGCATACATGCACGCAACTGTATTTGTCTGTGTGTGCACATATGTACTTATAATATAACTTTATTGGCTAATATGACTCACAATCGTTTATTAAATACAGCATTTTACACGAGTTTCTTTTTTTCCGGTTATCGTTTTTTTTCCTGTTTTTATTACCTACATACACAAATACATTTAATATTTTATACGTTTATTACTCTATTTAAATTACTCTGATTTTTTAATATTATTTTTGTTTTTGCTTAAATAAATTTGTTTTTTTTTTTTTTGGTTTTTTACTTAGCACGCAATGAATAAATTATTAAAACATGATTTGCCTAATTTTTTCACAGTATCGTTTGAGTGGTATTCGCTAATTAAAACATTTCTTTAATTTTTTACACACACGCACACTTTTAAATATATTTTTGAAGTATAAAAATGTTCTACTGCACTTCGTTTGTTTATATAGCACACTATTTTTTTTTCTAAGCAAAAAAAAACACGAAAGCTTTTAAATTAAGTTGGCTGAAGTCTAGAAAACTGTAACTATACTTACACTTAGTTTTTCTTCTAATTAATTAAAATTATTTTTAATGTAAAATATGGTACATTCTCTAAGAAAAATCATTAACACGCATTTTTTAAACAATTTACAAAATGTACAATGCTTTAACACAATTTTATCAAAATTTCGACTTTTAAAAAAAATTTCATCAAAATTTTGAAAAAAAAAATTTCGTTTTTTTTGTGTATGCAGTTTTTTGACTCATTAAATTTTAGTGCAAACAAGTGCAAGTTTCAAGTGTCTGCAAGTTAACACTGATTTTTGAGAATTTTTTTACTGGCAGTTTCCCCCATAGAAAGCAAAATCGCGTTTATTTTTTATATGTAAGGAATTGCGAAAGCAGTGATAACTTCCAGACTTTGAATGAGCTACATATTTGCATACCTCAAAAAAATACTAAAATTTTTTTTTTTATGAGTTCAAAATTTGATGAAATTGTAAATAATTTTTTCTACGGTTTTTATAGAATTAAAAAAAAAAATGATTTTAATTGAGTTTGTTAAAGAATTAACAACATTTTAAATGAAAAATAATTTTAAATAATTATAGTATAAATAAATTGTCCAAATGTGTCAATATGTGATTGTGCTGACCGATTTTAATCTATTTTATTGAAGGCAAAAGCGAAAAAAGAAGTAAGATATTATTTGCTTTGAGTACCAGACTGGATAAGGGAGGCCACAAAATAATGGAAATGCAACTTTTTTAATGGCATCTCGAATATTCACGGCTATGGATGAATGTACTGCAGAGATACAAAAAAGGAAAAAGGGCTCTGATTAAGCTCACAATAAAACTTAGAATTTCCGCAAAGTGGCGCTAAGAATAAGTAATAGTTGTATGGGAGGAAATAATTTTATGAAGAAATATATTCGCCTGATTAGCACTGAAGTTGGAAAATTTTGAAAAAAAAAATGTGTAACAATTTCGTTTACATTGAAATATCTTTAAGCTGCGCAAGTTCTGTGTAGAACTATAGTAGCAACGAATGAGTTAAACTAAATCGTGGACGTTCCATATTTTTTCAACTTGACAGAATTTCGCAGCTTGAAATACTAAAATACATATAATTAAGCTCTGAATATAATATTTACTCATTGTCATTTTATTAGGTCGTGGGCAGTTTGTAGAAGATTTTATTGGTTAAATGTTTTCTCAAAATATGAATAATATATTTTTTACTCAATGATAGATTGTAACAAAAAATAAGTTATAGCTTTGCAAGCCTAGTTACAAAAAAAAAATATAAGAAAAAAGAGCTTAGATTTTTCTGCTTGTTTGATTTATTGCAAACTAAAATTATTTAAAATAAGTGAAATTAACAAGAACATAACAATCTCAGTATGGAAAAAAATAAAAAAAAATATTTACTAATCTTGCCTGCTTTTGCAATTTAATCAAACATTAAGCGCAAGTATATATTTTAATTGTGCTATAAATGTTTGCGCGAGCGCTCATGTTTTTTTTCAAACAAACTAATCTTTGGTTTGCTATTTTAAGGATTATTCATACAAAAGTACAAATAGCTGAAAACTATTTTTGTTTTATCTCACACTACAGTTTATATATTAAGTACGAGTATTTAAGCGCAATTCGTTTTTTTTTTTGTATCAAATTTAACGTTGCCAAGTTTTGGTCATTCGAAATCTTTAAACAGTTAAATGCATTTGTGAAACCTTTATATCAAATCTCTGTCAACCACAAGCGCGCTTCTAATAAAATGAAAAACAAATTTCCACCATACAATTACCGCTACTTTCTTTCATCTCTGTTGATGAGAGGCTTTAAGTTCTGCTCCTTATTTATGTGCTCGTTTAGCGCTTACCTTTTGATCTTAAAAAATTTCAAGCTCATCCGAAAAATCATCTTCTCTTTCCTAACTTTAAGCACTCATTCATTTATCAAATCAACAAAAGTAATTTCTTGATTAAAATCCCGCACACAAAAGTCAGTCATTAACCTTTCTGCACTGTGGTGTTACTGTTTAGTTAGGCTTAGGCCGCTTGAGAATAACAATTATATTGAGTTGTTTTTGTGTTTGTGTGCGTGTGTTTCGTTTTTTTTTTAGTTATTTCGTTGGGTTGCTTTTATTCTTTTTTCTTTTCGGTTATTTATTGTTTTTTTTTTTTTTTTGTTTTTGATTGTTAACCTACTGAAATCTTAACTAAATGACTTTTTGGTCGCTTATTTTCACTAGTTGCTTTTTTTTATCGCATGACATTTATTTCTTATTTCTTGTAGCCTAATTAAGTTGGTTGCTTACCTGTCCCCTTAGACGCATCATTAAGTCCGTATTTTTATTTGCTGCTGTTTAGAATTTATTTGCTTTTCTTTTGATTTGATCAGATTAATGTAAATAAAATTACTATTACTTGACTAATTACAATGAAATTTCGATTGCGTGTGCGCTTGGTTGGGATTGCATTCTTGATTGGCCGCTTTCAAGTTGTGCAGCTAGTCTTGTTATTATTTTTTTTTTAATTTAGTGCTGACTTACATTTGGGTCAAAGGGTCGTAATGGCAAAAGTAAAAAGCATTTGGAAATAATATTTGCTCGTTTTTTTTGTATCCTTTCTGGCAAAGGTAAGAATTAAATCTGTTTAGAGACTTTTGTGACTGCAATTTAGTTATGCATTGGGATAAAATTTGTATTCAGTAAATACAGAATATGAAATGCAAGCGAATTTGTGCGAATAAAAAATGAATGACTTAAAAAAAAAACACACGGAAAAGTTCTTAGAAATCTTTGCGCGAAATAAGAAAATTTAAATTTTTATCAACTTTTAACCAAATCTTCAGTTGCTGTAGACGCTTTCTCTTCTATCTTTGTTATGCACACAAAAGAAATTTTGTTTCATTTTCATTTTTATTCACATTTTCTTTTGCGTTTTTGTTTTTATTTTTTTTTACTTTTTTTTTCACTCAACAACGGTCTTTTGCTCTTATTACGTCTCGCTTCCAATTTCATGCCTGGCTACATTTTCAAGGATAATCGTCTGCGCTAGTCACGTGGCTAGTGGCCTTTGCATCGTATTTCTTGCTTAGCACTTACCCACCAAATGAAATTAGCTTAGCGAAATCGGCAATAAAATCTAAATAATATAAATGTTGTTTTGTGATGCTTTTGCGTTTCGCTTGTCGCATATATTTGTGCTTATATTTTACTCTATCGACTGCGCTGATTGCTGAATATGTGCCGTCACTTTGGTGATTTACAAAATTTAAATCAACTTTAACTTCTGCAAAACAAAACGAAATAAACTTTCAACTTTCATTACTCCACTTATATTTAAGTTGGGCTCGAAATGTATGCGAAAACGCTTGAATTCATGCGTTTAATATTTGTTACAAATGTTGAAATCTAAAATTTATAAAATATGTATTTGTTATTATCACTCTTGCCAAGTATGTTAACAAACCAACTTGCTGATGTGCCTTCAAGTTTCATTGTATTTTTCATACGCTCAGCATTTTTCCCTTAGCTGCTTAATTTAATTTTTAAATTTTTTGATTCCTTCAATTTCTTAGCCGATTGGTCTACGCTTTCTTTCATTCTATGTAAATGTAATTGTGTTCTCATGCAAATTTAGTTCTTTATTCACGATTTCCGCTCGAGCTGCACAAGTGTGAATTTAAATTACAGACATTTGCTGTTTGATTGACCATATCGGGGTGATGGCGCCTCGACAGGCAGCTGTGTAATTCCTGCTCGTGATTAAATTAATTTATTCAATGATTTCAAAGCGGAAGCGTTGTGGCATATCGAAGTAGAATCAAAGGGCTTTGTGTAGTGCTGTTCGAGTTGAGTTAATCAACGCATATTTTATGATAATTGCTATGTTAGATAAGAAGTTTGTTTGTGACGGAGTTGAGAATATTTTTGTACTTCTCAACAATTGTAGAATAATATTGAAATCGTTATTTGCTTTCTCGCCAACCAATATTTTATCAGTTCCATTTTGCTTTGTCATCGCGCCTGGACTATCATTAAAAAATGTTAGTGTTTACTCAAAAACAGACACATAGATGGCGCTGTAGGTGACTAAATAAAGTAATAAAAAAAAATATAAAAAACATGCTAAGGCTTCGCAGAAAAAAATATAAATCAAAATATTACTCAGTTTACTTGAAAAATAAGAAAATGAATCACAATTTAAAGTACATTAAAATTTAAAGAATTCAAAAGAGTAGAAAGCAGAGAGATGATTGAATTCATTGTCCTAAGCCCTCATTTGCTTTAGAGATCGGACGTCAATACAAAATCATAAAACGTTATATCAACCACAGCTTTAAGCAGCCAAAATTACAAAAGCATTTTATTAAAAATGGACTTTAGTATCTTTTGCTCGTACGAATGCAAAATCTATGACGTGTCGGCACTTTTACAATTATTAATATACTCGTAGTACTTGCTAATATTTTACATTTTATTTTAAATGTTATGATTGATAAATAACTATTTTTATATGGCTGTATTTATACACCACCTAATTTTAAATATTCCTGAAATGCTATAAAACTGTTAACGTTCACTTTTCACATTGATTTGAGTCATTTTTTTGGGGCCAATCAACTAATTTCTTATAAAACTAATGATAATCGGCAATTAATCTTATTGATATGACAAGCAAAATAATTATTAATCCAGTATAATAAAATACCGTTGGAAATAATTTTTATGCTAATGGAAAATTAATCAATTAATTCAAATAATTATGTGAAGATTATTAAAAGTCAACGAGCCTTATATGATGTCTTTTTATATAAGAAATTAATAAAAAGATAGTAAGAAAATGAAATTATCATCAAAATATTACAATTAATTCAAAAATAATTTATGATAAATAAAAAAAAAAATAAAAAAAAACAAATCGAAAGTTATCAAAAAAAAAAAGTTTAAACGAATGTTATAAAAAAATATAGTCGGATAATTTAAGAACTAATAAATAACTTATCTAAAAAATAATAATAATTTATTCATGTAAAATAATACAAAATGTTTTTTTTTAATAAAACAATTATGTGAAAGACTTAACAGCATAATAATCAAAGAAAATCATAAAACAGAGCAAAAAATAAAATAAAATAAAATAATGAAAATGTAACAAAAAATACCATAAAGTAGCATAACCCAACAAATAGAAAATAAAACAAAATTAATTAAGTAAAATTATCAAATTTAAGTTAGAAAAAAGAAAAGCAATAAAACTTATGAATTAAATCCAGAAAAATAAATAATTGAATGTTGAGTATGAAAGAAATTTAGTAAAATAACACAAAACAAAATCTTTAAACACTCTTTAAAACACTCGGTTAATATAATAATTTGTTTTATGAATCATTTAGAAATATACAAATTATAAAGAATTAAAATAATCAATTAAATAGTCAAACATAGGAATCAATAATCAAAAAATGAATAAATGAAAATATTCATGTTAAAAATAGAAATGTTAAAATAATGTTATATATGAAGTAATCTTAATCTAAATATAATTAAGAAAATAAAAACTTTTTTTTCAAATGCGACAGCCACATTTGACCGACATAAAAGCATAGATTGGCCATCATTTAAGTAGTTCTTTCTTAATTACACACATATATTAACTACACTTTGAACAATTATATACACTCAGCTGTATTTTTAATTACCTAACCCATTTAATTACATATAATTATTGTTAATCGAAATATTTATCTAGCTTAAAACTTTACTCCTATTATTTTTACATATTTTCTAGCTTGCTTTAGTACGTAGACTTGTAAGACTTACAATTTTAGGTATATTTTCACATACTTCTACACACAGAAAGGTTCGCACAGATTGTGATAAATACAAGTTACTTAACATTTTGCGCTGCGTCGCGTTTGTATTAAATAAAAGAAGAAACAATTTTTGACAATTTCGACATAAATTCGGACTTCCAGCAATCTTTCGTAAATTATTTTAATCTTACTACATCCTCCTCAACACCTTGCACATCCGCGCCACAAATCCATATTTAGTAGGTAGAGTTATATCTATCTGTCATCCGAGTAACAATTAATGAGCATTAAGTCAACAGGCTGGCGACTCTAGTGTACTAAGCACTTTGCACCACGCGCGCGCGTCTTCTCTTTCAGCATAAAATTACGTAAAGTAGGTATTATCACGCGATTGATAGTGCTTGAACGCGTACATACTTTTACACATGCGGACTCATGCGCGCATACTTACATAAATGTTGTTGTAGAGATGGTTGAGTTTTAAAATTTGTGTAGCTGCTTTGCAGGCGCCGCTTGGTCGCCAGACTAAGTACTAGCTGCCTTTAACCTTTTCGGACAGCCTCTTCCGTCCAGCCGTTGTCATGCCACTTCGCACACTTTACTCGCTATCTTTCATTGCTGGCGCGCATTTTCATTTCTGCGCTTAATTTTTGGCCTGCTGCATTTCCGGCTTAGTCACTGTAGTCGCTACCAACGTCGTCATAGCCGTCGGCGCTACCGCAAGTCCTTGTCACTGTATGGTATGCCCTTCGCCTACTTCCGGTACTCAGCCATCGGCATGGCAACGAGCACAGACATGCCACGCGCAGGCGGACTATGACACGCTACACGCGTTGTGGTTAAAGTGTTGCAGCGACCACCACCACCAACCCCCGCTGCAGTGCAAGCAGCACCGCGCGCACACTTGCGTGCCATTTGGTTGTTTGCTAATATAACATTCTCCGCGTACTAAATATCCGGTATACTGCGTCCGGTCGCAGACGCCGCTGCCGCGCCAGTCGACATTTTGACATCGTCAACGCCCATTCCACCCAGGCCGCCGCCGCCTAGCGCAGCTGATTTATTTTTGGCACAGTTGGCATCATGGTAGATATGCTCGCACAATTTTGGCTCTGAGCTCGAGAATTTGCTGAGCTCATAGGCATTGAGAGCGCCACCTGCCCCGCTGCTTGCATCGTGTAGCGCTGCCGCATGACGCTCATGTTCCGCTAGCGCCAAATTTACATTCAGTTCGCTGTGTTTACTAAACGATGTTGTCATGGTCGCTGTATGCGGCGGCAGCGCTGTTTGATGATGAGAAGGTGGCTGCTGATGGTGCGCGTAGTAGTGATGCGGCGCGGCGTGAGGAAATGTTTTCGTCAGCGCATGTAGACTGCCCGAGCTGACAGTGCGCTCGAGTATTTCGCCCCAGTACTTTTCGGAGAGCCCCTCAATATCGGGTCGTACGCTGGCAAAACTCAAGCCGCCACCATGATGGCTATGTCCATGATGGCCATGACTGCTATTGCTGCAGCCGCTATTGATATTCTTGCGCGCTTGTTGTGACGCGGTACGGCTGAGGCTGTTGGTGCGTGCACGCGCGCAGATACCCAACACTGAACCACCGCGTATGCCACCGCCACCGCCGCCTCCACAGCGACTACTGCCACCACCACCACTGGAGCTATTGCCGCCATCGCTGCCATTGTTATCGCCAGTAGCATCGCCGTTATTCCCGCCCTTCGGTGGTCGTCCAGTGGGCGGTTCCGGTGGCAGCGGCAACGTTGTGATTTCAAAATCAGAATTGATGTGACAACAGGGTGATTTGTGTTCGGGCGTGTCCTCGGTGGGAAAACACTGCAACGATAGCAAAGTGAAACATATAAATAGCACGAAAATTGAGCCAAAGTATATATCTAGTGTGTGGAGTTTGTATGAATGTTGAAGCACACACATATACGTAATATATATGCATGCATGTAAAATGTAGAAAAGGGTCGAAATTAGTATTTTCAGAAACATCCGCATTTACGCTGTGTGTGTGTTATGTTTGTATGAGGAAAATTTGATGCTTTCATCTAGAGTATTAATTTTCACTGAATCTGCCTATTGAGGGAATGGCGCGTTAGTTTGTTCTAAATGTAACGCACACGTCATGTTGAGATGACGACGGTTAAATTGATTGTTTTGCTAGTATCTAGTTTCGGTCATTAAACCCTCAAATAGGTCTAAAATATGAATAAGTGATTACTATGAAATCCAATCATGCGTAAGGTGTTTATGTATCTAATCTATACAATTTTACAGCCCTTGCCAATTTTATGCTAACGAATTTTTGCTTTAAGACTTTCGAAAAATTTAGTTACACAAGTACGTGGTACGATAATATCGGCGGTCTCGAAATTTCGAATCTTAATTTCAGCACTTGATTGAGTGCTTATAGCTTCATCATTTTAAAAGTAACAGTAAATTTAATTCTAAATTTAGTCCCGAAATTTCGGGATTTCTAAATAAAAGTCGGGACTAGTTTCGGGATTACACGTTGATAGCTTATCGCTAATATATGTATGTTTGTAACTCACTGAACTTCTAATTCAAATTATATTTTATACTGAAAGAAATCGCAAAAACAGTGCCGAAATTTCCTTAAACCTGACTTTTAATGACTGTCACATGTAAGCTTCTGTAAAACATAATTTAGTAATGAGACCCAATACTTTACATTGGAAGTCGCGAAATTTTGGTTTTGAAATTTTACAATAATGAAACGTATTAAAATTCAAATTTATGGAGTATTTCACACTGGAAATAGTTCCGAAACGAATTACCATTATCTAATTAAAAATAGCTTCGTATTTATTCCCGGTAGATTTGAGCAAATGCCGAAATTTCCATATCAAAATTTATCTTTAGTTGAAAAATATTTCATATTTTAAGGCCAATTTTAAATAACGCACATGTTAAGAAAAATGTCGGTACCAGTCTCGATAACTTTCAGTACTAAATTTTATCGACAAAATAAACGACATTCTTAACGCAAAAAACGAATGAAATTTACCACGAACTTCATTTCGCACCTATTTGAAGAACCAGTGCGAGTAAGTGAATGTGTAGTAACCAAACCAGCAGTTCACTTCATACTACGAGTATATTAATTGCACAACAATATTATAAACATACACGCGACAATATGTGTAATTGTATTATTTTACTATTTGATTGTGTTGACATTGACCATGAATTGCTACTCTTCTGGGGGGGTATCTTAATTAAGCCATGTTATAACCAAATAAATATTCTGCATTGATTTCAACAATGCAATCAATTTTTTCGCAACAATAAATTGAAACGTTGGGCATGATGGTGGATGATGGAAGAGTGAGAATGCTTTTGCGATAATTTATTGCTTTCTGTGCGGGCACTCATTAAATAAACAACAAATGCTTTGACTTTCGTACTTTCGCCCATTTGTTTGTTTGTTTTTCATTGCTTTCTGCAACAATTTCACAACGAATATGGGACCTACTACCACCACACCTGCTACTTAACTAGTTAATCATTCATTTACCTGTTCGTCGTTCACGCACACATTTACATTTGTATTCATAGATTTACCCAATTAGTCATAAATTAAGTTAGGCTAGATACGAGTTTATTGATTACGGCAAAAATATTTTGATTTATTGCCTTTTGTCAGTAAGGTAAATACTTATGCAGAAACGAGTATTTATATAATTTGTTGAATATCACAAGGCGCGCGCGGCATGCATTTCAACTATCTTTCTAGATATTGTTTGTGTTTATCATATTTAATTTAATTTTCTTAACTTAAATAATCTATTTTGATTAAACTTTCGTTACTCAAGCAGTTAGTCGATCTTAACAATTACATACGAGTATATTTGATAAACACCGCAACCTTGTTAGCTCATCATAAACGTAATTTATAATTAAATTTCAAACATTTCTATGTTAATATGTATAAACATATAAATTAATAATAATGTCATATTTTCTAATAACGTTACTCGTATGTAGAACCAAAGGTCATTGAAAATTCAGCTTGTAACTTATGGAATGCTTCAATAATTTCCCACAAATGTTGGCATTTCATTGCTGCTCTTAGCAGTCTGTGAAATTAACTAAATTTATTGCTTATTTATTAACACAAATTTATCTCCATTTCTGCATTACATATTGAAACCTTTAACATTTAATTGATGGTTGACTGCTGAAGTAAATTGCAAAGTTTGATAGTGCTTTTGACATTAACAGCAGGCCTTGGTAGTTGAAGGCATCGTTGTGGTTTATTTCAAAGATATAATTCTAACAAAATTATTAAAGGAATAGCAAGCGAAAAATGTGTTTGTCCAAGCCTCTATTGCAATGAGCTTATCTCTACACACTAATGATAAATAAATGGGATCATCAATCAGCCACTGACACACAGGTGGCAACGTAGGCAATAAAAGTATAATAATTTATCAATAAAATAAATGGACTTTTAAATTAGTTCTCTAGGAGCAACTAAAAAATTCTCCGTTTTAGAAATTAACCTAGCTCCGATTTCCTAAATTTTTTTACTTCTGTTAGTTTTCGGCGGAAAAATATAAAACAAAATTTTGTAGTTAGGGACAAAGTTGAAAAAAAAAACACATTTAATGATCAATCTGTCTTACAAAAATTGTTCTTTGTGTTCCGCTCCTATGCTGCTTCTTTTTTATTTTTTAACCAAAAATATGTATATCACTTGCCTGTTATTCTTTACTTACCCTATTCGGCATCAAATGTCTACTCAGCCGTCGAAAATCCGAATTTAGCAGCCAATACATAAAAGGATTCCACAAGCTGTTGCTTAAGGCAATCCAAGTAACCACAAAGTCCAGAAATGGAGGCAACTGCGGAGTGAGTAAAGCAATGCACAAAAGTGTAATGTAAGTTTTAGAAACCAAAGTAAATAAGAAAATCGGAAATAGAAATTAAAAAAAAAAAATAAAAATAAAAGTTTAAGAGCGCACTCGCACGCTGAAAAGCAGTAAATTGCTTGAGACGCTTGGGGAAAATGTTTGTGCTATAAAGAATTAAATGTTTGAGTGATTTAAGCAACAATCACAAAGCAGAAGAAAGAGCAACGTCAATATGAAAGTTAAAGAAAAATATAAATAAATAAAACCACTACAAGATTTATTTAATGAGATTCACTATTATAAAATATTTGATATTTTGCGGCCGCAGACTTTGAGTGCTATTGCACATAAAATCTCAAGTGAAACACTTCAACAAAATGCTTTTTATTACGCAAATTGCGAATTTTCACGCTAAGGTTTTGAATGTGAGTACTTTTTGCCGTTCTTTTAATACCCGAAACTAAAGCGCCGTCTTGAAGTGGGAGTTGAATTAATTTGGTAATCGTTATTTGTAAGGCAAAAAAACCAATTAATTTTATAAATTTACAAAACTTAAATTAAATAAAGGTAGAGTCCGTAATCATGACTAATTCATTTCTCAAAAATAATTTTAAATTCTTTTTTTTTTTAACTTTTATTGCTACAATCAATTATTCCCAGCGTGAGCTTTATAATAACAAGAACGTTTTGAAATTTTTTTTTTTATAAATGTTTGGCGACTGCTAAAACTAGAAGTAAATTAAAACTTTTAAGTAAAAAAATTATATTTGGCAACTCTAGTCAAGAGTTTTCAGCTATAAGTATACATATATGTATTTCGTGTTCAAAAATAATAAAGTTGACCCTTAAAGACTTTAAGCGAAAAATCAACAAAAACATTGTTCTCAAAAAATAAAAGAATATTTCGAAACTATGTTCAAAAGCATTAAACTATCAAATAATTAAAATCTTTATCGCAGAAAAAATTATATTAAATAACTATGCTCAAGAGATTTAGAGTGGAGGGGTATTTGTCTCAAAAAGTATCAAAATATGGCAACATTCCTCAAAAGGTAAAAGCTAAGTATTGATTAAAAGTTTTCTGCAAGGAAAAACGTTATTTGGCAACTCTGTTAAAAACTTTAAACTAGTCTTAAAAAAAAAATATTAAGCAATTCTTTTATATAATAACATTGGCTTTAAGTTAGAAGTCAATTAAAAAAATTGCAAATTAATAATGCTACTATTTGGCTACCCCGTTTAAGAGCTTTTATCTAGTAGTCAAAATAAAAAATAAATATCTACACAACAAACTAAGTATGTACGCGCAAATACGATTACCAAAAAATTAATTAAACACAAAATATAATAAGATAAAATGGTTTTGCCTTCACTGGCAATTAATTTTCCATCATATTCACTCACCTTCGAGCCCGTGCAGGCAGTGACAATCTCCTGTATCGTCCATGGTGTGACCATAACAATGAAACCCAGCGAAATGGCAGCCATGGAACGTGAAGTATTGCCGGCGGAATGCTTTTCCTGGATTGGCACAATCTACAAAGCGGAAGTGTAGCAAAAGAGAGGAGTAAAAAGGAAAAAAAAAAAAAATAATAATAATTACCAAAAGCAAAACTGCAGATAATGAAGATAGGCAGCACAGTCACAGCTGGCACAGTAAATTAGCTACTCAGACTGGGCAAGTACAGGTGATTAGAGAGGATTAAGGGCGGTCGGACTTTGTTACAGTTGTGCTGGCATAAGTTGGTCATTCAATTAGGCAGCAAAAAGGATGACTAACGAACTACTTAAAATCCACACAAAACACACACATTCCCCTCCTTTTACACTCAAGTGTATCTAGCGTGCACAATGCTACTTTCAAGTGTATATGTGTGCGTTTAATTGCTATCGAACTAACGAAATGTTGGCTTGCCACAATTTATGTTGCAAATGTTTGTACGCCAAATGTAGCGAGTACATGTAAAAGTGAACGGAAGTAGATTACACACACACACACACGCACACACAGTTACAACTCTTACAAAGGCCAAACAAATCAACAAACATTCGACTAGCCACTAAATTGAACGCCTTGTCGCTTTGAGCGCTCATTTTAATTGCGGCCAGTTAACCAACAACCGGTTTGTGTATTCAAAATGCAACTCTTTGCCCGCTCTCTGTGAGCCACAGGAGTTCACGCTCAACACATCGCTTTACAAGCAGTTCACCATTCGATTTTCCACTCACCTTCTTTGTGACATTATTCGTTGGTCCACCGCCACCGCCATTGCCGTTACCATTGCCACTACTACCGATACCGCCGCCGCCGCCACCGCCATAAGTTCCACTGCCGCCGCCCATGCCGCCCATGCCCAGCCCCATACTCATCGCCATGCTGAGATTCATTACTGGCGTATTTGGTAGCGTTGTGGTTCCCGCCGGCATACCATGATGACTTAGACCGCCACCAATACCAACACCACCACCACCACCAGCACCACCACCACCACCACCGGCACTCCCAAAACCACCACGATGCATGTGATGGCCATGCATCGATTGTTGTAACATGTGCGGCGGATGTCCGAGATGCGGATGATGTGCCGCGGCTGTTAGTGGCATTGTCGGATCGTTTAACCGGAAGCGGCTCATATGAAAACTCGAACCGTAGCAATACATTAGCACCATGGTGGTGGGGAAGTAGAGTGCGCAAGTGGAGAGTATGCGATAAGAGGGCTTACTGTAGAATGGTTCGCAGGCCATCAGGCCGGTGTTGTTGAAGTAGTAGCCTGGAAAGGAGAATAAAGAAAAAAAAATGAGATTATCTGTGTAAATGTGAGATAGGAAAAGATTTTTCGAAATTGCACTATAATGAGCATTTCATTCGAGAAATGGCATGTAGTGAGGAATAGTGAGAACGCTCTTAAACATAAATGCTGTATTCGTTTGAAGACAATGCTTTTGGTAGGAGTGAATTGTTCAAAAGACGAGATTAAAGTTGGAAAATTACAGCAAAAATCCGCATTGTCTATGCCATAAAAAGAGCTAACTGCCATTTAAATGAGTGCTGGTCTTGGGTACGTCAAAGACTACCTTTCAAGGTCTTCAAAAATATAATATTTTGCAAAGTCTACAAAAATATTTCGAGCATGGCGTGGGTAGAGGCCGCATTATTTGCTGTCATTTTTAAATTCATTTAAATCAAATACGATTTTTTTTAATATAAATATTTGTTTATTTTTCTGTTGGCCTAGTAAATGTTAATTTTACAATTTTTATTGAGCTCAAGGCCAGGTTATGGAAGATTTTTTTTTTTGTGAAAAAGCAACAACAGTTTTTTAATGCTAGAAATTATAGTACTATTTCGGAAATCACCACATTTCCTCAACAGACTTTTTTTTTTTAAATTAATTAAATTTTTTTTCATAACCACTTCTCCCAGGCTTTGAACCCTTTGTTTTTTCACAAAAATCTTCCATAAACTGGCCTTGAGCTGAATAAAAATTTGAAATTTTTTTTTAATATATGTACATATAAAAAAAAAGAAATCAATTTTTTTTTTCATTTTTTTTGTTTAGTTTTTTACTTTATAACCTACTTTGCAGCTAATCACAGTAATCATTAGACAGTAAGTAACGATTTTCATTCATTTACTATTCTTTAAAATTTCTCTCACCTTTTGGCAATACCAGAAAACCAAAGACTGTCAAACTGATGATCCATGTTAAGCTCAGCACGGCAACGCAACCCTGTGTGCAAAAAAAAAGAAGAGGAAAAATATTAAGTGTATGTGAGTAAAAATGATTAAAAAAAAAAAAAAAAGGTAAAGACTTATGACTATCAACAGATACTTTATGACAATATTCCGTTATGCACTTCAAGTGAGACTACCGATATTCATTTACACACTCACATTTCGTAAGAGCTCTTACTTGACTCAAATCACCTGCAAAACTACTATAACAGCAATTACACTGACACTCATAGCCTAACGCAGCGAGTAAGTGTGTATGTAAATATGTGACTTAGTGAGCAAATAAACATACACACATACGCACAAACAATACCACATTTTACAATTACTCGACTCATTGTTTTGCCATATTGCGAACTTGTAGTTTTTTTTTTTGGTTTTTTCTTTGTCTTCTGTTTCTATTGTCACATTTTCTTTGTTTGTTTGTAAGCATTTATAGATTTTGCACTTTTTTGTGGAAAATGCATAGTTGCATATATATGTGTGTGTATGTGTGTAAGTGTGTGTGTGTTTTTAAGTCGTGTGCTGCGTTGCCATATTTGCATAATTTAAATGCATTTTTTTCTCGCTATTTTGTCTCCACACCTTTATCGTCGCTGAGCGTTTGCATAAATCATTTGGGATTTGTGTGTGTTTGAAGATTAATGGAATTGGAGTGATTGGTTGTTTGCAGATTTACATATATGTTTCTACATATTTTTGTAAAAGTAGATATGCTTGCAGGTAGTTGTTGTGAAGGTACATAAATATTGCGAAGTGAATTTAGATGATAACTTTAAAATCCGTTCACAAATTTAGAATTTTTGGGTGCATCAAAATTTTTTTTTGTAAATTTTAAATCAATGAAAACTTTTTCAAATTGTTCAAAGAAATATTTTCAAAGCAATTAATCTTCACGCTCGCACAATGTGAAAAATGTTGCACTTTTTTTTTTGGAAAACTCATTAAAGTCTAGCTTGAAGGGATGTTAATGGTTTAAACCTTTCACAAAAATTTTTTCAATAAGGATAACCAAAGGAAAATAGTGTACGCAAAATATTGATCGTAGAAATGTAAGAAGAAAAAAAATAAAAAAAAACTTTAAAGAAATAAGTTACTAATATTTTTTTTAAATAATATTTCGAATGTCTTACAAAGCGTTCGACACGGCGTATGAGTAATCTCCTACCAACTTTCGCTCACAAATAATGCCACCTAAATAAAAACAATTAAATTTTTTATTATCACCTTTTTGGACCCAGTTATAGGAAAGTATTGATGTTGGAGTTATACTTATATGAGTTGGCCACAGAAGAAATATCAGTAGCAGCAAATTAAACTTTACAACTTTTTCTGTCTTCTTAAAAGGGTATTCAATTAAAATTTTTTAAAAGTTTTTAGAAATTTTTTGTGAATGCAATTTTATAGCCTATTTAATTTTATGTAATTAAGTTCTGTCGATTTATTTTTAACTTTTTCTACCGACGTGTTGTGCAGACGAAATTGCTGAGGAGAGCTAGCAAAAAATTGTCAAAAATACGGATAATTTGTTGCAACCTAAAACTTGCACTTCATTGTATTTAAGCTTAAAGAGCTACAAAATTGCTTACCAGAATATTTTTTTAAAATATTTTTTTAGTTTGAAATTTTTATAAAAACATGTGAGAGAATAAACTGAATTATATTCGAAAAATATTTAGGTGATTCACAAGGTTGTAAAGTGTCGCGTTGTCGTGAAGTCATAAAATTTGTAAAATTCTGAGTTTTGTTATTTAACATAGTTTTTCTGTGTATTGCAACAAAAACTAAAAGAGTTTATTTTGAACTATCGAACTATTTTATGATCTTATAACTTTACGACATTTTACGACACCTTGTGAATCACCTTATAAAATATAAAAATAATAATTTAAGAAAAAAAAGCTAATAATCACAACTTGTCAATATGTTGATGTCGCATAATTTTGATACAAAGTTTTTTTTTTTTAATATTATCAATATTATCACAATAAGGTTCCATTTCCTCCGCACACTTTCAAATAAGTCACTGCAAGCTTAGTGCTCATATATACGTACATACGTACATAAACGAGTATGTGTGTATATGTATGCACATAAGTTATAAAGTGAGTAACTTTTATTAACTTTCTCTGACGCTTTTTTGTTGACTTATCCTCCTTTCGTTTCAACTGAAATGTCATTTTCAATATTTCACAATATTTTTTTATTATACGAATACTATTTATTTATATCCTGCTGCTTGCCTTCACAAATGCGCCGTGATGCGTCTGGTCCAATGGCATTGTGGATTGTCGATGTGTGGTGCGTGTTTAAATATGTTTGTGTGTGCGTCTTGTACAATATTCTGTTATCCAATTGTCATTCGAGGCAAACTTTTTACGTACACTCCCTCTACTCGCCAATTGTTGCCGCCTGCAGCGCAACACGACTCGTTTCATTATAAGAAAAACTTTTATATTAAGCTGTTTGGAATTAGTTGAATATAAGTCATCTTTAAATGGCTAGTTGTATAAATACACACACACACATACACACACACACACACATATACATATATATAGAAATATGAAAATACAAAAATTCAAGTTTCAAATTTCGTCTGACGCACATTAGTTATATTAAGTTTCATTTAATAGAAAACTTTCCACTGAGGTGTGGGTAAGAACTAAGAACAATATTTTTGCATGTAGTACGTGTGTATAGTAACTTTTAAAAAATAAGTGTAGCAAAAAATATCTTTTCGTTTTATATACGCAGCTGAAATATAAGAAATATGCTGTGCCTTAAAAGTTCGCATGAAAGTTAAGGGTACAGTGACTGTAAGTAAAAATTGGTACGTCAAATTTAAAGGGGTTTTATTCAAAGTGGCCTCAATGAAGACAATAATTGAACAATAAATTAGCATAAGGAAAACTACTTTCAGCTGGAGATGATTCCAGCCTCTCTGCGGGCTTTTGAGAATAGGAAATAGGAAACTCGATAAATAATCATTTCCACCAGAGGCGGATAGAGAAAATAATTTGGGGTGGCTCCAAAAAAATATTTTTGTAGACAAATCAAGATGGATGAACTGTTACATACATTTAAACTTTTCTGCGTGTAAGGTGCTGATATTTCGGGGTGGGGGGCGTTGGTTTTTGGGGCTCCGGATCCTAATTTCCACACCTTCTTCGCTGAAATTCGAATTCAGTTAATTTTTTTTATTCACTCCTTAACTCAAAGTTGGAATGTTAAGCCGCCTGAGCACTGTTAACTGCCTTTCTATTTATTCTTAAAAAAAAAAAAATTCATTTTACTACCGCGTTAAAGGCATGTGCAAGTGAACTAGTGCGAACTGAGAGAAAATTTTATAATTTAAAAATACTTAATTGCAGATATAATTAATGTGAAGTGCTTTACATTTGGCAAATAGCAAAAAGTTAAGCGCCAACTTTTGCAACAGAACTAATGTTTTGTTATTATGCTATTATCGCTTGCTTTCTTGTTTTTTATGTCGACAAAAAAAAAATTTGTTAGCCTTTTAATTGCTTAATTATTGTAGCCGGCGCATTTGTGCAACAACAACGCCACCAATCAACGCCTTAACGCATCAACATCAATGCTAGCGGAATTAGAGTAATGCAGAGTTGTTAATACTTTCGCCAATTCACGCTCGACGTCAGCGCATTGAATGTGCATTTGTGTGTGCTGAATGGCTTGCAAACTGGGTTGCTAATGACCAAGCTGGCGGTGAAATTAGTTTTACTAGTTGTTAGTTGTTGCTGTAGTTTTTTGTTTTTTTGTAACAAATATATAATTAAATTTTTTTTATATATACTGTCCGTTAACGTAATCAGTTAATACTTTGAGTGAAATTTGTAATTTAAAGAAACTCAAATTTTTGCTCACATGCACAGTTTTTAAATTTTGCGTTTGCTTTGATTTAAAAAAATAAAATAAAATACAAATAAAACATATTTGCAACATGTGAATTACATTATACAAAACCGATTAATGGTTTTGTTGATTTTTAATTAAATGTTTTGATTTAAGAGCATTTAAAAGTATATATTTGTGTTGTTAATTAAAGTGAGTGTTTTTTTTTTATAAACTAGCCAATTGTAAATAAAATAATTTGTGTGTGTATTTACGTTATCTGTATAATACATTCTACTTTTTGCCACTATCGTTTGTCAACAGTTATTGTGTTTATACTATTGAATATATATCGATAGCTTATAAAATTCTAACGAAAGTTTAAATAAATAGTGAGGAAATTGATAATTTATTAGCTGCAAAATGTAGCAACATAACTAAATATGTATATGAAAAATATATAAATAGTATTTAGTTATAATGTTATATATATCTACCTACAAGTTTCTTACTATTTTAATAATTTCTGTGATTTTACAAATTGGAATGATGAATTAAAATTATGTGTTCTACTGACAAAGGATGACGAAAAATCGTTCAAAAATGCAGTAGATTCATACCCTGTCGAAAACTTTAACAACAATAAAAAGAAAACATTATGTGTTTTCTTGGACCATTACATATAAGAAATAATTAAAAAAAAAAAAAAAAATTTTTTTAAGAGAAAAATTTAAAAAAAATTACTGTGAAAAATTTTCAGATTTTATAAAATCATTCGAGATGCCTAAAATATGGTATCCCTTTTTTTAAATTCTTTAAATCTTTATAAAATCAATTTTGTTATGTTTCAATGTTAAGTTGTAATGTTGTTGAATTCGACCATTTCAGCTAAAAATCGAGGAAATACTTTCAACAAATTTCACAAGGCAGAATATAATAATGAGAGAAACTCAACTTTACATAAAAAAAATCGAGGAAGACAGAATTCGAGATCTTGTTGAATTCGCAAAGTGCACGCGACAAAGGGGTATTTCTTGCATAAGGTTTTGAGTTTATCGGGATAGAATGGATTGAAATTACGTAAAGTCCTAAATGGCATAAGGAAATTAATACTTTGGAGCAAAGACGGACAATCAACAGTGCTATTAAATATACCAAACACAAAAGAAAGTAAAAGAGCTGTCCTTCACTTCTCGAGCGATTAAAGACTTATAATAAGCAAACGCGAATTGTAAGAAGGTAAGGGATCCGAAAATTTCAAAGAACGTAGAGCAAATTAACCTTTTGCACACGTTCAAGTCTATCTATCAAAAACTGTGAATAACGTCTCCAAATAAATGCTGCATATTCCAGTCGAGATCTAACATAAGACGAAAAATGTAGTTTTAGAGTATATTGGTCAGTAAAATTTGTACTGTGCCGGCGTACAAAGCCTAAAGCTGAGTAAGCATTAGATATAATAAAATTGATGTGATTATTAAAAGAGAAACTGGAATCAAATACATAACTTGAAGATTTGGAAAATAATTAAGAGCGAAAGAAACCGTTCAGTAGCTGAGGAAACGATGCTGCTAGTACATCAGTTGGCACCTATCAACTGATTTGTCAGTGATCATTTTCGTGCTTGTTAAGAGCAGTTGCTAACTAGAAAACGTTAAATTATAACCGAATACAAATGACAAATTTTGTAAAATAAAATTACAATTAACTTTATCTCTTAATAAACTAAAACTTGAAAATCTTCCTGAGCTATACAAAATATAAAATGACAGACATTTTAGTTTGAGACAAGCGTAAAATTTTCTTGTGAGTTAACAACGGCAGCAGCAAAACCATGCTTTAAATTTAGCCATAAAAATGAATCTAAGGAAAATAAGAAAAATAATCTAGTCCCGAAAAATAATCCAAGGAAAACAAGAAGGTAGATAAGTATTTGAGTGAAGTTTTTAAAATTAATATGAACAGAGGACATTTTCAGAATTGCATGATCAGGAAAAAAAAAGGATATTTGAAACAATCGTGAAACGTTTAGTTTTTCAACCGGATGTGATATAAAAGTTTAAATTAATTTAATATTCAATCAATATTTTACAAATATTTGCAATTTGAATTCCTTTAAAAAAAATATAGCAATTTTAATGACATTTTTTATTTAAGTTATCTTGTATGGGTTCTTACGTTATTCCTCGCAAAATTTACAACAGTGATGACTGCAAACTGACCAATCAGCTCTAATACATAATACACGCAGAGCTGTCAGTTCGAAAATCAGCTGTTTGGTCAGCTCTGAATATATATTAAGTCAACGCTCATAGGAATAAGCGAAACAGCTAGAACAAACGTTAGATACGAAATTAAATGTCTTGAAAAGAGATGGACGATCACACGTACATAAAAGTTTCGGTCAGAAAATTTATTTCATTTTTAAGAATCTGAAAATAACTCGACACTACGTGGTGACCGAATACTTAAGCAGCACTGTCGGGCAGCTGATAGGTGATATGACCGGCAGCGCTAGCAGCGCTAGCAGGAAAACTTTACGCCAAACATTAAGTTTGTCTGTTTAAATTGCATGCGATGCTACAGTGAATGCAAGCGCTTATACAAAATTCGAAACATATGTTGAATAGAAAAAATTACAAAACAAAAAAACATTTTTTTATCGAACATAGCATAATAACTGCTAAGCTTTATGCTTTGGGTATTTAAAAAAAAAACACAAAATTTCTTCTGTTGCCGCTAAATTTATTTTTTTTTCACGCCGCACCTTTTTGCCAGGCTAGTAGTGCCCCGGCCGGTGTTGTCGTCAACTTAGCAAAGCCAACCTCGCATGCCAAGATCCAACACGAAAATATTTTTGGCGTCATGGCACGGAAATAAAATTTGAATTTGAATTTTCTGGTTTGCCATAAAAATACAAATATTTTGCAAAGCACTTTGTTTGCCCAAATAAATGTAGAAACATTCATGTAGGCACACACACACACACACACACACACACACATACACTTCCATACAAATCGTAGCCGAAAAAACACACATACAAACATACATACATACATATACAAAACATATGTACAGCATATGAAAACCAAATTTGATATGATTGTGCCGCGTTTGAAGACGACAAGTCAGCAATGGTGACGACAGCAGCAACAGGAAAATTGAAGCAATTGCCGAAAAAATAGAATTGATACGAAAACGTGTTGGCAGATTTGTATATTTTCAGAAAATATTTTTCCACACACAAGCGCAAAAGCAAAAAGCAAATAATAAATTTAATGGCATACAATTGTGGTGATGGCGGCAGAGCTTTCTAGAAAATATTTACAAAACACAATTGTAACAAAAATAGTTTTGGATATGGTTGAGCTGAAATATAAATATTTTTTTTTAGAGATAAATGTTAACGAAGAGAAGGTAGCAAATTTTGAGTAAGCCATTATTTTTATTTCGTGGTTGGTTTGTAAATACAAACATTTCTTTTTATAAAAGCGGCTTTTATAAGCTTTCGCAATATATATTTTAAATACAATTTAAATTGGCAAAACCATTTACATATGTCTAAGAAAAAATGTTGATGGCTGCTTTTATACCATTCACAAATGATGGAAAGTATTTGTGGCAAGTAAAAATAATAATCAAAAAAGCAGAAAAGTGCATGCAATATTCGCTATTGTGTTTCATAAAAAAAATTACGCACTTAATGAGACGATTATGTTATTTATTTGACAAGTGAAGCATTTTAAAAAATTGTTTCATGCTACTATGAGCTAGTGTAGATTGAGTGAAGAAAAAAAAAACAAAAATAATAATAATAATTTTTCATCACGCAATCGAGTGTACGTTGGAAAAAGTATTCATTGAAATTCATACAAGCAGAAATGTGTTATTAAATGAATTGATTTTTCAGTTAAAAAGAAAAGAAAAAAACAATACAAGCGCATTTGATAAATAAATGAGTTTGGAAAATTTGTTTACGAAAAAGCGGAGCGGTAGAAAAACTGCCAATAAAAAGTGTTACACCATTTGTATTGCAGGTTTATGGAGTCTTAACTTGTCATGAGTTCGTTGGCGATTCCTAGTTGGTTTTTTGTTAAATTTTTGGCGCTTTGATTGGAATCACCTTATCGGTTATTTGGCCGTAAATTCACTTTTTTTTCCAGAGAAGAAAATATTACAAAATTAATTATTTCATAGTTGTATGTGCCAGTATTTATGAGCAATGCATTGTAAGAAAAAAATAAAAATTTAATTTCTTTTCTTGCAGCATACTTTTTGGCTGAAAGCTCTTTTCTTCAAACTATCACAAAATGTCTCTCACTTTCACTGCGATAGTTACTTAACCTAAAACAATGTCGGAAATAAAAGCATTTAAACCAATTAAAATGTACAAAGGGTTCAACAAATTGCTAAAAATTTTATATTCAATCAAATTCAAAACACATTAATTATCAAAGAAGCGGAGGTAGTAGTTATTTTCAGCCAAAAAGTATGCTTCGGTTACAAAGCTGAAAGAAAATTCAACAACATTTGGAATTCTTTTCCTAAGAATTTTAAAGATATTTTTGCGTGAATGGAATTTTAATATAAAAAAGTACGGTCTTTGATTACAAATAGCGCTTAAAAAATATTATTTTGCTATAAATAAAATTGCGGAAGAGGTTCAGCAAAATTATTGTGAAAACCAAAAGGTAATTTGATGCTTCTTTAAATCAAATAAAAATCTCAGAAACTATTTTATTTATTTGGAACTTAACTTCATAACTTTGTAGTTACAAAACGGGCGGACATGTTTTTTTAAATTTGCGTCCAAATGACACATGAACCCAAATTGCAGAAGGAAAGCTTGATAATTTAATAAAAATTTCTTAAATTAATATTTTATAATTTTATTGAGCTCAAGGCCAGCTTATGGAAGATTTGTTTGTGAAAAAACAACAACAAACTGGCCTTGAGCTCAATAAAATTATAAAATATTAACATTTACTAGGCCAACAGAAAAATGAACAAACAATTTCTTAAATTATTAAATATTTTTTTTTTATAATTGTGTTCATAAGATAATGGTAAGAGAAAAAACTGTATTTAAATTGAAAAATATTAGAAAGTAAATAAGAAAAAAAAATAATAGTAAAAACCCATCAAAATGTTGTGATTTAGCATTTTAAACATTGTGTGGAAATTTGAAAATTTTTAGATAGCTAAGCGAAAAAAAATTGTGATTCCGGATCAAATTCATTATATTATTTTCTTCAATTTTATACCTTTCAGTTGACTAGCCAGTGAATTGACTGAAATAAATGCAGACAGGCGCGTTTACATACTTTGCAGTATGAAGTGAATGTAACATTCAAGAATTTATTAAAATATTGGTTTTCATATGCAAAAATAACAAGATGAGTACAAGAAGAAGCTGACTAAAATGCGACAAAGATAATAAAAAAATATTGCACAGAAATTGTCGGCGGAAGAAAATATTGAAGACACGCAACAAAATGGTATGAACGTATAAACAAAAAGGAAAACGAAAAAACAAAAACTGAAATTATGATATCGTTTGCACTGGCTGGATCCTGCAATGTAGACTGTTGTCCTTCTATATTTTTAATAATACATTTGTATAAATGTACTCCAATACTTTATACTCGAATGTACTCATTGTATATTTGTGCTAGTTAAATTTCATATGTAGATACTTATGCTTTGCCCACACATGCTTCCATCGTTGTTTGTATTTTTGTGCATTTCCGTAAAAAAATGTTCCGCCTCGCAGTTGAGCAATGCAAGCGATTACAAGTTGGAGTATCGGCATTGCCATAATTTATAACTACAAGCTTGCATGCCAACGATTGTAATAAAATGCGCACAGAAAGCGCCAATATGTATGTTTACATATACACTCCGTTCACAAATTATAGCACAAACACATATTTATCAATTTGGACAATTTACTTATACTACAACTATTTAAAATTATTTTTCAATTAGAAACAACATTTTAGATTTTATAAACAATTAAAAAAACATTCAAAATTTCCAAAAAAAATTTCGAACTTTTTAAAAAAAAATTTTGAATTCTTCGGGGTATGTAGATAAATAGCTCATTTATTTTTAGTACAAAATTAAAAAAAAAATGTTTACTGACGCTCTTTCGCAAGTCCTTTCATGTAAAAAAATAATCGCGATTTTGCTTTGTATGGAGATTAGATTAAAACTGCCAGTAAAAAAATTGTCAAAAATCAGTGATAACTTGTAGATACTTCAAACTTGCATTTTCTTATACTAAAATATAATCAGCCAAAAAACTGCACACTCATAAACATTCTAAAAACTTTTTGTAAACAGTTTACTTACTTAAAAAATAATATTCATTGTTTAGAAGTAAAATAAAGTTCCCAAATCTGTTAATATGTGGTTGTGCTATAATTTGTGAATAGAGTATAATATATGATTTGCAGGCATGGCTATGCATGTATGGGTGTGCGAGTAATGTGTACGAACTATAGTCTGCCTCTAGGCGCATAAAGCTGAGAGTAGACAACAAAAAAGCAAGTGAACACACGTGAACGTATGAATTTAGTTATTATTAGTTTTTTAATCAGAGTTAGGATTCTCTGTAATTATTTAACGCTCGTAGAATTTCAAGATCGATACAAAATAGTGTTGTCGGCTTGGTTCCATAATTCCTTATTGACTATATTTAGAAAAATAAAAGAGTTTATCATAGAGGTTTATAAAAATAAGTTTGAAGAGAAAATTATTCAATAGTTGCGAAAATACACATTCGCAACCACTACTGTATGTAGTGTTGTTGTTATTTTTGTTAAAAAAAAAAATACGTTCCATAAAATTTCATAAAACTATACTGAACTGTTTACAAACTTAGTCTCAATTAACTTCTCTTTCGTCGGCCACAGCAATATGATTGTAAGAAGCTCATTTTTTTTTGCAATTATCTCGTCGTTATAAAAACACTTTAGTTTTTTTCGTTATCAATTATTAAATTTCTTGTACTATTTTACAATAAATCGCTGCTCTGAACTTATTTATTCAATTGCTTTACTTCCTACTGGCTGTTACATGAGCGTTTTTTCCTTATTGGCCATTTTTGTATTTGCTTGCTCAATTTTGCAGTATAAACTGCCACGATTCGCGTTCATAAAGTTAATAAGCCTTATTTGTATTTAACGGCGTAATTAGGCCAATGTTGCTTTTGTACACGAAGTATGATATATTTAGTTCAGTGCCCACGAAAGCGCTTACATTTCCTCTGCACTGACAGCACCAGCTTGCTAAAGTATGTCAGCAGTTTTGTTTCTCCTTTGCTACATATTTAGACACTTTGCACTTTTTGTTGAAGTTAAAACATTACGAATTCCACTCTTATTTAATTCTGTTGTTGGCCCTGATCTTTAGTTTTTTGCTTTCTTTAATTTTTAACCGATTTGTTAGCGCACAGAAATTCTTGCATGCGATTAAATCGATTTTCAGCCAGTTACTCTCGTTTTGCTGTGCAACGAACGCATCAATCATGCAGGGATTTTGCTAAATAAATAGTTGTTGCTTTTTTCTGTACTTTCCATTTAACGCATTAGCTTTTCGTTTTTTTTTTTTTTTGTTCCTTTATTATTTCTTTATTTGCCATGCCAGCGCGCTTAGATTTTTCTTTGTTGCGTTGCCCTCCGCTTTTCTCTCGGCATTTAGCTTAGGCGCCTATTGTTGTGCCACAACTTGTTTACTCATTTCAATTTTGTCCTTAATATGCAACGTCTGCCCCACTTACGGTCTACGCTCAGCTTCGCATTCGCACGAATTGCTAGCAAAGTCATATTTCCTTTTTTTTTTTTTTTTGGTTGGATATCTTACAGCTCGTATCAGTGTTTCTTGCAACAGCGCCGCAAAATAATATTTTCTGCGTGCTTTATCTTCATTTTCTCGGATTTATTTTATGTGAAGCTTTTTCTGCTTTTGCTTGTCGATCCGTCATCTCGTATCCTCGTTTGCCAAGGCGCACTTTATCTTCTTTACAATAACGCTTTTGTCTCTATTGCTTTTGTTGTTTGTTGCTCTTGTTTTTGTTATGTTGTTTTATTTGCCAGCTGCACACACTTGACTGCAGTTATTGTGCAATTAAAATATTAAGAAGCGAGAAATGCTCTACGCTAGACGCTTATCGCACTTTCGCTTTAACTGTTTAGCTTTGGTGCGGGCGTTATGGGGGGGGGGGGGGTTGTATGAGCGTTTCCGCCAACTGCTACTATTCACTCATGTTTTTATTTTCTCGGTGCGCTCATACAGATTGCTTTACTGCCGCATCTTTCGATACCTCATTTTTTTTCGCTTTTTCACATCATTATCTTTTTACAACCATTAGGTTACAACGTGTTCTTGCAATTCTTCACGCAGCCTCTTACGCAGCTTTTTGAGTATCTTACTCATTGTTTATCGCTTTTGTAGCGATTGAAGTGCACGCGTTTCGTTATATCGCTGATAATGCGCCAGAAAGTAGACTTAAGTTAAGTGATTTATGTTGCGGCAGTTAGAATTAACTAGCTAACGGCTTTTGTTTTAAGAGTAGTTACGTTGATGGTTTGAAAATTTGCTAAATAGATAATTTCAAGCTATAAGGCAAGGTTTAACTAAATCACTTAGAAAAAATTTAAAATTTGTGAGTCAAAAGGCTGCTATTACATTTAGTCGAAACTACTAAGCTTTGATTGTGGTTAACTAAATAATCGGATTATGCATAAGTAGGTACTTCGTTAGTAATCAGTTTAGTAAAATTAAACAAAATATAGTAATTATCAATTGCTATTGTAAAAATGACTAATTAAAAATCATAGCTACTGGCAGAACTTAATTAAAACATATCTTAAGTTATTTGTTCCAAAGTTTTTTTTTTTTATTGGGTGATTAGTTTCAGTACCAAGCAAAAATATACGGGATTAGCTGCGTTTATGCTAAAATCCATAATACGCATTATATTAAAAATAAGTTTAAATTAATTCTTTTTGAGTTTTTCATTATTTTTAATCGAAGTTCATAATTTGAAATTGTTGTTTTCAACTTAAAATTTTTTGATTATTTTTTTATAAATTTTTATTTGTAATCGTTATAATTTAAAATAATTCCAAATAAATTGTCGTGAAAGTTAAAGATATTAAAAAGCAGATAATAAAAAAATAAACTGACTGCAGACAAATAGATTAGTTGCACTTTTCTATTGTCGAGTTTTCATTGTTAGTTTAATTTCATTAATAATTTTTCATTGTTCTCGTTTTCCAGACTTTCTGGATGGTTGGTTTTGATTTGTAAGCATATTGCTAGGAAATATTCAAAGGTAATCAAAAACAAATTGATTGTTTTGATTATTTGAGTCTTTTTATTTTTAAAAATTTTTTATTTTTTTTATTTTAATAAAGCTTACATAATAAACAAATTATTATATAAATTAAAGTACGCAGCACTAGCACCATAGGCTATCGGCAGTTGAGTATTTTTAATTGTAGACATTGATTTTATTTTGAAACGATTTTTAAAGCCTGTTTATATTTTAGTTTGCTTCATTTAAAACAAAATCATTTATATACGAAAATATAATGAAAATAATTTATTTATTTGTGACTAGGTACTTGTTTTTTTTTTTATGTTGTAAATATTAAGTTTTTAAATATAATTTCTTTTAAGATTATTGTTGAGTATTGACTATTTTTTAATCATAAATTATTTTTAAAATATTGTATATATTTATAATGATTTTAAATTAAATATTAAAATATTTTTTTTCAATATTCTAATAATTTTTTCACATTATTTTAGTTGATAGTTTTCAATTATTAAGAAAAAAGTTAAAACTATTCAAGTAATGGAGAATTATAACTAGAATTATAACTAGAAAAATTCAGTAGATGTAATATATTTTCTTAAATATTCAATAAACTATTTTGTTGAATATTTTAGTTATATTTTGATAGTAATCATAACTTTTGTGACATAGACTTTAGTGTAACCATCGGATGAATTTTATCATAGTTGCGAAAGAATCACTATAAATTGAGAGGGAAAATATTTGGGAGGACTTAATATAGCAAATACATATCCATAGTAAAATAAGTTTTAATTTTAATTTTTTTGTCAAAAAAAAAACCCATTTGAAGCGTATAATTGAAATTTTGTTGACTAACATTTTAAATCATAAAAATTGTTATTTTATACTACTTTTGTTTTTACCTTTTTACTGGAGTGCTGATAATATTTTCGCGGATGCAACGCACACATATACCGATCGACAGCCATGCAAACCAATATAACGGCACTTTGTTGAGAGAGCGCGCCACGTAGGAGAGCCTGCAAGTGAAATAAAAATAATAATCGTATAAAAAAATTTCAGCTATTTTATTGGTGTGAGAGCAAAAAAAAAATTAAATTTTAAGAATAAAAGTATAGAAATCTATTTTGAATTGTATTAAATTTTCTGATTAAAAACTATCAATTTAAATACTTTGAGTGCTGAAGCTTTAAAAATCCAAATTTTAGAGTAATAGCAGTTTTGTTTTTGTATTTAACACAAAATCCTGTGACTGAGTTGTTGGCAACTCACCCTAGCTATCCAAATATAATCTACCCTTTTTCGATTCTCACTCATCTATAAATTTTAATGCTCTATTTGCGTATCACTCCTGCGGGTATACTTTGAGTTGATTTAACGAACATTGCTTTGATTGTGAACATTTTTAGCTTAAGCCAAAGTACCGTTATTTACAAATTCTCTTTACCATAAAATCGCCAGTAACAAAACTTCAAACGCACAGTTCACATTTCAATTTAACGAGCGAGCAATTAACGATTTCGCGAAAAATGCTCGTTTCTACATACATACATACATATGTGCCTATATATTCCCTGTCGGAAATCAAAGTACTTTAAAATCAATTTAAAATGTACTCTTTTTCTAACCACAAGTGGTTTAAATTCATTATATTTTCTTGTCATCAACTAACTTTTTTAACATGGCGATGTCCTAGGAGCAAGTCAATTATTCGACTCTGCATTTGATTTCAACCACTTCCAAATATATTTGAAAGAAAGAACATTAAAATGACTTTTTTTTTGCGACTGCAATAAAATGTATGTATTTATTTCCAGCTACTTTAAAACTGCTTTATTTACAACTAGTATATTAAACTCGATTTTTTTTTAAACTTCTTTATTTTATATCTACTCTTTTCTAACTTTTTAAAAACGCATTTTAGTTACGTTTTTATAAAATATATTTACATATGTATTTATGTTTAAACTAAGAAAAGAATTCAGTTCATTTTTAACGTACGTTTACACGTTTTAAATAAAAACATTGTTTTTTTACCGCCTGAATGGCCTTGCGAATAATTTCCGCTAGGTCACGATTTTCAATAAAAAATGCATCTATGTTAATAATGATAAAGAAAAAATTTAAATATTTTAAGAATCAAGCATTTTATGGGCTCAGCCACTGTCTTACCTTTCAAAAGCGGATAGAAATTAGCAAAAGCTTTTAATATTTTTTTCCGTGAGGTTCATCGAGGTTGAAATTCAATACAACGTTCTTGGACAAAAAAGGCAAAAGCATTTTTTTAGGTTTTTCTTTAATTATAATGACGACATTATAAGTACGAAGAATTAAAGACTCGCACGCTGCATTTGTTTCAAAGCAGTTGATTTCTAACTATGTACATTAAAATTGGTTAATTTTTCAGACTGTCTGCTTTTTTACGACAGGGTTGCTATATATTTATATAGGAATGCATGTGAGTAGGTGCGTGAGGCAAATGTGTACACAGATTTGTACATACAAACACATGTATGGAAAGTGTGTGGAAATAAAATTTTGTAACGAGCTGTAGCACTGTGGGACAATTTTTTTATAGACTTTGTTCAAAAATTGTAGAGAAGTCAAGTTTGCGGAACTATGTATAGTTTTTTTTTAATTGGTGCGGATTTTAGAAAATATTTTCTTAGCTTAAAATTAAAAAAAAAAAAAAACAACTTTTATCGGCCAAAAAAAAAAAAAATATTGAAACATCAAACATCAAATATGACAAATTTCAAGGGTTTAAAACGTTTTGGACTTCGTCGAATTCGTTTCTGTTGATGAAATCATACAAATATACATAAATGAGTGTTTTAACAATTTTTAAAATTTTTCATCAAAAGCTTTATATAAACTGGTTGAAAAGCCAAATAAAAACTCTCCTAAAGTAAAGAGAGTTAATAAAAACCAAAGTAGTTTATTGCACGTCGTAAACAATTTGACAAATTTTTCTCTTTCACCAGTTAAGACAAAAAGCTCGAACACATTGAAATGCCGAAAAAACATATTTTGGCTTTTGATTTGCGCGTAGAGGATCTTTTCACAAAATTCATTCAAATTATTAAACAAAATTATGCATTCGAAATTTAAATTAACTACTCCAACTATTTTGGTAATCAATAAGCATACAATTTCCAACTGTGCGTACCGGGAAAATGTTGTTTATGTTGCTACGTTGAATGTATGCACAGCTTGCCTAATATGAAATTCGAAATGTGAAATGTGGAATAACTCCAAGCAAACCAACAGCTGGTCGCAAATTTACAACTGTATGCGTTTTTGTTTGTTTTCTTATTTTCGCCTGCCTCGAAATGTATCTGCGAAAATTAAATTTGCTTCATTAGACACAGGCAATTTAGTATTTAGTGATTACTAGTTCGTTTATCATTGTTTATCAACGTTTTGCATACAAGTTTACTACCGCAATAGCGTATTTTGATTTCTAATTCAAATGAATTTGTAAAGTTCTGCATTTTGCACATTTAAATATAGACATTTGGGTTAATTATTTCGCCTATATCTTATTGATATTAGTTTGGCTTGAATAGTTTCCAGCTCCTTCATTCTGCTCTAGCGCACTTTGCTACATTTAAAACTTCTTTACACAAAAGCAACTATTAATTATGTCCTTAAGATAGGCGGTTATTTAGTGATTAATTCGATTGAATTGGAACTTTGAATTGAACTTTGAAAATTTCGTTGGAGAATTGTTGGCGTACAAAGGCAAATACATGTAATTGTCGTTGCTCATATGGCTGGGCGGGGCCGTGGGTAATATGCGTGAATTAACATGAATTTGTAATTAAATTTTATTAAAATAATTGCTAAGTAAATTTTTAATTATGTTTTTCGATTTTCTAGTGTATGAATTTTAAGCTAAGCAAAGTTCTTAAACTGGAGGAGTAGCAAGTGAACTACCCTCTGAGAAAATTAAGTCTGAGTGTAAATATTGAAAATAACTGCAATATTTTTGCTAAAGTCCAAAGGTTGCGAAAGTTATGTACACACATTTATAATCGATTTTGAAAGAAACGTACAAGTGTCAAGATTTGTGAAGCGCATAACTTTTTTTTTTATTCAACTTAGCTCAATTTTTTTTTCAATAACGTTTTTGCTAATGAACAAGCTATTATAATAAGTCAAGAAAAGTGTTAGAATCGATGAAGAAGTAACAAATAATTTAATTTGTTTATAACAATTTTTGTTAATTTTAACAATTTTTATGTATTGTTTATGCATTTTTTTATGTAAATATTTTTATTCAAAAGAATAAACACTGAGTAAAAAACGGTAAGAGCGTTCCTTCCAAGAGTTAAGGAGAAAAAAAATAAAAACCAAAACAGTGTTATAAAACTTTATAAGCAATTACTTAAAAAAAACATAGAATTATGAAAAATCCTTTCATGGTAATTCTAATGACGTACTAGTGAAGCGAAATAATCCATTTGCAAAGAAAAATTGAGATCCCCCAAAAAAACTGGCCCGCTTCACAAATTTTGACACACAAGTAAAACTAGATCAGGGAAAAATATAATAGAAGTAAACACAATAATTAACAGTCAAAAGTAGTTAATTTCAGAATTATTTGGAAAGATGTATGTTAACATTCACATGCGTATATAAGGCTTCTTATAAAAAATTGTTTGATTAAATTTAATTATTTTTATTTACGTGTTTAATTAATTAAATAAAAAAGAATAGATAACAAAATATTTAACTGCTCGCAAAAATCGATTACTGTGATTTTTATTTTTGGTATAGCAAAAAAAAAAAACAACAAAAATACTACATTTATCGTTTGGCTACACAATTTTTTTTGTTTGCAAGGAATTTAGCACAGTTTGGCAACTGTGCAATTTTGCAGCGAAAGTGAAAAACTATTTTCGCACAACGTTGCACTTTGGAATTTCACTGACTCATCGCCCGCCACCCACCAACAAGCGTACTTCACCTGCTCGCACTATTTTTGTATGTACAAATTGCCCCCTCCCCCCACCTCTGATTTCATTCGCATTAGTTCTATTTTGTTTGGCATTATCAGCCACTTAAGTTGGCTCTAAGTTTCTGGTGTTCCGTTGTCGTTGGTGCTTTTGCCGCCGACGCCACTGCCACGTTGTCCACTTTATCAGTTTAACACGTGTTCAAAAAAAAAAAAAAACAAGGCATGGCACTATATTCATTTTGCTTCGCACAACAACTAGTCAGCAAGTACATTCGCTTAGTTTATCATTTTAAAGTTTTCTTTTTTTATTTTCCTTTAAAGTGCATTTCATGTCGCTCATACGCCAAGACTTACCTGTATTTGGCAAAATATCTCGCCGTATGGCCAGCAATGGAAGAGCGCTGGCAACAGTCCAAACGGTGTGATAAGCAGTCCAATGGTGAGGTCATTTAAAGCCAAGGAGGTGAGTAGATAACGTGGCTGCAAAAGAAAAGGAAAGAAAAGAAAAATGTATTCGGCATAAGGAGCAATAAATTGAAATGATAAATCAGCTGTAGGTGGAATTTTTATAAACATATTTTTGCAGTGAAAAATCTTTTGAAAAATTTAAGGAATTCGATTTTCCTGCAACAAGTGCTTAACTCGTAATTGGGTGAATAATTTAAGTAAGACTTTTTAAAATATCACTGAAATTTTCACACAATTCACGCGCACGATTTCAAAAATTAAAAATTTTTTTTTAATTTTTACTAGGGGTTTTTTGAAATTACAATTAAATAATGTGAAAATTTTAAGCTGAAGTGGCTAAAATAAAAATATTACATTTTGAAAAAAAAAAAAAAAATTCAGTAAGTTGTCTTGCTTGAAAAGGAAAAAGGAGTTCTGCTTAAATTCGGTTTGAAAAGTGTAGAAAATTTTAATATAAAAAAAAAACTAATATTGCTAATATTACATGATGAAAAGCTAAAAAATTGCATGAAATATTTTTTAGTTTTGAAGCAGAATCGAAACAAAGGTAATGTTGTGAAGAAATTAAATGAAATAAATCGAATAGGTTTTGAAACATTTTTATTCATAATTTATAGAGTTTCATAAGAGAAAAACTTTCTATAAAATCACAAAGAAACTTTGTAGGTTAAAAACTAAAATTTTTAAAAAAAAAAAAATTTCAAATGTAATGTAAAGATTTTCAGAACAGAAAAACTTCTTAGGTTAAAAACTAAAATAAAAATAAAAAAAATTTATAAAAAAATTTTAATATTCAAAAATTCGAAAAATATGTGGTTTGAATTTTTTTTGTTGAGAAGCTTTTGATTAGCTCAAGATTTTCTGAGATTAGAAAAAAAGCTTTTAGAAATACGAAAATTATATTTACAAAAAATATCTATGTATATGCAAAACTTACTAATAAAATTTTTACTGGAAATGGAAAAAAAATTGGCAAAAATTCGCTATTTTTTTTTTATTTAAAAATACGAAAAATTGTTATTGAAATAAAGGAAAGCAAATGGGCAGGAAAGTAATCCTGAATTATATAAAAAAAAATTTTAAAATTATAAAATATATATATGGGAAGGTAACAAACTCAAGCGTAATCTTTACTTAATACTCTTTAATCTTACAACGCTATATCTGGTTTCGAGTGCCCTTCTTGTCATGCTTACTCCTTTCAAACCAATCCTGCTTGCAACTGAATTGCCACTTTCTAATTCAATTTTTTCTTTCAACTAAATATTTACGTGTTATTACTCACTCACCTGCTGGTGTATGTACGGTGAATAGCGGCGATTGTTTATCACAAATATAACCAGCGCATTGGCACCAATCACGCCCAGCGTCAATATAAGTATGAGCACCGCCTCGATAGTCTCCGCAATGCCAATGTGCACAATAAAATTGTGATTGGTGTAGCGTGGATGGGAGCAGCTTGAATTCTTAACAGTTGGCGGCACGAGTAGTCCACCGGTTTTTAGGTCCATTGCAGTGCTGCTGAAATGAAACGAAAAGTAAAAAGATGGAAAATAAAAAAAAAATCAAAAACCAGCGACATGAGTGATTGAGATTTACTCGTAGCGAGAGTAGATAAATAAAAATGTGTAGCAATGTAAGCAATAAAGTTCAAGAAAGTGTCTATAGTATATGTAAACATATTTATTGTTGTAATAAACTATTTGGCGAATGTTAGTTTTGGCATACACATACATAAATCAGCACACAAATGGCAGGCTGAGCATATGAAAAGAAATTGGAAAGTATTATAAAGTAAGAAAACTAGATGATGAATTTTCTTTCGTTTGGCTAAAATGAGGACATCGATTTTTGAAGGCGTTAAGTGCGATACAATTTTGCGATATCTAAACGTATTGAGATAATATAAATAATTCTATTGCTTACTTGCAGCATTTATAGTTTGTTCTTGTAACTGTTGCTGGATGTAATGTTTCTTTTTAATTAAAGTTTTAGTAAATTTATTGAATTGCAAACAAAATGCTTTGTAACTGGTTCGCGTATTTATGTCAGGTATATGATTGAATTTCTCTGTGCTAAAACATGTTTTGTGTTAGTTTCTGTCGCATATTTCTGTAATATATTAGAGTTAACCTTGACGCGTTTTGCAAATTTTGAATGCGGATTTTGATCTAGGAAGATGTTTTCAGGCTGCATGCATCATTCAGTACATTGTTTTTGTATACAATGAATTTCTTACCTCCTTAAATGAGAAGCAAGATTAGTGAAAAGATCCAATGACTCTCCCAAATTATCCTATTTTGTATGATACTAGCTAAGCAGAGTTGTATTGCGTGACCACACCTGATACAACAATCGGTTAGAGAGATAGAAAGAGAGAGAGAAAGAGAGAAGGAGGATTACGTTACTGATGCTAAGTGGAGATAATAGCAGAGATATATCAACAAAACTGCAGGAAGACCTAAATGAAGTCTATGATTGGTTATGCTTGAACAGACTTAAACTTAAAGTCAATAAAACTAAATATACGGTCATATCAAGGCGAAATTTTGGGGAAAACGAATTGCAAAGTCCTAAGTATAAACAACGAAATTATTGAAAAAGTTAGAACTTTGAAATATCTAGGAATAGGAATTGATGATAAACTGAACTTTAATGAGCAAATTGATTATACAGCGGGAAAGATAGCTAAAAACGTATACTTCACTCAACGAACCTGTAAATACTTAAGTAGAAGATACAAGACTATGGTGTATAGATCTATAATTGAACCTCATTTCATTTACTGTCGCATAATATACTTCATAATGAGAAATAGTCAAATCTATAAGTTACAAAAGCAACAGAACCGAGCAATGAGATTCATTCTTATTGAACGCTATGACACACTTGTCAGAGATATGCTGGTCACACTTAACTGGCTGAGCGTTAAGCAGCAGTTTTTTTTACGATACAATGAAGTTTATGAAGAATATTGTAGAGGGAAACTTGCCCGATTATTTAAAGAGTAATATAAAATATGTAAATAATGTACAAAAAAACTCGTAACAGAAATGATTTTAATCTTCCGGCTTATGAAACAGAAGCAGACAAATGTAATTTGCATTACAAAGGATGAAAATGTTTTAATGAGTTGCCAAATGATATTAAATGTCATAATTTGAAAGAGTTTCTAAGGCAATTGTACAATTATTGTAGCATCCTTGAAATTTAGTGTGAGTCGGGCGGTCTTTTCAACTAATTAATCGCAATGAATTCGTACACTGTCCACTCAAAGGTTTTGCCAGAAAGCTATGTATATCGGTACCACATACAACCATTAAGTAGCCGAAGCTGCTTTGTTATTTTTCACTAATACTTGGTGGTCCAAACAAGTAGCTTGACGTTTATTTTTTAGTTTAAGCTATAAATTGTAGATTTCAAGAACTATGTATAAACTAGGCTTAATAAAGCTGTTAGAAATAAATAAAATAAAATATAAAATATAAAAAATAACGCACAGAAAGGAATACATTTGCATCAAGCCCAAACAATGCTAAATTGAAGCTTTGATGATCGGAATATGTGAGGGAAAAGCAGAAGAAGATAATTAAATAAAATGTGGGAAGGACGAATTCCAAAAGAATTTCCTTATATTTTTTCGCACTAATACACTCAAATTGCTTGCATACATATTGCTTAGAGTTCAGTTACTGCGCAAAATAAATATTTTTTTTTAGTCTCGTATATTATTCATATATAACTTAAACAGAACATATACACATATGTATGCGTATACTCGTATAAGCGTTTGTAATATTGGTTTAAGAAAATAAATTTCTTCAGTATTGTTATTTATGTATTTCTTACATTTGCTATTTGCAGCTTATTTTTTTTTCTTCTCTCTCTCTCTTATTTATGACTTATGTATTTATGGCGCTGTTGTTTATGATGGCTTTGCTGTAAATATTATTGCATATTTTCCAATATCCAGCCACAAAAATGGACAAAATGCAATTTTGAATTTTTTTGGCAACAATGTTGGTGTGTAATAATTTTTTGTGTTCTCTTTTTTTCCCCATAAGCTATGGGCTGTACAATACCAGCCAAGTTTTATTTTTACACATAAACTACAATATGGCCGTGTGTATAGATACAATGCAAACGTACACTCGTAGTTATATAAATAAATAAATTAATGGTTAGGGATTGAATGTTATTGGCTTTGTGTGCCATGAAAATAGTTCCACATATAAATGTATACATATTTTTATGGGTTGCATTGCATTTATAAAATTTTTTGTGCGAAACTCAAATCAAATGAATTTCCTATTAAATTTAATTTTTTTTGTGTGTAATTTCGGCAGATTTTGCATACTTTTTGGCTGTGCTTTAATTAAAATATTATTTTGTAGCAAAATTTTTTTGTTTTTTTGTTTTCTTACATTTAAACGTTCTTTTTTGGTTTTTTGTTGTTTTTTTACTCCGACAAGGTTGGAATTAATTGGGATGAAGTATTTTGTTGTGTGTTTTAAAAAATGTGTGAAATTTATTTACACTTTCATTTGATGATTAAAGTGTTAAATTTTAGTTTCTAGACTGCACTGCTTTCAAAACTCTTTATAATATTTGTTTGATCGTGAATGTGTTAAACAAAAAAAAATGCTTTTAAGTTTGCGCACTGCTTTTAATGAAGACTCGCTGCAATGCAAATTTTTCTAACGCAGATGGACGTAGTGGTGATTGTATGTTCGTGAAAGGGTTAAATTTTACTTTTTGAAATATAACTGCTTTAACATTTCTTTTAAATAGTTTTAAATGATGTTTCACATATACGAATATTTATTTTGTAAGAAAGTTGAATGAAATAGTTAAATCAAAAAAAAAAAAAAAATAGTTTTTAATCTCAAACTTTTTTTGAACGCTTTTAATGAACTTTGTGCGGCCAACTAATAGTTAACGTTAAGAGATCAGCAGTTGCAAAGCTTTCAAATAATGTTATACTACTTTTAGAACTGCTCAAGTTTAGGTAAATTTATTTTGTGTTTAAAGACACAGTTCTTCTCAGTTTCTTCAATGCACCTGAGTCACCTTAGCTAAGATGAAAAAAGAGAATAAAAAAACATATCAAATTTAATGCAAATACCCGCACAAATCTCAGTAACGAATTACAAATTTAAAAGTTCAGTTTTTTTTCTCTTTCTTTTAAGCTACTAAGTGGAAGCTGTGAAGCGACAGCGCGCTCAGCTACGATGGAGACATCAAATTCGTCATCGCCGCAGTGGCGAGTTAGTCGGTCGAATGCCCAGCGGTACGCATTTCAACCCAGTCAGACGTTTTGGTGTCGTTGTACTCGGCATTAATTTGCATGAGAGAACAAATTGATGTGCTGCAAAGTGATAAGACTCTGTGTCCTTGGTGGACGAGAAGAAGAAGAACAGAAGAAAGGCAGTAAAAATGGATGGACGTTGAAGGGGGTGAAAAAAATTCGTTGGCGTAGCAAAAGCTGCGGCAGCACAAACTTGTTAACGCTGATTAAAAGCGGAGTAAAGGCTGAAATGCTGAAAAATAAAAGAAGTATAAAAGTAAAAAAAAAAAAAAATCAGAAATAAAATAAAATGAACTAAAAGTAATAAAAAAGAAATACGAAAACTAGAAAGTGCAAAGTGTATTACTGAGTATACTTTTTATTTTAAAAAGTATGTAGCGTGAACGAAGTGGAATTACTTGAAGAAATTGCGATTGTACAGCGCAATGGATTAAAGTAACAACAAATAACGGGTGTTTTTTTTAGGGGTATAGAACTTCAAATTGAAATAAAACACAAGAAAATCGTTTCAAGGTCCATCAATTTGGCTTTATTGGAAGGATAATTTTATGCCATTAATGTTTAAATATGATTTCGGGCATGTGGCCGCCGCGGCTTGCTCGAATAAAGCCAATTCTACAGGTCCAATTTTCAACCACTTTTTCGAGCATATGGGGCCGTATGTCGGCAATAACGCCACGAATGTTGGCTTCCAATTCCCCTAACGTTTCTGGTTTGTTGGTGTAGACGAGCGACTTCACATATCCCCAAAGAAAATAATCCAATGGTGTCAAATCACACGATCTTGGTGGCCAATTGACAGGTCCATTTCGCGAAATTATGCGCTCAGCGAATGTTTCCTTCAATAAATGGATTGTGACGTGCGCTGTGTGGCATGTAGCGCCGTCTTGTTGGAACCACAACTCATCCACATTCATGCCATCCAATTCGGGAACAAAATAGTCGGTTATCATGGCTCTATACCGGTCTCCATTAACGGTAACTGCCTCTCCAGCATTATTGCGGAAGAAGTATGGCCCAATGACTCCACCAGCCCATAGAGCACACCAAACAGTCAGTTTTTGTGGATGTAATGGCGTTTCAAGGGTCTCATGTGGATTCTCTTCACTCCAAATGCGGCAATTTTGCTTGTTGACGTAGCCATTCAACCAAAAATGAGCCTCATCACTGAACAAAATTTTGCGATGAAAATCAGCATCGAGATCAATCTCATTTTCGGCCCATACACCAAAATCACGACGCATTGCATGGTCTCGCGGCTTTAATTCTTGCACAAGCTGGATCTTGTAAGGTCGCAAGCCAAGATCTTTGCGCAAAATCTTCCACAAAGTTGATGGACAAAGCTCCAATTGCTGTGCACGGTGGCGAATCGATTCATTCGGGTCCTCTTCAACACTTTGCTCTACAGCGGCAATTGTTTCTTCGGTGCGCACTGTTCGACGTCTCTGCGGATGCGTATTATCACATAGAGTAAACGTAGTGCGAAAACGATCCATGGTTAACCGAATTAATTGCTCTGATGGACGATTATGTCGACCATAAAATGGACGGAGCTCACGGTAAACTTCGCGAACTGAACCATTATTTTCGAAATAAATTTGCACGATTTGCAAGCGTTGTTTCTTTGTCAACCTGTTCATGATGAAATGGCAAACCAAACTGAACATAAATGACATTAGAGTTGCCAGATTTGACCACAAAATGCCAGTTTTATCTCTATTCAAAAAACAAACCTGTAAAAAAAACACCCTTTATAAGCAATGCAATAAAGTCAGTGATAAAAGAATTTGGAAAAGGAACTGAATATATTGAAAGTGCTAAAATGCGTCAGAGCGTGTTGAATGTAGAAATAGTGACAAGTTGTGTTTTTGAACAAAAAAAAAATAGTCATGAATAAAGAAAAGAAAGACAAAGACTGCCTTTAAACATGGAAGACGCGTATTGATTGCAGATGTTGTTCTTATTGTGAACCAAACACTGTTGGCAATCAATCACACACAATAGCTTATTTAGTTGCTAGCTCAGCTGTTTCTATTTGGTTCTTAACATAGATGGAAGTCACTGGCTTCTCAGAGAGAGAAATCGGCGATCAAGTCGCTGTTCTTGTTCTCACCTCGCATTTTTTTTTGATTGCTAGTACCTTTTTTGTCAGTTTTGCTCTCGGGAATATTTTCTTGGCCTTAATTTTACTTTTAGCTCAGTTTACTTTGGAATCAGTTTTTTCGGACTGGCTTAGATCTAATGACTCTGCATGGCTGCCGTAAAGTATTCGTGCAAAAAACTTATTGATTTGGCAAAGAAGTGCGTTTTCATGCTACCGGTTATATTTCTTTGGCCAAAAAACCTGACGGGAGAGATGATTAGTGTATGAGACACAGGCAAAGGCTTAAAATATTGTACTCTAATTCTTGGCTACGTCTGTAAACAAGGGAATAATCTCATTTGCCACACAAGTTTTTTTATTTGAAGGTAATTTCTGGAGAAAAATTTAAAATTCGGCCTACAAGAAGGGGACACATTTGTTTTGGTCAGAAGCTTATCCTGATGTCAGCAGAGATCTAAATTTTAATGCATCACTAAACGCTCCTTGGGGTTTTGATTTCCACTTGCTGAATTCGCAGTCATTTTTGTGCGGTTTTTTTTTTTTGTATTTGATTATGTAAATGAGCTTCGCATTCTGAGTCTGCGTGATTAAAATACACTAAAACAGTTGCTGCTATAAACAACTTTGTCACTCAAATACACTGCTTTTCAATCCAACAAGATAGTATCACATCAATTTAACAGCCCGCAAACGCCCAAACACACATACACACACAGTTACTCACTCATCAGCTCAGCTGCTTGCTCACATTTCACTCAACTGCAGTCTGCTGCACATTTTTCGTTTTTTTTCGTTTTTCGTTTTTCATTTTGATAATTTTGCACTTCGCAATAGCGGAAATATGCAAAATGTTGGCAATTTGTTATGCCATAATCAAGTCAAAATAGTGCCGTCAACAGTGCTGCTGTGGCAGACAGCCACGCACAATGCAGGCAGTCAGGCAGTCAGCCAGTCGGGCAGTTAGGCAGCATGTCAGTGCCACCAAATGTTGCAACTATTTATCAGCGCTCGAGTAGCAAGATATTTGAGTGGCTGATTGCATGAGCGAGCAGCCAACTATTTTGGCCCCCGGAGGCTAATACAATTCACACAATTTCCTGTCATCATAGAGCATTAACTATCCGCTCAGTTTCCGGCATTGCTGTGCGAGCGACCAAACAAACCAAAAAAAAAAAAAACAAAAACCGAGAATAAAAACTGCATGACAGCCAGTCAGAGCAGTTGGTTAGTCAGTTTGCGAACTGACGCTCATTCGTCTTGTCAACGCAATATGCAGCGTGCAACATGCAATATGCAACACGATGCCGCCACTGGTACTGCTCGCTTGGCGCTTGGTTGCAGCTGGCGGTGGCACTTTTTTTTTGAATTCTATTTTTTTTACATTTTTTTTTATTCTTTAATCCCTTGAATCAAGTGTCAAACAAAAATATGAGTAACGAATGGCAGGAGGGCAGGAGAACAGGAGGAGGGTGATTGAGAGTTGAAATGCAAAAATTGCATAAAACGAGCAAAGTGAGCGTTGTTAATAATGCTGGTCAGCTGGCGGAGAGGAAACCACGGAGAGGAAACCAGTTCGCACGCGCCCATTTCGCCAACCAGTCAGCTATGAAAATTGCAAGTTGAGAATAAAAAAAAAAAAAAAAAAAAAATAAAAATAAAAAATGCAAAAGCCAGTCATTTCGCATGACAGATGTTCATGCATCTGTTATTTGTTGTCATATTTCTTCAGTGCTACTTCACTTGGTTTTTTTTTTCGGTAGCTACGCTGACTTGATAAATTTGTACTGTATAATTGGCTGATTTTGTCAGCAAAAGTATTTCTTTACTTTTCGGTTTTTCGTTATTCATTTTTCTTGACAGTTGTGGTGATAAATTACAAGTGATCAGAAATTCGTATGTAGCAGCGAAGTTGTACGTCGTAAAAAAATTGAGATATGAAAAATGTGTGCAAATGAGGAATTTTATCGGAGGCAATGAAACAAAAGTGGATAAGGGCGTAGCAAAATGTTTTGGGGGAGGCAAAAAAAGCAAACTGTTAGTAACGAGTGTTTATGGCGTTGTAACAAAAATATTTAGATGCCTATTATTCAGTGTGGACGAGCAAGTGTTTGTTACTGTTTTTTTAACAAACACTTAGAAAAACGAGAGGAGGTGGGATGTGAGACCACAAAAAAAAAAAAAAATACTTTCAGGCTAAAAATTAAGAGCCTTAATGATGGATGATACGTTTTAAAAACTGATGTTGAAAATTCGGAATCAGCAGCAGTGATTTTTACAAAGACATATCTCCTACAAGACTTCCTTGTTTACTGATTTTTTAGCTTTCAGAAATAGTTTTGAAAATTCCAAAACATTTATTTTATCATAGCTTTTTCATGCGAAAAAGTATAAACCAAATCAGTCATCACTCCAAATTATTTTCAGCCCCGCAGACAACCATACGCACAAGAAAGATTGATGAGTTATTGTGTGCAATATCATTTTGTTATTTTTATTTTACTGTGATTGATGGCGCGCTAAGCGTAAATATAACACTTGTGTGCACTGTGAGAAATATTCACTTTAAATCTTCAAAACTGGTCATTGGTACAAAAGTAGCAACATTTTCATAGGAAGAATGAAAAAAAAAATTAATAGTTTGAAATTATATAAAACGTATTAAATGATTTTATAAGCAGCCCAAGTTAAATAATATAAAAAAATGTATAAGCTTTGTGCGAATATATTTTTTTTGCTTTAAAAAAAATTTTATTAACTACCTCGCACTGTACTTAAACTGTTCTTATCTAAACGAAATTAAAAATCTGACTAATAAAATTTAAAATAAAAAATGAAAAAGTTCGAAAAAAAAGTCTTTTGTTGCTAGCTATTTGAAATGTCTTTCTGCAAACTGAAAAAAATCCTTAACAAGCTGACATACTCGTGTATTAATTTACTCAGATTGTTTGAAGAAAAAAAAATAGTGAAAAAATGTTGCCAGAGTTGTAAAAATGGTATTTTTTTTAAGAAATAAAATACATAAATCATTAAATTATCGGATACGTTAAATTTATAACAAATGTATTTTGAAGTTAGTGCCGTATAACGAATCTAGAAGACAAGTGAATTTTTGAAAAATTAAATAAAAAATCTTCATTTGAAGCATATTTAGTGGCAGCTATAAAAATTTATGCAACCATTCAAAAATATAAATATTGCCTAAAAGCATGCAATAATAAATTTTAAACTGTACGTTTCAAACGAAGATGTGATTCTACTTTGAACATGGAACGAAATAATTTTGTGTAATTTTATTTTTCTAACTCTAATTTCATTATAAGGGAAAATGGGTTAATTAGCATTACTATTAAAAAAAAAAAATTTTTAGTTAGATATCGCCTATTTGATTTAATTTTTAATATATATACATGCACAGTGTGTGGAAGTATTATATTTAAAATTCAGGAAAATTTTGAATTAGCCGGTCCCAAGGGCCCTCCGGAGGTCTACTTTTGCAAGAAAACATATTCGGCACTAAATAAGGTGTGATCGGACTTGTAAAGTTCAACCAAAGAGTTCAACATAGTTTTAGGCGCAGTTATATTAAAAATTATTATTCATGCCATGAAGAGAATCATAAGCTTTTAATAGGACTCAACACCTCGCATCTGCATTGTCACAACTGGGAAGCCTTAAATTCAGACCTCAAAATTTATTTTATTTAAATTTCCACTTTGATTATTTTTCGCAGTGCTTTTACCAGACCACTATTACAAATCTATGCCTATAATCCACACATCAACGCTCCACGCTAAGCCAGCTTGTGATGCCTCATCTTAGCGCCTTCGCGTTGTGATAAACTTGTCGAAATTTATCTGCGGGCAAATCTGTGACACATTAATAAACACAAGAGACGCACACACACAAACAAGCATACACAAAATTTAAAACACACTCGTGCATACACAAATTTGAACATACACACAATTGACGGCTGTAGAAAGCCATGAGCAATAGCGTTTTACAAACATAAATTAATACATAAAAGCACGAACATACAAACATTGCATTTGTATTTGTAGGCATATTAATATTTAGTTGTTATTGTTGCACGCGATGTCACCTAGCAGAGATTGAGGATATTTGATGGACATACCAGTGTATGGCTGCCAATGCGGTCAGTGGTGGTGTGACTAAGTGTACGACCAACGCGCACAATGACCGATCGCTTGCAGATCTATGTATAACAACCAACCACACATCCACACGTACAAATAAATTGTTACAATTGCGTGCATGTGTTGGAAATTATATTAGATTGTGCATAGTTGGTGCTCGGCTGTGGTGTGTTGCCTACTGTTAGGCGTCATAATTTATTTAAAGTCGTTTAATAAGTGCGCACGTGGGCGATTCGAATTTTTTAAGTGCGTGTTGGATTTGAATATATATTCAAAAACGAATATTAGCGCGCATTATGCATTAAATTTAATTTTTGTACATCAATTATTTTTAAAGCATAGTACTTAGTTCACAGCTGTGAAATTGCGCCAGCAAAATGCATTTGTATTGACGTGAAATTTTGAAAGCAGCATTATTTGTTAAAAGAGAAAAAATTTCTAAAATAATTTTAAATCTTGTAGAAACTTTTAAACGTATTTTAAGGCAATGTAATTTATATGGATTTTGACAGCCATTTCACGTGAAATGCGAACTTAGTACTATGCTTAAGAGGTTTGCGTGGAAAATATGTATGTATGTAAGTATATGTCTACATATTTATTTTATTATTATTAGTATTATTATACAGAAAGGAAGTGATGAATCACCAACTTACATTTAAATGGGCTTTAGTGACACATACCTTCCGCTCATTTATTTTTTTATGCGTCGAGCGTTGATGTGTGGATTATAGGCATACATTTGGATTAGTAGTCTGGTAAAAGCACTGCGAAAAATAAGCAAAGTGGAAAATTAAATAAAAAACATTTCGAGGACAAAATTTAAGGCCTCCCAGATGCAATGTGTTCAGTCCTATTAAAAGCCTATGATTCTCTTCATAGCATGACTATTGTCATTATCAATATAACTGCGCCTAAAACCATGTTAAACATTACAAGTCCGATCACCCTTTGATTAGTGCCGAATATATTTTTTTGCAAAAGTAGACCGCCGGAGGGCGCTTGGTACTTGCTAATTCAAAACTTTCATTTATAGAGTAATTTTACTGAATTTTCAATACACATATCTAACTTCCACACACTGTGTATGTACATATATATAATAAAAATTAAACCAAAGGGGCGATAACTTAAAATTTTTTCTTTAGCATTACTACTTAACTTAAAATGAAATTATAGTAAGAAAAAAAAACTACACAAAATTATTTCGTTCCATGTTCGAAGTAGAATCACATCTTCGTTTGAAACGTATAGTTTAAAATTTATTATTGCATGCTTTTAGACAATATTTATATTTTTGAATTGTTACATCGATTTTTATACCTGCCGATAAATAAGCTTCAAATGAAGATTTTTTATTTAATTTGTTAAAAATTTACTCCTCTTCTAGATTCGTTTTTCAATTAAAATACTGAGAATTATCCAAATAAAAAACATACAAACCAAAGTTTAAAACTTTCTACAAGCATTAAAATAATTTAACAAATTTTCATTTTGGGTACAAGTTGTTCCAAGATATTTTTGTAATTTTTTTTTAGTTGTGCAGTTTTATAACCCATTCAAATGTAGTACAAAATCCGGCAAGCTTGAATTCGCTAAAAATTACCGGTGATTTTTGACAATTGTTTTTGTCGCATATATTTCTATATCATGATTCAATTATAAAAGGTTAGGTAAATAATGACATTCGAATTTTGACACTTCCTTATACTGGGTTGTTTTACGAAGTATGGAAAACGGGTTAGAATTGGTTTCCCTTTGTTAAAAAGTAAATAATGAGTAGTAATATGTTATTGATGTTTTTAACTAGAAATTTCGAAGGTATTTCACTGAAATTAAAAAATAAAATAGCTACGCTTACAAAATATTATTATGTCCCATGAACTAATCGAAAAATAATATCGATTGATCATAAAACATTATCTTGAAATATTTAATTTATTTATTCGCTTTATTCCTTTTATTTACATATATTATTTATTTAATGATGAACCCCTGCACGGCAAAAACCATAATAATTCGAAATTTAAGAAAGATAATCTTTATATATTACCAGAAAAATAAATCAAACTTTATAGCTGGAAAAGTTATTTGTTACAAATTCATATGTCACATTATTTTAAATTTATTTAAACCTATTCGTTCTTGATATTACAAAACTTTCCACTCCGTCACATTGAACTTACTATATGCGTGCGAAAAGCATTCAATGGAAAAGCGCATCATTTATTTCACATTTACATGAAGTATTTACGTATTTAGGTCAGTCTTGTAATCAAAAAAAAAAAAAGTTGTATTTAAAAGCCGGATTTGAACTAACCGTTTATTTATTTATTTATTTATTTATTTGATTATTAAGGTACATGCACAACAACCAGAGGTTTTAAATTACAGTGCATGTACTCGTAGATACCTAATTATAACAAAAAATTTGTCTTAAATTTAGACTTAGATTTAGACTTAACAAAAAATACAAGTATATGAATTTAAATAGATATTAAGATAGAAGATATAATAAGATTAGTAAGAAGGTTTAGTAGAAGGAAAAAGGGACAGAAGAGATCAATAGATTCAAAAAGAAGAGTTAATGGTATCCATATCAATTATTTAGTAAAGTGACAAGTTCACCTTTGAATCGCAGCGTGGTTTTATTATTCCTAATCGCTGGTGGTAAACAATTCCAAAGACGGACCGAGTACACAAGGAATTGACGTTCAGAGGTCAGGCAACTCGATTTCAAAGACGAAATAGTCGGAAACCGGGAAGATCTGGTCCATGACAGTCGTTCCTTCAGATAACTCGGCTCCTTAGTTGTCATGACTTTATGCAATAACGTTAAGCACCTGACTTTGAGTATGTCATCAAAAGTTATAGAAAAGATTTTTAACGCGAATTCAGAAATGTGCTCATAACGTTTAATACCAAAAATATATCGCGCGATATTATTGTACAGAACATTAAGTTTCCTACTACATATACTATCACAATTTGCAAACAATTCACAACCATATAATAACGTCGGTAAAAGATACGTTTTGGCTAGTAAAAGTCGTATTTTTAACGGCGTAAAGTACTGAATACCCCACAGAGTCCGAAGCATGCCATATACTTTGCCAATAGTGCTAAGAATATGGTTGTTCCACGTCAAAGTTCTATTGAAAACTATTCCTAGGTTTTTTGCTGTGTCCACGTATTTTATCACAGAATTGTTGAGTTTTACCTCGTTATAGCCGTCAAGGTTTAAATATTTCTTGTAGATAACAATGCACTGGGACTTGCTTGGATTAAGCGCCAAGCCATTGTCAGACGCCCACTGATTCAAGCAATATAAGTCTGTGTTTAGGTTAGTAATACATGCATTGACAGATACTAGGGGACAACAAAGATACAGTTGGACGTCATCTGCGTAAACGTGAATATTACTATATTTCAAAACAGTTGGAAGGTCATTAATGTACAACGTGAACAGTAGAGGACCAAGAATTGATCCTTGCGGAACACCGTTAGAAATAGGCAACGGGTTAGACACACTGTCACGTACACTTACGGATTGCGAACGGTGAACAAGATAAGACTTTACTAGGTTTACTGCCGATGTTGAAAAGTTGAATAGGCTGTCAAGTTTTAAGCACATTAATTTGTGGTCAACGGTGTCAAGAGCTTTTGAGTGGTCAAGAAGAGTTAAAAATGTTACGTGATTTTTGTCAATATTTAGCCGAATATCGTCCGAGACTTTAATGAGCGCTGTAATACAACTTCTATTTGTAGTAAAGCCTGATTGGTGCGGGGTCATCAAGGAGTTCTTTGATATAAAGTGGTTGATTTGCTTGCTCATAATTTTTTCCAGTACCTTAGATAAATAAGGAAGTATCGCAATGGGCCTATATTCACCATTGGGCTTTTTAACCGGAATGATTTTGGCCATTTTCCAGCAGTTTGGAAATGAAGACGTAGTCAGAATAGTATTAAATGCATAGGTGATAAAAGTTAAAATTTTTGGCAGTAAACCCTTAACAAATATTGGATGCACATCATCAAGACCAACAGCATTAGATTTAACACTCAGTATAGATTGGACAACATCACATTCATCAATACATTTAAAACAGAAACCAGGCACAGAGACAGTTTTACCAACATTATAACGATCATAACAGATATTATTATTACTACCAGCGGGCACTTGGACAAATTTTTCATTAAGCTCATTCACATTAAGGGATTCATTGCCCGGAATGTTTCTATTACCAATGCCGATTTCGCGAATATGATTCCATGTTTGCCTAGAACCTACGGCAGAGCTAAATTTTTGTTCATAGAATTTAGATTTTTGTGCCTTAATGGCCTTGGTAACTTCTCTTCTTAGGATCTTGTAGTCTAGATAGTTATTTTCCGACTTGGATTGTTTCCATCTATTATACGCCTTATTTCGCTTGTCAATTGATTTCCTAATGTCATTATTGAACCATGGCTTGCTCCTCACTATGTTTGTTCTAGTAACAAGCGGTACAAACTTATCAAAAAGTGTGCTGATGTTTTTTTGTAGAAAGCATATCTGTTCTTCCGCCGAAACCAAATTTTGAACAGATTTCCAGTCGACAGCGTCCACAGCTAACTCAAGATGAGATGGTGAGATTATGAAAATTCTTGAAATCGGACGAAAACTTCGCCCGTTTCCATATAACGGTAGTTTTTCAAACTGTATTAATTTAAAAATTTAGCTGGAAGCGTGCGCCGGGTATATAAAGTTCAATCGAACTTAGCCATTTTTTTACTTGTTTTTATTTATAATTTCTGAAATAATTTTAAATCTTGTAGAAAGTTTTAAACGTGTTGCACGGCAATGCAATTTATATGGATTTTGACAGCCATTTCACGTTAAACGCGAACTTAGTACTATGCTTAAGAGGTTTATGTGAAAATTACAATAAAGTTACGTGAGTGAAGTCATCAGCACATTTTTTTTTCCTTTATGATATTTAGTATTTGCTACGCGATATTCATAATCAAATATTTTATATTCGTAATTTGATATTAATAATCATTTGCTTTACATTCGATATTTGTGATTTGAACATTAGTTTTTTATATAGCGTATAATACCTAATATCTAAAAAAAAAGTTGATAACTAAATTGTCGACAAATTAATTTTTAATAATTGATATTTGGTATGTGATATTTGATGTTTTCGTTATATACTATTTTTGCAAAATATTTTTATTTGACTCCAGTTGATTAAAATTGTGAAAATAATTTAAATTAAAAATTAATTTATATTATTAAATTTTTTTGTACGGTTTTAAAATATATAAAAACTTTTGCTTAGAAATAGTGTACATATTTTTTAAAAATTTAATGTGAACATTTTTTTATCGGTTTATAATTTTTCACTTTCTCTGTTAAAGATTGCACTTTTTGTGCGAGTATAATTTTATTTTTATTTTCCACACACTTCCAAGTGCAGCAGGCAAATAATGTGGTGAATTTAATTCCACTTACTTACATACATACTAACATCGATACAATGCGGCAATTGAGCTGCAGCCACACATACAAACACAAGCGATCACCTGCATAAGTGTGCGGTAACGACTGCAATTTACCATTCAATTCACAACCTGTCTTGCATAATTCAAAGCCTGCGCTCCACAAAGTTGCTGTGCGAATCAAACTCCACCCAGAGGCTGTAATGCAATGTTTATGCAAATCGAATTATATACAATTACAAACATTTGCATGTGTATACAACAAGTTGTTGTGCGAGTTTGCATGTTTATTTAGTTGAATTTGTGGCGGCGATTTCATGCGGAAAACTTACAATGATTGCCAATATCGAGTTGTAGAGTTTTCAAGTCACTTCAAACAACAACCAACTTGTTGTGAAGAGCTCAGAGCTCAGAGCTTGAATCAATGAATCAGCTTGCTATCGCAATGCAATTAAATTGAAACGCAAAGCAGCGACTCCATTCAGCTGCCACTCGCCGTTTGCACATTCAATTCGAATTTTACCTGATTTACTCTGCCATTCATTTCGAATGCTTAACCGCAATTCTACTTTTTAATTCCTTACCTCCGCCAACGACACTTAGTAAAACACTTTACGAGCATTTCTTCCTTTCTTCCTCACTCTCTCTCACACCCTCTCTCTTTTACACCCTTCGATTTTTCTAGTTTGCAATAAATTTGCAGTGTATTTTATTGGTAATCGTGTAGAGAGATGGTGAATTTGTGTTATGTTGAGCAGCTACTACTACTTTTGTCGTAGTTGCCACACACAGTGTGCCGGCGGGGTAGCTAGCCGTGTGAATCGTTTGAAAACTAAATTGAAATGTAAATTAGTTCATAGTTCGTAGCTTCAATGGAAATCAACTAATGAAGGTACTTTGTCTTACACTTTTCTTGTGCCACACTGCGCACATCCACGAATGCTGCAATTACATTTTTATTTATTATCAGTCGTTAACCGCAGTGTGAGAGAGAGAAGATGGGGTGTGCAAGGATTGATGGTAGTGAATAAACTAGTTCTACATTTATTAGTATTGATTAATGTTATGCACAATTAAAGGGTGTGTATTTAGAGCTGCCTAAGAAAACGAGGAATATACGCAATATTTACTAAACCGCAGTTTAAATTATAGATCTTCCGTTCCACACTGGTCGAAAATTCGAAAAAGTTGGCCAAAAGTACAAACTTTAAAAATATCGCATCAAAATAGTTCTTAGTTATGTCTCCGAGGGGGCGTTGGTGAGTAAATTTCTAGAATTTGTAGTGCATGTGTTTTTTGTTGCAGCTGTTTGAAATTGACACTGCTCGGCTAGTCGTTGTCAAGCGTATTACTACTGCTACCAAACCCGCTTTTGATGTTAAATTATAGATTTAGTGAATTTTTTATGTTTGTGCTTTGCAAAATGGAGTGTGATTTTGAAGGTATGAAAAAAAAGATTTCGATTAAATATATTTGTGTTTGTCATTTACTTGCGTGTTTAATTATTTTTACATAAAATTTTAACAAAAAGTGTAAAAAAGATGTGATACCAGTTTAACCTGCAAAAATAACGAAATAAGGTGATTTTTAGAAGTGTGCTGTTTTATATTATTCAAGAAAAAGTTTCGAAATGCTTCAGATTCGTGCTATAGATTGTTTTTTTCGTCGCAGTTTTTTTGCGTTATTTTTTTTTTTCGACTGAGCAACCTCAATAACCCCCTTTACATTCAATTTTAGCTCTTAAATCTATTTTCCGAAAATACGACCGCCATTTTGTGTTAGCTATTGTTAATTTTTACATTTTCCTCGTCATTTTTGGAATCAGCAACCTCAAAAAGCCCTTTACACTTAAATTCAGCTCTTTAAACAACTTTTCCGATAAACTGTCCGCCATTTTGTGTTAGCCTTCTTGAATTTTATTTTTTAAATTATTTTTGAAATCAGCGACCTCAAAACCCCCCTTTAAACTCAATTTCAGCTCTTAAATCTTTTTTTTCCGAAAATCCGTCCGCCATTTTGTGTTAGCCATTTTTAATTTTTACATTCTGACGTAATTTTCGAGATCAGCAACCTCAAAAAAGGGGATTTTTGTTTCAGCTCTTAAAACAATTTTTTCCGAAAATCCGTCCGCCATTTTGTGTCAGCCGTTTTTAATTTTTACATTCTGACGTCATTTTTGAAATCAGCGAACCAAAAACTTAAACATATCTGCACTTTACGGAAAATAATGTTGTTGCTTCGTTTCACTCGGAATTTTCCCATTTCAGACCACTGTGCGTTCCAATAAAAAACATTGATTTGATGTTTTTTGCATATTTACGCACGTGCGAATATCGCAAACTTTACTTTTAAATATAAAAATAATAATCTGGCTGCAGTTAAAAAAAACGCACCAGAAAGCGAAGAAAGTGAACAAAAATAAAAATTAAATTAAAAAATGTAGTCCACTGCCAGACCACCCTTATTTGCGGTTAGCCAGCGATAAAATTAAGTGCGCAAATGTTATCGGAGGGAAACGAACGAAACCAAAAAAAAAAAAAAACAACAAAAGAACATGAAATAAAAATCAACCGAAGTCGATTAAAAGTTGCGCTACTTAAAAAAATTGGTAAAAATACAAGTGCCTAATACATGCAGAATGCAGAAGGAGCAAAGAGAAACTATGTGGCGGGGAAAATATGAGTGAAAAAAATAAAAAAATGTAAAAAAAACTTGCACATATTAAGTATTTTGTTTGATTTTATAATAGCATTGTGAGTTTTGTTGTTGAACAGTGAATAATAGTGAAGGAGAAGGGAGAGAGAGAAAGTATGCGAAGTTGGATAAGATCATAAGATGCGAGTTATTTTCACCTTTGAAGGGTGTTCTTATTTATATTACTATATACACATGTACGTTTAGAGTTTTAAGTCCAGACTATCGAAAGAACAAATTCACTTAAAATAAAAAATGTGTAAGATTAGGAGAGACTTTTTTTAATAATACAAGCTCCCTCGAATTTCACACGAACCAACATATAAAAATTGCATTAAAAAACTTAAAAAAAAAGTAAAAAAAGGCTGTCTTCGTCTATGCCGAAGACTTCATACATAAATGAATGGAAGAATTGTATGGGAGTCATATGTTTTATTTATTCGATATTAATCATTTTTAATGCTATATTAGCACTAATAAAAATTAATATTTGTGCGAAATTTCAGGTCTGAACCAAGGATGCATTTTAACGTTAAATTTAACCGTTCCGAAATGTTTTCTCTTGTTTCGGTTGAAATATTGCAAATTATTATCGTTAAAGCAATTATCATAATAAAGTTCATTACGTTTTTAACCGAAACGAAATGCTGGCGTTAACGTTAAAACGTTAAGAAAAACACTGGAGGTTCACTCGTCGCAAACAGAAGCGCAAACAGGCGCAAACAGAAGCGCTGCATACTTTTAGGCACATGAAAATTAACGAAAACGGAAATTTTATAACGTTGCAACATTAACGATTTGATTTCGTTTCGCAACAAACTCATTTCGTTAAGTTAATTTTGCTCGTTAACAAAACAAAATGGTATCGTTTCGTTTGTTGAGCAGCCCTGGTCTGAACTATCGGTTGTATGGGAGCGATATGTTATATTTATCCGATCAGCTAAAAAAATTCTCATACCTCCTGTTATTTATGCAACGTTTCAAGACTTTAGCTGCTTAAATGGAGAGATTTTCATGCTAAAGAGTATATCTAAACAATCGGTTGTATGAAAGATATATGTGTTTATTTCTTTGATCTATATGCTTATATAGAGCTAAAAATAACGGACCTTCTTGCAAAATCTCGAACCTCTAGCTGCTTAAATGAAGGAGGCGCCTATATACGTTATAGTCATCCGATCTGGCCGGTTCCGACAAATGTCTAATAAATTATAAAAAGGCACCTGCCTGCCAAGTTTCATTTAAATAGCTCAAATTGAGGGAGTTGTTTACGTTACGGACAGACGGAAATGGCTAAATCGACTCAGCTCATCATACTGATCATTTCGGTATACTTTTTTATGGGCCTAACTGTTATCCATCTTGTATTTACAAACATCGGACCAAAGTTAATATACCATTTCCATGAAAGGTATACAAATTAAGTGTGAATATAAAGGAGCAAGTAGATGAGATTCACAGCCTTTCCGACTGTAAATAAAAAATGACGTATACAGATTTTTCTTGGATTAAATCCTTCGCTCGCAAGACTACAGAGCTTTTTCTGGCAGTTTTGTGAATTTTAAAATAAATTAAAACTTTTTTTGTTCTCTTTTCAACTTAAGTTTCAAAAAAATAAAAAAATTTAAATGCTTTTATGGAACTTTGTGAAGAAATACATATTTTTATCAATATGAAATTCTTTAACTCAACAAATTTTTCACTTATTTACAGCGAATATTTACTGAAAGCTAAGTGAATACCTCAAAGCTTCTTTGTTTTCTTCTTACATTCGTTTCTGTTCTCAATAATTTTGATTTTGAAGTAAAGCAACAAGTACGATTATTTTTTGTCAGCCAAAATTTTCATTATTGCAGTGTGGTTAGCATTGTCTTTCGCTTAATTTGCTTGAATATTTTTTAATAGGTTCCTGTGGTTGCTCAAAAGAAAAATCAGAGAAAGCATTAGTAAAAAAAGCAAATGTGAAACAATAAAATATTAAGCATGTGGATCAAATTTGCGGCGCAAAGATAACAAACCAATAAAAAGTGAAAATCCAACTCAATCACTGAAAGTTGAATGCGAAAACAAAGCTTTATAAAAGAAATTGAACCAGGCAAACTTCGTTTAAGTCCACTTATATACTTACTTTGGCATAAATTGCAGGCATTTTATTGTTTTGAATATTTGCAGATAGCGATACGTGAATGACGCATATTTTACTATCTTTTCAGGCAACAGCAACATTTTATGTGAAAGCCTTTATGCAAACGCAGGTAACGCAGCAAGAATTTGCCTCCAGCACAACAAAATAATGAAGTTGCAGGTCGAGTGACTGAAAATCAACACAACCTGGATACATCACACAAGCATAGAACTCACATATTGTATACATACACTGTAAAAATGCTTATGGCGAATACTGCAACAGCAATTAAACGCTGGCACGGCTGTGACAGCTGAACTTATCTCTCTCTGTCTCTCTTTCGCTCTCTCTTCTTATCAGTCGTTGTATCTATACGCATTCCTTGCGTTGATCATTTTGCATTTTCTGTTTTCACTTATCTTGCCGTCATATTATATGCATTAATGCTGCTGGCAGGCAAAAATTACAGTGAGGCACTTGCGGTTTGTAGCACACCATGTAGAGGTTGCGTATACGTCGCGTAAGACCAGGTGAAGGCAAATGCACTTATACATGAATGATGCAGGTGGAATGTGTGAGGAGAACGATCGAAATGCGCTGATATTAAAGCAGAAAAAAAAATTGCAAAAATCCCTAGTGTTGACTGAAGAAGATGAAGAAGTGGAGGTGGCATGGAGTTTAGCGCTTAAGTGCAGGCGAGTGAAGGCAACCCGGTTATATGGAAACCAGTGCTTAACGCACTGCAGCGAATAGGTGGCAAGATAAGGTGAATGAGAAAAAGTATAAAAAATGAAGTGAAAATATTCAAATTTATGTGAAAATAAGCGAAATAATAAAAAGAAAGTAATTGCAGCGGTTATTTAAAGGCCAGCTCTGTTGTTATGGCATAAACGCCTGCCGGCAATTCAGTACATTGTTTTCGAAGTATTTGCCGTTGGTGGTAATTAAAGAAATTTTAACACTTTTGCGCTTGCGACAGCAAAAGGATTTACTTAATAAAACGAAAAGAATGAAAAAATAAAAGCGTCGGCCGAACATGTTATTGCGCATATCTTTAAAAATGTAGCTTGGAATATGGAAAGGCATTGTGCACTTACTGTGGCGGGTTTGTGCCCAAGGGCTTTTGTAGCTATTGTGTTAAATATACAAGATTTTCATTTAAAATTTTATTTTTGCGTATACAACTGAGACGTTTCTATTTATTGTGCCGACGTTAATTGACATACTTTGCAGACTTAAATTTTTTTTCCATTAAATAAAAATATATTTTCACTTTGTGGACAAAATAATTGCGTAGAAAAATATATTTAAAAGTGAGAAGAATCTTATCTAATGCAGTTACAGAATTAATGTTTGGAAAATAGTTTTGTTTGTGCGTCATAATTATGAGATCATCGCCACATATTTACGCTTTACGTTTCCTTCAGAAACTCAATTCATTTTAATTAAATAAAAAATTTATTATCAAAAACTATAGTGTACAAATTTAAACAAACCTACAAAAAATAAAATATTTTTTTAACGAATTTTCAAATGTTAATCTAAAAAGTATTTAATTTTTTTTTTTCAATCCAAAGTTGTTATTGTATCTTTCTTATGAGGAACTAACAATAATTTTTAAATTCTTAAAGCTAAAATAAAAATTTATAAGCTCTTTGCTGCCATTGCATCAGAATAGTAAAGTGAGCGTAGTGGATTGTAAATGAACTTAACTAAGTAGTGAATCTATTTATAAGGATACCATAAGGAATATCATATAAATGTATTCATTAATGGGCATCATAAGGGATGCCATGATATAAATTATATAGTCAATATCTTGAAGGATATTAGCATGAAATACATGCATGTATATATATTACAAAATATCGAAAAATAACTTCCATGTTATTTAAATAAGTTGAACAAAGCCTTTAAGCACAATTTCATCTAATATCCTTTCTCTTTAATCGCCTAAGGTAGTTATGTTTGAGAAAATTTTTAGCAAGCTTATTCGGATGATTAAATAATCTTAGCGAATAATTTTTTTGCATTATCTCATTCATCAACGTATTAATCATAAAGTCGCTGTGAATAGTGGAGTTTTTCACATACCAGGGGGCTCCGCATATTTCCCTCAAGGTTTTAGACTGCAGCCTTTGAATTCTATCTAAGTTAGATTTAGATGCTGAACCCCAAAGTTGGATCCCGTATGTCCAAGATGGTTGTATTACCACCGTATTAAAAATTAGTACTTTGTTTTCTAAGCTTAATTTGAATTTAGGGCGTATAATCCAATGTAAATTGGCAATTGTTAGTTTAGCATGTGTAATCCTTTTGTCTATGTGATTTTTCCAGGTGAGCCTTCTGTCCAACGTAACCCCAAGGTAAGTAGCGAAATCTTTCTGCGGAATAATTCTGCCGTTGATTGAAAACGAAGGACAAGTCTCTTTTTTACCTGTATACTCTTAGACTCATTGACTTTAATTCTCCAAATTTTTAGCCACACTTCTACTACTTTTAAATGTTGTTGCAATCTATTTAATTTAATACTTATATTATTATTAATATATATATTTTATACTAATTTATTATGTTCCATTTTAACATTTGTATAAAATGAAGTATACCGACAATGTAAAAAATTTAATTTTAAATAGTGAAATGGCCAAACAATAACAAATTAAATTATTTAGGTTTTCTAAATTTTCCAAACTCAGTGTATAAAATTCGAGTGAAGTTTCAAAAAAATTACCTTCAAAAATTGATTCCTCCTGCTGTATATAATATACCACTTAAAAATTAACGCTAAGGTTGTAATTTCTATCGTAGAAATATAAATAAATTAAAAGAAAAATATTTTGCTTAAAATTAAATGTGCATGGCCAAAGTATTATACGTTCTCTCACTTTAAGGTACTTTTATTACATAGTAAAAATTGTGCTTGCGCGGTCGCAAAAGGGTTAACAATATTTACAAAGAATGAAGCTATAAAATTTGCCAACAGAAATCGACACAAATTCGCAATCGCCACAGATTCACTTTCATATCTCGAAGCCATAAAAAGCCTAACAGCTAAAAACATTTATGCAGACACCATAAGAAACTTTCTTATAAAAAATAAAAATAAAATAAAACTTGTCTGCGTACCAAGCCATGTATCTACAAATTAGGGGCAACGAACTAGCCGATCTTACAGCAAAAGATGCTTTGAGACGTCCCATTATAATTTCCAACAATAATCTAGCCAGCGATATACAAAGTTACGTCAAAAAACTATTTACACTCAAACAAAATAGTACATACGACAAATCTATCATTTGGTATAAAAAAATAAACCCAAAAAAATTAACTACTAACGAAATCTTCAAAATCGACGACAACTCCGAACTAACAAGAAAATACCTGATCAAGATTACAAGAATACGACTAGGACACAGCATTTTGACAAACCGACATTTAACAGATAAAACCGCGACCAATATATGCAGCTACTGCAATAGATCACCAATTAACATGGAACACATTTTAGACGAATGCCAATTTTTCAACCAGTATAAAAGATATCTACCCAATAGAAAACCAATGGATCTTCTTACAAACCCAACCCTCGATAATCTTAAAACCAACCTTCATTAGCTATTTGAAATATTCCAATATATACGACAAAATCTAACTAAAAACCTGTATTACTATATATAGCTCATAACTCTTGTTCTAATTTATTATAACTAAGTAATCTTAAGGTTAAGGCCGACGCAGCCATAGCTTCCCTATTTGTTGTAATTAAGTTTTAACTGTAAGTACAACTTTCATAAATAAAAAAAAAAAAAAAATATTTACAAAAAGCGGAAAAGTGCACAGAAAAAAAACACAAATATAGTTTCTTTAAATATGCAACAACCTTTTTTTATATCGTTTGAATTTATGCAGCAAATGTACTCCATTACGTTCAACGAAATTATTTGCATTGCACTTTTACTGTATATACAAGCCAATGCAACATATTTTACTCCGCCATAAATTTTTGTCGTTTGTTTCATTTATTCTTAAAGCACTAATACAAAAATTTGCAAATTCGTAACGAGCATACAAAAAATATGGCCTAATAATGCAATTTATTTTACTATGTGGGACCGGTCATCTTCAGGTGGACTCATTTAGCCTCAAAAAATTACTATTGCACTTTTTTTTTGGCGTAGATTACGTCTTACCTTACGGTATGGGCACCCATGTCAGATTGTTATTGTTGTAATCTCTATTTCTTTAATTATAAGGAAACGGCGAGATAAATTTTTTAAAAAAATTTTTTGTAGTCAAATGAAGATGTTAGCTTTCGTTTGACATACATTTCATATTGGTTGATATCTTCCTAATATTTAAATTTCTCAAATGAAAATTTTATAAACACATCCAAACAAATATGTGTGTGGTGTTTGGTTGAGTGTGTAGTAGTTTGTAGCGTGAATAGACGTTCATTTTATTGCATAATTTTAGGCGGGAAAATTTAAGTAGAGTAAAGGCAGAGAAAGCGCTGCCAACTACTGCTTATTGGTGGTGATTTTAACACAGAAATCACTTCAAATACTAGATTGGCGAAATTTATGAGCGATACGTTTAATTTGGATTATATTTGAAATGATGCTTCCACAACTATTGATAACACAACCATTGACTTAGCTTTTGCGAGAAATTTAAATGTTAATTTAAAAACATATATATCCTATTTTCCTGTCATAAGCTTATGTAACTATATCATCAAAAGTAACTATCAAATAAAGAAATTCATTTGCTTGTATTATTTATCATTATAAATTATCGTTATACATATGTTTTCTGTCTTATCAGATGGCGTATTCTACGTTAAACTTAATGGCCGTGTCTCTGACACAGCCTCCTTCTTTTTTAAATATGCGGCAACCTGTTAATATAATAACCGCTTTAAAGAGAGCAATCACTTAATCGTATCGGACACTCGTTTATTTTTGTTTCTTCTTTCTTTTGGTTCCTGTGACATCTCTTAAGGCAATCGCAAGCAATTGTATTCGTTTTAAATTTACTTACACACTGTTTTTCATTTTGTTTTTTTTTTCTTTTTTACGAGTATCATGTAAGTATTTGTTAACTTTTGTCCTCAGCCACGTACGCACGAGACACTGTTGTCACCATGACCATTGCACACCTTTTTTTTTGTTTTTTTCTTTTTTTTTCTTTCGTTCTCATTACCAATTGATTGTGAGTGTGGCTGACAGTTGTAACTCGATTCGTTTACTTTGTAATTTGTTACGCTGTTTTTATTATTGTCTTTAGACAATTTGTTTTGCAATTGTTGTTGCACACCCTACAAGCTTACCTTTTGTTTGAAATGAACGCTTAGCTGGCTTTTATTGGTTGTTACACAGCTGTGTTCATTTGAGATAAAGATTTGCACTACGCTTGTAGTAGTATATGCTTGTGTGGGTGTGTGGACATATGCGTGAAAACTAATATGGTATATATACATGTACATATGTACATATATGTATGTATTAGAATAAAGGACCTAATATTACCTTCTACGTATGCATTGTTGTTGACAACAAGGTAAAAGTTTAGATTTCTTGCCATTTACTTGTTTGCATAATAATCGAATCGGATTTGTCGCAGCGTTACGCTTCGTAAAGCAACAACAGCGTTATCAGAAAAAAAAAAAAAAAATAAGAAAAAAAATAATGGAGAAGAATAAAATAAAAACTAAAAGAGAGCGATGAATTGAAGTGAGGCGCTGTGTAAGCATTGACACATGTTCCATACCAGGGCTGTGCGCATAGGGGGTTTAACGGGTTTAACGGTTGTTGGGTTGTGTGTTAAAACCCTCCCCCCGTGAGAAAAAATAATACGCAGTCATTAAATTATAATTATTTAATCCAATTTTGTGAAGTGATGAAGAAGTGATGCGTTCATAATAAAGATTTACCAAACTTACTTTATAATCACTGCACACGATCCTAATATACACAAAAAACACGGCAATTTTTTCTTTCCTAACTCATTTAGTACGTACGATTATGTATATGTATGTAATGAAGTGAATCGTATTCATCAAATTTTATTCATCAAATGAACTTTCAATCTAAAAACCCTCCATGGGCTGAGTTCTGCGCACGACACTGTTTCACACCAAGGGATTGTAGGAAAGTAGTTCGCTGTGCTCGACAGTACATGTACATAGATGAGCAGCAAAACAAAAATAAATTTTACATAAATAAAAGTTAAATACATACTTAGAAAGACAATTGTTGTTGACAGTTGCAAGTTGTTGACAACATAGCAGATTAAAAGTGCAATAACTTTAAAAGCGTTAGCTTCAGACTGCAGGGAGGATGAGGTGAAGTGGATGAAAAAAAGCTTAGAAGCAACAAGTGGCTGATTGGATATTAAGAAAGAAAAATAAAAAGAGTGTGTAGCATTTGTTGGCGTGGGCGTTGAAGCAGATATTAATTGGATAGCTATTTGGAATGATCGGTTATTCATTTGGAAATATGAGAATGTAAGTAAATAAAATATGTTCAGTTTTGATGGATGGATGGTTTTGTGATTTGAAAGATTAAACGTTTATTTTTTTTTTTTTTGGTAATAATTTGTTTTTTTGTGACTGTAGCATTTTTTTGAGAGTGTTAAAAAAAATATTAATAAAATTTTAGATATGTTTTGAGTTCATCAACGAGAAGCGACAACATGATGCTGATGATATGGGTAACAATAAATATGTTTTATAAATTATGAAAGCGATAGCTTAAATAAGAGTTTTGATAAAAATTACGACAAAGATTTGCCAAATTATCGGTAAAAATAATGATAAAAGCAAAAAATTCAGTGAATCTAAAGTATTTGAAATAAGTGCTGTGAAAAATTGTGCGACAAATATATTATTTGGTTTGCTTTAATTAAACCTAAACGATAAAACAACCTTGCTGATATCGATAAATCGAGAAATATTAAATCTGTAAATGAAAAGTTTAAAAGGCGTGTTTGCGATATCGATGAATTTAAGCAACTTGATGAGAATTTAAAATTTGAATTGAGGGCTTTAAAGAATTTGTATAAAAAAATTAGGCTGCGTTTAAATTTATCAACGGTTAACGTTATCATTGTAATATTCTCATTGATAGGGATCAAGGTATATGATAAGAAACACATTATTTTATGAGTGGATTACCATACGAAGCAATATATTGAGAAATTAATAAGATTAGATACGATAAAATATCCGCTAATGTTATCGATAACAATAAGGATATGGTAAAGGACTTTGATGAAAAATATAACATCGTAATCTCGATACCGATAACATTAAGAATTACTTATGAAATCGATACCTATAATTACAATCATAGCTAGTTGAGGGTTCGAACTCCAATACAAATATCGATATAATTTTTGTTGAAAAAGTAAAAGATAATATGAACAATAACTAAAAGGCAATCATAACAGTGAAATATAAAAGTTAATGAGTTGAAAATAAACTTTTTTCCGGTGATGGAATCTCTCCAAAGCCGTATTAAGTAGCTCAAAAAATTTTTATTATAAATATATTGGTTTTGGTAAACCACAAAACCACAAAAATTTTACAAACAAAAAGTCGCTGTCATTTTTTATTAATTTACAAGTTTTGCCAGAATCTTTCGGCCATACCGGTAGCAAAGTGTGAACTATTAATTTCATTAATAATTTTTTGAGTGGAAAACCTCGAAAAGTTGAAGAAGTGTGCAAAGTAAAAATAAAATACATGAAAAAATGAGAAGAGAAGTTATGAAAAAGTCGTAAAAGTTTGAGGTAAAGCCAAAGTCAAGCATATTACACCTGCTTTATCCACACACACACACACACACACACACACACACACACACACTTAATCTATAGAGGAGGTATTCAAACTTGCTTTGGAGCATAAAAGTTTGCATGAGAATATGAAAATCACAATCGTTCGAGGCATAGATGCTGGCACACATCATTAACTATTTGCATGTACATACTTGTAAAAACTCGCAAACAGCTTAATTAAAACTTTGGTAAATTTATTTAAAACGAGATTATGTGTGCTGGGCGACAAGCACGCGGATGTTTGGCAACATACAAGCGACATACGTCGTCATGGCGGCAAGTTAAGAAGTTGAGCTTAGCATAGTTTCAGGCGTGCAAGCGCTAGCATACGCGGCAGCATTTGATGGCTTAAAAGCCGACATGGAATAAATATAGCAAACTTTAAAGTGTTTCATAGAAAATGCGTTTATGAGTAGACGCAGCTGTGTTAAATCGTATGATCTCAGGCGGATTTTAAGAAACTTGCTTGAGTCGTAGGGAGTTTGTGTATTTTGTAGCTGAAGAGCAGAGGTATATTTATGATTTTGACAAAATGTTACAGAGTAAGTGCGCTTTGCAGAAAAAATTAAAATTAAATTCAATTAAAAATTTTTTTTTTCTTCTTACTTTTTGGGTAGCATAATTTTGTAGGGTAGTGAATATGGTACATAAACGCCTGAAAGAAGACACCTTAGTTTAAGGTAAGTTCACTTGTTGAGCATAATAAGCAGCACTGCATTTATCTACTAGCTACTCCTAAAAGTATGCAAAAACAAATTATAAAATTCACTTCAGATTTACTTTGCAACTGTGTTTCTTAGCACAAATATAATTTAAGAAATTTCAGACACTCAAGTGCGAGTGTGTAACATTATGAACCACAACTATGTATGTTAATAAAAGACTTCAAACACTCACGGCAAACGCTTCAGCAATGTGAAATCTCTAGCAGCAATTTTAAATATATTTCCGCATAGCCACCTCTCACTTGAATACACACAAACACACGTCCGCATTCCCAACCACGCATCGATGAAAAGTTCAAACAGGTAAACGTTTGCCGCCATCCGCCACACCCAAAAACTGTTTGCCCCGCCAAAGCCAATCGCATGCAGACCAATTTCGTGTGATTGCTTTTGCAATTTTGCCTTAGCGACGCGTGCACAATTTTCATTGCCGACAAGTTTATCCTTTGAATGCAATGAAGTTATTTGAATGCATTAAATAGCTGCCAATTTTGGACAAAATCTGTGGCGAAGTTATAACTTTGCCCAAGCAAATGAACATACGACAAAGTGTGCTCGTGCAGTGTCCTTGTACTGTTGTGTGTGTAGGTGTTGGGAGTGAGAATTGCCTGCCGCGAAAGTTTGTTTGCAATTGAACTTCGACGTACTATGCATTTGAGTTTTTTTTAACTTTCAATTACACGCATGCATGTGTGCACGTGTGTGCTTGTGTTGGCTAAAATAAATTTATCCAAATTGGCATTGAGCGAATTTAGATTGTGAAGCAATTGCGATAACTCGTTCGACTTGTAAAGAAATTTCGCGGCAAATTTAGTAGCAAGTTCAAAATATAGTTAAATCGAAAGCGATTAAGGCAACTGTGTCTGAGTGTTGCGAGTCCAGGCTTTCAGCAGTCAATGCATAGAAAATTGACAAATTTATATAAAGTAAACGAGTTTTGATTTGTAAATGGGTAGGTATACGAATTTTAGAATTCGCTACATAGAACTTTCGTATCCTAAAATGGTTAAACGAATAACATGCGCTCCAAAAGGTATGCTAATTAATTTTGTAGAGGGGCAAAGAGTAATGAATATTCATCTTAAAATGTTGCATATTGCGCACCTGATATCTTGCTGAACTCGTTTGGACCTTTTGTAATATTCATGAGTAAACTGCGGATTGGTATCCAATAAAATAGTTTATAAAAAAAATATATAGGTATGTATCTCATGGCTATGAATAATTTATATATTTTTCTTAATTTTATGTTGGTACTTTCATAGTTTTAGTTTATTTTTTAGCATAAAAATCCTCAGCCTAATCATAAATAAATTAATCTACTAGTTGGCATAAAAGCCGGAATATTTGGAAAACTGGTATTTTGGGTTCAGTTTGATTTATTTTACGAGCACGATTAACTAACTGAGATTAAAGCACTTTCTAAAAATATCGCCATTTGTCGCTGTAGTCAAAAAAGCTTCAAAAAATCAAAGGCAAATTATCTATTGCTTAGGACCAGTTTTTCATTGCTAGTTTAAAGTCAGTTTAATATAAGTTTAGTTCAACTCAGTTTAAATTTAAACTTAGTTTTCTTGCGCTCAATTAAATATGTTGCAACCAAAACGAAATAGTTAGTTTAAACTCCGTTTAAAGTTGACTGAAAAACGGCAAACAGAGTTCAACTTGCACTGAAAAACTGGCCTTTAGATAAATAAGTGAAATCTTTTCTAAAATATGCTAGGTGGCGCTGGCGTCGAGGTATTTGTCAAACCAAAAATTTGGCCAAATGCGATGAATATATTTTCTAAATGAAATTTATTATGTACTCGTAATTTGTGAACATAATTGGCTTATTTTCATAATTTAAGAAGAAAAACATTTCATATGCTTATATTGATGCATAAAAAAATTAATGGAATGAGATTTTTCACTACGAGTAAATTATATTATCATTTTTCTATACCTAAAAGAAAATGATTCACATCTATAATACTACTACTTATGGACATTAAGTTGAAAATATTCCATTCTCTACAGTATTTCTTATAACTACAATGATATGATTTAAAAAACTTCGGACATAAATTCTCTTTAAATGCTTATTGTAAAATTCAGTGGACATTCCTTCCACTGGCTTTTGACTTTTCTTCGCTTTATTATCTGTCCTTAATTGCAACGGTGTATTTGCCACTGATGGTTAATAATTAATTTTGTATTTAATTGTCTGTCCTTTGTGTTCAAACAGCAATTGATGTTTGCTTTTTTCTATTTGATTTCGCAATACTTTGTTTCAACTTACTTTTAGTAGAATTTAAATACAATCGACGCTGCACAGTTACAAACTTTTCACACCAAAAAAGTTTACACATCGCTTAACAATGAACAAAGAATTAGTATGAATATTAATAAAAGAAAATTTAATTAAACCCTTGTAAAGAAACTGTGTACAAGCTACACGCTGAACTCTTTATAATTTAACTGCTGATATGGGTGAAATAGGTAAGGGTTGTGAATGGTTTTTATATCAAACAAAATGGAATGCAGAATGTTATGGTTAGATAATAGCGGAATTTAAAAATGAAAGTAAAATGATGTAATAAGAATTTCAAAAATGTGTACTTATTGTGCATTCACTGAGGAAATTTTGCATTTAAAGTTTTTGTTTGTGCGTGTAGAAATGTATGCAAATATATAAATGCAAAATAATATCAAATAAATAACTAAAATATATTTAAAAATGAATGTAGCAATACGTAATTAAGGACTAATTAAATCTTCTTTAGCATATTTATGTCCCTAATTAATTAAAGAAGAATTTGTTTCACTTGAGTTGTGACAAAGGGAAAACACCAGAAATTCTAGCAGTATTTTTTAAAATATTAAAACATTTGCCTACATTTTCTACGCCTTAAACTACGATTTGTGTGTACTTGTGTGAGTGTTTCACCCCAAGCTCGATTAACAAAAATTCTCAGGTGTAAGAGTGTGCTTCTGAAATAATAAAATTTTGTGGAGGGACCCTTTTTCAATTTCCGCCTACGACATGTGAAATGCGCTACATACCTTCATACACATATAATCCGATGTAAAATAGCAAATGTTTGGATGGATTATAATCACTGATTAGATATGTTAACACAAATATACATATAAATATGGAAGTAAGCAAATAATATTTTCAAACAAAAATGCCATGCTATTCTGATTTCTATGTAAAATTTTAAATAACCTACATTAAATGTTTTTAATAGATTGGGATCACTATGCAACAAAGTAGGGAAAGAACGAAGAGAACGAAGCTCTGTTTACTCAATAAAATTATGTAGTAAAAGACTGTTTATGAAAATTACTATAAAATATGTAAGGAAAGAAGGAAGAGAAAGCAACAATTTACCATAAAAAATATACATTAAAAACCTCCATCAAAATGTGTAATCAATCAAGAATGATAGAATACAATCGAGCTGAGAGCAAAAATCAATGATGCAATAGTATTCTAAGAATGGGCGAGCAAAGAAGAAATTGCAAAAGAAAAAGAAGACGCGAACGTTTGGTTAGGTACCTTCACACGGCAATATTTGTATGCAACCATTGTGCGATGTAAAAGTATGAAATTTTAAAAACCGTAAAATATAAAAGATTTGCATGAATTTTTAACCATCATACGCTTATATTACACACCTTGGTATTCATGTTTGCATACAATAAAGACCGTGTGAGGGCAGCTTATTGCATGAAAGGACTATTATTACATTATCAATTGGGTAGATGCTGTCAATTGCTAATCAATTGCTCTCTGACAAGATATCAAAAGTTTTTATTTTTTATTTTGTGAAGTAAAAAAATGGAATTGCTTCTAAACAGGAAATAGATAAAATAAATAAATTTGTCGCATATAAATTTAAGATTTTTAATTCAAAGATATGTGAGACATTGTAGGTTAAAGAGTCTAACATTGTTTGTCAAATGTGGCACAATAAGCACATCTGCATATTAATATTTGCAAGTAATCAAGATATATAATCACTAATAAATTAGAAGAAGCTATAAATATATTGAATGTTAGTGGAACATTTTCGGTAGAGTTCCTTGCTAAATATGTATGTATATCGCAAAGTGAAATCAAAGCAAACTAGTTTGCTATTAATACTCTCCAGAAACAAAAGGAAGCCCACTAATAGCTTTCCACATACAATGAGGTTGATATATGTATGCAAGTAGATGCTTACATATGTATATACGTATTAAGAGTATTAATTAGCAGAGTAATGAGAATGTCACATTGCACGTACATAATTTGCTTATAGAAAAAAAAAAATGTTATGATTTTGCTCACTGAGAAATTCACAAAATTTGATGTAATTTAAAGCTAACAACCAAGGCGAATTCATTCTAGGTGGTTAACTCTACATATAAGTAAAAATTGTTGTGTATGTTACGGTGCAACTGTCAGAGAAACTTAAAAAAATCAAAAAAAAAAACTAATGGGCGGAGTTCCAAATTTGACACAAAATGCAAACGTTCTGAGGATTTATAGTAAACATAAACAATTTAATTTCTTTATAATATTATATGTTGCTTGCACAGACCGAAAATGACCCTCTCCACTTATTTTCAAAGTATTTTTCACTGACACAAACACAAAAGTATCAAGCAAAACGAATTTCCCACCGTACACAATCGTTCTGTAGAATAATTTTGTGTTTTCTGCTGTGAGTTATTTTCCAACTACTGAAATTTCGATTTTAAAAAGACACTTTGGTATAAACTCATCATTCAATCATACGAGGTTGGATAATTAGGCAGTTGTCTCACTCTTGCACGCTGCCTTAAGGTAGCCTGTGTTGATCTCTTTTAATTTAAGAAAAAAAAAATGTTATCAAATACGTGGAAATTAGTATTTTTCTTGTGAACTGGCCTGGCAGGCAACACTGTTGCCTTTTTTTAGTTTTTAAGTTATTTCAGCATGTCTTACATTAAATAACAGAATTGACGGCATTCTCGTATGTTTTCCAGTAGCCTCGCTTATCTAGCAGCGAACAGGAGATGCAATTTTTTTTCTATGCATGTATGAAATTGATTGGTCGTTGGTTCGATTACCGGCCAGGTCAGATCATTTTGTTTGATATTTTTTTACTAATAAAAAATTTTTTTTTCTAACAACTAATGTTACATTTTTAGTGACTTGAATCTAACAATTTTATGATCTACAAAAATGGTAATTATATTTTTCAAAAAGTTATAAATTGTAATGAAATATGTATACCATGATGGTTACTGGGCTTTTAATAGACACCTCTTATTTGGATGCTAAAATTGATATTGGATTAAAGAAAAATGTATTATCAAAATTTTTCCAAATGTGATAGTTCTATTTTCTGCATGTAAAAACTTAAAAAGGTTGAAAACACATTGTTTTTGTTAACAAAATGTGTAAAATATATTTGCTTCTAAATCAGACTTGAGTTTTTTGTTTATATAGTTTGTTGTATTAAGGTGCTATTTACATACATATGTGGTTGAATATTCGGTTATATTATATTAAATTTAATTATCAAATTTCTGCAAATATGTTTCATTCTATGTACAAACCGTATTTCGCTACTAGTAACCAACTTTTCTACTACCTTTGCGCGAAAAATGATAAAATATTTTCCTCTTTATCAGACCTTCCTAAATGCAACCTTACAAGGCAGTCGGAAAACTTAAACGTCAATAAGCAACCAACCTTTTATAATTGAATCAAGGCAAAAACTTTTATTTTTAGGTGTCTTCGTTTGCGGGTTATTGAAAAATAGAAAAATATAAGTGAATATACATAAGTGGAAAAATTAAATGTTAGGCATTTATTTGGACAACTTTCATGCATTTATAATGAATTAATGCGAACATTTATGGTATGCAGAAGATATCGTGTACATTTATGATATTATATAATGAAAATAAGTAATTTTTCTCTATATTTGGCATTTTTTTGTATAAATGAGTATAAGAAATTTGAATGTTTAAATGGGTGTGATTACATTTAAGTACATTTTCAAGTTAGTTTTAGCCAAAGAATAAAATTAATTCACTTCATTGTTCAATATTCATAAATTAATAAGTACATACATATGTACTCGTATATAAAAATGTAACTATTATGTGTAATGACTTAAGAAACAAACTAAATATTTTTTAATAGATATTGAACATACATTTTGTGAAAGTTAAAATAGCCACATTTTTGCAAAAATAAAAACCAAGCGACTGCAGAGTTAATTAAATTATTATAACTTTAAGAATTAAGTTTAACCACCAATAATGAATTTAATATTTCCGTATTTAGTTTGTACCGTCTCTCACTTAAAATAAAGTTAAGTGCTGAAAAGGCTTTTTCTACAGATGTCTGAGTCGCTGGTACGGCAAATACAACTAGCCCTATTTCGAATAAATGTGACGTTTCAAATTTCAAGATTTCCAAAAAATCTAATATATTGCTACTTACAGGCAAACTACCATAGATCACATTGAAATTTTCAATATCTGTGTATATTTTTCTAAGTTTTTCGGAGATCGCCTCCTCTAAGAGCTAACAATAATAACAAGTACTAAATTAAAAATATTATACCAGCAACAAAATAGCAAATGTAAAAATTTTTCAATTACCAAATAACACTTTTTTTTCTCACTGCGATAAGTGTTCCAAACCAACAGGAACAGAAATTATATGAAAAATAATGTTTCTCGCTGAGCAAAAGCACGCACCAATAAAAAAAATAAAACACTTTTTCTGTTTTGTGTGTTCGTTTTTCTCTCAAGTTATAAGAGTTATTTTGGAACATTTTCTAAGTGGAGAGCGTTATTTTCGAATTTTGATTGCTCGTCTTACACATGGAGTTTTCCATTATGAACGCAAATAAAAATTTTAAATGTAAACAAAATAATCAATTTGACACTTTCTGCTAATGGCGAATTCATAGAAGGTAAATTCGCCTTGCTAACAACAAATACTTCTGTCATCAAATATATTTTTTTTATCAATAAACAACGAAGTTAATTAGAAATATTAGAGTTGCAAAAAGTAGCAGATATTTTTTTGCATAAACACCTTGTGCCACCTTATTGAACACACTTATGTCTGGGGTCCTTGTAATGGCAAGCACTACTTGTCGAATGACATTTAATTACCTCAATCATTCTGCTTAATGCTCACATATTTAATAAATTACGAGCTGTCAACATGTGTTGGTATTTATGACTACAGGTCAAACATGCGCATGCAAAAGTACATCTGTCATTTTTTATATGTTTGTTAGTGTGTTGGTGTGGGTTTGTATGAAAAGACATACACAATTTATGTTATTTATATTTCTGCTGCATAACAAATTATATTAATTTATACAGAGGCGGTTAAGATTTTAACAAATTAACAACAAATTTATTTACACTCAAGCACACACGCACGTATGTAAGTCAATAACGTTTATTTGTGTGTATTGCATACTAGGGATGTCAATTTTGGTCATTTTATTGATATCGGGATTTTCGAAATCTGGAATCAAAATCCTGGGACTATCCCGGGATCCCGACTTTCACGTAGTTTTGATTCGTAAATTTTAATTTGTCAAAAAATGTAAAATGTTTGAAATACATCAGGTAAAAATTAAATGGTGGTGTTCCATATTTTGAGCGAGGCAGAATTATTCCTTATTTTGATCAAAATGCAATCGCAAAGAAATAAAAGCCTTAAAGGTGTTATCCTCCAACCTGGACCTAAATTTTTTGCATTTAAAATCTCCAGTGGAAAAACATCGCCCATTACTTGTTGGTTAGATTGTCTTGAAAAAGTTAAATATTCTCTGTATGAATTAGCCTTTATCGCCCCCATTACAAAAACTTCCTTTACCAAACCTTCCGATAAATTGTATGCCTCTCTATTATTGGACATTGCGAGCTGCTCGTTAAAACTTGATGCCATTTATCTTTGAGACTTTCTGCCTTATCTACTTCAAACACCTATTCGTTTTTCTACTCGAGGAGGATATTCTCCAGGTCACTTATAATGGCAAGAGCAAATCAAAGGTTTTGGAGAGTTAGCAAGAGGTGTTATTTTATTCGATCGGCTGTTTTTGTTTTAAATCATTTGAGGTTTATTTTTGTTTGAAAAAATGTAAATTAAAAACTAAAAAAAAAAATGCTTTTAAATTCACTGTTTTCTGCAATTCCGCGATTTAAATAGATTAGCAAGGGATATTCGGGAGTTGAAAAAAGCCGGGATCCCGAGATCCCGGTATTTCGGTAGTTCGGGATTTCGGGATTGACATGCCTTATGCATACATATGTTCATTAGACTGTGTTAAAAATTGAAACATATAATTTTTTCGCATATAAAAATTGCGTTACTAGTCCAAAAAAAAAAAAAATTGTTGCGCACGGTTGTCATTTTTTAGTTCAATAATAACATGTACGGGAGTATGTTGGAAATTCAGAAGAATGCCAGTAAAAAAATTGTCAAAAGCTGCCAGTAATTTTTAAAGACTTCAAAAGCTTCTTAATATATTAAAATTTAGTGGGCAACAAAACTGCGTATGTAAATATCTTTTTACTGACACTGTCCATTAGATTTTATTTCATATTTTTGCGAGCGCCGAAATTAATCGTTATTCCGCACAGTAAAGTGATCATAGTGTTGTCTGTGCATAGCAGGTTGTGCAATAAACAATATTTTATAAAATTAATATCCAATACAATTTATATAACATTTATATAAATGTATGTAAATCACAGCTGGCTTTGACGGGGTGTATACGCAACTAAATGGCTTGTGGGCGTGCAAAATAAGTGCTCGTACGCATACATTTTACTTATGTATATGCCATAAATGCGTATGTTGTTGGCAACGCTTAATTACAAGCACAGTCGTGTTTGTAATTAATGAGGTTTGAAAATGCTTACCATGCGCGACTTTCTTTTTCAAGCACTCACAATTCACAGATTTTTCACTCTTCACTTTTCACTTTTCACATTTTTCATTCCAGTTTTCGAAAGCTTCACAGCAGGCGTATTATGTTTTGCATAGCCTTAATAACACTACTAAGTATATCTTTACGACAAAATGTTAGCAATATATATATAGATACGAGTATATGTGTTTGTGTATGTAGTTTGAACGCACTTGAGGCGTTCAAACGCGTTGCCGCTTCATTGGTGCCACACTTAGGCGGATCATCATCCTCCCCCCTTATTCCCTCGCGTCTTGCTCCATCTTTCCCCGCTTCATTATCAATCTGCGCATAGACACACTTGTTATATCCTCATTTTTGCGTTTTTATTAGTTCAAGTGGCAAAATGTTACGTTAAACGCGCCGTAAGGCTGCAGATAACTAAAGGTGAGCTATACGAGTACGCGCACCAACGGCGGCAGCTGTGTACATATCTGCCGTTATTTCATAGGTTACACGCAAATTTAATTAGTCGCTCAGTCAATGCAAATAACAACCAATGTCGCTAACTTTATTAAGTAGTGCTGCTTGTGTTAGTACAAAAAAGGACGCGCATTAATAAAATCGTTAATGTATGAGGGTATGCGTGTGTGTGTGTGTGTGTGTGCGTGTGTGTGTCTAAGGTGTAGCTAACTTTTGCAGACATCGTTACGTAATTAATTATAAAGTTGTTCGCACATAAAATGCTCGAAGGTTCGACCCTGCTTATGAAATGGGGCAGAAATTAGTTAATTGAATGGAGCCAGATTTGTTATTTTTTGCAGGTAACTATGTGCTATGTAGCATGTCTGTGCGTATACATATTTGTATGTAGCATGTATGTAGGTAAGAGAGTAGTGGTGAACATGCTAGACCCTTCAGTATGCTTCATTATTTGTGGCTGTACACAATTTTTGGCAAGTGGTCCTTAAATGTTTCGTTCGACTACACATTTGCCAAAAAAGGGTTGCAGCGAGATTTTAAAAAGATTTACACTGTGCACCCTAAAGTTTTAAAGTTCACATATGTATGTACTAACCATATACACACAAGTATTTAGAGCATAGATTAATATATGCACATTTTCAGCAAAAAAAAAAATATTTTTATTTGCTAATCGAAGAGAGGTTTATGTCAGATATAGAATCTAAGCAAGCACTTTCCATTTAGCAAGCATGAAATTTAATACAAAAAATAAGATTTGATATCGAAACAAAAAAAATTTAAAATAATAAGATTATTTCTGTTTAGAAAAAAAAATTTAAAATAATTTAAAAACTAAAGCAATTTTATTTCTAGCAGGAAATATAAAAAACCAAAATTTTCATAAGTATAATATTTTAATTTCTTCTAATCTTATGGAAGAATATAAAAACACAACTTATATTTCAAGCTAAATTATTAAAATAGTCTTTGCTTCATTTTGTAAGCAAAATATTAACACTTAATTATTTTGAGCTGAAAAGTCAAAAATAAATATAACTTGGACGTATAACAACTACTGTTAAATAAAAAACATAACTCGTTTTAAATTTGTTTTGGTCTAAAATTTCGCGAAAAGATAAATTTTACAACAAGTAAAAATTAATGTTACTATTTAAATTAAGAAAAAAATTAAATAAGTTTGTGCTTACTCAAAATAAATATAGGAGTTGAATAATAATTATTCTCTTAGCAAAAATAAAAATACTTAAGAGCAAGTTTCTTAGAAAAATTTAAAATAAGCTACACAAGTAAGCATGTTTTTAACTCAAATTAAGAGAAAATTTCAGCAAGCGAAAAATTTTAAATAGCTTTAAATTGTATACCATACAATTTTGATAAACTAAAAAATATTCTTTAATTTCCTAGCCAAAAAAAAAAAAATTACATAAATAACATTACTTTTCTAAACATAAAAAAATAAAAAAAAAAATTTTTTTTTAGAATTGACTTATGTTTTTAAACTTATTTTATTAATAAGTAATTATTTATATAAACTTACAACAAGCAAAATGAAAAATCAAGGAAATTACCAGGCAAAAATATTATGCTCATACATCTTTTTTACTTTCTTAGTAACGCAAAAAAAACTGTAAAAAACAGTTTTTTAAGAAATAGAAAAAAAATATCATAAATGGATTTTTACCAATTTTTTCAACTCTGACTCTCGCATGAATTACAACCCACACATTCTCCATGCAAGACTTTGCTATTATTTTATTTATAAACTTCCCAAAATATTTCAAATTTTTTATTTATTTATTTATTTCTGTGACAGCATGTCAGTTCTAATTTTCCGTGTTTTCTATAATTTCATATCAATCAAAAGTAAATTTAATTTTGGATTGCGCGAACAAATCTTAAAATTCTAACACACTTTTACGGAGCGATCAACTCAAATATTTGGCTACTATTGGGAAGACGTGAAATTTTTTCTTGTATCAAACGCATTTTGCAGCAAATCAATCAACATTAATTCGTTCAGAAAATCAGCCACTCGCAGCGCACGTCGTCTGCGAAATGTGCCATCGAGTATTTCGCACAGCTTGGCGCGCCTCAACTTGCTCAAGAGCCGGATGCGCACAGTGAACACCGGCGAACGCAAACAGCAATATATGGCGCACCGGCAGCGCTTACAGAACGTCCAGAGTGTGGTGAACAGTCAGCCACCAAGTCGCGTTGTGAGTCGGCCACACCGCGAGATGACCTTCACCGACATGATGGACTCGGTGCGCACGGCGATACAACGCAGCAGTAACACGCGCACCTTCACCAATGCGCCGGCTTCGGCGACACCCTCGGCAACGGGCACCATAATGACCGTGGCCACAACTGACTCCACGCCATCACCACGTCGGCTTGCCAAATCACGCATTAAGTTGGCGAAAAGCGATGCGCCGACCAACGGTGGCCATGACAAATCGGCGATGCTGCTCTATGACTGCAATTCTTGCGGCAAAATCGGCTGTTGCTGTACTTGCGGCGGCGCCGGCGATGGCCGACATTGTATGCTCTCGTGTGTCGATATGCACGAGAAGTTCAAGCGAAAGACTGGCATAGAGAAAGGTGGCGGAGACGACAATTACAAAGCTGCATGCAACAGCGTGCCACGTTTGCATGGTTGCGTGTGTCACAACAGCGGCACAGCATTCACGCTTGCTACCCATTCACACACACTGGAGCCCAAGCAACGCAATTATCCCGAAAAGTTGACGCAGCAGCCGACGTCTGCCGAGCAACGCGCCGCTTATCAGCATGCGCGCCTTGCGATGCCTTTACGCTCATTCTGGCACCGCATCAGCCGCAAGGAGTGGAACGATGACACGCGCATACCACAAAAACCCTACCGCTCCAGTTCGGAAATGTCGAAGAATACACGTAAACAATGCTCTCAACATGCGGTGGCAAACGATGCAGTGCATGGCAATTCCACCAACTCATCGCTCAAGGGCGCATCAAACGCATCTCTGGAAGACGCGACGCGCTGTGGCATTCCACTTCATGTGCTAAAACGCTACCAAGACATCACTGTATCCACCGATGAGTCAATGCTGCGTCGCTTGCTACGTCCACGCGTCTTCTTCGATCTTGAAGTGAAGGGCATACGACCACTGGGTCGTATCGTTATACAACTCTTTACCGAGGCGTGTCCCGAGGTGGTGCTCGAGTTTGTGCGCATGTGCACCACAGAGAATGGCGAGCGCATCAGCTTCACGCGACTCTTTCCGCCACTCTGGCTGGAGGGCGAGTTGGCGTTGACCGACAACAAGACGCTGACGGCGCACAACATCGAGCACGACACAAATGTGCTGGATCATGGCTGCGGCGCCGGTGTGCTTTCGTTTCCCAGCCGCTATGTGCGCGGCAGTAAGCGACGCTTTCTTAGCTTTTCGATCAGCTTCAAGCCGCTTAAGGTGTTGAATGGCAAGCGTATAGCGTTTGGGCGTGTGAAACGTGGCTTTTGGATACTCGACACTGTGCAGGACTATGGCACGAATAGCGGCAAGCCACAGCGTGATATAATCGTGACGAATTGTGGGATGTGCAAGTAGTGTGCGGCTTAGATGCGAGCAGCGTGTCAAGGAGGGGGAGGAGTGTGTGAAAGCTTGCTGCACTGCTTGGTTGGAGAAAATATAAAATTTAATTTCAAATTGAAATACGATTTAAATTTATTTTAATTTTAATTCAATTTGAAAATAAATTTAAAGCGTAAGCCTTTTAAAAGAAACATTTTTTTGGACACAATTTTCAGGGGATTTGCTTAAGGTCAGGTCCTCAAGAGGAATTTTGTAGAGCAGCTGCTTATCGTCTTTAATTTTAAGTAATTACACCTGCCATATCTGATTTAAATTTCGATAACGATATTAATTGCAAATACGATAATAGAACGATAACTATGATCGTAACGATACACAAAAATAACAATAACGATATAAAGTTACAGTAATAAATAAGCTTTTAATATTAGCAATGAAATTGATGGAGGTAAAAACTCCGCTCGTGAATGTAAATCTGTGCCGATGAAAGACTATGATTCATATAAAAATATCTTCGATAACGATATCGCTAACTAAAATCATAACGGTTTTGGTAATTATATCGATAACAATATTAAGCAGGTATACTCTATTGTAACCATATATATACTACTTATATACATATTTACAGCATAATTCAATTATAAAAGGTTATGTATTTACTGACAGCTTAATTCTGACACTCCTTAATCTATAGGAAGTACGCAGTAAGAGGGAAAAATGTGATCCATTTTTGCGAAAAAGTATTAGAAAAATACTAAGTAAAATACGTATGAAAATAGTATTTTTTAAGTAATTATTTCATTTTTGTACTAACTGTCTTCTATCTGCGGAATTTTACCCTTCCATTTTATACAAATAAATATGTGGAGATTTAACTCTATTTTAATAGGCAAATAATAAAAACAAAAGGTCGAACCTTGAGCCAGCAAAAGAACTTAATTTAAAATGGAAAGGTCGCCAAAATCAATATTATCAATAAAAATTTAAAATAAAAAAACTCAATCGTCGTGGTTGTGTATAAAAACATAATTCCACTTCTTTATCGGACATATTTATATATTTTGCGAGAAATGCGGTATTAAAAATTCAGATAGAGTGGAACGGATTTGTATATTCTGATTTTCACAACGGGCCTGTAAATTTTTGAAATGAAAATAAAACCACGTGATTATTGTAGAAACTGTTATGAGATACCCCATTTTTATATTTATTTACTCAAAAACGAAATCTTAAATAATTTGGTATCGTCTTCGGGAACGTTCGTTAATGGGCAAGGAAATACCAAGTGTTAGAAGAAACCTGTAAACAAAGTGGTATGCATATGAATTAAACATTCAAATATAAAAAAATGCTTATCAATGCAAATCAAATCGTTTTTGTTTGATTTCCAAGGAGCTACAAAATAAAATTTTAATACTTCATCAGCACACTTTATTTTGCGTGAGTAAACTTCGGCAAAAAAGGGTACAAGTGAAGCAACGCTCTTCAAATTTATTTTTTGGCGCAACTGCAGATATGTCTTTTATGTGTTTGTCACATGTATTCACAGATACTAATACATGTAAAACCTGCGCATGCGCACAACGTACACTTGTACTAAAACTATCTCCCTTTGATTGCTGAATTTGTACACATTGCGCAGATATTGCACTGTCAATATATGTGTATTATATATATGATTGTAAGGATATTTCTTGCGATACAAATTTGGAGTAAGGTTTTACAATAACAATAATAAATATTAATCCCAACGGTTTTTACACTCCGTTCCCGCCCAACCGACGCGAGGGGCGCATCCGCATGACGCACGGATTTAACAATTTTTTTTTTGTTTGCATGCCGAGTCATGAAAGGCTCGAGACTCTAAAATTGTTAAGCTACAGAATAAAAGTTCATTAGCTGATTTTTAAGATAAATTTATTTGGATAGTAACCATTGTTTTAAAGCGAAATTGTGTATGCAATCGATCATCTATTGAGAGTACAAAGTATGGTATTTTTTATGTAAAATAGTGAGTCAGAAATATTAAAGGTACCGGAGTGAAAGTTAAAGTCCTTGCATAAACAACGGAGTGGCTCGTTTAATTCAAAATTATTTTTGCAAGGTTTCAGAAAAAGAGGCCGGTAATGCCTGGAAATTCGGGAGCGAACGTTCCACTTCACTTCGCCAGAAGAGATGAGCAATAAATCAAGTCTGTCAGTAACTTGACTAAAAATATGATGCCTAGCATTTCTCTGCGACTAGCAAGCTTAGGAAGATTAATAAGTTTTAAACGATTAATATAGGGTGGCAGGTTATATTGGGAATCCCAGCGAAACTTTCTTAAAGCAAAAAGCAGAAATTGTTTTTGAATTGACTCTATCCGGTCAGAATGAACTTGATAGCAGCGCGGGTTCCAAACAACAGATCCATATTCCAGTATTGGCCTCACTAACGTTGTGAAATGTAATGTTCGTAATGTAGGGGTCACTGAATTCTTTTGACTATCGTTTTACAAACGCAAAAACACCCTTAGCTTTGTTGATTGTAGCATTGATATCAAGATTAAAGTTAAGTTTTGGTTCCATTGTGATACCTAGGTAAACAAAGTTAAATACTTGTTCAAGGTTGTAGTTACTTATGTCATTAGAAGCTGGTTGAACTGCCCTGCGAGAAAACCACATTACTTTACATTTTTTTTTAAGTTTAGTGGCATACCATTTACTTCACACCAATTTGACATGCTATTTAAGTCCGCTGGTAGTAAATACCTTTCATCAACAGTGTTAAATGATCTAAAAAGCTTTAGATCATTCGCATACAACAAAATTTTTGAATATTTCACAACAGAAGAATTATCGTTTATAAAAAGTAAGAACAGAATCGGACAAAGGTGACGACTTCCTTGTGGAAACCCTGATGATGCATAATATCGATAACATTTAAATTTTAAGTAAGCATAACGGTAACGATAACTGATATTTGCACCAATATCGATAATAAACCTTAGCATGTAGTTGCTTATAAATCGTTAATGAATACAGTGCCGACAACGCAATCGGTAGTAACTGTAAAAGCGCGTAAGAGTTATATTCGTAGCAGAGCCATGTGCAACCTCCAAAGAAACATGTGAATCGTATTCATCAAATTTTATTCGTATATGAAATTTCTAACTAAAACACATTCCCCCACCTTCCCCCCTAGGGCTAAGTCCTGACTACGATATCGATAGCAATTTTATATATTGCCGATTATGAGTATCGAACACAAATCGATTACTTATTATATGTACATGCCCGCGAGTACTACACACAGTTTTTATTTTAAACTTTTCTTGTACTTCCGAGTTGATGTAGGCAACTTTTTTCTCAGCTAAGCAACATCCATAATATTATTTTTAATAGACAATAATGCAATTCTGCTAAAGTAATCTTTCATCAAAAATGATGGTAATCAAAACTCAATTTTATACTAATTAAATTTTCAATTTCTTTTGTGGCCTTACAACCGCTAAGGCCAATTAAGTAGCTTATAATAATTTTTGATATTTTTCCATAAATCCATTCAATATTCGTTTGTATGTATGTGTGTGTGTATGTAGTCTACACAGTGTGCTGCTTCCTCAGCCAATTTGACGTTCAGTTGCTTGTGTCTATGTAGGCACACAAATGTGAAATCCACCTATAAAAAGAACACTCACAAATTATTGGTAGCGCAACTTCTTGCTTTGTCATTTGATAAGGTACAACTTTTTGTTACTTTCTTTGCAATTTAAATTTCCGCAAAGCCCCCCCTTACACACCCGCTCCGCGCGCGCACTGTTTGTCTTGCTACAGGTGACTCTTGCTGCTGACAGCATGGCGCCAGGGAAATTACATTTTTACTTGAGTGAATTTACATGACATTCCGTAGGCAAATAAACACACACAGACAGACACATGACACACATACACGCACGCATTGGTATACATACATACATACATACATATATATTACATACACATGTATGAGTAAGCAAGTAGAAAAGTGCGCGAGTCAACAAACTCGCCGAATAAAGTGTTTTTGCGACGATGTATCAATAGTGCCAGCAGGCAATGGCAGATTGTCAGCATTCAAGTAATTTCGAATGGCATTGTGACTTGATGGCAGCGGCGTATTGATGAGACTGTCACTGGCGCAAGCAAATAGCCTCAGTCAGGTTGTTCGTTTGAATTTTGCTTGAATCGCTGCGATGGTTAAATGCGAGTGCGCCGCTGACGTCGTTTATTGTTTGTATTTGCGCTGTGACGGAACTTCCAAAAATTCTGAAGTAAACTTAAGTGCCGTAAAGATTTTAAGCGCCACATATTAAAATATATATACTCGTACATACATTCGTATATACATATACTTATCGTATATACATATACATAAGTGATTGTGTGTGATCCAGCGGTTGTTTGCATATTTTGATAGTCGTTGCAGTTGTTATTATATTCCGATTTCATTTTTTAAGGCAAAGGCATGAAAGAACATTTATTTTCTTTTCGACTAGTTTTTTAAATTGTATTACCGAAAAATCAAAACGAAAGCAGCACTGCCTTTAAATTAAGTACAGTTTTCAAAGTACTTATTATCCTCTTATTTAAACAAAAAACTAAAGTGTCATCGCTTTCGCAAAGTTTTCATTGATCGTCAACAAGCAAAGTTTCCTTCTTTTAAATAAATTGCTTTGTAAAATGTCCAAAGAATTAATTAATTGACAAATTCGAAGAAGAATGTTTTTCTTTTAAAGTAAACTGCTTCGTTTATAATTCGTAAGTCAGGCGCATTTACAATGTCAAGCTTATTTATAGGCACTGAACATAGTTAGATATAGAAAAACAGGCGCACCAAGATGACCTTTATAATCCAGAATGTAATGGTTTAGAGTGTCAGTAAAAGACACGACTCTTATTACACAGTACGACAAAATCAAATTTTTTTGGTACACATGAGATATGGTAACAGAATATGAAAAAAGGCTTAAAATAAAGAAATACGTGTCTCGGCGTTTTGCTGTGGCACCGCAGAATTTTGAGAAAATCGATTTTAAGCTCCAAAGGACCGTGGTGGTTCACTGCTAATGTAATACTATTATAAAAAGTTCTATAAAAACAGAATGGGCGAACAGATTTTAATGCTTGAGCCAGTTTTGAAAAGGTTATTAAATTTTTATTTTTTATATTTGGAAAACAATTTTTTTTCTCCGGTAGATGGCGCTTTAATTTTCAAGTAAAGTTAAAAAATTACCAAAAATGTACGAAATAAAAATAATGAAAAAAAAAAATAATAGAAAAAATAAACGAACAACATTTTTAACACAAAATAACAGTTAAGATTTCATGTTCATTTTTGTATTTTTATAATTTTTTTTGTATTTATAATCAATTTCGAACATTTTTGCTTAAAAATCGTTCTTCTCAAAATTCTGACGTGCTACAGCAAAACGCCGAGACACGTATTTCTTTATTTTAAGCCTTTTTTCATATTCTGCTAACATTTCTCATGTGTACCAACCACTGTCGTACTGTGTTATGGTTGGAGAGTCGGCTTGCGTATTTCCTTGTTTTTTTTTTGGGCATGAGAGTTAAAAATTACAAAAAAAAACTTGCATACTTTTAGGGTGCACTATTTAATTTTTTTTTTTTTATAAAAATTACTGTTACAAGGAAAATTCAAAAGATTTATCGATTATTTATTTAATTTTATTTTGATTTACTGTATTTTTTATTTATCGATATTTTTTTTTGCTTTTCTTTTATTATTTTGTGACCCGTTGTCTAAACTAGAGGAAGTCTACGATACACAATATTTATTCTGTGTGTTCAATGATTTTTATTTAAAAATTAAATATTTTTGTTATTGATATAATATTTCACTTTTGTGGTGGTTATATGAACTAGAAAAAAATATGACTTATAATTGATGCATGCATGATAATTTATCGATATTTTATTTTGTTTTCGTTTCTTAATATCAAAACGTGAACATAATTAATACTGCCCTTTTTAGTTTTCAAAAATATTATAAGAGGAAAAATATAAAATATAAACTCTAATATTAACTATTTATCGATACTCAACATTTATTAATCAATTTTAGTTATCATTTTTTATTATCCCAAATAAATAGAAAATTCGGAAGCTTTTTCGATCATTCATTTTTTTCGTGAATTTCATTTATTTATCGATTTTTTACAAATGAAAATTTATACGGGGAGTATTTGTAGCGAAAATATACTGTGTGTTTTTAACACTTGTTAATTTAAAATAAGTTTGCGAATGAATTTTGTTTTGGATTTGGAAAATTGAATAAAATTATTATCAAGACGAATTAATGGAAGGTGGTATATTCCCATCAGCTGATTGCTTGTTCATGGTTTTTTTTTTGTTTACATTTGAAACTTCTATTTACGTTCGTGATGGAAAATTCCATGTGTAAGACGAGCAGAACATGAAATTATCAAGAAATTCATTTTTTTTTAAATCCTCAGTACATTTGCTTTCTGTGACATTTTCACCGCAAACTTTACACAATTTTATTATTTATTTAATTACATACCACCTTGAATGAATTCGCCTTGATTATTATTATTCGAACTTGAGATATTGAATATAAAAGTTGTTCATATTTAATTTACACCACAATACATTTATTTTTTAACAGAAATGTCTGAACACATACCACGGCGAATTTAACAAGGTGGTGTTAAGGAGCCCGCTGATTTTTTCGCTTTGATGGACTGTACGGGCGATGTAAATCACCTACAGAAATTTGACATTCAGTCTAGCAAAGCAAAAACAAAATACATGGAGGACTTTTACTTATATACGCTTACCACCACCTTGATTAATTCGCCTTGACACATACGTTTTAAATATTTTTAATTGACTTATAATTTTTTTTTCCTTTTTTTCAGGCCTGGTTGCATTTATTAAAGCCTTTCATACTTACATATATGTATCTGGTAATATTGTTCTTTTACAATAATTTTAACATTTAAGAGGAAACGAAATTTCTATGCTTTTCGCACACATTCTCATCTCCACTGAATTGGGACATAACTGTCATCAAATACAAATCAATTACATAGTAACTCTTTACTGCGGTAAGGAAATGAAAAGACCCAAAAACGACCAATCAATCGAATTGTCAAAAAGTATACAAAACATTACCAAAACAGTCAACTTTGTATTGTTTTTTTTTTGTTTCTAAATGACTAAATAGCCAAAACAAATTATGTAAATATTTGAGCCAAATATCGGCCAACACCATTACTCCCCTTACCACACGCCTGTGTTTTGCATACTGAATAGCTGTGTGCCTGTTATTTGGTGCTTAAAATGCCTCAAGTTCTAACCCGAAAGTTGAGTACACAAATTGAATTTCAATGGAATTAAAGTGGTTGTGACGCCGGAGCGCAGACGCTACGCGCGGGTAGAAAAGAGTGTCTTAAAAACGCTTTAAAAGTTAATGCTTTAAACGCTTGTGGCAATTCAACTGAATGCTAAGTCAACAGAGTCATAAAAAAAAAAACCAAACGATGGAGACAAACGCTGACAGCATTTAACTTTCCTATGTAGCTACGCAAAAGTGTCTAATTTAAATTTTTTGCACTTAAAATGGGATAACAAGCCGCCAAAGAAGAATGAGTGCGCATAAAAACAAAAAGAAACAAACAAACAATAAATAAAAGGGAAGTCATAGCGAAAGCAAAGATCTAGTTGACTTTAACAGATACATAGTTCAACTTTAATGAGAGCAGCAAAAATTGGGCGGAATAGCAACGGAATGACAGCCGCATTACCGCTGAATTGCTAAAGGTGTCGAGTGACATGCCTGTCTAACGCCCAATTTCTGCCTTACAGACTTGCCACAACTATATACGTATATGTTTACATATATACGTACATAAATAGTTGGCATTTACAGTTAATTGTTAGTGCCACTAATGACAGACAGGTAAGTAAGTGACTGTCGAGTGTTGAGCAAACAAGTGCAAAGCAAGCAAATAAGCTTTTTATGTACAATGAGCCGCACTAAAAGGCAATGAGCAATGAAAAGAAATGTGGCAGGTTGAAAGTTAATGGCACTGTCAGAGAGGCACTTTGTAGCCAGTGTCCTAATTACGGTTAAAGTGTGGAAAGTGAGTGAGTATTGGCTTGGCTTGTCGGATTTTGAGTTGAGTATACAAAAGTGCAATGCTTTGGCAGCTTTAAATTCACATTCAAATTTCGGTTGAGTTAATTGTCAATTGATGTAAATTTCATTAGCGCAAATTTGCGTGCAATATCGTTAGGTATAGTTAGAGGGTCTTAGCATAGAAATTATATTAAATAAGGGCATAAATGCAAAATTCGCGCAGAATTTTATGACAAAGATTACACAAAGAAGTGTACGATCAACCGGAGGGTTGTAAAATATCAGATGAATTAAGTATGAGTTACACAGGCCAGGGTTGAGTTGAAATGGTTTTCAAGCACAAATAAAGCTAGCTATTCCTTGCATAACACTGCTTTAATATTATTTGGAATTAGTTATGCTGAGTTTTTATCAAGATGCACCTAAAAGTTTGCAACGCGCAAGACGAAAATGCTCATAAAAACTGTTACACTTTGGATGTATGTTCGATAATTGTGTGCTGATAAATGTTGCATACTTTGAGGTACACCTTATAAAAGATGAAACTGTATGTTGCGCTGCTACCTAATATCCGCCTTATCTATTTTGAAGTGTGACCTAACTGGGAAAAAAAGGAATTTATAGTTAAAATCATGATAAAAACATACTAGTAAGTTAGAACCGTGCTCTAAAGATTTCTTTCCGAAGTTTTAAAAAAATTTAATTTTTGGGAGCGAAATCTTTGAAGTTGGTTTTGTGTGACAGTTTTCCTTTTCATCTCAACATTTAATTGCTTGGAAACGTCAATAATGCTGCAAATTTTCTCATATTTATACTTAGATATAAATGTTTGTGATGTGATTAAAATTGTAACATACATTTAGGTGAAATTCAAAGACAACAATAACAAAGGAATATAATTTTTGAGAAGTACTCTAAGGGACTAATTAATGGGTTGTTTAGCCAAAAGAATGTGGAAGGCAAGGAGAATGAAATATTTAAGTTAGAGAAAGAGGAGAGAGGAAAGTAAGTTGCTCTTATTTTCATTATCAGAGCCGTAGAAATTTGACCATTAGTATAAGACCGGCCTGAGTGAAATTTACTTTTTTAGGAACGCAAAATCTGTACTCAAGTTACCATAGGCCACCAAGGGCCGTTTGCTTATCTGCCTGTTAAATTTATCTGCTGTTTGAATATCTGAACCACATGCCTAAAAGTATGCAGCGCTTTACTTTGCACCTAGAAACTAGTTTTAAAGGGGATCTCAACCACAATAGAGTAGCAAATTTGTTAGATAACGCTAGTACCCGTTGAAACAGTAATTTCATTCTGCTGATGGCACTTAGGCTGCCAAGTAAAGAACTTAATTAAAATGCTTTTAAAAATTAAATTAAATAATTTTTGTGCTTTCGTTTGAGTCACCGACTTTCCACTTGTTGGGCTCATTTTACTACTTCTGTCTCGTGAAGAAATTTTTATTTTCCATTAAATTCTCAAAATTCTTTGTGTTATAAAAAACAGAAACCAGTAAAACCGAAATTCCAAATAAAAAATAAGTTTGCACTGAAATAATCAGCAGCGAAAGAAAAGGCAAGGAAGCAGCCAAATTGCAGAAAAGCTGCATTGAAGAGTGCGCTTGAAATTAAGATTAATTGAAATAGTAAAATGGAGACGCACCAGCAAGTGGAAAGAGACGAGGCGAAATGAATGAAATACAGACAATTCACAGATAAATAATGAAAGGAAGGACAAAATTAAGAAAATTGCTTGAAAAAAGATATACAAAGACGAATACGGCAGAGCGATTGGTGACTCGTGGAATTTCAATTCAGCTCGGGAACTGGAGCGTGTGCAGAGTAGAGTAGCAGAGAATATAAAGCATACAACAGCGGCGGACTGAATAAGGACACAAAATAGCAGCGAATTCAAAAGCAATATCTGCAAGTTGCTGCTAGCAGAGAGGTGAGATAAAGCTGCTGATTTTGGCGCACGAGCGCCTGAGCGCAGACGATAAAAGTGCAATGAAAGACAAGACAGTGTTGTATTGAAAGTGTGACACATGTGGCATGTAGTAGCACGTTGATGAATGCGCTGAAGCATACAAAATATGAGCTATGGCGACAACGAAGAATCACACACAGGAAGTGACAGATTCAATTGAGGAGAAATCAAAGCGAAGCAAAGCAAAAAAAAAAAACAAAAAAAAACCAAAGTAATGAAAGATGGATGAAAGGGAAAAATCTACCAGATATTGCTGCTGCACAAAGGCAAACTGGACAATGAGCATTGACAAAATTGGCTAGCAAGCGTGGAAGCGTGTGTGTGTGATGTCTGGTGGCATGTTGCATGTGGCATGTGGCATGTGTAACGTGTGACGTGTGACGTACACCTTGGTCTGGTTGCATGCCTTTCATGATAGCTGCTGACCGAAAGCAAATGAATTTACGTTGTACATACATAGATGCCTTGTAAGTGTTTCACGCATTGTCAACAAAAAAGTAAACGAGTCACAGTTCGAAATGATTGTGAAATATTGAGAAAACGGGTAGCAATGGAGAGCGAAGAAAATGAGGTGTGTAGAGAGCGTGTATGTCATAAGTATGCGAAAGCGTTTGAAGGCATGGCCATGCTGCTTGAATGCAATGTCATGCCATAATTCAGAAGAAACAGCTAGCGGAAAACATCAGACACAAAATGACGGCAAGGCAGGTGGGCAATCAGGTTGAGTGAAATGAGAAATTATCATGGCGTTACAAAGAGTGCAGTGTGTAGTCAGTATCGTTGCAATAAAGGCCAATATGTGGCAAGCAATCACTTCTTTGTTGTTGCAGCTGTGCATTGCGAATTTCTTACTTTGGTGATTTTAAATGTTTACTTGACAACAGAGTGAATTTGTTGCGACATGACCGGACTTGGAGTTATGAAAGTTAAGTGCATTGGTTTGTTTCTCAAAGTCTTTAATGTTTGACTTTCACTAATAAATATAAAATAGATATTTAATTGGTGAAAAGTATTATTTGACTAGATATTTTGTTGAAATTGCATTTGCCAAAAAGTTAGACCAATTACTTGCAATAATAAATATTTAAAATACAAAGTGCAATAATTCGAAATTTTAAATTGTTTTTTGCTTATGGGATTGAATTGAATTCCATGTTTAAGAATTCATATATAAATTGAAAAAATTGTTTTAACGCGAATTTTATATTTTTTTTTGAAAATAATGATCAACACCCAAACGCCGTTTTTCCCAAAAAATTTGTCTAAATGTAAATTAAATTTTCTCATTTACTTACAAACATTTAAAAAATAATATTATTGTGTTTTTTATATCAAACTTCACAGTTGTAAGTGAATTTCGCCAAAAGGACTTAACCAAAAAATAAACTTTTTTAATCAGAAGGTGCTTTTTAGCTAATTTTCTTCGCAGTTAAGCTTCACATTTGAATGCAGCTTTGTATACAAGATTTACGTTGTTTTTTTTTCTTTAAAACAGGACTATATTTATTAAAATGAGTTTTGCTTCTGCCGAGAAATTTAAGAGAATCAGCCTTCTGCTCTCAAATTTTTTATTTGTCGGTTACGTCATTTTGGCGGTTATGGCTCGATATTTACTTTCAAGTAATGCAAGAGTTAAGAAAAAATTGACGTAAAATGAATTTGAATCCTAACGCCGTTTTCGTTTGAAGATTTGCAATCATTAAAAATTTACACAAACTGCAAAGATTTCAAGATGTTTAAAAGATTTCTGCACACGCAGCTTAACTAGCAAGGGACTTAATCGGCACTAGTTTTAGAATAGTGAAATATTTGTCATCGGTTGGTTTGAAACTGTTTCGTTTCAAGTTCGAAAAAAATTCGTGATCGATTGGGCACTAAACAAAATTATATTTAAAAGCAAGTTAAGACAACATTTTCTCTGCAATTTTGTAAATTTTGTAAGTACAAAATTCTCTCAGTATCTCTTCGCATGTACTTTTCTTTAGAATCATTTTTATTTCTATTAATTGCAACTGTCCATTTGGCTCTTACATTTTAAAGACTTCACCACTTTACCTACCACGCATTCAATTATGAACTGGGAATATTTTTCAAAGAAAAATACATATTAAAATTAAAAAAAAAGAAAGTTTTAATCTAGTAAAATATACAGCTGAATCCACAGATATTTATTTTCACTCGCATTCAATCAACTCTCTTCTCTCCCACGCTCACTTATCTGCTGTGCACTTGTAAGAGCGTCGTACATGGCGTATGAGTGACGATCATCAATTATGGATTTGTGCCAAACAGTGTACGTTAGCGTCTTTGCTGATGCTTCGCTGCTGTGTAATGGGTTGGTTTTAATACACAGCTATGTGGTGTACGAGCACTCAACTATGTATGTATTTGTAAGGCTCTGCTTATTTTTCGTCATTTCAATTTGCTTGAATTTGCCTTCTGCTTGAATTATTAACAGTGAAACTCGCATTAAACAGCTTTTCGACGAATCTGACTGGGTTGCGCTGCGTCAAATTTGTAGATGTAATCTGATGAAATTGCTACAACGATGGTGTAGTGTACATATACATATGTTATATAATAATATATGCATGTGTAAACATACATTAATACGAGTATGTATTATGTTGAAATTATATACTTTACATGTAAACGAGTAACCTGTTGGCAATATTAATTTACCATGCATACATATAAATTATGTATTATATACATACATACATACATTTATTTATGTGTCGCGTTCTTCACACAAGTAACATTGATGAAGGGTTGGCCGATGAGTAAGTAGGAAATTTTATCTAGCCAGCTTGAGTACAGTCGTTACTGAATGGAATTTATTAAAAAAAAAAAAACAAAATTGCATTTTTCGAAACTGTTAAATTACACTGTGCAACAGTCAAAAAATGCCACTCTCTCTTTTAACGGTTACTAAAGCTTTGCGGTCTGCTGAATCCGAAACTGACGTCAGAATTTTAGGAACTACCTAGGTTTTCTCTGCAGAGCGTGGTTTTTTCAGAAAGCAGCTTTTTAAAAAAAAAATCAAAAATTTTGTTTTTAATCCTTAAACTAGCGTAATTAGAGGATTTTGGGGTTAATGAATCATAATAAAATATTTATTTTTATATTTAACCGCATACAGTTTTAAATAGTACATTTTCTACATATTTGAATTTTTTTATTTTTTTTTTTATTAAGTAACAAACAGTTGCAACTTGCACACTCTTGTAACATTTTTAAAGGTTCAAATTTAAAACTAAACTTAATATTATTTTTGCTTGCATAAGCGTTACATTAACATTCAACATTTCCTACTGGCTATGCTGTAGACAAAGAATTAGCTCGCAAACGAATTCATTTAAACTTTATCAGATTACAAACAAATAAATAAAAAAACATACAGATGTAAAGTATGCACCTTGCGCTTGCATGATATTTGATTTGAGTTGGCAACTCATAATGCGATTTCGAATGGCGCGACAAGTATGCAATTAAGTGGCATGAATGGGCGCGAAGCGGCAGCATATAAATTTGCACCAAAAACACAAAAGAGCGGTAGTCGTTGATGAAATGTGAAATATTGTACGTTTAATTATTTTGTAGAGCACTTAATTTGAGTGATTACGGAAAAACCGGAATTGATGTCAATTGGATTGGAGATTGGAGAGCTGATATTCGCTATACGTAATAAATAAATATTCGCAGGAAACTTTGGGATTTTGTGCACATTTTGTTGGCTGAAAGTGAAAGATAATGGAAAGCTGTTTATTCGGGTCTTACTTTTCGAAAGAACCATATGCTAACTAGACTTTTTTGAAAGAAAATGTCAGATTTTGTGAGCACTGTTGAGGAGAGTGCGGAAATTTAAAGAAAAATAGTTTGGGTTTCTTACAACAGGCTCATTAAAATATTATGAGTATTGTATAAAATTAAAAATTAGAATATTTTTTTTATATTATTGCATCTAAATTTGTGTGTTAACATTTGCTAGTTATATATGATATTTTGCTTATTTTTTTAATTAAATAAACTGACCTGCGGTTGGGGTAACGTTTCATTTTAAAAATGGTTTGCATTAGAAAATTGTATAATCTAGTGTTCCTGAAAGTTTGTTACACTATTCGCTTAAATATTTGTTAATCAACATTTTACATTTGATTTTTGTGTTTAAAAATATTTAAGCTTACGAATATCTACCATAATAACTGCAGGCCAATTATTGTTATTAGAAAATCTACTTTTCGGCTTATTACATTTTATTGCAAAAATTTCTTTTGTCTTCTACTCATTTTACTTCTTCATTTTGCTAAATTGCCTCTTTCCTCCCATAGCTTGCTTTTTTCGTAAATTTACGAGAGCGATTACCCCAAATTTAAGTTGTTCTATTGAGATCTCGTTGCTTTCTATTTCGTCCATTTTAATTAGAACAGATAAGGGAAAAATCATGCATACACAAAAAGGAATTGAACCAAGTAAACAGGAAAACGGTTCGATAAGGTGCAAAACCTTGCCTGAAACCCTTCATATACATAATGGAATATCTGAACATGACTTTGATGTTTTTAATTTATTGCTAAACAAGTTTGTAGATATGCACAAGCGAGTACATACATGTATATATACAGGGTGGCCCAAATAAGACCAGCTGATGTGAAACACAAATAACTTTTTTATTTTTTAACATAATTTATTTTTTCTTTTTGCAGATTATAACTGAACTCTTGGAAATTTAAAATGAATACGTACAGTCCACAACAACGCATTAAAATTATTAGTTTTTATTATTCTTCTCAACGATCAATTGTCAAATGCACTGTGTGGAGCAATATCCTAATTTGTGGTTTCAACAAGATTGAGCCACTGCGCATACTGCTAGGCAAACTATGGACATGCTGCGTGAAATTTTTGGTGAACGCATAATTTCAAGAAATTTAGATTTCCCTTGGCCTCCTCGTTCACCAGATTTAACTACGCCCGATTTTTTTTTTATGGGGATATTTAAAAGACAAAGTGTATGTTAACAAACCACAGAAACTTGGACAGCTCAAGCAGAATATTCGAGACGAAATATGCCGCCTGCAACCAGAAACATTACGTCGTGTAATGCAAAAAGCGCTAAAAAGAGCCAATGCCTGTATCGAGCAAAATGTTGGTCATTTGTCTGATGTCATATTTCACACGTAGTCATGTTAAATTTCCATAAAATGTATTTAACATATAAAAATAATTCATTTAAAAAAACCGTTATTACAAGAGTTAGACGTATTTAACATCACTAGGTCTCATTTGAGCCTCCTTGCATAAAGAAAAAAATATTATTTTGACTCTATTTTATCAAACATTTTTATATTTTTTTATTCATTACAAAAAATATTGATAAAACCAATTAAATTAGCTACAAACTTTAACCTTGCAAACCGAGTAACAAAATTAAGCGCCAGACCGTTCTAAACAAAAAACCACAAAACAAAAAAATGTCAAATAATATAAGTGTGAAATTTATTCAAAGCTTGAAATTTTATTTTTGTTTTATTTTTTTAGAACTTTTACAACACCTCTCGACATCTTGTGAATTCTCGCAAAAATGTTCAAATTAAATACCAAACATAAAAGCAAAATACGGTTAGGCCTTTTCTGCATTTCAATTCCGAAAAATTTGTAGGAAATCGGGATGAAAAGCATTGCTATATATCGAATACGAGAATTTATTTTAAACTTTAAAGTATTGTCTCTGATTCTCCGAAGAGGAAAGAATAAGTTGTAATCCTCACACAATTTAAGAAACTGATAACAGCTCGAGGAGAAAGAATTTGTACACACCGAGTCTGAAATTCCGATTCTGATTATCACTTTAAGTTTCCTATTCATAAGCTGACACATTTGATATTTCATTTTAGAGGAACTCACCAGTTTGTTTAACCAAAATACAATCGACCTCTTTCCTGTTTTAAAGGATTTTAACAAAAAATCATATTGAAATCACATATAACTTAAATCCATCATTCAATTCTTAGAATAATCTGTTAGTAAGCGCTGAGGTTTCTTCTTCTGCATGTTCTTATATAAATAAGTTTAAAATCTCGAAGAAATTTCGCTAAACATTCATTACTAGCGCTTCAAAAACGCGTTAAAAGTAAAACAAAAGGACAAAATCAGAATGAATCGCAAAAAAAGCAACGGTGGATTGCCGAATAATCCTTTTTTTAAAAAATGCGCGTAAAAAAAGTAAAACCGTGTAAAAAAAGACAATGAAAACTGCGCGCTAAAAAATCCGCCTTCAAAGGAGATCGACTCTAACAATATCAAATTTGTAGGTTATACAATTTTTTCGAAAAGTTGCAAAAAATTAAATTTTGAGGTTAGGCGTAGAACTTTCAAAGAAAAATATGCGCTAATTTTTGTCGATAAGAAAAACGGATTACTGTTTATGTTCAACCAGCTTTTTTATTTTATTTGTTATTGTTTGACCATATAACTATTGATTTGAAATATTTTTGAGCTTAAGGCCAATCGATTCATTGGGAAAATTATTAGGAAAAAACAACAATACTCAAAGCGGTAGAAGTTATAGTACTATTTCGGAAATCAACACATTTGCTCATCAGACTTCTTTCTTCTTGGCTTCTGCGGAAGTCGAACCCGCTTTTTTATTGTTAGCTTAAAAGTTGAAGTAACTTACAAAAAATAATAATAATAATAATTACAATAAAATCAACGAATGCATTGCAAAGTTTAATTTAAATTTTTGTATAAATATGAAACTTAAAACATTTCGCTTATATTCGTATTTGAATGATGTTTGAAGAAGTTTTAATCTTCGAAATGCAGCCGATTTTTCGGTGGCTGCAGGCTTAAAATAAAATAAAAACATTTGTAATGCCCGCAGAGGTAGTTTAACCGAATACCTGTCTCGCACAAATACAAAACTGAAACTTTGACTGCACTTGTTTGTAATAATCGACAAATATTTTTTTTGAACTTGATTGGATTGTGTGTTTATTTATTAAAACAAATGAGTTCGGTAAACAGTCATTCAATTGTAAACCAAAGCAATTAAAATCTACGTGTCTGCATGAACGTTGATATGTCAATATATGAAAGATTAAAGTCGACATCTGCTCAGATTCTCATAACCATTTACTATTTATCGTCAATGCTTTTGCACATTGCAACAGTTCCGCCCTGCAGCTACTATATGTAGAGTATGTTATACTCGTATGTATATGTATGTATGTATGTGTTAATACGCCAACTTTTGCACTTTTCATGCTCACACAACTCTTTTACCGCCTACCGTCGTAGCCACAATGAAAATTAATATTAAATAATAATGAATGGAAATATGAACGCGGCTTATGCAACTGTATAATGCCACATTATCCGGTTTAGCGCCCATTCGGCCTGTAAAAAAAAAAAAAAAAAAAATAGTCACATTCAAATGTGCAGGTAATGTGAATAAAGTGGCGTTTGTCTGTCGTTATTACTCGTATTACTCGTTTGTCTAAGTGCTCTAATTGCGCCTAAAAGCGCATTCATTTCATTTACTAGTTAGTCGGCAAATTGCGAATAGCAAACCTAACCGAAAAAAGTAAAGTAGTGTAAAATAAAGAAAAGCAAAGCGAAGAATTCAGCTCAATTACACGCGACCGCATTGCAAAATTAATGCTTCTGTGTGTGTGTGTGTGTGTGTGTGTAAATGCGTTTACTTTTGTGTGTATATATACATATGTTTGAGTTAACAAATCTATTTATATCAGGGCTGCTCAACAAACGAAACGATACCATTTTGTTTTGTTAACGAGCAAAATTAACTTAACGAAATGAGTTTGTTGCGTTTCGGCGCCATGTTATCAAAACGAAATCAAATCGTTAATGTTGCAACGTTATAAAATTTCCGTTTTCATTAATTTTAATGTGCCTAAAAGTATGCAGCGCTTCTGTTTGCGACGAGTGAATCTCCAGCGTTTTTCTTAACGTTTTAACGTTAACGCCAGCATTTCGTTTCGGTTAAAAACGTAATGAAATTTATTATGATAATTGCTTTAACGATAATATTTTGAAATGTTTCAACCAAAACAAGAGAAAACATTTCGGAACGGTTAAATTTAACGTTAAAATGCATCCTTGATTTATATACGTACGTATTATAATCATTTGGTACATTTCATTTCGCTTGTTATTCCGGTCTCCATATTCTGTTTTAGTGTTTTTGTGCGGCATTCATTTGCCCCTTTTTTTTTTGTTTTTGGCAAAGCACTTGCACAGCCTAGTTTTGCATTTCAAATTGCATTTGATTGCTTTTATGCCCACATACATAACATTTTCTATCATGTTGCGCCGGGCAGTGTAGGATTGGCTGCAAGGCTTGTGACTGGCCAACCAAAAAACATGCAACGAGCCAGAACATTACTCGTGCCAGAGCAATACACTTTTAATGAGCTAATGCTATTCGGGTTGTCTGCCACATTTTTCGTTTGTGAAGCTGCTCTTTTCAATTTCGCACACACTGCAGTGCTTAATTGCAGCATCGGTCAATCGAAATAAGTTTTAGAATTAAGTGATGGTCGTTTTAAATGAATTGACTATCAATGGGCTGTGTTTCGGGTGTATGGTTGTTAAAACTGCTTTATTTAAAATATTGTGCAAATGCATTTTGTTGTTTGAAATATATATTCAAAAATATTATGTGTGTATAAGTAGAGTGAATATAGGAAGAAATATTGTCTTAAATGCATGTAAGTAGAATTTAAAATTAAATAAAAAATTAATTTCGAAAAAAATATTTATTTAAGGCTATACGATGCGTAGTAGTTTCAATAATAAATTAAAAATAAAACAATTTGCGTATACCAAAAACAGCTACAGCCTAAAAGTATGCAATTATTTTGTTTGTTTCGAAGATTGCAAGGTTGCTTTCGTAGCTAAATGCGTTGAATCAAAGAACATAAATGTATAAGAATGGACAACATGTTATTATTAGCAACGAGTGAATCTCCAGGGGCGTGCTTTCTTACTCTAGCCAATCAAAAAATTCATTTGAGCAAAAGAGAAAGCATGCCCCTGGAGATTCACTCGTTGCTAAAAGTAACGTGTTGTCGCTTCTTATACATTTATGTTCTTTGGTTGAATACACATTTATTGTTCAGCATAGGCGTTCGATGAAATTTTTGTCTTAATATCGTTTTTGTTATCGTTAACATCACCTATTTTGGTAATATTATTGCTATCATTCGTTATATTCGTTTTAAAAATATACATCGCTAATATTATCTTGGTTGTTATCGTATTTGGATTATTCTAATCGTTAACTCAGTTGTCCGTATGCCATCATTATAGTTATCGATGACGTTATCACAGTGAGCAAATTAAAATTCAGTTTAAATGTCTAGTTAAAATGAAACAAAAAATACGAAACTCTAATTTTCTGAATTTCTACAACAAATTTCTGTACAAAATCGTTCAATTTTATAATTTTTTTTCCTTAATTTAATTTTGGCGTTAGTTATTTATTTTAGCTTAGACCATTCAATCTTAGGCATACAATCTGGCATTCGAGTACTATTTGAATTTAGTTTGAATTAGTAATTGATTGCGCATTTTCGGTGCAAAAATACAGGCATACCAACACACACACACACATACAAGTGCTTGCACATAACGCAGCTGTGGCCATTCTCATGCCCCATTCCGCCTGGGCATAATTGCCATTCAATTGATGGCATTCAGTTGCATTTTGGGCAAATTCAAAAACAAAAACGCAGGTTTTATTAACTAAACATTGTTCATATGAGCAGGCAGCGTAAATTCAATTTACAATTGGTTGCGCATTTAGAGTGAGTCAATATAATTCAGTCCAATAATTTAACCATTTGCATAGTTAAAAATTTCACAATAATAAAAATTGATTAGCCATCACAAAAATGCCACCAGAAATTAAATCAAATAGTTGAAATTTTTGAAATCATTTTTGCACTCGTACTATGCTATTTGCACGTTAATTGAGTTTGTGGTAAATCATTTGTTTTTGCATTGATTTGGCATAATTGGCCCTTGGCTAATTTGCGCATTAACAAAATAAATTGGTTGCTTCATTATTAAAATCAAAATGCCAATGTCAACTATGGTATAAAAGGTAATTCATGGTTAAATTGGCAGTAAATGAAGCAAATTAAAAAAATAATTATAACAGCTGAATGTATGAGTGATGCGTTGAATCCTTTCTAGTTAGCATTTTTACAGAAGTGAGTGAATGGAATAAGTAAATAAAAACTTGTTAAAATTAAAGTAATTTCATTTACTATCCTACATACTTACATACCTTCAATGCTAGATTTGTTATATACATTCCCAGCTCAGTGTATCAGATGGAAAATCACACATTCTTAAGTATCTGAAAAAGTGAAAGAAAAAAAAATGATTTAAATGGATATTTTCTATTATTTTTAAATAAATAAATATTAAAATTAAATTTTGGGTAATCGAGAGTTTATGTGCATACATATGTACAGGTTAGAGCATATCTCAAGCCAATAAATTATAGGTAGCGTATTGGCTCTGCAACTCCGAGCTCCCGGTCTCAAAGCCTGAGAGAAGTGGTTATGAAAAATTAAATTAAAAATAATTTAATTTAATAATCAAAAAGAAGTCTGATGAGGAAATGTGGTGATTTCCGAAATAGTACTATAACTTTAACCATTAAAAACTGTTGTTGTTTTTTCACAAAAAAATCTTCCATAAACTGGCCTTAAGCTCAATAAAATTGCAAAATATTAATATTTAAAAACAATTTAAAAAAACGTAACTTCAGTCAGAAATAAAAACATATGTATTTTAAATAATCAAAAAGTTTAAATGATTCCTAGTTTTAAATTTAAAATAAAATTACTAATAATACACAAAATTTGCATTAAAAATGACCAAACAAATTTTATAATAATCATCATTTCAATTCACGTACTAAGAAAAAAAAATTTAAAATTCAGCACAATTTTGTTAGCTTCTTAATCCCAATTTGCACGTCTAAAGCAAATAAAATAAAAGCAAGCAGAAGTCCTTGCATCTTCATAATTGAATTGCAAGTATTTTTTATTAGATATTGTTTATCTTTCATTGATATTTATTTTAACGTACTGCACTTTCTGCTGCACAAAAAGAAGTTAAAGAAAAAAAGTTTAACGCTTTTTGAAGATTTTTTTATACACACCAAAACTTACAATGATTTTATAAATAAATGAATATATTTTACAAACGTATTTTAAAGACACACGTATAGTGTATAATGCAATAACTTTTCATTAGGCCAATTAAAATTTGTACTGAAAATCAAAGTTAAGGATTTTAGGCTATACATTTGGAATATTTTTCATAAGTCACATATTTAGCTTGTCTAACATTGAGCGCTCGTTTTGCATAAATATTGTTAAAATTATATATTCAGAGAATTTTAGCATTCCATTTTTAACACGAAAGTAAAATACAATTATATTTTATTTCAAATAGCAGCATTTATAAATGCACAGCATAGTTTCAGGGGCATTATTGGCAGATTTTTTCAGAATTTAACAAAAGTTATATATAAAAGAAGTATTCATTAATTGCAATAATTAAAAAAGCTATATTGACTAGTGTATTTTCGAGATAACAAGAATAAAGAACGCTTTCTTCTTGATGCTATTGCCAATAATATATATTGCGCCTAAAAGTATGCTTGAAAAACTGGATTATTTTCAAATATATATAAGAGAACACTTTCAAGTATTTTCACTATAATTTCAAAATTTATATGCTTAAAATAAGACTCAAATATTTGTCATGAAAACGACAAAAAAAATATACAAATTTGCCCACACTTTGCCTTAAGTTATGAGGTGAATAATTTAGGCATATTTTTTAGCGTCAGTAGTCTACTAATATAAAAATAAATCTGTTAGCTCAAATTAAGTCATTTTTCCGAGGTATGCATACATGTTTACATACATTTGTGTATCTTGAAATGTGAAAATTGTTGCTGCACTTTATTATTCTTCGTTTACATGTATGTAAGTTATTTGAATAACTCCATTACAACGTCTTATGTAACTACATTAATATATGTCAGCCTTAATTCAAACCAATAAAAGTCAAATTTGATATGCAATCAAATCATTTCCTACCACAATTTAAAATCCTTGTTTTTTTTTTCAAATTTGATATCAAAAGTTCTTTTACCACATTACACACTTTAAAAGTTGTTCAAAATTCGGAAGTATATATAGACCGCAAACGCCTGTTTGTAGGCCACAATAAACATTTCCTCCACAACACACACATACGCACACGCCAAGAATTCGTTGTTTTTCTTTCTTCTTCTTTTCTTGTTGATTTGCATGCCTGCACGTTCATTCGCTCGCCTGCCAACCAAACGAGCGACGTCAAAGTCAAATTCAAGCCAAGTCAATCGGAGAAAATCCTTTTGCATACGTAACGAGAGCTGATTTGAAAATTAAAAATGCCAAAATACGGATAGGAAGGATGTACATACATAAATAGACAAAAAGGGGATGCTTGATTGAGAAAAAAAAACAAACCGGCGAACAAAGTGAACTTGCATGTGCTAAGAAAATATGCCAAAATATGCGTGAATTTTAAAAGCGTAGAAATGCTAAAGCGCTTATCGTTTGCCTTTGGTTTGTTTATCAAAAGGGTTAGAAGTATTTAGGTGTGTGCGGGTATGCGCTTATGGGTATTTTTTTAAGGCTAACATACTGCAAATTGATTTGGTATTTAAAGGATGTTTACCAGCTTGCGCGAAAGATGTCGAGAAAGCGTTAAGGAAATTGTCTTTGAATTATTACGGGCAATTTTCTGTTAAGAATTTAGAAGTTAAATACTTAAACACTAAATTTAAAAGACCCAAGATTTTACTGAGCATTGGCTTGCTTGGTAGGTAGTTCGCTTAAATTTATTCCATATCATTATTTTTTAAAAGAGTTAAACTAATTTTTTTGCATTTTTAATCAAGTTTTGCTTTATAATTTTAGGCGCAGCAGCAAATAATAAATATATATTTGATATTGTCAAAGGCATAGAAAAATAGTTGTTAACATAAAAGCTAAACGCGAATAAGAGTTTTCGAATTTTCATCACAGTTTTGAATGGTTTTGATTAAAATGCTAAACATGCGAGCTTTATTTTCGACATAACAAATCGCCTAAAAGTATTCACTGATAGTGCAATCGAAATCTAATGGACTGCTTTGCATTTTATTCATAAAAATCATTAACATACATATGTGCTTAAGTTACAACTGTCGAAAAAAAAAAAATGTTTCTTTCACATTTACACATAAATTTTGTCTTCTATTTGATGCACAAGAAAGGTTGTGAGGTTATGTTGATAAGTACCTTTGAACGCTCACCTTGCTTAAGCCGTGTGATTAGAAGATGTATGAAATTTTTTACATACATTTGTCATTTCTTCTACTACTATTTTCATGCGCTACCAAAAATTTGAGTAATCGAAAATGTTGTTGTGAGTGAGTGAGATAGTGTGATAACAACCTCGAACTAGTATATTCAAAACTTATATACATACATATGTATATATTCGTAAGTAAGGAATTTTAGTACATATTTGTTCGCACAAGTGAAAACTCTACTTTATAAATGACCCTCAGCAGTTGTTCAAAATTCATTAAAACAAAAGTCCTTCAATTTTAAAGTATATCGAAAATCTGCACTGACTTTGTTATCAACCTAATAAACATACATGCATACATATGTATCTCGTTTACATTTTATGTTCAACAGGATCATATTAATTCAACACATATTTTATTTAGTTGTGTGTGTGCATGCATGCTCACTATCAAATTATTTTTGTAAGTATAAACAAAAGGTCGTAGGTTTTGATGCTTTTATTTTATTCTTTTTGATTTGCATACAATGCAAATTTTCGAGCATTCAAGTTAATTTAAAAATTACAATAATGTTTGTGAATCCAAAATTTTTGAAGGTATTGAAATTTTAGGCATACATTAACATTTATGTATGTATGTATGTGAGGAATTTAACTTTGTTCTTTATGCAAAATTTAACCAGCAAGAATACAAGGAATTTTAATTATTTGAAAAATAATACTTAAAAATAACTAGGCACAATGCCCGTCTAATTGGTAGGGATAATTACGGCGTGCGATATGCGCCAGCATTTTCTTAATTAAAAGGAACAAACTAAGAAAAATTTGATTGCTTAAAGCAATGTGTCGACCATTGCCATAGCTGTTGGGGTCCTGCAGCAATTTAAAAAAGGCAAGGAATTGCCACTAAAGGATATTATAAGTAAATGAAATGCAAACAAGCTTTCAAATTTGCTATTCACAAAATTGCTTAAAGAGTTAAAAATATTTGTTTTTGCAAAATTTCTAACCTTTTTCTTGAATTGTTTAAGCTTTATATTATGCACAGATGGATCAAAACTTGATGGAAAGGTGGGTGGAGGCGTATATTCCCGGCATCTGGGGATCTCCTATAGCTTCCGTCTTCCAGACATTTTCACTGATAGCCAGGCGGTAATAAAATCTCTCACAAAGCAATCAACGACCTCTGTTGTGGCAATGAAATGCCTTGCATCTCTTAACGAGATGGCTGAGTCACTTCGCCCGAGGGTGACATGGATTCCAGGTCACAGCGCAATAGAGGGAAATTGTAAGGCCGACGAGCTTGCCCGATTCGGTACTGGGCTCTCGACCGAAGATATATGTGATGAACTAGAAATACCCTTGCAAACTGGCAAGCTTCGTATAGCCGAAAGGTTTACAAAATTATCGAACAATAGATGGCGGCAGGAAACAACCTGCAAAATATCGAAGCAACTGTGGCCGGCGCTCAGTGCAAAACGCACAGGGCAATTACTAAACATGAATAAACACGATTTGAGCATGATAATATCGGTCATAACAGGACACTGTCTTATAGGTAAACACGCCTTTCGATTAGGGCTGACACCGTACGACTTCTGTAGAAGCTGTCACGACGAAGTGGAGGAAGAGACTGTCTTGCACCTTCTGTGCCAATGTCCTGCTCTATCCCGAAGAAGACTCTCCACTATGGGCAGACAGTTCTTCAACGACCTGGAAGAGCTTGGGGAGATTGAAATAAGAGATCTCCTTAAGTGCCTTCGAAGCACTGATTGGTTTTAAAGGGTGGTTCCTGCGTGGGGAGTTACAACCCCCAAATGCGGCATCACAATTGGCCATGAGCCTAAATGTGTCTGTAATGACAACCGCCCTAACCTAACCTAACCTATATTATGCAACAGCATAGCCTATTTCATTTAAATGCAAATTTCAAGTAGCTAAAATTTATCGTTGAAATTTGAGCAACTAAAAAAATTACAAACTTTTATCCGAAAGGTTAATGATTGCTTTTAAGTTAAGCACAAAATTATTAATTTACTTGCTATTATAGCAACTAAGTATCACAGAAATCATCACTGTTTGGTAATTATAACGCCTAAAAAAATGCCGCAAAAAAGTTTTAAAGTTTGCCGAAATATTTTATCTGCACTGCTGTTGCAATGCTTTTTTGAGATTCATAAGAATGAAGAATTAGAAGTTGTATTTGGATTCGCCCGCTCCTAAAAAGAGGTTTCCGTTTCTCCGCATTTAGAGAATAAATTGATATCTAACGCCATTTCCAAATCATTGTATTTCATTCCCATTTAGACATAGCGAGTTTCGTTCATTGGCTTGTCACATGTAACTTACTGGAATAGGAAGTGGGCCGTAAGAAATCTGCTGATAAAAACTGAAGCAAACATTAATAAAAAGCACGGATTTTAGAAACTTTATTTTTACTTGAACTAATAAATTCTATAATTCCAGTTTAACTGAAGAATACATACAATTTTGCCACTTCAAAAGAAAAATATTTTCATTGTGTATCACGTGTACATGTTTATACATACATATAAATATTTAACATAAGAGTATCACGAAATTCTCCACAACACCAATAAATTGGATTTACTTCAACTTAAATGTCATTTCAAATGGAATTATTGCTGTTTCTCAATTTATAGTTGGCCTTCGTTATAACTCTTATTTGTGTGCTTGTCGTTTTTTTTTTTTTCTGAGGTATATTTTGCCACTCATTTTGATTGCGCGGCGCTGGCATCGCCACAGATTTCGTGTTAATCGCATCAAATTTGTGCTGATTCGATTTATGGGGGGTTAAACTTCTACTGCTGCTGGGGATTTTTTTTTGTCAATTCCACTTTCCTACTTTTTATTATTCTCGTTCGATTTTTCATTTTTTTTTTCTTTTGCTCTACAATGCAATGGTGTTTGCTTGAATGAGTTGTGCGTTTATTTGTGATTGTATTGGTTTTGTGTAAATCTAATTTGTGGCAGTTGCCTGCAGTGAATGATTTATAGAAATTTAATAAATTTATTGAGGAATACCGATAGTGGCAAAATTTTTTAGGTTTGAATTAAATAACAAAGACTATTGAAAGCTTAATTCTTCTTTTATACGAGCAGCTTTTAAGGTCTTTTCTGTTGTGCCTTGTTAAATTGCTCTTTCAAAAGAAATAAAAAAGATGGTAGGTAGCATACACATTTTTCACTTCAGCGAATATTGCGCGTGCCATCAGTTTTATGTCAATCAAATTTCACTTGGGTGTATACCTTTAACTCCCATTTTTGAAGTTCTTGCTTTTTTTACTTACAAACTAAAATATATTCAAACGCAGATTGGATGCACATATCTAGATGATTTTGGTCTTTCATAATAAACAAAAATAATAGCAGCAATTAGAGTTTATTTATTATTTATTAAAGTGCTTCCAAAGTGCATGTAAGTTTTGGTTTTCAATATGAAAGTACCTTCTTTCAACCTTAATTATCTAAATAATAAAAAAAAACAAAAAAATACTTTGTATATTAAGGAATATAAATTTTTTTTTTAAATTTTTTTACTTCGCAATTTTATAAATTTCAGTTTTTTTATCAATATCCAAACGAAAAATACCGACTTCTACAATTTGCGTTTATAAATTTATTTTTATTTGCACAATAAAAAATTGAAGTTAAAAAGTTAAACTTTTAAACTAAAGTTTGAAAAAAAAAAAATTTCAAATTTAAATTTTTTCTGTAAAATACAAAAATTGTATTAACATTAAAATTATTCTACAATTTCCGTTTATAAATTGATTTATATTTTTAGAATGAAAAAATAAAGTTAAAACCGAAGTTTGAAAAAAAACTTCAAATTTAAAATTTTTTTTCTGTAAATTACAAAATTTTTATTAACATTATAATATTTATTTTCATAATAAAATTTTTAAATTGGGCATTTTGGTACATTTTAAGCAATTTTTTTTATCGAAAACTGAAGAAACTGAGAAAATTTGTTGTATCCGCTTTTTTCATAACTTAACATAAAACAAAAAAGAAATTAGAATTGTTAAGCATGCAATGATTGATTTTAAAAATATAGACAAATTTGACAAAGATTTTGAATGCGCTTCAAGCAGAACTTCCGGTAAAGTAAATTCGCAAAAGGGATTTTTCAACTATTAGTTAAAGAGTGAGAATTTTTTCCCTAGAGCAGATATGTACCTATAGTTTGCGATTCTTCTTAAATGTTTATATAAATATATTTGTAAGTATAAACTCGTATATCAAATAATTGAGTATTTTTGAAGCATTCTTGTGTACCAAATATTTCCGCTTCAAAAATTGATAGTTCACATTAGACATTTTAAAAGCAAATTTATTTACCTCCGTTTAACAAAATTATTAATTGCTGACATTTACTTAACACAAGATTCATGAGGTCATTGATATAAATTTGCCAATATTTTATTGTGTAAATATAATGTAGGTATGCTTGCATGTGAACGTATTTAAAGCTGTGTCAATTACATGCAATTTTGATACTTGAAAGGTGTAATAATAATGCAAATGCTTTCTAAGTATGAATGTACTCGTAGTTATACAGAGCATGATTTTGATGACCGCATTTAACAAAATACATATATTTTTAAAGAACATGTTCAGACAAATAGATATTTTAAAAGTAATTTTATAGTTGAAACTTATTTAGCTCAGCAGTAAATAGGCTTATTTTTTTGCACTTAAATGTATTTAATTTTTATTTTTAGACCTTGATTGCTATCTGGTTATTGCAATTTTTTATCTGCTTCGTTCAAGTTTTCTGAAATTTCAAATTCTCCAAACCGATTTATCACAATTTTCTTTATCATCTTTTCTTGCTTCGCACTCATTACATCATTATTTATTTAGCGTGTAGCTATTTGAAATCATTTTTAAATTCCAAGAATATGGCCCGACTTTTATTTATGTGTTACGCGCTTTCGCCTGCCTTGCCGCATTTTTCCTGCATTATTTATTTGTGGTTGATGTATTAGCAAGCTGAGTGATTCATTATGAACAATTTTTAGGAAATCATTTTTATTTACAAATAAAATAAATGCATCAATTCAACACATATTTGTTTATCGAAGTTTTGAAGAAAGTTTGATATATCGTTATTCGACTTTTAATTAAGACACACTGAACATTTGCAAATTTCTAAATATCTTTGTCCTCAGAAACACTTTCTTCAGGCTCATAATCTTTAGTCCATCAGAGATCATTTCGCATGCGTATGTATTTTTCTGTATATTCACGGAATTTATTAAAGTTAGCTGCAGAGATGCTAAGGGTCTGGACTTATTTAGAGCAAGGGTATACTTGGCTATAGATTTTGTATGTAAATATATAAGTATTTAATTATATTCTATTTATTATTTTCAGAATTATACTTGCTAAATACTTTATCCTCTGTAATCTTTTCCTAATCTCTGTTTCTATTTTTTTTTAAATGATTTGATATGAGCAAACTTTTTATTTTTCATCAGGTAAAAAGTTACTTATGAAACTCTTTTTGTTTGCAAAAATAATCCTCAATTTAATATGTGTCAGCCAGTGACATTTTGCAATAGTCAAATTAAATTATCAAAGTATACACAAATTAAAGGTAATAAAGATGGGAAAACGAAAACAACAACAACAACAACAACATAATGCGTGTCAGCCATAACGAGTTTCGCAAATTGCTGTAGCAAAAAACTCAACACGTGCAGTATTTTATTGCCCAAATGGGGCAGAGAGTCGTTTGTTTTGTTTTTAAGATCGTTTTTTTTTTATTTTTAAGCTGGCGCGGATGAGCATGCGACACCATCTAAAATACAAATAAAAAACAAAGCGCAAAAAAGTCGACTCAAAATAAGATGGGGAAAATTAAATTTAAGAATTGTTAAAGGGGTAATGCAATGTTTTCTAAAAGTTTTGTTAAAAATAAGGACACTTATAAGTTGAGAAGTTGAATTTATTACCTTCTTTAGTCAAAGAACTTTTTTAAATTGAAAAATATAAAAATATTTAGAAATGTAACTTCAAAAAATGCATGGAAAGTTATAAAAAAGGAAATTAATTTATATTTAAAAGGTTAAAAATTTATATATATTTTTTTTTTTTTTAGAAAGCGATATCTGATCTTTTTGCTATATTAATTAAGCTTAAACATCTATGTACTAGATATTAAAGAATGGTACTTAAATTTTTAATTCTCAAATAAAGTTTAATGTTTCTGAGCCAAGTATTTGAAAACTTCAATAAAAACTACATCACGTTTTTTAATCTAAAATTAAAAACAAAAAATTAAACAAAGATTTCAATGTAAGCTTTGAAGATTACATACACAAAATCTTTATAATTTTATAATTGGTAGAAAGCAATTTTTCAGTAATTTTTTTTTAAATTAGTTTCACTGGTTATTTTTTCTTGTCCAAATTACAATGTCAAACACATAATGAATTTAATAGGCAGTTGGAATAAAGGTCAAAATTCAGATTTCCGCCTTCATCACATATTTTTAAAAAAAATTTCTTGAATTAATGGTTTGAAACTCAGTTTTAGAAGATACTAGCAATTTCACATACAACAAATTTAATTAAAATTAAGCTTTCAATAAATTAAAAGAAGAAATTTTGTGGAATTTCGACATTTGATAATACTTTTAAAATAAAACTAAATTACATCCTTACACCTTATAGTTCAGTTGGTAGTTATTTAACCTTTACGACGTAAAATTAAGGTTGCCATTAAAACAAATCATCCAATTATAAGCGTTTGTACTTAAAAAAAAAAAACTTGAAATTAAAAATACCTCGAATCGCGAAAGGAAAACAGATGTAATGAAAATTTCACTCTTCCCGGTCATTATAAAGTGACAACGAACGAGAAATACACAAGCAACTGCTTTGAAGTGCATAGCCAGGCACGTTGTCTGCTCTACAAAAAAAAAAATGAAATAACGCTCACACACTTAATGCACTCCAAATAAAAAAATTCCCGCGGACTTATTTAGCAGCCAGCATGATTTTAAATTTCCCCTTTGCACTGTGTGAAATTATTCGCCTTGCTTTCCCATGAGTTTGTAGCGCAGCAACGTGACTGGCCATTTTGTTGCTTGCCATTGTGAATACTCTTGAGTTACATATACGAGTATTGTTGTTGTTGTTTTCACAGCTGTTAGCTTGATTATTAACTTTTGCTCCCTTTAATGTGCCTCCATTTGCTGCTTGTCACTCCATTTGTTGTTGTATGCATGCATGTGTGTGTGTGTGTGGATATATTGAGTGGGACATTTGTCGCAGGCCTTTATACTGATGATTATTTTTTTCTGATTGAGTCTTTGTTAGTTGTTTAACCCTTTCATTGGCGTCAACACTTTTGTCCAGCACGTCGCTCTGTCGAGTGCTTATGGGCATATATGTGTGTATGTATGTATGTATGTAAAAAGAGCAATGTAATTCTCGCTTGCACAAAATACCATCGTCGTTTTACGACAGGTATTTCTATGTTATTTGTTGCATATTCATTTAAATAAAAAAAAATTGTGGCTATAAAAATTTGTGCATCGATTATTACAATTAAAATCGCAATATTTATGCACATAAGTTCATGTTGCAAATTTTATAATAAAGAGTATCTCAACAAAAAGCTGCCTCTATTCTCTTGCAATAGCGATTATTTATAATTTGTATAAATATTCTAATAATTTATTATTAGTTATGCCGAACTCCATTAAAAATTAAACATATTTAAAATTTATCACAAACTTTATAGTTGCGCTTTTATGTTAATTAAATGCTAATTAATTAAATTCAATTGAGTGAAAAGTGCAGTTAAGAATATAGAAAAAATTGTTAAACGCAAACGCACACGCCTTCACAACCAGGTACACATAAAACATACAGATATATATTTACATTAATATAGTCAAATGTCATACACATCTAAGTATCGTGAAAAAAATTTATAGTTAATTCTCTGTAACAATGACCAACAGTGCCTTACATTAAAATAATATTTATTGATCCATATTATACAATTTTTTAAATAAATCTGTGCCTACGCAGATTTAATAAAAAAACTGTCATTTTACCTTTCATGCTTCTCTTTTTCAAACTATTTATAACAAATCATTATAAGTACTTCCGTCACGAACCAAACCATTTTCGAAATAATTTTTTGGTAATGAAACTGAAAATAAGTATACAAGAAAGTTATCCGAGGAGTAGCGCCAAAGTCGAGTTATTGAAAAAACATATGTTCGTCCCGATTCAAATCACATATTAAACGTTTAATATGAAAATAAATATTTTGTAAAAAAATCCACATATTTTTGATTCGATTTGCTGTATACTTAAATTATGAGGCATTCCGCACTATTTTAATTGGTTAAAAACTACTTTTGCGCGAATTTTGTTAGATATTGCTTCTCGAAAAAATTAATAACTCAGGCCCTATAAGTACACAGCCTCTAAATATTAGTCAATTTATTCTTTAATATACGTTCCAGCATATGTATTTTTTTTTTAATTTTTAAAATTGTGCGAACATGATTTTTCAGTAAGCTTATTTTTTTTTGTTAACAAAAGTATGGAAAATTTGACTTAAAAAAAAACTAAAATTTTTTTTTATAAATTTCTGACTCTTTGTCTATTAATAGTACTTAATATATTTTTTTTTATTGAAGTTATATTTTGCAAGCTATGAAGTGATAAACAATGGTTTACGTCGAGGCAGCTTACCTTTTTAAAGTCGCATAACTTTTAAAATTTTTTTAATTTTTTTGATTTCCGGTTGTTCAGTCATATTTTAAAAGTTTTTTCACAACATACTCAATTTACATGAAAATCTAAAAAGAAAATAGATTTTTCATTGAAATTGTAAGAAATGCCTCATTTACAAGTTGTAGCAGTGGAGAAAGGCACATTTGCAAAACAAGCGGGAACAAATTATTGTATCTGCTTTTCGATTAGGCTGAAAGGTATTTTACGGATAAGAAACAAGAAATCTAGGATAAATAATCTGGCATTTTCAATAAAATCATTAAAAGTCTTTGCGTTAAGGAGGATTACTTGAAAGTGAAAAGTAAGATGGACATGGTTTAGAGCCTAAGTGATCTTTGACGTTTCGATTTTTTTGAGGAGGAATCTCCAACTCACCATTTCACCAACAGCGTCACTATGCAGGATACTTGCGCAGGAGCGTCGTTTGAATCCACACCGATTAAGTGATTTTTTTTTAAATAATTTTTTTAACACTGTTCATATTTAGCAACAACTGTTTGATGGGTAGCAAATACTCTCTGATTCTCTCTCTCTCCAACTTTACCAGACCACAACCGCTTTAACACAGACGGGGGCTTGCCGCACACTAACACTAACGCACGTTACTAACGAGATTTTTTGCTGAATACTCATGTGTGCATGCATACATATTTATTGGTAAAATATACTCGCATTTCGACCAAATTAATTGCTGTTGTGATATGGCGATCTAAGTCTGTTTATGTACACACACACAAAAATACATATTTATTTGACCGCGTACAAATGTGTTTTTGTTGTTTTTACACACAAATGTACACACATATGTATTTGTATAACAGTTTTTGCTGGCAGCGCTTTTTGTATTTATCTATGTAGTGTTGTAATTATTACTGTTTTGGTAATTATCATTTGCTTTCATAATCTGAGCGCAAATAAATTAATTCCATACATTTAATTATCAAATGTACTCGTATTTGGTTTTTTGGCGTGAAAACGAATGCTTCTAGCCACAAGCGGGCAAAGCTTGGCAATAAAATTATGGCAATATTAACTGTGGTTTGAGTGTAGGCATAAAGTAATTTGTTTTTTTTTTTTTCATTTCGCTGGTATGGAGTCTTGACTGGTCTTTTGAAAACAGTACGAAATTTGATTGCATTTTTTTACTTTTGTTAAATTCAATATTTCTTTTTTTTTTTACGAATCAGCATGCTTTAATGAGACACTCGCTACAATACAAGGTAGTAGTGAAAGATATGAAGAGTTCAGTGAAAGGAAAAAATAAAAATTAAAATCAGTTTACATTTTCAAAAAGGAATAAATAAACTATGCATTAAAAAAACCAAATAAATGAAAGTGTTATCTCGTTGCAATTCCTTTTAAACTATGCCAGAAAGAGTTGAAAATTTCAAAATTAAATTGAAAACTATATCAATGACGCAGCTAAAATCACAGGAACACACTCGCTTAGGCAAGCAAAAACGCTTTTTCTGGCTATAAATGATTTTTGCACAAGTTATTTGCCAGCAATTAGGATATTAAATGCTAACCACTTCCTTTTGTAATATTACGCATTTATTTATCTAAATATATTTGGATTTCTATAGAATTAAATATAATTGTATTCAATTTGGTTATACAGCGAGAGAAATTAGTGCAAAAATATTAATGAAAATTACGTATTTCTTATTTAAAATATTTACTGCAAAGCGACGCATGGCAAGGTGATCAGTAGATTGTTCATTTAGTAGTTATTATTCTATATAACTTTTCAAACTAAGAATAATTAGTCTTTAAAGATTAAAGTCCATTTTATCGAATATAAATTGCTGTTAACACCATTGTTTATTGAATTTTAGATATTAAAATTGTTTCTTTTAACATATATATTTTTAAATATATATTAAATCTTTTAAATATACTTACATTAATAATCTTCTTTCCTTTAAATTTTCTTTCAAATATATATGTATATGCATTTGAATATATTAATACAATGTTTTGCATACATCTTAATTGATAAATCGTAATTTCAATTAATGAACTAATTAGGTAGCATATTTTTGATTGGATTGTGGACTTTCGCCAAAAAAGTCGCATTTAATTCAATATATATATGTTTTTAAATTTTTTATTTAAATTGAATTAGTCTACAGAGGTAATTATTCTTACAGCCTATGGCTTATTATAATAGTTTATTACATGTATGTATGTACAAAATACGAGTATGTAAATTATTTAGAAATTTCGAATTTCCGACTGTTAAAGATCGCAGCCAAGTAATTACCGCCTTGAATAGTAAGATGGCATACCATTAAGGGTAGCAATGTTGACGCCAGTAGGGACGTCCGTTAAGCACCAGGAAGGGTACGGATAGTGTCGCCAGTCGGGGCGGCATAAGAGGTATCAAATAAATAAATAAATAAATAGTGATACCGCTGATGGTGGTGCCTGTAAGGGCACTATAAGTCCAATTATTTTATTTTTTATTTATTCAAATCCTTCTACATTCAGTCTACAGATTTAGTTTCTTACAGACTACTAACGGCGCTAGTTGAATATTGTGAACAAATTACTCTTTAATTTATCCATACATAAGTTAAAATCAATAACACTTACAATATGAATTGTATAATTCAATGCATCTAGCAATTGCTTAATTTCTGGCATAATTCGTAGAATGCAACTCACCAACCAACAGCCTATTGTTTCTTAAGTTATGTGCTGGATCATATAAGATGAGTAAATTTGTTAAGTCAGAGCAATTTATGAACCCATTGATTACTTTTTAAATAAATACAACGGAGAAGTAATCTCTTCTTTCATGCAAAGACTGGAGACCCGGCAATTTATGTCGGCCAATATAGGGAGGGATATAATCCTGCCAGGGCAACTTTCGAATGACGAATTTAGTGAAGATTTTTTGAACTCTTTCTATTTAAGTCGAGTGCACTTCATAATATGGACACACATATAACAATATTCTAGACGACTTCTTACTAAGGCGATATAAAGAGATTTTAAAGTTAACGGATCTCTGAATTCTTGAGTATTCCGTCTTATAAAACCTATAATTTCGAAGTATTTCGATACGATATACTGAATATGTTTTTTAAACGCGAGTTTGGAGTGAAAAATAATGCCAAAATCTTTAATTTCAGTATTCCGCTTTATGACGCAACTATTTAGCTTATAAGAACAATTTGATGTACACCACATAGCAAATTCATGCAGATCAAGCTGTAGACGATAGAAATCTGAAAGATCACGCACAGCTGAAAACAGCTTAACCTCCTCGGCAAACATTAAGCACTTTGCAAAATTAAAACAGCTAGGCAAGTCGTTTATGAATAGAATAAACAACAGTAGCCCGCATTGAGTGCCCTGTGCAATGCCTGACCATGCATTGACAACCACAAGAAATGTTATTGGCCCAAGTATCACAAGTAACTTTCTTCGTGTTAAAAAGCTTCTGAAAAAATCCAACAGTTTACCACTAATGCCGTATCTGCACAGCTTTTGTAGAAGTATACTGTGTTTCACCTTATCAAAGGCTTTACGTATTCATATATGTACATTCAAGGAACAAAAGCACTTGGAAATAATGAATTTCAATTGCTACTGACAAAATATTTTATATTCTCATTTGTAATTCTGTCCCGAAAAATGTTGATTGGAAAGGTTTACAATAGGACAAATTCCTTACCGTTCGGGTGAACGATGACAGAAAATACGAGTTTATCCGTTTAGACGATCGGATGCGTTAGCACTAAATATTCAACAGTTGCTGCTTATTTGGCCGATAATGTTTATTTTATATGGCTCTAATTTATCAAAACTGTTACTTTCGCTGATGCCATTCTCTGTTTTTTTTTTCACTAGAATGAATAAACAAAAAACTGTGCGTATTTACTTAGCGACGGTCGAAACGGATATGCACTCTATGGTCGATATCCAATGCATGGTCGGTAACCTATGCGTTTACCTTAAGTATTTTTTAAATTTTCAGTTATGAAATTTCTATTTTAATATTGGGGAAAAAATTATTAAAAACAATGCAGATTGCTAATTTATTTGCACTATATTTTAAGTCTAATTATGCCATTAACTCCAATATGAACTTAACTACATATTTTTATGAAGTAAGTTCGAATAACTCAATCAATTTACCTACAATAACCCCAGAGGAGGTATTCCTTTATCTGAAAACTTTAAAAAGCTTATCCAAGCCTGGTCCTCACATGATTCCGACATGCGTTCTTATAAATTGTGCGGAAAACCTCTACCTACCTTTATCAAACTTATTTAATTTGTCATTGCAACAGAGAGTTTTTCTTTCCGCATGGAAACAATCTTTTACAATCACTCTTCATAAAAGCGGAAATAGGTCAAATATTGCAAATTATCGTGGCATAGCCAAGATTTCCGCTTTTCCAAAATTATTTGAAGCTATCGTCACTAGTCAGTTAACTTGTTTAATGTCTCCATCCATTACTAATTCTCAACATGGATTTTGTAAAGGCAAATCTATTATTACGAATTTGCTTGAATTCACAACTCATGTGTCTCCGTCAAAATAACTACACTGTTGTCATATATACCGATTTCAGTAAAGCCTTCAATAAAGCCACCCTCTACCTATTCATAAGCTTGGTTTAATTGGTTTTCAACTTTGTATACTTCGTTGGATATCTTCCTATCTGCATTGCAGAACGCAAAGAGTCATTTATAAAAATGTTGCATCGGATGTCATTGATGCGTCCTTAGGCGTTCCTCAAGGCAGCCACCTCGGCCCAATTCTGTTCCTGCTATTTATTAATGATATAACTACTGTATTAAAATGTTCCAAAAATTCGAATGTATGCTGATGATATTAAAATTTTTAGATCATACAACTCTGTTGATGAGAGATCCTTGCCTTGCTGTTGGATGATTAAGAAAGCATAGTTTTGAGGTGTAACGTAAATTTCATGCCTTTAAATTTTAAAAAATGTAAATATATGTGCTTCTCTCGGAGAGCGACACTGCCGGCTACTTTTGATTACAGTATTTGTGGTCATATTCTTGACCAAGTACATAATTTTGTCGATCTGGATCCCAAACTTAGTTTTAACGTACATATTAGCAGTACAGTCAATAAAGCAATAGGCGTTCATGCTTTTGTGAAAAGATGGTCGAAATAATTCAGTGAACCTTACATAACGAAAGCGATTTTTACTACTTTAGTTAGACCGATACTGGAATATGGTTCTATAATATGGAATCCGCATTATCATGGGCATTCTGACCATCTTGAATCGGTTCAAAAACAACTTTTACTGTTTGCCTTAAGACACTTTACGGAACAACACGGGCAATATTGGCAACACGGGCACATTGCCCTCACAAATGAGTAGCCAAGAAAAAAAAAAACAGATGATAAATTTGAAGAAACGTTAAAAATTAAATATGTCTATAAAAATAAATATTACCAATTTTTTTGTTTGTGATTCTTTGGATTAATAACTTATTAGCAAGCCAAAGTGAACAAAAAGTAACAATTTATTGAGCTAGAGGCTAATTTTATTCGGGGAAAAATTCCTTGTTTTGAAATGAACTTTCATTTTTTCATGCTATTTTTTCTCGGTGTACGAAAGAATGTTTAACAGCCAAAGTTGGCTAAAATTTATAGTTATGATTATTATGATTGTGTGTTTAGATATCAGCATTTTGTTGTATACAATTACAAATTTCTATTTCCATTCTTATCATGCTGCAGCTATTGTTTCACTGTTATGAAAATAATTGTTTCCATACAATTTTATAATAAATATTATGCAAATTTTTGCTTGTTGGAATTATAAATAATTTCATACCGACATTTCGAGTGTGTTCTATTGAATATCGAATATCAATGCTTAAATGTTGTAAAATTTTTATGATCTCTTTTGTTTGGTTTTCATTGAACGTTTATAGCGAGAGTGTTTTGTTATTTATTAAATAATTTACACATTTTCACTTTTACTTATGGTCACCAGTGTTATTCAAGAATTTATTATCGTGTTAAATACATCAATTGGAAAATGTGTGTAAACTGTTGAATGAAGCATTATTTTAAGTAGAGCATTTCAACTAAGTTTCAAAGCAACTAAATAAATGCACCAACATTCTTCTCTAAATTTAAAAAAGAATTTGTTTCAATATATTTTAGGTCGTCTTAGTAAAGCTTTTGCGTTATACAAGTACTTGTAACTTTGCGTGCAGCATTTTGGAAAAATATGAAGTAATGATATAATTTTTTTATTATTCTTCTCAGCTCATTTATGGTTTTGTCTGCTCAGTGGGCACCGAATTTAGACTATTTTTTTATTTAGATGGAAATTTTGGAGCTTCCGTCATAGATAATTCCTGTTTTCGGAAATTTAAAATATGTTTTACATATGAAAATAAAAAACTAGAATTGAAAAATATACAAACTTAGTGCTGTATAGTTCACGACCCAAGTAATTCTCAAATATTTCTGTTTAATTTAAAATTGTAATTTTGGGTTAAAATGAGCGTTTTTATTCTTTCTGCTCATTTCATGAATCAAAACAACTGGAAAAGTGATGAAAAAGTTGCGCGACGTCTTCTCAGAGACCATTCCAATCCTTTGGATATTCCAGAGCCTGTGTAAGTGCAAAGCGTTCTATTCAAAATTAAAACACAACATCTTCTTGCAGTTTTGTTTCATACTACAGGATAAGCAAAGAAGCCTTTCGGAGTATTATTGACGGTATGAAGCCTTTAATACAGCTGTCGTCCATACCTGTTGAGCTGAAATTAGCAACCACGTTGTGGTTTCTTGCGGAAGGAGGATTTCAACGATCCATTGAAAAGGATTCGCATATTGCATCTGATAGGACGACGGTGTCGAAAATTTTAAAAGAAATGCTAAACGTTTTAGAGCGAACACAGTGTCCAAAGTGGGTAAAGTTTGGAAGGACGCAATATGAAGATCGTCAGTCCAACTTACATTTTTACAACAAATTTGCGATACCTGGCGTTATAGGCTGCATCGACGGGACTCACATCAAATTAGTAAAACCTTGCGTCAATGAGCACTTCTATTTGAATAGGAAATGTTGTTGTAGCGCAATGCTATGATAGTAAGTTGAATAAAAAGGCTTTCTTCATACTACTTTTGTATATACAAAATTAATATTGACGCTTTTGCAGGTATGTGACTACACAATGATTATAACAGCTGTGGATGTGTGCCACCCCGGATCAAGTCATGATCCTTTTGTTTTCAATTTATCCAGTATTAAACGGAGTCTTTTATCCAGTTTGGAAAGCGATGATCACAGCTCCTGGTTACTAGGGGTTTCAGGCTATGCATTAGAACCATTTTTGCTCACACCTTATCGCGCTCCGACTGCTGGAACATCGCAGCATAAATTTAATTTGCAACATGCAAAAGCTCGCAATATCGTGGAAAGAGGTGGGGTGCTTAAAAGTCGCTTTAAATGTTTGCAAACTGTGCAAACACTTTAAATTTCATAAATTTTTTTATTAAATTTATATCGTTAAATAGATCAATGGTGTGGTTAAAAATGTTTGGTTCAAAATAAAAAGGCTTAATTTACTTCAATATTATCAACAAAAAGGTGCTAACTTTGAATCTTAAAAACTAAAAATACTAAATATGTACATTGGGATACTTAAAAATATGACTTGAAATAAATATAATAAATATTTAAAAATAAAGAGTTCAATGGTATCTATCACATTTATTTACATATCTACTGTTTTCTTCAATTTTTCAATAAATTCGCGTACCCGCAGCTTCACGATTTGATGTTCGAAAACGAAAACGGAACAGTGAAATTCAGCATATGTCAGCACGTTTTCGCTGACAATTTCATGCGAAAACGATTTGCAGCACATGCCCGATAGTTCTTTTTTCAGAAAAATCGCCTTATTAAACATACCAAAGTATATAAGAAAAAAATTGGCACAGGTTAAAGTTTGAAAAACTTGAAAAATTGTAAGAAAAAGTATTAAAATATTAATAAATATCTCTTGAATTGCTTAAAGTTTCAATTAAAAAATATATGAGAACAAATCTCAGAAAGTTAGATAGTCGAAAATCATCACATATTTTGTAGTTTCGGAGTAGTTCTGATTGATGGAAATATTAAAAAAAAAACATGTTCGCTTGATTCGATTGGAAAAACAAAGGATTACAAAGGCAAATTATTTGTACAACATTTTATATGAACGCTTTGCATGCAAATAATTTCATTAACCAACACCTGACTCGGCAACACTTTAACTCTAATGAAACAAGCGAATTTCAACACACGAAACATTTCAAAACTTACAAAAATGCAGTGAACTCGTTTGCTGGCAACAATGAAATAACAATAGCCAACACAGAACGATAACTTTAAAACAAAAAAATGAATCAACAACAAACAACTGCAGCATAAATTTTCAATTGAAATTTTAATAACAACAAGTTAATGGTAGTAACTGTAATTTGTGTGTGTGTGTGTGTACTTAACATACAAATACAAACAGTGAGAAAGTTCGGCTTTATGCAAAGTTTTGCGAATGCTCAAATTTTCAAAAATACATGCAAACACACACACACACATGCATGTGTATGCCTGCAAATATTTGCCAATTTTATAACTGAACTGCTTGATATTTTTTTTTTCTGCATAAATAAATTTACGAACGCTTTGTAAACTGTTGAAATCACTTTTGAGAGTTTTACAATAATTTTAACTACTATTTAAATTGCAATATGTAGTATTGTTTGCGCCTGTGGATATGCAGTGATTTTTCAATGTAGTATATTTTTAATGACCTTACAACTGTTAAATTTTTAAACTTTTTACAAGTGTGTTTAATAAAATGAACACTCATTCGATTGCCTTGGAGAAGTAATGGTCGCCCATTTTGTTGTAAGTGTGAAAAAGTCATTAATTAAACACATTATTTTTGATTCATTTAATATATTTTCAAATAAGAAACAGAAAGTTACTTAAACATTTAACTTTATAATCATTTAAATTGTTCATCAAATATGATAATGGGAAGCGCAAAATGCTCTTACTTGGAATTCACGTTGCCTCTTTTCACACACATATTCCCCAACCCCTAACGAAAGTTGATGAAAATTCAATAATTTCGCTAGTAAAATTTTAAATTAGCTTTATTTTCTGATATAATTTTTTCTTACAATTCTCCATTGCATTATCTTCAAGCACTTTAGTGTGAACTTTTTATTTCATTGCACTCGAAAAATTGTATGCAGCATTCACAAAACGATTCCGCTTCTCTTAACAAATAAGCGATTTGTGTATATCAAAGTCATGGGCATTAAATCTGCACTTAGCTAGTAATGATTTATGAAATTTCATTTTATTGTCTGTTTTTCATATCTTTGTTATTTGTTAAGACCTATTTGACGCTTCAAGCGTGCACAAATCGTATCATTGGAGCAGAGATAGGGCAAGTCTATTGATGCATGGTGAGACATGTGTAACGACAAATCATTAAAGAATATCCAAATACTGAAAAATTATTTATCTCTAATACGTGTTTGAAGATATAACATAATAAATATCGTCCTCACACAAGAAAAAAAAAAAATACATTCGATACATTGGTTGTTTTTTTTTTCACAATTTCCTTCCATACATACATATACTCGCATATAACAATACGCGTAAGCTTTTGCGGATGCCTTCATTAGACGTGATTTTTTTATTCACTTTATTTGTGAAGCCATGAATCCTCTTTAGGCTATAAAAAGAAATCAAGAGCATTGTCACCAATCAAATAAAAAAAGGTATGCGATTATAGAGGCGTGCAAATGATGCGTGAGCCAAAAATAAAATGAAATACATTTACAAACTTATAAAAAAATCGTAGCACAAAAGCATAAGAGACCATAACATATTAGCAAAAGTGCGAACAGATGTGATAGAAGCAAGAAGCAAAAAAAAAAAACATCATATAACAGTTCAAAGAAAATTCGGCCCATAAACGCTAAGCAACAAGCTGTAACGTAGATACTTGAAAAATAAATTAATTTGAATTTATTTATGCATGTGTGAATTATAAGCAGCGCAAAACAAATTATTAGCAGCACAAAAAACAAATGTGTATAAAAAAATATACGAAAAAAAAACACCAAAAATGCCATATTGTCACCCAAGTTTCAAACTTCATAATAAGTTAATAAAAACACATCAAACTTTTTCATTGAAGCAAATGAAATTTTACTTCAAAAAAAAACTTGAAAAAACCGTGGCGTGTAGCCACTTCAAGATTGCACCTTATTTAATTTAAATTTTATTAACTACCACACCACATGTTTTAAAAAAAATTGCAAAAATTTTTTGCCAAATTTTAAATATATAAAATTAAAAATAAGGCTGTCTTCGGCTATGCCGACACACCTTTCATCAATGGCAAAATTTTATGTGTTTGATATATTTTTCTGATTTAATTTGTTATTGTTTGGCCATTTAACTATTTATTTTAAATATTTTTGAGCTTTAAGGCTTATATATTGCTAACATTAGCTGATATCTGTTCAAAACTTCAAGCTGATTAGAGCTTTAGCTGATAAAAATAAGGAGTTAAAGTGTTAAATGCAATATCTGAACAAACGGTTGTATGGCAGTTATGTGTTATATTTCTCTGATCGTCGTGATTGTCACAGCTAAAATAATTCTAATAATAACTAATATTTGTGCAAAATTTCAAGCCTTTAACTGCTTAAATGCAGGGATTATGGTGCTAAATGCAATATCTGAATAATCGGTGCGCATACATGTAATAGTCGTTCGAACTGGCATTGTGAAAAGCCAACTGACTATTGAGTTTCATTCAAATAACTCTAAAATTGAGGGACTATTCTGCATTCAAATAGACAGAAAGACGTACAGACAGACGGACATGATCGACTCAGTTCATCATACTGATCATTTAGGAATACATTCTGATGGGTCTAACTCTTCTCCAGCTGGTCCCTACAAACTGCGAACCGAACATAATCACCCTTATCGTGATTTTCGTTTTCACCCGAAATAATTCACACTTCACTGTTCGTTTATCATAAATTTCGGGTGAAAATTTTCCGCTTTTGAACATTGTCTCCCCTTATCGGCAACACTTATTTCGGGCGAAAATAGTTGGCGTATTAGTTGAATTTGTTGAGTAATTTTAGAGAGGCGGAAAAATTCGCAGATTTAAAATGTAAGTAATTTAATTTAAAAGTTTTTACATAACATCGCCTATTCCTGAAACAAAACAGTAAACAAAGTTCAAAGAGCGATAATATTAGCTACAAGAGGATTTGTCAAATAAAACATGAAAAATGTAGCTGCGTTATAAAAACAGCTAAGGATGAAGCTGCAGCATAGTTTGGGGCCTGCAATGAAAAATTTGTCCGAATGTAAAGGAGTAAACAATTTATATTAAAATGTGCGCAGAAATACATTTTTTTTTTTGCAAAATAGACTTGCAATGGCCAAAAGACGATTGCGCCAGCCTAATTGCAAAACTGCTACCTACACCTATTTAGTATCCACCTTCAGTGAAAAATCGCAGGCACGCTACCCAACTGGCGGAATAGCAAATTGTAGTCGTGCTGGTGGTATTAAAGATGTTAGCACAGATCTAATAAATGCCTCTTTATTGACTTTTATATTTCAAAGATCTGGAAAATTTACAAATTTTGTCAAATTACTCAAAAATGATAGATATTAGAGATTGCGACAATCGTCGTGTTGTTAATCCTCTCCTCGTAGTTTTGACATTCGCTGACAACACCCATCCACAATTGAAGCAAATGCAGGAATATAGCTGGGAAACAATGGATGGCACTATCAATAGGATCGATAGTTTTCACTCTATGAAATTTTAGATGGTTTTTTAGTGACTATCGATAGTATTCCAATTGTAACTCAATATTTAGGCTTACAAAATTCAGTTCTCAAAAAAAAAATAAAACACGAAAAATTCTTATAAAATGACGCCCAAAAAATTAAAAAGAAATTTTCTTTTATAAAAATGGCTCAAATCCGTATTTTAAGCTTTCTTTACACATATGTATGTATTGCTAAACATAAGAAAAAACATGCTTTAGAAGTAAATTTAAATAAATTGCGAACTTTCATTTTGTTGAAAAAAAACAGCATTTTATCGGCATTTGAAACCTGCCTAAAATTAAATGGGCTACGAAATTGTTTAAAAATTCTGAAAGAACAAGAAAATTCTAATTAAATTTGTTGCTTTTTTAATTTTGTTCAAATTATATACAAAAAAAAACTAATAAATAAATTTAATTTGAAACAAATAAATACATATAGTATTAAATAAATTAGTAATCAAAAGAAAAAAACTCGTCGATTGCATTATTTTATCGCCGGCAATATATCGTTAAGAAAATTTAGTTTAATAATAATTTAACTCTACAATTTAAGCTTTGTTCTAAACTAATTGGTATTATAAAGCGTTAACGAAGTGCAAAATAACAAAATTGCCAAAAATCAAAGGTATTTTGTTGGCACTTGAAAACTTTAATGTACTTAAATTTTATAAGCAATATTAGTGCCTAAAAAATATAATCAATTTCAAAAACTCGTCACCGAGAGCATATCGTTTAATAACCATAGCGGAGGCTTCAGTTTTTATAAAAAATATTGTTCATAGTCTAAACTGCCATTTAATTGAAACAAAAATATCAAAAACCAACTAAAGTAAAATAAATCGGCATATGCGGTGCGGTTATAATTGTGAGAAGTGGCATATTTATTTATTAGTAAGTATTACTGATGTCACATATGTTTTCTAACAATTCAGTCATATGATCGAGATTGTGTTTTTCATGCTCTTTTAAAAAAATTTTTATCATTTTCAAACTCACCCAAATACTTCTTTCAACTTTTATCGATTGTGAAGTGCAGCAATATTGGTCAATTTTTAAAAATTTCTTATACCGTTTACCACTACGCCAAGTAAAGAGTTTATTAATACGTTTTACCTACATTTTTTATTAACAAAAATGTAAAGCGTAAGCAATTGAAAAAAAAAAATTTTAAATAATAATATACTCGTAAAATATCTAAAATTCATATTCCTTGCCTTTTTTAATACACAATTATGTATGCAGCTGTAGGCATAACTACATCTTTATCTGTCTATACGATTACTACTGAGGCATGCCAAGCCTGACGCAAGCAAACCATAAAACCTATGACGGGATCCTTACTAACGCCACTAAAGCGCTTGCAGCATAAGTTCGTTTGTCAGCGCATTGAAACTACAAACAGCTTAGTTAATAAAGCCACATCAATATGCTCACACGCACATTCAAACACACACCCATACATCCATACATACAAGTGGCCGAATAACAGATTTTATTGCCGCAGTTATTGCCAAAAGCGAACGTTTCTATTGCATCCTCCTCCAGCTGATCCTATTTCGAGTGCACAGCTAGCCACAGCTGCCACAAATGAAGATGTACTCGTATGTATAGCAATTTATGTACATGTATGTGTGTGTGTGTGTGTTTGTGTGTGTGAATGTGTGTGAGTGAATGTGTTCGTTATACATTTGTAGAGTTAATGGCGTGAGGACACTAATGGGTTTTAAATGCTTTAGAACTATGCACTTGCTTACCTAATAAATAGTAGTTATGGTTGTTATCTGCCTTGTGGAGTGTACCTTTGCACGTGATTTTCTCGCTGTATGTGTGTATGTGTGCGTGTGCAAGTATGTCCACTAGTATGTCCACTAGTCATATAGATCGATACTTATAAAACCAGTCGCATATGCATAAAAATGCCATTAAGCATAAGCGAAGGCGATTATTGAGACTGAATGGATGGCTAAGAAGAGCCCAAGCGTTTGCAAGGTACTTTAATATAAAAAAAAAAGCAACCCTGAAACAAGAACAACAATGACCAACATTGTGGGAATAGAAAAAAAATTTAAAAAAATGTATAACATACTCAGTAGTCGAATGTATTACATAGAAAATATGTGTTCGCAATGACCAAGAAGGACATTTTAAAAGGAAAACCCTTTTGTGCGACTGGCTGGACGAGCGCTGTGGGTGAGCTAAGCATTTACTGTGTAATATTATAGACAAAGCTGTGTGGTTGTCAAAAAGCATCAGCTGTATTGCTTGCGTTAGCGCTCCTCCATTCTCCATTACTTGCTGTGACTTATCGATATATCTCTGTGATGTTATCTTTATTCCTTTGCATCTTAAAGCACTCATAGAGCGCACTCGAGTGTGAACAATGAAACTTAAGTGGCATGTCAATGTGTGTATGCGCGTGTGTGTGTGTGTGTGTATGTGTTTGAGTATTGTTGTACATGCGTAGCATATGCTGTGTTCTTAGGAACCTAAGTGCAGCAAAGTCATGTTATTTGTTAGTGGTGTCTTCCGTGCTGATGAACACACTCATCAATGATAGACTTAATTAAGTTATTGAATTATAGGAAAATTTACTGAGGCTAACAGCTGAGAAAGCGACGAGTGTGGAGTAATTAAAAAAAAATTTAATTAGCTTCATAAAATGATACAGAATAAAAATTTTAAGTTCATAGTTGCGCTGAATTGTTTTCGTGCGTAAAGGGTGAAAATAATGCTGCGAAAATATGGAACAAAAATATTACATAATGCTCTGAATATTAATTTAGTTTATTTATTTATGTTGTATATGTTTTATACAGTTTGTGAAAAAAAAATAAAAATTGTTTAAATGAATATAATTGAAAAAAACCGCAAATTTGGACAAATTTTATAGTGCAATTTTTTGCTACAAGCATCATTTTCTGCGAGATTGAAAAAAATCTAAGGAAAATGTAGAGAAAGTTAGCCAGCTTTTAAACTTTTTCACATTGTTATAACATTAAAATATTTTTGCAATGATTTCTAAGTATAAAAATTAAATGCAAAAATCACTTCATTCAGCTTGTTCATATTGGAATTTTTATCAATTTGGGTGTTATTTTAATTCAAAAATAAAATTCAAGAGATCACACTTTTGCTTGTATTGAAATCATCAAAACTTTTTCTAATCGCAATTTATTAAATTTTCACGAACGTTAACACCTTCCTCTTTTTATTTGAATTCTTTTAAAACTAAATCATATTTATCCACTAACATATTAATATGCCTATCGATGGCTCTATTCATCGCTTTTTGCCCTCCACGAAACTTATTGAAGTACATCTCCTTCTTCGCGGAAGTGCAGACACTTTTTTCAACAAAATTCTTTTGAAGCTTAAAAGCTTCTGAGCATTCGTTGACTCGTGCAGTAAGTAGTTTATTAAAAGGTTTTTAAACGCTTTGAATTACTTTTTTGCTGCCGAAGCGACGTATACTCAAATAAAAGGCCTATCATCATATTTCTTTAAATGTGTTCAAAGGTACCAAAGAAATTTTCTAACGCTGCTGATCTTGCTTTATAAAGTTACCAAGTTGTATACAATTTTCTCAGTAATTTCTCCGCCGCTAAGTTGGTTTGAGCCTACGTCCAATATCTATTAATTTAATATACAAATAACTTATTATTTTATTTAATATATTAAAATGTTGCTTACTTCATCAAATGTGTTTTAAACTCGCATTGCAATTTTTACGCTCACTTTAACCTACGCATTTACCACATAGAGACGTAACTATCGTACTATTTTGTTGTTGTCACTTTCGTAATTATTTTCCTTAATTTACTTGTAACCAAAGGCAATAAAGTTATTTGATTCTTCAGTGCAGCAGTACCGAGCTTGCATACAGTTTAAGTGTTAAAGCAGCAGACTGCCGGCATAGTCAAGCAACAGGAAACACATGTTACGTATACGCACTGGCATACAATGAACATTTATTTAAAAATGCTAAGAAACAAAGGCATTTGTTGTAAAATATTTAGTGCTTGTAGTATTTTGAGATTGTAAAAGCTTTATGAATAAATTTAAAAGTTTTTAATTAATAAAATCAGATAAAAACAAAGTAAAACACACACACACATATTCAAGCTCTGCTGCGCGTTAGTAGTAGCTACATATGTATGTACATGCGAAAGCATGTGTAAAAATTGCAGCAACAATTATAAAGTTACGCCAGACAAGGACGACAAACGAATGCATGTTACTGGGGTAGTAATATGGAAAGTTGATTGCCACCGGCAAAGGAAGTGGCGCGCAAGCTGAAATTACATAAATGCAATAGAGTTCAGTTCGCTTTCATTCACATAAACACGCATACACACATACATACATGCATATGCATATGTGTAATGTGGCGCGTGTATTTGTGTATTTATTACTTGTCTTTCCTGCTTGCCGCACAGCTTATTTAAGTGCCGCCGACGCTGCTGTTGTCGCCAGTTCGCAAACGATGCGTTTCATGCCACACAACACACGTCAGACAGCATTTTATTGCACACACATACACACACACACACACACATACATACGTATGCAAATGCAAGAAGTTCTCAATTGTTGGCACTACTAAAAATAGCAACGATCACGTTGTTGTTGTTGTTATTACACGTGATGACAGGCTGCAAGTGGCGCGCGCAAAGGACGCAGGAGACACAGAAGAAATGCGCCAAGCGTTTGAATGGAACACAAAACAAAAATAAAAAAATGGCTGTAGGTTGGGTAAGAGATTGAAATTATGCACCTGTGCATAGAGTTAGTGAGGACAAGGTAAGTTTGTACGCGAATGCTTGAATATATAATCACAAAAATTAAGCACAGTGTTAGTTTCTGGTGAAAGAAGAAGAAAGGAAGACCGAAGTTAAAAATTAGATTAGAAACTACAATTTATAGAAATTAGAAAACCCAATGAAAAACAAAATATGTTTGTCTAAAAAAAAAATTAAAATCAAAGCAATTTTAAACCAAAAATAATATTTTAAAGAAAATTTAATTTAAAATGCTGACCAAGACGAAAACATTTTTAAAAAATTATGTTTAAAATTGGATTAGAAACTACAGTTCAAAGAAATTGGAAACCCCAATGAAAAAAAAAATAATTTTGTATTAAAACAATAAAAAAACAAAGCAATTTAAAACCAAAAATAATAATTTAAGCAAAATTTAATTTAAAATGCTGACCAAGACGAAAACATTTTTAAAAAATTATGTTTAAAATTGAATTAAAAACTACAGTTTATAGAAATTAGAAAACGCAATGAAAAAAAAAGATATTTTTGTAATAAAACAATTAAAAAACACAGCAATTTAAAACCAAAAATAACATTTTAAATAAAATTTAATTTAAATCCGGACGGACGGAAAGATTTTTAAAAAATTAAGTTTAAAATTGGATTAGAAACTGCAGTTCATAGAAACTAGAAAACCCAATAAAAAAAAAATTTTCTATAAAAAAAAATTAAAAAAAACAAATCCATTGTAAACCAAAAACAAAATTTTAAAGAAAATTTAATTTAAAACCAAAATGGAAACTTTTTTAAAAAGTCAAAAAAATTAAACTAAGCATGTAAAAGGAAAATATTAAAAATATGTGCAAAATTAAATTAAAAAACTAAAAATATAAACAAAAGAAGTTAGCATTGGTTTACAGAAATATATTTTCCCTTTAACTAAATCTAATAGAAATTAAATTGTAATAAAAACTTACTTATTTATAAAATAAACTAACAAAAAATATTCAAAAATTGAAAAATGATTTTAAAAAACATAGAAATTCCTTTTTATAATAATTGAATTTATATTTATCTTCTTTCTGATACAAAAACATATTTGAAAATGCTAATTCTGATGCAAAATCGAGTTCAAACTCAATTCAGTATTCAAAAAAACATTTTTATCAAAACTTAAATTGAAACTTAATTAAGAACAAAATTAAAATATCACAATTATATTGAATGGTGAAATCCGATAAGAAATTTATATTTAAATTAAAGTAAACTTTTCTTTCCTTTCCTTTTTTTTTGTTCTGGAAAACTAAAACTAAATAACATAAGCCTCTGTAAAATTTAAGACATTTGTCTGAACAAAATTACTCACTGTGCCACTTGCAATTCTAATACATTTTCAGCGACAATCTACATATCTTCTTTTTATTTAAATGCAGCAAAATTGTTTGTTACTATGTCATTTGCATGGGTTTCAGTTACACGTGTCTAATTTCTTATCATAAAATAAAGCAATAACAACAACAAATTACTAAAGTCAGAAAAGGCAAGGATAGCTTGAGAGAAAACGAGATAAAAGTTAAAGCGACAGACAATCTTTGTACATGGAAAGTAATGAGAAAGAGTCAATGAACGCGCACACATCCACACAAAGACAGACGAGTGTAGGTGAATGTGAACAATACATTACCAGCGGCACAAAGAAAATGCAAAAACCATGCATGTGTATGTGTGAGTGAGTGCGTGTGTGTGTGAGTGAGTGTATGCGTATGCAAATTTGTTAACTTCAAGTTATATATTGAGCGCCGGCGGCGATTGCTAAAATTAAATTTTATAAAAACACATACATGCACGCACGCATAAAGCATTGAGATAGGAGTTCATATGCGAATTGAAATCTTAGGATATGTGTTATTTTTGAAAGTACATACATAAGTACAGAAGATGTGTAGTAGATAAAAGTTGTACAAAAAGAAAAAATAAACAAGTACGAGTATAAGCGATCAATGACAAACCTAAATGTGAATAAGTAAGACGGAAGTAGAAAAGCGTTACAGATTTGCTGTAGCGTACTTCAAAAAAAAAAAAAAAATCCAAAAATTAAGCAAAACTCAGAATCTCAAACTCTGAATAACAACAAGTGTTCTAGCAAACGCTAGCGGTTATAGTATTCTAACAATAAATTAGTAATAATCTTTTATTGTTTGGTTTAAATTTAGTTTTATATTTTTAGTATAAAAATATTGTTTTTCTTATATATTTAATAAAAAACCACATGAAACCAATTTTTAAGTTTTTTTTGCCAGATTTATAAATATTCGAAATTTAAAATTATTTTAATTTTAAAAAAATATTATTCAATGTGTTATAAAAATAATACGTACATTCTATCTACCAAAATATTTAAACTAATTTTTTTTTCAGTAATGTATTTTATATTTCATTAAATATCTGTACCTGCAATGGAAAATTGAAATTTTCATAAAAACTTTTTTTGCCAGATTTTTAAATATCCGAAATTTATAATTTTTTAAATTTTATAATAATATTATTCAATGTGTATAAAAATAATACGAACATTATTTTTACATTTTATATCAAAATATGTAAATTAAAATTTTTTTCCAGTAATGAATTGTATATTTCATTAAATATCAGTACATTTACATACGTGCAATGGAAAATGGAAATTTTCCTCAATATTTTTTTTGTCAAGTTTATAAATATCCGAAATTTAAAATTTTTAAAATTTTATAATAATATTCAATGTGTATTAAAATAAAACGAACATTATTTTTAAACATTATACCAAAATATTTAAATTAAAAATTTTTTTTAGTAATAAATTTTATATTTCATTAATTATCAGTACATATACGTGCAATGGAAAATCAAAATTTTCATGCAAATTCCACCGGTATTGTCCTTTCTGGTCCCTAAAGTTTGCTTTTGTCTGATTAACATTGCTTTCAATTAATTTACATTTACATTGATTTAACTTGCTTAGATCAAAAAACATTGTTTTCGCGTATTTTTGGCGTAGTCGAAGGAACTTAAAAAACTTAACATGTAGAAGTCATACACAAAAATCGTGTTGACCGATGTTCTTTAAGAATTTATTAATTTTGTCCATGCTTTGATTGGCCAGATTATTTTTATAAATGCAATTTAAGTATCACTAAAAAATATGTTATAATTTTCTACTTGTTAAATGCTCCTTCATTGCATTTATTACGCCACCACTGTATTTATATTTATATAGAGTTGTTACCAGCTAGCATTTCAACTGACATAAGTTCGCAACTGTTGCGTGTCAACGATGCTCACACATACATATGTACAATGTATAAAAATAAGATAGAAAAAGTCGCATAAATAAAGCTAGGAGAAATTTGAAAGCACAACAACAACTACAAGCATGAACAACGAATAACTTACATAACTTTGTGGCAGCATAATTTAATTTGCAACGAATGCGACGGTAAATTTCAAAATATGTTGGAACATTCAACCGCTGTTTTTGTTGTTGCTATTTTTGTTGCTGTTACAATGTCAGACATTTATTTGATTAGCTGCTGGCTAATTTTGCGACAATGTTTTTTATTTCAAATTGACATCTGCGATTTGCGAGAATTTCATACAAATTTAATTACACAATAATTAGCGCAGATTGTCGCTTTCAATTGGCATTCAAAATTGGTTGTCAAATAATGAGAGTTGACTTACATTGCGGTATATAAAAAATAATGGTGGACAGAATTTCTTAATAGTAAAATAATAATGCTAAAGTTTCCACATTGTTAAAAAATAAATTAAATTTTTCTGGTTATGATGAATGAAATTTTTACGGAGACTTCTACTTTTCAACAAATGCCAATATCTACATATACCTTTTCAGAAATAACTTGAGTCTGCGTGCTATAAAATGATTTTTACATTTGCTTTGCCTTAAACAACAGATGAAATAATTAAATTTCATGTAAACAGATATCACCCAAACTAAAACGCGCTGCTGTGTTGGTAGTGCGAAAATAAAAAGAAAAAAAAAATATTTAGCAATGTTAAACTACTTCTAAAGCATACCAACTGTTTTTTTTTATTGTATTGTGGCATTAAGCGGCTGGTAAGCTTTTTGTTGTGAGCAGCTAATGCCAAACCCTTATGTCCTTTAGCCGCTGTACGTGCTTAAGCTTTCTATGGCTGCTGCTGCCATTTTCATTGTCTCGGCGTCTCATTGTCAGCAGTGTTGGTATGGATTACTAAGTGGCTGTCTCGTCATTTACTTTTTTTTTTTTTTTTGAATAACTACAAAAAGCTTTGTGAAAAACTCAAGGCGAAAATTTTTATTGTTCTAAGCGGCAAAGAGTAAAGTCATACATACAAACGCTGAATGTCAATTGAAGTTAAGAACGTTGGCAGTATTTAAGGTCGACACTAAAGGCAACCGGTGGTAAGATTAAATACTGAATTATTGATTTAAATTCTTTAATGCAATTAAGTAAATGATTTAGGAAATATTGCTTAGAATAAAAAATGTCAGTTTACTAAATGACTCCAATCAAATTTTTTGAGATTTTGCTTTGAAGTGCTTTGCTTTTGTTAACTTCTGTACAAAATATGAAGCAATTAATATAATTTAGGAAATTTTGTAAGCCGTCAAAGCTACAACCACAACCGCACACTTAGATTAAAAATTTAATTAGGAAATAACGCGGTTTTTTCCATATCCCAGCGGTTGCCGTTGATTTTAAAGAATTTTTATTTTTTAGTGCTTTCGTTTTCTTTAATGCTGTGAGGAAGACATATATACACAAGTGTGTGAGCCCAATAATAAATTCCAATGCGCATTATAGCATGTAACGCGTTTAAATTTAAAAAAATATTTAAAACTTGTGAAAAACGGCCTTAATATGTTGAATTTATTGCTGTTTGAAGCTTGAAAATTCTGTGAACTGCATCTTTTCGCTAAAGAATATTGTAAGAATTGAATTAACTATTTATCAATATATACAAAAAATAAACTGAAATTATTTATTTGGTGCAAAATGGACAAAAGTTGGATTTCAAACATTTATTCAACGTCTTAAATAGGTAGCCTGAGGGGACAAACTTCCGTGTCTAATTTAAAATGTAGACATTTTCTGCTAATTTTGTTCTTAACACGTTTGAGAATTACAGATGCGTATATAACACAAAGAAAATAATCAATAAATGTACATATAGAAGAAGTTAAGATATGACGTTGAACAAGTAAATCATCCGCTCTATACCGATATTTTTGACAAAATTCCTCGCATTACTATTATCAACGTTAATTCTTCTAAAACTTTGCCTCAAAAATTTGTTTATGTTTATGCATTTGTTCTTATACTTCGTAAATAGCATAAGCTTTAAAAAACAAGCGCTTTTCCGTTTTATGATAAACCAAATTTTTTTTAATTGTTTTAAAATTTGCGCCTGAAAATATGCGGCATCTGGAAATATTAACTGCTTTTTACATATCAAAATTTTCAAATTTTACTTTGCTTCTTTACGCACCTTTGTAATTTTGAAATGTTTGCACTGAAATTACGAAACTGATAAAATTTGTATTTGTTATTTATTTCGGGCAATTCTTAAATTTTATAACAAAAGCATTTATATTTAACAAATATTTATTTATTTGCAAGTATAGAAATATACATTGAATGAAGTTATTTACTATACGTCAAGCCATGGCAAAGCAAATATTTACAACCAGAAAGCAGCCAGCTGCACTTCCTGCAAATTGTGTACATTTTTATTTATTCCACTCCTTATTTTGTGTGCAATTGCTGCCGCTGCATTTCAAAAATTTTGGCGTGCTATTCGCAGTGAAAGAATTAAATGCATAGAAATGTATGCATGCCGGAGAATAGTGGAGCCCCATTTAATACTTTAGAGCCTCAGGTGGCCGGTTAACTATTGTAGGGCTCTTTGATTGCCGGCCTTTTGCATCCATAAATGGTATATGTTAACGCAAAATATATTTATATATGTATATATATATATATATATATATATATTCATATATTCAAATAAACCCCGTTTATTTTAAACGTTTTTTTGCTTTGTGTTTTGTAATTGTAAATTTGTATTTTTTTGCGCACTTCCCCTTTTTCAAACTCAGTGTAATACTCTCTATCTCTCGATTGCGTTTATGCTATTACTTCTATTTGTTTTTTTTTTTTGTTTTTGATTACAACTACGCCTATTTGTATGCTTTGGCTTTTGGTTTGCTTTTCAGCATATTTCCCATCTACCAAACAAACTCTGTTATGTGGCAAGCTTATTGTTCTGCTTCCGCTTTTTTTGCCAAAGCTTAGATTTCTTTTGTCTTCATTTCTGAATTTTTTCGTTTCATTCGATTTTTAAACCTTCAATAATTGGTCGTTTGTTTGAATGCATTTACGTCTGAACTCGTGTATGAATTCAACGTTTGAACGAGGTAAAGTGAAGTTCTAACGGAAATTTAATGTGAGCGCACACAAAAAAAGTAGTTTGAATGGTTTTGAGGTGTCAAAAGCAATGCACTCGAAAAAAAAGGAGAAAAAAAATGTTTATGAAAAACCCGTATATTTAAATTTAAATTTTTTTACATACATATAAAGTTTCGCACGTAGAAAGACTGTGTCTTTAGGAAGTACATTTCATACTAGTTAAACAATGTAACTTTTAAATTATTCTTAAAAATTCCTAAATTATTCGTTATAAAAGGTTTAATTCAGGGCTGCTCAATAAACGAAACGATATCATTTTGTTTTGTTAACGAGCAAAATTAACTTAACGAAATGGGTTTGTTGCGTTTCGGCGCCATGTTATCGAAACGAAATAAAATCGTTAATGTTGCAACGTTTTAAAATTTCCGTTTTCATTAATTTTAATGTGCCTAAAAGTATGCAGCGCTTCTGTTTGCGCTTCTGTTTACGACGAGTGAATCTCCAGCGTTTTTCTTAACGTTTTTCTTAACGTTTTAACGTTAACGCCAGCATTTCGTTTCGGTTAAAAACGTAATGAAATTTATTATGATAAATACTTTAACGATAATATTTGGAAATGTTTCAAACGAAACAAGAGAAAACATTTCGGAACGGTTAAATTTAACGTTAAAATGTATCCTTGGTTTAATTAAATAATTACCAATTGAGAGAAAAAATATCAAATTATGAATAAACATATTTGGTTGAATTATGAATTTATTGGACTATCCTCTGCATATTACTTGAACATTGTTGTTTTCATAATATTAAATAATAATTTTCGATATGAAGGATATAACCGGCAACTTCATTCTCACAAGATATTTGTTTTTAAAGAAAATGTTATCTTTTACGTTGCTAAGCTGAATCGACACTGTAAGAGCGATATCGATTATGACTGTGTTATTTTCATTTACTGTGACATTTTCGCTGTTATTCAGCAATTTTTCGATCAAATAACCGTCACTTTAAATTCAATGTTGCTGTGATCGATATTTACATCGTCGATGCAATCGATTTATTTTCTTGTATCGTTGTTTTCGTTGACATCAATATTTTTTGTATTATTTTTGTCGATATCAATATCGTAAATGTTATCGGCATTTTTCGGAATATTGCAAAATTGCCATCGTGGTCGTGGATATTGTTATCGGCACCGTTTTTATTGTATACATTGCTACCGGTAGCAAATGTCTTTATCGACAACGCAATTCTATCAAATGTGTTGTGACTTGTATTTAAATCCTAGTAGTCGTGGTTGTCTATGAGAGTTTTTTTGTTATAAGTCTTCATATTCAAATGAATAGCTTTGAAGAAACAGATAATTATCGATAAAGTTAGAAAATTAGTTATCGAAGAAATTAATTTATATTTTATCAATAATAGTCACCAAAAGCATTGAGAATTTTGGTGCGGGTAAAGTATTTATTATTAAAAATTATATTGCTGTTAACGATAACGATAAAAGTAACAACAACGGTCAAGCGGTAATCATGATATCGATTATAAAATGCAGTTACAGTAATGACAGCGATATCGATTGATTTATATAAATTAACTACTGTATCTACCATAACATAACAATTACGCATACACTGTGATGTGAGTACCGTTTTCGGCATTCTCATTGCATTACAGTCAATACCAATATATATTTCGATAACATCACTCTGATAGTTAACGATATTTTCAACGTTATCGATAATATATTTTTTTTTGCGATATTAATTTATACAATTTTATCGATCTTTATAAATATCGCTACTTAAAACAATTTAATTTTTGTATGGAATACGCATTTATCTGTAAATAATTTACAATTTTGTCTCTTTGAGACTTATGCATCTGCATTTTTATTGCTTCATTACATATCCATACCACATACATTTTTTCTATTTTCAACAATCTTTTTAATCATCCTCCGATGACAGTTTGTGAAGCATATTATTTGAAAAACATAACTGTCATTCACAAACTGGCTTCAAGCTAAATAAAATAGCCAATTATTAATCTTTTAAGGCCAATAAAAAATTTTATAAAAATATTAACAATAATATAACATTACGCAAACATATAAGAGTACGCCTGTAAATTTCTATCCTTAGAAATACCTTATTTTATAGATAACATTTCATCTATATGCGCACATTTTATGAATACATTATTTCTTACAAATATCGACCAACACAACAATATAAGGAAAACGTAAATAAAACTAATGCACGAGTGTGCATAAGTATTTGGAAAGTCACTCGGAAGCCTGCAGAGGAAAGCTAATACTTTGACGTAAACATGAAAATTCCATTTCCTTAGCGAACAGTGAAAGTTGCGAGAAAATAGGATGATTTAGAATATTTTCAATACTTTTGCGCTTGCAATTTCATTCTCGAATACTTTGCACAAACTGCCACTGTCAGTAGCGCAGTGAATGGCATTGCTGAAAGGCGATTTGATTCTTATGAATATATGTAACAATATGACTTTTTTTTTGTTCATACGAATATTTACTGCATTATTTGATTATTTTTATATTTTTGCGAGCGAGCGTCATAGCGAAAGCATTTATATTCGTTCTTGCTGTGTTGTTGCTTTTATATGCTTTTATACGTTGGTATCACAATTTCTTTCTTTTAGCGTATTCTGCTCAACTGTTGAACTTTCTTTTTATTTTCTATTATCTTTTCATTATTGTTATAGCTTTGGTTGCATTTATTTTGATTTTATTGTGGTGTTCTTCGTGTGCTTGAGCAAAATGACTTTCACTGCTTCTCTGAGGATAGAAAAAAAAAAAAAATAAAAAATAAAAAACTAAACAATGTCAAGATGTCAACTTCGCTTTTGCTAGTTTATGCACACAGTCGCAGTACTGGCGAAGTGGTTTGTGGAACTGAGAATGTCGCGGCACTGCGTCTGCTGCTGCTTACTGCTCGCTGACCTTCACACTCAGCACTTCAAACTTTTGCACTTTTGGACTTTTGCATTTTCATAGTAGTTTGCCATTTTTGGTTACACTTACATATCTTTTAATGCATTTCGTTTATAAATATTCCAGTTTTTATTTTTTTGTTTGTTTTTTTATTGTACAAGTTTTTTAAAAGCACTTTCGGAAACGAGCCAACGTAGAAGATGTGGCATGAGGAAGTTGCTGCAGCTGTCTTGCCGGCGGAAGATTGTTGAGAAGCGTTTGTGGGGTGCGGTTGTGCAGTGACGCACAGCAAGTTAAGCACAATTTAGTGTTTTCATTTTTATTGTTCTTATTGTTGTTGTTGTTGCCAGTAAACAGCGCACGGAAGTGAATTTTGAAATGGCAGTCAGTGACAAGCAGCAAGCGAACCGAAAACCAGCAAGCGAACTGAATACCAGCAAACGAACTCTTAGAATGATAACAACCAGCGTGGAATGTAAGCAACACCGACAATAAAAAAGCAACAACAACAATAAAATAACAAAAAAATAAAAATGCAGTGCAAGTAACAAGTAAACAAATGCAATCACATAATGTTGGCATTAAGGCTGTAAGCACAGCTGTGACAATAACAACTGTATTAGTTAAATGCGTAATCGCAACTGTTCCCAATGTAATTGTAACGATTTTCTTTATTGCGAAGACTTCTTACGTGATTTCCGTAATAAGCAAGAATTTTGAAAGTTCTTTAATAAAAAAAAAAGAAAAAAATCAAACTGTGCAGAATACCACTAACGAAAAATTTATTTCAGTATTATAAAGAGTAAGTAAATGTAAAATTGGATGGCAACAGGTAAATACATACATACATACATACAAACATACATACATACATACATACATACATACATACTTTCATCACCTCAGCTGAAGACACAGCTATGTTGCATTACACTCTTACGTTATGAAAAATTGTGCAACGTTATGGTTTGTTTTGTTTTGTCGTGTTTTGTAACATATTTAAATTTATGTTATATTTTACTATGTTATGTTTTGTAATGTTATGTTATGTTATTTTATGCTATGTTGTACCATTTTTTTAATGTTATGCGATGCTATGTTTTGTTTTGTACTGTTATTCAATGTTATGTAATGTTATGTATCTAATGTCATGTTTTGTTATGTTATGTTATATTTTGTTATGTCATGTTTTGTAATGTTATGTTATGCTATTTTATGCAATGTTGTGCCATTTTTTATGATATGCGATGCTATGTTTTGTTATGTTATGTTATTCTATGTTATGCGATACTATGTTATGTTATGTTATGTTATGTTATGCTATTTTATGTTATGTTGTGGTATGCTATTTTATGCTATGTTGTACAACTTTTTTATGATATGCGATGCTATGTTTTGTTATGTTATGTTATTCTATGTTATGCGATACTATGTTTTGTTATGTTATGTTATACTATGTTAAGTAATGTTATGTATCTAATGTTTTATTATGTTATATTATGTTATATTATGTTATGTTATTCTATGTTATGCGATACTATGTTTTGTTATGTTATGTTATTCTATGTTAAGTAATGTTATGTATCTAATGTTTTGTTATGTTATATTATGTTATATTATGTTATGTTATGTTATGTTATGTTATGCTCTGTTATGTCATGTTATGCTGTGATTTGTTATGATATGGCTTTAAGTTCAGGGTTATCGAACGGGTACAGAATGAGTTTGAAGAAGCCTTACTTTCTTAGAACGGCGTCGCAACACTCTCTCTCCCTTTAGCTTCGTACATAGTTTGAGATAAGAATTTTCAACGTTTTCGCTTAAGAATAGATTACAATTAATTTTAAAAATAGTTGCAATGACATAAGATAATAAAAATTAACAAAATTGTGTGGATATGGTTTTACTTTAATATCTTTGAAGCGCACTTCGTTCTAAACAAGAAGTCTTCTACACCCTAATGGCAATCACATATTTGTTATTATTATTACTTTTCAACGTGCTTACTTACAAAATGTCCAATAACTACCTTTTTATAAGATATATGTATGTACATATGTAAATTTTTTATTAAAAGTTGTCAAACACATCCTCATTTGCCTCGAGCAATAATTTTTAATTAAAACTGGTTCATGAAAATGTATCAAAACCTTGACGACGATGAAGAAGCACCTTGACCATCAATGTAGGAAATACTCGTAACAAGAAAGTGAAGCATTATGAAAAATTGTCAAATCCTAAAGAGCAAAATACGTTTATATCTAAAAAAATACATACATTTGAACAGAGAAGAAACGAAGTGAAAGAGCGCAAGTAGCGTTGGGTGGCACAGTTGCATGCCACGTTCCGGTTGAGGTTGACTTAATGATGCTGTTTATGATATTTTTATTATTGCATGGTGATTACAGTTGCAGACCCCAGCACACGCACAGGCACATACACATACACATAACCGCAATAGAGACATTTGAAAACATTAAATACAAAGCTATGGGATAAGTATAAAAGTCAAAGGTAAATGTAAGGAAAATACCGCGTGTGGTAGTGGCAGGTGAGTATGTAAACAGTAATAACGGTAATCGCCACAATGCCGCGGGCATTTTTTCTTCACGTTGACAGCAATGTACAACAAACTGGGATATAGGAAGTAACTCGAGAAGTGCAGGTGAAAGGGCACAGCAGCGAGTGCAATAAAAAACCACAGCAGCAATCGAGGCAAGCTGCTGTTGTTGTCTGTAAATGCTGCCACTGTTTGTTCCTTTACTGTTGTTGTGGCTAGTGCTATTGCCTTTGTCAGTGATGCTGCGGACAAAGTCACATTTTAGCTGCAAGCGAATACTGAAATTACCACCAACAGCAGCAAGTTAACGGAAAATTATACAAGATAAATATTTTGCCAGCAATCGAGCGCGAGCGTGTGTGTAGAGTAGCAACAGCAGGTAAATACCCAACAGTCTATTGCATAGCGCGATTTCATTTTTGTTATTGCCTTTGTTGCAAACTAAACACAAGAAATTGCGGCTGTTGCAAACGCAACGCCTGCGGTCACTACGCGTAACCAAGCAACCATTTGCTATCATCAACTGACGCTGTTGCTGCTGTTGCTTACACGAAAACAACTCGTTAAACTGCCTTTAAATAAATAACAGCTGCACCATAGCAAGCAACAATAACCAAACACACAGGCATAACAGTAATAAAGAGATTTGTTTGCTGCTTGCAAGCGAAAACAGAATGACAAAATAAAAAAAAGTGAAAAACACTTGCGGCAATCTTGTGGCTAAGGCAACATAGTGTTTGTTTAATCGTAGGCCTTTGCCACACAGTTGCCACAACACCTGCTACCACCTGCAATCTGAATAGGTCAGCTTTGTGCTAGTGGCGGCCGGGCGACAGCTGCGCACAATTGCCACAAAACCGCACTTAGCTAAGCATGCTTTTAGGCGCTGAGCGTGCGGGTGTGTGTGTGTTTAGGTCGCAGTGCGTATGGCAAGTATTTAATTCAACGCAATCAACTGAGTGTTAGCATTTGGCATTAGTTGAAACGAAATGCTTAGGCATCTATTTGCATGGAAGTATAATTACATGTCTTCATAAATCAGCGCTAGTAAGCAAAGTTTTTGATCGCCAGTCATCTGGGATGATTTTTTTTTTTTCGTTCGCTTACAACTTCCGCGTAAGATCACTCCAGTGTAAACGGTGAAGTTTCAGCATATTTACGCTTAATGCAGTAAACTAAATGGAGAAGACAAGTAATTCAATACTTTAATGGACATTTTGATGAGAGTTGAGCGAAAAAAGTTAAATACCGGGAGTTGTAGCTTTCGCTGCTACAATCGTCCGAGATAATTTTATGCTATGGCTAATTCTCTTCTCCAAACTAAAGTAAACCAAAACTTCCAGAGCCATTTTCCCACTTTAAATCATAAATAATAAATAAATAAAATATATTCCAAATTATTCAAGCACATTTTCTGAAACTTCACAAATTTTATGCCTTGGCAATGTTTATATTTTGATTTTGTAAATTTCCTGAAGCAGATGTTTCCATATCAAGTTTGATTTTGTCTCTTTTGATATGCAAAGTAAATAAGATTGCAATTCAGTCAAAGTGAATTTCGGCTGCATTGCAGTCACAGTTCAATGCTGACATAAAATTTACATAAAATAAATATTTTTAAAATTTTCAAAAATTTACTTGATGCGACAACTTGTATATACTCGTAAAATATTTACATAAAAATTTTCCGCAAGAGTTATTATAACAAGCACAAGAAATTTTCAGCCAAGAAACCAATGCGGCCAACGAAGAATTTTCTAAATTAATGCCAACTCAACTTACCTGCAAAGAAAAGAGACAAATAAAAAAACATTTAAAATATAAAATCAAAAACTTTTCGGTGGGGCAATTGAGTCAAATCAAATCAGCATTTTCAACTCATGCTTGAAACAAAACATTTAGTTTTCTCTGCAGAAAATTTATAGTACAAGTGCGCGTACAATTTATAAAACCAATAAAACGCAGGTGGGAAGAAATTGAAGCTGTTGGCTAGATTTTGGCAACGAATGATACAGATTTTGCATGACAGCGCAACTGAATTTATATGATTGCATTAAATTAATGTTGATGAAAACTTGTGGAGGGAAAAATTTGATAGCGTTGAAAGACAGAGGAAGAAAATTCATAACATGAGAGAAGAAAAACGATAAGCGCTGTAGGCGCATTGAGTTTGAGGTGAAAAAGTGTTTAAGTGTAGTATTTGTTGTCGTGAAGGCGAAGAGCGGGACTGAGACACCGCAAGCAATGTGGATTAGAAAGTGAGAGACTGCAAAAATTCGCTAGAAAAAAAACCCGAAGGGATTAGTAAAATTTGACGAATAAAAGTCAGTGACCAAAAATTACTTAACAAGGAAGTTGGGCAAGAAAACGCCAAAGAGAAGTGAAGCAAATAATGTTGAAGCATAGTGGAAGCTGCCTCAAGACAAGTAAAACGTCAACCATAGTAGAAGGTATGTATGTAGTTATGACGAACAAATTGACAAACGGAAATGCAAACAACGTGAAGAAATGGCAGCAAAGTAGAAGAAAGCGGAGGAATGCAAAATTTAAAGAGGAAATAAGGGCAACGGCAATAGGAACGGATGAGCAAGCACGAAAAACATGAAAAGGATTAAGTAAAAACCAAGAAGAATTTATGCCATGGACGATGGGAGTTGGAAGCGTAACCAACATAACGATAAACTGGTTAGAAGCTGCGCGTAGCCGCATGACGGGTTGAATGAACGGAATGGTAACGTGTAAGATAAAAAGGATGCGATATAATGAATAGGATGGATTTTGAAGTAACGCAAAAAACGTAAAAAAGAAGCAAGCGAATAAATTGGAAATGGAAGACAGTGGTGTAAGTGAGTTTTTGTGCAGGGCGTGAGTGTAGAAACACAGACGATTTTTTTTTATTTTTCACATAGACATACATACATACAAATATATACTATAATAGTATAAAAAAGACGTCAGGAAACCACAGCAAACCGCAAAAACCAACAAAAGCATAATGAACCAACAAAAGACAGTCGAAAGACAAGAAAGCAAGCAGCTGGCGCATAGAATCCAAGCCGGCAGCCACAAATACACATTAACTACAAACCCATGCCGTTGGTGCCACAGGAAGATAAACCACACACACACACACACTCTCTCTCACCCACTTGCAGTCACACAATTCATCAGTCGGGTGTATGAAGACAATCAGTCTTTGACGACAGTCACCAAGCCAACCGTATTTCTGCTGCCCGACCACAAATTCGGTGTAAATTCAATGCACAATCAAAATACAAATTTTCGTGGTTTATTTAATTTATAGTTACAAATATTGTGTGGGGAAGTGCGACGTGAATTTTTTGTGTATACGGGGGAGAAAGTGAAAGATATACGGAAGTGTTGCCGCACAGTAGGAGTGTTGAATTCACTGCGTTTATGTTAGTTATGAAGATGCTAACGAATAGAGAAGATAGTAGCAGGAGTGGCAGGAGTGCAGAGTGAAGGCTATGGAGTGCAGATAATGAAGGTAGTAAGTAAATTGTTGACTGACTCGCGATTGCGCATCGGAAATGTTTCTTTGTGGCGCTCGAATTTTCATGAAGGAAATAAAGGAGCATAGAAATGGTTACTTAATAAAAAATTTTTGCACAGGCAGAAATATCTTCTTTGTGCAATAAAAAAAGTTTTCAATAAAAATGTATTTTTGAATATCGCATAAGTTTTGCGTGTGCATATTTTTATTTATTTTTTTTTTTTAACCATATTTGGTGTTATAGATTTATTAAAAAATACATATACATATATGTATACTTATATAGAGTTAATTGAATTTTTTAAATTACTACGACCCTTTATTTTCTAGGTGCTACTCTAAAAAGTTGCCACTTAATAGAAAATTAAAAAAAAAATCGAAAAAATAATACGCTTGTTTCTTTCAAATATTTATACAAACCCTTTAATAAAATTGTGTTGACTTATAGACCTAATCAGTTACAAATAGTTTTAATTTGGGTTACCAAAAACTAAAAATAAATATATAAAATTTAATTACACGCGCTCAGAAATATTCAACTGCAAATACATGGTTGCGGGAAAATTGTTGCCACGTATTAAAAAATATTAAAAAATGTAAGCAAACGTAAATGTTTACTGCACTAGCATCAAAAAAATTGTAAAATTTAAAAATGATACTCATATCACAAAACATTTTAATGAGAAATGTATGCTGATCAAGTAAATTTATTTAAAAAAAAAATCGCGTAAGGTTGCTATTCGCTAAAAAAGATTATATATGAAACTTGACAACCAAAGCGCAATTTTGAAAAATGTATATTATTTTAGAATTTAACTTATACCACTAGAACTGTTGTTATTTTTTTTTTGTTTTCAAAATAAAATCTTTCATATACTGGCCTCAGTTAAATTGACAATTATTAATAACTTAGTTTAAGGCGGATAAAAGAATAAAAAAAAATTTATTATTTTTTAAGATATTTTAATACCTGTAAGTAAAACTAAATATTTCTATATAGGCTGAGATCAAAAATTTTTTACTTAAACAAGTCTTGAACTAGAAGTTTTGCTGAAAAAAGTTCAACCACAGAATATTTAGGCAAAAACTTCAAGAAGGATTTTCAAAAATTGACTTTGAGGCACACATTGCTAAGGCTTCTGCTGGAAAAAATTTGGCAGATATGTAATTATTAGTTTTGTTTTGTTTTAACTTCTTTCTCTAATCCAGGAAATTATAAAAAATATATTTTAAAAAAATATTTTTAAAATTTAAAATATCAATTTTCTAATTATCTTGCCCTGTCAAAGTGTAGGCGACGGTAATTTTTAAAGAAATTTCTATAGACATTTTTACAAAAAAATTTAAATCGGAATATTGTTTTATTTGGTTTCAAAGAAAATCGAGTTATGTAAAAATGAGAAGAGAGAAGAGAAACTGCTGCAAAATTAATAAATATTTTGATTTTACCAAATTTGTGAATATTATTAAGTCAATGGCGTTAAAAACCATTTAAAGGAGAACTTAGAAAAAAGTTTCGCTGACTGTAAAAATGATTTCAGAAGTTTTGGAACTTTTTGAAAAAGTAGTAAAAGTCGAGTAGCTCAAATAGCAAACTAGCAAAATAGAGAGATAATTCTAGTTTTCGATGGACGGCACGTTTCAATCTGAAATTCCAATTGTTAGAAGTTGATTCAAAATATAGTTTCAAGTAAAACCATACAATGTGCATGTGTGTGTGTGTGTGTGTGTGTGTGAATATGCGAGAAGGAATGTGAGAATTTGAATAAACATTCACCTACACCGCACAAGCACAGAACAATTCTAAATGTATCGAATTTTCTGCTTTTTCGCCATTCAAAAGCTATCATTCTTCTACGCTCGCGATAGCTCCACCGACGAATTGGAAGGCAGGCAACGCAACGTTTCATTTCGATGCTCCTGAGTTGATTGCGCAAACAGTGCGAAAAAGCTGTAAACATTTTTTGTTTTATTTTTCTTTTTCTTCAATCTTCCTTTTTTAGCGGAATTTTTTCCGGTTTGTTGTTGTATGTGTTGCAAGCAATATTCTTGGTAAATTCAATTCGTTTGCTCTTGCAATTGCTATGGTTTAGAAAATTTGCACAATTGTCTGTCAGTTGGGTAGCTGCTTGTTTTCTAGTAACTAGTGGTTTGTAAATTTGCCTTTACATTTTGCAAATGGTAATTGTAATGCACGTAAAACCAGGAAGTTATGTGTATACAATTATCGTTGGAAGTTGGTATTGTTTTTTTTTGTTTGTGTTGCATGAAAATTTGTTAAAAAGTTCCCTGTTGGTGGAAGGTAAGTTTTAGTTCGATAAAAAAGTTTCGAGGGCAAAAAAAGTGAGCGCTTTAAGGGGTAAAAATTTGTTTTACTCTATGACTACAAGCGATTGTTATGAAAAAAGACACTGCCGAGAGACCGAATATGAAGCAATCGTTTAAAAATTAAGACTAAAAAAAGTTTTAAATAATTTTATAAATTGCATGCATTCATTAAATATTTTTTTTTTTTAATTTCACAAATATATGTATTTATATATATTTTCCGGAAGGCTTGTGAAATTCATTTCATTCAAAAATGCATGCCCTCAATTAAAAAACATATGGTAGTTGGTGTGTTTTATTTTTTATCGAATAGTCAACGGAAATTTCTTCAGAAAAAATTGAAATAATGAGCGAACATTGTGAAAAACAATTTAACAAAATTGATAAAAAAAAAAAACAAATAACAAACCCACACTACCTTTCATATCCGTATTAAATGCGTTATGAATTACGATTATGTATAAAAATTCTGTAAAATTTGTGATTAAGACTTTATAAAAAATATAAAAGAGATTGCGAAAAAATTATTAAAATAATCTCCTTCATTTTCAATTAATATGTAAACATAAATTTTTCATTTTTAATAATTTCTGTTAATAAATATATTTTTTAAATGAATTATCATCAAAAAATTTGTAGTATTTGAGGAAAACAATAAAATCTAATAAAAACAGACATTTTAAAAAATGTGTCTCAATTTTAAACGAAAAACTAACCAAAACTTCGATGAACTTTTTTAATTTTCATTTAAAAGAACAAAATATATATACATATATTTATATGAACTGGCGAACAATTTTTCCCATTTATAACTTCAGGAATTGGCTCACGGATTTTGTTGAAAATTGCTTGGCTTCTGACCAACTAAATACTCTATTTACAAATTTATAGCACAACCACATATTGACAGATTTGGACATTTTATTTTTCTTCTAATTAATTTAAATTATTTTTCAAGTAAAATATGGTTCTTGCTCAAAGAAAACACAGAAATTTTTTGAACAATTTACAAAATGTATAACGATTAAAAAATTTTTTTTGAATTGTTTTGTGTATGCACTTTTTTGACTCATTCAATTTTAATGCTAGAAAGTGCAACTTCAAGTGTCTGCAAGTTATCACTGATTTTTGAGAATTTTTTTACTGGCCGTTTCCTCCATACAAAGCAAAATCGCGATTATTTTTCATATAGGAGGAATTGCGAAAGAGCGTCAGTAAAAAAATTGTCAAAAATCAGTGGCAATTAGAAACTAGCACTTTGTTATACTAAAATTGAATGAGCTTCCTATCTGCATACCCCAAAAAATCTTCAATTTTTTTTGGAATGTTTGAAATTTTTATTGTAATTTCGATAATTGCTTCCTTCATTTTTAATAAAATTTAAAAAGTGGTTTTTAATGATGTTTATTAGAGAATTAGCGATGTTTTAATTAAAAAATAATTTTAAATAATTGGAGGATAAATAAATTGTTCAAATGTGTCAATATAAGACTAAATAAGCTGTGTCGCGGCTTATTAACATATGAAGATGTTTTTTTTTTTTTTAATTACAATTTTTCAAATAGTTTTAAAACCAAAAGGATGCAGTGTTCCGAATAAATTTAAAAATATTTAATAAATATTAAAGTATTAATTAAAGTTTTAAATAATTTGATCAAATCTTCCTGAAATTTTCACTGCCATTTCAATTCTTAAAGCAACTTCCTCGACCAACTTCCTTAAAAATCAACCACATTTCAGATCAAATATCCAAACCGCAAGTCTCCAGCGTACGCTGGCAAGCGAGTCGCTCGTGCATGCATCGTAAAACCTGGCTGAAAACTGCATCAGCGCACATGCTTTGCAGGTTGTTATTGTTGCACATTTGCAGCTGCTGGCATTAGTGAAATTTATCGGTTTTCCCCAGATACGTGCCAAACACCATCACTTGTAGCAAGTGGTTGCATCCTTTGGTGGGTTTTTTTTTTTGTATTTTTTTTTCATTTTTTCTTTCTTTATTATAATCATTGTTATTTTTATTCTTTATTGTTATTTTTGTGCTTATGAATATTGTTATTATTGTGAGCGACGTTGTCACATACGAAAATGCATACGTGCGTAAAAGAGACAACAATAACCACAATACGATAAAGGCGCACAGTTCGAAGAAGTGATGCAAAACTGAGTGAATACCCTGCAGTAAAAAAATATCAATTGCCAAAATTAGCTAACTTCTAAGTAACTTCTTTATGGAAATTGCATAAAAGTAATGTATTTTTAGTAAACGAATAAACACCGACGTCTAGTTAGTCCATAAGTCATGCAAGAAAATCCAAAAATCGCTTACCACTTTTACTTTTTGATAAATAAAAATCTCTATGTGGCATCACGAATGTCAATCGCAACGATCAGCTGTTGAGTGAAAACAAGCGATAAACGAAAATATTAAATTACGCCGCGGTTGCGAAATTTTCAAAAATTTCCAGAAAAAATAAAATAAAAGTAAGTGTATCTTAAGTTAAAATGTTTAAAAAAGGTGCAAGTGAAAGAAATCAGTGAAGGTTAGTGAAAAAGCGAAAAGAAATTTATTTAAATAGACTGCAAAATGCAAGTGATGCATTGGCGGTGTCCGAGGCTATGTCTGCAGTGGTTAGTTCTACGGATTCTGATTTTAGCATCAATTGTAATTGCCCTGCGTCACCCAAATATTTAAAAGAAAAGATCAAAACGTGGTATATAAAAAATAAGCCTTCGCGAAAGTGCTTTGAAGAACTTTTGCTAATTTTAAATGAGGAAAATCTAGATGTTCCTTTAAGTGCGTTTTCTTTTGAGGACAGGAAAAAAACCGCAGTAATAAATATGGTTTCTCCTGGCTTTTACACACATATTAGTGTGGAACAGCAGCTATTAAAGATTGCAGACGTAATTTTTGAATATGATGAAGTCATATTAGACCTAAATATTGATGGGATTCCCTTGTACCGGAGTTCGAAAACGCAATTGTGGCCGATTTTGGTTAAAGTGGTAAACATACCAAATATTCAAGTTTTTCCTGTTGGTGTATATATGGGTAAAAGCAAACCGGATTGTATTCAGAATTATTTAATTGATGTTGTTAACGAACTACACATTCTTTTGGAGAACGGTTTTGTTATTCGAAATAAATTAATTAAAATTGGAGAAAACAATGTGTCGTATAATGTCCACGGGTTACTACATTTGAGTGAAAGCGTTAATCGTTTTGGACCCTTATATAATTTTTCAGTATATGATTTCGAAAACTATCTGCAAATATTAAAAAAATACGTTAAAAAGCCATCTAAAATTCTGCAGCAAATTTTAAAAAATGTGCAAAACGAGCCCATTATTCAAAGAGAGAAAACGTGTAAAATAAAAGAAATGAATGGGAAGATAAGAAGTATCGACGACAAGTTCCATTTAAGCACACGAATGCCAGATAGCTTTTGCTGCCTTAGGCAAAATTTACCAATCAAAATAGTGGGGTTCGAAAATAATTCAGATTTGAAAATCCTGGCAAGGAAATTCGTGAACGTTAGAAGCTTCTTTTCAGAGCCAGTTGATTCTTACTCATCGCTAGGTATTGTTGTAGCTGATTACGACACTTCGCAACCAATATATAAGTACAGTGTACATGAAATTGATTATAAACTTATGTGTCTACCTTATAACAACAAATTTCTCTTAGAACCTTTGTTACATACGCCTACTTTTTTAAAATGAACCGAAAAGGTAAACTAATTCGAATGAACGCTGATGCAGTGGATGCTGAACACAATGTCTTACTTAAGCGCCTTATATACCAGGAATTTATTTCTGACGACGTTTTAAAATTATTTCCTTTGAAGACATTACAAGATTTGAAAGAAATTGATGAAAAAATTTGCGGAGAAAATAGAACAATTTATGTAAGTATATATCTTCTTATATATACATATGTACATATGTACTGTATGTATGTATATGTAATGTTTATATTTTTAACAGATCAAAGCACTCAAGCTGTTACTCAAGGGGAAGTTAACAAAAAAAATTGGACTGCGTAATGAGCACGGATGTCATCCTATTAGTCAACATTGACGGAGTCCATGGCAAACAAGGCCTAAAAGAATATGGTCAGTTTTTTGATATTTTATTAGGTAACATTTTTACATACAAATATTCAAATTCGTACATTTATGAATGTATTTAACAGCCGCGATAGATAACCCTGACCCAACCCAAGAACTTCGAAATGCAATTCAAGTGTTAAAGAAAAGATATTTTCATAAAGTCAGCGTTCAAAAAACTGCAGTAAAAAACAATAACGCTGAACAAAATTTGCAAAAAAGTACTTGAATGCACTTTTTGTAATATTTATTATAATAATCATTTTTATTCAAAGAAAAAGTCATTTACCTTGTACGAAACAATTTTTACCAAAAATGTATGCATACTTTGTCAAAAAAATTGTTTTTTTATTTTTATGTTAATTAGTATTTGCTAAGGTTGATTGCAATGCCATAGGAGCATGATATGAAAGACAAAATGAAATAAATTGGCAGACGTTTCACCCCTAGGCATTTGCACCCACCTTAATACATCAAACAAATGAAATAATTTTTAATTTTAATTTTTTTTTACTTTTATTTCTTTAAATCTTTATAAGTCCTATTTAAGCGAACAAAATACTGATATGATACATGTGAATTATATATTTATAAAATTAAAAATGGAATATAATTATATACGGATGTCTAAAAATTTATTGTTTGATGACGTGTTTTAATCTAGTTTTTTATAAGCTGATATTAAACCAACTTCTTTTTGGGTAGTTATTAATTTGTATAAAACAAACTAATGATTAGATAGTTTACTTGTAGGCAAAAGATAGTCATTGACTATTTTGAGGTTGAAAGTCGTTAGATAATATTTGGATGACTTCTCATGCAGAGGTAACCATAGCTGTCCGTAATGTGGCCATCGCCGAACAAAAATCATTAGTCCGCGTATATGAAAATTTACAGTAAATAGTCAATACCAGTTGTTTTGAAAGCAACTTGAAACTACTTTTAAATTAGATTCGTTTCCTGCAGGGTATACTCTGTGATTACATACATACATACATACATACATACTTACATGCATACGGACATACACACATACAAACATGCAATAAAATGAAGAAGTAGTTTAGTGTAAGCAGCGCAGTCACTGGCTTACCGCAAAGATCAAACAAATACAACAAGCAAGAAAAAACATACTTTTGCTTGGAAATATGGACCCGCATATTTGTGTATGTATGTGTAGATGTACGTATATATGTGTGTGTGTGTGTTTGTGCAGAAACGTAGAGCGCACGAGCATCTATAAATAGCCGCTTTATGAGCTTACAGTGTGTGAAATAAGTCTGGCACAAGGAGTTATTACACAAAACGAAAAAGACAGTAGCTATCGAGAACAAAAAAAAAATGACAACTTAATCAGATATGCAAATGAGCAGCCACCGCCAGCGATACAGTGCAACGACACTAACATAGACACACTTGAAATTCATTCATTTCGATATGGTAATATTTATGTTTTTTTTCGCAGCTTATCTCTTTACGTCATAATTTCTATAATTTTTCATTGTTAAGTGTACTTAAATGAAAGTGAGTTTTTCTGAGGCTGCTTTAAATTCATATTGGTGTGGAAAAAAAATTTCTTTCGAAAAAATAAAACACTATAACTTGTAAATAAACCGTGTAATCATGAAAAAATTAGTAAGTTTAAAAGGTTCTCGTGGTTACATGAATACACATATTTATCGGAAAAAAAATTAAAACAAAATTTCAAAAAATTCAAGATGCAAATAAACGCGAAAATTCATCATAATATTTACATATGTCTGCTTAAATGTTTGAATGAGCGGACTTCTCACCTTTGCTTACTAGGAAGACGATGTGCTTTTGGTTTCTTTTGTTATGTTAAAAAAATAATTTCAAGCAATTTTTGAAAAAAAAAAAGCTTATCGCTATTTTCTTTAAACGGATTTTGAAAAAAATGTGTTTGCAATTTTTTTTTCTATTCTTTTACCAATGATGAAAACTAATTTTTAAGTAAAAATATTTGAAAATAAAACTAAAAAAGATTTAAAAACAAGTTTTGAAATAAATAAATTTTTTTGCATAAGTTAATTTTAAGTTTTTTTGTTTTTTTTTAAATAAATTTTGTATGACCAAACGATCGAAACTATATTATTGCTGATGTAAAAAGCTAATTTTTTTCAATAACAAAATTGTTTAAGAATTTTAATAGGCATTATCTAGAAAATAATTGTAATAATTTAATTTTTAGAATATTTAAAAAAAAAATTTAAACCTACGCCGTTTTTTAAATTGATTCACGTTTTTATTTTAGTGTGCGTTCACGTGAAAAGGGCCCACTTAGTCGCATCTAATATCCGTATTTTTATTATGGTTTATTATGAAACTATATACATTTACGCGTCGAATGATACCAAATTTAGCTTCCTAGGTATAATACAAGTAATTAATTTTATTATTGGTCAAACATTAACTCATTCATAATTTTCTGTGATCATCGGTTAAATTAGTTGAAAAAGCAAATATTTAGAAAAGGGCCCACTTTGTCGTGTTGATGTTAATTAGTTGTTTCACATATAATTATGATTGAAAAATTATCTAATAGTATTTTTTCTCTAGCTGACTATGTGCCTGTACGATTCAAACGAACACCCATTTAACGTCCGAGTAGAAATGAAAAAAATCGAACTTTCAACTTCAAATTGATTTTTCTCAATTAGTCATTTTTCGGATATTCACCTTCAAAGTTCTATATTTCCCTCAATTCTTCAGTTAGGATGGTCTAATTTGTCTGAAAATGTTCGGAAATCAACCAGGAAGACGCCTATATGCATAACTCCAATACCGCCGAAGTAGGCCCTTTCCACGTGGACGCACACATTTTTACCAATATCTGCTTTTAAGTCAAAAATATATGTATTTTGATTTTCTTCTGATTTTCCGACAGGGTGGAAATATATGTATATTTTTTTTTAATATGCTAAGAAGCTGAGTGTGATGTAAAAATGTAAATTCTTCGAAAAAATTAAAAAAAAATATTGCAAAACTATGAGATTTTGAGGGGTCCATAACACACTTACATATTTTTAGCGAAACAAAATTTTTCCAATTATATTTTATTTTTAGAGACTGAAAAATTTAAATGTTTTTTTTTTTTTGTTACACAAATACTACTAATTTTTTTTTTCTAAACTTAATTTAAATGATGAGCTTCGCTTGTAAATAATTTTTTATTTTTTTTAAATAATAGCTTTTCAAAAAATTTTTTGTTTGTAAATAGGTTTTTTGAAGTTTTTTCCGGCAAAAACTTTCGAAATAGTCAAAACTCGCAAGCGGAAGTCTTTACCGATTTCCGAATCGCAGTAGTATTGAAAACAATGGACAAAAAACAAGACGCTTGTAAATGATCTGAATTAAAAGTAACCTCCTTGGATAGTCTTTATATATCGGAATTTCAAAGTAATAAAATATTTTTAAGAATTAATTTTGTTGAAACCATTTTCCGAGCTGCACTTTGAACTTCTGTGTTCACCGTTTGCACTACTACACTTCAATGGACTGCTCACTTAACCCAAGCGTCCTTTCTTTATCACTCTTTTCACTCCTATTCCACTTTTACACATGACTTGCGATTCGGAAAAACTCAGCATATGCATTTAAATTGTGTGCGGTTTTCTTTGCAATTTCCTTCAATAATTTTTCGAATTTCATGGCACTCTCCTTTGCGGCATTCTTGCGTCTATAGACATTGCAGTTGTGATTTTTTTCTATTTTTTTTATGTTTTTGTACTTTTCTCAGAATCATTTGCCTGGCAAGTATGCCGATTATTATATGCACTTACATATGTTTGCAAATATGTAAAATGAATAGTAAAATTATGTCGTCTAACGTCGTCTGTGCAGGGCTCTGTTGGGCATTCGTTTGAATGCGTTTGTTGCGCGTTGTGCAATCATGTTGCAACAACTCAAGCAGCTTGCAACAAATTGCGATATTATAACACCACAAAATGGGGTTCAATAAATATTATGTTAAGCGGCCTGTTATGTTTCAAGCATGGAGCAGTACAAGCTTTGACATGCAAAAGGATAAATAAAGTGCTTCATAGGAATGACCTAAAACCAACAACTAGTGGAAGGGTTTTTGTGTTGCGCAAAAATATATGTACATTAGAATAACATAACATATGTATGTACATATATGCGTTTACTCGTTTGTATGTAAAGAGTAGTAGATTAGTCGAGAGTTAGCTGCTCCAGCAACCAACCGTTGTGATGCAACCAAACAGCACAGCATTGTTGGAGGCAAAGCATATTTATTTAATTTGATTTGCATTTTAGTTTTACAATTTTGCATGTTTGTAACTCACGTGCAGGGAATTTAAAAATTTTTTGCGCTGAAAATTTTCTCTACAGGCAAAGTTTACACTGTCGCAAATATTTTTTATTAGTGTTCATACTTTTTCGAGTAATAAACATTTGTCTTTTACTGTTTGGATATAAATTTTTGAAAGCAATTAATTTATCGAATTTTTTTGCCTAAAAATATTTTATAAATTTTATTATATATTTTTGTTTTATTTTGAGCTCAAGCCAGAATATTATAATAGAAATTAAGTTGCAAAATGATTTTATTTAATTAATTGATTATTGGCCATAGTTTACTCTCATTCTTAGGGCATCTTCAGAATTTGTCCGGTCGATCGTTGCGAACCGGTACCATACAACTTTGACTACATAGTTTTTTCAAACTTTTCCAGTTACACTTTCCAAGCTTCGTTTGGTTTGTTCTCTTTTATTGGAGGTTAATTTAATTCCGTGGTTAAATTAACTAGTAACACTTCTCAAACCCTCCCTTAGTCGATCCAACACACAAATTTTGGATGTAACTGATTTAGACCGCTGAAATTAATTCATTTTCGCAGCACGTTTTCCAAAATAAAAAACTGAAATTATAGCGGTAGTAGTATAAATTAGTCAAACGTCGCGTTTTTCTGGTTAATTTTAAAGTGATTTTCAATTGTTTTTTTTTTTGTGCTTTAAGGCCGATTAGATTTTATGAAAAATTATAAGGGATAAACAAAAATACACTTAAAGCAGCAGAAGTAATAGTACTATTTCGGAGATCACCACATCTCCTCATCAGATTTTTGTCTTCTTGACTGCCGAGAGAGTCGAACCCACGACATTAAATGTAACACTTAAGCCGGCAGCTAAACGCGTTGTGCTAAGCTTACGCTGTGTGAGCTATTGTTATTTTTCTTCTTTTTCCTGTCACAACTTACTTCAATCATCTGCAATCAATCGACTTGACGTTGCAGTTATTTTTTCTTTGTCAAACTGTGTGTGCAACGTCTAAATGCTATTCAAGATGTAAGATTATTAGATTATAAATTTTCAAGCTTAAAAATAAGCCTAAATATTTATAGCAACTTAACTTTATAAAATATGAATAAATTGAAAGAATTGTTAAAAATATCAGACGCATTATGTAGGCTTACTTTTCGGCATAAAAAACTATGTCTGAAGATTAACTCCTTGAGAAATGTTGAAAATAATCAGAGCTTCTTCAAACTGGTTTCTATGCATTTGAGTTAACAGACTACCCTTTTGACAATAAGCAACAATAGGTATTGAATATTAAAGGTCGCCTCAATGCCTAAGTCAATGTTGACTTTAAAGAATTTAAACTAAGTTTTTTTATATAAAGCTGTTCCTTTTTTAAATTCTAGTTTCACTATTTACGTATTAAAAAAAAAACACGCATGTATACTATTTTTTTTTTATTAAAATGACAACACATATTTCACAACAGTTGACGTACAAAATTCGTGTTAAACCAAAGTGAATTTTTCATTCAATTACTCTCGAACAAAACGGCACACATTTTTTTTATTGTTATTTACACAACCGTATGCATTCAGTTAAATATTTTTTTCTAACAAACATTTTCTGTGCTTATCGCCATTTTTTACTCGAATCCTTTTATATTTTTCTATTTTTACTTGTTTGTGCTGCTAAAAAGCTAAACTCGCGTCAATTTGAATATAGAAGCAGCAAAGCGTAGCACGGCTACAAAATAAATACTTATATACAAACAAGCAAAAGTTCAAAAATACCAACAACAACAGGCATTGTGTGATTTGTGTGAAAGAGTGTTCGTGTGTTTTCTGAACGATAACATAGTTCCTACATAAATATGTAAATTTTATAGTTTTGTAGTTTATATAAAATCGCTCAAGCCAGTCATTCATGCGCTCAAGTACGGAACACTTTTGAATTTATTCAATTGTTGCAAAGTGAATGAACAAACAAACATACACACACACACATAGTAACACACCAAAATACATAGTAAATATTGAAAAAAAAATATTTTTTTAAGGTTGGTTTGACAGTCAACAAATAAAAAAAAAAAAAACAAAGTTTCTATGACAAAAGTGTGCGCTTTCGTTTGGTGCAATGGGGCGTATGAGTAACAGCAATTTGTATGTCGAACCGTAAGTAATTCATAACCGATACGTTGGGATTTAAAAGTAAAGTTTAGAACAGTGTACCGAATCATTCGATACTGAGTAAAAGAACTAATAAATTTAGAGTTCAGAGCGTCACCTGTATCAGCTGAAGCTGAGCTTTAATGAATATGTTTGGTCCGACATAGAGTTGGCTCAGTCATTTCACTTTACTAGGGTTGTGTTATGGAAGCTTTAAAAAATTCCAACAGTGAAATTAAAGAAAGCTAACTGTTTAAAAATATCACTTAGAATAGTAGTACACTTTGCTATTAAACAGCTTCAAAATCTCTCCCACAACAATTTATTTATGCAAATATGCACTTAGAAGAAATTTATATGAGACTAGAATTAAAGCAAACATAAGAAAATTTAAGCCTAAACCAGGAAACTCAAACATGAACGCAGCACTCTCCAGTGGATTACCAGCAGGCCATTACTAATGTAGGCCAAAGTCTCCGTACATTTTAACACCCAAACTAAAAATAAAGAAAACTTCAAAAAAGATTTAGGAGCAGAGTAAATCAAATGCTGCAAATTTATTTGCAAAAAAAGTAGTTCGAAGCTTTTAAAGAGTAAGTTATTTATTCGTCTTGCATCGTTCTTTAACCTCAATTTAAACACTTCACTTTATTTCTCAATCGATCTAAATAACTGCTAACCCTTTGCTATGTGAATATGCAGGCCCTGCACACTTATTAAGTCCGCCGCTGCGAGAGATATAACTAGAGGTACCAATCTCCTTTTTCGGTGTATAAACAACAACAATGCGGTCGCGCTGTTTATTATTACTTGATACCAGTAGACTTTTCATAATTTTCTACACACCATTTTCACATTGTCTTAACGAGCTTTATTAGCCTGATTACCTTATCTGGCCAATAACTTCAAACCAAGTAATTATTATAAAAAATGTCATTAGCGTATTTGACTGTTGTCATGCGCCACTGCAAAACTCTACACAATGGACTCAAGCAACTTTGTCCTCATTATTTACACTAAGCTCATCTAAAAATACAAAAAAAAAAACAAAGTGCGCGAAAGAGTGACAGTAATGATTTGTAGTGGATGTCAGAAGGTAGTGCGAAGAGTCGCATCATTATATTTTGCTTGCTACTTTTTTTTCTTCTCTGCTGCTCCACAAACAATCATTCACTTTTGAGTCTCTCTTTCGCATTTAACTTTTAACCTCGTCATTCGCATTTTGTCTTCACAATGTTACGAGTACTAAGGGAAATTATGATTTTTAATAATCGTGCGATTAATCAGCGTTAGCATAATTTTAATCGTCATTACTAAATAGTACAAGAAGGAGTCGTGCTGGCAGCAGCTTCTTTTGAGCGCTTTTCCCTTTTCTGCGCGCTCGTAAAAAAGGACATATCCTTTGAGCGCTACTTAAGACGGCAGCAGCAGCAATCCAACTTTTCAAGTGGATATTAACAGTAAAAGGAGCAGGGAGGCACTTTGAAAACAATAAAATGTAATTGGTGGATTTTTACTTTTTGTAATCCTTACGGAAAATATTGCAATTTAGTCGTTCTTGATTACTGTGAACTGCCACGCACTTGAGTGTAGCGGTGAAGCGCTTTTGAAGTGGTATCGCCTATCCACTTATGGAAACAAAAAGGCGTGTACGTAATTTCTTTTGAGCTTTTAACTCATTTATTTCCCGATTGTACTTATTTGTTACTGTTTTCTTGTTTTTTAATTTTGCTTTGTTTTTATATGAGCAACTTACTATGTAGATGTTTTAATGAGGGTAGCAGAAATGGTCTTAATTTACTGCAGGGTGGAATTTACTGTATAATTTACTTCTACGCATTTTTTTTATATACGAATACAAAGTTATTTTTGCCTATACTCTGCATTTACGATTAAGGTAAATAGTATCTTCGAAATGAGTTTTTGATGCGCATGTTTTAAGGGTTTGCCCTTCAATGCAATTAATATTTTTTTTTTGTTTTGTGAAGGAAGAATTTATCATAAGCAGTTAGTACAAAGAAACAACTTAATATGAACTTTTTGCTTCTGCAAAAAAAAATAATAAATAGGAATTTCATATCTTTTTCTTGTGTCAGCAACCCTTTAAAGGCAAACCAAGTCGCAAGCAGTAAGCAAATGCAGGTATTTTGCTTACTGCTTGCGACTTGGTTTTCCTTCGTTGGAGCCAAATTAGGGTTCAAAATTATTTAAAATAAATATTTTGATAAGGCTTGAATAACAGTTTTATGATATTCATGGTTTACATTGCTTTTATTTATGCTCTAATCTCCGCACACTCTTTTCTCTTAAATGAAATTATTTAAATTGGAGGCCGCAGTAGAGATACTTCCATACAAAACACAATCTATTTTTTTAATATTTTTCCAAACAACTTCTTTGGATTTAATTCTTAAAATGTCTTTGAAATCATATTTCTGTCATTACATCACGAATGTGTGGTAGAAAATCCGATTGAAGAGTGGGTGTTACTTCGAGATTAACTAAAAAATAAAAATAAGAATTGCTGAAAATTAACAAGTTTAAAGTGTTGCATTGAATTTAGAAAAATTCAAAAATTTCCAAACTTTAATAAAATATAGCCAGAATAGCAATCTTTAAATTCACAGAATTTTAAATTTAATTTTTCAAGTTGGTAAAAAATCGTTTTGATCCGAGATTTTTATCTGCGTGTTTATTAAATTTACTAAAAACAAATATATGGATGTTACTTCTTTTTCAGAAAAGATGAGAATAATAGAAGCTCTCGAATTTATTTGGCAAAATTGCTTAGCGGAGGAGAAATTAGCAAATACTATGAAGGAATTATAACTCACTGTATTTAGTTCAGGGAAAGTTTGGGACTACCAAATAAATAAACCAATTCTTTGAGGGCTTTAAAAACTCTGTCAAAACCGCTAAGGTGATAAGACATGCCAAATAATTATTTAAATTTTCAGCACAAAATGCGTGTTCTAAGTTGTGTTATTAGTAGGAATATTTCTATTATGCAAAATTTAAATATTTGCTAAAAAAATTTTTACACCAAATTAAAAAAAAAAAATTACTGCACTTATGTAAAGTCGGCAATTTTTCAGTTTTTGTTTGGTATATCTGCCACGTGCTGCAACACGCTCAAACCCTCTTTAAAATACCTACTGCGCCCACTCACACACTTCTCAGTGTCTACTCATCTTTTGTTTCGACGCCTTCTTATAATACTGGTCCTTTACTTTCTACTCCCTTCCCATTTCTACTTTATCATGCCGAATGTAGCACTTTGCAGTTGTCAAATCATTCTTTTCAGTTACCCCATCTTTTGCTAGTATACCCTTTATTTCCACCACTTTTCCAACACTTAAAGACACGGTCAGTATATCACAATCAGTCATCCTCTTCGTGCCTTTGTCGCTGCCAACTTTTTTGAATTTCCTCTCGCTATATCTTCAGTGTCCTCGCTGCAGTTAATTACAACTTTAAGCACCTCTCGGCCCTTTTTTTTATATGTTAGTTTTTTCTTTTTTTCTCCCACTTCCACTATTGTTTTAGCTGTTTGTCCAACAGTTTACTACTAACGAGCAGCAGCAAAAAGTTTACACACTTTTTTGCAGCTTTTGAAAGTAGAAAAAACTCAGCAAATGATTACACGCCAAGAATGTTAACTTTTCACTGTCGCGCTGTGATTTTTACACACTATGCGCTACACTCTTTTCACCGTCCACTTTATCACACTTAAGTGACAGTTTCACTCTTTTAATTCTCATTTCAAGTTTTGGCCTTTCACACTTTCGCTGCGCGTGTCTGTCTGTCTGTATTTTGGTGTTTTTTTTTTTTGTGAGTTGTTGACAAACAGCTGCGTGTAACAGTGATTACATGGGCAAGCAGTAACAATAAAAACAAAAGGCCAACAAAAAAACAACGTACACCCACACATACAAAGTGTTGTGTGGCGCGCATGCAACGGCGACAACATCAAAAAGGCATTTCAACTTAAAACACTTTGTCTGGGATAATTTTGTTGATGTTTAAGTTGAACTTTTTTTGTTGTGTAGCACCTGCACACAACTAAACATTGCAAAAAAGCGACCGTCATGGCGTATACGTACCACCATTTAATATGATGTTTGCGCTCGCTGACTGCGAGTTAGTTGCGTAATTTTGTTTAGCGAGCTAATAAAATCCCATAGTTGAGAGTTGAAAGGAGAAGATCGTATTTTTTGTCAGGTGGCGAGAGGTCTGGCTGTTGCTGTGCCGTCAAGTCGTCGAGTCGTCGAGGAGAAAAGTGAATCTTTTGAGCCAATCATGTTAGCGAGAATGTAGAAAGTTTCATTGGCTATAAGGCTCTAAATAATTGGTAGCGTAAAAGTTGATTATGCGTGCTGATGAAAGGGAATAGGTGGAATTAAAGTCTGAGTTTTCTGCGGCAAACTTATGAAAGAAAAGCGAAAAAAACGGAAAAAAGTATATTTAAATTGGAAATGAAAATTGAGAACTTGCACTTGGGGCGTGTAAGCAAATTAAAAAAATTAAGTGGGTAGACTAAAAGTTGTTGATGTCTCAACTTCGCTTACTAAATAAGGGTTTCTAAGTGCAAATTGTTTAGATTATAAAACTTTTTAAGCGGCTAAAGTTGTAATGAGAACCCGTAACATGCAAAATTAAAAAAGATGTACATTTATCTGAATATTCATTTTACTCATACACTGAAAGAGGTGCCGTGAAAAATAGTCGAAGAAACATTGTCGCCGATACCTTTTCCTTAAAAAAAAAACTATATTCGTTAATGTCAAATCATCCGTATCCTTTACACTAGATCGCGAAATGCTGAAACGACAATTTTCTAGCAATCTCTTTTCCTTATTGAATTTGTTGTTTTCCGAAAAATTGTTTTTTTTTTTTTTTCTTATATGTGCATGCATTTACGCATACTTTACGCTACCAGTTAGTCCTTTAAATAGTTTACACAAAAAAAATTTAAGTTATCGGCTGCAAATTTCTTAATCTTCGATAATCAAGCAGTAATTATAAAAAAAAGTAGAAATAGCGCTGAAATTTTCGAAACTACAACTTCATTAGCGCAAAACTCTGAGAACTTAAAAAAAAAGCTACTCAACGCAACGGCAGAAAACATTAAGCCAAAGGAGAGCAACTAAAGAGACATGAATTTACTTTGAAAACCAAATTACAGTTAAATTGTGCTACAGAAAAGAAATCTGGGAAACAATTTTGCGAAAAAAAGTTACACAAGTTCATTAAAGCGCAATTTTAGTGACGCAAAAAGCGAAGGCAAGAAACAATGCAAAGTAGGAAAAGTCTAGCAAAGTAAATGCGCCAGTTACGTTGGTAGAAAGTGAAGAAAAAGAAAAAAGCAAAGAAATTAAGAAACCCTTAATGTACTTAGTTGTTTAAATGAAAAAATAGTGCAAGCAAATCGTTTAGTGGCGTGCAAAGGATAAAGCGACGATGAAAAAGAGAGGACAAAAAAAGAGTAAAGAATTAACGTAAATAAATATATTTCAGCGATTGAAGTTAAAAATGTATATTTATATTCAATACAGTTACTGGAATTATGGAAAAGAAAATAAACGGCAAGGTCAAATTCGTGGAATATTAATTTAAAAATTTACTTCGTTTAGCAAGTTGATATCGAAATTAGTTTTTTAATTGTTGAAATATTCAACTATATTTCCATCCCTTATAATTAAGTGACTAGTTTTATAGATGTTTTAAAGCAGTTTAAGTCTAAACTAAGTTTAAAATGCATCACTTTAAACAATTATTGAACGTTACACAGTTAAAAAGTTTAGGAAATGCGACCATAAAAACCTCCGGAATTTCTTCATAGTCATTCAACTTACTAATGACCGCGATTTATTAAGAGTAGACTTTGTTATTTCACACACAAATAAGTTAATTATGACTTGCAAGTTAATTGGTCATCGTTAATGACATCGATGATGGTAATGATAACATTTAGTAATGTGTTATCGATAAACAATAAAACACTATCGGTGTATTGACTTACATATAAATACAAATTAGCGATTAAGAAGACGATGTCGATAAAAAAGAAAGCCGACGATAATTGTTTCGATAAAAAAATCGATATGAACAAGAAAAACATCGATGCTAGTGTAAAAAATGATATCGACACTAAAATCGATAACAATACTGATATCGACAACAACACCTGCAATACTAACAGCAATGAAGCCAATACAAATAATGAGGACGATAAAAAATATCGAACAAAATAAAAATAAAAAATAACATTACCGATAGTATTACCGAAAACGATAATGAGAACGCAAATTTTGAAATCGATATCGATTTTTATATTGCTATCGATAACGATGACAATGAAAAAAAATTTAGCTATAAAAAAACTAAAAAATTGGCTCGCAAATTTATCAGCATCTTCAAAAATTTTAAGTATTTTTAAAAGAAAATTTATTCTTAAAATCTTAAAAAAATGTGTATATAAACATCGTAATTCCATTCAAATGTTAGTGTGCGGAAATCACATACTTTTGCTTTTATTTTTCTTTCTTTGTTTTTTTACGCTTTCAAAATAACCACATCGTTTAAGGCTCGTATAATTTTTTAAATTACGTAAAGAATATGCATTTATTAACCATATTTCCGTATTCCCAAATTTTTCGGCCAGCTATAACTTTTCTGCGTTTTTTCTTTTGCCTGCAAAATATTTGCGTACATCAGTGTAATTAGCAAATAAAATTAATTTCAATGCAAATTTGCAAAATAACAAGGCAATGCCATTGGAAACAATAAAAAGCCGCATGATAATCACAAATATATGGAGGCGTAGAAAAGAAAAATATTGCAGCCATACATATCTTTTTTCTGAGATAAATTTAAGAAAGAAGTTAGTAAGTGTGACAGTTGCTCTACGAAACTAATTCCGCGCAATGAGTCTTATTTGCCGCATCTGGCAAAAAAATTAATTAAAGCGATCTGCTCACATTCGGTTTGCTGAGGCAACGAGCACTGCGCTGCAAAATGTAAGCGTCAACAACATCCAAGCCAACCGGAAGTGCGATGAAACTGTGAGTTTTATTTCTGTGCTCTAAAGGTACGACCATCTACAAATAATTATGTTTGTACAAAAGAACATACATATGTATGTACGTGTGTGTTTACACGTAGGCAATCATTTATGCGCATATGTAAAGACATACATACATATCTATTTATATATTAACTTGTGTGACTGTGTTGCACAGTTGGTAGCCAATGTACATAACTACGATTGCGTTTATAACCTCAAGGCGTTGCGGCTTGCCGGTGTTTTGCTTCTCGACCGCCGACGTTATTGTTGATTTTAACTGCTATACATATAAAAACATTAATATATATATATATATATACATAAGTATGATGTACGAATGTAAATGAAAGCAAGTTAAATATAAATAAATATATATTTTATATGCCAACATAAAGAAAACTTTTGAATCTGCATATACTCGTACATGTACATGCAGTGGTGGCCATATCATTTGCAACCAAATAGAAAATTACATAGTTTGCCACTTTTATTCACTTTTTTATTTTTAAGAATTTTAAATTAAAATTAAATTCATTCTCTAACATAAGCTATATAAATCCAATTTTAACACTTTTTAGAAAACTAAAAAAAAAATCCAAAAAATGCGTATAAAGATTTTCAATCTTTTTTCTTAGAAGTGTTAAAATTGAGTACGCTGTTCTACAGCCCATTAAATTCTAGTCAAACAATGTGAAAGTTTCACGTGGCTAGAAGTTAGCGTTGATTTATAAAGATTTTCTTTTTTCGTCACAATTGCTTCCATATAACGAATAAGCAGAAATATTGAAGAAAGACGCAAGATCATTGACAAAAAAAAATTCTAAAAAATCAACGGTAATTCCCAAGTGCTTCAAACTTTCACATTGTTAAACTAAAACTTAATGGGCTATAAAACTGCATACACCAAAAAAATATAACACCTCTGAGCAAAAAGTTAGAAATCTATATAAAAATTTGTTGAAGTCTTTTTTTTATTTTTCAGCAAAGTATTAAACTTAAATTTATATAGTAAAGGTAAGAGAATAGACTGAATTTGAATTGAAGTTTCTTAAAAATACAAATGAATTTATCTAACAAACTATGTTATTCTGAATTCGATTGCAAGTCAATGGGCCTTGTACGAGTATGTATGTGCTTCTGTTGAATTTAATATTTATATTTTAAGCAAACATTTGCCTTTAATTTTTTTTGTATTTTTTATAATTTATATACTGTTCATTCCCTAACAGTAGCCATATAAACTCATGTTCAAAATTTTATATAAAGTTTATCAGAATATCAAACTTTTACAAATTTCCTTGAAGTTTTCGATACATACTTAGAAATTTTAAACAAATTAAAAAAAAAAAACAAGTGGTTATTGATATATTTGGGTATATTTGTTATTCTTTTTATATAAATGTTTCCTTAAAAATTTAATTCGGTAAATCGATTTCCAAACTACTTAACCGAAAAGTTTTAACCTCAAGAGTGGTTCCATATCAGTTAAGTTCAGTTCAGATTATTGTGTTATGAAGATTTAAAGGTACTTCTTATTGTTTATGGGCATGGCTGCAAAAGTAGGGTAAGTTGGGGTATTGAGATATAGGTATAACTCTTGGGTCTAATTCTGTAAAATTTTTAAGATAAACCTAAAAGGACCATGCAATTTAATTAGTTAATGTTTTGTGCAACATGTTTTAAAACAAGATTTCATTATATTAAGTACTTCAGCAGGTATTCCATTATAACCAGAAATAGTCAAAAAAAGTCGTTTTATCAAAATTGAAGGGTAATGTGATATGTCATGTAGGACAAAGTGATATACTTTTCTACATTGCCCATAACTTCTCTTTTAAGAATAATGTCTTATAAATATTTAAATTTTTTTTAAATTGCTAGTAATATAATTTACTAAACAAAATAACACAAGCGAAATAAGTAAAGAAGAATACAAAAATTAAAAAAAAACTATACGAGTTTATTCATAGTTACAAAGCTATTCACAAGACTGGCAAACGAATATCGCTTGGCGTTAAGGTTATCTGTTGCAAAACGAGCTCACAGTATTTTTGCTGGGTGGAGTTTCGGCCCAACAATCCTAATCTGAACTTGGCAGAAACAAACTTTTTCCGATTTACTTGATGAACTTTCCCTAGCTTGTGTTACTCGTTGTACCTTCCTCTTTTTCCTCGATTTTTGTGCCTCTTTCAGGCTTTATACGCTTGTCTTTAGTTTTAATGTTTTCCTTTTAAAGATGCTTTGTATAGTGAAACGCTTTTGCCAAAGTTCTTTGACATTGAATCGTGCCACTTTCCATCTTTATTCTCCTATGAGCCTTTATATTCATCATTGAAGGAGTCATACAATATTTGGGGTATGACTGTGAAGTTGGGTTCTCACGTGACGGATTTGTGAACCGTAAAAATTAATCAAGCCAGAGTAATTAGAATTTGTAGCCATTTAGGAGCCTGCTTCGCCAAAAGCGGTTAAAAATTTGTCGATAGCTGTATAACTACGTGAAGCTCTTGGCAACGTTGCAAATAAAATAACATACGTGTTTGACACCCAAACAGCATTCATGGCTCCTTCATATTTTCTACGTTCTGCTTATGAATTTGGCCTTTGTGCTGCTGACCTATTTTTATAATTTATGTTTTCAATTAATTTTATTAACATAATTGGATATTTGTTAAATATTTATTTCTGTATATTTAATGTGATATACCATACCACATTGGACCACTTTGACTAAATATATCACATTAACCCATTTTGAGTTTTTGAATAATTTACGCAATATAAAAAACTAACTTTATTTATTATTCACGAAAAACCAAAGTAAATGGTGGAATTTTAAAATCTATGGAAACTTCAGACTAATAACTTTTTGAAACAGGTACTAAAATATTTGGATCCGCACAATAAAAAATATTTTTGCACACTGAAAACGAACTAAGCTTTCAGTGGCATTCGCAGTTTTTAACCGTTACCATTGTATTTGCAAAAAAGTGCATGCAAAATCATGCATAGTTTAGAAAATATCCTGGTATGTGTATCACTTTAACCACCCATATCACAATAACCCAAATTATCCTAAACTGAAGTAAATTTGTATTTCTTTTGAAAATTATTGTGAGCGCATTCGATTTTAGTTGCCTTCATATTGCCGTTGCCTTTTTAGAACTTTTTTCCATTTTAACTCCATATAAAGTTTGAAAATAAAAATACTAAATTTTTATTGAAAAAAGTACCAACGCCAAGCTTTGTCAAAAAAGTGCTCAAAAGTTAACGGGTATTTCAAGCCATATGAAACTTGCATGCTGGGTATGAATGTACTAAAAAACTGCATGGAAGAAAAGTTTCTAAAAACTCTGATAAAATTTTTGTTGAAGTTTAGTTAATTTTTGTATAACATTTCTGGTAATTATTGATAGAATTGTGTTTTAGCTTCAAATAAAAATTTCCAAAAATTAATTAACAAATATCAGTTTAGAATTGTTCTGCTATTATTTTGGCCGCGGCTGTATATTCGAATTGATTGCGCACACCTTAACGTGTTTATTATTATACTCGTGTATAATATTATGCACAGCAAGTACTTTCGGGAAGCTGCGTTGCGTTGCGTTGCGTTTATTCATAAGTACGAGTATGTATCTTTATTTATGTTGCGACATCATATTTTATTTATGTGTAATTGTTGCTTATGTTGCGCGGTTTGTTGATGTTTATCTGCAACTCGTACATGTTCATATGTGTATAGCTAACATCTCGGCGGTTATATTAACGCGCATTTGATAATTTGTTAGTGGGCTTTGAAATTACAGGAGCCAAGGAAGCGATGAATAGGCAGCCAAGTTAGATCTTTAAAGACTTTAACATTCCAGCGTTGTTTTTTTTTTTTTGTTTAAGTAAAACGAAGTTGACCGAGTATGTCTGTGAGTGACATAGATATTAAGTAGTGTTTTAAGTTAGTATTACGTCGACTTCGTCCACAATGTTTCATACTTATTATTATATTTGTATGTACGATCAGGTGTATACGTATTTACATATAAAAACACTGTCCAACAAATGAAGACTTTTTGAATGGAACAGAATAGCGACCCCATAATTCTGAAAGGGTATGTTGAGTAAATCATTTTTGTAGAACAAACTTATGGTCCAGCACGTCTGAGTTTTTTTTTACAGTGGGTCAAAGTTTTCATTGTTTGGTCGAAGGGAGCATTATACTATATGAAAAAAATGTTGTAAGTTAATGTCTGAGAGAATTCTTATGGTCAGAGTTGTATTGTGGAATTGTATGAGGATTATTTTTGTGGAAGATCTTAACCCTCTAACTGGTCTCTTTATGGGTCAATTTGACCCTTTTTTTTCGAGAAAATCAAAAAATATCCTTTAAAAAAGGACATTTAAGGATTAAAATATTCTACGAAAATGTTTGGCGGAAAATTTCAGTGGGGGTCACCAAAGACACCATTGTTGTAAATAACCAACTTCTATAAAAAAATTATAATTTTGTTTTAATAGTGGTTTATTATAGTATGTACATATTTATTTTTTTGCTTCAGCAGTAGTATGACAATGGATTAAAGATTAAACTTAATATGCTTTCCTGTATTTAGCTTGACGTGAATGCTCCGATGTGTCAAGGTTTCTGTACAACCCCCATACGTATTCAGCAAGTATTACACTTTGGGATTTCCCTTTGAATATTTCTTCCAATACCTTTATATCCTGATGAAACCTTTCACCATGTTCATCTGCAACCGCTCCCAGGTTTTCTTTAAAAAATTGAGATGAGAGTGCAGAAAATGCAGCTTTAGTGACATCTTAACGCCAATATTGTTAAAACCGATTAGCATGCTTTCAATATTTTCTGCATAGTTTTGTGCTTTTGAGTTTCCAAGGAATTCTGATATAACCAGCTGCATAAAGTCAAATGCTGTCTTTTGCACATCCGACAGATGACCATAAAATTCTTCATCTTGTAATAATTTTCTTATATCGGGTCCAACGAGGGTTAAAATCTTCCACACAAATAAACCTCATACATTTCCATAATACAACTCTGACCATAAGAATTCTCTCAGACATTAACTTTCAACATTTTTTTTATATAGTATAATGCTCCCTTCGACCAAAAAATGAAAACTTTGACCCACTGTAAAAAAAACTCAGACGTGCTGGACCATAAGTTTGTTCTACAAAAATTATCTACTCAACATACCCTTTTAGAATTCTGTTCCAAAAATGCTGTTGGACAGTGTAATTGTGAACATTTTTTGATCATAGTTTTTTTTATACTTTAGCATTATCAATCGAGATTTTGACCTTGTTCAAAATTGAAAACAACTTAACAAAAACGAAATAAAAATATGAATAATCGTTAAGTTATTTCTGGTCGACTTATCTGCGTTTGTAATTGAGCTCGAAATAAATTTTTTGTTTACACGAATCATGCAAATAGTGTTTAAAGTAAAGAAAAAGAGTTTGATGATTTGATGTGGTTGATCTTCTAAATAGCAGCTACAAATTCTACCATTAAACGTGGTTGCTTTTTACAAAAAAAAATTTTCTTTCACTTGTTTTGAAATTCTTTTTGAATAATCAATTTCGATATATCGGTTCAGCTTATATTAAAGGCCCATAATTTTGTGTTAAATTTGGTCGATTTTTTTTGCAGCCCACTTTTGAAATATAAAATTGTAAAATTTTGTAATACATATTTTCAAATTTTTAACAAAATATTTGTTATCTTTCTGTTGGCCTAGTACATGTTAATAATTGACAATTTTATTGAGCTCATTTTTTGGGAAAAAACAACAACAGTTTCACAAAAAATCTTTCATAAACTGGCCTTGAGCTAAATAAAATTGTCAATTATTTTAAACAAAAAAATTTGATTTAATTCTTAAAAAAGAAACTGCGGCAAATTTCGCAATTTAAATCTTATTCTGATAATTAGGCAACAATATAGTCATATTTTCTCGAATTTTTAGTAAGAAATTTTTTTAGTTACACTACATAATGTACAATATCACAAGAGTCTTGTAGTCTGGGTCAACAAAATTAATTTAGTAAATTTCTATCTTAAAGCGCTAACCGTGATTTTCACTCCTGCAATACGCATTCACGTGTACCTATACATTTACATACAAACTCATATATATGTTTATAAAAATTATTTGCAACAACACACACATTGAAAATGTTTGATTTACTTTCATTTGTACCGCTGGTGTGTAAACATTAATAAATATGTGCGCGCATGCAAAATAACGCCCAGTAGCGCGTACATTAACCCCACATAAAAAGGCCGATTGACTCGATGGTCTGGCGACTGGCAACCAAAGAGTTCACTGTGCGAATGAAACGGCCGGCGGAGGCCCGCATCAAAAGGAACCAACGACCGAGGCGCAAACAAGTGCGAGTAAATGAGCTTTTTGATTTTAAACGCATGCGATGGTTGAGAAATTAAAAAGCGTATAATGACTCTACGCAGCCGAGTGGACACAGGAGGAATGTGGAAGGTGTTCAAAAACTTGTACACACACAAACACATACATGCAAACATATTAACACATACAGAGTGTTGCATGTGTGAATATACCAAATATACCAATCAGATAATACAAATATACAGACGAGTATAGAGACTATATCTTATATTTATGTAGATAAGTAAGTATATAGAGATTATATGCCATAGAGTCAGCGAATATCGCGACCTGCATCGCTTACACATCCACACACACACACTTACACCCGCATTTATAACGATCTTACGTAAATAACATACACGAACATACACTACCAACAAGACAGCAAAGCTCTGCGATTTCAGTACACAGAGGTGATTAAAACTGAACAACGTGCCAGGTAGGCGCACGCGGCTTAAAGTTTTTGCTAGCAATACCGTGTATTTGTGTTTATTGCTGGCAAGTAGCTCTTCGTCTTCGTTAACGAAATGCGATTAACTGCGAAGAGGATGCTAGAGATTACATATACGCTCTGGCGGTTGCGGTTGTTAAATTTAAGATTTGTGGGAATTTAAGTTCTGAAAAAAGTGGCTTACACAAGTCAATAAACAACGTAAGTTAAAAGAAATGAAGTAAAATTAAATAAATCACATTAAATTGCATAAAATGAAGCAAAATTAAAAATTAAATTAAATTTAAAAAAAATTAAAAAAAATAAAAAAAATCATAAAATTAAATAAAAGAATAATCATTATTTTTAAATGTTCTCGAGGTCCGTTTAATGAAACATTTTATAACTATATAACTTCTATCAGTAAATTTTTATTGTTAGTTTTCCAAACAAATATCTTCTATTTAACTGTCCTCGAGAAAAAATCTATACAATAAACTAATAAATGAAAATGAAAAAAATTAAACCAAGCGAATTAAAAAAGTTTAAAACGATAAAAAATAAAAAAAAAATAAAAAAAATTTAATTTAAATTTGAATTTACATAAATTAAAATTAAAATTAAAATTAAAATTAAAATTGTAATTAAAATTAAAATTAAAATTAAAATAAATTAAAAATGCAAATAAAAAGGGTGCAGCGGAAAATCAAATCCCATAATTAAACTAAATTACACTCATGAAATTTAAAATAATAAACTTACGAGTATATAAAAAATGGTATTAAACTGAATTTATTTAATTAAAATATATTAAATTATTTAAACACAATGAAGCTTTAATTTCTTTAAAAAATTTAAAATACATTACATTCAATTTAATCAAATTTCGTTCAACTAAATTCAGTTCAATAAATTTAAGCTACATATGTATAAAAAAAACAGCTCTTTTCAAAATATTAATAGCAACAAATTTCAAATTGAAAATTTTTGAAACTTAAAAATATTTCTTGAAACTTGAAAATATAAATTTTAAATTTGCTGCTGGGAAGTTTGTGAACACTGCTGTAAGAGTATATAAAATTTAAATTTACTTAATTAAACGAAATATATAAAATGTTATGAGAATTAAAATTAAATAAATTGAATATTTATTGAACTAAACTAAATTTAAAAAAATATAATTTAAATTAATAAATACCAGAAAATAAGCAAAATGTATGAATCAAACAAGAATGTATAATTAAGAAAAAGTAAAAGTAAATTTAAATCGAATTAAGTAAAATAAAATAAAATTAAATTAAATAGATTTAAGAAAAATATTAAATTATATTAAAATTAACTAAAGCAAACTAGAATAAATACTTTCACAATTTTTTTTTAAATATTAAATTTATGTAACATTTTTTTATATAGTTGAAAAATATGTTTTTTTATGGCTTTTGTTAGAGAATGAACAATATTTATATTGACAAATATTTTATATAATTAGAAAAAAAAAATTAATTGTCCAAATGTCTTAAAACGCAACCATATAGCGTTATTATTTGTGCACTTTTGTGTCATTAATAAGATTTAATTAATTTTAGTAATTTGTTAAAAAAACATATATATATAAAGAATTAAATTTAAGAAAAAATAATTTATTAATGCGAGTACACATAAAACAAGAAAATCCGAAAGTCAGGTTTTTCACACTAAAATATAGCTTCCACCCATGAAATAAAATCGTAATTATTGATTTTTGCCTTCAACTTTTTTTTACCCAATTTTCCTTTAATGTCTCCAATGATCATTTAATTTTATTTACACGGCAACAAATTCTGATTGCTGCCAAAAAAAAGCAAATAAAACAAGTATTAAAAACGAAAAAAGCTGTATATGTGTGTACATATGTAAAGGTCAAGCAGCTGTTTAAATGACCGTCATAATAAATATTTATAGCATCAGCAAGGCGTCCGCGGCTTAAGGGTTAATGTCTTACTTTTATTCCTCTCACATAATATTTCCATATTTTGTATTGCTCAACGCAAAAAGGCATAACTCATACGACGTGGATTACGAGTGATGAGTTGCCTTTTTTTTGGTATTTTGTAGCGAAAGTAAAGTTCAAGAGATGTGCGTTCAGTCAACATTTGTTTTTTTTTAAAGTAGGTTTGTTATTAGAAAGAAAGTAAGTTTTTATTTTTTATGGGTCGTCGATCAGTCGGCCAGCGAGATTATTTCATCTTCTTATAACCCAAATTCATTTTAGCTGTGAAATTGAAAGACAACTACAAACATTAAAGCATTCACAAAGATGAAAGAAAAGAAAAATATTTAGAAAAAAAAAACAAAATTATCAATTTAGGAGAATTCAATAAAGACATTTACTTTTAAAATTGCAGATAAGTTGATAACATGAATTAAAGCTTTCAAAAAAATTAACATATTTTGTAACTCAATCAGAAAACGACTGTTTAATTTTATTATTCAATTGCCTTTGATGGATTGCCACGCATGCAAAACGAATCTTATATAATCACTATCACAGCGGAAAATCACCGAGTGACACATAGCAAACGCTGCATTTTGCTGGCTCATAAAAAAAAAAATAAAAAATAAAAAATAATAAAATAGAACGATAGTAAAGCCAGCGTGCAACAAGCGAGCATACACAAAGGCCACAACAAGGCGGCAAAAACCAAATTCGGATGTGGTGAAGCACCAAAGCCAACAAACAAGATAAACCGATAAGAAGGAAGCAGAAAATGGAGAAAGCGCAAAAAGCAGTAGGCTGTCAGTAGCCGACAGGGAGCAGCCAGTCAGCATGGCGCCACATTTAAGGAAGCGCCAAGCAAAGACTGTGAAGTGTGTATAAACAAGCAGAAAAAGGGATACATGTGAATGCGTGTTTTTTTTTTTTTGGCTACATGCAAACATGTATGTATGTGCAAAAGCGAAAATGTTCGTATTTTTATAGATAATATCTAAATGTAATTGTCTGTATGGTAACAATGCTTACCAATCAACACTTGAGCGAAACGAAGAGGAAGAAAGAAGAGCAAACGAAAAAAATAAGAATATCTGTGACAGTCAAGCATTTCACATAACCAACAAACAACTAAAAACCATTTCAGTCGCAAAGCGCAGCAAGTGAAGAAATTTTCATCCAAACTTAAGTGAATTACAACAAAGTACTTTGCGGAGGCGAAATGCCGTGACATGTGGAGCAATCAGCATTTGGTTGCCTGCAAGCAAAGTAGCAGCATAATGTAAACAACATAAACAGAATTGGGCCGATTTTTTTTTTAGGAATTCTTTAGCATTTTCTGTGGTACATTTCCCAACCGCAATGTTACTCTCCTCTCTACATACTTTCTCATTAAAATCAACACTTCGAATAGAACATAGAATGTTCATAGCAAAAATTGCGCTAGATACCAAGCACAATTATACTTCACTTAAGAACACCAAAACCTTTCTCCAATTTATGCCGCTTAAGCGCATACGCACACACTCGTACACTCTCTTCCATACACAATCACAAACACAAACTCTGACGGAAATTTCATTAAGTATGCACTTCGCCACAAGGAAGTAAGGAAGTGGTTCCTCTTGGCTTGTTTCTTAATCTTTTTCAGTTTCTCGTTTTCCCCTTAACTTTAGCTTTTGCTTACCAACGTGATTACATACTCTCACACACACACACACACTCTCTGGCATATATGCAGAGTTGATTGCACTTAAATAGTAGCGCAATTTCCATTCTCCTTTTTGCTGTTAACGCGGTCTACCATTTATTCAGTTACATTTAGCAACAGTTTTCTCTGCTTTGTTGCTTGTTTTCTGTTGTTTCAATTCCATTTTCTTTTTCATTCTTTTTTTTTTCTTTTCCTTGTTGTCATTTCCAATTTCGCTTTGATTGTCATTTTCGATTAGACAACAAAGCATGAAATTTTTTGCGGAAGTCAAGCAAATTATTGTAAAATGTAACCGAATCTGCTGCAGCGCATACAAAAAATATTCCAAAATAAAAAGTTACATTCATTCTTCATACACAATTAGGAGTAGCAAAATTACTGATGAAAATAAAGCAAGCAAAATAAATTTGCCATGCAAAATCAACATTTTTATTTGTGGTAGTTAACTGAGGTTCCTTTTTATTGAATTCAAAAGCAGCCAGTATGGCTTCATAGTAGTTTTAAAGTACATAACAATAATATTTTTATTCCGTTTATTAACTTTTTATTGTAACTCGCAATATTTAAAATCATATCACATTAAACTATGTTAATTTTTTGACCTTGTCAAAGAATTCCTAATAAAGTTTATGCAAATTTATTGCCCTCTGCTTCATAATTTTGTCAGTATAGATGAGTAACAATAATTACAAGAATTTACTCCTCCTTTTATTTGAAGTCCAAATGTGACTTTATAAATTGTTTTTATTAAAAGCCAAGGTGATGCTCTTTTTGGTTATTAAATTCTCCGAAAATATAAGACAATATCAATTATTTTTTTTTATAATATTTTAAAGAACAATGTTGGTGTATTTCAGGAATTAAGTCCGCTTATGAAAAATAAATGAAGAAAAAAATAATTTTTTGATTTTCTGATTCTTCATTACATATGTATAATATTGCAACATGGAAAAATTTCAAAATAAATAAAAATTGTTTCTTTCGCCTACAAAAATTGGTTTTAGCTCTTTAAAAAAATAATAATAAATAAATAAACAAATAAATAATTTCGTTTATAAAACAAACAAAACTGATAAAACTTTATAATTTTTTTTATTTGATAGACCCGAGTAACATAAAACTTGCGAAAAGCGTTTTTTTATAGATGAGTAACAATAATTACAAGAACTAACTCCTCCTTTTATTTGAAGTCCAAATGTGACTTTATAAATGGTTTTTATTAAAAGCCAAGGTGATGCTCTTTTTTTTTAATAAAATTTTAAGAAACAATGTTGGTCTATTTTAGGAATTAAGTCCGCTTATGAAAAATAAACTCCGAAAAAAATATTTTTTTGATTTTCTGATTCTTCATTACATATGCAACATGGGAAAATCTAACAACAACAAAATTTTTTTTCCTACAAAAATTGGTTTTAGCTCGTTAAAAAAATAATAATAAATAAATAAACAAATAAATAATTTCGCTTATAAAACAAACAAAACTGAGAAAACTTTATAATTTTTTTTATTTGATAGACCCGAGTAACATAAAACTTGCGAAAAGCGTTTTTTTTTAGTAAATAATCCCCACAAAATTATTTTCTTAAATTTTGGTGTGTGAACTTAGTTATTCCATATTTTTTAATATTTTCTCATATGAGCAGCAATTGTGCATGAAATCATTATTATGGGAAATGAAGAAACGCAATTTATTTTCTTCTCTTTGAAAGACAAATATTTCAACGATAATTCGTTCTTTGCTTTTGGGAAAAAATAAATAGTATTAGCTCATTTTTTGTTTTTCCTCACAAATATTCGACAATTGTGGCTATTATTTCCAACTTGAAAATTAATGACTAAAGTATGGCTCATAGGAAAAGTATACTGTCATAGAAAAACTAAACTTATACCGTTTTCTTAATTTCAACTTATTCGAATATTCGCGGTTTTGGGAACAGAACTCACGGAAATATGTTCTCTCTTTTGTTGGAAAACGGTTTTTAAAATCATTTGGTTATTATTTTATCCCCAGGAGGAATGGATGAAATATTTATGTTTACCCCTCTTTAAAGGTTCAGAAAATTTATCAAATGTTCATATTTACTTGCATATTAAAAATTTGACTCCAATTTCTCTATACCGAATCCTTTGCTTATTTCTGTACGCTTACTATGAACGCTCCATGGCTTAATGAGCATACTTGGTCGCGCCAAAATGAGTTTATTTAAATGAGCTTTCCCTATGCTCTACTTCCCCTTTTCACATTTGGTATTACTTTTGCCAAAACTATTTCGGCACAAGCTCATGTGATTAACTTTTTCAACGCAGAACAAACTCATGAATACACTCACATATTACGCGGCATATATCCACACTTTACTTAGTTACTAACGAGCTTATGCGCATATAAATGTAAAAAAAAAACAACAAAAATTATATATAAATGTGAACGCGCGTGCGAATGAAGGCGTGTCACCAAGCAAATATTAACTGCGTGCCTGTGTGTTGCTTATATTAGCAAATTCTCGCCAACATTTTCACTCACTCAGCTGCCGCCAGATATGGTTAAATTATCCGCTAGCGCCTGGAAATATGCACTATATTTGGATACATTGTGTTCTTTAATGCGAGTACAGAGTTGCATGTGTGTGTGGATCAGAAAACTTGTAAAGTGAAACGCTTAAACACGCGCTATATGTATGCATATAAATATTTGGCTTTATGTGTTGTATGTTATAAATTTCAATACTTATGTGAGTGTATAGATTTTTTGCCAAATTTTCCACACAAGTACTTCCACTCAACAATGCGGCAGGGTAGCTTAGCGTACGAAATTTGTGTTGCTTACAGGCAGCCCACCAATGCCTACACATTTTCTTAATGTCTATTTTGTTTAATAGAAAAATTTCGAGATTTCCGCTTTAATGACGCGTGTCATATAACCATATACATATGTGTAGGATGAGTATACGCCACATTGTCCACATGCGCCTAAATACAAATGTATGTACATATGTAAGTGTATGAGTGTAGATTGGCGAGTATTTAGTTGAAGGCAGTTCGGTTGGTATTTTTTTTTTTTTTTGTGGTCGACTAATCCAATCACTTTCTCACAATCAGCAATGTGATGAGCTCAAGAAAATTGAGTGCGACAGCTTGGTTATTGCAGACCGGCTGTAGAAGTGTTTAGCTGAAGGTGGAAGATGAAGAAATTCTGCAGATAAGCTAATACGATACATGCAAGACGATTATGTGTAACTGGAAAGAGACTTGTGAAGTTGAGTAGCTAAGTGCAGCTTAAGAAGTTAAACGAATTCGAAACGAAATCAAATATTTTCTGTTGATGTTTGCGACTTCTACTATTCATTTCGCGCTCTTACTTGCACCAAATCAGATGAAAGATCCGTTGAGAAGTGAATGTAAATATAATTAAGGTAATAGTAATTTTTTAAAAAACATACATACACCGATTATTTTAATGGCTAGTGTTTATAATTTTTATTAAAATTATCAGTAAGAAATAAAAATGTGTAATAAAAATATTTTAATTTCATTTTTGTGATATGTTATATGATTTCTATTTTTACGATGTAAAAAAATATTAGAAATATATAATAAAAAAAAATAATTAGTGAATACTCTAATAGATTCGATATATTTATTTATTTTCTCGAATATTAGCGAATTATTACAAAAAAAAATGTTCTAACTCCTACATAGTTCCTTTTACTATCGCTGCTTTTGTCATATACTTTTTTAATTTTTGCATTTAATATTTTAATTAGTAACTATTTTCCTTATGAATGTCATAATCGCATTCGATACATCTACTATCGATTTGAATTTTTTTTATTTTAAAAGTAAAAAAAATTGTAATTGCTTGTAATAAGTATCTGCACTAATATCGTTATCAATTTAACAGGGCATTTTCACTGCTTTCAGTATCGATATAAATACTGTTGATTTCCCTGTAATATTTATTGACATACATAGTTATTGATTTTTACTTTGATTAATCTAAATTTAGTTATTTTCTTCATTTTGCTATAACGTCTGAGCAGATGTGTTTTTAAGTTAACAATTTTTTAGCGTCATCTATTTTGCTATTAAGTATTATTAGCATTTATGCTGCAATCAGCGCTGTTACCGTTATCGAATTTTTTAATATTCATTCATTCATTCATACCAGGGTTGCTCAACAAACGAAACGATACCATTTTGTTTTCTTAACGAGCAAAATTAACTTAACGAAATTAGTTTGTTGCGTTTCGGCGCCATGTTCTCAAAACGAAATCAAATCGTTAATGTTGCAACGTTATAAAATTTCCTTTTTCGTTAATTTTAATGTGCCTAAAAGTATGCAGCGCTTCTGTTTGCACCTGTTTGCGCCTGTTTGCGCTTCTGTTTGCGACGAGTGAATCTCGGTTAAATTTAACGTTAAAATGCATCCTTGATTCATACACATTTATTTGTCAAATTCTATTATTTTGTTGAATTTCTGCGTATTTTAAATATTTTTTTTTTTTTTTTGGAATTGTGACATTGTTAAACATGGTTAAACCTTAGCTCTACTTTCACAAAAAAAGATGCTAAAATATCTTCATTTTTCTTTTTAATGCGCGTATAAAGAATTTCCATCATAGAACCGTCTCTTAAGAGATATTCAACTCGCCATTTCAATTCAAAACTCAAAATAAATTTTTGCTCAAACTTTGGGGGGAAAAATGCACTTAGGTAGGATACAAAACAGCTGCAGACACGAACTTACAAAAATTTGTCAAAGTTTGCATATCACTGAAAGAAAGCGTGCAACGGAAGAACTTTAAAGCACTTTAATGCACTCCACAATTGTACTTCCGGCAAAGTTTTTGCTGCACCAAAACAGCAGCGTACTTATCGCAAAGCCTTAAATAAATGCAAAAAAAAAAAAAAAAAAAAAAGAAGTGTACTCTTCATTGCCTGCGCACGCAAACACTTTTGCGCTTATTGATAACCAAAACTTTTATTGCGCACACATTTCTTTAACACGCCATCAGCAAGTTGATCGACAATTTTCCGTAAAAAAATATCGCTGCAAATCGGCAAGTTAGCATTGTGGTGGCTGGTGGTCTAAGCAGGAAAATCAAAGTGCAAAAATCGCACAGTCTTTGCCGCTACTTATTCTTTACTCTATGCAAACTTTTGCTTCACTTTCTTTTCCACTCAATCCACTGCTTACCCTGCTCAATTTGCTCTCAATTTGCTGCTGTCTGCTGTGAAGTTAACGGAAATGTTCGAACTTTGGCCGAGAACGATTTACAACAAAGACTGCAGCAACAGTGTTTTATTTGCAATAAAGAAATCACTCGAAAATCCACTTTGTATGGCAACACAAGAAGCGTGGCTTGCTGAAAAGTGTTAAAGTTGATTCGTTCACGCACACACCAACACTAAGACTAAGCTTTGAGTGTGTGTATGTACACCTCCAAAATTGATTGAATGATTGTGCCGCGATAAGCGCCTAAGGAAATACTAAATTTTTTATTTTTTTTTTCTAATAGAAAAAGTATTTGTAAGAGCTTACGGGCATGTTGGCATTCGAAAAGGCTTAACGCTTTATTTTTGCGGCCTTGATTACGCTTTCTTTATATTTCTCTATGGGGATTTATTTGGGTCGACTACGACAAACAGCAATTCAATTTTATTTGCGCAACTCAAAGCGCTACAGAGAAAATAATAAAAAGTGAAGAAAATAAAAAAAAACTCTTACGCGCTTTTCTTATTGTGTTGGCTTTAAGCGTAAGGATGTTAACATATGAGTGGGGTTTTTCAAAAAATAACTATTCTATTAATATAATTAAAAAAAAATGAATATTGAATTTAAAATTGTTTTCATTAAGTTTTGAAACAAAAACTATTTCATTCAAAATTAAAATTTTATTAAATTCGACCTAGACGACACCAAGTCCCTTTTTTATAAATTTTGACATAATAGTTGTCGATAGTTGTCAGTATCGTTTTCGGCTACCATAAATAAGAAACACGTTTGTTCAAAATATCCACAATGATAAAGATAATACATTCCGTTCACAAATCATAGCAAGCAAACAATTTATTTATCCTCCATATTTGTTTAATTTAAATATCGTCAATTCTCTAACAGACACCATTAAAACCAATTTATAAAACTTTATAAACTATATAAAATATTTCATCAAAGTTTCGAACTTTAAAAAAAAAAAGTACAATTTTTTGGGGTATGCAGCTAGGATAACAAAGTGCAAGTTTCTAGCAGCTACGAATTACCACTGATTTGTGGCAATTTTTTAACTGACCCTCTTTCGCTCTTTCTGCCATATAAAAAATAATTGCGGTTTTGCTTTGTATAGAGGAAACTGACAGTCAAAAAATTATCAAAAATCAGTGACAACATGCAGTAACTTGCAAAAATTTAACGAGCTAAAAAATTGCATACTCAAAAAAAAATTGTAAAAGCTCGAAATTTTTATGAAAGTTTGTAAATAATTTTGAAATGTTTTTTTTTGTGGTTTTTCTTAGAGAATGAACCATCTTTCAATTGAAAAATAGTTTTAATTAAATAATAAAATTTTAATTTTATGAAAGTTTGTAAATAATTTTAAAATGTTTTTTTTAATGGTTTTTCTCAGAGAATGAACCATCTTTTATTTGAAAAATAGTTTTAATTAATTAGAAAAAAAATTAAGTGTCCAAATGTGTGTACTTACGATAGAAAAGGCGAATCGATGATGATAACAAGAAAAAATGTAAACAAAAAAAAATGTTCTTCGATTATTTTAAAAAATTTATTGACAACGACAATGATAACTACGCGCATTTTAATGTCAATTGTCATACTGATACAAATATTGGCAAAACAAGTGACTACAATAAATATAAATTTTCGATGACAATGTCAAGTCAATATTTAAAATGAATATATAAATATGCAAAGAGAAAGTTTCAACTAATTTACTTGCTAATTGAAATTTAATTTACCGAAAAGTAATCAGATTATATTTTAATTTATTCGCTACTTAAACGGCAATCCAAATGGTGAAATTTTTTATCACTTTATATTTTACCACTTCCTTAGAAGCACAACTTTCGCGCCTTTAAAGCCGCCTTTATTTTTAATCTGTAGGCGACATTTATTTAATTTATAAGCTATCAGCTATAATCCACATACACTGCTACGGCTGGACCATTTTGTTGGTATGCCCATTGTTGGTAGGCAAATTATTTCCTTTTTCTATCACCATGAGTGCTCTCTTTCAATCAACTGGTGTCCCAAAGAATTTAATAAATGAGCCATCATTTAAGTCTTGCAAGCAAATATTTTCGTAAATTGGTGAAGACGAGAGTGGGAGGAGTTAGAGCAAAATTGGCGAAAACTTCAATTGACAACAGCTCAAGCCACAAAGCAAATATTCTCAACTGGCGTCCACAAGCAATTTGGAACATATGCTGCTGCTGCTTCTACTTCTACTTCTTCTTCTTCTTCTTATTCCTCTTATCTTTCTTCTCTTTTCAAAAGCGTATAGAAGAATTACGCCAATAAAGTTTTATTTATCTACTTCCGCCCTCGCTCATCACATTCCGCCTGCTTCGGTCACATTTGCTTGCATAACACTTTGTGGCACTAAAAATGCTTTGTTTGCTCTTTCCAAAGTGCCTCGACTAAACAAATAAGCAACGAAAGTTCTTCCACTTCCTAAAACTCAGCGGTTAACAGTCCAGCCGCATCGAGTGGTTTGGCTGGGATTTGATTTGTTGCGCTTTATTTGCGGTTATATTGTATTGGCAAAAGGCACCAAAAAAAGAAGAAGAACAACAACAACAAAAATAATACTTACACATATAAAATGTATATGTATATATTTTTGTTGCTGTAATTATTTAGCTTTTCGCATTTGCGTTGTTGTTTGTTGGTGTTGCCCAATTTGTTCTTTTGTGTGATTTGTTTACTTTATTGGTTTTGTTTAAGTTTATCTTTGACTCAGCGCTGGCTGTTGTTGAGCTTTGAGCCAAAGATAAAATTAAATATATTTGTCTACAAATTGGCGCCTTAATCGTTATACATATTTGCTTAACGCGCTCGCCGTTTGTTTAGTTAGGTTTTGTTGGGGTTTATGTGATGGCTTTAAAAATCGAGTATTTTTCAAATTAGTTTAATTTTCTTTGTACTTTAATAGTATTGGACTGGTTTTAAAATCTGTATTGTCAAATTTTGAATTGTAGAATTTTGTAATTTATTTAGATAGGAATGTTTTTAGTATAATTCCAAATAGTTGATACAATATTTTTGAAACTTTTGCCTATGAAAGCAAAAAACAAAATGCACAGAGCTGTTTAAAAATCAGTTGATAGTTAACCAATATCGAAAGCGGACTAAATTACCACGTGAGAAAAGCTTCTTGTAGAAATACCAACAGCTGAGTCCTAAATAAGAATTTGAGGAAATTCAAAAATATATCTGAGTTCATTAAAAGCGCAGTGCACAACGCGCATAATCTATTATTTCTAGGACTCAACTGAGATTCATACTTGGACCGACAAGCTTAAATTTAGATATACATAATTGGGTCAGGAATAAAAAAAAGATAATTCAATTAATACTATCAAAAAGTTTTGGCTCATAACAAAGAAAAAATTTGAAAACACTTGCGCTAAGTGTTTTGAAAATAGGCAGAAGCACATGGCAGTTGCAGCATAAATCAATAAAAATAGAAAAAATAAAAAAGAATTCCCCGAATAGACATTATTATGTAAACACAATAAAATTCGAAAAAGTGTGCGAAAATGAATGTAATTTGTCACTCAGCAATTAAGCTGATGCCATTAAAGGAACAATAAAATATAAAATATTTTCAACTGCAACAAAAAATCATTAAAAGGCCGTTTACTGACCTTAATTTAAGTACAACAATAACAAAATAATTTTCATGCCCCAAACTCTTGGCAACCAATGCAAAAAGTAACCCATAAAAGCCTGCTTATCGAACAATTGGTGGAACAAACAAAAGTTAATGCGCCAAGGCATGAAATAAAATTGGTTTAAATTTGTGTGCAGAAATGAAAATATGAGACAGGTCAAAGAATAAAGAAAGGCTACTTCTCTATAAGCACAAAAACGTGCTTGCGAACTTTTTGTGAACAATAACAAAATTTCAAAAAGGGGACAAACGAAAGCTGTGTATATTGTAAGTTATTGTGGAAAAAAAAAAAATTATAAAAATATTAGCAAAAAGAAAACCTTAATAAATAATATCAATTGAAATTCAATTGAAAATATAAAGCATTAATATCAAAAAGTGCCAGGCTAAGAGTTGAGAAAATGAAGGAATGATTTTGATTGTTGTCGAAAAGTGGCATAAGTAGCGCATTTCTAAGGATAAAGAAGTTGAAATAAATAAAATTCAAAGTCCAACCACTTCACAAAATCAAAGCCAGGCAATCATTATTTGATCACTTAGAGACGCCAAAAATATGGCAGCAATAAATTTATTTTGGTGAAAATTGCACAAAATTTATATATGTACATACATACATACATACAAACATTTGCTGCATTGAAAGCCGCGAGATGATGGAAAATACTAATTTAATAAAAAAGAAAATATTCAAGTATGTTCCAAAAGAAAAAATAAAAACTTCTAAGTAATAACATAACAATCAGAAAGCAATTCTTTAGGCCGAGAGCAATTTGTGCATATTTTTTGGAACACACGATAATAATACACAGTTATTGAATGCGACAAAAAACAATATAAAAAACGATAAACCGATATCACGGTGCCAAAACTATAATAAAAAATCTATAGCAATAAATATATCGATTATTTGCACAGCGGATATTACGTCTGCTATTGAGTCGATGCAATAAATATATCGATAACTTTTACGATATCGATAAAATTTTCGATAATAGCAAAAAAATCGATAATGCTTTCATCAGAAATACAAATATTGATAACACACAAATGCCACTAATGATAAAAATATCGATAACGATATTTTAACAGATTTTTAAAACTGAAAGTTCTCTACGAAAGAGTTCCTCTATCAACCGAGCGAACTCTCTTTCAAAAAAAAAGGGTAGCGCTGTCTTAAAATTGCTTTCACTTAAACCCAATAACACTCTGAGCCAATCTATTCTGCGAATATATTCAAGTGGCGTTTTTCAAGCGTTTTCTGAGTTCAATCCAATAACACCAACGCAAATATGGAGGAAGCTGGAATGGCCGTGCCATTACTTAAGTCAATCAAAGAGTGTGAGAATAAGATGGAGCATGTGCGAACTGTTTAAACAGCTGCCGCTGCCTAAGCAAACTACAAAATGAATGCTACTTTCGATCTACTTTTTCGCAATTACACGCCATTCACTGAGCTTTAATCTTCAACCAATTCAACATGTTGCCGTTAAATTGCAATTCAAGTCTGCCGTGGCGAACTAACCGACCAACTTGCGCCTTTCAATTACCAAGCAAACAGTACAATGTTGAACAAAGTGCCTCAAGCACACGCTCAGCTTATTCAACGTGGCAGCTTATTCTGTGCAACATTTCAACCTATTGATGGCTGGACTAGCGTGTCTCGTTTAGCTTTGCTTCGATGGTTAGCTGCGGTATGTATGTATGTGTTGATGTGAGTGACCGGAAGTGTTGACTATTTGGTGGACTGTTAGCATGCGAGACTACATATTACAGGCCTCGTTGATGTGACAAATGATTAAAAGCAACGACAGCACCAACATCATTCACTAATGACAGTCTTCCTGTCAGCCCAGCATGGCGACTCGACTGGCGTACAGCTGTAGGCGTTGCTTTTGCAAAATAAACAAAAAAAAAAAAAAGAAATGAATAAATGTGGGCCAGTCAAAGCGGCGCCAGTAAGTTGGTTGGGTATTAGATGGCATTAAGTAGCAGGCAAGCGGTCGCGCAGCAAGTTCCCCATGAATGAAAGGAGTTGTGTGGTGTTGATAGTTGTAAGGCAATGGAGGTATCTATCATTCGCTCACAAAGCAACTTAGTTTTTTTTAGCCATTTTAATAATGAGGCGTTAAGGCACGAGCACAATAATTTAATTGGTTGCTTTTGCATTCGATGTGGACAGCTTCTCCACATAGAGCAAAAAGCATTAAAAACGTAAGTTGTGAACCAAAGTAAAATGATAAGTAATAAAATATTGAATGGAAATCAGTTTCGAAAAATTATTTATTCTGAAATTAAGTTCTAATAATAAGTTTCGGAAAACTATTTTTGATTAGCTAGTTACTATTTCTAACACTTGTCTTTTAATTAAAATTTAATTATTAAACGTTTATGATGAGTTTTAGAAAATGATGCTTTATTTCTAGAAAATACTTTTGATATATGTAAGACTGATTCCTCTAAAAAAAGCAAGCTTTAAATAACTGTTTGAGTAGAAGCTGACTGGGTTAACCAGAAGAGAAGAATGGTTTATCGATACTTGACTGCTTTTAAGCGCTGAGCTGCTATTTTCTCCCTTCAATGCATTTTTGCAATAAAAATGTTGGAATATGTACAATAAACCACATGAGCACGAAAAATAAAATTTCGCAAATAGTTATTATACTGACAAAATTTGTATTATCAAAATTCTAGCGACACCGACGATCATACCGATAAAACTAACAACAGAAATTTTAATAAAATATAACAAAATGAATATTAATTTTTATTTTATTAGTTTTTAGGTGCAGCCACCGTTGAGTTGAGAACATTAAAATCGCCCATTAAATGTGTCCGCAGAACCTTACAACTAAGCAATCAGTTTTACGTTCTTAAAATATTCCATTTTCTTTGCTTTGTTTGCGTTTTTGTATTCTCTTAAATTTTTTTTATTTAAATTATTATTCACTTCCTGCATTCCACAATCGATAAACACTCATCCGACACTCGTTTTCAATATTAAGCTATAATTACAAACTACTTACACCGCCTTTTACATTACCACCCTCACTCTTCTACGTCGTAATCTCCCCCATTCTGCTCATATCAAAAATTCTCATTAGCGTTGGCTGAAGCATGAAACAATTAAACCGTGCTCGCAATCGTCTAACATTTTATATTGCCTCACACCGTCGACCTATAAAGTTTGCATAACAAACTAGCTGACAAGGACATGCATGAGCGTGTGTTTGTTAGTGTGTGTGTGTGTGTGTGTGTTTCTGTGTATGTGTTTGTGTTTGCTTCTATCATGTTTACTTAGAACTCGAGGCGAGCTGTTCGTCAACACAAACTAAAGCGACAATTCACAACTACTTGTTTAAGTGTAATGAAATGCAAAGCGCTAGCGAAAGAGCTGTACGGTGAGGAAAGCAAAGGAACAGGAACAGGCGAATACTAGAAACAGGAGGCAGCGACTCGACGGGTATTAATGGCATTTTCATGCATGTCAGCCGTGGAATGCAGTGACAGTAAAGCCGCTGTCAAATAGCGCGATGATGGAAATGGCAAACGTCGACTTTGTTGTTGTTCCTGTTGTTGCTGTTGTTGTTGTTGTGCCAAGCGTGAAGCTACGTCTGTGGTTGGAGAGCTAGGATGAGATTGTGAGTCAGGTCAATGAAGGCGACATGGATAATGATTTTAAATGCTTCCACGGCAACATCCGTTGCTGCGACACGTTGGAGTAGTTAGCTGAAAAGTCAAAAGTGAAATCCTTTCAACTAAGTAAATGCACATACGTGTGTACGTACGTACGTACAAATTTATGTAGGAGTGGCAAAAATCCGCTAAACTATATATGTAAATTGTGTTGTAAGGCAAACGAGCCAACCGGCAGTGTTCAATGCGTTTTGTTGTATGCAAAATAGGATATGGAAAATTTATTACAAATCAAAATTTATTACAAAAATAATACAGTCGATCTTCTTTTAACGCGGTTCTTTTTAACGCGATTTTTTTTTTAACGTGGATTTTTCTACAATCCCCCCTTGTCTCTTTTTACACGGTTTTACTTTTTTAACGCGGATTTTTTGATCACAAATTATTCCGCAACCCCTCGTTGCTTTTTTTTAACGCAGTTTTACTATTTTATTTTATTTTTAACGCGTTTTGCAAGCGCTAATGAAGGGCGTTCAGCGAAATTTCGTCGAGATTTTAAAAATGCTATGGAGGTTTTTTAATATTAATGAAGGCATAGCGAAAATGTAGATGTGTAAAGAACTTGTCTACTTTCCCAAATTTGGGTTTCGGGTGGAAACTTGGTTACTTTAACGCGGAATTCTTTTTTGCGCGGATTTTTTGCAAAATAGCTACGAATAAACAAATTTGAACTGAAATGTAGTTCATTTCGCGCGGTTTTTTTTAGGCTTACAAATTAGCGGCCCGGTCGACCGCGTTAAAAAGAGATCGACTGTATTTATAAATGTTTGTTATTTTTCTGTTGGCCTAGTAAATGTTAATAATTGACAATTTTATTGAGCTCAACGCCAGTTTATAAAAGATTTTTTGTGAAAAAACAACAACAGTTTTTTAATAGTAGAAGTTACAAAAAAAAACAAAAGCAAAAAAATAAAAATTGTATACGTGCGTCATGCGGATGCTCCCCTCGCGTCGGTTGGGCGGGAATGGATGGTAAAAAAAGTCGGGATTATTATTATTATTATAATTTCGGAAATCATCACATGAATAAACACAACAGTCCACTCGGCTAGCGTAGCACAGTATGTAGCGTGTTGGCTCTACAATTCCGATTTCCTAGGTTCATAGCCTGCGAGAAGTGGTTATGAAGAATTAATTTAATTAATTTCATAAAAAGAAGTCTGTTGAGAAAATGTGTTGATTTCCGAAATAGTACTATAACTTCTACCATTAAAAACTGTTGTTGTTTTTTCACAAAAAATCTTTCATAAACTGGCCTTGAGCTCAATAAAATTGTCAATTATCAAAAATTATATTTATTTATATAATTATTAGGTTGTTCTTCCATTATTTAGTTGATATAAAAGACAAAGTTTTTTCATTTGAAATGCTCTATGAGCTCATGCAAGTGTTTATGGTACTTTTAAGATTTCTTTTAATTAAATTTAATTGTTCAGGCCAGCTGGGTATCAGCCTGAACTCAAAAATACTGGTTTTCGCAATCGCTAGTCATTGGCTCTATTTTGTCAACCGATTTAACGGAATATCCTTTTGTTCGCCGAAACAACTGGTTTGCTAAGGCAAAACAGTCGGTCCTGCGACAAATATGTAAAATTCGCGGGTTCACTACGTTTTCGGACCGACCAGAAGTTCACAGCACTTTTTCTACGCCAGCGAACACCAGCCAACACCTGAAGAAATCCCAAACAAGTGTAAGTGTACTTTCAATTGTAATATCTATTTCCTTGTGATATTTATATATATACACCAATTTCCACAAATAAATCCATATTGACTTTCATATTCAAACGAAATCCTTTCTCTTTTTATTTAATAAATAAACGACTGCCCACGAAATCATTTGAATTTACGGCAGTTTCGTCCAAACTTAGTTCAAAGAACTAAGCGAAATTGAGTCAAAATATTATTATTAAGAACTGAAAATCTCCCTCAACTGGTGTATAGAGATTCTACTACGTTGCCTAGGAAAATTTTGCCAATTCCAATACCTCGTAGAAAGGCGGGCAAGAAAGAAAAGTGCAGCCCAAGCCTTGTCCTCTGGAATCAAACCGAATTTTCCAAAAGCAAATATTTTATAAAGCCAAGATATTAAAATTGTATGTAAACTTATTGAAAGCTATTAAACACCTTGGCTCGTAATTCGTAGACACTCTCGAGCGGCCTTCCGTTGTGGATATTTGTCGGATACGGAACTAAATAACGAGCACTCGGCGATTCTGCTGACACATATGTATGTCTACTGGTAGTTATAGTTTTTTCGGGAAGTATAGTTTTATAGTGATACCACAATGTACCAACAATATAAATATAAGTGAGCCTCCTGTAGGCTAAAACTTTGCATAGCCAAACCTTTTGCAAGCTATGCAGGAAATGCGATTTTTGCTATTTCCAGGGCGTGCCGATCTAAAAATTCTGTTGATGTGAAAAACGTCTTGAAGTTAGTCTTTTAATTTTGATTTGCCCAAAATAAAACGAATTAAACTGTCTTCTTTAGTTTAGTTCATCGAACAAACAGCCGATAACGTAACCGATAACGTTAACAATGATAAATGCGATAAAGATTAAGATTACGATATTGATTATAATTGTTAACAAAATTAAAATATCGATAATTATATACTCGTATGTAAAAAACAAAAACAATAATTAAAAATTTTGATGCTAAAGCGTTGGCAGATGTACAACGCTAATCACAATTAGCTAAGAAGTTTAACACTGACCGATAGAAGGCAGAATTGCGAGTTAAGTTATTTATTTGATTTTTAGCTAATTTTGATTTGATTAAAATTAATAATAGTACCAAAATTTAAATCCGAAATATTTCCAAGAGATACCATGAATTGAAAACAACATTATTTGAAATTACTATGCAGGCGCGTGAGGATTTTGAAACGTTTCTATTCATTGTCAACATTAAGAAGGTGAACTTTTTAAAATGCTCATAGTTTTTTCATCAAATTTAATTATATTTATTTCATTTGATGTACTTCTGTTCTCATTGCAGTGTTATAATCGAAAATTCGCTATCGGTGTACTTTTGAATCATTTCAATAATCTCCTCCTTCAGTTTTCTCCATAACTAAAAACGCTGTATGAAAACGAATTTATATCTTGCTTTCAGCTACAAACTAGCGCCTACAAAAAATTCAACAAAGTTACTTTAGTAATTCTATGATAAACGTAAACTAATTCATCAGGTAGAAGGTGACAAAAATTGACTGCCACAAAAAAGTAAAAGCAATTTTTGAGAAGAGCAACAAACAAAAAAAAAAAAACAAGCAAATTACTGCTGAGTTGACAGAAGCAATAACATTTGTAAACCGAGAAAAAAATTACTACGCTCCTTCACTGTCAAAACACAAGGCCAAGAGCATCATAACTTACGTACGCAAAACACAAACTACGCACTTACTAGTTGCTCATACCTTTGTGGATTGCATGCATACATGCATAAACCTAACACTCATTCGCCTGCTAAGTGGATACTCAAGTATTGAAGTGGTATGTAGGTAGTATTCCACACGCAGAAAAAGTGGAATTGCCTGCGACAAACCAACTCTCACGAATGCGTGACAATACCCTTGGTGTCACTTAAGCGCCGCTAGCATAAATACAGACGCATTCACACATACATATGTATGTATGTAAAATTGTACGAGTACATATGTATGTGCGTGTGTGTTTGTGAAATAAGTCGTTTTTAGTTTTTCTGTACTAAGTAAGGAATTCTTTTCCCGTCTGTTTTAGAGACACAGCAAATATATGTACGAGTCTCACGCAGCAACAAAGGCAATCAAGCTGGCGTCTAGCAAATAAAGTGATGCTTCTTAAGCAAAAAATAAAAAATAAAAGCGGCTTGCCAGTCTTATTACCATACATTAGGGAATTAGCTCTTTTGTTGCGCTTGTCAAACAATTGTGTAATGCAATTTGTGTTGAATTGCAGATAAGTGTGAAATACTTTAAGATTGAGCTGTGCTTAATGTCAAACTGAAGCAAATTGTATATTCGATTGGAAAAACTAGTTCATGTTTTTATCATAAAATAAAGTAAATTACACTTTTGTGGTAAAATTTAATAAAATTTTATAAAAATAATAATAGAATTTAAAAAAATGTCAATCAGAGCTGGTAGTTATTGAAACGATGAGCAATTAATACTTTTGTTTTCTCAAAAGTGTCGATGATTTACGATAATTGCAATGAGCTCTGCGTCGATCACTTAAACGATGACAATCAAAAAATTGGCAACCTTCGGCTTTAAATATAAGCGATATATTTAGAAGTGGCGATAAAGATAGCAACAATAAAGACGCTTACTATATAACGACATTGATAACGACATTGACAACTTTAAAACCAACTCAATGAATACGATAATTTATTTGCTAAACGATGAGTAAGAAATTTGATGAAATAATATCGATAAATTTCGCTTAACTAACGATATCGATAACGCGACAGTATTTAACGTTTAAATTGAATAAAAACGCAATATTGAGTATAAAATATCGATAACGATAGCTTTCGATATCAGTTTCGACAAATAATAGATGAAATGCTCGACAAAGTCAGCAGTTGAAAAAACATATATTAAAAGTGTTCGATAACGAAAAAACTATCGATAGCGATACAAGTTTCGATAACGATAACTTTAATAATACAAGTGCTTGTACAAAGCAAAGGTGATGGTTGGCAAATACGAAATGTTTGGTGCAACGAAATTATTTCGATAATTACAACTCTCAATATTCATACCGATATTTCCATAAAAATAAAGTTATCGATAACAAGTTCAATAAAGATACTCGTATAAATTATAGTATACAAAGAAGCACTATAGCAAAAACTAATTAATACAAATGCAATCAGTTATTTGTATACTTAGAAATTGTATAGAAATTAAACTGGCTCCCTCTCACTCATGCAACCTCCCCAGCTTTAAGCAAACTCGCACAGTTTTTTCTCATATTGCCGCTGTTTTATTCCCGCATGTTATTAATTTAGCAAATTATTATTTTTTTTTTTAATTTCCATTCAATCCCCGTTTTCATACCCCCTAAAGACACATTTAAATTTACCCAAAAACATATTTATGTTAATTTAAAGGAATATTAAATTAAACTAATACAATTATCCACTGCAGTTGCTTGAAAAAAAGTATTAATTTTTCACTGTGGCCCACTAAACCAACTGAAAGTGGCGAAAATGCTAATTCGGCCAGGTGTTTGCTTAACTAGCTTTGACCGCAAATAAAACGACGCTCGTTAAAATTTTAAATTCATAACATTAAAAAGTGGCAAAAAGCAAAATAAAGCGAATCGCAGGTAGCAAAAAATTCAAACCTACTTGAACTTCTATATATGTACGGACCACGGATGTAAATTTTGGGCATTTTGTTGATCCCGGCATGAACGGGATCTGAAAACGAAATCCCGGGATCCCGAAATTCACGAAGTTTTGATTCGTAAATTTTAATTTGCCAAAAAATGTAACACGTCTGTAATCGTTGTATTATAGAAATATACAAAATAACATAAATATAACAAAGAAAAACGATTTGTTGTAAATCATGAATGTATTTTTTGGTCTTTTCAAGAAAAAAAGGAAAGAAATGTAAAATTCCACAAACATACAGCTTCAAATACAAATATAGGTGCGTTATTTGGTACAGAAGCAAATGCACCTACATAAAGTAAAATTATTTTTAATCACTGTTTGAGACCAATACTAAATATTAATATAAATATTACCATTCATTAAAAAAAGTTAAAATTAAATACATCACCTTTTCTATTTTGCGCCACGCAGAACTATTCCTTATTTTGATCAAAATGCTGGACCTAAATTTGTAGCATTTAAATACTGCAGTGTAGAAGAACTGCTGCCTCTCAAAACTTGTTGGTTGGATTGTCGACAATAAGTTAAATGCTCCCTGTAGGACATAGCCTTTATCCCCTCATTACAAAAACTATCAATTTCTTTTACCAAGCCTTCTGATAAATTGTATGCCTTTCGATTAGTAGACACTTACGAGCTGCTCGGCAAATTATCTTTGAGACTTTCTGCCTTATTCACTTCAAGCACCTCGTCGTTAGTTCTATAAACATCGCTTTCATAGTGAGGCTCATTTTCTACTCGAGTGGGATATTCTTCAGCTCGTTTATAATGGCAATGTTAAAAGGTTTTGTTTTGCCCTTTAAAGAGGAATTTTTAAGAATGGTACAAAACTTAAAAAATAATTGGCTATTAAATTCACGTGTTTTGTACAATTCCGGCATTTAAATAAACCTATCCCGGGATATTCGGGAGTTAAAAAAAGGCCGGGATTCCGGCATTGACATGCCTAGTATGCACTTAACATATTTGTAAACACACCCAAGTATAATTATCTTAGCAACATTCAGCATGAATATAACAACCGGCAAAAAATTAAAAATTTAAAGGCCCAATTTTAAACAACTCACAGCTCCCTTGCATATTAGTTTTATTTAAAAAAGAACTCATGGCACTTGTTTCGCTTATTATTATTTTATTTGCCTCATTTTTTTGTTTATTTATTTTTAATTTTATTTTTATTTTTATTTTTTTTCTTTTGTACGAAAACATTACTCCCTTTGCATATAAATGCTGTTATTTGCTTATCCTTTTCCCAGCCACTCAACATTTTGCTCCTTTTTACAACATTTTCATAATTAATTAAAATGCATTTGAGTGAGAAAGCACACGAAATTTGTATACTCGCCCACGGGAGCGAGATGCCACGCGAATTGGTTTGTTGTATGGTGAAAGTGTGTGGCAAGGAGAGTGTGGCATGGAGCGCAGTATTTTGTATGGTTTGCATATAAACCTCAAAATAAAAAGTCTTGAAACACACTTGTTTCGCTGTTATTGTGCTTCTTGTTGTTGAGTCGATGTGCTTTTCCCAGAAATAATACATACGAGTACACTTTTGGTTATTGTTGTTTTAATATACTTGCTGCTGTTGCTGCTGCTGCTGCTGTCATTCGCCTCTTTTAATTCTTTTACATTTTGCGCTTTCGCCGGGCAGTCTCAATTAAAATTTAAATATGTTTCACGCCTCGTGTAAGTTTTGTTATTCACAATTTCTTTTTTTTTTTTGGTTTTGATGTTTGTTTTTTGTACTTTATTAAGGATGGCTTTTGTGTTTTGCTCTACTCGGCTGGTCGGTGTAGTAATCTTATATTTAAGAGCTCAGGAACGTTTGGATTTGTTGGTCAAAAGCTCGATTAAAAAAGCTGTAGAAATGCTCTTAACTGAAGGCAACTATGTAAATAGCGATGTTAATAACACCACAATTTGATGGCTGTAAAAGTTACGATGAACGCAACGCAACAGTTAGCATTAAAAAATAATATCGATAACAATAACTATAAAGATAACGTCAATTCTTTCGATAATTTTTTGATTTATGATATAGCGTTAGCCATTAAATTTTCGATAGATTTGGGGCGCAGGATAACGATACCGATAAAATAAATGATAACAGTAACAATTTCTGTAAAAAAAAAACAATTAACGTATCGGCATTTCTGTTAAATGTACTTTAAAAAATTTTTAATTACTAAATTCTAACTTATAATGATAGCGACAATCACAACGATATAGCTATAAATTCCGTTATCGATAGCAACATAACGATAATAATAACGACAGGATAACGAGAAATCACATATAAAAAAAAATTATATCGTAAAAAAAACGATAAAAAATGAAAAAAAGATCTAGAAAAATGATATTTGTTGGAACGATTTTCCGTCATCCCTTGTCAAGTTTGGTTTGGAGACTAACCAGTTTCGGCGTTGTGCCATCTTCAGTGTAAATTTTCGTTCGCTCCAAACCAAACTTGACAAGGGATGACGGAAAATCGTTCCAACAAATACCAACATTCCACCCTGTCGGACAAGAAAAAGAAGAAAACAATCTAGAAAAATCTCACTAAAATTTAAAAATTATATTGCTTCTTTAAAATGACACCAAAAATACACACAACATTTTTCGCACTCCTGTCAACTTCAGGGCAACATTTTGCCTTTGACTTCGAAGCGCGTTGGACTTGGTAATTTCGTGACTCTTTTTATATGGTCAGTCTGTTGGCCGCTTTCGACAGATTTTCGTATTTTTTTTCTTTTCTGATTTCCAAAAGGCTGCCGTTGTTCGTGCATTGAATTAAAAAATTAACATTGCTTTCCTTGCCGCCAACATGTCAGCGCCGTTTTGTGTTGCATATGGCGCGCTGAGCTGCAATAACGGCATGAATGCTTCATGTATGTATGTATGTACATGTTGGTTCGAATTTTGTTATATGCTTTCTTAAACGAGTTGGAATCTTCTTATGCCTCCATTTGCGTACGTTTTGCCATCACCTCACAATGGAATCCGATTACCGCTTGACTCCGAAAATGTTCTACACTTTGGATGTGAATGATCTTATTGGAGATGTCAGAAGTTTTTTTTTTTTTTGAATTTTTCGTGTCATTTATTTAATTTTTTTTTATGTTTTTATTCTGCTTTCATTTCCTTTATCTACTCAGCATATGCTGTAACCTCCTTCACGCTGGCTGCATAAGAATGACATTGTGTTCCACTGCTGCATTTTTTTGCAGTCCATTTTCGACAATTGCCTTCTTTCGCAGTTCGCACTTTTTTCACTTCCTCCTTCATTACACTTAGTCTCCTCCCTGTCGCATTTATTATCGCCAGCGCTTGTAAGTCGTGGTGGTGCAAATTATAAGCTGCGTCTTTCGCGAGTAATAATTTTTGTGCACTTTCAACCGCCTGCTGCCTTGCATTGCAATCCATTCTCTACTTACTAGCAGCCTCATCTTTCGTTCGCTTTCTTATTCCTTTCGGCGGTTCGCATTTCCAGCTGATTAAAAAAAAAATGCTTGCAAGTGTGTTGTTATTTAATGTTCTTGCCACGCTCAGTTGTTGAACACCACTTAGCACTACTTTAGTTTATTACAATTCTTTATTGTTGGTTTTTGTATATTCGAAAAAAAAATATTTTCGTTTTCATTCACTCAGCCACTATTTCGATGTTGTCTTCTTTTTTATTATACCCATTGTGTGTGTCGCTGTCACTTTCATTTATCAATTATTTAAGCGCGTTGTTGGCTTTTACCACTCGTAATTTTTACGCGTCCTTCAGCAACGGTTTTTTTTTTCCTTTTTATTGAAGTATATTCGCGCTTATTCGCTTTCCTGTGCCATTTCCATGCTTCCCTTTTTTATTCGGTTTCCTGTTTAGCATTTTCTTTTAATTTTTTTTTTTTTGTCGCCTTATTGTGTCATCGCATTGTTGAGCTGCTAAGTTGTTCATTTCGCCTTTTATCTGATTTAGTTCTGCGGTTTTTATCCGCATATTTTCTTCATCCAGCTTTTCTCCATTACATTTTTTTGCGTTCTCATCAGTCAACCCTGACTGCTATTCATTGTGAAGAATTTACAAATTAATTTTAATTCCAGTTTCATTATCGTCTTCAGCTACATAATATTTTTTGCCCCTTTTTTAATTTATTTGATATACTTTAAGAACTAACTATTTTTGTGGTTTTAAATTGCTTAAAAAAGAAAAAATATATATATATATATTTAACATCAAATAAGGTAATGAAAGTTTTACAGTAGCAGTATTTTTTAAAAGGTCTCATCGGTTCATAAAAGTAAAATCATTTATAAATAACTGTAGAATAATTTAATAAAAAAAGCATGGCTACTAGTAATAAGATTGCCAATACGAATTATTTTTTTACACATACGTTTTCAATTTGGCAACAATAAAGAGAACCGAGTTGCCAGCAGTCCAAAAAATTTATTGCATAGAAATAAAAAAAACTTTAACATGAATTAAAAAAAAATATATTTTAAAACACTTACTATTACTAATATGAAAATAATATTTTTTTAAATAAGCTTACCAGCTTATTTAGGCTTGCAAACTATTTGAAAATAAAGTTCTCTTAATATTTTGGTAATCCAATATAGCCATCAGAGATCAGCAACGGGTGATTGTAAAATGTTCATACATAATCATTGCACTTAATATATGCCTTTACGCTCAAGCGATCAAATATGTTCGAACACTAATATTCAACGTTGATTTTAATTCAATCAAACCATGCGGTTCGTGTTCGCCCAATGATTTAATCAACGATCGGCTCTAATCACTCAATTCGGGTATTTGTTCGTTTAACTCAATATTATTTTTTTTGATGGAGAATAAATCAAAAAAGGCACAAATGAACGCTTTGATTTTTGAGCCGGTAGACAAACTGGATGACGGAAAAATCGAAATTTGGTTGGAAAGAAGGAATATTAATTCATTACAATAAAATTATATTTATTTTCATGCACACATACATATACATGTACATAAATACAACTTAAAAGTAATACTTATATAATTCATAAAAAAGATAAGAACACTAAAATATATAAAAAATAATTTAATTCACATTTCTTTATATTAGTACTAATAAATAAGCACAAAATAATATCACAAAACAAACTGAATAAATTCATATGGTTTGATTTTATTCAAATCGAACTTACTTTCGCTCAAGTGAGTGATTTGATACAAACAAGTTCGATCATTGCACTCTTAAATATCCGAAAGACGTGTTCGCCAGCATGGTGCTGATTTTATTCAATCCTGAGTTTTGTTGCATGATTGAATGTGAGTAAAAATTTTGTGGTATGATGAATTCAAGAAAAAGGCGATTTTTGCTGATCTCTGATGGCCATTTAGATAATAGTACGAAGCTGAAAATACTTTCAATAGAGTTGCCAATTAACACGCTAATAAAAAACGCATGCCCAGCCGTAATTTATTTAGCGACATGAAAATGTATATATTTTTGAGCAGAGTTGCCAAAAGTATTAAATTAATAATAAAAATACGTCATCAGTTTTTTTTTGTTTTGTTTCATGAACAGAATGTTTATATTTGAATAGTATTGCCAACTAACCAAAAATTGCTTTAAAAAACAAAAATATTTGTGAGGCCGGTTGTGATATTGTTGTATCTGAGTCAGGATTGGCACTTACATACATACGAATATATGTATGCACTCAAAAAAAAAATTTTTTTTTATAAAATGATTTTATTTAAATATAATCGAGCATAAAATTACTTCCGTTTAAAATTGCACCCTTCAATAAATTTTAAATTATTTTAAAATGAGTTCACAAAAAAAACAATTTTTTTTATTTTGTTTAGTTACGCATATGTATGTATGTATTACTTAAGTACAGAATTCGAGGATCAACTAAAAGTAGGCGGCAAAAAACGATTGGGCTTTCAATTTCTACCGAAAAAAGAATTTCTTTTTTACACGTTTATCATGCAAAATAACTTGGCAACATTACATTCCAATAAAATTACCTGGAAACATGTTGTAACAGATTTGAAAACTTTTGAATTAAAGAGTGTTTTCGCACGTTTTTAAAGCAAACTTTGCATGAAAAAATGGTTTTAATATTTTAATTTCCGTTCAAATCCAAAGGAGGATCACAACTTTTTTAATACTTTTAAAATATACATATATGTTATTCAACTCCTAAGCCATTTACTGGCAAACTAGTGCAATAGAGTCGTTCACGAAGCATAATACCAGCGCAAATATTCAACAAAGGCAGCAACAACAACAACAACTAACTAGTCAATCCAAACACTCGTGATGTTGATAATCCAAATTAAAAGAGAAAATATTTCTTTTCATTAGCAGTTGAAGTTGCAAAATGATGAGTACGGTTGGTTGGCTTATGCAAATGAGTTTATATACATACATATATTGCAAACAAACAAACAAACAAAAAAACAAAACGTTTGCATAAGCATATGAATATGCATCTGAGTGCGTCATTTACGTATGCAAATAAGTGGAGAAAAATTATTTGGTGTATGGAGTGGAATAAAAGAGGGGAAAAGGCATGAGAAATCTGAAGCGTTGAATAACCCTTTATTTGAACGAAATTTCAGTAAAGCAAACATAAAGTTTACTTTGTTAGATAGCATAGACAAAGAAGCGTTATGGTGAGGTTAGATCAGAGAGCGCGCAAACAAAGCGCAGCAGCAGAAACAACAAACAGCCACATTTGCAGAGATAATAGCTGTAATGGCGGAAGTTGTGAACTTCAACGTTACACTAAATTGTCCACAATAGCGTCTGTGGTGGATACTGTTACGCTTACTTGTGTATTTACTTTTTGCCACACGAGTCATGTTTGCGTACACAACGCGCATAGCGAGCAATGACAACAAGAATAAGCGAAGAAAATATGAAAACAAACAAATAAAGCTATGAAGGGTTTTTGCATAAAATGATACGCTTAAAATTAAGCGTCTAAAAGCCGGCGCCACAACTTACAAAATTATAACGTGGCACACTCAGTGTTGCTACTGCTGCTGCACACACACACATACACACATACAAAAAAAGTGCATATCAACGTAGGTATATACAGGCACATCCTTCTAGCCGGTCGTTGAGTTGCTTCAAAATTATGCGACAGGAAAGCGTAAAAATCCATTCAGCGCAATGTGATGCGTAAAATGCGCGGATGCCGCATTGTGGCACAAAAAGTTCAGCACAAACACATACATACATACTTACAAAGGTATGTACTACGAGGAATATACAAAGTGTGTATGTATGTTTGTACGTATGTACGGTTAAAAAGTGAACAAACCAACTGTGGCGTACATAATGCAAACAAATGTTACGTATACGACAGCGTGTGCCCCAGCAGGGGAATTGCGTCTGTGTGTGCGCAGAACGATGCGCATGCAGCAGCTGTAGGAATTTTATTTAAATGTTTAACCCCCGGTGCATATACATACATATATACATGTTTTTTTTTTTTTTTTTTTTATGAGGAGGAAGCATCGAAAGCCTGTACCCCGTCAGTGTGGGACTTTAACCAGCACTAAACCTCCTACTGTCATATATACATGTAGGTTTGTTTGTTTGTATTTTTTTGCATTCAATCTTTCCGCTCGCCTGTGTGTAACCTAATTGCAATACTCGCATGCAGTCTGCACTTCCGCACCAACACAATACGGCTTTTTTCGCTCACAGCCAATTCAGTGGAAAGCCAACATGCATACTTACGCTCATACAAATGCAGAAATGTATGTGCATGTAATTACCGCAAATATTTTAGCATATAAAACGGCTGAAATGTGTTCCTGCCATCACTTTTTCATTCACTTTTTTTTCCGCAGTGAATATTTTTTGTTCTTGTTGCTGTTTCTTAGTTTAGACTGCAGATGTGCGGTATGAAAACAATAAAAGTTATAATAAAAGTGTTGTTGGCCTGACAGATTAACGTCGGTTGCATGATATGCTATATACATTGCAAAACCGCGTTTCAACGGTGCTATTATTAAAGTGCTAGCAAAATGTCATTTAAGTGAAACATTTCGAAACAAAAAAAAATTTAACACATTGTGATCACTAAAGTTGAGAGCTTTTCCTAAGAAGAACATAACACACGAACACATAGAAGTTTGTTGCTTAAGAGAGTGTTGCGAGCAAAGTTTGTTTAATCGCAATATCAGCAGGCAAACTTAGAGCATATCAACGAAGTCAGAGCCGCGAATGTCCATGAATGAAACATGTCACTTCAGTGACTCGATGAACGATACATCGCAGCTTTAGTTCGTTTTTAGAAGACATGGAAAGTATTTGTACTTTGATTAACTAAAGCCGCATTTCTATCACATCAAATAGCTACATCCTGGAAGGTTATTTCTTCTAAAAACTCACGACTAAATGAAGTTTGGAACAAATAAAAAGATAAATGCGATTTTTAGGTCAGACTGCAGAACTGTATGCTTATTTCTATTTAACTTTCTAGATTTAAAAAAGTGTCTTTTAATAAAAAAATAAGATGTGATCCATTTCGGACTTAGAGACGTTTCTACAATGATGCAATCTAATTGTGTAGCTTTGGCAGACTTCGAGTAGAATTTACTCGGATGCAGCCTTGATAAAATATGTATATCCTGTAACTAAGACTCTGACATCAATTGTCACACAAAAATAATTCTCCGGTCATACGAGTTTTGTTTAAAACATTTTCTTTTGTTAAAATATTTGACTATAAGCTTTGCGCTCCCAGACAGCTCTTACCAACAATTTTTTATGTTATGATATACATCTTTTTTTTCAATAGTTTTTACTTGCTTATGAAAAGTTAAGTTAAAAATTGCTAAGAAATCTGATGAATTCAACTCTTTTACTCTAAATTCAGTGTGCTTAAATACCGCGTTTCACCTTAGAAAAAAAATTTGGAAAAACTACCAAATTACCTTAATAACTCCAACTCATAGCAATGAAAAAAAAACTTCACTCACATGCTGCTCTCTGAATTTTTGCAATCACTCTCTGCCAACAAATTGATGTAAAAGTTCCATTATTCAGCACGCGAATATTCGATTACGAAAGAAAATACTTGCCAGTTTTTCGGTGTACCACACTTTTAATTGAGTATTAAATTGTGATGGAAGTAAATGCAGTAAATAAAAAGCATTGCTTGACAAAATATAAATATATGTTTGCAAGTCTATATAGCCAAACACACATTTGCATGTATATTGATTTTTTTTGTAATAAAAAAACAAACCATCGCAACGCCACAAATTTTAATTGCAGAAAAAGATACCACGGTTGAAATTATAACCACATCTGTGTAGAGAGGAAAAACAGCAATAAATGAAAACAAATAAAAATTCTGTAAAATGAGTCAAGTGAATGTGGAAGCTGACAAAACCAAGGCAACAACAACAAAAAGTGTGATGGCAAGCCACGAGTATGCAATTGGCATATCGACATTTGCTCGTATTTTGGGGTTTTTATATGCATTTTTTTTTAATAGTATCAACAAAAAATCAATCACATTGCTCGATTACAATAATGAAAATGGTAGGCGCATGGGGCGAGTGCATAGACAAAATTGGGAGTTGAAGAGACCCATCTAAATTTTAAAGTAATAGGTGTTGCATGCAAGATAATACAAATGAAATGTGGAAAAAAGAACAAAGATATTTGCAGCAAAAAATTGAATAAGCCTTACTTTGGAGTGGCTCAATATGTGTTAAAATGACATTTCAATTCGATTGACACAAAATATTAGAAAAAAAAAATGTTCCTATTCATCATTTGCAAATTGATAGTTATGAAACAAGAGTATATATTTTTTTTTTGATAAAATGATATTCTGCAATAACTCAAATGCCGAAAACTCAATTTTTAATTGATTTTAAAGTCAATATGAACAAATTCAGCTGTGTCACGTACACATACTAATGCATATTATGCACCGATAATAGCTCGCAATAGTTTTTTTTTTAACGGCACACATTTATATTTTATAGCATCTGAAATATCGCAAAAAGAGAAAAGCTATAGAAGTACTTCAATAATTTCTGCAAAATAAGAGAGTTCTGCGAAATTGCGAAAAAAAAATTTTTTTCAGAAAAGTAATAATTAGTTAATATTTAAAAAAAAAATATAAAAAAACTGATCTGAACAGATTTTCAGTAGCTTAAGTATTCTTGACTTATTTAATTCAATTACAAATAATTTAAAAAAGTTTTTTTTTATCATAAGAATTTTTTTACTCTGCAATAGTTGTAGTCCATTAAAAAAATTTTAAAATTTCTCAGTAAAAAATCAAAAAAATTTCAATGGAATTATAATACAAATCATGCTCTACCAAAACCTAAAAATTTTTTTTTTTAATTTTTTACAATATTTCAAAAAAAAAGTGTAATTGTTTTTAACGAAGTTTCAGTTTTCTAATTTTTTGTTTGTTTTCAAACTTCTTTCTGATTGTAGTCTATTAAAAAAAATGTTTAAAAAGTCTGGTTGAAAAAACAAAAGTATAACGTTTAAATCGTGCACCAAAAACTTGAATTTTTTAATTTTGCCTAAAAATTTCAATCCCTTAACGGCTTCGCAGCTTTCCCCTAAACGAAAAGCGCACATTATATCGCTTGCCACACTTTTCGGTCTTTTAATTACAAATTTTTTGTCGCCACGCTCTAACCCCAATTTATTATGTTGAAAAATCGATGAAATTATCGCACAAAAGATTACAAAAAAAACAAAAAAAACTACACAGCAGCGCCTATTTGCTTAGCCAAAAACTCGCACACAGCCATTTGCTGGCCGTTAATATTTGCCCACTTGTATTTATACATAGCATGCATGTGTGTGTGTGTGTGCCTGTAATACTCCAGAGTCGGCCAAATGACCGCATTTATCACAGTCCCATTAGACTAGCTGACACTGACAGTCGAACATCAGCAATCTCGTTAGTGTTGCCGCTCTGCCGCTCTGAACATTCACACGGCGCCGCACAAAGCAAGCCAACAAAGAGGCTGTGAACGTCAACGGCCAACAATTTCAAACACGCCTGCACTGCCTGTTTGCACTCTCCAGGCTCCAGTGGGTCTTTCTAGCTGCTCCTTTTTTTTGTTTGTTACTTTACTTACAGAGATAATACGCAAAACAAAAAGTTCAAAAAAAAAAAAACTATTTCGCAGCTGCTTCACTGCTTGGCGTTGCTATGCTTTTTGATTCGTCGTTTTCGTTACTTCCATTGAGGCAATTAAGCCTTTGTTAGCCAATGCTTACGAGCACTAATGGGCATAATGGCAGTCACACGCTTATTACGAATATGTACACACCACTGGCACAGCAGCCAAGCGCACACATGCAGCGAGAGAGAGAGTATGAAAGGCAGACAGCGCCTACTGGCGAACTGTTACAACATTGGCTTGGTTTTTTTTTGTTTTTTTTTTTGTTTTTTTTTTGCCTTCATTGGCTGCTAAGTGTTTCATTTCCCAAAGGAAATTAGAAATTTGCTTCGTTTGCAGCACAGAAATTTTCGAGACTTTCTCTGCGAGCGCAAAGGAGTGCCAGCGCAAACTGGCGAACACCATAATTCACTGGTGCACCACCAAAAATGTTTCTATGCACGTACATACATACATACATACTTCTTGGAGCTCATTGAATGCAACCTTTTGTATGCCAAATTCTTGTTGAACTTTTATTTGCTTCAGTAGTCTCTACTCCATGACCTACATGGAGTTGTGTTGTTTTCATTGCTCCTACAACAGCAAGAGATTTACTCATACACCAACGCATGTGGGAAACATACTCACGTACATACAAACAGACTTGTACATAATGACGTATGAATGTATCATTTCTTGGCTCACTCCCACAAACCCTTGGGGAGTGCCTCTAAATTAAACCAAACGTATTGGTTTTCAACTTTCACTTGCGAAGTTTATTCGATGAGCTGAAAGATTTTTCATTTCGAAGGTCAATCGATGACTTGGTGTGCCATTTTTAGGTGAAAGCTGGTGCTATTGAAAGTATGTATGAACTACATACATACATACATATTTGTTCAGGTACAAAATCAATGAAATTTTGCGCATTTTCAATTTTGAAGTTTTAAGTTTTAACTTTTGTTTCGTTGCATTTGAAATGTATACTTTTAAAAACTACAGTGCTCTGAAATTTTCATAAGGCCCAACTTTCGAGAAATTTTAAAAAGTAAATGCCTTTTTCAAACGTAACAAGAATTTTTTAGCTGGCCCTATTTCAAATAGAAAAGATGTATACTTTTAAAAATTATAGTGCCCTGAAATTTTTATAAGGCACATCTTTCGAGAAATTTGAAAAAGTAAATGCTTTTTTCAAACGTAACAAACATTTTTTAGCTGGCCATATTTTAAATAGACAAAAATGTTAAATTTTTAAAATAACTTGTATAAAATTCGCTTGAAAAAAGTCCATTCGTAAAAAACTTTAAAGTTATAGCAGCTAAATAAATAAAGTAGACACAGCCACTCGAATAAGGAAGTTTGAGCATTTTTAAATCCAGTAACAAATTAAAGCAGGGTTGCCACCTATCTTAAATTACATTTAACGGTATACGAAAAACTCCTTACAATAAGTTTAAAAAATGCTAAACATGTGTTAAATGAACAGTAAATGAAAACATTTAATATGCAACACTAATTTTCAAAATGAAATTTTTTTTGGCAAGTTAAAATTTCAAATTTAATTTAAAAAAATTATTTATCTTTATGTTAAATGAAAGTTTGAAATATTTTTTAACATGGTTGCCATTTTTTTTAAACAAAAAATTAGTTTTAACAGTGAATTATAATTAAAAAAATTTGTTTAATTTAAATTATTTTGCAATTAAAATACAATTTGTTCTCTCGAAAACCAAATTTAAAATAATTAAATCAAAATTTCATTTTTTTTTTTTCAAAGTTTTAAAAAAGGTTAAAATCAGCGGAAATTTGTTGTTGGGAATAAAACTACATACACAAAAGAATTTTATGAATTCTGAGAAAAGAATTAATTTGGATAAAATTTTGTTAAATTTTTTTTTAATTTTTAGCTTAAAAAATAATAAAGTGAAGTCAGTTTTTCAAATAAAATAATAATTTACATTTAAAATTTTTCCAACCCCATCACTGTTTCAAGCTACATAGTTTTATATATAAAACTGTACGTTTATACGAGCATTTGTGATCATGAACTATGAAGAAATTTAAAAAAAACAAAAAAAAAAAAGCCAAAAATAGGAGAATCTACGTAAAAGCAGTTTTCAGTAAACGCCTGCAGTTAAAATATTTTATTTTTCATTATCATTGCAAAATTATATGAATTCAATTCCCTTCCGTGTGTGCCCTGAAGTAATTGTCGTCAGAGCCATTAAACTCTTGTCAGCCATTAATTGAGTGTCAACAGTAAAGTCAAAGGAGAATTTCGTACAACAAACAAAGAAATTAACGAGTATACGCATACATATGTATGTATTTATACACTCACACACACACTTTTGTGCGTCCATGTGTGTAGTTAAAGTGCAATGAATTTTTGTTGCAAAATACCCAGCAGAGCAATTGACAAAGTAAAAGCATTCCTGTTTCACTTTCACTACGATACTACATACATATTTGTTGAGTCGGTCAATTTTCCTAGAAAACCAATAATGAAGGCACAACTGTAACAGCACGCAGACATACACATACATAGGTATACGAGTATAAACTACAAAGTATAATCTTCTCAATGGTTTGGAAAAATGCATGTCACTTCAGAGTTGCTATTTGTTATTATTACATCATTGCGAGTAGGTGTGTGTGAATATAAGTACGACCTTCAACTCGGCGAAAACGTCGAAAAGTTGGCAAGCGCGCACTGACCATTAACAGTTTTTGCAGTTTTTTTACAACAACTCTTCATTGTTTTTTTTTAATTTTTTCAATTCTTTTTTATTTTTTATATTTATTTGGTTTTTCATACCACATCCTACTTGGCGCTTATGTCGTCTGCCAAAATAATGAAATTAGCTGTAAACCCGACGATCGCAAGTCGACAAAACAAAAAAACCAAAAACAAAAAAAAAACAAGACACATAAACACAGCGTGCAACCAAGCGCTTAAGAGAGGATACAAAACTTTTAGTAAAAAAAGAGATTAAGATAAAATTTATGCCAACGCGCGACTGGCCGAAAAAATAAAATTACTTTACATCGCTCTGCAAGGACAAATTCTGTTGAGGCATTTTATTTAAGCAATATTTCGACGTTGGCATTTTTTTTTTGTTTTCGTTATTCATAAGTAAATATGTATAGACGTATGTATGTATACACATTGGCATCGGTGGCAGTGGTCAACAAAAAGTGTTCTGAACGGCGTGCTGAAACAAAACAAAAATTTAATAAAATGCTGCCGACTTTCGCTTGCGGTTTGTTTATACGATATCATTTGTACACAGTCTATTTGTTCGTGTAAATGTGTGTATTGTCGAGTATATAAAAAAATGTTTATATATATGCCAACTCGGATAGATAAAGCACTGATAAGGCACTTCCAGTACCAACTGAATTGGTATGTGGCTTGGTGGCCACAAGTGAGACGGATTTAAATACAGATATGGAATTTTCGTAATAAAAAGTTGAACAAAAAAATATCACAAAGTAGTGTTTATGTATTGGTGCAAAGCGGAATCAATTTTTTTACTTTTCTTAGCATTTATTTCGAGAATTTCGGCACAACACTCGTATAGCCTCAAATTAAAATTAATTTATACAAAAGTTAGCTTAAGTTAATATTTACTTATCTTAAAATGGAGAAATGAGCTCGAGGCAAACATTAGTTAACTAAACTTATTCTACGTTCTCAAAACGCTTCATCGAAATTTTTTATAAATTTAAAAATTTGCTTTTACCTAACATTAGCCAAAGTTTACTTTATGTTTTAAATTTTATGTAAATTTTTTCAATCGTAAGTGACTATTAAGACGCACAAATTTAATTTGCGCATTATTACGAGACAACGCTATTTTTTTGAATTTTCGGTGTAAATCTGAATTTTTCAAAATTATTCGCAGACTTTTTTTAACTCTAAAAATCTCTTTTCTCTGGTAATGAACAATAAACATATTATTAATTTTCGGAGTAATTCGGAGTTATTAGGAGTAATTTCGGATTTATTCGGAGTTCAGTAGTATGCCCAAAACACTCATCTTGAAATATTGAAATACAAATTTTTTTTTTAAATTACAAAAGTTTTAACATATTTTTAAATTTCGGAGTGCTTCGGAATTATTTTTAGACTTATGCGGTGCAAACTAGCGTGCTCAAAGCAATTTACTAAGAAATAATGATTTCACATACTTTTAAAATGCTAAACTACCCGACGTTTAACATGTAAAAATCATTTTTAAAGAGACTGCAGGTTTAATAATGTCTTCGAGGTCGGCCCAAACCTGTCATGACCACATTTAAACCACTTCAAGCCAAACAACAAGCAATTGACGCTTCCTTGTTCAAAGTGAATTACTCTTCTTTTTTTATTAGTTTAATTAAATCAATTTCATCACACTGTGCCATTGACTAAGAGTTTTTTTTTTTTTTGGTACTCTGTGCTAGTTACAAATCTTACTTTAGAAACATTTTCCATTTTTTTGCCGTACATATGTTCGCTCGCTTTGACAAGAAAACCGCTTCCATGCAAGCTGTCATGACGGCTAAACGCCGGTGGGATGGGCAACATTTGCGGTCCAACTGTCATTGGGCTAACTGTCAGCAAAGTCGACAATTACGTAATTTAATACATACATACATACACACAAGCGCGCTTTTTTGAAATACGTATTTTTTCACAACTTTTACTTTTCTCGTTTACTTGCGCCGCTTTAAAATCTCACTTAGCAGCGGCAGCGCGGTGTAACGCCTGCAAATATGCAATGCGAAAAAACAGAAATTGCTCGCTGAAACGGCAGCTGACAACAACCGCTGACTGCTGTTGCCTGCTTTTGGAGCAACATTTTTTAAAAGTTTGTCGCTTTTGATTACCTCTTTTACACATTTTTTTTTTCATTTATTTTATTTCTTTGCACTGCGCTTTTATTTGCAAGCCATTTAAAAGGTTACAGCATTGTTTTATTTTTAATTTTTGTGGTTGTAAATTTTTCACTGCAAATGTCAGAACAGCTAAAAGTGCTGTTTACGTACGGATTTTTCAGAAAATGCAGAAAAAAAACAAAAAAAATTTGTCTTTGCAATTTTTTTTTTTTTGTAGGCTGCACTTTCATTTTTATCGCACTTTATTTTTGTGTTTGAAAGTTTTTATTTCATTTTTGTTTTTAAATTTTTGTTTGTTTTTAATTCCACTTATTTTATTTTATTGCATACTTGCATGTAGTATTGTGTTGCATGCCATGGCAATGGCAATGCCAACAGCAGTCGTGCCACATTCATCTTTGTCGCTTGCCACAAATGCCAGGCGGAAATGCCAGTGCCACAAAAAAATGCAAGCGCAATTGCATGTGTGTGTGTGTGTGTGTGTGTGAGAGTACAAGGCTTTCTGCGTTTGCATATATTTCAACTGTGTGTGTTGCTATCTTTTTGTACGTGTACTATGCCCACACGCCCGCTTTCATATAACAACGCTGAAATATTTCTGATGACAAAATCGCGCGAGTTGCCCAAAGGCGCACAGTAGCGCAATATGTAAATATTTGGTATGTATGTATATGTGTAAATATGCTGCGTTTTCACTCACGTACGTACATATGCTTTCATTTACCGATCATTGGCCAAACACATTTACTTAAGCCAAAATTGGTTTTAGTGAAAAATAAATTGCAAAAAAAAATAAATAAAAAGTTCAATGTTAAATGTGTAGAGTACTATTGTTTGTGTTTTGTGTGTGTTCGTGCTGACAAAATATGCAAGCACACATTGCATTTTAATTTTGATTTTCATTTAACACGAATTTAATTTGCTCTGCAGCCATTTCGCACGCAATAATTTCAACGGCATAGCGATAAAGGCAAAAACAACAAGCGCTTACACATTTTTACTTTACTTTTATGTATGTATGTATGTATGTATACACATACATATACAGATATTTACATATGCATATTTGTCTTCACATGCAAAATACAATTAAATTTACATCAAGCGCTCATTTTATTTTCAATTCACAATTTCCTACAATTATTTAACAACAGCTTTGCAAGCCAATTAAAGTTATTTCATGGCACATGACATTAAAAAATTGTGTTTAATTCCATGATTGCTTATATTAAAATAAAAATTAATTACATAAAGTAATTAAAAAAACTATTTTTTATTGCATTTTTTTTTTCAATTTACTTCTTTCTTATATAAGTAGATGGATAATATCTACATATTGAAAGCAAGAATAGCATAACAGCTTCATAGATATTATTCATTGTTAAGCAAGCTGCTGATTCATTCACTGTTGCTTTTGCCAACTTGTTAATATGTATATGGAAAAATGTACCTGAAAGTATACAGTAAGAAATTTTATAACCGTGATACCAAGTTTTCAAACAGCTTTTTCTGACCGATGCCCCATAGAAAATTGTTTCGAAGCTATTCGTTTTATGAAAGTAAATGCAACTCGAAAAATTCTATTGAATTAACGTTTTAAAAAAATTGGAAGACTAAAAAATCGCAAACTGGAAATAACAAATGCGCCTATAACTGTGCAAAAAAAATTTTATTTTTATATAAATAATCAAGGCAAAAATAGTTAAACAAATATACAAAACATATAATCAGTCAAGTTTCAGTCGTAGTAGTTCTCACAATAGAAGAGCGTTACTTTTTTTATATTCATACATTTAAAATTTAACCAGGCCGATTTTTCGCCCCCAATAATTACTAAATATACAAAAGTTATGTACAAAAGTATGCAACATGAAATTTTATGGGAATTGTATTACTCTTGCATCAACGAACTTTTCTGTTGCATATTTTTAAGCGAGGCTCTTTTTCACTTACCAATTTGCCACAGCCTAAAAACAGATTACATTATAATTATAAGCTGGGAAATCGGTGTTTATAAACTTTAACACGTCAAACTTACTAACACGTCTATGGCAAACTGATTGCCTGATTATTGCAACTGTCCCTAAAAGTATACAACTGCGCCTAAAACAATACTGTCAGAAATTTGATTATGTTTCCATTACGTATTCTAACTTTTTCAAACCCTTGTGTCAAGATTTGGCGGCATTTATTTATGTGTTTTTTTTTTTTTTAGAATTATAAAGATTTATATTTTTAGTATTGAAGAAATTGCTTCTGTGGTTTCAGAGTTCACTAACTTTATTGGCTCTTTTAAATGCACAGTCTTCTAAGTCTTTGCCTACTTGCTTTCCTGCACGTTATACTAAAAGATAACTCTCAACAAAATAGAGTTTTTACGCTTACAAACACTCACATGCACAAAAATACATAGCAAATATGGTGGTACTTAGTTAATTATTGTTAACTAACTAATTTATATTGCTCTTCTGCTCGGCGAAAAAACTGGAACACGCTTACTCACACAAGTACATGCACAGCCCCCAAGAAAAAAATAAAAAAAAACAACACATTCAAACATTGAAATTTTTAACTAACAACTTACAGTGGGCACATAACAAATTTTCGCTGTCACTGCTGCTGCTGCTGCTGTTGATGATGGTAATGAGGTCACGCTTGAATGCAAATTGGGCGTCTACTGTCGCTTGGCTGACAGTGTGTTACAAACATATTATTCAAATTCACTATGTGCCTTTGCAATTGCCACTACTGCACTTTCTAATGACTGCACTCACCCATTAGCTTTAGGTTTTGTGTTATTTATCGTCTATATTTTGTATTATTTGCTATTATTCAACTCTGTTTTTAGCGAAGTGGTAACCCAAGTAGTGAGAGCGCACACACACACACACCATTCTTCAAGTAAAACATTGTTGCAATGGTGTTTTTTAAAAACAATGCGGCTGTTAGGATGCAAATATGTAGTTAGGAAACAGTTTTGAATTATGTTTTTCATAAATTTGTATAGAATTATGACAGCATAAAATAATATATTGCTATCAGCAAAATCGTTTATCATCATTTGCGAAGGCCGTTAGTAGACACAGAAATGTTATGTACGAATATAAACAAAAACAAAAGTACACACTTACGTACATACTACTTGTATATGTGAAAATGTAAATATTGAATGAAATGGTTCGTTACAGTCGAACTAACTAGCAACTAAAGCCAAATTTTATAGGTCACCAATTTCTAGGGTCAGTAATTTCGTTAGAGGTAGCTCAAGCGGTGTTGATGTGCTATGTATTTATGGGTGCAAGAGTGTTTTGAAATTTCGGAAAGAGAAGGAGAATAGATGAAGGTTGTATTAAAGTGCCAACAGTTTTTGATTGTAAGATTAATGCAATGCCCTAAAAGGTTTGTTCTTTCCGTAAAATAGACCCAAAATGGTCGCGAAATAGTTGTACACTTATATTGTTTATGAATTTATTTTTCACTTAACATTATTATCAAAAAAAAAAACCCTTTTACTATATATCTCAAACCCTAGAAGATTTGCAAATATTTTTAACACTGAAAAAAATTTCAAAGGGGTTAGGAAAATAATTCTAAAAAAACAACGCGTAGTCTGAGCGCGTTTAAGCGTGCACTATATCATAGTCAAATTTAATGGGCTACAAAACTGCATACTCAAAATTTTTCTACAACTTCTTGTGGATAATAAGCTAGTGAAAAAAAATACACTTTTAAGGGAATACCAAAGTGAAAGCATAAAAATTGTTGCATATTTCAATGGGACATATATTTACTGCACGTTTTTGTGTTCTTGATAATTAATCAAACATTTACAAATATTCAAAAACTTATAATTTGTCAATAACAATTTTCATGTTTATAATTAAGCAAAGAAAAAGGCGTTTTGTTTTTGATTAGAATACAAAAAACTTGATAAGTTTTCAATATCCAATACTTGAAAATGTTTGATTATTCGTCAAGAACACAGAATCGAGCAGTTAGTTTCTGTGCAATTTCCAGTTCTTTATATAAAGATTTTGCTGAGCATAGCTGTAGTGAAATTTGCTGTTGAAAAATTTTGTGGAATATTTAAGCCCGCAAACGCCATTTCTATTAAAAATGTTTTTGGGTGCCACAAAAAAGGGTTTGCAAAGAAAAAAACGCTTTCGTTGGAGAGCTCATTCTATAACATTTTCTAAAAAATTATTACTCGTAAAATTTTACTTCATATATGTATGTAAGTACCCTAACTACTTATTTTGTGTCAATATTAGTTTTAACTCATTTTTCCACTCTTTAAGAACACCTAGGAACGAATTTTTGCAAAACTATTAAAGCTCCATTAAACAAGTTTGACCTGATGCTGCAGAAAAAGGTTGAAGGTTTTCCATTTTTTTTTTTGCAGACACATCATTTTAGATTGCAATCATTCTGCCCCTGTTTCACTGTGTTATTACATAAATATATTCTATTCCTCCATTCATTTAATGTTTGATTATGCAAAGTACTAATTTTCATTGGGTGAAATGGCAAAAGCGCTGCGAGAAAATTAATACAAATAAATAGAAAGTATTAAATTTTCTGCACTCACGTGCAAAAACTACACAGCGAATGCCACTCATGAGCCTTTACATGAACTCACACTTACACACACACACACACACACACGTTAACGCGTACATATACAAATTCAACCACAGAAGTGGGAACGAAATACCTTTCTGCCGTTGTTGGCAAACACAGATATTTGCTTAAAATTGTTTATAACCGCGTATGATTGTGTGCCTGCGAAACTACGATATTTGTATTTAAATATGTACTGAGCACTTATCTGAAGTGTGTTATTATTGAAGTGCAAACGTATGAGTAAATAAATAAATTACATGCGCTATTTAACACTTCATATTACAAGAGCGAGCATGTACAGCATGTGCCTGCATTTGTGTGTAGCTAGAAAGTACAGTTACACGCGCCGCAGACAACACGTTCGCCAGCGTATCAAGAACATGCTGTGCCGTTCCGTTTTGTGCCGCACGTGGCAACACAGCGCTCCGGAGAATACTCACACAAAAAACAAAAGAAATATATACTATGAATGTATGTAGTATTGAAGACAGCTCACGAGATCGGAGACGCTGAAACGTGTGCTTCGTTGAGAAAAAAGAAGCACTAATGGCACAGAAATAATTGTGTAAAAGCAAAGGGGAAATATTTATTTAAAACAATAGTTGCATTACTAAAATATATTGCCATCGAAGTTCAAATGGCAACAATAGTCAGACCATCAAATTCTAATAAAAACAAATTTTTTCTACATAAAAATTCTTAAATTTCATCATAATGTTTTAATAAAAATTCTTTATCTAAATCATTACAGTCACTCCGATTTATCACTTAATAAAAAATTTAAGCTATATAAAAAAATATTTAATTTATATATTTTAATTTTCACCCTATTGGAAAATATATTTTTATGAAAACAACTTTTCTCAGAAACATTTAGCGTTATATTTCATTTCATTTCAAATAGTTTGAAATAGGAGAGAACCTTATTAGAATCTTTACAACAGCAACACCTTTGTAGATACTAATTGGGCCCATGTCACTCCAGGACTAGGCAACGCTTCAACCAACCAACGTAGTTACTTTATGGTGGAACACGAAGTCATTATTGAAATACGGGATTTCTAGGATTGTTTTATATGATAAAAAGTAGAGTTCTTAATTTTATTTTGAAGTCAAAAGCTTTTCGTGTGCTCTTTATAAAGAGAACCCAAATTTTTGTGGAAATGTCATAGAACCTTCAAAAATCAATAAATATATTTATGTATATCAGCTTACTCTGATTTTCCTCAGTAGCCTCGAAGAATTATACAAAATTTTTTATTAAACCCAAGAGACGCCGAAATAAGTGTAATTTTAGAAAAAATACTTACATAAAAAAATTTCGATATTTCAAGCATCACCAAAACAATTTTTAGTCTTGAATATAATTAACTCACGATGGATTTGCGTCAAAATTTTAATGCAGCTTAGATATCTTAATTTCAAACAAAAACAAAACTCCTACCAATAACAAAAAAAAAAAAATCTATTTTTATTTTTGCTTAACGATTTCGCTTTTGAATTTAAATCGAAACAGGTAAACAGATTGCAATGAAATTACGTTTTTGTATTTTTTAAATTTTTAAGAATTTTCCGCACATCAAAATTTTATAACTTATGATAAGTACACATCAAATGTTTTGCTCGAGTTATTCATTTTTTTTTAAATTAGACAATTCATTTTAAAAAATTAAGTTACTTCAAAAATGGAGCACTAGCGTGAACACACAATTTTTTTTTTCTTCATTCTTCAAATAAGCGATTTTTTTTTAATTTCTTTATTACAAAGATTCTAAGCACAAATCAAATATCGAAAGTAGAGATTGAAGTAGATTTTATTTTATGCTGACTACATTTTAAACGCAAGTATTGCTACAAGCTTTTAACTCAGTTGCAGTGCTTTACATTTTTTCTTCATATTCTCTCTCCTAACTCTTCTTCTTTGCTGCATTACCTCATTTTATGTGACTTTGTATGCATACATTTGCCGATCCTACTCACTTTTCGAAGTTAAATTGTGCTAACAAGGACATTAATTATTTCACTTAACGGTAAGCAACACATCATACCAGCAAGCATATACATATTTACATATGTAAGACAAAATATAAGTTATTAAAATACTACAGCACACACGCTCACGCTGCTTGAGAGCGCCAGCGTTTAATGCAATTCGCCACAGACATTTCAATTTGCTTTTTTTTTTTGTTTGTTCCTTTACTTTCACCTACAGCCGAGTACATCGTTGTCTGCACTTGTAATCATTTATTTCTGCTATGACCTCCATTTCGGCTTTGTGTGTGTATGTGCATGTATATTTGTATGTTTGTATTTTTATGCAGTACGCGTTTGGCAACGCCCTTTGGTTTGCTTGCCTGACTTGACATACTCTTTAGTTGTGTTCTAGCCACACGAGTGGTTTGTTGTAGTGGAAGAGTACGAGTAGTATTTCATATGACCAACTCAATTATTATTTAAATATGTATTAGTTTGTATGTACATATATATGTATGTATGTATTCATGTTAGTAATGAAAATTGCTTTTGTTTTGTGAAATTGTGCCATAACCATGTTTTATCTTTACTACTTTAGTTACCGCGGCGTGCGAATACTACAAAACAGCAGCCAACCTTGGAAATTCCCTGAGATCAAAACACACACACAAACGTAAATATACCTGAGATGGCAAAAATAACACAATTAGTTGTTTAAATTATTTCGCTATATGGCGCCAAAACGCGTCCATTTAAAGCTCTATTTGCCAAAGAGAAATTTAATCAGCAAACCAAATTTTTAGAACGATTCAACTGAAATTCCGTATAAATATACTTTAGCGTTTTTAATATTATAAAATCGAAAAACTTTATAAGATTTTATACTTGCTGGAAGGCACTGTGGTCGTTTAAATATGACCTAAAAAAAAAATTCTAAAACTTATGCCGATGGGTGGCGCTGGGTTGCCAAAATTCGAAAAACACCATTTATGTTTAATGCCATTTACATATTTAGAAAAAAAAAACACTCCAGCAAAAATGTATATTTTTAAAACAGCTTTACTGATTTTCTGACAATTAACCATTTAAATTAGAAGTGAAAAATTTTACCAGAATTTGAAGAAGTGAAGCTTATCAGAGGAGTTCACATAACACACTGCCTAAGTATGTAAACGACTATTTATCGATATGATTCGCTGTCAGCAAGTGACAGATTCTTAGCGAGAAAATAAACTTAAATAAATATTAAATTTTTTAGAAATTTTTTTTTATTGATTTTTTGATTTTCAATGCACTAAAATTTAAAAATACCTAACTCCTTTTGCGCAGCATTTATAATAAAGTTTCCTAATTTTTACAAAGAAATCCACTTTTTTCCATACTTTCCCATTAAACATTGGCTTTTCAGTGAATGATTGGAAAAAGCTTATTGAAAAATTCATGCTATGGAATTTTTTATGCTCATATTGTTGAGTGTGTATGAAATTCCGATAACATTAATTGTATTTGACATATTTGATTTAAACATAAATGCACTAAATTGTTCAAAAAACAAACAAAAAAAAACATTTATCGATTGCAATACATGAAAATAGTATGCACATAAATCATTCATTGTGCTGTCTGTAGCGGACATTTGCACTTAAGTGCGAAGTGTATAAGTGGGTAAGCTTTAATTTCACTAAACGGCGCGTTTTTTTTTTTGTGAAATATGATTTGCGGATTTCATAAGTTTTTCATAATGAACAAACGCTTTTGGAAATATACACGAATTTATAAAGGCATTTGGCAATGTTTAAGGATATTTATATGTGTTGCATTACTCGTCAAATATTTTAAGAGCATTGAAGTATAGCTAAATACTTTCCAACGACCGCAACAACTTTAATTTATGAGTACAAATAGCTGTGGAAAACAAACCCAGTAAAAAAATTCAACAATTTGTGGAATTTTGCTAGACAATTTGTTTTACTAAAGTCTCAACCAATCCATTAAACTGGTTTTGGTGTGCCTACAAAAATAATTGTTTCGAGACCAAGTCGTTTTTTCGAGCGCTTTTGCTTTTTATTTTTATGACTTTACTAGCAAATACCCGGCGTGCTTCACTGCGTCTTTAAAGGATTTTTGTCTGGAAAAATGCCCTATTTAAAAAGATTTCTTAGTCAAAGAATTCTCAAATACCTTCCATGGGAAACCCATATTGGAAATACGGATTTTAGAAATATCTCGACTCCAGCGCCACCTATCGAGTCTATTTACACACATAGTATTTATGTTTAGGAGCCTAATAAATATTTTGAATTCCAATCAAATCGGTTTGTAAATACGGATTTTGCAATATCTCGACTCCAGCGCCACCTATCGACATTATTTAAAGGCACTTTTTATATGATGTTTTTCATAGTTAGCAAGTTGAGACATGTCTAATTTCATGCTTCTTAAATTCCTCTTAAGTTGAAGAATAAGCATGGATAAAAACGCTCCAGGAACGTTTAAAGAGATGCGCCGCCTTCTTGGGAAAAATAATGAAAGACCTCTTCATTGCAAAACGCATACCACATGCATTTTTGCGTCGATTTTCACCAAACCTTCGTTACGACAAGCACAATAGGTAAGAGCATCTCATGTATAAATTTTATCGGTCGGCACATCTCTTCAAACACACCTTACCAACGAACACACATTTTAGGCTTCCTTTTTATGTATATAGATATTTTTCTTCCTACTAACTAAGGCATTGTCTTACTTTTAAATTGCAAAATATATCATTCGTAAAATAAAATTTATTGCAATTTTTCACTTAAAATTCTTAATCTTTACCAAAACCTTATTAGCGCTTGTCAGCCTCAATGAATGTAGTTACTCGTACTAAAATTAAATTAAAATGTCTATTATTATTTTTTGATTGCATAATCTGATTACACGTAAATTTTTTTTAAATATTTAAATAAGATAACAAATCGTGCTACAGAAACCGAAACTCAAATAGCTGTACCCAAGGAAAAATATTCACCAAAAATCCGCTGCATGGGACGTGGCGTATGAGTAACACCAATGCGGTGTGTGCCTATCAGCTTTACATACATAGGCTGACTTCGTAAATGCATATTGCAAAGCATAATGATAAAGCATAATGTTCATTTACAACACTGCTTTATTTTCTGACAATGCAGTGTGTTAATTTGCTAATGGCAACTCTTTTTCATGCGCATTAGTTGTCAATTTTACGCATGACAAATTTTATTCATGCATTTATGTTGGAAATGGCGGCATTATCACCAAAGTAAGTAAAATTAAATAAAAACCCAGAATTTTCTACAAAATGCTCCTCATTACAACTAGGTTGCAGCATGAAGGAGATTTCATATCAAATAAAAGAAAGAAAAATTCCATTTGGGAGCAGATTCTCAAAGAAATCAAAGACGTAGAGGCAACGTTTCCTTTTACCAAAGATAAAATAATAATTGCTAGATGTTGGTTCAGCCAATCATATTGCGTTTATTAACAAATTTTTTAAGATTACTGATGCTTTGCATAGCTGCGTTCATAAACATCTGTAATATTTATTGCATAGGTTTATAAAGCAGTAATGCCATACATTTGGGTTTTGCATTAGTTGCGCAATAAATTGCAGTTAATGCTTTGCAATATGCATTTACGAAGTCAGCCATACTTACACATTTTTGCAAATTTCTAAGTATACCACCAGTATGCACTCATCTCCTCTAACGTATACACACAAACAACGTGCAAACACGTACATACAAACATACATTTTCCCACTCAAATTTACATATTCTCACGCCACTCATCAATTAAATGATTAAAATTCTGCAACATTGTGCAAAAGTAAGTGCGTGTGCGGCCCGAATTAACGCCTATTTGTATGTATGTATGTATGCGTTTTGTATGTGTGTGTGTGTGCGTAGTCATTGGCAGGAGAAAGAAAATTTTAGTTCAAGCATAAAAACGTTTTAAATCTTTCGTATTTCACTACAAAGTAACGAACGCTCGTAAACGTGAGGAATGTGTAGGAAATAAAAAAAGTAACGCAACAAGAAGCGCTTCAAAATGATGAAGTGTGTTAAAGAGAGAAGCACATAAATGCAGAGGCAGTGTTAACTCAGCCGGAAGTTGTAGCCTTATACTAGATAGGAATAAAATCTCAGAGATGAGTTTAAAAACAAAAATTGGTTTGAAGAATTATCTTTGAAATTTAAGTGAATTTTTTATCTTTACGGGTCTGTGGACCAGTACTTTCCTATAGCATCGATGAGCTTCACAAACAGGTTAATCTTCGAATAGAATAACTTCCGCTGATAGTAGCTTTCTTGCCAACTGTAAGAAAGCGCCGCAGCCAATGCCACAACTAAAGAGAGTATCTTAACTTAGACACTTTTCATGAGCAAGAAAAATTTCCCACGGGGCCCACTTTCACTCACACATGCATACACTTTCAACAAATTGATTTTGCCCGCACGAATGCGGCTGTGCGGCTGTTTATTTCACTTTGCCTTCATTCAATGCTCTTCTTGCTGGCATCTTACTTTATTACTGCAACAACTACACTCGTTTTTGTTTTTGGTTCTGCTCCAACGCTGCTACTTTGTACAAAGCAATTGATTTGGTTGTTGTTGCGGTAATAGCTTCTGCTATGTTAAACTTGATTGGTTTTCCATTAACTTCAATGAGCCTCAGCAGTAGTGTGGCTGTAGTGTTGAGGACATACATATAAGCGCAAAGCAAAAAAAAAAAAAAAAAAAAATTCAATTGCATGTGTTTGTGTTGGCTGTTTGAGTGTTATCTTTGAATTGCTTGTGGCGAAATGCGTAGAATTTTTTTTGCGTCTAAAATCCGAAATGAAACTTTGGCCGCAGGCATTCAATCATTGGACAATTGAATTAAAAACTGACACTAAAGCTGTCAGTATGAGTTTAGAAACAATTACTTTGTTGAATGTCTTTTTTTTTAGAGCCACTTAAATACTATTTGACAGGCTTAAGGCGGAAATTGTAAGCATGTTTACTTATGTATGCCATAATCTAAATGTAGTCAATGCACAAGTGATTTATTACATTTTGTTTTTTCTGTTAAATCCGTTTGAAAAGAGCGCAGCATATATCAACCAAAACTCAATATATTTTAACCAAAAACAAAAATTATTGTTTATATTTGAACTTATTGGCTTTTATGGTACATTCAATAAAGTCCCGCTTTTAATTGGTTATCAACATTTTTTCTTTACAATAAAAATAAATTATTAAAAACTTCCACTGATTTTTTTCCATACTCCTTGTTGCTCAAATAATTACGCATTTTATTTTATATAATTTTAAAGAGTTTTAGAAACAACAAGTACGCTTGAGTTTCGCCAAATAAAATATATAAAAAATCGGCGGAACTTTCAGTTGCTTCTCATTTGCATCAAAGAGAAAATATTTTGAGTCAATTTACTTGTTAGTTTTAGCGGAATCTTTTTGGTGTTCACACACAATCAGTTATAATAACGAATTACAACAGTATTTCGTTATCAATTTCTGAATAGAATATTACGTTTGAGAAGATCGAAAAAAAAAAATGATACAAAGCAAATGGCTAAACACATTTGTACAACCTGTTCTGTGATCTTTTTAAGTGCTCTTCTGCTTATTTGGTAAAACAATATTCATTTTCTATGCGACATTTACATATGTTTGATTGTCCGTTGGCGAGCTCACCATATAGAACTCACAGCAAAAGCTGACGGTCATATGTTTGTGGAATTCGTTCCGAAGCAAAATAGCAGAGTGTGGCATAGTTACTTCGACTCAAAACAAATTAACAAAGAATTGAAATGTCGTCGAGTAAATTGAGCTTAATTAGTGCCTTTATTAAAACCTTTTAACTTTTTTATATTAAAGCCAAAATAATTAGCAAGTTTTATTTGAAAATATTCACCGAAAACCGAGAGATTATACTATACATAATCTACTTTGCAAGGTGTGGCAAATTGTTTTTTAAGCTCTTTTGGAGAATGGAAAACGATAGGCCAACAACATTTAGTTATTCAAGTTCGAAGTAAGTCCAAAAAAGTAGTGAACTCGTTAAAATTAATTATTAAAAAAATATTTTCGTAATCCTCCAACTGACAACGAATAAAAACTGAATAAAATAAATTAAATCATCTTTAAAAAAACGTTCAGTTTCGGTGACATTTTACAAAAAGACAATGTATACAAAAACAAAATGCTGACCTCTAATTGATTTTGTCGGAAACTATTCAACTCTTATACTCTACATTACAACGAAAAATTGAAAAAATAATCCTAGAAAACGCAGCTCCGCTAATATGCAGAAAAGGCTCATAGGAGTTTCGGCCAAAATTGCTTATTTTTTTTCTGACAAAATTTTTTTCGTTTAAACGAAATTGGAGAACAAAATTTTTAATGGCGCAATTTTCAAATAATATTTTCTTTAAAATACTATAATTCTTCATATTCGTATCTAAGCATATTGACTTAGAAATAGTTATACCACTTATTTACGCAATCGCAAATTTTTATTTATTTATTTATTGAATATAATTTAAAAGTCAGTCGTGATACATATGTATGTATATAGTATGTGTGCGACTTGCATTTTTTGATGCACTTTTGAGACTAAAAGCGTGGCATTTTCTCAATGCATTTCGCAATTCATTGCATAACAAAATAGTTTATTTTACTTTTGTTATTTTTAATCTTTTATTTTGCATTACTATTAGTTAAAGTACTTTTTATTAGTTATATTCTCATATAGGCGCATATACACTTACATATACATACACTTGCATTCATCTAGACGCGTATACGTACATACAACCAATAACTTACAAACTACTTCTGCATTTAGCATTTATATCTTACTGCGAATATGAATATATGTAAATTTTTGCTTCCTTTTTGCAAGAAAAAAAAACACAAATTGGTTTGCGCTACTTTTCATTGCGCAAAGCAACCAACGCTTTCAAGTACTATATTTTCAAGTTTCTTTTCATTTTTCCCCACAACATTTTAACCCTAACTAGTACTCAGCTTCCCTTTTTTCTTTTTCTTTTTCTTTTTATATTTCTATTTATATTTAAACTCTTCTTTTGCATTCTCCATTCAATTTATCAGCGCGCATTCCGCAAAGCTTGGCAAACTAGCTGCTCTTTTTAGTTTGCAATTTTTTTTAACAGAAAGTTGAAAAGCAAAAAATGCAAATTTCTTTTAGCTGTATTTTGGATTAAATATAAAACATTTACAATTTCTTTCTCTTATTTTTAAACATATTCAAAGATAGGCACTTTTACACTCACATCTAAATAATGGCGCATTTTCGTAGAACTAGTGAAATGCATAATTTTATGTTTGTGTACAATTTTTTTTGCACTGGAAGGTACATATGTATCTAGGCGTATTTTTTTTATTATATGATTCGTGCATTAAAAATGTTTATACGACAGCCCGAAAAAGATTAAAAAAACCCTAAATTAGTGCATTAAAAAATTGTGTGGAAGTCTTAAAATAAAAAAAAAAATCAGTTTTAATATAAATCTCCCTGCCAAAGCCTCCCAAAGCACTTAGAAGCGTTTCTCTTTATATCTATTTAACAAAAATTTGATGTCATTATTTTATTGCTTAACTTAATTAGCTCGTAAAGTGAAAAAGCCTGGCTAATAACCAGCAACATTAGAAAACTGTACAGGTGAAATCGATCAAAACTCTTTTCACTACCAATGAGACATTCAAAATTCATCCATCAAATCATATTAATGTTTAAAATTTAAATAAATGTGAACACTAAAATATATCTGACATTTTCAAGTTACCAAAAAAAAAAATGGATTCCTTTAATGGATTCCATTATTCTCAAAAAATAAACTAACCCAACATTTTTCTCAATGCCAGCGAAAATTTTCTATTTTTACGCCTTAAAATCTCTATTTTTTTTTTTTTTTCGATTAGCACAGAGAGACTAGAGATTTAAAGGAAAACATATTTACGACAGTACGCACTTTACAAATATAAAATAATTTAAATATAAATAATAAATATATTATCTATGTTCTCTTCACTCTGAAGAGCTAAAAACTATTTTTAAATTACCATACTTGGAACATATTTTTGACGTTGAGTTAAAAAAAAATCGCACTTTTTGTCTAAATACCTTGCAAGTACATTCTCCTACAAAATTGATAAAAGTTTAACTTTTTTAGAAAATCAAAGAAGAAAAAACTCAACAAACCTTCATATATATACCATTTGAATTTTTTTTTAACTTTCAAAACTTCTTTGATATAGAAAAAAGCTAAAAAGTATAGCTAGTTTTTGTCATTTCTAGTGTTTTCATATAATCTTTAGTTTTCGTATGTGTATATAAATAGGAACGCGGCATTATCCTGAAATTTTTTGTTCCCAAGGGATCTTTCAGAAAAGAAAAGCAAAAGGAAAAACTTTGAAAAGAGCTTTCCAAATAAGATTTAAAATTACTTCTTACTTAAGATTTGCTGCCTAATTATCAGCACAGCTTTTTCGCTGCTCTACCGGAATCTGATGACTCCAAAAATAAGATAGTTGGTTTTAATGACATGGGCTTTATATTTTTAACACATTTTTTTTTTAACTTTATTTAATTTACTTAAGTCGACTTACTGGAGGACAAAATTGCTATTTTCCAATGAGTGAATTTAAAGTCCAGTCAAATAAAATTTTCAACTAGCTAAAAAGTGTACCTCTGAGATGAGCTCACTTAAATCGATTGGGCTGCAAAAATCTTTATTATAATCGGCCGACGTTCCCTGAAAAAATCACAGGAAAAGGTAAAACAATTCCATCTCTTGGTTGTGCGTTTCGTGAGGGTACTGACTAATTGCAACTGACAGAGTGAGCCTTAATTTGATCATTTGATCACTAACGCTTGAGGTTTTGGAGAATGTTGTGGTAGAATCATTTCATCACTTGTCAGTGTTGCCTTGCGACTCACAATAAACAAGGTCGATTTTTTTAATGTCAAATTTTACAATGCAGTGTTAAGAGGTTAAAAAAAAAGTTTTTTTACTTACGCAGAGCCAAAATTCAATAATGAAAATGTTACTTTGATGGTGATGCAAAATTTCAATATACAAATATAATTACAACAAAAAATTCTATAAGTTCTACCGCTTTGAGTATTGTTGTTTCTTCTTAATAATTTTCCCAATTAACCGATCGGCCTGAAGCTCAAAAATAATTAAAATAAATAATTATATGGCCAAGCAATAACACCACAAATTGTTACATTTGGACATTTAATTTTTCTTAAATGTATTTTCAATAAATTTTCAATTTAAATACAGTTCCAAACAGTTCTGTAACACAAACTACATCAGCCTAAGTTTAAAACTTTCTATAAAGTGAAAAACCTACAAATTTTAAGCCGCTTGATATTGGGCTTTAATTTCTAATAAAAAAAGGATTATTATACTAAAAAAGTATTAGAAATTGTGATAAAAATTTCTTTGTTTTTTTTTTTAAATTTTGTAAGTAATTTTGAAATTTGGGTTTTTATAGTTTTTGATTGGAATCGAACTACACTTTCATTAAAAAAATAATAGTTCGCATTAAATATATGAAAAATAAACTGCCCAAATTTGTCAAAATCTAGTTCTGTTATAGTTCTCAAATGCACGCTCAATAAAATAGAAACAAAAATAGTTTCTTAGTAAAATATTCCAAATTTAATTTATTCACAGTAAAAAAAAATTTTTTTTTTTCAAGTAGCTTCACTCACCGTTCACAATATTCCTTATCCGATGGTGCGCCTAAATACGCTTGAAAGTTTTTCTAGAAAATCAAAAAAACACTATACTTGAAGCCCAGCGAAAACTTTTTGACGCGTGCAATGGCAGCGGTTAAGTCCCGAAAGTATTGTGGCGTATACAAAAAACGCACATTGGGTATGGCTAAAAATAATTTACAATCTCACATTTTCTTTGCAAACCAAGCACTAGCTGTCAATTGGACTTTTGCTTTTCGCCAATGAAAGTGTTGCACCGCACAAAAGGCACGCAAATAGACTAAGCCACACAATCGTATCGAGCCACTGGGGAGTTGGTGTTTAGTTGATTGAGAAACCCTTTTCAGCGCAACATGGCAATCGAGTGTGTTGATTATTTACGTGAGCTGCAACAATAGCAGCAACAACAATACACATAAACTATCACTAGAGGCAACAACAAATGTATGCAAACACTTTGCCCCAAACGCTCGACTTGTAAAAAGTATGCGTGTATGTATGTATGTGCGAGCACAAAAGTTTATGTTAACTTTTGACTAAACTAGCGAAAACTAGTTGTGAATTGGCCAGCCGACGAAGTTGAATCTCCACGGAGAGTTGGACTTGCAAAGTACTTGCCACGGCACTCTAACGAACTTCCGCACTTGTGTGTAACTGCTTTTCACTTTTTCATCTTTCGATGTAGTTTCCGGCAAGTGTGTGAATGTGTGTGTGGGTGTGTGTGTGTGTGTATGACACACGCATACATTAACGCAAATTCACTAAAATTCGCTCGCTCTTACTTCCGACCAATTCAATTTACTGTTCGCAATTTCGGTTATTAATCTGCCACTTTTGCAGCATAACAATTACAGCAGCAACAACAGCAGCGACAACAGGCGCTATAAAATTTCACAAAAGTTGTACGCTGAAAATTGTTCAAGCAGTTCACTTGCTGCTGCAGCCGCAAATTAATTATTTTTTCTACCTAAGTCACTTGAACTTGCCCCGCAAAAAAAGCAAACCATTCCCACAACTTTACTAAACTTTCGCACAATTTTTTCTGCTTTGCCATTCAATGCAAGTACATTTCAAATTCTATATTTGATTACAACAACTTTTGTTTGCCAACGCAGCGCGCGTTGCTTCATAACAGTTCGCTCCGTCCGCGTTTACGTACTGCACCGCCGAAAGGATAACCGTAGACTGTTCGTCGCATAGCAAAGCGCCAGCTGCTCGGCTTAGTTAGGCCACTACTTTCCACTATTTCGTTTCGCAAACACACACACACACACATATACATATATACAGTCGCACTCATAGCTTACGGCCTTTTCGGCTTGTTAGCCCATTTCATACTGTCGGCCTGGGCGGAATATGGCAGCAATTTTATGAATGAATTTGGCGCGTAGAAAGGCGTAGGAATGGCGTGGTAATGAAACGCTCACAGCGCATGCGCTTTATGTGCGTGTATAACAGTTATAGTAAAATAGACAGACCGAGAGAGAGAGTGCGTGAGCGACAGCGAGAGTTATGCGAGAGAGCGTAAATTGTGTGTCCAGATTGTGTGTGTAATTTACTTTAAGCACTGCAACCGAAAATTTTCCTTATTGTTGAACTTCCAACACGTGGTAGCCAACAAGTGATAAGCGTAACTGTCGAAAATTGCGCTGATAAGCAGCGGAAGACCAATACATTCGGCGTGTGTATATGTACTCGTGTGTTTGTGTGTGCCAAGAGAAAATGTGCACATAGCTTTTACAGGTAATGAGTAGACGCAAATTGGCATAGGTCGGAAATGGTTTTTTTGCAATATTTCGTTTGTAGAGCAGGCGATGCATTAGTTTTGAGTAATTACATTTGGATTTCAATTAAAATATTTCATCATTAAAAGAACATATAAATCCTTACAACTGTGTCATGCCTTGGTATAGTTTGTTTAATTTGCCTAGGTTGTGCTCGTACATTTCGTTTTAACTCATTCATATGAGTGATCAAAATATAGTAAGGCGAATACAAATAAATTAATTTAAAAAATCACACTAACGTAGGCGTTTGCATAAGGACAAGGGGCAATTTCTTTTAAATTCCTTTGTAAATTACTTTTTTGGAATTTCTCTAAAATTGTGCCGCAGCTATACTCCTTAGCAAACACTCAAACATACGCCTGAATTCTACTCTGCTGCATTGTTTGCTTTATCCATTGTCCATTGTTCGAAGGTTTTGTAACTTGTTATTTGATTTATCGCATTTTGAAGTACGTGTTAGTCAGCTAAGCACATTGTTTTTGACTACTCGCTAACGCAATAGCTAAGTATAACGTTAAAAAACGGATGGTTTTGAAAACGAAAATAATGCCGATTTAATACTTTCTTATAAATTGATAAAAATTAAAATTGCTGATAACTAACACACCGATACGCGTAACGAATAACGATACAATAACGATAACAATTCGGTTAAACTGATCGATAACAAAAAAAGTTCGATATTTACAAATTTGTCGTTAATGATATTTAATTTCGTTGCAGTAACGATTACAATTCTGGTAAAGTCATCGATAACAAAAGATTTCGGAGTATGATTGCGTTATCAAAAGACTAAATATATCACATTCCACACATCTTTCTCTTACAGATACAGTTTTTTTTTTTTTTTTATGTTTTTGTTGGAATCAGGCACGAAACAGGTGTTCGTCTCTCAACACGTCGCGACCAAATGCCTCATACCCAGTTCTTGCAAAGGCGGGGCAGAAGCACAGAAAGTGTTCCGCCGTCTCTTCCTCTTCATCTTCATAACAGGATGGGCATATGGAGTTGTCATGTACGCCTATCATTGTCAGGTGTCTATGCCACGTGAAATGACCGGTCAACAGTCCAACAAGTTGCCTGCAGTCTTGCCTGTTAAGCGAGAGCAAGTGTTTTGATAGTCCTTCTGAGATTGAAGGTAACATGAGTTTTGTCCATCTGCAACCTCTCGACGCCTCCCAGTCATTGCTGAGCGAAGTATTCACCCAGCTTCTGATGGTGGCATCGATGGCCGAAGGTGGGAGTGCTATAGCAGGCTGCGGGCCAAGGTACGTACACCTGATCCGAGCAAATTCTGGCCAAATGGTCAGATGTCTCATTACCAGGTACTCCGGAGTGACCAGGCACACAGAGTAAAGCAAGTTCATTATGTTTACAGACATAGTTTAGTCGAGACTTGTATTGCCGAACTAGTTTGGAAGTAGTTAGAGGGCTGGCCAATGCCTTGAGTGCAGCTTGGCTGTCACTGCAGACACGTTTACTCCTCGCCCTCCACCTATTTTCCACCACGTAGTCCATGGCCAAGGAAACGGTGGCGTACTATACAGACACAATAAAAACAATTTTTTTAAATGAGAACAAGTAAGAAAATTCGGGTGAAACCGAAAACGAAAATTTCATAAAACCTCACTTTTTTTGTTTCAAACCTCTGGAAATATTAAATTTTACCCAATTTGTTCTGATAGATACCGAAAAAACGAAGTTTTTGTATTTTTCTTAATTTCCGTTATATGGGAGGTGGGCGTGGTTATTGACCGATCTCGACCATTTTCAATACCAACCTACCCTTTCTAAAGAGCAATCTATGTACTAAGTTTTATTAAGAAATTTTTACACAAGTTTTCGTAACCATAAACATGACAGTCAGGGCTAAATCGATCTCTCTTTTCATTCTGATCACTTTATACATATATATATATATATGTATGTCTTTATCTATCTCGATTAAAAAAAGTTAATATGTGTAAAAGTGCGCTCGGGTATAAAAAATATAAAAAAATTTATCGAAATTTCATAAAAATTTCGAATATTAAAAAAAAAAAACGTTTGATTTTTATTTTTCAATGTAGATATGTAGCTCAATAAATTTTAGTATAATAAATTGCAAGTGCCTTGGGACTACAAAGTTCCATTGATTTTTGAACATTTTTTTTCCTTACTCTCCAACCGCAATTCCTTCCACATAAAAAATAATTGCGAGTTTGCGTTGTATGGAGGAAACTGTCAGTAAAAAAATTGTCAAATTCAGATGATAACTTGTAGACACTTAAAACTTTAATCAGCCAAAAAAAAAAAAAAAACAAACGACATACACAAAAAAAGTTCAAAATTTTGCTGAGATATTGTGAAATCATTGTACATTTTGTTAATCGTTTAAAAATGTTGTGTTTATAATAAACTATATTTTACTTGGAAAGAAACTGTAATTAATTAAAAGAAAAATAAAGTCCCCAAAATTGTCAATATGTGGTTGTGCTTTAATTTGTGAACAGATTATATATACATGCGACTGTGTATATCGAATGGTAACTCCACATTAAGATAACAATAATCATTCCACCCTTAGAAATAATGTAAATGTAAACCATAGTAATTTTTTGCGATGAACTCACGTCCGCTTCTTGAAAACCCTTTTCAAATCTAATTTTCCAGTATTTTAATGAGGTCTAAGTGCTTTCCGACCGATTGATTGCTGTATTCCTTTGAAGTAGTTGACTTGTTCACTTCCTGCATTTGCAATACATTTGCTTTTACTTCATGTTGTCTGCGTCCATCAATTAAATATGTCAACTGTCAGTCATTGAGATGTTTTAAGAAATCTCAGCTGAGTTAAAACTTTATGTTAGAGAGTTAATCACAGAAGCGTGGAATTATATTAGCTGCAAGTGATAATTTACTCGCATTTGTTGGTTGTAAAAGTGGCAAAACTATTTAATATTTACGCAAATAAATGCTGCAATAAAAACTTAGCTAAACACCGAGCCGCTGAGGTGTTGAATCACTTCAATTGCTGTGTGTTGCTAATATCCGAGAAGACGGAATTAGAGAAACCAAAAACAAACACAACGCATCAAACAAAAATTACTGTAGTGTGACAGCAAAATCGTTCGTAAAAAAACACTCAGGCAGTCATTGTTGTTGATTTTTCTTTTTCAAGATAACTCCACTTGCTGTGAATGTGGGGGTGTGCGGGAGTATGTATGTTCTTCATACTCACATAGACATGCGACAGTCTCTTGCTTTGACAGGATTTGAATAATAAATTGTAAACACAAGCATTAAACAGATTTGCCACCAACTGTCCTAGGCAGAATTCATTGCGAGACGCATTAAACGTGGCAGGTGGGCAGAGAGAAAGAGAGAGAGAGAAAGGTTTGGCCCAAAGCAGAAGGCAGTCAAGCCAATAGCAGCGCCTGTCAGTCGTGCAACAGTTTTGCGCCCGTCAGTCACTTTCGAAAGCTACCAGTTTGCACAACAAAACCAGTGTTGGCTTAACATGCCAAGCTGCCATTGCAGTCTTAATCGGAACTTCGAAAGTTCAAGCATTCCTCACCCTTTCCGTTTAGCGTTGCCCGCAGCCGTACATTTCCTTGTTCGCGCGTATTTTCCGGCTAGTTTTTTTCTTTACAAATTTCTCTAGAATGCTCTTCCTTTCTTCTCCGTCCTGCCTTCATGCGAGCACAATGCATTCTGCCCAGCTTGAAGTGCTTTAACTGGATCAATTCAAAGTGGCATTCTTGTAGCGCGCTCGCCACTAGTGGGAATTCAAATGATAATTCTTTATGGTGTTGTGCTATTCTTGCGGTTGATTGTAAGGCACTGGCATTGAATGAATTATTTCGTTTCGCTTTCCTTTTGTGTCCCTTGCACTCTCTCTTTTTTTTTTTTTTTGTATCGTTTCACAATCATCTACGCTCATTATCACGTTAAAAAAAAACCCCTGTGAAGAGCTTAGGCGCAAATCACTAAAACTAAGCATACAAATATTAAATAAGACAAAAAATGTACGCTGTGTGTATGGTAAAGCAAGCAAAAAAGTAAAGCGGAAATTGGACATCCGTCAGCTTTGGTTTTCACCAACTTCATGTTCCGTTTGGCCTCGCGGCGTTTTTCTACAATCCAGCATTTTTCTTTTATCCATTTGATTTAAAACATTTGTCTAACTTTGACTTTATCTCTTATTTTTTACAGGCTCAGCTGTTATGCCATTAAGGATACAGTGATGTGTATACACATGCAAAGTCGCAAAACGAGTTATTGTGGCGTGGCTTTCGCGACAGCTTCAACAAATCTCACCTCTTCGTGAAGTGTGTCACCGCAGATATCGGAATACCACTGAAATTCATGAGTAACTGTTGTCAGTATTAAAAAATTTTAATTTTGATAATCAGCCAAGAAAGCTTCATAATTCAAAGAAAATAGCGGGTAGAACCTGCGATAAAAAAATAAATCGATAAATTTTTAGGTAGATAGAAAACAGCATAAGAATAGAAAAACAAGCACGAAGGTAAGCCCACATTTCAAAAAGAATACGCATATGAGAATTCACAACATCCTTTTGCAAACACACTTAAAGTGATGACAATTTTGTTTTCGATATATATCGATTATCAAATGATATTGTTATTGTAGAAATGACCAGATTAACTTTAAATGTCGACTATTGAAACGACGACGATATCGGTTATAATGACAATAAATGATATCGATTAAAAATCGATAAACATAAATGAATATTATCGATAACAACTTGTTTAACGATCACCACACAGATAGCGATGATATCAATGCAACGAAAACAATTAAAAATCCACTTAACATGACAAAAATACTCAAGCTCGTGAAGAAAGTATCGATATCGATAACCATAAAAATAACATTAATGCAAGAAAGAGTTTCACGAATGAATACGAGAAGCGTAAGTTACTTGAGGGGATACACGGATAAAGTTAAAAGGAACACATTGCATACTATATACCGATAACAAATAACTGTTTATATCGATAATTATGTTAATGGGAATTATGATTGTAAAAACGATGACAAAAACTGTTACGACATTGATTATCACTTCTATATCGATAGAGTGACGTTTGAAAATAAGGAAAAGACAATCAACGATAACGATAGCAAGAAATATATCGATAAATTTGCTTGTAACGATATACATATATACTTAAAAATTGACTGAGAACATTTTCAGTAGAAAATAAACAGATAGAGTTCGCTTCGAATTCACCTTTTTTCTGTTTAAAGTTACTTGGCTTCACGGATCAAAGCCTCCATCCGCGACAGGTATTGTCAACAAGGATTTCTAGCTCTAAATTTAGTAATTTAAACTTACCTAAATAGCGGCCAGAAATGCAGACCATAAAAATAAAGCAAGCAACAACAAGTGCAATAAAAGCACACTCAAACAACACACAACCAACGAACTTAAAAATAATCGAGAAAGCAACTAAAACAAGTCAGTGGCAAAAGTGCCGGAGAAATTGTAATAACTGAAATTGCATTACTAATCAAATTCGTGTAAAATTGGTATAAATGAATTGCCATTGCGAAAGAAGCTGCTGAGTACCTACAACTACAACATCGATGCAAAAAAGGACGTCGAAGACCACAGTGCTCGAACGGAAACCAGACCGCACTATTGAAGAAAAATTGAATGTGCTGCGCCTTTATGCAAGCAATAATTTCCCATTGCTTCCTGCCTTTTAAGCAAAGTGTGTGCAATTTTAATTTGGCCAATGCCAATGTTGAAGAAAAAGACATGCAAAAGAGCACACATACACACCGAGAGAGTTGCAAGGAGTTGAGAAACTAAACACAAAATAAGTGAAAAGAAAAAAAAAACAAAAAACACTTAAAAAGAAAAAGCCACAAATGCAAAGCATATCAAATTTATTACATCAGCCTGACTTGAGATGCCACCTAAAAGGCAAAAAGTGTCTACCTTATAGCATTCACCACCTAACTCCCTTCGCGCACTTGCAACACGCGCAACAGCAATGACTGCCACGTCGTTTGGGTTGCTGCGGACAACGATATGAAATGCGCCTGCAAGGGAACTTAAAATCGCAACCGACCACTTAAATAGTACGTTGTACTTGTACCAGCGCACATTCTGTCGCAACAAAGTGCTACGAGTACAAGTGTGCCTTCCCATCGGCTTGAGTTGCGGCTGGCCGACTGGGTGGCTGGCTGGTTGGCTGGGGCCCCTCATTCTTGTTGCCACTGGTTCCGCTGTAGTTGCACAACCATTATTTTTTTTTTCCCCAACATCTCAAGCAGGCAAATAAAAAGCTAGTAGTAGTAGTGGAAAGGACTCTAGTGCTGGGTAAGTGCGAACGTCATAGCAACGGAAAGGCAAATGTAAATGTTAATGGGAAAAATGTTGACCGGAAAGGCAAAAAGCAAGTTATTAGTCGAATGAAGGAAATGTGCTGTTTTATTTAAAAAAATTTAAATTAACTTTTGTACCTAAATTCGTTGCGTTATATTTATTTATTTAATTTTGTTTGAAAATAGCCATTGATGAGGAAAATGAATTGAACGTCTGATGAATTAAATTTAAAAGCAGAAATAATTTTACTTACAAAATACATAATTAGTTACAGTTGTAGAATCCTGCTTGAATTGAAGAGCGTTCGATTGCTTTATTGAATCAACAGTAAACAAATTTGAGTTTTATTCCATTTCCAAACAACAAATTGATGGCAATTTAATTCTACGTATTTTTTATTGTTATAATTTATCTTTCATGGTATTAAATTTATTTAAAAAAAAATAGAGAAATTTGTGGGAACTATTTGGCGTCTCTTTGTGGATATTGTTTTTATGTATATTAAAATCGATATCGATAGCATTATTCGATTTTTGAATTTTTTACATTTGTTATCAATTTTAAAAACCTGGATATCGGTTTTTATAATGTTAGCATTTCATTGATTTTATTTCCGCTATCTTAATTAGTATCGTTTATGATATCTTAGTATTTTTAATTTTATCGATATCTTTGGAATTGCTATCAATCGATAATATTACTGCCATTGGTGTAGTTTTCTTTGACGATATCATTTCGGTATTTATTTTCGGAATTTGATAATTTATACTTTTTATGGCTTACGATATTCTTATCGATATAGTTTTTATTATCGATATTTGTGGACATCGTTATAGCAGTTCACATTGTATCGAGTATGGCAATCATACAAATTTTTCACGTATATTTTAAATAAAGTTTACTAATTAACTCAATTAGGCGCTGTATGAATAAGCTTAAGCATTAACGAAAGCAGCCTCCGATATATTTTCCTTAACTTAAGGGTTTCCTACAACGACCTAACTATTTTACTTTGATTTATATTTTGGATTATTGGTTTTGCTATTTATTATCGATTAAAATTTTTTGTCAAAGCAGTTTTTATTAAATATCGATAATTTTCGTTATCGATTTCAGTATTTTTGACGTTTGTCTTTTATAATCACTTTTGATATCGGCAGTGTTATTGAAATGTTTAATAGAATTTATTTTCGGGCTCCTTTTTTCTACCGATAAGCTTGTTATATCAATGTCATAAATATTATCGAAGTATGCGAAAATCATTATCGCTTTTTGAAACTTTTATTTGTGAGTAATGTTTTTCTTCAACACATTTTTTTGTGACTAGCAGTCGTCAGGTGTAAAATTTAAAGAGACATTGCAATGTAAACTGTACAAAAAATAACAATAAAATAATAAAAATCATTAAACTATTTTAAGAATTTTTTTAGAAAATATATTTTCCTACACATAAGTTTTGTATAAAACGCTGAACACACTCTTTCAATTCACCTACCCAGAAAAGACAAAATTTGACTGCTTGTACTAAAAAATTGATTGCTGTGTAATGAAAAATTAATTTTCTAACTCATAACAATTTGATTTCATGACAGAAGGCAGTGTGACCTACGAAAGCTACAGCACAAGGGCAATCAACAGCGCGCAGGTACATACATACATACATAGTTCATGAGCTAAATAATACAAGCTATTCAATTTTGTATTATACAAAGGAAGGAAGGAAGTAATTCCTTGCAAGCAGCTTGAAGAAGCTGTTTCGATATTTTTTTGTAATTTTTTTTTTTTTGTTTTGTTGTTTTTTTATCTTCATCTCCAAGCCGCTTACAGCCTTGGAAATTGTAATTTCTTGCGAATTAACCCAATTTGTAAATATTTTCCGGTGCCGTAGACGTCGTCACAAAGGGTCATAAAAAGCTAATCTCCGTTCAAATATTACGTAAACTCATGAAGTTGTGATTTCTGCACCTTAGCTTGCATACCTACATAGTACACTTCACTTAAGTGTGCTCGTACATACATATAGAATGATTGTAAATGGCGGCATGATGTCTACATAGATGAAGGTGGCGACCAGCTGTTGGCGCTTTACAATGTATCTACATATCTAACTAGTAAATGGTCACACAAATCTGCATGATGGCTAACAGGTGTAGACAATTTCTTAACACACACACACACACACACACACACACTTGTGCATACTATGTATCTTTTAAGACGACACGTCTGTGTTTGAGTGTGTGTGTGTGTGTGTTTGAGTGTAATGAAATGAGTTTTGAAATTAAATTTACGCATACTTTGTATATGCAATAGAATGGCAGTTGAATGGCAAAATTGTTTAGAAACTGTGTGCGCAACTCAATATAAAGTTTGATGAATAAAGTGCGAAGAAGTGTGAAAAATGTGCAAATGTTTCAGCAAAGCGACAAATAGTCAAAAGACATCAGCAAATTGCGAACTAAATACTAAGAGCTAAGATAACAAAGTTAGAGGCGAATATTTTGAAAGGTTGTGCGGCCTTGTTTAAAATTGACAGCTACGACACAAGTTTGTCGAAAAATTTTATCTATTTACTCTTCAGTTCTATTCGCATCTTTATAAATGCATATTTGAAACCTTGGCAGATTTAAATAAGACCTCTGTGATCTAAATAACACCCTCAGAAGAGCTCGTTTAACTTATAGAACAAAAGTTACTGTCAAATAAAGCTGGATAAATTTGAAAAAAATCAAAGCTTTTCTAAATAAAAAAAAATCACATTAAAAACATTAAAATTTAAAGAGTTAAGAAGCCGTGAATATTTTGTGAAATGGCAAAAATATCGAAAGGAGAAAGAAGTTATTACACCACTCATATTACTCGGAACTTGTACACTAGTCACTCCTAAGCTGGATAAGCACATTTAATTGATGCTTGTATGAAATATTAAAAATATACATAGCACTCGATATCTGCACTAACAATTGAATATCAAATTTAACGCAAAATCACACACCGCAAGCAAGAAGCAAATAACCGCAAAACTCGCTCATATTTGTGGTGGAAATGTGCAAATTTACTTTAATGCTAGTGTATGTGTGTGTATGTGAGGGAACATGAAATCAACGCTTTCATACTAAACCACTGTATCAATGTATTTAATTACCGCTTGGCTACATTGCACAAAGCTGCAGCTACTTTCTTGTTAAACGCTCACCAGCAGCATGGCGGTGGTTGCAATGGGGTCGCACACATTTGTATTCTAGTAGATAGCGAGTAGAGGGAAAATAGTAAACTAATAAGTTGAAGTTACGTAGAACTAAAGACCGCAGCGGTTTTGTAGTGTGCTTATTTGATATGCGAGCGCTACACGCCAGTTAATTACGCATAAGTATTTAGTTTAGCTTCTGAACGAGCTAAGCTTAGCGTGCATCTAAGACTTAATTATTGAATTTGCAGTAATAAAAACTTTCTTAATATAGAAAAAAAAAATTCCACACTTTCTAATTGCTGCATTTCATTTTTTGTTTATTGAAAATCCAAACGCACTTGTCTCTTTCTCTCCGACATTAATTACACCAGCCGACAAATGAAAAATGTTTAAGCATTGTTTGTATTTTTGCCACAAATATCACCAATTTATACTATTTGACACACAAAAACACCTTCACATCATATTGTTTTTTAAAAAGGGAAAAAGGCTTTATTTCAAAATTTAAAGAAAAAATCAATGATTATTGATATATTAATATTATTGATTATAATTATATCATAAATTCAAGCATTTACAAAGAAAACATTCAGTCTAAACATTGCTGCAGGACTATTTAGAGTGACAGTTTTTACATTTGCGTGCAGTTTTTTTGTGAGTATATTCAGTTATACCACGTGTCAGTGACCAGCAGTAATCAGCCATCATATTCACATTCCATCGACCTTGGTACCTTTTCTCCATAGTTTTTATGTCCTGGTGAAACCTTTCTCCCTGTTGTTCACTACAATCACCGAGGTTATCAAGAAAAACAACCATAAGTGAATCCATAAAGTAAAGTTTTATACTCTTACGAGTATTACACCCCAATTTTTGCTACCTATCTAATAAGTTTGCAACCTTATTTTTATAGTCAAGGTGTTTGTTATTTCTTAAAAAAAATTGTTTACAACATCTTTGAACGTCAGCCAAGCATCTGATTTAGTACCATGCATTGTTGCATCAAATTTTTCATCAGCCATCAAATATCTGATTTTTGGTCCTTCTTTAATTTTTGCATCAGATAATCTTGGAAATGCTTTTCACAAATATACCAAAATTTATCTGCATGATTAAGACACTTTCTTGAAGATATTTTGTTTTTTATGAGTTTTGCAACAACAAATCATTGACAAAATTCATTAAATACCATGTAACCCGTTTCGAATGGGTGTTACGTTGTTGCAACTAATATATTTTCTCACGAGAGGTTGCACCACTCGAGAAAAGAGAAAATGAAGTCGGCCGGTGTTATCACTCATACGCAATGGTGGCTCTAAACTGTAAGCAATCGATAAATATTTAAAGTTGAAAAACATTATTTTTTTTGGAGTCGAGCGTCTTTGAGTGCTTCCGTGGTTGAAATAATTAAGTCTTTGTGCATTTTGCCGTTCAACGTTCATTAACTGCGGTGCATAAACTTTGTGCCTTTTCATGCATTATTACATTTAATTAAGGAGCAAATAGCCATTTGTCTACTTGAAGTCTTACGACAGTATATTCCAAGTAATATTACCCTTTAAAAGTAAAAAAAAAACTTGAAGGCTTATTTCTTTTACATGAATTTTTTTTGGCGCAAAAAAAGCGCAATATACAGCTTTTAAATGTTATTACACAAAATTTAATCTTAATATTTTATTTCTTTACCCATATTTCGCTGCACTTGAACTCATCGCTACAGACAAACTAAATTAAAAATATGAATCTAATTTTTTATACATAAATCACACAGCACAGCCATTTATAGCACGTCATAAACGAAGCATTCGTTGTTTTAGTTCTCAAATCTAAAATTACTTTCCAGCTCATTCAATTCAAGTTAGTCAGACGAGTGTAATAATGGTAAATATGCGTACAATAAAACTGAAACTCGATGGTTGGATTAAAAATTACTTTTTCACCGAAAAGCGGCGAGGTGATTTGCGCGAAAAGATAAATTAAAAAAAAAACCAGCAGTTCCATCGCACAAAAATGTACGTTCGCAGGTGATGAGAAAATAATAACAGAAATATTTCACTGCATTTATAAATTTAAAAAAAAAGACAAAAATGTGAAAATAATAAAGGAACTTCTTTACGTGCAAAAGCAAACATTTAAAAACTAAAAAAAAATGAAAAGTAATTCGAAGTACGTAGTCCAAAATAGATAATTGAAAAAATAGAAAATTAATACACAAAAAATCGTTAAATTAAGTATCAAAGAAATGTGTTGAACAAACAAATATTTACATTCCTCGGAATCGAGCATTTTTTAAACAGACACGTGCGGTTAACAAATGTCATATGACCCCGAAGATACATACATACATATATAATTATATGATTATGTACTCTCTGCACATATTTAATAATATATAAAATCACATCATCTAATGTTTTTAACTTAGCACTTGGCCAAGTTCATATCTCGTGTCAGTATCAGCGCGACAAGCCCACAGCCATTGAGGCAAAATTTGTAAAGAATTTGACCTTGAAAAATATATTCAATAGCAAGTGCATAAAATTGTTTGTATGTATGTATGTGTAAGAGGTGTGTCGTCGCAATGAAAAGTGTAAAAAGAGAACTTTTTCCATGACAAACAACGGCCAGTAATTGTACTGCGGTGTGCCGCATTGAAGGGGCGTGAGAGGAGGCAAGGACGTACTCGTTGAGATACCACAAGCTGAGTGCCAATGCGCTAAAGGAACTTAATCAAAGTGTTGATAGTGTTTACAATTCTCATGACCTGAGATGACGATAACTCGGTGATGTAATGCGTTTGAACGCGCATTGCAAATTTTAGTAGAGCAAGACGAAAGAGAAGAAGAAGCTAAGTAAAAGTGTGTGCGCACTAAAAAGATTAGCAACATTTCTGTGTTTATCATTAACATTGAGCTGCTCGTCAATTGCAATGTCAAGCAGCTTGCTTACGATGACAGCTTGTGTATGTACGTGTACCTAGAGCATTAGGCAGAAAGGAAGTAATTGGTTTACTAGAGAAAATATTCAGAGTTTAAACACATTTTCTTTTAAATACAAAGTTAAGACAAGAAAGATGAATAAGAAAATGCTATGGATAGAAACTGCAATTAAAGATAGCATAATTGGCAAACAATTGTGATCGCGCTACTTGTGATAATTTAAAAGCAGCGACACCCATATTGATTAAAGGTAATAAAATCGTCAATTAAAAATTTACACGCCAGATGGCGCTGTCAAATAACTATTGCAATGACTTGTACGCAAACGCTGTTAAAGGACAACAGATAAAGGACCACAAGCCATGCCGTTAAAGAGAAAAAAAAATAATTGGAAAATAAATACTAAAAACTTTGACTGGCAGAAGTGATTTCACTTCGAAGCTCCCAAAGACAAATACTACTTGGCGATTCAACGACTCACGAACGAAAGCGCCGTGTTTTTCGCAGATGGAAAATAGTGATGGGCATCGGTTTCGAAGAGAAGCGTTTAGTTAATTTTTCCCATTGTGAAGAGGTATTCGCGAAAATAAATATTAGTCATTTCATGTCAAATCGTACAATCAGTTAGGGTTAGGTCTTTTTTTCAATACATTTTTTTTATAGTTTCTACATCGAAATACAAGTGACACGTATTTTTTCTTTTTGCTTGATTTTGAGTTCTTTCGTCGTGGGGAATTTTTTGGAAATTCGTCTGAAAACTCGATTTTGCTCTATTGGTGCATGTTAACTTTTTTCGAAAATTCAATTACTTTGCGAAATTTTTTTTTCTGTTTGTAGGTTAAGGCTTCCTCTAAAAGTAAAATGTATGAAACATGATATATTTTCAAAAAAAAAATTGTATATCGTCATTATAAAAAAAAATCACAAAATGTTTGACTTAAAAAATTTCGGATTGCATCATTTTTTTCTTCATATTTCTTTATACCAGCCTCTACTAGCCTAAATTCGTTGTTTAGAAATTATGATTAACTCAATTTTGCTCTATTGGTGCATGTAAATTTTGTTTTTTTTAATTCGATAACTTTGCGAAAAAATTACCGATCTCCAATTTGTAGGGTTCCTCTGAAAGTAAAAAAATGTAAAACATGATACATTTTCAAAAAATATTTTTATATCGATTTTGATGTAGAAACTATAAAAAAAAATTATTGAAAAAAAATACCTAACGCTAAATGCCTGGACGATTTGAGATGAAATGACCCTGTATTTTTCATTTTTGCCTGCATCGGACCTCCTCAAATTCCTCTACCTCGCATGCATTTCATTTGAAATTCTCATGCGCTAATTTTTACGTGTCTTCACGCCTTCTATCTTTGCATAATTCGTTACGCATGTCTCTTTTTTTAACGCTTCTCATAATTTATTCATGTTTATTGCGTTCGTTTTTGTCTCGTTCGTAAAGTCTTAGCAACGTTGCTTGCCAACCCAAGTCTCAACTACTACACGTATCATGAACACAAATTCTACTTGACGCAATATTTTCGAAGGGTGCTTCTGTGGCTTCTGTATCTCACACACAATGCATTTGTAGGTTGCAAGTTCTTGTTACTGCGTCGCGCTTTTTCTCGTCACTTTTGTACCAAATCTTTGCTTACCCTTCTGTTTATACTCGTTTTGGTAAATATATTTTGTTTTGTTTTTTTTTTTTTGCTTATTTGTTGCCCTTTTTGTTAGCGAATTGCAATTGGCATTTAAATATCATACTTTCTCTGCCGCCAAACACTTTCCTGGCGCTGCAAAAGCTGCTGCAATTTTATTTTGTATTGCATACTTTTTGGCACTTTGGCAAACAAATTTTACTATGCCATAATCGTATGCAAATAATTTGCGAAAGCTCCTTTTCACGCATTGCTCGCTACAAATAGGGAAAGTTCGTAGTTATTTCCCTTTTGGTTGCATATTATTTTTTCTCATGTTAATTTTTCTTTTGCATTTTGCATAGCATAAGTTCGCTGTCTTTGCTACTCGTTTCTGCATTTAGATGGAAGCACTTTGAAGGTCAGGCTTTGGAATTTTGCAATTTTCTTACACGCATATAAAAAGCATATGGACGGAGTGAAGAAATTGTTATCTAAATATGCCGAAAAAAGGGTTTAATATAATGCAAATCTTTATGGCTGCTCGCAAAACTTTCGAGTGAGTACCAAAGAGCAAAAGCAGCTGGGTTTTTTTTTTAGTTCCCTTTTTTAATTTGCAATGTTTGTTCGTTATTTTTTTGTGTTTTTTCTAGCAACTAATTTCAAATTTACTTGCCTATGAACTGGAGACATGAGATTTTGTCTTTTTTTTCATTTTATTCATCTTGATGTCTGGAGGCCGATAAACCTCATAAGAAGAACAAATTGTTTCCAAAACTCGGTAGGTGGCGCTAATGTCGGATATTTGTAAGAAATTAAAAAATCGTTTTAGCTTTTATGAGGGATATACTTGTCTACTGATTATATGGGACGAAAGAACTACCCTAGACTTAGACCCGCCAGGTGGCGCTGCAGCCGAAATAGTGTGTTGCTAAAGTCCTGTTTTAAGACAGATTGTCTAATTTTGAGAAGTTTATAGTATTTTAAAAATAAAAGGATACTTTTATTCCTTAGTTCGCCGTACTAAAAATTTTAGTATTAAAGCAAAATAAAATCTTTTTCAAGCTTTTAGTATTGAGGTGTTGATTTTTTGTTACTTATACTGAAAATGTATATACATATGTACGAGCAAAAAAGGTGCTGCAGAATTATATAGATGGCCATAGATTAAAAAAATATTGATCCATTTGCTATACGAGTACTTTTCGGTTTGTCATACATAAACTTATTCATTTTCAGTTTATTTTATTTTATTTTATTTTTCCAATATTCTTCAAAATGAATATAAAATTCTTTCCGCCCACTGATGGTATTGGCGAGGGACGGCTATCAAAAGAAAAAATCACAAAAAAACAAATATCAATAGAATTTGTCAATAAACATTTTCCCCGTAAATTTCATCAAACAGTAACGTTAAACCCTTTTCCAAATACCAACAGTGATTCAAACTTCACCAGAGATGCAAACAAGTAACAAAATAAACACAACTACTGAAAACAAACTCCCACACAAGCACACATTGAACAGATAGACAGACATATATGTACATACGTATGTAGATACGAGACAGTCAACAGCAATTGAAACAGGTTGGTATAAGAAAGCCACACAAACATGTTCACAACCGGACGTACAACGCAAACAAGGCGAGGCGAGGCGAAAATGGTGGAGAAGCAACAGAAACAAAAACATCCAACTGACCGCCAGCTAACGCCCAAAACCCCAACCGATTGTAGTACAAATAAACACGCACAAGCAAGTGTGTTTAATATTAACAGCAAGCAAAGGTACAATGCGCCGCCGGAAATAAGCAACGGCAGCAATCAATTGCAATAATATGGAAGGGAAGTTAAAGTAAGTGTAAAAAGTATAGAGAGAAAGAGTGCACTTTTGTAATTGTGGGCAGACGTGCGATGTTGGTGTAAGGGGCCTTGCTTTGGCATGCTGTAGAGCTCTGCCCGCCATTGCTCCTGGCTGGCTGATAGGTGTTTTAATGCAAGACGACAGTGTGGACACTGTGTGCCACCCACACATACACACACACACATATATATGAATTTGCACAAAAGCCACACAAAACTATTTGTATCTTGTAGATGTGTGGTTAACCCACTAAAGGTTAAGCAAGTGAATCGATTGATTGACGATCTAAGTAGTTGGCTATGAAGGTGTGTGAATGGTTGTGTGAATGGATGCGTGTGTTTGTGTGTGCGAAATACATACAAATTGCAAGACTGTCGAGCAGAAAAAGCGAATGCAGCCTTTGCAAGTTAAATACATAGTTATCACGTGATTCACAAGGTGTCGTAAAGTGTCGTATTGTCGTAAAGTCATAAAATTTTAAAAATTCCAAGTAGTCTTATTTAACATCCTCTTTCTGTGCAATGCAAAAAAAAACCCAAAAAAAAATATTTGAGATACCAAAATTGTTTATGTTTTTACAACCTTACGACATTTTACGACGCCTTGTGAATCCCCTAAATATATTAGTACATTGCTGTCATATAAGGAATAAAAATAATTCATTCAAAATTTTTTATTTTTTTTTAATTTTGGTTTGCAATAGGTTTACAAAATGGCGAAATTTTATGCTTATTTGAAAAAATATTTTAAGTTAGCAGCAAAATATAAAAGTTCACGTAAATGCTAAAGAATTTTTCTTATTTTTATTTAACTGCTTTCGGCAAAAAAATTTAAAGAAATAAGACAAAAGCTGCAAAATATTTAATTTAAAAGGCAATAAAAATACAAAAAAAAATGTTTTAAAAATTATTTGCGTTAAAAAATTGTGTGAAAAAATATTTAACAAAAAATATTTAAGAAATTTAATTGAATAAATTGCCATTTATTTAAAAATTTAAATAAAAAATTTAAAATACATAAAATGTAAAAATTTTTAAAAATATAGACAACCTATTTTTATATACATAGGTACTCATTACAACAAATTTTTTTAAAATTTTATTTTATTTATTCAAGTATCCAAAAAATATTTAAAAAATTTTAATTGTACAACTTTCAGTATGATTTCTTAAATTTCACTTTACATTTGAAATACACTGAAAAGAAAACTTAAGTCAAAACCTGAACTTGCAACTAACCATTCGCCTTAATGACAACATAGCTAGAATATTTTATGAGGTTATTTTGAAGATTTTATATTTTTTATTTATGATAATTTATGCTCGATTAATACAGTCAATCTCCAACCGAAAGAGTAAGCTGAACACAACATATTAAATATAAGAAAAACTGTATATTTATTTAAACATTTTCTCAAAGAGCCGTCACTCAAACTTCAGAACAAGAGGCAATTGCTTTCTTTGCAAGCAGTTAAACTGGCAGACTTTTGCTCACACGCAAACACAAATAAATGCCTTGCTCTTTTGAGATTGCTGCCACAGGCAAAACAAGTCTTACATAAAACCATACACATATGTATGTATGTATATGTTTGTATATATAAACACACTTTACATCAATCTATTTGGTTTACCATACGGGCCGCTCATCTCTCTCTCGTCTCTCTCTCTCGCTGCCTTTCAAATGTCAAATACTATGTCTACCTTATGGATTAAAGTATATGCCGCCTCATCACTCGTCTGCCATTTTGTAGGCGACAGCCCTGAAGTGCAATTGTCTGACATAAATTAACTAATTTTCAAGGCATCAAATTAAGTGAAGATCGTGTGCGGTGGCGTATGAGTAATTTCAAAGTGACGTTAAAGTTGTGAGCTTCAAACATTAACGGCTTCTGACGTGGCGTATGAGTGATTTTTTTTAATGTAAACCAAAAATTGTTACGTTGAAATCCTCTGTTCTGTAATTCTTTAAAATTAAAAAAAAAAACTCAGAACAACCAAAACTATGTACAAATGTAATTCATAGTTGTTATTAATGTTTTAATGTAATCGAATGGTTAATGTAACTATGTAATTAAAATATTCTGAAAAGTATTTAAAAACAAGCAATCGACTAAAATTATAATAAATTATTTTTGGACTATTTTTTATTTTTCAGTGGCAAACGCTCGTGAGTATTTTATTGATTATTTCTATATATGTATTTCAAGGAATAATTACCTGCTAATGTAAATTAAAATTACTACTCATTACGCAATCTAATAATTCTGCTTACTTATCTTAATCTATATTTAATATAATTAGTTTCCACTAATCACATATGCAGCAGTCGTAGCTTCAATAACAAATAAAGAGTAATCAGTCTATACTTATAAGTCTAACCTAACTAAAGTCAAATCATAGCATGACTAAAAGTCTCATATGAAAAGGGTACCAGATTAGACTTAATTAGTTTCTAGTAAAATAATTTTTGCTACACAGTTTGTTTGTTTCCACTTCAAATAAGTTAGTATCTAAGGTTTTCTTCCAACAATAATTTTCCATTACTCACTTATTAAGCAGCCATATTAAGTTAATGATGGAAAAACGAAGGCTTTCCGCCAACAGCATTCGCTTAACTCGTATTAACATTTTCATGACCTTCGCAATTAGTATCTTGCTCCAGCGCTTTGTATTAAATGATGCACTTCAGTGATTTCATTAATAAATTCCAATCAAAAGTTGGAAGTTGAATAACTCAGCGACACACATGTACGAGTCTTAATCTTCACTTTTCTGCTTCTTCTTCATTTTCCTTGTGAAAAATAAAAAAAATTAAAAATAAAAATCTTTTCTGCAGCCAGCTGATTATGCCTTTAGTAATGAACTCGGCTACATCTCGTATATTTTCATTTGTATGTGTTTGTGAGCGTTTGTTTGGTCATTAATGTGGTAGTGAGTGTGGCATGTGTGTGTGCGTGCGTCCACACTCACTTCCTTTTCAGGTGTTCTCTCTCTCTCATTTTTAATTGCAAGGTTAATGAGTCGATAAGCAATAAAATCATGGCAATGATTGGTGTAATAATGTGTGAAAGCGATTAAAGTGAGGTCGTTCGAATGAAAGAAGGTGTGTTATGCAAGCTCATTAGGAGCCAGATCTTATTGGGTTGTTAAAGAGAATATATTTATAATTATTTTTTTGTAAGAAAAGGCAAAGAAAATGAAAGGTGCTTGAAGAAGACGATGATATGTTTGATTGATGTTTGAAAATGTTGTTGTTATATTCGATTATTCATTTTAAGAAAGACGTCTTCGAATAAAATATATTTTGCTAAAAGAAAATTTCGGTTTTTTTTTTTTAAGAGGTTGTTTTGCAGTTGAATTTTCTTTATGGAAGAATATTTGATTATGAGAGAAACCAAAGTTTACTGCAAATTACATGGTAACACAACCGAGAATAGTAAAAAACAGATTTAAGCAAAATAAATGGCGCTAATTTTGACATTGAAAGCAGTGCAAAGTGAATATTTTTGTGTAGCCATACTCTTTGGTATTAATTCTTAAAAAAAATATTATATATGAAATATAAAAACAAAAATTGAGTATACCAAGCAAAGCTTAGATTTGAAAATTATTGGAAAGCTACAAATCTTGCAAGCCTCGGTTTTTCGGTGAAGACTAAGTTAAACGAAAATCTGTTTGCAATTTTTCTTGGGAACTGCGAACTTGTAGAACCACCAACGGTAAATAATGCCTGTCACCTGTCTATTTGTATCATTGCCAAGCCAGCTGAACAACAAATGTAGATGCCAAGGAAATTCTCAATGGAGAAAATCAAGCCATTTTATCTCACTTATGAGGCGTCAAATTCGTCACTTTATATAGTTCAACAACTAATCCTTGCACATGAACACCTCACAGGAGCCGCACACTCGAATATATTTGTTTGTTGACTTGTAATTATACATACATACATACATACATACATGTGCGTGTGTATTTAATGCGCACCACAAACAGCTACAATGGATTTGCTTTGTTCAATTTAAACGACATGACAATGACGACAACGGTTTAGCTCCACTACATAGTAGGTAGATGAGAGTATTTGGAGAATTAGTAGGTATATAAGTATATATATATATATAAAGTGTGTATGACAGCTACTTTCTGTGTATATCATAATTTGATCGACTTACACTCGCACCCGCTGCAAGCTGGCTGAGCTGGCTCCTGCTGGTTCCCAAAGACCCTTGAGTTCCTAAGCATTGATGACAATGCTGACACAATGCCAAACAATGTATTATAGTCGTTCGGTGGAAAACAACAGCGCCCACATACAAATATACTCGTTTGTTTGGATGTATGTATGTATGTATGTATGTGCAACTCAGAGTGACAGCAAAGTGAGCAGCATTTGAGTGAGCGCATGTCTTGCATAAAGTGGCGTCATCATTGATTTCGCATTTGCCAGCAGTGACAGCTACACGTACATACATAAGTACAAATACAAGCATATTCCATATAAGGTGTACGCGTATCGCGTATGTTCGCAAAGACTGCTTTAACTGAAAAGTAGCACAGTAGTATATGTAAGCGCATGAAATATCATTTGCAACCCACCTGCATTACGTTCATTCACTTCCTTCACTTGCACTACATAACATCTTCCTTAGCCCGCTGCGTCTTACTTTCCGCCACAAAAATATGAAATTCTTCGTTTTTTATTCAATTCAAATGTGCTCATCGCATACTTGAGCGAAATCGATCATTTCATTGCTTTATTTACCCCTTTTTCTATCTTCCCTCGTGTCTTGTCAGCGGCCCTGTTGCCTGTCGTTTATCATGAAATTCGCTTTCGTTTCGTGCTCTACATTGGTTTTGACAGTTTTTATTGTGCACAAGCTTGTATTTATAAGCACTTTACTGTCACCTACTCGTGCTGATCCCTGCTGTGTACTCAAGTAAAATCTGTTCATTTTTTATTTGCTGTTCCAAGAGCGTTTGTGTTTATATAGTAGTAGTAGTTGTTTGAGTGACAGTAGTAATCAATTGCTTGTGAGTTGAAGATGACAATTGAATTGTGTTGCACGATAAGAAAAATTTTATTTATTGATTGCGATAGATCTATGAGTTAAGACACAAAGTATTTAATGTACAACATGCAAAATTATTATAAGTAACAAAATTAATATTAAAATTAAATATTTTTAAATTTAAATATTATAAAATTAAAACTAAAGTTAAAATTAAATATAATAAAATTAAAATTAAAATAAAAATATAATTAAAATTAAAATTAAAACTAAGCTTTAGTTTTAGCTAACATTAATTTGTAAATGATGATGTTAATGAAGAACTAAAATTTAAAATTAAAATTTAAATTTAAATTAAAACTAAGCTTTAGTTTAAGCTAACATTAATTTTTAAATTGAAGAACTAAACTTTAAAATTAAAATTTAAATTTAAATTAAAATAAAAATATAAGTTTAAATAAAAATTCAAATTTAAATTCAAATTCAAATTCAAACTCAAATTCAAATTCATATTCAAATTCAAGTTCAAATTAATATTAAAATTAAAACTCAAATTAAAATTAAAGTAAAAATTAAAATTAAAACTAAAGTTAAAATTAAATATTATAAAATTTAAATAAAAATTAAAATTAAAATTAAAATAAAATTTATAATGAAAATTAAAATTAAATTAAAATTATTAAAATTAAAATTAGAACTAAGCTTTAGTTTTTAGTTTTAGCTAAAATTAAGTTTTAAATAATGATGTTAATGAAGAACTAAAATTTAAATAAAAATTCAAATTCAAATTCAAACTAACAAATATTAATATTAAAATTAAAATTCAAATTAGAATTAAAATTAAAATTAAAATTAAAGTTAAAATTAAAATTAAGACTTACATTAAGTTTTAAATGAAGGTGCCACTACGCTGATATCGTTTTTTTTTTTATTTAACTTTAGAGTAACATAACAAAAGTAAGCAAATGGCAATACGTATTCAACAAAAGCCTTTGATTTCTTACTTATCGCCTACAATGATTGGCCAAGTAATTAAATAATTAATTCAGTCTGAACAATAAATAATTTAAACAAAATTTTTGACCTCAAATGGAAAACAACAAACAAGAAAGAAAATTGCTCTAAATAAAAACATTTTATCAAATTTAATACTGTATTATTATATATTATTGAAATAAAGTGGATATTCCTTCTAAATATTATTTTTAAAATTTTCTTCGACAACCAAAACACGTCGTATCGACTTCATCAAAAAATCTACGAAATTGCGCTACGAATGAACTCACCGATACAATTCTAAGAATTTCGAATCTACGACGTAGCCATTCGTACTCAGGGATGCCTTTTTTGTAGAATCGACAAACTACGACGTACTCAGCGATAGGGCTGATTAACAAAAATAAAATCGGAAAAGTAGAAACAATATGTACAAACGTATCATATATTAAAAATTTAAAAAAGTAAAATTAAATAACCGATTAACTTGTCGCAGATGTCATTGATGGAAGTTAAATGGTTCTTGTAAGGGCCAGTTTTTATACCCGAGCATACTTGTACACAAGGGTATTTTAACTTTGTTCGCATAACGGTTGTTTGTAACAGCAAAAAATAATCGTGATAGATATAGACATATACATATATGTATACTAAAATGATCAGAATGAAAAGCGAAATCGATTTAGCCCTGACTGTCTGTCCGTCCGTCCGGCCGTCTGTCCGTGGTTACAATAACTTGAGTAGAAATTGGGATATCTCAATTAAATTTGGTGCAGAGATTGTTCTTTGGACAAGGTAGGTTGGTATTGAAAATGGTCTAGATCGTTCAATAACCACGCCCACCTCCCATATAACGGAAGTTTTTGAAAAATGCAAAAATTTCGATTTTTCGGTATCTATTAAAGCAAATTGAGTGAAATTTGGTATTTGGAGCGATTTTGAACTAAGAAATTAGGTATTTATGAAATTTTGAAAAATAGGCGTTGCCACGCCCACTTAGAAACAAATTTCTGTATCACAATAACGGTGTAAAATATCGTCACAAAACTTGCTCGACATATTTTCCATGATATCGCTATTATTATCGTAAAAAAATTGTTTAATCGGATCATAACCACACCCACCTCCCATATAACGGCAGTTTTGGAAGTTGCAAAACTTCATTTTTCGGTATCTATTAAAACAAATTGAGTGAAATTCGGTATGTGAAGCGATTTTGAACTAAGAAATTATGTATTTATGTAATTTTGAAAAATGGGCCTTGCCACGCCCACTAACGAAAAAATGTCTGTATCTCAATAAAGGTGTAAGGTATCGTCACAAAATTTGTTGAACAAATTTTCCTTAATATCATTGTTATCATCGTTGCAAATTTTTGAAATCGGACCATAACCTCGTCCACCTCCCATGTAACGGAAATTTTGAAAAATGCAAAAATTTTGTTTTTTTCTTTATCTATTTAAACAACAAAGTTTTATATTTAGAGAGATAGTTAATTAATAAACTTGATTTTTATGGAATTTTGAAAAATGGGCGTTACCACGCCCACTTATAAAAAAACGTCTGTAAGTATCTTAACAACGATGTTACGTATCGTCACAAAATTGTGTGCATATATTGTCCTCGATATCATTAGCATCACCGTCAATAACTTTTGAAATCGGACCACAGCCACGCCCAACTTCCAATTAACGGAAATTTTGAAAATGCAAAAAGTTCGTTTTTCAACATTTATTGGAAGAAATTGAGTAAAGTTTAATACTAGCTGCGATTTGAAACAAAGAAGCGGGAATTTTATGAAATCATGGGCACCGACCATACAAAAATATATCGCGAGGGTATATAAAAATCGGTTTCGCCCGAATTTAGATTTTCTTACTTGTTCAGCGCTGGTTTAATCTCAGTTTAAATTAATTTAAAAGTGAACGAATACGAAATTTGTTCAAAGCCACCAACAAAATAAGATATTCCTTAATCAAGAAGATTTTTCCAATCCCACTTGGCAATAAATGCGAGCAAAAACCATGATAAATATTTACAAATCGATTGGCATCGCAAATGAAAAAGGGTTGCAATGAAATGTGTTTGGGAAAGTGAGGCAGACAACAAATTCACTCAAATATAATCAGTATTAATTTTATATGTATGTATGTATGTATGTATGTATGTATGTATATATATGTTTACCTAACTTGGCATCCACTTTTAAGTAAAACCTTACATCGAACATGACGCCCTCAAAGCTATGTATTTGAGCTAAACAAATGATGACGGCATTCGACCCAATGAAATACCAAAACCTCAGCAAGCAATAGAAGTGATGAGTAGCAGACGGCGGACGTCGCATGAAAAGGCCAACTAACTGCAAATGGAGGTGTACCAGGTAAGCGCGGAAGTACCAACACACACACACACACACGCCGCTAATGCAGACGGCAAAGTGTTGTTTACAACTAAGTATTGCTGCCATTACGGGTAAAGCATGTGTTTATAAGCGAACAATGGCGTTGAAAGCGGCGACGGTGACGTTGACATTGACTGCGACGGGGAAGACGGCGGCAAAGATGACAAGTCAAATATAAAATGTCACGCTGAAGTGCTAAGGTAAACACAAGCAGAAGTAAGTATGTAGCATGTCGTTCTATGTATTGCTATACATATTTGTAGTGGATCAGAATTACGACAAAACATATTGACATATCGACGCGCGCTTGGAAGCTAACGCAGTTCAAGTGCACATGTAAACAAGTTGGCGAAAAAGAGGATGAAAATGTGTGCAATAAATAAGAAAGGAAGTACTAACGCTGATGCGCTCAATGTGCTTGGTTGAAACTCATATTTACATTTCAAATTATGTGTGTTTGTCTGTATGTTCTTTAATTTTTAAACAACTATCCCTGTGGGAAGATATATAAACGCGTAAAGAGTATTACTTTCAATTAAAATGTGGCGAGAAATCAACAATTTAACATGTCAAAATATGTTTTTGAATATTTTTTGTGATTTGCTTTTATAAATAGTCTCAGTAAAATGTAATGGAAACCATATTTTTTATAGCACAGCATGCTTTTTTGTGTAAAACATTTTTGTTTTTAATGAAACGCTCTCACAGTTGCGATAATTGATTAAATTGATTAAAAGAAATTTCAATAAAAACTGCAGAGTTTTAGTAACAAAATCGATCAACAAACTACGCGCATAGATTGCAGTGTGCAGCCAAGATTTTTTTTATTATTTTTATTGTTTTTTTTTAATTTTCTATTTTTATACTGAAAAGTATATGAAAGCAATTCCTGCAGGGTACTAACCTTAGTTCAATGCAAAGCAATACATAACAATTGAAAGTGTTAAGGTAAAAGCTTTAAGCTCCGACACTGAAAAGGTAGTGTGAGTTACAAATATTCTTCATTAATTATATATTTACTCGTACATATATACATACTTGCGTGCATGAATATTTCAGTGTGTTAGTGTGCGGAGCATTATTTGAAACTTTTTTTTTACTCACTGTATATCTTTACATGAATGCATTATACTTAAAAGTATTTTGTGAATATTATATGAATTGAGGCACATCAAAGATTAAAGGATTACAATCAAGCCAAACAAAAGAGCGCCTCCGTTTTCATTGTACTCGCACGCAATGACTCGCTTTTATATGAATATATTTTATGTGTGTGATGAGTGCCTTAAAGGTTTATGTGTTATAACAATTTGATTATGAAAGTTTTTTAAATAAATACATTCAAACAGAAGGAGACAATATTTGTAGCTTAACGTATTTTATTTTCAATTTTAATGGATTTAGAATATTAAAGATGTTGCTTTACATGCGTTATTAAAGAATATGTTTCCCTTAAATGCTTCGCGTTAACTTTTCTTTTACTTAAATTTGACATTTTTCAATCTAGCGCAGTGAACAGATCCTTGAAAATGTTTACAGTCCACAAAACCTCAACAACTCATACAAATTTTATGCGCTCTCAGTAAACCGCCAAAGAAGATAAACTCGTAAACAGGAAACGAATCAACAAAGCCGAGAATGAGAACACAGAACACAGAGAAAAAATAAAAACCAATAAATGCGGCTATAGTAAAAGGAGGTAATAAAAGAAGAAGAGGTTGAAAATTATGTTAGTAAAGCGATGAAGAGATAAAATCGAAGGCCACCAAATGTAGTAAAGACAATAAGTTTTTGAGAAATGAAAATAAAAAATAGTTAATAAAAAAATTAAATGAAATGAGCTGGTGGAAGCGAATATGTGAATGAAAATACTTTTTTTACTTTAAATTTAACCTTTCAACACAACTACCGGCGCCCTTTCAAAATTTGCAATAAAATTTGTTCATAGCAGCGTAGTTTTTTATGCGACAACTGTGTCAATAAGTCACTGCCTTTGTAATTTTTTATTCTTTGAGATTGAAGATTTTTAAAGATTTTGATAGACTATTTACTTCAAAATGTGAAGAAAAAAATCACGCCAACGCCTCAGTTGAAATCTATGAAGTGATCGGTTGATAGTTTACTCTCAAAAATTAATGAATTTAAGCTTTTTAATGGCAGCGTAGAGCTCTTGCTAAACAGAAAATGCGGTATGTTTGACAATCCTTGCAGTCAGTCTCTGAGGTTAAATCAGATTGACATAAAAAGAAATCGTGACACAATCATTTTGGCAAATAAATTTCACAAAAAAATTCTTCTTAAAGCTTTGTTTTTTCCCCAGACTTCTAACAACCGAAAAAACCTTCCGACTTGTGGCCTATTTCAGTTTAAGTTTCCTATAAATACTACGTCTAAAAAACATTTTTGCAATAAATAATCTGATGTGTGACTACAAAAGCTGACCTTTATTTTACACTGATGCCCCATCAGCGGGGCATTCACACACAACAAGTATGAAAGTGAAGCAAATTTTATGACATTTCAATTTTGCGAAAAAGATTCCTATGGTGGATAATGAAAAGCGAATGTCCTCGAGTTTATTCTTGTTGTGTGTTAAGAGTAACATGTTAAAGAAAAAAAAATGTAAATTAACAACCAGCGTACAGTGCAGACAAAACAAATACAACGCCTTGGCATGTTGAGTGAATCTGGCATCGAGAAGGAATACGAGTACACGTCAAGCCAAGGCAACGAAGCAATAAATGTGTGACGAGATAAAAAGGCAATGGCAAAGGCGAACGCGATAAAGCGGCATGGCGGCAAGCAGCCGTACAGCATGTCTGCTTGTCAGCATGCCAACAACAACTACAACAACTACAACAATAACTACAAAAATCATCATGCACAAAGCTGCGATAATCCGGCTGTGCATCAGCAACACTCCCACCGGAAGCGCTTTCGAGGACATGCAGCAATGCATGCGCGCTCACCAACTCAATTCAATATGTGTATGTATGTGTGTAGAGTTTTTTTTTTGTTTTTTTGCTCATCATAGAAGCAGTTGACACTGCGCAGTCGCGTGTAAATTTTAGTATTTTTGCAGAACTCTTAGTTTTATTGTTTTAATTTGTGGCCATGTCGTAAATGTAAGCCCGGCACGACTCGCTGTGACTTTGGCGACACATGTACGGCATGCGGCATGCGGCATGTTGCATGTGGCACATTACTTACGCGCTTCAACGTACACATGTATGACATATTGCACATTGCAGACACACACACACACACACGCACACAACCAAGTAACTAGCGGCGCATTGCTGGTTGCATGCAACGTGTTGCCGTACGCCGCTGCCATTGTTGCTAGCTTCCGTTGCTTTTAACTACTATGCTTCTTGTTTATATTTAGTTGTGGTTGTTGTTGTTGTTGTTGTTGTTGTTGTTGTTGTTGTTGTTGTTGTTGTAACTGTCCTCCTCGGTGACACGCCAGCCACCACCAAGACGCACTGCATCATGTTACCATTCGCACTCGTACAAAACAAATGAAAAACATTAATTTCCCCCTTTTTGTTTTCTGTTTCCACTCATCTCCGCATAATCTTTACGTCTTTTCGTGCCGTTCACTCGCAATGGGAATGTTTTAAAAAAATTAAAAGACAATGTGAAAAATGCATTCGTTATCCGTGACTTGTGGTTTACGCTTGTGGGCGGGCGCGAACGGTATGTCCTAGGCTGTAGTTTGACGGCTTCGGTGTCATTGCTGATCCCAGAGATGCGACGGGTCGCCGCTGAAGCCATCAGCAATGAAAAACTTTGCTATTAACAAGAATTTGTGATGGTTATAAGAAAGAATATGTGAGAATAAGTACGAAAACAAAAAAAAAAATGCTGAATGAAATTGCATTATTTTTATTATTTAAATGTAAGTGCTTGTGTTGATGCAGCGCTTCTTTACGCAAGTTAATAATTTTTACAATGAAGAAAAGTTTTTTTTTTTCTTTCTTAAAATTAAATCAGCTTAAGACTGCTGCTAAGTATCAACCAAGATCTGAGTTCCCATACGGACGCATCGAAGTGTACCGTGCACTTTGTGAAAATCTAAAAATTAAATATTCTTTTCTGGTGCAAGTTAGCAATCTTTCGCCTTTTTATTTTGTACTTGACATTTCTCATGTCTGTTGCGTACATAGAAAAATATAGCAAAATATCTGCAACATAAATTACTCAAAACACACTTATACTCGTACAATAATTTTTGTGAAATGAGTACATCCTCTTAATTGTTATGCTTGCTTGGCTGGTGTTGCCTGCAATTAATCGCCATTAAAAACAAAAAATTAGCGCAGCTAAAAAAAAATATTAAAAAAAGACACACGCACACTTAAAGTGCTTAACACACACACACACACACTTGTTAAACTGCAATTAATTGAAACAATAAATTTTCAACTGGCACTTCAAGCCATGACATATTAGTACACACACACACACACACACACATGCCAAGACTGCAGAAATGGCAAACAGCAATTTGGCGATTTTAAAGTAGCCTTTTCGTGGCACTTAACGGTGGCGAGTGAAAAAACGTGTGAATCAGCTAAAGAAGGTGGTGAGGAATATTAAATAAGTTGCAAGGCATTATTTTAGCTGTTTATTGCTCCAATAATTTTTTAATTTTTTTTTCTTTGTTCCACGCTATACGAGTACGAGTTTAAGTCATCATAAATTTCTAAGCAAGTGTAGAAAATTTATTAGACAATACTTTTTAGACACCTTAATATATCAAAAAGAGCAAATAAGCACTTGCAATCCAATGCAATTCGTGCCTGAGTAAAACAGTGTACTATATCAGCACTGCTGCTACCGCCTCACCTGCGCTTAAACTCTGCTGCAGCAAATACTGCGCAACCTGCTATTCGTCACGGCCACTAAATGTTGTGGCTGGCGAAAGTATAAAAATGTTGTTAGCTGCTGGTAGCTGCTGGTAGCAGTTGCATTCAGTTTCTTAGTAATTAGTCGCAATGACAAATGGCAGGTAAGGCAATTAAATAAATAGCTGGCAACACCACAACTGTCAGATGTGGTAAACCCAGCAATAGCTTGTTCACTTTTCCATTAATGAAGACAGCCAAACAGAGATGCTGGGGTACGCCTCCCTCTCCGCTGACGTGACTTTATAAATAGTCAGCAATTAAGAGAGTAGAGAAAGCGAGAGACGTCAAATAAAATATTACTTCCATTAAATTACTATTTCGAGCATTGATGTTATCCTTTACATACAGTGAGCTAACAAAGTGAGTGATTTTTAAATTTCAATGGAATTATTTCTGAATTTTTCAATTGAATTCATTGCCACGGCAATGACATTATTTGTCTTCCCTTTTATTTAAAACAAAAAAGGAAATTTACTACTTCCTGCATTTTTCTTTTATTTTTAAATTTTTTTTTGTTACTGTGCTACTTAGAAGCAGTGCTCATAACTTGCATAAATCAATTAAGGTCAGCTAATATTTTTGCTTATTTTTGCAACAAATTTTGAACTTTCCGTCCACCTGTACTCAACTCAACTCAAGCCAATTCAACTCGACTCAACTCAACTCAACCGAACTGAACTGAACTGAGCACTCGAGTGCCAAAAGCAAAGTAATTATTGCCGACTCATTTCAATTTAATTGTACTGCTACGAAACTATTTTAGCATTTCAATTAAATGAAAATTGTGCAAAATAGTTTTTGCTCGAAGTATGCTTAAAAGCATACTTAATGCCCTGGGAAATATTGCCAGCGATGATTGTGTAGAAAAAAGTGGTGAAAAATATTGTGTAGCTGTAGCTGTTTTTCGTAAAGGCAAAAGTTAGAAATTGTCAGCGTTTGAAAATTATATGATAAAAAATTATACAAGGCAAGGAAGAAAATAATTTTTAGTTGTTGGTATAGCAATGTTAACTAAAGAGAAAAATGTAATGAAATTGAATTAAGCTGCAATTGTTTTAAATCTTTTCTAAAGTAAACCACATTTATTTACTACATCAGGAAATACCGCCATGAAGATAAAAGTCGAAATATAATGCTGGGCTTTTAATTGGCTTTGAAAAAGTTGAAGTTTCCTTTTTATTGATTTAGCTTTTATTTATTCCAAATATTTATATTATATGTTATCTTTTTTACCTTTTTGGCTCAGCAGACAATGTCAAACATCCGAGGGTATTTCTGCAATGAAAAAGCATCTCACAAAATACATCTGCTGTTCGGAGTCGGCACAAAGTTGTAGGTCCCTCCATTTGGTGGTAGAATATAAAGACGCACACCACAAATGGTAGGAGAAGCTCGGCCAAACACTGAGCTATATCGATAATATATTGTTAGCACCGTTGCAATGATCGAAATATTTATCTCGTGCTGCGTAAAACTTGTTATTCCTTTCGAAATTTATCTCAAAACAATAACATAACCTATCTTCGTGTCAGGTAGAACGTTGTCGAAAGTATTTTCACAATAACAGTCAAGTTTTTTTTTTTATCATTATTATTTAAAATTAAGCGGCGTCTGTACCTACAAATCGGTTGAGACGTTGCACAAATACTATGGAAGAGATGCAGCCTTTTTCATATAAAAACGCGCGACGTAAAATGCGTATAATACTCAAAAAAATTGATCAAATAATGGTTTGTTTCTTATTCACAGCATACAGAATGCCTACTCAATATAAAAGAAAGGCTGGTGGAACGCGAAAGCTGTGGTCACCCGAAAATTTAGAAGCAGCCATGAAAGATGTTAAACAAGGTTCGATGATTTATCGTCAAATAGATAAAAAAAAAACCGTACCAACGTTAGAAACACCGCTCAATTCTAGAAGAACATCACAATCGGCTGTTCTTTTGACATCCCCAGAATTTATAAAGAATATAAAAGACAATATGGCTAATAAAGATGAGAAAGAGAAAAAGAAAACTGCATTGACACGTATTGCTTTCGCAACTAGAAGCTGTGAATTCCAGCACTGAAGAATTATGCAGCGATTGAGAAAATGATGTGAAAAAAAAGCAAAAACAAAGAAGAAAATTGCGAAGAGTGGTGCAAAAAAAAACTACGATTCCAATAAAAAAAGTGGGAAATTTGAACAAATGTAAAGAATGCAAGACAAAATACGACGTCAAAGATAAGAATTGGTTTCGATGTCACTCTTGCAAAAAATGGTTGCATTTGAAGTGTACGATTTTCGAAGATTGTTGCATTGATTGCGGACGAAAACCTTAAAAGTAGACTTTTCTTATATTTTTCTTCACCAATTTCGTTCTTACATTCTGTCTTGAACTAAAATGACGTCGTCATAAAACAAACTTAAAATGAAGTGTGTAACATTTTGTTTTAATAGTTCAGATGGTTAATAAATATGAAACACCGTTTTTTCACTTAATGGCGAGTACTTATATACATTTTGAATATATGTATGTGGGACTCCTGGCTGAGAATGTCAGAGTCCTATGTATATTTACCAATGTTCGCACGAATTAAAATAAACGTCACTTTGGTTAAATTTAATACAACATTTATTGAGATATAATTAAAGTATTTAAGTATACTTAGGTATAAGTATAAGAATTTATTATAATTGATTTGCGCTCAATGGCGTCTTTTCTCCACAACTGTTCAGCTTCAACTCCCGTCTTAGACGCGCCGCGTTTTATTCGTCATATTTCAAATGTACGTAGCGTTTCGTTCGGTTGCGTCCTGTTTAGTTTTGTCAGCTTTTGAAGGAGGTATACTCAGCAATCAGTTCCCACTTGACTGACTTTTGGTCAAGCACAATCGAAGCTTTTATAAAAACGAAGAAAATTATGATTTGAGATTCATTGATGACTTTAATTGATTAAGTGAATAGCACTCATGAAATTTTCCAAATGAGTAACCATAAATGTGGGACAGTACAACGAATATTCTCTATTCATCGAATTTATATATGTATTTATAAAATCGTATAGTATACAATTCTTTCAATTCAGCAATTTCTTAATATATATTTTATCTTATTTTATTGTATATTGTATATTGTCATATTATCATCTGTCTTTAGTACTGCACCCTACATCCAGTCCTACATACATGTACTTAAGCACATATAATTTCAATACGATTCAAACTGAACCAGTGTAACGATTTTCAGTAAGGACTCAAAAGCAAAAAGAAATTGTAACTTGTGTTTTGTTTTTTTTTTTTAATTGACCGAAGGCCAAAATTGATGGGAGTTGTGATGAATGATTTGTCGACTTGAACAAATTTAATTTTGATTATTGTAATGTTATGCAAATGACAATCGAATTAACATCAGTTGAATTGATTTGCATGGAATTGAGTTGAAGTGAATTAAACTAACTTTTATTGCGTGGAACTAAATTAATTCGAAGTAAAATGTAGCGAATTGAAATGACGGCTTTGAGCATTGTGGTTTTTTCCTAATAATTTTTTTCAATAAACGATCGGCCTTAAGCACAAAAATAATTAAATTAGATAATTATTTTGCCAAACAATAACAAGAAATTATTTTAGTTTTTAGTATTGCTTCTTTTTTCATTTAATTTATTTTTATTTATCAATAAATGAATTTTTTTATTTATTAACAAATTAAGTAATTTTATTTTATATACTTTCAATGCATTTATTTTAAATATCATCTTCTTTTTATGACAGTTACATTTATAAAATCATAAAGCACAAAAATCACTAACAGCCGGTTTTTGGATTTCTTAAATAAAAATCATTTACAATGCTTAAATTTAAATATATTTTAGTATTTAAACATATTTTTTTTAATTCTGCTTAAAAATAAAAAAATGTTATATTATTTATCGGTGAAAAAAGTAATCGATTTATGTATATATTTCGCATGGTTCTACACAGTTCCTCCAAAGTGAGTTTTAAAGTGAAAGTTTTCTACAATAACGGTTTGGTGTTTCCCTTTATTTATTGCGAAATAGCAACCAAATAGGATGCGAAATATAATTTTCGACAGAAACCCGATTTTTGTATTTAATTTTGTTTTTTAAAGTGTTTAACTTTTTGTACATATTAATTAATTGCTGAAATTGTTTGTAGATTTTTTTTTTTGATTTTTTTTGTTTTTGTGACACACATACGAAGCGCAGTTTTTCTTGATTAGAAAACTGTTGCCAACTCGAGCACCACGGCAAGCCGGTGCATGTATTGTTTGTACTCGTATTCATGTATGCGTGAGTGTGGCAAAGCTTACACAAATGATTTTCACAAATTCACTTTTCTGCGTGACTCCAGTGTAGAAGTGTGTAGCTCCATTTGCATACCAAATGGTTCGCCGCCGGCGTATGGCCGCAAGAGTAAGGGGGGCGCCCAGTAAGTGAACTACTCAACAACTTGCAGATGTAAGCGTACACCGAGGGCCAATACACATACATACATATTGGATCCACTGCGTAATGGCACATGTGTGTGTGTGTGCGTGTGTGGCGAGTGTGTCACCCTATTGCAGCGTACGTGACTTTTGGGCAATTTTCGCCAACATTTCGTTGCTTGCCTGCGTTCAACTATTCTTGCGCTCGAGCTGAAGCATTTGAAAACGGTTGTATAACAAAAACAAATTCAACGCTGATTGCAAGAATGCTGCATGCAAAAAATGTTTCGTAAAATTCATTTGCCTTCGCTTGTAATGCAGTCATGCTGTTTGTTGTTGGCGTTGTTATTGCACTTTGTTTGTGATGCTAACTGTAGCAGTAGTAGAAGTCAAAGCCACATTGCCACGACCGAAAATGTCACTGAAGTTCAAAATCAGCGGTAGCATTGCAACTGCTGCTTTGCTGCTTAGCCTTTTCATCTTTTCCCCTCTTTTCCCCTTTGCGCCATTACAATGCCGCCGGTAGCTCGCTGCACACAAGCGTCACTGCTTTTGCGGTTGTGGTTGGCTGCCTGCCTGCCTGGCATTGATTGTCTGGTTACCGACACAGGCATTGAGTTGGTTTGTGGGCAATGAACATTGGTTAGCTTTGGGTGAAACGAAAAGGAGGGAGTGAAGTTCCAGTCGCGGTGACGCTGTTGCGGCCAACAACAATGGTCGCCACAAAAAAGGTGTTCACGCTCCGTTGCCGGGTCTGCATGACTTCTCGAGTGTCATTGTCCTGCCACTTGTCTGCTCTTTCGCTTTTGCTATCAACCAATCTGCCATCGTTAAAGTCCTTTCGTGATTTCCTGTTGTCTGTGTTTATTTTTGATTTTTTGTCACAAAATTGGCGCGTCGTAATAAAAAGTATTTTGAATTTTTTCTGATTATGTTTTACCCTTTTTTTTGGGTTTTTATTGCTCTTTACAAGCTAGAAACCCAATTAATACGTTCACTGCCAGTAGTAAGGGCGACAGCTTTTGAAGAAGGTATACTCAGCAATCAGTTCCCACTTGACTGACTTTTGGTCAAGCACAATCGAAGCTTTTATAAAAATGAAAAAAATTATGATTTGAGATGCATTAATGACTTTAATTGATTAAGTGAATAGCACTCATGAAATTTTCCAAATGAGTAACCATAAATGTGGGACAGTACAACGAATATTCTCTATTGCTCGACTGAAAAATTTAAGTACATTTTTTCATGGAATTTATATAAGTATTATATCAATATCTGAAATTTATAAAATCGTATAGTATAAAATTCTTTCAATTCAGCAATTTCTTAATATATATTTTATGTTATTTTATTGCATATTTATTGCAGGTTCCTCAATTTGTGGTATAATATAAAGACGCACACTACCAATGGTAGAAAAAGCTTGCCCGAACACTGAGTTAGATAGTGTAAACGCCAAATTATTTTTATTATTATTATATATATTTTATTTTAATTAAATTACTTTTCAATTTGAATACATATCTTATAGTTTGCCTGCACATAACTTTAAAAAATTCCTAAAATTGCAACTTTTTAATAAACAATTTTAGAATTATAGAAATGCTCATTTAATTCTCAGATAGCCGCTTATTTTTGGCAATTAGATTTATGTGGAGGGATTTGCGTAAGACTGACAATAAAAAAAAATTTCAAAAGTCAAAGCTAATTTTTAGTCACTTTCTGCATTTTATTGCACAAAAATTTAATGGATTATAAAACTGCAAACTGAAAATTGTTGAATAAATAATAATATTTTTTAAAACTTTGTTGAATGTTTTCGCATAAACTCTGACATTTGGGTTTCTATGTTTCATAAACAATGAAAAGTATTTTAACTGAAAAACAATTGAAATCGAAAAAAAAATATTTTTACAAAAAAAATTTTAAAAAAAAATTTTACAAAAAAAATATTTTTACAAAAAAAATTAAGGTTGTGCCGTATTCGATTTAATGTAGAAAATTAAGGTGATGAAAGAGAACTTTTTGCAACAAAATATGACTCCTTCTTCGCTTTTGCTTCGAGTTCCTCCTTTAGCCAAATATTTCTTTCTAATTGTTTTAAAAAAATAGATATTTCCATTTGTGTGTATAAATTTATATGAAAATTTTAATAGTTGAATATAAAATTGTCAACAAACAGAAATTTTCTCTTAATATTTAAAAACACATTTGACATATCAGCAGGGTTCTTCGCAAATTTTCACAACATCAGCCAATTCAGTTTAGCTTAGGTTTGCTGAATAAATAAACTTATTTTAATTTGACTAATTAAATGCAAAAGTTCAGCAAAGCAATGAAAGCTTACTTTATTCTCTCAGGAAATTTGCAGCATTTGCAGTCAAATTAAGTTCAAATTTAAACAAACAGGAAACGGAGATGTTAGACCACAAATCACACAATTGGATAAAAGCATATCTAAGTGCATAAAATAAATGGAATATCAGATTAAAGATGCAAATTAAAAAATTGCAAAAAAAACATTGTGGCTTTAGTAGAGATGAGATTTATGTAAATGTAAAAAAAAATGTGAAAAGTGAAGTGCGTTGCGTATGCGTAACCATAGTTCAAACAAAGGTAACTATTTTGTAGTATCTCGTAATGGAAACATACTTGGTTAACCAAAAAAAAAAACTAAAATACAGCGCTCAAATAATATTACAAAATTGATATTTGTTTACATAAAAAAAGTTCTTTGAATACACGAAGAAATATTGAAACTATTAAATTATGCATTTCAGCTTGGATCTTTTGCTTAAAATATTTCACAGATACTTCTACTTAACTCACACACCTATTTATATCTTTATATACATACATATATATGCATTTAATGTTTTCGCATCCAAATAAAATGCATCACTGTCGAAACTTAAGAGCACATTTAAACTAAAAAATAAATTCTTCACAATTGAGCTGTCGGCATAACATGTGTGAGCCATTAAATATTTAAACTCTACAAGTATAATATGAAGGAGATATACACAAACAAAAAGCGAACACATCTATGGCAGGAGTGTATGAGTCGAATTGAACAAAGTGAAATGAATTTTAAATTTTAGATAAATTTCTACATATAAGAGTGAGCGTTTATGCGATTACTAACATTAGTAAGCACTTATACATACATATATTTGGAAGAACATATGTATGTAGCATACAACAACGCCAGCATGTTTGCTTTGCTAAGCTGTGTAGCTGTGGTATTCGCTTAACATTAAAATTCATTTTTTTTTTTATTAAATTGATTTAATGATGATTTAGTTAAGCGTTTTTAAGTAATGACGATGGAGATTCATCGTAGAAAATATTTTTTATTTCTTTCGAAAAATACTCTCAAAGCATCGTAGAAAAGTGATTTTAATAAGTTTTGGAATACTTTCGTGAAATATTTTAAATTTTTTTTGTTTTAGATTTCCAAATTCAATGCAGCAATCACCTTTTTGTTGAAACAGATCTCATCTCAATAATAAACAAGTCATCGATAACGATATCGCATAAAAGACGATAAGATTAAGCAAAGCATGTAATAATCAGAGAGAAGCGTTATGTGCCATTTTTTTTTTTTGTTTTTGTACAGAAAAATGCGTAATTTACTCCTCAAAAAATGTTTCTTTTAACTCTGCAATCGCAATGCATTTTTAAATTTTTCCAAAAAAAAAGAGTCACATTGATCTAAATTGGGCTTGGTTGAAACACTGTATGCTTACATTACCACGCAAAGTAAAGTCCACATAGCGTTGCATTGTAACTAATTAAAATGATATCGATAATGATATTAACATATCTATAATATCGATAACAATATCAAAATGTCGTCAATTTGGTTGGTAGAAAACATTGCCAGTTTAAGAACAAAAAGTTTATCGGTAAATTATTCACCAGCGATATGAGCATACATATATAAAAAGTTCGACAAAATTTAGACTTCGTAAAAATGCAGACAAACTCATTTACAATTTCGTTACTATGTCTGGTGATAATCAGGCAACAATGAACATTTATCGATGACGATAACCATGATTTTATATTAATGACATTAATAATGACGATAGCTGTAGCAAAATAACTAAACAAACTGAAAAATCGTATTGATAAACATAGCAGAATTGATAAAGATATATATAGACAGTTTAGACAATTTCTATAAAAAAACGATAAAGCTATCGATATTATTATGATAGCTCCGCGTTGTATATGCATGTGTATTTGTATCTCCTTGGAAGTGCTTAGCACACACATTTCCAAGAGAATTAAAAAATTTCAAAAATGAATTAAAATGTCCCATAAAAGTAATCCGCGGTCACAAAACGTGACACTAAAATTTACGGCCATGCTTTACTTATACGTACGAGTATATGCGCGCGAATACCTTTTACGCTTTTTTTAAGCATACTATTTTCTTTATATTTTCTGCTACACTTTTCTGCGTTGTTTTTTATATTTAAAAAAAAATTTTAATTTTTCACTGCTACATAAAATAAAATTAAAACAAAAGTATTAAACCAAAAAAAACATTGCTTAGAAAATCCCTACATTTTTTATAGTCACAACCTACAACAATGGAATCGAAGAATTTTTAATGCGCACTCCAGCAAACCAGCAGCAGCGATACAACAGCTTATAACAGATATGCAAAGCTTTAGCAACAACCAAGCACCAAATAAAAATGAAAAAAATTAAGAAACTTCAGGAATAATAAAAAAATACTGCGATCAAGTGGCAGCCGCCAACGCTTTTGTTTTAAAGCAACACCCACACAAAAAAAGAAAAAACAAGACGCATACTTTACATAAACATTATATTCGTACGCTTATAGCCGAAGTACCACAGCAATAAATATAAAATACTTAATAGCATAGCAGCAGCCAGTGGAAGAAAAGGATTAGACCCTTTTCGCTGGAATGCCCGCTACAGACTGCAGTCCACACTTCACTTACTCGCAACTAAGAATGTTGAACTATTGGAAATTTATTGCCATGCCACGCAAATTGCCACACATTATTGTTGTTGACATTGGTATTTGCAATAAAAAAGAATAAAAAAAATTTGCATGCCATACTTACGTACGCCTTCAATGCTCGTGTGTGTGTGTGTGTGTGTGTGTGTGTGTGTGTGTGTATGTAAAGTTGGTAGCTGTTTACAAACTACCTTTAGTATTTATTTACTTGCATGCCATTAATGCACTGGACATAGACAGCTTGTCTGTAGTAAGAACAGACAGCCACAATAAGTGCACATGTACACATACACACGTTTTTCCAGCTAACCATTATGCTAATCGAAAAATTGTGTATAGACTTTTGGAAAAAATACTCAAGTGAAAGCTTGGCAATATCTGCCAAGTGGAGTTAGAATTTATTGAGTGTGGATGATGAAGTGAATGCTGTGCATGAAGAGCAAAAAATAATAATAGATTTCAATTTGTGTGTGCTTGACATATTTTTTATAAATACTTGAGTGGAGAGTGTCAAAAAACGCTGCATACAGGTTTATAAAAAAATCTTTTGTTTGATAAAATGACAAAATTGTTGAACTAATTTAAAATTGTCAACAAAAAAACAAAAATATCGGTGACACTTTATTCAAAACAGACAATTTCAAAATATTTTACAGAAACGCATGATTCAATTATTAAAAGTTGGATACTTATTGACGTTTAAGTTTTCCGGCTGCCTTGTAAGGTTGCATTTTGGAAGGTCTGATAAAGGGGAAAATATTTTATCCCTTTTCGCGCAAAGGTAGTAGAAAAGTAGGTAACTAGTAGCGAAATACGGCTGGTACATAGAATGAAACATATTTGCAGAAATTTAATATTTCAATTTAATATAATATAACCGAATATTCAACCACACATGTATGTATATACATAGTACCTTAATACAACAAACTATATAATCAAAAAACGCAAGTGTGATTTAGAAGCAATGTTTTTTTTAACAAAATGTGTAAAATGTGATATCAACCTTTTTTAAGTTTTTACATGCAGAAAATAGAACTATCACATTTGGAAAAATTTTGATAATAAAGTTTTCTTTAATTAATATTATTTTTAGCAATAACAATAAGAGGTATCTAGTAAAAGCCAAGTAACCAGGACTGTATACATATTTCATTACAATTTCAAACTTTTTTTTTAAATATAATTACCATTTTTGTAGATCATAAAATTGTAAGATTCAAGTCACTAAAAATGTAACATTAGTTGTTCGGAAAAGTTTTTTTATATGGAAAGCACCACACAATACCTTCGTCAAAAAATTAACGGAATTTTTATTGATATACATACATCTGTTGGAAATCAAGTAAAGACGTTAGTCAAAACTGGTCAAAATACTAATAAATGTTCTTCTATTCGATATTTTAACTGTATAATTGTATGGTTGTTAATATTTATACAAATTCTTTTTTTTTAATTTTATATTATTTTATATAAAATATATACAGTAAAAATTTTAAAAACAATAAATGTTTTCTTGGCAAAAAAATTTCAAACAAAATGATCTGACCTGGCCGGGAATCGAACCAACGACCAATCAATGTCATACATGCAAAGAAAAAAAAGTTCAATTCCTGTTCGCTGCTAGATAAGCAAGGCTACTGGAAAACATACGAGAATGCCGTCAATTCGATTATTTAATGGAAGGCATTCTGAAATAATTTAAAAACTAAAAAAAGGCAACAGTGTTGCCTGCCAGGCCATTTCACACGAAAAATACTAATTTCCACGTGTTTGAAAACATTTTTTTCCTTAAATTAAAAGAGAGCAACACAGGCTACCTTAAGGCAGCGTGCAAGAGTGAGACAACTGCCTAGTTATCCAACCTTGTATAATTAAATCATGACAGAAACGTATAATTAATCGTCTTAGTTACCTTAAGAAAAAAACAAAAAAATAACAATTTTTTTTAATTGTTTATGAGCTTTAAGGACGATGATTTCATAAACTATTAAAACGATAAAATATTTATATGGCCAAATAATAACAAACAAAAATAATAAATTTACAGTTTAAAGGAATTAATTTTCAGGGCTTGTGCTTTGTAGTCAGCAGTCATATGTCACCGCTGGAATATGATACATATGTGTCTCCTGCGTTATAATCATTATAATAATAAAAAAAAAATTTATTAAAAACTTTCAATTCAGTTACCAAGTGTGATCTTTCCGGAATGACATTGTATTTTAAGTAAAAAAAAGTAAAAAAGTTTTATTGTATTTTGTGACTAGTAGCGCAAATAATAAAATATAAATGACAGTTTAAAAACTTGCCTACACATTTGTATAACACTTTCAATATAACGGAATGTTTTGGAATGTGAAACATAAGTGGATACTAAATACTTGGTTTTACTCCACTCCCGTGTAAGTAGAACTGGTCGTATGCGTAATTTCTGTCTAAGTTGACTATGTTCTGCTTGTTTTTATAACATTTGTCAAAGATATTAAAAAAAAATGTTTTTTACGTCGGTGCAAATAAGAAAGGTTTGCTTGAAATTTAACGCAATATTTGATCGCGCAACTTGTCATGTATGTGACTATAAATTCGACTTTAATAGATCTATTCTAGCAATAAAATTTACTGTGGTATTAAAATTTACCATTCAGTAAATTTTGTAACCATTTTGTATACTACGCTGATTGTAAGTAGGTAAATTTTGTAATCTGTGAAAGAGGAGGTAATAAAAAACAGCTGTTTATTTTTGTTTTGTCAATTTAATAGAAAATCAAAAGCGAAGATGTTCCAACAATATTAAAGTATTGGAATTCTTTAAGACGTGTAAAATTTTTGCGAGTAAAAAATTGTTTAAATGTCAAAGACAAAATGTTTATTACTATTTATACGTTTTCTGAAGAAAATGTTTGCTTTCATTTGGTTTGTTCGTGTAAAAGTCCAGCAAGAATTTCTCAGAATTTTGAAGTAATCTCTCTCAAAGAGAGATGCTTGCAAATTTTTACGCGAACGCAAAATTTGCTGAAACGAACAGCTTATTGAATTCTTGTACGCATCCAAATATGCAAAATGAAAAAAACATTGCATTAATGTTTTTCTGAGACATTCCACTAAGGAAACCTAACCAAACGAAAATGTTTCTCTATCTTGTCTGTTTGTCACTCATATTTTACAATTTTGACATTTAAAACTCTTTAACAAAAATTTCGTATTTATCTAAAATATATTCAGCTGTTCTTCATCAGCTGTTTTCTTGCTTGCAAATTTGTGTGCCATTTTGCTCTCTCAACTCTTCCTATAAATAAAACATATATTTTGATACCTCAGGGTACCGCGAATCTGAATCTTTAATTTATTTTTACATAAAGTGGCCACTTCGATGTATAATTTACATTCAAATTGCCGATTTTTTCGTATTAAATTACCCTAAGACCTTTCTGTGCATGAAATTATGAAATTCGATGACAAAAATCACTAACCCAAAAACACCCAGTAAACACACATATTAAGTTATGCTTGTTGTGCTAAGTAAATTGAATTTTATTTTTCATAAAACTTTTAAACAGAATTTTCTATCAACATTTTCCTTGCATGCATCACTTTGTAACTTCTTTTGATTGCATTAAAGCCATCCTAAATGTCTTACGTCGTTGGTGACAAACAAGAGCCAGTGAGAGTGAGAGCGAGAGCGAGCGCTAGAGTGAGAGAGAGAACTCAAACGCATTTTTAATATATATTTATTAACACTTTTCATCGCCTGACCATGAGGCAGCAAGTTTTCACTCCAAAATCCCCAACACTTTGGTCCTTGCTGCCGTGTAATCCTTCTGCTCTTACACACTTGCCACACTTCACAACGCTGGCGTGCATAGCTTAAGGTGTTCGCTGCTTTCATTATTAAGTTTGAGTAAAATACAAAACTTTTGTTGGCATCCAATTTGCGCAGGCACAAAGAAATACTAAATACTTTTTCTTTACCGCGAACACTTTTTCTGTATGTGATTGTGCGTGTGCGTGTGTGTTGTTTTTTTTTTCTTGCTTTTTTTCAGCTTAATTTTATATCCGTATAAGTTTTGATTACTTGTAGAATCCCAGGGAAATGGTGAAGTAGCAAACTTAACTAAATGTTGGTAAATATTTTTTTTTTCTGTACCCACACCCTTGCGTCTGACAACTCAATCAGCTTGAAAGCGCTGCGAGCAAAACCACTTGCTGTCTTTTTTATATTTTATTTAGTTTTGTGTTTTGCTACATTTTTGTATTATTATTCGCCGAGACCTTTATTGATTGTTTTTGTTTTCCATCAACAGTTACAACTTTTCTCAATTTTTCTTCACATTTTTTTTTTTTTTGTTTGCTCATTAACACATTTCATTTAGTAAATGGTGAAAGGGTAGAGCAAAGAAAAATAACTTATCTGATTAAGCAAGTGTTAAAGCGTGAATCAAATTTCTATAATTCGCAATTGAAGCTGTGTTGCTGTAGTTAACATTTTTATGGAACTGTAAGTTATGTTAATCAGATTTCTTGCCACTTTTGATATTTTCACGTAAATAATAAGGTTTTTTGTTTTGTGCGTTTCGCCTCTAAAATTAATGAAAAATCCTTTTATTAATCGAGATTCATTATTTTGTTGTTTAGTTATTTTTTCTGAGTTAATTATTAACAAAAACAAATTATGCTTTTCGAACTAAAATAATTAAAAGCAATTTTTATTAAATTCTCTGCTTGGATCTTCTCTTTTAACAGTAAAACTTTTCGACGCTGTATATGACGTTATCAGCATAAATCGTATTCACATTCGTGGCTATTGCGATGCAGTGTTGTAAGATCTGTCAAAAAAAAGTACTACTTCAACTATGCTTAATTTAATTATCTCTATTCATTTGCCAATTAAAATATTGTGCTGCTTAGAATCCAGGTATTTATTTAATATTTTTAAACGCTTTCTTATAATTTTTTTTTGTACATTTTAACCGCGCACAATTGTCAATTTATAATTTTTGTTAAACAATTAATATTTAATTCCCCAGCCAATTATGGAGTGGAGTAATTGCAATTTAATTTTATTGCATATAATTTGTATTGGTTAAAAATTGTATATCAATGAGATTAACAAAATTAGATTAGTTGAAAATGTTTGAAAATTAAAGCAAAGTTATGTACATTTAAAATTACCACAGAAACTAATGCGTGCTTAATTGGATTAATCCATACTAACATACGATTATAAACGCACGCACATTCATTAATTGTGTGGATTTAGAAACCCGTGTAACTTTTGTGTAAATAAAACACGAAATTATTCAACACATTTGCCACATGTGTGCTACATAGCACATGCTCCATACACAATTCTTGACTTAAAAAAAAAATATCGAAGAAATTCATTTGAATTCCAAAGCAAAAAAAAATCCAGCTTTTGGAAAAAATAATTGCTGAGCAGTTTAACGAGAAGTCCCTCAATCAATCATTTGAGTATTGATCATTGGAATATATTTAAAGGAGAAAGGTCACAATTACTAATTTGATAAGAGGCATTCTTTATTTAAAACATTTTTTTGAGTTTGGTGAAGTCAAATTCTCAAAATGAGACACCTTCGCTTGTATATGACCTCGAGAGCAGGAGTAATGTACGCACAACAGCTTGCCTGCGAATGCTACAAAAAATTTAATATAAAAAGCGAAATTTCCCACTAGGTGGCCATGACGTCGTGTTAATGATAATAAATATATTTATGGTCCGCGAGACTTGCCTAATATCCATATGACTTTAGCAAATTTTTGTTAAAAAAGTAATATTTAAGTTCTAATTTCACACATATTTGAACAACAAAATGGCAAGCTAAGAAAAAAAGATTTTCACATAAAAAAGTACCCGCTAGGTGGCACTGGAGTCGAGCAAGTTACTAAAACTCGCTACTACTATGTATTTGACACTGTAGATATTAATTTTTTATACAAATAAGTTGCTTGAAAAAAAAGCACTTTTCCAATAGGTGGCGCTGTAGTCAAGAGTAAGAGCAAAAAACTATATTCATTATCCATTTTAACTCATAGTAAAACGGTAAAAAAAAGAAAAAATAGCAACAGAAATGTAAAAATTTGTATTATCTTTTCGATTCGATACAACCATTTATTTCAATTTTAATTGTTATTTTTAACAAAACTATTATATTTTTTACCACATTCTCCAGTTTTTTTATTTTTGTAAGGCTTCCTAAATTTCATTTTTGCAACGTTGCTAATAATCGTTTTTGTCAATTTTGAAACTCACATTTTTTAGAAGTTTTCTCTAGGTTTTAAAGCTTTTTGCTTGCATTTTATTTTTATTATATGACACATATTTAGTTTCATTCGTTCAATTAAATGTTTTTACGCAGTTTCAAATATTTGCATTGTCTATTTTTTAGCACCAACATTTTTTCACACCATTTCAAAAGTATTTGTATTTTGCTTGTCTATTTGCTTTTGTATCAAAAATCAACGCATTGTTATGCGGAATTTATAAAATTATTTATTTACTGGGCAAATCCCAAATGGCCAGCGATTGTATGTACGAACACACACTCGCCAGTATTTTACCCGATTACAACTATCACACATACATCCACGCACCCACAAACACACACACTCAAAGGTAAACATAAAGCATCAACACTTAATTAGATTTGAGTGCAGTTTAAAGTGTTATACTTGAATGTAAAAAAAAAAAAAAACTTACACAAATAAAAAAACTTGCAGAATTTTGTAAATATACACACATATACAAACTCATAGATTTATATTGACATAAAAGAAACAGTTAATTACTCACACAATCATTTAGACTAAGCGTTTGTTAAGTACATTATTCAACAGTTATTCTAATGCAAATTTATTGCAGTTAGAGTTAGTGGTTTAATAAAAAAAAAAAATTTTTTGAAATAAGCTGACCGCTTTAAAATATATAAAAGTATTAGTAATTGCATCTATAAAATTTTTGGCATATAAAATACGGTAATAAACTAAATAAATGTATGCTGTGAGTTGTTAAAAAAATACGAGATGTTCATAAAAAAATCAATGTTTCAGGCGACTTTTATGATATTCGAGATATACAGTGGTGGTCAATTGATTTGCAAACAAATTTAAAATAACATAATTTGCCACTTATATTAATTTATTTATTTTTAAGAGTTCAGTTCATTCTCTACCATAAACTATATAAAATCATTTTTCAAACTTTGTAGAAGACTATAAAAAAATTCAAACAGTTTTTTTTATAGATTTTGAACTTTTTTCTCAGACGTGGTAGAATTTTTTTGAGTATGATGCCTATTTAACTTAAGTCTAACTATGTGACATTGACAGACTTTACTTGCGGTGTCAGAAATCTTCTCTATCACTGAACTTTTCAAAATACTTTTAAATGGCATACTCGAAATTATCTTTCATTGTACCTTTTAAGAACAGTATATCGACTAGTGTCCTTCAGTGTGTTAATGAGATTAAGGACCTTGGTATTATTTTCGATAGTAAATTCACTTTTAATAACCACCTAAATTTTATCACCTCAAAAGCTTCCTCTACACTGCCACTCCTTTGTTCATAATATTATAACTGGAGTCATTAATTGCCCTTGCTTAGGTTAGGTTAGGTTCGAATGGCTGGGAAGAGAAACCCTCCCTTGCACTTAGGCCTAGCATGGCCAATTGTACTGCCAAATGCGGTTTCCAACCTCAATTATTCTACAAATAATTTTGTTTACTTGATAAATTTCGACAGTGCTTTTGGGTTAATTAGCGCTATCTCCGCAAAGCTTTGTAGAGTTGGTCTGGCAAGCGTGCGAAGTCTTCTTCTACTTAAAACTGGACATTGCCAAAGTATGTAGGTGTTCCAAGTTCTCTTCTTCTTGGTCACAACTGCGACAGTGCTCCGTAGCTTTTATTTCGTTTAGACAGTGAACTGTAAGGGTTCTTGTTATGTTAGAGATTTCACTTCTTTTTAGCCCCAGAAAAGTTGATGTGCATAGGACGGCCACTTGAGTTTGGAGATTTCGCATTGTGGAAGAGTACTCCAACGTTCATTCGCAACCTTTGTGGTGTTGCCCTTGCTTACTGGAAAGGATTCGTTTTAATGTTCCCCAGCGTTCTCTTCGAAATTGCTACCTCTTTTATGGGGACAATTTTAAAACTAAGTACGTCAGTAATGCGTCCATTACTCGCGCTACACGTGAATTAAATTCCATTTATAGTAATGTTGATTTTGATTTTTCCCTTTTAAGGGCTGCTTTTTTGAACATTTTGAACTCTGTCTTTCAGTTAATAAGATTTATATGTAATATGTATTTTAAGCTCATTTTGTTTGTAGTCTGTAAGGATTTGAATTCAAAGACGTAAATAAATAAATAAACGAATAAAAAAATAAATAAATCTTCACGTGGCTAGAAGTGCGCGTTGATTTTTCAGTATTTTTTTTTTGGTAGCGTTTGCTTCCATATAACGAATACGCGAAATTTATTTTTATATAGAAGAAAGTCGCAACACCCTTGACAAAAAAAATTAACAGTAATTCCTAGCCATTTGAAACTTTCACATTGTTATACTTAATAGATTGAGCTATACAACTGCATACTCAAAAAAACTCTATCACTTTTGAGACGAAAATTCAAAATTTAATTAAAAGTTTGTTGAATTGTTTTGCAGTTTTCTACACAGTTTCAATTTTGGTTTTAATTATTTTATGTTAGAGAATAAACTGAGTTTTAATTAAAAAATTCCTAAAAATTAATAAATTAATATAAATGACAAAGTATGTCCTTTTAATTTGTTTTTAATGAACTAAAGGCCAATTTTTATTGGAAAATTTTTGAGAGAAAAAAACAAACCAATTGGCCACCCTATAACTGAACTCATTTTTAATTCATGCTAACGCCTAACTTAAATCGATTCTCTCCAATTTGAGTTTGAGTTTGAACATTTTTTAAGAATATTTTTAATGAAAGATGTATATGTATAGTGTTTGACGCTAATCCATTGTTTGGATGACAAGCAACTTTTGTAGTTTCCATATCAAATATTGTGACCGCTGTGGTCGAGTTGGTAGCGGTGCGTGCTATAACTTGATATGCCGGTGAGTTCGAGGTTCGAATCTCAGTCAGGGCAAGCAAAATCTTAATCATAGAAAAAGTTTTTTCTAATAGCGGTCACCCCTCGGCAGGCAATGGCAAACCTCCGAGGGTATTTCTGCCATGAAAAAGCTTCTCATTAAATACATCTGCCGTTCGGAGTCGGCACAAAACTGTAGGTCCCTCCATTTGAGGTATAATATAAAGACGCACACCACAAATGGTAGGAGAAGCTCGGCCAAACACTGAGCTATATAGTGTACGCGCCAAAATTATATTATATATATATATCAAATATTTAGTATTTTCATCATTCATTTCATTTTATACCAAAAACAAGTATTTAAAACAAGTGCCATCAAATTTCCTCTCTGTTGGAGATGCGAAGTAGTTCGTAACCTGTCATAAAATACAATACATTTAAAATACATCTCTGTAACATTTGTATGTATCCTTTGTCATTTATCTCATTCTCTTTTGCATTAACTGTGTAACGTTCACTGAATATGAATAAAGGTCGGTCGCGTTTTAGCAGTTGAAATCCTCAGAACTTACTCTCAAACTTTACTTTGTATATTTGTTGCTACGTCTTACCCAATTTCGTGCAAGTATTCTTAACACTTTCAAATATATTTTCTAAACTGGCTTCATAAATGTCACACTTGCCTATACATAAATTCTTTTTTAATGTAATTTTTCAATCTTTACCTACAAAATAGCCACAACAACTGTAGCATTAGTTGCAAAAGCTGTGACGTATAACGAAAAACCAATTAAAAATATGCCAAAATGCCCGAAGGTAACTAGAGCATTCATCTTATCACTTGAAATATTGTTGCAATTGCACACACACATTTACGCAAATATACATATATATGCATGTATGTATAGTGTTATGTAGGCGTGTACTTTTATCACACTGCAATGCATAAGCAAAAACATTTTTTTTTTTTTTTCAAATAAATGTTACCAATTATGTGCAGAAAGATTTGTGCAATGAAGTATGAAGAGCGATCGTAATAGAAAATACAGCCGAAGTGAAATCAGTTCTCATAAGCAAACAAGCATTTTTTACCATTAATTTGTGAGCTTTGCAGTCCTCATTATGGTTACCGACAAAATCGAGTGATTTATCATTTTTAAAAGGGTTATCGAAATGTTCTCTGTATCCATTTTTGTTTTTATACTCTACGATCTTCTGGGCTCGACATCATCATTATCGTTATTCAAAATATTAGTTTCTTTATCGAATTCATATTTTATCTTTTTCGCCTTCGTATTCAACTTCGATTTTGCTTTTTTTAATCAACTATTTGCCACAAATTGTTTAAAATTTTCACAAGCCCTTCTCTCACTCACAATATCAAGTGCTACAATTTTCAAATATTCTCTTAAGTATTAATCTTTTGTACTTAGCATTGCTGTTGTCTTGCAAACAACACATGTTAGTACATACATATGTAAATAGTTTTAGCAGAGCTTTTGACAAATTTACATATTTAAGTAAAAGCGTATGTGAAAAATACTTGAACAGCATTATGAATATTTATTTACAAAATTTGCATCACTTCATCAGAGAAAAAAAATTGTATTCTTGCATCTACAACTTTTCTACCAAACAGCAAATTTTGCACGTAGTGCTTACATTTTGCATAGTTTACCTTTACGTTTTGCAATAACAAAAACGAATGCAAAAAAATGTATGGTATTAGAAATAAAGGGTTTAGTCAAGCGATTCTCAAATCTCTACGGTACTTCCTATTCAACAGTGCTCAGCACTCACTCATTACATGCATCAGTATGTATGGATGTACATATGTACAAGCAAATGTATGATAGAGGACAAAAATATAGCACAACGTCAAAAGGAAAATTCGGAGTATCATTTTAATACATTTTTTTTCACTTAAAATTTAGGGAATTCTCAACAAAAAAAATCATATTAATAAAACCAAACTTTCTAAAAGACATAATAATTTCACAAACTTTCGCTTAGATTAAATATTTTTTTTTTCCAAAAAATTTTACAATTGCTTCCTTTAAAAATATGTAATTTTCAAGAAAATTTATTGATTTTTTTTATAAATTGTATACAAAGTTTGAAGCTTGAATTTTTATGGCTGTAGTCCACAAGTTTAAAATTCCTAAAAGTCTTACAGTAATTTAAATAATTTTCGTTTAAAATGCATATATTTTTATTATAAATTTTTTAGTATACATTCTGTAAATAGTTCAGTTAATTTATTAAAAAAAAGTGCATGTTTCAAGTCGCTAAAAATTACCACTGATTTTTAATTTTCTAACACTCTCGACATGAAAATTTGTCAAAAATTTGCGCTTAATTTTAAAAATTTTAAACTTTCAATTTATTTACTAAATACAATTGAACTATGAAATTGTTTACCCTTAAAAATTTTTAATTCAAAATTGTGTAATTTAAAGGATTTTTTTTTAATAATAAAAAATTTAAAACTTGTGTACTTAAGCTATAAGAACTTAGGCTTCAAACTTTGTAAACAATTAAAAAAAAATGTTTAAAAATTTTCATAAATTTTTTGAAGTATGTAATTTTGTAGTACATTAAAATGTTTGTTAAGATTTTGATTGGTCTTTAAATGAATAATAATTCACAATTTTATTAAGCTCGAGGCCAGTTTTATTAAAATAAAATGCAAATTTTAAATCGCTTTAAACTAAAGTTCATATTAAACAATTTTTTACAGGCCGTCGTGTTCAAAATCTTTCAAGTAAAGCCAGTCTAAGGATTTTTGAATTTTGGAAGAAATTTTTTATACATTTTTTTTATTTTCTTTAATGCTTGAAACTTATGTTTTTATGGTTAATTATTATTTAATAAAAGAGATGTGTTGTCCACATAAAGCGTGGCTATATATTTTTGAGCTGCCGTGCAATAAGGCCATATGAAATAAAGCCAATTGACTTTATTTCATATCACACTGAGAAATAAATTTGTCTTGCTTGTTCTAATAACTTAAGTAGGTTCATCGCATTTCATTCTAAATTTGTATTGGAAACGAACATTTTTTAAATAAAATTGACTGCAATGATAACGATTCGGATGCAAATTATGATGATGACGAAGGTATGCAGAGCGAAGAAAAGCAATATCTGTCATGTGTAATTTGTTGTGTCAAGGAGCGGCAAGTACTATTTGATCCGTGTAAACATTTTAAAGTTTGCCAACCTTGCTACGAACTATTAAAAGAAAATGCTGTAAACAAAAAAACAAAACTACTGTGTCCAATTTGTCGCTGCATTATTAAAGATGCAACATTTCTTTTTTGTAAGTTACTGACATTTTTATTAATTTCGTATTTATATGGAGGAGATATACAAATGTTTTGTTGAAATAAATACATATATGTATTAAAAAAAAACACGTTTGAGAAATTGTAAATGTGCAATAAAGCCATAATGGCTTTCGCTTAAGGCTAGAGAAATAACACCATATCAAAATTATGGCCTTATTTCTCACTTTAATATGTAGTAAGGCCATTATGGCTTTATTTCCTATGGCTTTATTGCACGGCACCATTTTTGAGATGGTGAGTATCCCTGGCAAACAGCTGCTCGATGAATGCTTTCTTATGAATGAGTTTACATATATGTACATATATCTTTTTAAATTTATAATTTGCTTTTGCAATTGTTCCCATGCATGTTTGCTTTTGGCCTTGATTGTTTTGTTCTACACGCTGATTTTCTTGCTTCTGTTATTGTTGTTGGCGTTGCTGTTGCTGTTGTTTATTTCTGCTCGTAAATTTAAGACTACGCATATCTGTAGTCAACCAAAAGATGCGTTACTCTGCACACACCGGAGCGTATCGTTTCCAACTATGGAAATTACTATCAACAATCTAACACTAATGCTGGCAGCTAAAGCCACCTACCCGATAGTAGTATGAACAGCGGTAAGTCGGCCTTACTTTACCAATAGCTTATAGAGCAGCAGTTAAATGGTGAAAAGAAGTGTTTGAAAACCTGTGGGAGCTACAGCTCAGCACATGAAGCAGCAAAAGAATGAGCAAATCTGTGTGCGAGTGCGTGCATACGTGCGCTGTGGGATTATGCAAGTGTTTGCCTTCTCATTTGCTCACTTTTAAGCTGAACACACACACACACACATTTTGTTGTTGTACATAGTATTTGCGTGCGCTTATGTTTTTGTCACTTTACTACAGCGCCATAAATCCTTCGATGATACTCCTCCCGATATGAGTGTGTGTGTGTGTGTGTGTATTTTGTTAATACCTCAAGCACCCAACTGGCTTAGTAAGCGGGTTGCCAATATGTAGCTTAGAACAAAAGCATCGTCAGAAGTTGAGAACAATACATTGTAATAACATTTGCAAATATTACAAGTACAACAACAAATGCAAATAACAATGGGCAGCATTGTGCACGGCAGCTGCATTTAACTCAGTCACTGTGTGTTAATTTTTCTCTTATTCATGCTGACTTTTGCTTTAAATGAAGGCTTTCTAATACATACAGTGCTGACCAAAAATAGAAGAAAGCGAGTCGGAGGTGCTTGCTTCGCTTGGAACTAAAATATGAGTGGGATTAGTAGAAACCTTTAAAGAATATAATAAAAATTTTATATCAAATAGCAAACGCGTAAATTTTGCTGAACTCGACCAATTGGGACTTTGACTCAAGCGCCACCTGGTGATTAATATTTTTGCAAAAATTAAATCTATCCCATTTGAAATAAGTTTATGTATATTTAGATTTTTAGTCAAATCGGACGTTAAGTATAATTTTTAATAACATCCCCACTGCAGCGTCATCTAGCGGGTAATTTTTATTCTTTGTCAAAAGCAATATCTATTTTAAATATGAGACCATAAACGTGATGAAGGCGAGCTGATGACATTTATTGTGTATTCAAGCAATCAAACTTTCAAATAACTCAAGCACGCATACAAAGAAGTTGTACCAAATCGGTATTGAAGTAATATGCTTACTGTTTTTTTTTTTTTGTAAAAGAAAACTCGACTGCAGCACCATCTGTCGAGTTGGTTTTTTTATTTTTAGCAAAGAGTTGCAATTGTGAATATAAAAGTTTCAGTGCACCACTCAAACATACACAGGCAAATTTAAATAGTTTTCAAAAGAGTATTTGTTCATTCTTTAAAATAAAATAGAGCGCCTTTATTTTTGTCCGCCGCTGTACGCATTAACAAACTTTTGTATGTGACTAAGCATAACCAGTTTGAAGAAAGTATGTGAAAATTGCAAAGCACTTTCTTTGAGCTTATCACTTCTACGTGTTCAAAGTTATGCCGTTTCTACTTGTTTTGGAAGTTTGTGTATTTCTATTCACAACCGTATGATATTCAAAGTAGTGTGCATTTCAGCTTTATATTAAGGTGCGAAATTGAGAAACGCACGCGCTTGATCCTTGGATGAGAAACTGAAACTTAGCGCCGTAAATAACACTGTGTAACACTGAAAATGAACTTTGAAAGAGACCTAGCCTAGGCGTTAGGCCTTATAAAACTAAGAAAAACTGTATACTTGAAATTTGCGAAACACCCCCAAAATCTCATTTTAGGGCCAAAAAACTGTTTTTGAGGTCATTCGCTAGTCAATCATCAATATCTTTGCGAATTTTCATCCGATTCAAAAGTTGTTTATATATTTTGAAAGGTGACAAATCACTATTTTAATGGCGTATAACTCATCAAAATCAAACGAGAACTGACGAAGCTACAGAGAAAAAAATCGTAACTTAATAAAAAAAAATTAATTTGAAACTTTACCTACGATTTTACGATAGTCTTAATTCAGAAAGGTACCTATCAAAGACAATATTATTAAAGTGAATTTAGTACTGCGTCGATTAAGCTATTTCAATCGAAAATCGGTTGGAAATTGACAGAGTTATTACTATTTAAATTATTTTAGATGATGACCATATTTAAAAATTCATACATTGTGATTATCTTTCAACTTCAAATTTTTATTGTGACTGAAAATAAAAAAAATTAATCATTAAAATGCTAAATAACTTTATAGCTAAAAATGTTTGCTTGATCTTCTGCGTTTATAAGACGAGTCATCTGTTTCACGTTTGTGTGACCAGCAGTAATTAGCTATCATCCTAACTTGGTTCTTTCCTGTAAACCGTTTTTCAATGTTGGAGATTTCTTGGTGAAATCTTTCACCTTGTTCGTCGCTGAATTGACCAAGATTATCCGGAAAAAATTCCAAATGAGAATGCAAAAAGTGAATTTTTATAGACATGTTGCATCCCATTTCTCCATAAGCTTCCAAAAATTCATGGACCACCTCAACGTAATTTGAACTTCTCGTGTTTCCAAGAAAGTTTCGGCACAAAGAAATGAAACTCAGCCATGCTCTTTTCTCTACTGGGTTCAATTTTTTTATGAAGTCATCATCAGTCATAATCTTACGAATCTGCGGTCCAACGAAAACGCCTGTAATTCATGATCAAAATGTAAAAATAAATTAGGATGAATTCCTTTTGAAGAATTCTTGTTGGGAAATTTTTATAAGTACCTTCTTTAATCTTGGCGTCACTCAACTTGGGGAATACAAGTTTCAGGTGTAGAAAAGCCTCGCTGTTTTTTTCGAGTCGTTTAACAAACTGTTTCATGTACCCCAATTTTAAATGCAATGGCGGCTAAATTAGATCATCAGGCTTAACTAATGCAATATTGAGAACATTATTTTTGCCAATTTGAAACTTTCTCGGTGGCCATATGTTACACTTGTAATGATTTTTGGCACGACTGTCCCATTCACAAAAGTAACAAGGATATTTAGTGTAGCCACCTTGCATTCCAAGTAGAATTGTCAGGACTTAAGGTCCGAGACAATCTGCCAGCGAAATTTATTGTATTTAAGCAATCGTAGAATTTTTTCCATCGTTTGATAAGTCTCTTTCATATCAGTAGCGTATGCCAGTGGAACTGATGGCAATTCATTTCTGTTGTGCAGCAATACTGCTTTCAGACCTACGATGTTAGTCAATTGAAAATGAATTGATAAATTGTATTCAAATTTAGTTCTCTCACACTCATAACACATTAAATACTTACTTTTGCAAGAACCGTCTAGAAATAATCGCCAATCTTGTGGACAGTGCACGTGATCGAGTGCAGCAAACAATTCATCCACATCAACGCAATAAACTAGTTTGTTATTGGTGTCATCAGCTTTGAAAATGTGTTCGAACGAAGATAGGTCTCTGTCTCGTGCAGACGTTACTTTAAAGTTACTGTCTACTATATTCCACTGCTTTAATCTGGAGGCCAGAATCTTTGTCTGTCTTATAGACAGATCCATATCCCGCACAAGATCACAATAATCGTGATTTGACACGAAATGACGTTCCGTTTCTATTGCTTTGGTTGGAAGGTACGATTCGTCATTTACCTCATTAGAAGATTTGTGGCTTGAATCAGGAAATGTAGCTGGATTTTTGTCTTTAGTTCGCTGATCTTGTTTTCCTCTTGGAATCGGTTTCGATACAATCAACACATTGGCATATTCTATGAGGTGGCGACTTTTATAGTGGTGACCAGTGATTTTTGTTTGGCAAAAGTAGCAATCTTTCGGCTTGTGATATATTTAATAATGCCAAGCCATAGGAGTCACAAACGGCAGACGCTGGTCATCGCATTTACCGGTTTTCCATTGTTTTAATGTTGTACAGCACATCGAACAAATATATTCGGGTTCATACCAAGCACTTACCACGTAAGAGCAACTGAAAAAGAGGTTGAACGCTTCAACCACAGCTTTATTTGTTCTTAAATCGAACCGATATTTCTTATCAACAAGTAGACCGCAGGCGTAACAAAATTTGTTGCGCCTATCACACATTTTACCACACTTATTACACAATATAATTGCGAAGCGGTCGCAAGGTTGAATTGACGGCGTAAATTTATTAGATGACCACTCAAAATTTTTGGAAATGAATGTGTTTAAAATAATTCCTCATACTTGCTATGTTTCTAGTAAAATAACGCAATGAAATGCGGTCAAAGTAGAAAAATTAAAAAAAAAAACTTTTCGCAAGGTAAATTTATTTAATAGCAGAAAAAATTTAATAGCTTCGTCAATTTTTGTCCGATTTCATTGCATGAGCACTCAAAATTTTTGGACATGAATGTACTTTCAAAATAATTCCTCATACTTGATATATTTTTAGTAAAATACTGCAATAAAATGCCGTCAAAGTAGAAAAATTTGAAGAAAAAACAAATTTTCCAAGTTTACCCGATGAAAACTTACAACACGCTAAAACTATAATCCTTACCTTTCCAAAACATATTTCATATTGAAAATCGGTAAAGAAATGGCCAAGTAATGAAAAGATTAGCGCGTACACTTCCGAAGAACGGTTTTTTAACGGTAAAGCCAGATTTTGAGGGTGTTACAAATTTTCCAAAAACCGTTTTGAGTTATATTCGACCAGGTGAACAATTTCCAATATGTCACTTTAAAAGTTCATTCAATTTTTTCCATTTTGTAACACTGTGTAACAGATAATACTTTGAAATATCCTTTTATAAATTTTACTCTATTTATTATGATGTGGTTTTTTCTGTTTAACTTAATTCAATTTTTTAGGTTAATTTATGATATTATTTCTATCTTAATGTTTTCACTAAAAATTTTATATTTTTCTGTGTTGTTAATTTTTTATAGTTTTAGATTTATTTTTATTTTATTTTATTTTTATTTATATTATTTTAATTTTATTTTAATTTTATTTTTATATTATTTTTATTTTATTTTTATCTTGTTTTTATTAAATTTTTATATTTATTTTATTTTCATTTTTATTCAATATTTTTTTAATTTTATTTTAGTTTAATTTTTATTGTATTTTTATTTATTTTTTTTTTATTTCTATTTTATTTTTTTTTTATTTATTTATTTTTTTTTATTTAATTTTTATTTTATTTTATTTTTATTTTATTTTATTTTATTTATATTTATATTTATATTTATATTTATGTATATTTATATTTACATATATTTATATTTATATTTATATTTATATTTGCATTTATATTTATTTTATATTTTATTTTTATTTTATTTTTTATTTTTGTTTTATTTTTTTAATTTTATTAAATCATTTTTTTTTTATAAAAATATAACATTTTTTATATTTTGTTGAATTTAATGTTATTTATTTTTAATTAATATTATTTTATTTATTTATTTTAGTTAAACTAAAACCTTAATTTTTCTTATTAACGTTCTTAAAGATCACTTTACCAGTAGTGCGACTGGGCGTATGATTAACATTCAGCAGTCGAAGCCATACTCACCCAAAGGCTTCGTTGATAGCTTATATAGGAGTTGTGGTTGCAGTGCGTTTTGAGCCTATCGCTTACGTTGTACCAATTAATTGCAACAATCTAAGAAATACTAAGCAAACAAAATGCAACAATTATAACAGCAATCTCTAGCAACATCCACTTACACTTACGACAAATAACAGATGAGACAAAGGTTTGAGGGAAACTAGTTGGTGAACGGAAAACTAAAAGCAACCAGGATAGTAGAGCAAACATATTCTAGTTTAAATTCTCTGCTTGTATGGTTTTTTCTTCTTCGACAATAAATATTGTAAATTAAAGAAAAGGGCTCAATATTTGCGCAAACATTTAATACGACAGAAGAAGCCTAATTTGTAGTATTGTGAAATATATCTACATTTGATCAGTTTAGTGTTTTTCAGATAAGCTGTATTCAATAACACTTGCTCCAGTGCTTACTTTTGTTAAGTTGTTCTCCTAAACAATCGCGTCTTGCCTTATTTTCTTCATAACTTTTCTGATTGTCTTTGTCGTTACATCGGTCTTGAAATCTTTTTTTTTTTTGTTGCTCGTGCCACATTTGTTAATTTTTTTATATTCATTGGCAATTAGCATATCCCATTCTTGTTGCTTTTCGTTTATTCTAAGCCAGCACGTTCTTATAAGTTTCGCAAACCCAGCACGGGTTAAATCGCAAATATTTAAAGTAAAGTTTCATTTGTTTGCATATATGCACAAGTATATAGTAATATATATATATATATATATACGAGTATATTTGTTTACATATGCCTAAATGCATGTAAGGGGCATCCGCATTGAGCTAGCTCCTTTCAGAGCAATTTAGCCAGAGATTAAGCGTACGTGCGTGACATATAAAAACAAAGTCACACAAACAAAAAATGTTCATTTACAAACAAACATACGTACGAGTACATTAGTACTTATAAGGTTACTTTTTTTCTGCATACCTTAGCTTGAATGTGATATCCTAAAATTTCAAAGCGAAACTGAATATCACATGAATACTAATGTTTGTAATATTCGAAAGTGATATTTTTACTGAAATAGCTAGAGCGTGTAAAGGCAAGTAACAATTGGTGCTAGAATACTTGAAGATGGTACGTGCTTTGGAGTGCGGTTTTTGGAAAGCGATCAGTGAATGAATTCCTTCCAACTTCATGGTTATCACTGGTCATCTTGCATGCATCTAAATTAAAGAAAGATTAGTTCAGCGTATCTATGTGTTGAGTTGTGAGCTTACAAAGTTTATTAGCTTAATGAACTTGACCCTTCACCCAATTGTTAATCAGCTCTAATCACGGTCTACCAATCTTCTTAAGCCAATTAGTCAATACAGACTTTATACAATTTTCAATTTTATTTACTACATTCGCATTTTACTTACAAAATCACTAATTTATATGCTTTCATGCAAAACCACTTCAGTTTTTATTCACATCTTCATCTCTCAATAATTTTAGACCTTTGCCGCTTTTTATATCACAATATATAGTTTCTCCTCTCCGTTTTTAATCAAGTCAATGCATTGAGTGAACCAAAGAGCTCGCAATGTTTTTGTTTTTACTTATTCGTTCTTCTCATTTTCATGATCTGTGTTCATATTTGTGCTAAATATTTACCGCTACTGAAACATTTTCCGTGATTTGTGGCAATTTAACGTCTTCAGCGCAGCGGTTTTGTCACGTTCTTCAGTTTGCTTCGTAGTTTTTACATCTCCAGTGGCAGCCACTTTGATGCTTCCCGTTCTTACAACTCCCACTCTTTATTGTCTGCTGTTTTTTGCTTTGCTACCGTTCGTTATTTAATTACGCTTTTATGCTTTACAGTGCAATAAAATAGTTTGTTTTTTGCCGTTTAATAATGCAGCTCCCACCTATCGTGAGAACATACTGCACAGCGACTTTGTAAATTTGCAGTTGTTGGCGGCATACATTCCTGCATGAATTCACACCTTCCGAATAATGTATCCATGTTTGTATGTACGTACATACGAGTGAAAATCTTACATAGCTTTGGCTGTTATAATACTTTTCATGGAGCTTTTAAGATCATTAAAAAGTCACAAATTGTTTGGTCACTTAAAAAAATGCCTTAACATAGATGGCGCTGCTGGCGCAGATTATTGAAGCTTAATGTAGTCAGGCTTTGGCAGAGCTTTGCACTGAGGATTAGAGTTTGTTTCTACGATGAAATAAGAAGGCATATAGCCCCAGAAGCAGAAAAAACTATCGCCAGCGGTACTGCCCAAATTTTTCATTAAACTTCATAGATCTGCTCCACAGATAAAATTCTAAATGAGATGGATCTTCTTCTACAGTTACTCGAAAGTTTATCGCCCCTCACTTGCGGCGCAGTTATTTACACCTGAAAAGTAAATTAATTTAAAGCTTTGTTCCAACTTGTCAACCCAATTCATAATTTCTGAACAAAATACGCTACGTAGGCGATCTCCTCTTACATAAATCATGTTCACTGCATTTAATAAAAACAACTATGTATGTATGTGTGTACAAGCCTAGACGAACCATCTTTCAGACAAGCAATTAAACTTAAAGGTAAACAACATTTTGCGGACGTTTATACTTCACATTCTTCACTACTCGTCTCCCTTTTACTACAGCGCATCCAACCGCTTCCCAAAATATTAATTACAAGGTACATCATGTCAGCAGCGCGTCTTCACCGCCACCGGTTACACCAACCAGCTAATGCATTAAATCCCTAATAGTCACGTTCCGTTATGACAAAGTCTGGCAACTTTGGTTAGTCTTTTAGTTGGCTTGGCCGACGGCTGCTTGCAACGTCAACAAACCGAATCGCATGAAAACGTACTGAAAAAGACAAGAACACGAATGTAGTAACAAGCAAAAATACAAGACGCCAGAACAAGGCAGAACAAGAAAATGACAAACAAGAACGACAACAACAACAACAACAACGCATGCATTGTGCCAATAACAAAATCAAAGAAGGCAGTCAAATTGCAATTGCAGTATGAAGCAAAAGTAAGTGTACGCAGCCAAGCATACATTCGTTGCTATGGTGCGGGGGAGATGAAGTTAGTTAAAAACAAAAAAGAACGCTTCGAAAACTTTTGTTTGTTCGGTAGGAAATTTTCGTAATTTATGGCTTAAGTTGTGCGAAGTGAGTGCAACTACTAACTTAAAAAAGTAGGTAGGGAAGGGCGCGAAACACAGCAAAGACAGGACTTTGGCGGCTTCAGCTCTCAAAATGCCTTTGGAAAAGTAAAAGTGCCTCTACGCAAGCAATAAATGGACAGATACTAGCAGTGCACAGCAAATGTAAATCAAGAAAATTGGTATTGGAAGCCTAGTGAGCGCAAAAAAAGATGAGCCATTTCATTGTCTCCACTCCAACTTAATGTACAAACTGGCATTGAGTAATACTCGTGTTTTCTGTATTCGTGTGAGATGCGAGTATGCTAAGATTTTACACTAATTAAATTTATGAATGATACTGCTAGCAAACACTGCCACTTTGAATGACGCCAAATGTATAAAGTGGTCGTTGGTGAGCAGCTGCTGAAATTGTTTTACAAAGTGTGAATGGTCAACTGAATGGGTGAGTGGAGAGGAGTGTGCTGCTGCTGCTATTGCGCCAACTATCAAATGCAGCTGCAAGCTAATCCAACTTGTATGATACTCAGAAAAAAAAAACACCCACAATTTCCAAAGTGAAGAAAATAAATGCACGACGATGAACAGTAAAGCAAACTAAATGAAGCAGTTGGTTAGGAATATTCTTCACTGCTCGGCGATGGTCAACTTGAAATCAATGGAAAAATAATTTCTCTTAAAATTCGAACTGTTTTTTATATCTGCCATTTGAATAAATTACCTCTCAATCAGCTATAACTGTTGTGACAACATTATTAATGACGATCGAAAATCGATAACGATAACAATATCGATAACAAAAATTCTAAATTTCTACTGTTGAATATGTAAACGCCAAAAGCAACCACATTAACACTAACAATAGAAACATATTAGACAAGCAAAAGGGTACAAAAACAAAAGAAATATTGATAAAAATTTAAAAAAATCGATATCGATACTGATAACGATAAATTCATATATATAACAAATTACTGTGGTTCTTTGAGAACATCACTACTTTTAAAAAAACTCTTTATTATTTTTATTCTTTTACTTCCCTATGCATCTTCCTTTTTTTTGCGCTCCACATTGGTTCTTGATCAATTCTCAAGACGCTTAGGAAATGACACATACATTTTGTATAAAATTTAGATAAAAAATTGGTTGTACTTAGGCAGGGGAAAAGCCAGATAGAGTACAAAATAATCGATTTTAATCGAAATACTTTCGAAATACACTTCTTTAATTTCCGAAATTTTTCAATTAAAACGCCTTTCACTATCCAAAAAAAAATGCAAATGGACTCGAATTTAACGTTTTGTATAAAATTAAAAATATACAAGTATGAAACAAATTTTCATGAAAGTTGCATATCTTTTTCAAAGAATAAATTTGGTTTTTTTGCTGGCTAGAATTCAAGTTTTTTTTTTTAATAAAAACACAATATATTGTTTTTTTGGCAACATATTTCGATGCACTACGGCTATCGTCGAGCCAGCAAAGAAAAAAAAAACATATTTGTGATGTAAAGTTTGCCAAAATATTTTCTTCGTTTTCAAAGAATTTCATAATATTTCTGTGTATGCAATTTTTTAGTCCATTTAAAAAGTGTCATTGATTTTTGATAATTTTTTTAAATAAATAAAATCTCAATATACTGTTGAGTGGAGTCAATATTGTGTCTCCCGAATTAATAAATATTTGATGCACAACTTTCTTAGTAAAATACCTCAAAGCAACACACTTCCACCTGCCAGCCAGTTGCGCTCTTGTCGCTTATATAGTAAGCTTTTATTAGTCTTAATGTTCCTTTTCCTGCTTGTTTGGACTTGGTCAACTTTATCACGTAACGCGTTTAATTGCTCTACAAGATTTATGACCGTCAACAAAGTGTTGCCAACCAGTAAACTAATTTAGCAACAAAACGAAAAGCTAAAATCTACATTGGTTTCATGTATTTTGAAAAAAAAAGAAGTATTTTAAAAAAGGTGTCGCATAAGCGAACGGCCAATGGTGGCCATCTATTTCGCTTGAAAGCAGACGAAGGCACTTTGCGATTCAGTTGATGGATGGAATATATACTTCTAGAATCATTTGTTATCAATTGATGTATACAAAAAAAATGTAAATGGAAAATGCATTGCAAAGAGATGAAATGTGATAATGAAAAAGTGCTTGATACCAGTTTTCACCGCTGAATTGAAAACACTCGCGCTCCTCGCGCTGCTCACGCTTTTCATTGCATCGTTAATGCGCTCTCAATACTACTTCGCACATTTTTAATACGTTCTCAATGCTATTAGCAGCGCCCATTCAGTTTTACAATACAATTCGCATCATTCTTAATGCTCAATCTCTCAAGCTTTATTTGCCATATTTGGATTTTTATGCGTAATCGTAAATATGCTTAATACTCTGAGCTGAATGGCTCAACCCACGGCACATCTCAATACAGTTGCCGCCCACATTAATATGAATGGCTGTCGTGCGCTCACCTTGCAGCGCGCATCACTGCTTACCTGATGTCACAAATAAGCCGCACAAAATTGCAATTGCATTTGCACTGCAGATGGCGACGACAGTAGTACATCAACAGCAAGGGGAAATCAGTGCAGCAAAGCAGAAAATTACACAATTTTATTATGCAGAACAAACAAAAAAAAAAAGTAAAAATAAACAAAATGTGTATGCGATTTCTTTGTCGCTGACTGATGAAAACAGCGTAACGTTAAGTTAATGGCAATGGCGCTGTGGAGCCTTCGCTAAAGGAAATATTGAAATCACATACATATAAATGCATAAAGCAAATGCATGCGCCGTTGACACATAAAATGGTGGCATTAAATGCGAATTCAATAAATACAAATAAAGGACAATGAAATGAATGCAGCACGAAACGGGTTATAACTTGAAAGCACTAAAAATAAAATAGCGTGCAGCCAACAGCAACACCGCTACCATTTTCTTTTTACGCGTATCGCATTGGCAATTCGCTTTGCAGTACGAGCCACTCGCTTTGCGCTACAATTTCCATTTTTTTTTTTATTATTATTATTGTGCCTGAAACGTGCTTGTTTGCTTGCCTGCCTGCTTGCATCTTGACTACAGTTGCACTCACTTAGTATGGCTTTTTGCATTGATTTGACTTTTGTACACAGCAGCGTTGAGGCAATCAACTGGGCGTATGAGCAACTTAAAGCGAAGCGATTGGGCATTGTATTGGTAATTCAAGGCTGCTTCATTTATTTCAACGCCTTATGAAAAGTGTTAAAAATAAAGAGTTTGGAAAAAACTCTGCTAGTTGTTATTGGAAGCCTTAAGCAGGCGTAGCTCGCTTAAAGTATTTTAAATAAAAATATTATAATTTTTAAAGCTGAAATAGTTGGTCCAATAATTTTAAAATATAATTTCATTTTCAATTTACGCCTTTCAGTTTTAAATACCACATCAACACATTTAAAATCAAATTTGATTTATCAAGTCTTCATTTTAATGCTTAGTGATGCGCTAACACAAGCTAATTACCACCACTAAATGCCACAAAGTTTGGTTGGTTTTTAGTTATGCTGGCCTTAGCATTCGATAATCGCACTATATTTGCGCTTAATTAAATTAATTGCACATAAAATGTGAGTAATTAATCACAAATAAATCAGCGGTGGATGAAAAATGCCAGAAAATGGTCGCAATTAAATGGAACAGCAAATAGAATGGCAAAATATAATTGGTGAGAAATATGAATTGAATATTAGCGGGTGGTTCGAAAAGGAAAAAGAGAAATGAGGTATGAGGTATGACGTATGTACGTACAAATAAAGTGCAATTAAATGCAAATGAACTGTTCAATTTCAAAATAGCAGCAAAAAAAGTGTTTAGACCTGGACAACCATTTGCAAACATACAATTAAATATTAAAAAAACTACAAGAGCTTTAACTTTGTCATATTTCAAAATAAACTCCCACGCATGCATTGATAAGTCGAGCTCGGGTGCAGCATATGTCAATGCGCTTAATTCTGGTCAACAGTTGCAGTTATTACTTATGACCGGCTTAACGCAACAGAGAGTCAAACTTCAGCTAAAGAAATTCGCTTCTCTTTTTCCATTCATCCATCCATCACCAATGTTAGCTTCTTTTCTAGCTGAGTTCAGCATGTGTACAACGAGTAAAATAAATACCGTTTAATGTTGGATTTAGTGAAACGTAAATAAGCCGCTTTTACACAACAACAAAGAACAAAACAACAAACAACAATGCGGGCAAATCTGAAGCATACAATTTGTTACGTCAACCACGCGCATTGGTCCATTGACCTAGACGAGACTTTGTTGGGCGCTTTGTAAAGATATAGTCGTAAGTTCTCGATTACATTGCATTGAAAGTAAGTGAACTTAAGCCAGAGTAGTAAAAGAAGAAGTAAATGTGAAAAGGTATATAAAAAGTAAATAGCAAAAAGCTGAAAGTAAGCGAAGAAAATATATGAACTAAGAATGTGCGAAGGAAAGAGCGAATACAAATACAAATTCGACTATCGACTACCAAAAACCGATAACTGATAACAAGTAGGAAAACTATAATGATGGTTATAGCTCAGAAGACAACGAAATCGATAGCTACAACATGCTCTATCGATTACGATTAGAAAAATAAAAAGCATACTAAAAACCGAAAGGCTATACGAAATCTTCGACAATCCATTTAATTATAATATATAATAATTTGGCGCTTACACTATATAGCTCAGTGTTTGGCCGAGCTTCTCGTACCATTTGTGTTGTGCGTCTTTATATTATACCACAAATAGACGGACCTAAAGGGAACAAGTAACAATAAGTTTGAGAAAAGAAAAAGAAAACGATAACGCTTACGATATGACTATTGATAGTGAAAAGTGTGACGATATCGATATCGATTACGAATACGAATGCGATTTAGAAAGTTTTTTTTTACATTTCATAGATGAAACTTGATTTCGATATTTTTATCGAAATTGAAAACAAAGGCGATAACAATAATTTTATCGTAACTAATACTGACATTTACATAAAGGGAAAAATTAAAATGGGTATCTTTTTTTTTGTTGTTTTTGACCTGTTTTATTTCATTATTTATTTTTAAATGAGCTAAACGCCAATTTTTTTTGGACAAATTAGAGAAAAAAAACAACCACACCCAAAGCGGTAGAAGTTATAATACTATTTCGAAGATTACCACATCTCCTCATCAAACTTCTTTCTTCACGGCTTCCGCGTGAGTCGAAGCCACGTCACCACATACCGATAACGGTAATATTAGCAAAAATCATTATCAATTGCGAACTGCAAACTTTTTGTATTTTGTTTCATTTGCATTTATTTATTTACTTTTGCTTTTAAAAATAATTTTTGAAACGATGATTAACTCGACAAAAAAAAGGGATTTTGATATCAATATTTTTAAACAAAACTGCAATCATAACGGTTATGATAACGATAAAAAAAATAATTATTATTGTGTTTAAATAATACAAGTAAGAATTCAAAAAAAAAATAATTTAAATATCGCACAGAGTCGATAAGCATCGCCAAAAACAAGATGCGACATTTGTGGCATGCACCCACATACTCGTACTACTTAGTCATGAGTCAGTTTTTTTTTATTTGGTGATAGCATTTGCATAAAATCACGTTTGTTTTTTTTTTTTCATTACAATCACCGCTTTTGTTTACATTCAACCACCGGCATTTTACACAATTATGTGTTTTTTTTTTCTACTACGCTTCCATGAAAATGAAGGTACAAACGCAAGTAAATAAGTTATGGTTCGCGCTTGGAATCTACCGGCTTCTGCGTATTACTGAACACACTATTTCGGAATAGCTTCTACAGGCTTTCCGACTTCCAATGGCTAGTTTAAATACGCGCTTATTCTTCAATTCCGAATAAAGAATTTCTATGTTTTCACTGGTGACTTTTTTGTCGGACAAGTTAGAATCTCTTTCAGTTGCGGTGTGTCTTCGGTTAGTGTCGGAACGTTTAACGGATGCAAGCGCGGATGGGTGCAAAACTCAAAGTCACTAATTGAGAAGAGGAGTGAAAAAAATATTTAAATAAAAGAAACTCAAAATAAAAACTTAAACAGGGTTGAGCAGAGTTGAACAGAGTGAAGAAAATTACTCAGAATTAAATATAAATACTTTCGTAACGTATTAAAAAGTGAGAAATCAAGGAGAGCAGACCATACAAACTAAATATGTAATAATAAATTGTAATCTAAGTGTTAAAATTTTCAATGAGAAAAATGTGTAGCCAAAATAAGAATGAACATATTTTTGGTATTTAATTACTGAAAAATTTTGCGTGGAATAAGCAAATTCTTACTAGAATTTTTTTTTTTCTTTTTGCATTTTCAAAATCGATTTTTTCTTACGCTCGCTGTATGCCTTACATAATCGCTAAAAATCGCTAAAAAAAAAAATCACATAAACGAGATGTCAATACGTCAGCAAAACCAATATTCGCATTGTGTCAACTGCCATAAAGTGAGACGGCTAGTGCGTGTGTGCAGAATTGATTGAAAGCAGCGCTTATGAATATGTTGTGAAGCAAAAGCTATTTATACTACTATATGGAAATTATATGTATGTAGTTAAAAACTGCGCGGAAAACTTAGCAAATCAAAGTGATGGCAATAGTTAATACAAGTGAAAAGGTCGTAAATGTTTAACATAGTGAAAAATGTGATGCTGTAAAATAGTGAAAAAAAAATCTAAGTGGCAGCCAAAAAAATATAATTTAAAGCAACTTTTAAAAAATTTAACTTACTGAAATTCTTATAAGTAATGCATTTTGAATTGTAAAATTATAAAATTATTAATGGCAAAGTATAATTATTCGACAATCTTTCTCTTTCACAAACATGAAATCTTCAATATCCCATTAGGCTTCATAATATCTCCTCTGGTATGCCCATTTCCACATCTAGAATTTACATCACTCGATCCAGTTTCCTAAACGCCTCCGTATTTACTTTAAAATAAACACTGAACAACATTATTCACATTGAAAGTTAACCGATTTTATTGACTTCGCATTATATAATTATAGTGAAGGCAGTCTCAAGGTTCTAGTCATGTCTCATACTAAAGACTCTCGATGGTTTTAATGTTCACCGTAAGACATTAAATTTTTAAGGACAAAATTTAATATATTTCTCTGAATTTTATTATTTTCAGTTCATTACAGTTAATAGGGCTCTTAACTCATCAACCAATTTCCGAAAACTGCACATAGAATTTTGTTTTTTTTTTATATTAATTCTAGTCATCAGCGCCATCTGGCGTGTTTTTTTTTCATTTTTTTTGAAGAATTATTTCAACAAGCGACGACTCGGATACAACGCCAACTGGCACAAAATTATATTCCAAAGCCTTTATTTTTCTGTAACTTATTTATGTTTTAAATATGATAAACGAAAAATATGATTTTTAGTGATAAGTGGATTCCAGCGCCACCTGTGGCATATTGTTTTTTTATATTATTTGTTTTCCCATTACTAATTATACTTTAAATACGAAACGAATAAGATTGGATAGTTTTTCGAAATTATTTATTTTCCTGTTATTAATTATGTGACATTATGTAATTATGTAACATTTAGTTATAACTGCTCTCCAGCGCCACCTAGCGGGTACTTCTTTGAAAAGCTTGTTCTACATCTGGGTAACAGTATACCGTATATGAGTTAAATCAAACTAAAAACTTGTTTTTTATAAATAACTTGATGCCAGCGCCATCTGTAGGAACAGTTTTTTTTACATATTTTCACAGCTTTAAATTTTTGTTTTTGTTTCGTTACCAATATTTATACAATTATTTTGAATTTATCCTGAATCCAAGTGGAAGTAGTAAAACGCGATTTCGACCAATTAAACCAACAGGAAATAGTTCTTTGTAGTAAGAACTCGGCTCCAGCAATACTATCCGAGAGGTTAAGTATAAATATTAGCCACTTCCGTCAATTTTCAATTATATCTCCAGAAAAGAAAAAAAAAATGTGTAGTATCGATTTTTTAAGAATTTTTTTGCTATATTTTTAGTATATAATTTGGTAAAAAAATGTTAGCACTTAATTATCTAGTTTTGTTTTTATGAGTCAATAAATTTTTTACATGCAACTTTCTTTGTTTGTTAGGACACATTTTCTTTATAGTTTTTTTAATTTATAAATATTTAAAATAAGTAAATCTATTACAATATTTATTGTTCCTACAGCAATTCTCTCGCTTGGCACATGCTGCTGTTGCTGCTTGCATCCTTGAAGTTCGCCTTGAATTAGTTTCTGCTTTTTTCGTTTACTAATTTCATTATATTGTTTTCAGCGTCTTCTGCTGACACTTTTACTTTCAACCTTTTTTTTTTCGTGCAATGCAATTTTTTTGGCTACTCAAGTGCAAATCGTATTTTCCCATACATTGCCCTGTTAACAACTTTTCAACGTACGCTTTTTTTTTTAACCAACACTTCTTCGCTTGCTTTTGCCTTGGAGAAGGTAACGACTTTCACTTTCGTCTGAGCCCAAAACAACAAAGCAAAGCGCTATGTACTTTTTTTTTAATTCAAATGTAAGTAGTCGAAAACAAACATATTTACAAATACTATATCAAGTGGCTGCTTTCTCCTTGTTTTATTTTTTATTTTTAGTTCATTTCCAGCGCTGTGCTCAAGCGTCGCTTGGAAGCCATAAAAGCGCCGAATGCAGTGCGCCAAACCAGACACACCGTTTGCAGGCACAGACTTAAGCAGGCACCTAAAGGCAACATAAATGAAATGTATACATTTTTAAATATTTACATACACACTAACTTGTTTTGCTGTTTAAGTTCTCCACACTCGTCTTCACTCGTCTTTACTGTCGTGTGAAGTCTGTTTCTTTGGGCAACAAAGCGCTGAGGCAAAACAAAGAAGACCAAAAAAAACAAACAAAAAAAAACAAACAGAATTACAAAAAATAGCACAAACCAATAAATAGTTATTTTACGCTCGTAAGTGGGTCATTAAAATTTCATTGAAATCGTGTGCGCACACACACACCTGCATATTCTTACTCAACTGTTCAAATGCGCTCTGGTGCACATGTGTGCGCCCATTCGGTTGCTAGTGTGCGTTTGGTGCGCCTAACGAAATCGCAATGCACGAGTGCATATTTCAAGGCGCTGAAGACTGCTGTGTGTTCAGTGGTTCATTTTTATATATGCATTATTTTTCTTTGTTTTTTTTTTTTGTGCTTTTTCCAAGGAGATGCGCGCACATACCAAATGGAGCCATTAAAAAAGCCTAAGTGCCTTGGAAGGATGCAATTTGTAGGCTAAGTGCATTTACTTAGATTTGCGCTCGGAAACCAGAGGAATTAAGTAGAATAAATGGGAAATGTGTTGTGAGTGAATGTGATTTTGGTTACATTTTTACTTTAAAGCATGTAACGAAAAGCTTATCTGTAGAAATAAGTTAAATTTTAGTTACAATTGGTGGAGGAAGAAATTTGTGTGGAGAGTAAGTGGCGAAAACTAAACTGTAAAAAATATATATTTTTTATTTACGTCATAAGTGTCATAAAGTCATGAAATTATAAGAATTCTCAGTGGCTGAAAATTTATTTTTATTTATTTTTCAATTTTTTTCGTATAACGCATGCAAAAGATTTTTGAATGGAATAAAATGTGTAGTCTTTCCGAACCTGAAACTTACAAACTATTCAAGTAAAATTGCATGTGCTACTAAAATACATACTCTAAAAAAAAATTTTTTTGTTAAAAATTATAATGAAATTTTGTTGCTGTTTGTTATAAATTTAATATAAAGTTTGATAATTAGATTTATTAGGTTTTAATTAGCAAAGATCATTTTAACATTATACTTATAAAATTTATATTAAGAAAAAAAATATATAAATAAATTTTGCGCAAATTCAAAAAATGTCTTATTTTGTTTAAAACCAGTAAAGAAAATCAATTTAAAATTCAGTACGTTTGTTAAATTACAGCAAATACTTCTTAATGAACAAAATCATCCAGAAAGTGAATAAGTCTAACAGTCGAAATTTACAATTTTAAGTGAAATTTGCAAATTTTAATCATTTTTTCTTCGGTGGGAAAATTTTAAATATTTAGAAAAAGCACAGCTTAACGGCCGAACACAAAAAACTTAATATTTTTCCTCTACAAAAATTATGAGTGAACACGTTCAAACTAAAAACGAAATTGATAGTGGATGATGACAAATTGATGCGATATCATAGGAAAACTGTAAATTCATTTCAACGCCAAAAGCTTTAGATATTATGTTAGAAGTAAAGCGAAGTGGTGCCACGACTATTTTTCACAATTTTTAAATACTGACAACCCTATTGTTGGACCATAGTTAATACTCCTGCACAAGATTTTTATGTTATACCCGTGGCGCTGTTTATAAGCTCTGAAAATTCACAAAAAAATATTAATTATCACAATTTTTTTTAGAAATAGACATCTGCCACAAAATGAACACAAATATGCCAGCAATTGTTGATATTTACGTCCATTCAATTGTTTAACAGCTCAGTGCACTGGCCTCATAAACACTGGCGTCGTATTAGCTAAATGAGTATCGTATTACAAGACCTTCGCTTGCGTTTATTCATTTTCCACATCATTTCACCTGTTGGCTAGCACATTTATTGCCTTAAAAATAATTGACATAAATGATGAAATAACTGGCATAAATATGGCTGCTACAGTTTATGTCTTCTTTTTGTATTAGTACTAAAAGAATTAATCCTTAAATTATAAATTTTTTTTCATATTTTTTTTACCGAGTAAATCTTTTTTTTTTCTAATGAAAACTCTTTAAGATAAATATAAATTATTTAGAAAATTTGGCGCAAAGTAGATCAACAAGATATTTTTACTTAAAATTCCCTTTAATTTTACGTCAAACTTGTTCTAGCGCTCTTTAAATAAATAGGTCTGCTGCAATTTTCTTTTGCCCTTCACTTACTAAAGAAACCTAATAAATCCCAAAATAGTTGTCCTTAACTTGAATAGTTCAAACTTCAGTAGAATCCTAAAATCAACCTTAATTTAAGGTTAAGACACACCGACTTTAATATTTTCTTTCAAACTTTTTTCAAACAAAAAATTTTATGGCTGTAGGTACCTGAAAAATGTTTTTAACAATTTAAAAAAAAAATGTTTACGTTACTTCCGGTTTAAAAATTATTTTATCTTTTGAACACTAAAAAACCCAAAAACAGTTGAAAATAAAAAATTCATAACTACTTAAAATAAATAGTAATAGTATGTTAATTGCAGCACAATAATATAAAAAAAAAATGTTCAAGACTGAATTTCGCACAGAGTGACCAATTACGGTATAAAATGTATTTTACGCTTAATTTTTGTTCACTGCAATGCAAAATAAATTTTTCTTATTTTTGCATGTTTTTTTTAGTAATTTTTCGAAATTTCCAAAAGCCATCTCTCGCTTACCAAAAGATTGTTTTTTGCTTTCAGAGGTTAAAGTGAGAAAAAAATAATTTCTAAAGCTTTTTTAAAAATGTGTTTGTAAATAAATTTCCCTTGCTACATTTAACCTCTACTCCAGCGCAAAATTATAATATTTTTGATTTTCCATTATTTTTTATTTAAATATATAAACTTATAAATGTTTGTTATTTTTATGTTGGCTTGATAAAAAAACTGTTGTTTTTTCACACAAAATCTTCCTTAAACTGGCCTCGAGCACAATAAAATTGTCAATCATATAAAGTTATGTCAAAAAAAAAAACAAAATTTCATTAGAATTTCGAAGTTAAAAAAAAATAAATAATTTTAAAAAAATGCAATTTTCAAGTGGCTACAAATCCCCGTTGCATTTTGAAAATTGTTCTTTGACGGTGTTGCGGTGTTTTGGAAGTTCTTTCACTTTAATGTACAAAACCTGCTGGCCAACAAATCTGCATAAAAATTAGCTTTTAACGAAAGGTTATTATATTTTTTTTTTAAATATATGAAATTAGTGTTTTTGAAATAAATAACTAATTGCTATAATTGCGGCATGAGGGCTAATCTCTACAGAAAGTGTTATTTGATGACTTAGCAAAAGGTAATCCATCAACGCGGTTATCATAAACTAATCCATGACTATACTCTCTTAAGGAGCAATAAGCCTTAAGTGTTTGTACACTGTGTTTCTCCACTGTAATATTTGCACGCTATTATTCACACATAACATACACACACAAACATATACATATATTTCAACTCATAAACATTGGAGCATTTGGAACATTCCTGCGCATATGAGATAAAAACTATTCCCACAGCACGCACTCAATCATTCACTTCGCCCGACAACTTCTCACCTAACCACCGTGCAAAATACACTTACTACCCCATAATTTTTCATATGCATAAGCTGCTGCTGCTGCTGCTCACTCTACTCACTTAATGCTTATTTTATTCACAACGTGTCCAGTCAAATTCAATTTACCTTACGCTTTTTCCATACAGATCGTCGTCATACGAGCACTTAAGAGGCACTCATGCAACTGCAACACGCATACAAATGAATGCATGAATAAAAAAAATAAAAAATAAATATCAAAAAAAAAGCAAAAAACACTGGCGTGTTAAGAACCAGCGAACGGTAGACGAGAGCGTACGGCATGAGACAGCATATACATAAAAGCGGAAGTAAAACGATAAACTCATAAGCATGTATTAATAAGAGTGCATGACAAAAACCAAAAAACAAATATTCTGCATGCATTGTTGTACAGAATACAATAGTTAAAAAAATAAGTATAAAAAATAATATAATTTCAACGACTTGGTCACTGCAACCACAACAAGTGCATAGCAATCGAGTAAAGCGCAAGTGACGTAAAGTGCGCACCAGCAGCAAACCTTCACACCAGGAACCTGGAACCAGGAACCAGAAAGCAGGATTTGCCAGTCAGACAACAGCTAAGGTAGCCAGCGAACATGGATCTTCATAACTTTAGCAATAACATACACAGCAACTTAACACTGCCACCTGTAATAGCAACAACGCCAGCAACATCTACATACTTTACATACAGCATACCGGGCATGGATATCACACCGGGTCCGGTCGCCTTTACCTATGTTAGTGAATTTTTATCGCTTATCACGCCAGCGGAACTGCCACTCGGTAAGTCTGTATGTATGTATGTATGTATATAGGTGTATGTGTGTGTGTGTGTGTGTGAAGGAAGTGAAAAATTGGAATGTCGCGAAAATGCAAGACAAGCTGTTGTAAGGGAAGTGAGTGTGTACAAATTTAATATTTTTTTCTAAAAGTGTGTGTGTGTCTGGTCCTTATATACCGCAGTGAAGTAATCTGTTCAAATTAATGCATTATCATTGTGCACTCATTTGTCTACTTGAAGAATTTTTTTAAAGGATTTTAACAAATTTTAACTCATTTAAAGAATCAACCTTAAAAAGTAGAGCAAAAAAAACTAGCTAGAAGTTAAAGTCCTCTGTCACTCTAATATCCTGCTCTTCTTGCTTCCTGAGGATTTTCTAAAGAAATAATGAAATCTGAGGCTACTCTTGATTTTCCAAAATTTTATGAAATAAATGGAATTTTTTAAATTATTTTCTTAACGTTTACGAGCCTTTCTTAATGGCAAGATACCTTCGACTTGTAGTCAAAGTTTTTTAGCTAATTAGTTTTGCTGAAAGCGGAAAGCATGCGCGATTTGTTAAGAAAATGCTGCAGTTTACCTAAACCGAAGCCAAGTCGATATTAGCGCAGGTATTAGCCACGGAACACTTCAGGATTTTCATCGTTATTTATTCCTTAATGAAAAAGTTCCCTTAATGTGCACCTGTCGAAAATTATAAGGACAGGAAGTATATACTTACAAGTGTTTCGGCTCAAGAGTCTGAAGACAATACTAAAGAAGTCCGAAGACCACTTGGCACTATACAGAATCAATCAGGGCTAGAGCTATTTTATCCATTCGAACGACATGAGCTAGCCAGCGGAGCCAATGTTTCTTAATACACTGCACTATGTTTACATCGTTATAAAGCTGTTATGAGCTGCATCGTTCCATCGTAAGCGATAATCGCTGTCGCAAAACTAAAAAGGTCCATAAATCTGTCGAAAAATCTTTCGCTCGAACTCTCCAATAGCCTTCTCATCTGACATTGACAACGTCTATGCATCTGCGCCATACAGTTAGACGGACATTATGATAGACTGAGAGAGCAGTTTGCTGCTCATTTGCTCACTCAGTCGAGAGAGATTCTAGGTTGGATTTCGAGATTGATGTTATTATTGATGTTGACGCTGATTCCAAAGTAAACAGAATTCTCTACTTTTTCAAAGTTATGAACTGGGTTTTAAGTGCCCAGGCGTGAATATGCTGACTGTCTATTTAATGACAAGAGATATTTTGTCTTGCCCTCGTTCATCTCCAGACCCATTCGCTTTGTTTCTTATTTAGTTAGGCAAAGGACGAATAAACTGCGCAGTTGTTAAGGTCGATGATGTCAATGTCGTCGGCGTACGCTAGCAGTTGCACACTCTTATAACACAGTACGACAAAATCAAATTTTTTTTGGTACACATTAGAAATGTTAACAGAATATGAAAATAGGCTTAAAATAAAGAAATACGTGTCTCGGCTGCAATTTTTTTAACATATTTAACACAAAATAATAGTTAAGATTTCATATTCATTTTTGTATTTTTATAATTTTTTTTTGTATTTTTTATGAGTTTCGTACATTTTTGGTTGTTTTTTAACTTTACACGAAAATTAAAGCGCCATCTACCGGAAAAAAAACCAAATTTAATTACCATTTCAAAACTGGCTCAAGCATTAAAATCGGTTCACCCATTCTGTTTTTATAGAACTTTTTATTATAGTATTACATTAGAAGTGAACCTCCACGGTCCTTTGAAGCTTAAAAATCGATTTTCTCAAAATTCTGACGTGCTACAGCAAAACGCCGAGACACGTTTTTCTTTATTTTAAGCCTATTTTCATATTCTGTTAACATTTCTCATGTGTACCAACCACTGTTGTACTGTGTAATAGATGGTGCCTTACCAATTTAGTTCTGCAGCTCGAATTATCTTTTCCAACATCAGGTTAAAGAAATTGCACGACAAAGTGTCACCCTGTCTGAAACCTCGTTTGGTATTAAAGGGCTTAGAGAGGTCCTTTCCAATTCTAACAGAGCTGGTGCTATTTCTTAGCGTCATTTTACATAGCCGTGCTATTTTTGCGGGGATGACAAATTTAGACATAGCGACATATAGGCAACTTTTTCTTGTGCTGTCCAAAACGGCTTTGAAGTTGACAAAAAGTTTATGTTTGGCGATGTTTCTTTCTCGGGTCTTTGCCAAGGTCTGGGGCACCTTAGAATATCTGATCGATGGTAGATTTACCAGGTCTAAAGCCACGCCGATAAGATGCAAACAATTAATTGACGGTGCGTTTTAGTCTTTCACACAATACGCTCGACAGTACCTTATGCGCGATAGTTTGATAACAGTTTGAGAAAAATTCGAGATTTATTCGATATCTTATGGAATACTTTCGATATCAATTAAATACTAAACAAAAATCATTGGTTTCAGATTAGACTTAAAAACAAACTATCTGTATTGTCACGGAACTTAACGAACAGTTTTTTTTTTTTTTTTTGAAATTTACTAAATACTTAAAACTGCTTATTTAGCACAAAGCTCTACGCGTATAGTAAACATCAACCATTTGATTATACAATTTAAATTGAAATAATTACATTTACTATCATTTGAAATTGGTTGCTGCAGCCGAGACTTCCATTTCCCCCTTTTAAAAACAAATATAAACATAAACATCGAAACGTATCAGCAACTGCATACATTTTTCATATTATCCAATTGGTAAATAAGTCAGCCATCTGTAAATCACTCAACACTCCCCGAGGCTCACACACACACACACACACACAAATACGGTCACACCTAGCGCTTTCATACAGTTTTCACGTTTGCCATAAATGGACAAAGACCACCCAACCACTAACGAGATCACTGAGCATCAAACAAAAATGCCCACACACACACATGTACATACATACAAAGTGAATTAAGTTGCGCCTAAAATATATATTATCGTGGACAGTCAATTGGACATTTTAACGGCAGAGTCGTGTCTAATTTCAGAATTTAGTGACGCCAGTTAAGTGCACTCGAGCGCGTCTGCCAGCGTGCGAGTACTCGTTAATACAAACAAACACATGTAGAAATGTACATATGTATGCACGAGTATGTTGACAATATAGATATGTGTGTGGGAGGAGGTGTGAAATGTTAGACGAAGCGAACAACAAACGAGCTGTTGAATTTTCGACACGCAAACCTAAATGATGTGCAGAGGTGATAGTAAAATATTTGCGGTAGTTAAACGACACAACACACACACGTGCGCACGTCAATTGCTTTTTGTTTATTTATTTGTATTTTCCGTTTCTATGCTCCGTTTTGCGTCTCCATTTATTACCCTCTCTCCCCGTTTTCGTTAGCCAATAAATTGTTCATGTACGTTTGCGGCATTTTATTACCAAAATTATTGACGATAGGCAAAAAACCATTTATTTTTGGCTACGAACTTGTGTGCACAGAATGTCGGTATGTATGTACGAGTACTCGTACATATGTATGTGTGACCAGTAATCAGAGTGAAGCGATAAATCGTTGTGTAATGACCCCTTAAAGTATAATTCGATAAATAGAATAGAAGGTCAATCCTAATGTCTACTTTGGTCCTAACCCAATTTGGTTTGAAATGAATCGCAAAGTGAATGTTTTTTTTTCCAAAATCCAGCGAAGTAGTTAGTTTTCAGTCTGATTGTGTTGTTTGTGATTCCAAGAGTTGGTCAAGACCGTCACTTTGCTCCCCAGCTGAATGCAGAATTCTTCGAAATTTCTCGTACGTAAGCAACATCGCTTAAACCCTTTCCCAAATATCCTACACAAGTGATGTAGCGACATTGTATTCTATGAAGTGATTTGATATCTTGCGTTGCAATGTCGCGCGTTGTGATATGATGCGATGTGAAAGTTTTTTGCCTAGGTTTTAATTGAAATTTTGTTATCTTGTGTTGTCGGTTACCTTAATAGAGAAGGCCCCTAATTTATTACCATTTCGAATCTAGATTTATAAAAACTCTGCAAACAGCTATCTATAGCTAAAAGATAGAAGCCAAATATTATTACAAAATTAGGTAAAATATTGCAATTAAAAATATTCGACCAAATTTGCAATTGCAAAAGTGTACTCGTTAATAAATTTTTTAAACTACTACTAAATTTTATTATTCATTTTTTCGTGTATAATATTTAAGAATAGATAACAATATTTACTAACCAAGTATTTTTCTATGTTAATTTCTTACAGATTTAGTGCGTCAGTTTTTGCATTCAAACCTCACGCTCATCGATTTTACGAAAGATGTAAGTACATAAACAACGTTTTTTTTTATTAAAACATATCACATTTGAAAAATTTAATACAAAAAACTGAACGAGTGTGTAATAATGTTAAAACTGACATATTTTTCATTAATTTCATGAAAATTACTGCGCTCAACTCAGGTTGAATTATTTTTGTTATCGCATGCATTCCGTTGATTACACTAGTTTACAGTACATAAATATGTTGCTATTTTCAAAAATATAATTAGAAGATTTTTATCAGCTCTAGTTTCTGAGTTTTAGCTATGTAGTTATAAAACAGAAAAAACATGTATTTACTAAGAAAAACTTTATTAAAAATACTAATTAATCATTGAGTTCCAAAAAACTTCGTTTTAAAACTCTTCTATGATGTGTAGACTTCGGAAAAAGACGTATGCAGAAGGTCTTCTACAAGTTCAATATAATTTTCAGATTTGTTATTTCGGAGAAAACTCTGCAACACAGAGACGAAAGCTGTCCAAGCCATTAAATCAATTTGTGTAAAGCATTTCGGCTCATTTGACATACCTTCACAATCAGAATCATTTTGTGATGAGTTTGATGAGATATTTTTTAGGCACTGAAGAGTCAGGTGAACGTTTCACTGGGCGTTGAACACAACTAGTACTTGGGTACTGGGTACGTTCACGCTACAAAAATAACAGTACTTCGAGTTGATTTCGTGGTTCTCGCCAAATAGTCGGTGTTCCAAATTTAAACGCACTTCTTTTATCACTTTTCCATAATCTTAAATATTCCACACACACGATTTACAAACACAATTGGGAGCCCAAGACTTCACATTTTTATCGAAGAGCATCCCAAAATACTCAAAATAGGTATTTTTCTCAAACGTTGATATAATTTTTCTACAGTTGTTAAACACATATTCTACGCATATATAGCAAAAATGATCTGAATTGTTTGAACAACGTCTCCTTGAACTACTCATGACGCAAAAACTGTATATACTAGATAATCAAAACACAGTAAAATACGCCTGTTATCGATTAATATATACGCTTAAATGTCAAAAATCAAAAACAAAGTAATTCGAGCTGCTCAAAAATGTTTGTGGGTAGATTTGACAAAAACTAGTCATACTAGGTGAACATTATCAACCACAAAATTCACCGCCAACAGACAAAAAGTTTAATTTTGTAAACTAGTGTTATCCATACATATGTAAATATATGTTCTATCTTCAAAGAATTATTGAAGAAATATATTTAGTTTCAACTATTATTATTATTATGTTTTATTTCTTTTTTTTTTTTTGTTACATTTAAAAATTCACCAATATCTTTACCCTTTAACTGTCCGCCTTGCAGGCGATCAAAATCGAGTCCGGCTTCATAGCCATCATGAGTATCTTCGCCATACTGGCGCTTGTGCCAATCATATCCACCTGCGCTTGGTGTTGCGGACGACGCGCCGACCAGGACGAGGCCGAATTCATACGCAATGCACCTGTCAACATACACGACGAATCGTTGCAGCAGGCGTTGAATTGTCGAAAGAGTGCGTCTGTGGTGACGCTCTGGATAACTTTTCTGCTCTTGGCGTGAGTGCACATACAAACACACGCATACACACACGCACACACGCGTATATCTACTTGTCTACATATGTACATATGTTTGTTCTCGTAGAGCGCTGTCAAATGGCACGCTTTGATATATGCATTTATGAAAAATATTCCAATTTCCTACTAATGTTCCTTTCTCATCATACACACATTTCGTTCAGGTTGAGCGATTTTTGCATATTTTATGCGAATAGCCGTCTGGCCGCCAACATTGAAATGACGCCCGAAATGGTCAAGTCGACTGTGCACGACATGGAAGTATTTCTCAAAGACACACACTTACAAATCAAACACAAGTTGGATAATGGTTTTCATGTAGCTGTCGAAAAAGTTGTCAAAGATTTGGAAGGTCAGTATGCGTACGTACTTGTGTGCTGTTTCATGCAATTTGTTTTTCTCATGCTACAGCCAAAGTTATAATTCATGTTTTACCCATGCCAACCATGATGCTCCTCCTTTACGTTTGTTTCTACACACATATATCTCTGCCTTTTAACTCACTGCCTTTCTGTGTACTCATATTATTTATTTGATTTTCATTCGTTATGCTGTTGGCGGACCAACGTTCCACTATCAACCTAACCCACTATCTGTCTGCCCCGTTGGGATGGTGGCTTGCTTGTAATTGGACATTGCTGCACTGCTGGCTTGCATGTTTGCTACTGTTCAGACGTCGATGTTCTCCTTGGGGAGCCAATCCAAGCGGAAATTTCAGCACACACTGGCATTGAGCTGGCATTTGATTCATTGGCGACCATCAGCCTAGGTAAGGTGAAATTGTGAAAAAATCATATTGGCCAAAGTAGTATAACGACGTAGGGGGCCTATAAGTGCACACAAGTAGAGAGTGTTGCGAAATAAGTTTTTGGATATAAAGTAGTCGGTTTGACTAATAGTCCATCGATCGCAGGACTAAAAAATGCTTGAGAACCAATTACAGTTTTTTTTTAAGCAAAACAGGAATATCTTTGGTTACAAATGAATAAACTCTAATTAAACATATTTAAAATTAACTTAAAATGCTGTGCTTAGCAAAAGGTTCGGCGCGATTGCGTTGTAAATATGTAAGAGTACGCAAACATTTAGTACACACACGAAATATATACTGAAATGTTATCGATATCGATGACAGTAAAATATATAACATCGATAACAAATAATAAATATCGATTAAAATCGATATCGGCAACAAGCAATAAATATCGTTAACAATTTTGATGTCATTATCAATCTTGATATCGATAGCTATGAAACATGTAATAACTAAAATGTTCATTTTATCGATAACCATGATGACACCGATATCGTTGAAAATGCCGATAGTGTTAACAGACCGAAACTTGCTCGTATGTATGCTTTTTAAAAATGTAATAGGAATAAATTTATGCGCATAACCGCCATAGTCGATTGTATAATGTTGGTTGCTATGAACTGGAGTGTCACGGTTATTATCCTGGTAACCGGTTTTTTTCTTAATTCTCTACACAGCAATGCAACTAATTGCAATAAAATTTTCAATGTAAATTTAACTAAATAGACAAACCTTCCACACTAAATTTTTTCATATGCCGCTTATATTATTTTAACGGTTAAGTATCGATATTGGGTAACGAATAGTTTAAGCGCAAGCAAGAGCACATCTTTCTCGCATCACATTATTCAAACAAGTATGCGGTTTTTTACCCATTCAGCGCACATTCTCGCCTCTGTTCATACATTTCCAGCTAGCTACGCGTACTAGGTATAATCTGTTCAACATGTACTGTTATAAATCGACAAGCACTCGAGAAGATATTCCTATTATGGGCATGTATTAAATCCTAAACTGGACATGATTTGTCATAATAAAAGAAATACTCCCAGGACAATAAAATATGTACTACAAGTAGTAAAATAATCTTACAAAATATTTATTTTAAAATTGTATCTGTATTTGTTAGGGTATTTTATTGCGCATATTAAAAATAGAAACGTACGAGTATAGTTCAACGAGTTTTTTTTTTTTATTTTAAGCCGACTGGCATGGTATCATTTAACGTAACTCTCGGAAGTTTTCCAATTTTTTTTTCTTTTCAATACTTCTTCATGCATATATACGAGTATGAGCGTACTACTTGTCTATTGCTTTTTTTTTTTTCATGCTGCTTCTTTTCGTCAGCCAACGCCGAGTTGATATACCGTGTACTGATGCTGCAGGAGACGGTGGGGCGAGCTTTGAAAATCTCCCAAGAGGCCGCCGCACGCATGGAGGAATTGCAAATACAATTGTCCGTGCTGCAACGGCAGTGCACCTACCGCGACCGACCGCTCTGCGACACGCTGCGGATACGAAGTTTTGAAGAGAATGGCATTATTGATGCACTCAAGACGGTTGGTTAGCCGAATATTTTGGAGTGTTGTTACATACATGTCGTTGTTGTTGTTGTTGTTTTTTTTTTGTAGTCGTAGTGTGACAACGGTAGCTGTCAAGTTTTTTTTTTGCCGATTTGCGTTTTTTTTTTAGTCTGCCTAGCAGCTGCGCCCGGCCTTTCACTACCTAGTAACTAGTGAATAGCTCCGTTGGCATTTGGCATTTGACAAATGAAATTTTCATTTTACGTTTGCGTTTCACACTTTTATTTTGTGGTATTTTTCTTTCTATTTCATTCATTTGTTCGTAAAGTTATGACAGCTTTTTCGTGTTAAATTCTTGTACAATCTTTACTTTCTCGTCTCATGTCTATGTTTTATTTATTTTTTTTCTTTTCGTAACTTTTTTTTCTACATTTGCCGGTAATTTGTCAGCTGCAAGAGGACCAGACAATCTTCCGCATGCGTTACTTGGGCGAAATTGAATTTGGCGCAACTGTCAAGAATTTGACATCTGAAGTTGGTGTGTCACGTTCAATTTTCAGTAATTTCCCGCAACAAGTTAAGCACGATACGGCTTACGAGCGGAACTGTAAGTAGCGCAATGTTTTTTTTTTTTATTTTAACTTTAGTTATAACATCTTTATGAAAAAAAAAAACGATGGTGATTTTCGCACTTTGTTCGCTAAAACATATTTTTGTCTGCAATTCTCAAATGGTTTATGATGTAATGTTTTAAAAGTGCGCGCTGCTGGAATGATATAAATTTATATATTTGAATAATAATTTTAATCGTTTAACTTGGTATCAAGCAAGAATATTCGTTGACTCTGATAGTAGTTCAACTCAATCATGTCGACTTGGTTTAAGAACGAATTTAAGGCTGTATATATGTAAGTCTTTTAAGTTTTCTAGACTACAATGTAGCGCATCTAAACAACCATTTGAAATCGGTTGTACTTGCTAATTGAGCATTTCGATCTCATTAGAGCTCAGCTAATCAGAGCATCACGATTTTTTAATTTTAAATCAAAACTACTTGAATTCGAATTCCCTTCATGCGCGCACATACAATTTAACCTCACTTAATTGACAGCTGTAAGCGAATTTTGTGCTTAATTTACGCTGACCCAGCGGTAAACAGCTGCCGAAAATGTTGATTAGTTACTTTGCATTTACATACTTACATACATATACGAGTATACTCTCATATCGTTACTTACAACAAACACTGCATCTCCTTCCTTCACAGATACCCTCGAGCAGTTGGAAAGTATTCGTCATCGCACCAAAGCCAATGCGCAAATGCTCACCTCCACGATAAATGCACTGCTCGAACGCCTACAAGGCGTCTGGCCTACACTCGAACCCAGCTACACGGAACTGCAGGGTTGGTCCAATTCCTACTGGACAGCAGGTTGGGTAGCTGCCCTCGTCATCGGTTGGGTGCTACTCTTTGGCCTCATGTCCTACTGCTGTTTCTTGTGCGAATCGAACGTCAAGGCTGGCGTTGTGCTGCTCATGTCCGTACTAATCATTTGCTTGGGCAGTATTTGTATTACCTTCTATGGTGTGTTGACCTTGGCGATTGGTGGCAACACAGAAGTTTTTCTCTGTCGTTCGCTCTACGATGAGGTGACCGCCAGCAATGGTTACGGCGTTAGTAATTGGGGTGGTAATAGTGCAGCGGATATGCCCGATGCAACCACTTATCACTTGCTGGGTAAGTTATTCGACAAACCAGGTTATGTGTACGCGTATGAACCGCAAACGGGCATCATCGGCGAGCTGCTACGGCCAGAAGGTGTAAATCGTTCGATTGTGAACGTTAGCCTCGGAACGGCACTCAGGTATGGAATAAGCAAATACATGAGAAGAAAAAAAAATACTGAAAATTTCATGTTTTAGTGCTAAGTTGCTTTTTGGTTTTTTATCCAAATACGTTAACGAAACCATATCCGCTGTAGAAAATTTACGTAGAAGTTGTAGGCTTAGCGTTTGCGTTACTTCTCAGTTACTTTTATATTTATTCCACATTCCCCATCCAAGTACTCAAGGTATTTGTAGCACTTGTTAAACAACCAATGTAAGCTTATCGTAGCAGCCTAACCAAACGTGGCTCCAACACACCAAACATTCATTTTGGTGAATCTGAAAAAATACTATTACACAGCAATGCCATAAATCCAATTAGCTTGATACTGTACGTGCTTCTTTTTTATTCACCGACCGACCTGCTGGACCTACTCGCAACAAAGTACGATATACAAAATGTGTGCAAGTTCGATGCCAGCGATTCTTATCCCTCAAGAAACCGACGCAAAGCTTAGCTCCTTCGATTTAGTGCCATTTTTAAACACAAATCTATCCTTTTACATTCATAGTATGTATGCTGCAACTAACTACAATACTTTAGCAGAGAATATTTATTGATGAACGTAGTCTACTCCTTCTCCACTTGTATGCTCCGTATAAGGCTGTTACGGCTTGCGTAAGCGTTATGTTAATGTCTGATTAGAAAAAAATTTACTTCAATACTTGAATACGAAAGAGTGCACTGATATTCATTCATTTAAGTTATCTCAAATAAAAGTCCAATTTCATTGTATGTTCCCGTGATGTGATATCATTAAATATTCGATTGACAATTTGTTTGAGTTACAAAATAGATTTGCGCAGATATAAATTCAATTAATATCAAATATATGATGTTATCGTGTGATGCTATCATGTCACGTGATCATATGATGACAAGATCTCGTGACGTCTTACCTACATACATACGAGTGCCATACATATATTTCGGGACAATTTCAAACACGAAAATCCGTGTTATTCAAACCAAGTTGAAAAAAATTTAATATCATGGCCGTAACATTAGCAAATGAATTCAAAATGATATTTTTTTATTTCTTTTTTTTTTAGAATATTCAATTAAAATACAAAAAAAATTTAATTTAAAAAACCTTATAAAAGGAAATGCAGATTTTTTTTGCGTATGAAGTTTTTAATTCATTCAATAATGCCTAAGTTTACAGTAGTTAGATAATACCTTAAATATTTTTAGTGAAGTCTGTTTTCTTCCATATAAAAATAAATAGTATGTGAAGAATATTGAACCAAATCTGGAAAAAAAAATTTTCTCAAAAATCTACGGTGACTTTAAAACTTCATACTTAAAAAAATGTGCACGACTTCTAAGAAAACGTTTGAAATTTTGACAAAAAGTCAATAAATTTATTTTTTAAGTAAATATCAGCATTACTCTCAGCATATATATTTGATATGTTTATATATACGATTATGTTGAATATCTAAATATAAGTAGAATATTTTATAGGCTGTTTATTCGAACCAATTCGTTGGTCTCATGATTGACCCCACAATTTGCAAATAACTACTCATGAAAGATCGCTATACATAACAATAAGCTCTAACCAATTTTTATAGTAGTTTTCTAAGAACCTTAAATAAATATTTTTGAACTTAGTTCGGCGCAAAAAATACAATCTTCATTATATTTAGAATGCTCTCAAATAGAGATCCGCAGGGTTTCGGCAGTTGTTGAAGAAAGTACTTTACAGGTCCTTAGCAAAGCGCAGTTTCTCGACTTCAAATTTAGTTACAAATATTAGCAACCACAAACTTTATAAAGAACCAAGTTATTTCCGTAAATGTAAGAGCTATAACCTTCCAAAAATTATTCAACAAATTAAAGATACCTAGCCCTTAAATTGCCTTTTTTTATGCATCTCCGTAAACCTCCTCAGCACAAATGTAATACCAATACAACCTAAATGGAATTTCGTATAAGGAAACAAACTGTTTACCCTTTTATGTGCGCATTTTTCCCCTTCATTTGCCTTTAAGCCCCAATCGTGTACCTAATCCAATAATGATTTGACAATAAGCGTAAATATAATATTCCATACTGATGAGCATTTTCGTGAAAGTCTTAATAATCCATATGGCTTGTTTGAAGCGCAGTAACTTGTTATTTTTCGCGCTGGCCTCAACACACCAAAACCTTTAAGTTTCGTTCGCTAATTATAATTCTACAACAATAAACTTATAAGCGCTCTATAAAACAAGTGTAATCCCCTTTTGAACGCCCTCTCCTCTAAACATGGCCACCTTACTACAAACACTAAATATGTACTCGTTTAAAAGAAAAAGAAACCGAATTGTATCCAATTTCTTTACCAATTAATATCTGTCGACGAAAACTGCAATCGTCTCCTTGCGTCGTCAATTCTCAAAATAATCTGCAAATGTCAACAACAACAACACCCGCATATCAACACACACAAACTCAACTTGGGTCGCCCACTGTTTGGCCTAACGCCATTCATTGGCTGTTTAACCTCAAATCACTTCCTTCACAACAACCTACATTTGGTTTGTCTGTGAATTCGTCCTTCGTCGTACGACACAATTTATTTGCGTGTGTATAATTGCTATCAACATAATTTATTTGTGTTTGGCTTGGTATGTCTCATACTCACACGCCGACACATACTAACACGAAAACACTGGCATTCGAGAGCAGAGGTTGTGAACAAAACCAAGCATCGTACAATGTCTTCCAACTGGATGCATTCGTTAATACCACACAAATTGCCGATTTAAAGCAATTCCCAAAAGTGACCACAGCTATTGATGCAATCACCGTTTCCGAACGTACAATGCTCTCGCTGACGCAGACCATACAGAATATATTGGAGAATATGCTACACACTTCATCCTTCAATCTGACCACATATCGGGTGAGCATTGGCGCACCGACGCCCGAGAAGGACTTGGCTACGTTCATCGATCAAATGCAAAGGGTGGCGCTACAGGTAAGCAAATTGGGCGCTAAGGTGAAGACGAGAATTTCGGGGGGTGTGTTTTAACTAGATTTTCTAATACGGTTTGCAAAGGTTAAGAAAGCAGATATACAAATACTTGTGTGGGTATTAAAATAAAATTTATCACTGAACTAAAGTGAAATGAAAACAAATAGCCTGCTCAAGGTTGCGTTAAGCGACATAATTAAAAACCCAATTAGCAAATATCCCTGTCAGGGTTCATTACTTAAATTAATGTTGAAAAGATTATATTGAGATCAATACCAGGAAGAAAAGGTCAAAGAAAAATCAAACACAAGCAACAAAACGGTACTGGACTGTAGGAGGCTTTAGTATGATTTGAGTTCGACGCATGCAGCTTTCTTTCTTCTACAAGCAAGCTTAAGAAACTATCAATATAAGAAACAAGTATGTAGGTGCCTTTGGCACTGAAGAAATTAGTTTGCTAATCATGTTAACCTCGCACATGAACTTAGGAGAATTTAATTTCAAAAAACAACCCAACTTGAGAAACATTTTTATTATAACAAAACTTTTTTTATTGGCCCATTCTGGAATTACGCAAAAATCGATAATAAATTAAAAAGGCTGTTTCTTCGAATTCAGCTATACATGTACTTTAATCGCCATAAAGGAAAAGCAAGCGAAATTACGAACTTGATACTACTGCAAGATATTTACATTAATTAATCTTCAAAGGTTGACTTTTAACAGTAGATCCTTTTCAAACTTACACTCATTCCACTACAGATTCAGGACGTGGCTACCTCTTCGCGCATGACTACACTCGGCAGTCGTTCGAAACGTTTACAGGCATCTATCCTGCAACCGCTTGAGCAGTTACAAAACGAAATACTTTACCATCTAACCGCTTTGGAATTACAACGTGATCCCTGGGCTAAACAGGTAAACCAAACACTCAACCATTTACGCAACGTACAGGGTTATCTGGAGAAGACAGCGGCTGAAATTTGTAACAATCAAACGCGTGTCTACACGGAAAGGTATGCACAACAACCTTCAATCTACATTAATATATGTTACTTACAGTGTTCAACTTTAGATTGAAGGCCTATCTAACGAACAGCAAAGCGACCATGTCTTCACAACTGGGCGACACGACTGCCAAGTGTCGACCATTTTTCGATATTTTCGATGCGAATCGCATTTTTCTCTGTCGCAACATTGTAGACTACATAAACGCTTTGTGGTTTTTTATTTTTACTACTTTGCTGCTCTGGTCGGTGGGTACTCCAGTTGGACTTAACCTCATTACAATACAACGCCGCCTGCATCGCTTGCGTCGTGCACAAACACGCGCTACCGAACGCTCGGACAGTCGTAGTCGACGCAGAGAGCGTACCGCCAGTTCAGCTACGCGTGAGCCACGTAGTACGAGTAGCGCTAGTCGACCGCCACTGTAAGTGTATTTTGGCAAAAATAAATTGCCAAAAGAAATAATACTTAAGATCTGTTTCAATTTCTTACAGTCGCCGCACGGCCACCGAGGAGACGTTGGATCTAGCCACTGATGACTCACCACCACCCATGAGACGTGAGCAACGTGATGTGCGGAGTCGAGATCGTGAGCGAGAGATGAGCCGACCACGTGATAGTACCGCCGCGAGTACGCCCTCACGTAGTCGACCACAATTGTAAGTACACAGTGACGTAGAGCTAAAATTTGTTGGAGGACTTAATAAAGGATAGAATTATTAAGCTCTTTTTACATTATTTCCTCTTTTATGTAAGTATCATTTTCATGTAGTTTTTTTTTTACCAGACGCCGCACCGCTACGGATGCTGAGGATAACTGGGGTTCGTCGAGCGCAAGCCGCGCCACATCAATGGAGCGGGAACATAGTCAACCTAGAATGTATACGACCAGCAGTAGTGCACAGCAGCAACCACAACAGCAACGGACATCTAGGGCGAAACCGCAACTGTAAGTATGAATAACGTTACCTAAAATGCCTGCCTCATCTTGTCGGTAGATTAACCTTTGATCTTGTTTGGAAATTCTCAAATCTTGTCTGTACTTTCTCACAATTTACTTGACTTCTTTTAATTCTTCTCACCAATGCTTACTCTTTCATTTCTTCAACTTTTCTCTTAATTTACAGCCGCAAACAGGGCACAGAGGAATTTGATTTAGAAGGAGAGGAAAATTGGCAGCCAGCCCCAACAGCTAGCAGCAGCGCCGCTACACGTTCCGAGTCACGCGCTGGCGTACGACGCGAGCAGCGAGAGCAACCGGCTTACACACACAGTAATGGACGCAATAAACCGAAACTGTAAGTCGGCCAGCTAAGATGGGCACCACTTGAAACATTCAAAAAAAAAAATAAAAAAACACTTAACAAATCTAAGGTTTCACAAGCATAGGAAAAATAAAATCAACTCTAAGTTACATTAACATGACTGAAGTGACGTGATTTTATTTTATCTAAGCTTTTGAGCACTTTTTCAATTTAAATTACCAACCACTAACTACTTACATCCTCTCTCGCTCTCCGAATATTTAAGACGTCGCTCCGATCGTGAAAAATATGAACGGCCATCTCGTCGCTCGATGACGCCCGTCTTACAAGCCAGTCCCGATGCACAGCCAGCCAGACCAATGCCGCGTACACCGACGCGTCTGCGCCATCGCGTGACATTAACAACGCGCGCCGTCGCCAATTTAATGCGTGCCGGTAATACGCGCCACAAGAGGCTGTGAGTAGCTGTTGTTGGTAATTTTAAAATTGCACGAAATAAGCAAACAACACGTTTACCCAGAATATAAACCTTTCAGATCGTGAATACACCTTAACGCACACACACACCTTCTTACCTATGTACTTATTTACTCGCCGTTGCCCCCAACGTATCACCCTGTCATTTTAATACTTGATTTTTTTATGGATTAGTTTAATTACTCTCTTTACGTTTGTCTTGTTTCTTTCTAGCCAACGAAGCGGTACCGAAGATTTTGAGATCGAAGAGAGTGAGACCTATGGTGCCCCGTCGCAAGACTCTGCCGCTGTGGCTGCGTAAGTCTAAAATTTGTAATAAATACGTTTCTACAAATAAAATTAAGCTAGCTTAATCGTGTCACGACGTAAGAGCTTCTACAAACATTTGTCTCTCTTGAGGCGTGAAACCGCAGAAGGCAGCACGAATATCGTTTACTTTTTTATTGTATAACATATGCTCCAGAAGTCTCCAAGCGAAATTCGTAAAAGAGCTCGAGTTTATAGTTGTTTATAGTAGGGCTATAAATATATATATTAATTTTGCGCAAGTCTTTTTTTTAAGATGCGGTTTTGTCAATTCACATCCGAATTATTGACTCGTTATCAAGTGGCAATATTTTGTATTTGTGGTTTACCTTTCTATTGGTTGCACCTTATTTCGGATAAATCTCTATATATACAAAATCTTTCAATCATGAAACTTAGACTTTTCTACTGCGGTTTCCACCTCAATAGCTCTACCATAACCTATCTTACCTTACCTTACCTTGCCTTCAAACAAATCCTTTACATTTAAATTTATTTTTCTTTTCACCACTCTTTCAGAGCGCGTCGTATGCCGCGTAATGAATTAATCAGGACGATAAGACGATTTTCTTAAATCGACCAAAGTAATGTTTCCTTTTCGTCACAATTAAATTCGTTGAAATTCACTTTCATTTTTCCAAATCTGTAATGCGCTTTACATATGTATGTACTTACATCATATGCCTAAAACTAGTCCACTCTCAACGTATACATTTTTTTTTTTTATTTGAAAAGGTTCAAATTGATGTTATTCATTTAAATACAACTGAAAAAATTGACTAGTTTTAATAAAATATTATAAAAAAAAAACAATTTACGGTATTATTTAAGGGATACAGTGGGGAATATGAAGTTTTCGTCAACGACGGATTTTGAAATAACAATTTAAATACCATAAATTAGTCACTGTGGCTAAATATATGCTACAAATACCTAATTTCAAACTAAATTTATGAGCGTATTTTTAAAGACTTGATATTAAATATTTTTATGCGGTTTAGCATTGAAATTGGTCAATTCAAATATGTATAGAGAATTAATTTGTAGCTTAAATGTATTAATTTCAGTCTTTACTTCCTCTGCTAAAAAAATTCACAAAAAAAAAAAAAATAAATAAATAAAAATGTACCTCCTACTGTGCGGCCCTCCTACAGTGCTCACGCCTACAGCAATTTATAGACGTGGTACCTTTTTACATAAAAAACATACAGAGCAAACGTTTCAGTAAAACAAAAAAAAAACGTATTTTCTTTTCATAACTTTTTCAGCGCGCGTCGTACACCGCCACGCACTGCTCCGCCACCACCACCACCGCCCGGCATGATGAACAGGTTCAGACAACGTTATTAAAGCAAATAAAAGAAAATAAGAAACTAAATTAAACTTTTCTAAACATTTATACGCTCATCTTTTTACTACTTTCTATGTTTCTTCATTGCTCTTCGCATGCCGACAAATATTCCAAATGTACTCTTGGATATGCTTTCTTCCCCAACACCTCCTGCTCTGGCAATGTCACGCTCGTTTTTTTCAGATATGGCAGCGTGCGCAGTGTTCGCTGGACCGCCGGGGAAGATGTGGTTTTCGAAGATGTCGACTCGCCGAATCCGATCTATATGAATCATCAGCAATTACGTTAAAATTGTGGATGCGGCATTTCGAGCTGCTTCACTTGCCTTGGTTACAATTTATTCGCCGCCACTTTATGCACGATAGAGCGTCCTTTAATCGCTTGCACGTTTAATCGATGATTTTTTTATACATACATACATACATATACAATACAATCACCAATAATTTTCATATATGCCTTTTTCGATTGAAATTTTATAGCTATAGAAAAATATATTGCAAATGAAGTAAAAGATAAATAAGCGTAAAATTGCTACAACAAAAATGTAGAGTATATCGTATTAGAAACGAAGGTGTCTTATTACGAGCCTGATTAATAAATTTCTAAATGATATTTTTGATTCATACTTCTGAATAGTTACGAAAAGTGCATTCAAATAAAAATATTAATTTAGTTCGAAACCAATTATGGGCATTTCTATAAAATGTCTCATTCCACGCTTCTTTTAACTGCGCTCTAACGGAATTATCGCAAAAGCTAAACAATTAAATAAGTCGTCTCAAAATATGAGGGTTTTTTTTTTAGCCGAAGGTGTTCATACTAATGCTTCTTTCTCTGCTAAAGAAGTCATCTCTCACTTTTTTTCCTTCAATAATAATAATGACGGTTTTTGTTACAATACACTCTACTACTTATTTTTGTGTTATAATTTTATTGGATATTTATTTATTTTTGATTACGACCGTTCAGGCTCAAAGAACAACGCTCTTAACTGGCATCCCCTAAACCTCTTTAATATATTTCAAAATTTCGAATACGTTATACATTTAATGTAGTTTAAGGTGAATTTGAAGTCTATGATTTATACAGATGTTTACTTTTAGCAGAACACTTAAGTTTCAAAAAAAAACAAAAATTTTCTTCATTTCATTAGTTTTAATAAATATTATGCATTTAGACATGTACTGGTAAAATGTTAAATGACTAAGTTATAATAAATAATAAAAACAAAAGCAACTGTGTTTACTATTTGAAAAATGTAGTGATATTGAAAGGGCTTAGCGGTTTACGAGAATATATTTGGAACTTTTGCGTATTTCTAGCCATTTCAGACACTGTAAATAATTCGATTTCGATGGTTGTTCGCTTAAAATGAATGGTCGAACAGGGCTAGAGTGACTGCAAAGATTGTTATGTGGAGTGACAAATGGATAAAAGTTTTATACATATTTGCGAACTTTATAAGTATATTACTCTCTTAATTTTTTTTTTGGAGTACTTTGGTGATTAATTAGTTGATTCCTTTTTTAAATACAGCATTGAAAAGTTTTTATGTTTGTTCTTTATATTTTATTAACTATTTGATTATGCTATACAATTTATGAAAATGTTTGTAAAATATTTTAAAAAATCTTAAAGCTATTTACAAAATCTGTAAAAAATTCAAATACTCGTATATTAACTAACTGAATTAAATCTAAATTTAATAAATTGATTTGTTTTTGTATACATGACATCGCAGAAATACATAGATATACGTAAGGTTAATACAGTAACAATCTGGAGAAATAAAAATTTAAAAAACTTTCGCTAAATATTTTCTCAACTTTAATAACTAAGTAAATTTTTTGTGACGTTTTGAAAAATTTTAACAATTTTAACTAAAGAAAGACTTAAATTGAGATACATAATTTCTTTAAATGCGCTATAATATCAGACATATTTAGGTATGCATAGCTTTGTATACATACATACATATATGTATAAACATACATGCACATATGTATATCATACACACATATTGCTCATTTACTTCAATAGTGTCATAACTCTAAAAATGTTTATTAAAAATGTATTGGTTCTTCAAAAAAAAAAAACTTAAAAACTAATTCCATTTATAGTAAGTAGTTTTAGCTTGCTTTATCCCTTTACCCATAAATACTGTGGTCAAAGAGACTTATAATATCTAAAATTAAATTTGAGTGACGTGGATGGATATTTATGTCATTACCTTTTTTTGGCAAAACCAAGGTGAATTCATTTAAGGTGGTGGTAATAGAGCAACACCAACAACCACAAGAAACAAACTCATTTCATAAAATAAAAAAAATAAAAATATTTTTCAAAATTTTTATAAGTTGTCGGTAACTCGTTTGTATAAATATGTATGTAAATGTCCTCCCGGATGCAGGACTTTGTTCAACTAAAATCGCGTGAGCCGCTGCATAAAGAAGTTAAAAAGACAATATTGAACCAAGAGTAATATTCAAATGCCGGACCCTTTGCTCGTGTTACTTTTTGTAGTGCGTGCTATGTTGGAAACATTGTTTGGAAACATATGATACTGAAGCTTATTTTACTTTGCTTACCACCGTTTGTATCGTGAACTGTATTTGAAAACGAAAGTGGATAAGTGCTTTTTGGAGCATCAAGGAGTGTTAAAGCAATAAGCAATAGGTACAAAATCAAAAAACAATTTTAATGTGTTTCTGTGTTGGTTATACATACATATGTATGTATGTATATCCTTTGAACATTTAAATAATCAAATTGTTAATTTTCCCAATATCTACATATAAATTCAATAAAGCTAATATTAATTTGTAAATGCGTATTAGTAATATACATATTTAACAACTGTAGGTATATGAAGAATATTTTAAAGATTTTGTGACGCAGGTCATGCAGGAGTGTGCATGACACACGCAATGCAGGGGTTGTATTGCCGTATTAGCATAAATTGTAAACGCTAGGTACTTATCAAGCGCGGTGATCTTCTGTTGAGAGCTTTGCATATATTAATAAGTACATATATATTTTTTATATAATTTAAAGAACTTTTTCCAAAGTGGAGGAAGTTAGATTTCGTAAGGCCAACGGTTGTGCTCCACATCATTTGCTTTAGTTCCTCGCTCGAAACTTGAAATTCAAATGTTTCAGCACACATATTTTAAAACAATTTTTTTTTTCATGATTCTTGTCATAAAATAAATATGAAGATGAAGGGGAAAACAAAACAGCATAAATAAAATTATTAATTTGACAATCGCTCACCAATCACCTGCTTGGCTACTACCACCTGGTAATGAATTCGCCTTGGGCAAAACTTTATCTATACATTATTTATATTTTTATTTTCATTATTAAACGAAATTAACCCATTATACCAGATCACGCAATACGAAGTAAGAGAAACAAATAATATTGTAGCGCTTTTGACACCATGTTTGTTTGCTGTAAAATGAAACGAAATTATAATAAAGAGGAGAACACCGAAAAAGTGCTGTGATTTGGGTATCATGAATTATTGTAATTATAACAAGATTTATTTACTAAAATTTATTGGGAATTTGCAAAATGTGTTTATGAAATACATACTATGTTTTTCACATAAGAAATAATTTTACACGCGTCCAATTGCAAACAAATCAGCACGATTACGGAAACAAGAAATATAGTGTAAATAAAACGAAAAACCACAATGCAGCGAACCAGAGATGGCGCATTCCGGGGTACCGTTACTTTGGTTTTGCCACACATGACATTTCTGGCAGTTTAAAAATAAACTAAAAATCGGTATTAAGCAAGGCAATTCAAATAGGTAGCCGCAGCCAAGGCACATCAAATAGGTAGCCGCAGCAAACTTTTTTTTTAACTTTTTTCATATTTTATTTTAATTTGAATTGTCAAATTTTGAATTTCGTTGTGATAAGAATGCGCTCAGTACAATTCAAGGTAGTTGATAAAATATTTTTGAAATTTTAGATTTTAAAAGCAAAAACAAAATATACTGAGCTCAAATTTTTTTTTTCAATTTTTTTACTGCTGCTACCTATTGAATGTGCCTTGGCCGCAGCAAACTTTTTTTTTTGAACTTTTTTCATATTTTATTTTTAATTTGAAAATTTTGAATTTTATGCTAAGAATGCTTTCAGTACAATTCAAGGTAGTTGATAAAATATTTTTGAAATTTTAGCTTTTAAAGCAAAAATAAAATATCCAGAGCTCAAATTTTTTTTTTCAATTTTTCTACTGCTGCTACCTATTGAATGTGCCTTGGTATTAAGGCTAACCAGCACATTTCTTTCCATTATTTTCGTAATTTATCAACTAAACCGCTCTCCTCAATATATATTTTAACAAAATCACTTGTCAAGTGATGACGGAAAATCGTTTCAAAATTCAATAGATGCCTACCCTGACTGAAACTTCAACAACAACAAACTAAAAATATATATTTTACCATTTTTTTCGAAATTAAAACACGTTTATTACTAAAAACCAACTTCTCTTTGTTTTCCTTCTTCTCATATTCTTTGGTTACTTTGATTCAGAAATGTCAAATTCTGTGAGAATGTGTGATCTTAAAATCTATCGTTCTTGACGTAAAACGATACGTCACTCACTTTTTTTTCAAATTCAATTACAAACACATGGTTGCCTGTTTGCGTGATCTGCAATAATTGGTTCATGCATGTAAATTAAAAAAAAAAAAATTGTTGGCAGTATACATACATACATACATATATATAATACTTATGTATATATATATTGGCAGTATCGACAAGTGCAGCCAGAAAATATTACAGCACAGTTATATGTATATGAAAAAAGAGAAAGGAAAACCACAATTTTTAATATTCAACAAAAAAGTTTATGAAAAATTGCAAATAAATGACATTGCGAATATTGTAAAGAGATCACTGTACAATTTTTACTTGTGCCATTATAGTTTTTTTGCATCATCCAAAGACAAATGAAAATGAGAATAAAGCTTAGAGCTAACGGCAGTCATAAAAAAGTAATGCATCATATACCTGCCACTGGGATATTCACAGTAAAACCTGCGCATGCGCATAACGCACATTTGTCTCGAAACTATCACCCTTTGATTGCTGAATCCTAACACATGGCGCAGACAGGTTACTGCCAATATATGTATATATAAGTGTTATTTATGTATATGGCAGTAAATTATTAGTTTTTTTTAATAAATATATGTTAGATTTTATATTTTTAACACAGTCTCATAGATCAACCACATTAGGCAAGAGCAGTTATGAGTTTACAAATAATTACGATTTCTGAGTGTGAAAATTAATGCCCCTATTATGGATGGTGGCTAGTGTATACTTGCCAGTGTATGTATGGCGATTGATTTCAGTATACAGAAAATATCATCACACAGAAAAGTACATTTTGAAGAAATAATGAAAAAATATAAAGATCGTTTTAAAAGGAAAACATTTACATACTTTGTGTAGCCGATAGCCAATAGCGGGTTGTCTTGCAGGTACTAGTCTCCTGCTAGTCACCATACATAATAAGAGTGGGGTATAAATAAGTCATCGACAAAATAAATATTGTTTTTGAGTATGTACGTATATGAGCTATATACAAATCAGAAATATTAAAAAAAAAAATTAGAACCTTTATTTTTCTCGCCAATAATTATCACCATTCTTATTAAGAAATGGAAATGTAAAAACTTCCTTTTGGCACCAATATTCTGCCCTTTAAAAGTGACTTGTGGCTGGTATTTTATGGGGTGATTTATACTAAAAATTTAACGTTTTTACGTACAAATATATGTATATAAAATATTTTTGTATACTCTTATCAATGAATTATTTAAACGAAAACATAAAATTATTTATATTTTTAGAGAGATAAGAGAGAAAGGGCCCTCCCTCTACCTTTCTTTATCTCTCTATCTTTCCCTCTCTCTCTCTCCCTCTCTCTCTCTCTCTCCCTCTCTCTCTCCCCCTCTCTCTCTCTCTCCCCCTCTCTCTCTCTCCCCCTCTCTCTCTCTCTCTCTTTTTTCTATCTCTCTTTTTTTTCTCTCTCTCTTTTTTTCTCTCTCTATTTTGTTTCTCTCTCTCTTTTTTTCTCTCTCTCTCTCTGTTTTTTCTCTCTCTATCTTTCTCTCCTTGTCTCTCTCTCTCCTTCTCTCTCTCTCTCTTCTCTTTCTCTCTATCTTTCTCTCCTTCCCTATCTCTCTCTCTCTCTTTGTTTTTTCCTTACTTTATGTCTTTCTCTATATCTTTATCTCTCTCTTTCTCTTTCTTTTTATTTTTCTCTCTCTTTTTCATTTACCTCCAGTCTTCTCTTTGATAACACATTATTTTCATCTTCCATTCGCAGTACATAATGTCTGCGCACTACCATTAATATTCACATCCGACAAGATCGCAGTGGAATAGGAAAAAATAGATTAAAAAGTAGACAAACCGATGATGAATGGTGGCTAGCTTCCCCTGTAACATCGCTTTTTTCCTCGAACCCTTTTTTGTTCGTCCTGTCCTCTTACATTTTTTTCTTGAACTCGGTCAAGTAACGACATCAACACCACCTTCGCCATATTCCGCTTCATCTATACTCAATTCCGTCTTGTATGCCAGAGTCACAGGGAAATGTTTGTGTAGCGGCGGAGCCAAAGACACCGTTTGTGGGTTGCCGAACTCACGCAACGTTAATGCATAATAACTGCCAGCATTGTCGATAGTCTGAAATTGTGTAAATGACTCATTGGCAAAGAACTGCAGCGCCTCATTTCCATTGAATTTGATGCAAGAAAGCAATTCAGGATTTGCTATAGGACCGCGCTTCGTCTTCCACACTGTCTCCGCTGCTGCTGCGTCAAAATCTACATCACCACCAACATCGTCAACCGGCGTTACATCCGCAAGCGAACGCGTATCCTTGCAAGGCAACAATGAATATTCTTCGAAAATATTCCTGGGCACGCGGCGCATTGTGCTGGCATCCACCGTCTCGTCGTCCTCACTCTCTGTAGAGTCGCTGTCTACTGCAGAGAAACGTGAATTGTTTTTCTTTTGCCGTGATTTTTCGTTCGCTTTGAGCGTATTGTTCAGCTTGCATGCTGCCATTGGCATGCTCCACCAACACATTTGCTCGCCACAGCTGACCAGCACGTAGGCGTTTGGTGAAAAACGCATATCATTGATTCGATTATGGTGACCCCGGAGATGGTAAAGCAACTCCAAACGTTTAGCGGACAGCTGGCATTCATATACCTACGCGCAGTAATAAATAAAAGAGCCGCCGCTATAGTTATGTACATATGTATACTATATACAATGGTAAAATGCAATTGTATGTGCACTTACCTCAATTCGCACATCATCACAATGGTCATGCCTGTCGTCATCGTAGCAGGCCACAGCTAATAGACTGGCATCTCGCGATGCAGCCACACAGCTCACTTTTGTCTTGGAAGACACGCTGGTTCTGCCGGAATAACTTAACTTCGGCTTTCTTGGGCCCAGCGACTCGGCAAGATCGAAAATCTGTAAATGCATGATTAAAAGTTGGGAATGCAACTTATTCAAATAGTGCAAGGTGTAAGTAGAGTGCAGTACATGAGCACATACGCTTGTGGCAATAATAAAGTGTTGAAATCATATTTCGCCAAAATTACAATGAAAGCGAAATTAGAACGACAAAAACATGTGTAAGTAATGTGTAGATAAATAGTGCATGTGTGCATTGTACATATGTATGTATGTATATGTATATATATGTATGTATTTATGTAGGTGTATATGTATGTACATATGTATATTTGCCAAATTTGTGGAAAGCCGATGCAACGCATAACGTTTATCGAACCAATGGAAGATGTTAGATACGTTTGGTTTAGAGGGCACACAAATTGGTAATTAGTATCGTGCGAGAAATTTCAACACTTCTTTAGAATGTTGGGGTATATTCTGGTATAGTTAAGTATACTACAACATCCAGAACAGAATAAGGCTCAATTAACGCCATTCTCACGAGCTCGGTGAAAAAACGACACAATTGGAAACTCCGTGGAACTTTGACGGATGGGGGGGACACAGAGAAGCGGTAGTTCGTCACTAACAGAAAATAAGGGTGGTCATAAATAGGTTGAGTACCTTTTTCAAGCTCGCTAATCACGTTGAACCCAATTTTTAAATAAACTTGGAAATTTTCGCTGCTCCGATGAACTTCGAGCGGTATTGTTGGTTATCTGCTGTGACTAGAGGTTTCTGCACCATAATTTTTTGCTTTTTTTTTTGAGCTTTTACGAACTTAATACGGTTACCTTTGGCGTGAACTGTGCTCCATATCTTGCTATAAGGACATTACTTCAATTAGCTAATGACTCTGAAAGCTCTTATCCAATAGCCGCGAAAATTTTGCGCCATTACATGTATGTGGATGATGTCCTGGCTGGAGAGCATACCATCGAAAACGCAATAAGAGCTAGAGATGAAATAATGACAGTACTTCAATCAGCTGGATTTCCTTTAAGGAAATGGACATCAAATTGCAATAAAATTCTGGAGGGTATTCAAAAATCACATCTTTTACACGAAGATTTTCTAGAGTTCGAGGATACAAGCAGTGCAAAAGCGCTTGGCATCAGATGGAATGCTCTTTCCGACCAATTCTATTTTATAGCCAGGCCTATTGAGGATCAGAAGGGTATTACTAAACGAGCTATCCTATCAGCTATTGCTAAACTGTTTGACCCACTGGGGTGGCTGGCACCAATAATCGTCATTGCCAAGATATTGATGCAAACAATTTGGCTAGAGGGTACAGATTGGGATCAGACTGTATCCTCATCGACATTAGATCGATGGAAAAACTTTACGACAAATTACAAGGAGATTGAGTTAAATTACGAGGTTATAGGGGATTTTGGAAATAATGTCGATAAATCAAGTAGCTCAAACGCTCGTTTTATTTTCGCGAAAGCCAATTTCAAGAAATTAGATCGAGAATTGTCAAAATTATCTTGGCCGACGTATAAAGATGATGTTGAACGTTGTGTCCAGCATTTTAATAATACTTTATATAGTTTATTTCAAAAGTTTGTACCTAAACGGGTTTGCGTACAAAAGGAGCAATCACAACCTTGGTCTACAAAAGAACTAAGAAATTTAAAAAATAAAAAGTCGCGATCTTTTAAACTGTACAAAATAACTGGTTTGCACACTAACTATGTTAAATACTCAGTTCTCCGACACGCTTACTTTGAATTAAATAAAAAATGCTACAGATCTTATTTGTGCAAAGTTAAAAGGAATTTAATAACAAACCCTGCATCATTTTATGATTTCGTTAACTCAAAACGCAGAGTGACTGGTTTTCCGTCTGCCATGAAATATCAAAATACCGTGTCTTGTGACTCCCAATCAATTTCCAACATGTTTGCCAAATTCTTCAGGTCAAATTACTCCATTACTTTGCCTCTGAGCAAACCTTATCCATATAAACTTTGTCCCTTAACCTTTGCTTTTATTCCGCAAATATCTTCTGAGGAAGTTTTTTATTGTTTGAGTAACTTAAAAGAATCTTTTAAGGCTGGCCCCGATTTGATCCCGACGTGGTTCCTCAAAAACTGTGCTAAACACATTTATGAGCCCTTAACTAATTTATTTAATCTTTCTCTTAGGCTTGGGGTTTTCCCTTCAGCTTGGAAAGAATCATTCATTTTACCCCTTCATAAGACCGGGAGTAGGTCCTCTATAGAAAATTATCGCGGTATAGCTAAGATTTCTGCTATTCCTAAACTATTTGAGGCAATCGTTGTTGACCATATAACGCATTCATTATCCTCTACAATTTCTAGCACTCAACACGGGTTCTCTAAGGGTAAATCTACCGTTACAAACTTGCTCGAGTTCACAACTCATGTTTCAAATGGATTCAGAGAATTTATGCACACTGATGTTATATACACCGATTTTAGTAAAGCATTCGACAGAGTAAGTCACGCTTTACTGATTCATAAACTCGATCTCCTTGGTTTTCAACCTAATCTCCTTCATTGGATATCTTCTTACCTCATGGACAGAACACAACGAGTTCTTTTTAAAAATAGTTCCTCAAACATTATTCATGTATCTTCAGGGGTCCCGCAAGGAAGTCACCTTGGTCCGATTCTGTTTTTACTTTTTATAAATGACATACCTTCTGTAATTAACTATTCAAAAATTTTATTGTATGCTGATGATGTAAAACTTTTTAGATCGTATCATTCTGTTGAGGAAAGGTCCTTACTACAGGCGGATTTAAATAGCATGACTAACTGGTGTGAAGTAAATAACATGCCGCTAAACCTTAAAAAATGTAAGGTAATGTGCTTTTCTCGAAGGGCACTTCAACCGGCTTCTTATGACATATGTAACCATAACCTCGAACAAGTGTTTAACTTCGTTGATCTTGGAATTACAATGTATCCGAAACTTAATTTTAATCTTCACATTAATGTTACAGTTAACAAAGCCAAGGGTGTTTTTGCATTTGTAAAACGATGGTCAAAAGAATTCAATGACCCATACATTACGAAGGCTCTATTCACAACGTTAGTGAGGCCAATACTGGAATATGGATCTGTTGTTTGGCACCCGCGCTATCAAGTTCATTCCGACCGAATAGAGTCAATTCAAAAACAATTTCTGCTTTTTGCTTTAAGAAATTTTCGTTGGGATTCTCAGTACAACCTGCCCCCATATATAAGTCGTTTAAAACTCATTAATCTTCCTACACTTGCTAGTCGTAGAGAAATGCTAGGCGTAGTATTTTTAGTGAAGTTACTGACAGGCTTGATCTATAGCCCATCTCTTCTTGGTGAAATAAAACTAAACGTTCCCTCCCGAATTTCAAGACATTTCCGGCCTCTTTTTCTGAAGCCATGTAAAAGTAATTTTGAGTTAAATGAGCCACTCCGTAGTTTGTGCCAGGATTTTAACACTCATTCCGGTTCTTTTGATACTTCAGACTCACTTTTTTACGTAAAGAAAACTATACTCAATGCTCTCAATAATTGATACAAACATACTTATATATTACTACTCGATCAGCTGATGAGCATTTGTTCTGTAGCTGAACAGTTTTAGATCTCGACACTTAACAAACTTCTGCCTTTCATGACTCGGCGCAGCATATGTATGTATGTATATGAAAAAAAATTTTTTTTTTTTATATATCCGTGCGTCATACGGATGCGCCCCTCGCGTCGGTCGGGCGGGTATGGAGGGAAAAAAACCGTTGGGATTATTATTATTATTATTATTAAAAAAAACAACCCGGTTTTGCCGCTGGGTTGAGGAACGAAAAATTTCCCTAAACATGTCACATCGCTGATACCTGTTCGTCTTCAATATAAAATTGATATGTGATAACGAAAAATTGTTGTTTCGACATCCAACTTTCAACCTTGTTGGAAAATTATCAACATGAAGTATATTACCACAAATGGGGGGGCCGAACGGCAGTTGTATTTTATGAGAAGCTTTTTCATGGCAGAAATACTCTCGGAGGTTTCCTATGATTAAGATTTTACTTACCATGACTGAGATTTGAACATCGAACTCAGCGGCGTATCGAGTTATAGCACGCACCGCAACCCACTCGACCATAGCGGCTTGTGTACGGTTAGTTCAACGTAAATATTAGTCAATTGTGAACGATTAGTAGAAATAGGTAAAATCAAATGACTTATCAATTGATTGACATTCAATTTGCTAACAAGTAAGAGTTGTCTAAAATTACTTTGAAATTAGCTTAGGGCCATTATAGCCATAGCTCTAAACTTCTTAACTTGTAATTTTTAATTAATTTAATTTTTAATAATAAGTTACAGACTGTAAAGTAAGAATAATTAACTTTTAGAATTTAGCAAAAAAAATGTTCAAACACAAATTCAGAAAAACCAATGCACATTTTGTAATGGCGCGTGTTTATTGGCATGAAATTGGATGTTGAAAATTGAAAGGCAAAACTTGATTGCGCATGTGGGTACGATATTTTTCTTTTAAACAACTTTCGCTCTCCGATCAACAGATTAGTAAGTGTTATTGATTTGATTGAATTTCACGCTTAATACTTAGTTAGGAACGCAGACAAAAAGATATGCACATATTGATTATAATACTTTGTTAAAAATAGATATAAAAGTCATACTATTCAACTACAGCTGCACATGTCTACGACTTAAGAGAAGGCTTAACAAATGAATGAAGCAGAGAGAGAGCGCTCAACATGAGTGAGTTTAGCGGTCCGACGGCAAATCCAAAAAAAAATGTTCCCAGTCATGCATCGAAACAATAAATGCTGTAATAAAATATGTTTGTACGTAGAAGATTAAAAATAATTTTGATAATTGAGAACCAAAGAATAAACATAAACTTTTAAGCGTACTTCATATCAAAAGCAGCTTGCAGAAACATTTTCGAACACTTTTTTTTTTTTAATTTATCATAATTTCATGAATGCTTCCCACTTCATTTCAGAACATATTTGAGTTTTCCCTTTTGTCAATATTCTATACTTATTTTATATTTTCAATTTCGAACTTACCTAACCCACGTAGGTACTTACCTCAATTCTATAACATACTGAGACAACAAACAGTTGTCGATTTTGCAAATCGCAATCACCAATGAAGTCTTTGAATCTCGGCTCAAATTTATTTATTAAAAGCGCAGACTCATCTAAGACCTGTAAACAAAAATACATATAAACCACAAATATATGAATGTGTTTATTTCACATACCCAAAATGCACCGCTTTCAAAAACGATCAGCATTCGCCCAGACGCCAGCCGAAAGCAGCGCGTAATTTTGCAAAAGGTCAGTGCAAGTTTCTTGTGTTGGCCACTGCTAAGATCTGTGAAAATCGCTAGTTCAAATTCACTTCCGGCGATCAGCGTATGCTCGTCGAGCAGCTGTAAAAACTCAATCGGTTGATTCTCAAAGACTGAAGTCGGTTGCGGTGCGAATGAAGTGATTTCAAAAAGTAGGCCATTTGCACAACCGACAAATGATTTTTTGGCGAATAGAGTGAGGGCAGTGATCGTATATGGCAGCCGTTGAAATGCCTTGTGGCCATCGTTATCGATTTTGTGTAACTTTAAATTGAATGAAAACATAATTCGGTTATACATACATAGTATGTATATGTACATACATATATATGTATGTAAACTTTGCTGCGGCATAACTCACCTGATTATGTGAATCGACCGCCAATAGCGAGGGTTCATCACACTCGTATTGCACCGCAAACAATTTGCCACCCTTCAACCAGGCATTCGACGCCAACTGGAAATCTATCCAATCGCAGTCCCCCCCTAAATTTGATTTTGTTGCACGATGTGACCAACCGAGCATTGTGTCACCACTCTCATCGACGCGTAAGGCAAACAAGTTTAACAGCTTTCGCTCGTGCGAACCGCAAGCCACCATATAACTATATTTCACATCTTCCAACGGATGTACATCAACACAAATTATCTGTTCGTTAACATTTGTCGTTAGCATCTTTGTACGCGTATCGATGTCAAAAATAATCAGGCCACTATTCGTACCCAAAGCTAACTGTTTGCGCCCATTGATAAGCAAACATTTTGCACAATTAATTATATTACCCTGTTCGTAAGCGGTCAGATCAGCTTCATGAAGCAGATACTCCACATGTCCGATTTTTTTTATAGAACTGCTGGTGAAGTGAACAATGCAATTGCGACAAACTAATAGCACGTCGTTACGCGATGGTTCGATAAGCTCAATGAAGTGTGAGAAAGGTTCGAGGCCGCGTTGTTGCGAGTAGTCTATGGCTTCGAAAATGCGCACTTCACCTCTGGTATTACCAAACACATAATATCGCTTGAAAATGAGACGCACAATCGTTATAGCCTGCATTTCAGTTTTTAAAGGTGGCAAAGAAGCCGAATAGAAGGTCTTGTTTTCACGTTTCCACTGAATACCACTAATCTCACCACTTTTATGTGCCAAATATAAATTAGGTTCGCTGTTGTTCTCGCCACAAGACAGCTCAAACGCAGTAATCGGTTTGAACAATTTCGTAGGTAGAATAACGCTGCTGCATTCGATTTCTTTCTCCTGCGGACGCGAAAATGAATCAGACTAGTGAGAGAAAATGGAGAGAGCATAATTGAATAAGTCAAATTTAACAAATTGTAGGCCCTTAATGTGAGAATAGGATTACTTAGGATACTCACCCTTCGCCGATCCGCGCTGCAGTCTCGAGGTATGCACCAATATTTAATATCACCGTTACAATACAAAGCTAATAAAACATCATAGTTATTTTCGCTGAAAAAGCGTACATCAGACACTGTTGTTTTCACTAACACCGGATCTTTTAATTTAACTGAATACGTATTCCAATTCAACGAAGTGTTTACCAACAATAGATTTTTACTTTGCTCCAATACAATCAAACAGCGTTCGTGATCAAGTAGAACAACCTTTTTGGGAATGCTGGGTAGCGTAATGATATTATGACGTTGATGATAGAATCCACTGTGCATGACGAGCAAAATGTAAGTTACAACGAAATTTTCATATACAAATCAATTATTTACCGTTGCTCGAACCAAGTACAATCAGGAAAATTAGCGGCCTGTTTGCGTCCTTCACTACCCACCAAACCGCTCTCCATGAGCGCGCATTGCAAGAGTGTAGCGTTATGTGATTCCTGCAATGTCTTCTCAATGTTGGGTAGAAATTCGCGTATGGCGCGAAATACTTTACGGCGCTCTGAATTAGGAGCTGTTAATTAATACAGTTATTTAATTTGGCAATCAATTAATTAAATAGTATATTAGAACAATCTTAATTTTACCAATAAAATGCCGATAAGATTCTAAATCGGCAATTGTGCTTAGCAAATCGACGGTGCGCATTTTCTGCTCAAGAAAACCGTAATCCAAATAGAGCTTGCTAAAGTAGTGAGTTAAACCTGATTTTTTGAGATGATAACCGATGCAGAGGAAAAAGTAGAAATCATGTTTATGACGTTGAAAAGGTAGCACTTCATTGGCTGCATCCAGATCCTCAACGAAACTAAAACAATGAATTGTATAGTGAAATCAACAAGAGTTGTATTTATTTGTTTGCAACATACTGAAAATATTCAATCAGTTTTTTATGCATCTCCGCTATTTCTTCTGCTTTTACTTCATCGCTTTCTTTCATTTTACTATAAATAAATGGTAGCTTGTAGACGATCTCACCAACTTCTGATTTTGATTTTTCTAGAAAACCATGGCGATATAGCTTGTCTAAGTCTTTTTCACAGTTACGCTCAGGCCATAGCGCTGCGATTACCTGAAAAGCAAAAACAGAAAAAAAGCAAGAGTTTCACTTTATGAATTAAATATATAAAAGTATTCCTCTGCTTACATGTTGTGGAACAAAAATGGCTTGCGGAAAACATCTGAATGTCGTAGAGAATGCTTTTCTTAATTTCGGTTCTAGGCTGTCGAGACTCTTTTCAATTGCTGCGTTGAATTTATCATCAACAAGGCTACATATAGCATAAAAAGAGATTAATTGAAATAAAATTTGTTGAAAAATGATAAAAAGTTTTAAGTCGTCGTAAAAAAAGCAACATATCGTTAGAATTTATAAAATATTGAAATTTAAACACAAACGCAATTTGAAATAATTTTTCGCTGCTAGCTGCGACTGATAACCCACAATAATGTATATCATTTTAAACTCACTCGGATTCGCACAATTTATCGATCCAACTCTGCCAATTCTTCGAATTTTGTCGCAAACTCTGCGCAATTAAGCTCAGCAAGTAGGGATGTCCATTGCTGTGTGCAAATATCCTTTCGACATGTTTTTCTTCGAAATTCGTATGCTCCAAATATTTTCCAAATAGCACATAAAGTTCTTCACGCGTAAGACCACGATTCAAGCACAATGTTGTGCTAAATTTCTTTGCAAAAGAGTCACTCACTTTTTTACTACGTGTAATTACCAGTAGTTTGCATGGTAAGTCGAAAGCTTTTAGCGCATGAATATTCTGCACATTCACCAACACGACAAGACACTTTTTATCTAATTTCTTTTTCAATTCGACTTTCACTTCGTCTATGGAATTTGTATAAACGTGCGCATTTTGTCCATCGCGATCCAACGAGCCATAACTGGCAGGTGATGCTGAACGACCCGATTCTGTTATTAGTAATTTTAAATAACGCAGCATACGTAAATCCTCTAGCGAGCTCGAACATTGACTCATATCGACCCAATGGATTTGGAAATTCATAGCTTTTGCGACATCAAAATCTGTGCATGCATCGATGGCCAACCATTTTTTGCCACAACCGAAGTCACTAACCAATACCACTCGACCAGCCGGTGCCATAGCCAATAATGCGTTCCGTAATTGTCGAAACTAAAAGCACAACATAAATGTGAAAAACCTACGTATATTTCTTTGTTTTTACTTCAAAAACTCCAACGCCCCCAACCCTTACCGGCGTAGAGCGTTGCACATTGTAGTCATCATATTTGAGATGGACTTTTGTACGAAGTGAATGCACTAAATCCAAATAACGGTTATAGTCGACCTTGTTCAAATTCTCAAAATTGCTCACGAGCCAGTTATAGTCGTGGAGTAGCGAATTCATAAATTTCGTAATTTCTGAAGATTCCTTGTGTCGCAGAACAGCAAATAGACGCGAAACCTGCTCCTCACGTTGTACCTCCTGCAGGTCGTGCGAAATCCCTCCATCCTGTTGGACGCCCTATGGTGAAAAATTCAATTACAAATTGAAAATGCTAAATTTGATGTAATCACTCACCGCTTTTATATAACTTTTCTCGTATACATTCAATAAATCATCTATATACTGATGTGAATCTCTCAAATCGAAATCTCTTATGAATTGGCCTTTGATTATGTCTAAGGCATGATAGCTACTGAGCGCCTCCACTTCGCTCGAAATGGTACTCGGAGAGTTCATGGTTGTTGCTGAAAGTGTACATTTTTACTATACAAACGTAAAACATTTTTTTGTTATAAAACACACATCCGTATGTATTTTCGTTTTTTTTTTTTTTAAATCTACTTCTTTTTATATTCAGATATTTAAATTAAAAACGATAAGAATTTACAATTTTTATTGAGCTTAAGGCCAGTTTATGGAAGATTTTTGTGAAAAAACCACAACAGTTTTTAATGGTAGAAGTTATAGTACTATTGGCCTTAAGCTCAATAAAAATTTTAAATTATTAACATTTACTAGGCCAACAGAAAATCAAAAAAAAAACAAACATTTAAAAACGATAAGTTTAAGCAAAATTTTTGCAACCTGTTTAATCACAATAAAAGTACATATAAAAAAAATGCGTAAACTAAATCATTATAACCAAATAAAAAAGTGCCTACAAGTCTCTCCCTCCAATGTTTGTATTGTAACTGAAGTGTTGTTGTTTTCATTGTTATTTTCCAATGGCAGTGAATTTGGACGTTGCAGCGAAGCATTACCCTCCGCCATTCTTGAGTTGCAGCACATATTCTCTATTATCTCCATACACTTTTTTTTCAAGCTCCACATATTTAAAAAAACAATCTGTATACATGTACATACATATCTGTAATCAATCTGTATATGTACTTTACATATTTTGTTAGTTAGTTACAGGCCAAATTTTTTTATCACCGTGGTGATTTGTAACCCAATTCCAGATGAAATTGTGTGCTACTTACATACATATTTTATTATTTTTAACAATTTTCAATTTAAAAAAATTTATTCTCTAAAAAAACCACATATGTACATACATATGTATGTATGTATGTATGTATGTATGTACTTCCAAAAAAAATATGCAACCAACTTTCAATGATTTTAAAATTTTTTGATCCATCTGTTTAACAAATTTTGATGAATTTTTTTTTTTACTTTTTAAATTTTCTATAAAATTTGAAAATTAGCTTTATTGCATTTTTGTTAGAGAATTAACAATAAACATTGGTGGAAAACAGTATCATTTTGATTTTGGCTGGAAGTCACATGGTCACTACCGTATGTGTATGCAGTGCGAATTGGTTCTGTTGATGTTTATGTGTATGTACATACATACATATGTAAGTAAAAATATGTAAATTGAACAGCTCGATGATTGGCTATCGCTTTTGCTTTTACTTAGTTTTTTTGTTATTGTCGCACTGAAAAAACCCCGCCGGAAAAAAGCAGACAGTCTGAAAAAATAACCAATTTTTAAGTAGTTGGATATCGGCTACTTTTAGTTCTTCATTTATTTAATTAATCGTAATAAAAACATTTTATTGCAGTTGGAAAAAAAGTAATTTTGTTTTTTTTCAGTCAAATATGTATATTTGAAAGTGGTTGAAATCAAATGCGTAGTCGTTGCTCCTAGGACATCGCCATATTAATAAAGTTAGTTGATTACAAGAAAATAGGAAGAATTTAAACCAATTGTAGTTGGAAGAAAAGTAATTTTTAAATTGCTTTTGGAGTACTTGAATTCCCGACAGGGAATTGATTGCGCGCACTTCCATTTGAAAGTTTTTGGCATCGCTGATTTGAGGCAACAAAATACTTTAGAAATGTTGCAGCAACATATGTTTCTATCAACATTCTCTGATTGCTTTTGTGTGTTTTCATTTACTTTGTTTTTAGCATTCACTACTATCTATGTTTACAACTGTCTTGGGTGTCGCTGCAACAAACGAATATGGCAATGATTCAAAAACAGGTTATTTAAGATATTTGTTAATAAGTTTACAAAAAACCCTCTCCCCACCAAGGCCAAGACATGTGGTAAAGGAACACTCATATTAATTGACACATGCAAATTAATTCTTTACCGGGTAGTAACCGTCATCGTGGGGTAGGTACATTGTGAAAATATAAAGTTCAATGCCCTGGCTTCAAATACGAGCAATTACTTGCTAGTGATTAATTTTTACGGCGAGCGTTCAGGTGGGCGGGCGTTTAGTTGACTTTTCCCGCTTTGTTGATTTGCCACCAAGGGCAATGCACTTTCGGTGTTAACAAATTAGACATAACATATTTAATTAAACAAACGAAATAAAAATATGTGTTTTGTTGCTTGTTAAACTACATACAATTTATACAATAAAAAATTAAAGGCTAATACAAAATTAAAGTGCTTACGCATTTTCGCATTATAAAATGCAATTAATCATCAAACTCGAAAAAATATTCACTTATAGTTTTTTTTTTTTTATCCAGAACGCACTACATACACACATACACACGATGCCTTTGTTCCGTGACAAGCTCAGATTAAATACACAGAATAATTTCCATTTCTCATTATTTACAATATATCACGCTATATAACGCTGTTTACACAAACAATTTCATATAGTTGATACTATTTTATAAATTCTGCACAGGTTGAAATTAACAAATATACAAACGATTCACTAACAATCTTTTTTTTTTTTTTTTGTATTCTAGGTTTAAATGGCGGAGCAGAACGCTCTCAAAAGCCAGGTTATTCCTCCAGATTGCGAAACGAGCTTTCGCCAGTACAGTAGTTTTGTTTGGTTGTGCAGAAGTGTCGGAGAATCGATCGCGAACCATGAATCGTGGGAATAGTATCCAAGACAGATTCGTAGATCACAGTGTTTCTATCGTGTTAACAGCAGTTCTGATTATTGATTTAATTATCGATTGCAAAAACAGTCTTCGCAAAGCGGGCGATCAGTAGGATCTTCTTTATTGGTGTATCCGTGTTCCGTGTTCTAAGCTGCAGATGCAGTATTCGCCACGCTGGCGTACAGTGAGATTTCCTCAGTCAGTATGACTTTTGGCGGCTATAACCAGCCAACAGTGAACGCTTATGTTGTGAGCGTCACTAGGGCTACTAGAGCCCAGAGAGCAACGTGGGTGAGTGAGTTGGAAAATGATAGAATCGCGACCAAATTAGGTGCAGCTACAAAGCAGTAATTATGATATATTTAAAGTTAGATATTTATATGTGCTTCCTCAATAAAAAGGGCAAGCTGTGAAATTTTGTGAGGGATTATACCTTGAAATACTTCTTCCAAGTTGCCGGCATTCCGGAGCGCATCATACTTGTCTCTAATGCTTTTGAGTCTTGGGCAGTGCAAGATTAAGTGGGCGTAGTTACAGGTTTGACCGCAGACACATCTATCCGAGTCTATTGCTTTTATTTTATGTAAGTATACTTTGTCATAAGTATGCCCCGTCAGAATTCTATTAATCGTTTTAATTTGCTTAGGTGCCAAAGTGCATTTCCTAAACCACGGTTGGGATTTGTGAAGGTCGAAAGTATGGGCAAATAAGTTGGGTTTTTGTGCAGAGAAACTTCTGAAATCATTGTGCCAACTGTCCTTAATGTTTTTTAATATTTTCCTAGAAGCTTCCTGAGTTGTGTACTTAACTTCAATTACAGCTCCTATGTCTGCAGCTTCCTTTGCTAGTTGGTCAGCTCGTTCATTGCCTAAAATGCCTATATGCGCTGGTGTCCAAACTATATGGACGTTACTGAGGTTTTGTTTGACCAATTCATGGATTCGGTTTATATAATAGTTATCTGTCTCCTCTTTACTTAAAAGGTTACATGCTACTAAGCTGTCGGTGAAAATCACTATGTCAGAATATTTGCTGCTAATGGCTATTTCGATCGCTAGGAAGATAGCAATGGTTTCACTAAAACTAGAAGACGTGTGGAAATTTATTCTGTATTTGTGTTCACTGTTATTAGAGATATCAAGAACCCCACACCCTGCACTATTATCCTGTATAGAGGCATCGGTATAGAAAATTTTGAATTGCGACCTTTTATAGTCCTGTAGTGCATTTGTATAAATCGCTCTCGCGACTTCGGTTGCTGTGTTCTGTTTGCTGTTTGGCAGAAGATTGGTGATCACATTTAAATTTGTGGGAGGACTCAGATGGCCACTCGTACCAATGGCGTCGAAGATATGCCTGAACTCGTTGTACGTTCTGCTATAGCTCGAATTTATTATAGGTAGATTTGCCATGGAGAGTTTAAACTGCTCATCGGTCGTTAAAACCTTGATCACTTCCTTCGCCGTTAACCATTTTGCTCTTTCCAGAGGTGGAAGCTCATTGGAAAGGGCATAGATTAGGGGAACTGGTGTGGACGGGGTGATTCCCAGCGCCCTCCTCAAAAAACTGTTTTGGAACGTTCTAATTTTGTTGTTTACCGTTTTGGTGCTGTTAGCCGCTGACGTTCTACAGTATTCAATCTTAGATCTAACAAACGCCTTGTAAAAGTTGATCGCTACCTTAGGAGTGAGCCCCGCCTTGACGGTGGTGATCATTTTGAAAAGTTTCGAATTATTCTTAGAGGTTTCCATTATGGAATTATAGTGTTCCGAGAGAGTAAGGGACGCATTAATGTAACGTCCTAGGAACTTTATTGTTTTGGTTTGCTCTAGTTGCGAGTTCTGTGACATTAACTGAATTTGTTTGTTGCTACCTTTACTAACGTACATAACCTTCGATTTTGCTAAGTTGCAGGTGAAATTAAGATCATTACATACTTCATTAAAAAGTGTCAGCTTCTGCTGAAGTCTAAGTGTAGCCCTTTCTACATTTTCCCCCTCAGTGCTTATAATGAAATCGTCGGCAAATTGTATAATGTTCGTATGCTGATCGTTTAGGTCATGAAGGTGCTTGGTGTAAATGTTGAACAGAACCGGTGAAAGACAACTGCCTTGCGGCAAACCCCCATTAATTTCCACGGTTTCATCTTCGAGTTTGAGCTTTCTTAACGCCAAAAAGTTAGTAATCCATTCCACATAATTCTCGTTACATCCTACCGATATCATAATCCCTGCCAGCTTTTTAATATCAACACAATTGTAGGCGTTACTTATATCTATTGCACATACTATTATTTTCTTCCCTTGGTGTTTTCTTAATGCTATATCATGCAATAAATGGTTTATTGCCATTGCAGCTGACTTCCCTTTTCTATAGGCATATGTTGAGTTCGGGAGAACCTTCTCCTTCGTCAGAAATTCTTCGATCCTGTTTTTCACACACAAATTAACACATTTACATAACACTGATATAAGAGCTATAGGACGAAAATTCCTAATGTTGTCACGCCCGCCCTGATTCTTGGGGATTGGTACTATCTTGATAGTACGCCAATTGTCCGGAATTTGATTAGATAGGAATATGTCATTTAGTGCAGTTCGAAGGTTATTTAGTGAGTGTTCTGGCAACGCTTTGATCATCATATATGTGACTTTGTCAAATCCCCCCGCCGATTTCCTTTTCTTCTTCCTCAGTATGTCCTCTAACTCGTCTTGAGTGATTGCTAAGCTACAGTCTGGAACTATGGGCCTGTTAATAGGAATGGTTTCACTACAAGATACCTGGGTCTTTAACATGTCTAGGAACTCTTTGTTCTCCTCACTCGACCAGAAGGTTTCGCGACAAATACTAAAATCCCCTCTTAGTGCCTTTGCAAAGGACCACGCCCCCTTTGTGGAGGAGTGCTCATTTATTTCCGTGATTTTTCTTTCAAAATTTTCCTTCTTTGCTTCCTTTACCATTTTCTTCCATTCTCTCCTTTTGATTTCTACGTCGTCCAGATTCGAGATAGAAGGTAGGTTTTTGCACTTATATTGAGCAACCTTGAGTAGTCTGAAGGTCTTCGCTAGATCCTGACTCCACCACGACTTAGGTGTCCTTTTCTTGAGTTTATATATTGATCCCTGGATCGCATCAGAGAAGGCTTTGTCAAAATGTTCAATTTCAGGTTGTATATCCGCTTCTTCTAATGTCTTTCGCAGTTTTATCTGAGAAAGAAAATGAACGTTCCTGAACGTTTTGATATTAGAATCAATCGTGATCGGAAAATGGTGACTGCCCCCTATTCTAATCGGGTCTACGGACCACTTAAGGTTAAGGTTAGTATTTGTCAACGAAAGGTCTAAGACCGACCCAGACCCCTGATTTAAGTCTCTTCTGAATGTTACAGCCCCTGTGTTTAGAACTGAAAAGTTGAATTCTGCTAGAACGCTTGCCAAATTGTTCCCTCTACAGGAGTCAGTGGAATCACCCCACTCAGTCGACCTCGCGTTAAAATCCCCCAGGATCAATACATTTGAAAAATTTTCAAGCAACACAAGCAAATTGTGCATCTCACACCTGAAGTCATTAACAAGAATGCTCGGGGGAAAATAGACTGCACATATTGTTATGTTAGGCATCAAGTTTTTGGTCTGCACTATCAACACATCGTAACTCGTTATATATTTGATTCTCTTGACCTTGATCTGCTTCTTGAATAATATCGCAACCCCTCCATAACCATCAGGCCTATGCTTCTCAATCATCTTGAAATTGACTAACTTTCTGCTTCGGGAGTCGTTGTGTGAGAAAGTCTCACACAGCACTCCTACATCATAGTCATAGTTATTTAGCATGAACTCAATGGCGTTTATATTCGCGTTTAGCGATTGACAATTATACTGAAGTATTTTCATGTTCATACCTATTACCCTGGATCAGGCGCACTTCCTCATCTATGTTTGTTTTCTCGAATTTATTCTTTAGATTTTGGATAATTTCCAGTTCCGCAGTCAAATTGTTTTCGATACACAGCTTTTGTGTAATAATAAAGAGTTGTGAGAGAACCTTTTCCATTTCACTCACCCTGCCACTTTGGTATTCGGGTTTTTCAAAAACAGGTGTCGTTTTCACTATTTTGTTGTAGACGGAACGGCCGTTCGAGTTGCTCACCCCTGTCGAGGGAAGAGGTCGAGACCGGTTCGTCGGAAGACCCTTTGCCACAACTCTGTTGTAGCTCATCCTAGTCAGATTCCTATTAATTGTTTTATCGTTGTCATGAGTGTCCCTATCAGCTACCAGCTGGGGAAAATTCACTTCTTCGTCCTCTAGTACGTCAAATCTATTCGTATTGTTTGGATAGTAAGCCTCAATGGTCTCTTTCCTTGAAAGTTTCTTTATGGTCCTAATCTTTCCAATCATCTGCTCCCTTTCCCACATAGCGCACTTGTTTTTGTCTACAGATACATGATCATTTTTCCCACAGAGTATACACATTTTATTATCACAATTCTTGGAATCGCACTTGTCACTGCCACAGTACAGGCACCTACCTTTTGATTTACAAGACATCTGTGTGTGTCCAAGCCTTCCACATTTCTTACACTGTCGAAGTGGGGGTATATAAAAAGAGACTTCTAGCCTAGTATATTCGAATTTTATATGCTTAGGAATTTCCTTGCCAATAAACCCAACCTTAACACTCATTGTTGGTATAAACACATCAACACCGTCTTGTCTTTCTCTGCGTGTAAAGCGATAAACTGATGAGATAGGAACACTCGATTCTGCATGTTTCTTAATGTCATTAACGTCGTAATCCAAGGGAATTCCTCTAATTACTCCGTATGTCTCAAAGGCTGTATTCGGAATAAACGGCCTTAGCCCTTTCTTCCTCACTTCCTGATTTTTAATAAAATTATTAGCAGCGATAACTGATAAAAACGTCACCTTGAAGAGGGTACGTCCAATCGCAAAAATTAAGTCAATTCCATCACAGTTCAAGTCTCTAATTTGGCTTCTTAGCGCCAGTCCACTGCTCATTCTATCACTGTTTATCGCCCTGCACTCAGACGTGTCCACTAGCACAAAAACATTCCCACTAAAATTTAAAGGGTACAAAGGTGATGCATTAGCAAAACCCGCGTCAAAATTTTTTTTCCCGCCATAACTGCTCACTGAAGCATTAGCAAAACCCGCATCAACATTTTTTTCCCCGCCATAACTGCTCACTACGGTATCACTAATTTCGCATTCCATCGTATTAACAGCACTATCACGATTCCCGCTTTTATTCACCTTATTGACTAGCTCGCTGTCTAGATTGTCTGCGATCAAACCTTCATTAATTTTTGAATTTATGGAAAAGTCACCCACTTTCCCACTCTTTTTTCGTTTGCCACCAGGCTTCATGCTTAAGGAAAATGACTCAAAATCATCCGCCGATGCCGCCACCGACTTAGCAGTCGGTGACGCCATGTTGGCTTTTTTGCTTGCCGTCGCCGGCACTATAATTTTATATCAAAAACACCAATTGGAAAAAGTATTTATATAAAACAAGGCACAAAGTTCACAAAACACTCACCGCTACCTCTGCTTTGATTGACGCTGCTGTAAGGTTGAACAAATAAATTTCCACTTCGTTTAGCACCCAAAAAATGAAAAACTAAGCTTTTAAGAAACTGTGTAAAAGTTAAATGGCACAACCAACACCACTCCAAAGCAAAGATAATAGTAGTGTTCTCGATGTCAATAGTTTGTAACAATTGTTACAAACTATCACGTTTTGGCGTTCTTGTACGCAAAAACTTGCAAGAAACTTGCAAAGTAGGGGAAATCGAGAGAGCGAATTGACATTTCGTTTTGAGGGGAAGTTGATAATTTTTACTGGACAAATTTTTGCCAGTAAAAACTTGCAAGTGGAAAAACAGCTGATCAAAAGCAGCTGATTGCAATTTGGATAATTTGGAAATTTTTGTTTAAGAGTTTTAAAGGCGAAAATTATAAAATGTGGGTATCAAACATGCAAGAAGCAAGTACAAGTTCCTTTGGTTAAGCTTCGTTAGTGGAATGTTTCAGGAAAACACTAATGCAACGTTTTTCATTTTGTATATTTGGATGTGGACAAAAATTCAATCAGCTGTTCGTCAAACTTGCAAGTTTTTACTGGTTTTCCGTTCTTGTACTTTTTGGTATATTTTTCACTCTGAGAGCGAACGTTGTCAAATTCTAAGAAATTTCTTTACTGGATAATTCTTACTGGAGAAGTACGAGTACAAACCTAATATGATACGAAACTCTTTGTTTCGAGAGAGCGCTGTCAAAAGGCGCATTTTTTATAACATTTTCCAAAAGAGCCACTCTGTAGAAATCGTATCGGGGGATTTTTATTTAATTTTTTGGAGATTTTGCAGTTTCCTCGCCACCGTTGAGGTTTGCTAACAGAATAAAGGAAAATGCAATACAAATAAGAGTAAATAAGAGATGTTATTTACCTTAATGCCAGAAGACCATATATATAAAATCAAAACAATGAAAACAATTAAAATATCGCAGAAATTCATATTTTGGAAAAACCTGCTTTTATATATGCATTAAACATAAATTTAGGATATAGCGTGTTTTCTTATAAACATACATGTTTATTTATGTATATTAAAATGCAATATATACCTAGTTCGCTTTGAAATAAAAGTTTTGGAATATATTTTTAAAATAAAATACAATATTAGTATGTAAATCAAAACCTTCAAAGTTTGCCAAAACTTATATATTAAATTTAACTCTTAATTTAGAGATTTCAAGACACATTCTATAAAAAACTAACATTTACTCGCTTTTTTATCCAAATAAAAAGTATAGCTTTTTCACGCATTTGCCTCTGGTAGCCCACCTTTTTGCGTGCCAGCTGTTCAGTAGCCCATGATTCGGCTTTGTTGCCAGCCCAAAATGTGAGATCATGGGCTCTCGCAGCAAGCGAAAGAGAGAAGTTTCGTATCATATTATCTTTGATATATAAATGAAATGGAACAAGAAAATACAAAACTTGCGTGTTTAGCACGATTTAGAAAATACAGAGGTTGCGCCTTCCGCAAACCGCTATTCGCTCTCAGCAAATTTGACAGAATCAGCTGTTTATGCTACGTCACAGAACGCGGTTAGTTTGTTTGTATGTTTGTAAGCATACAATTGTTTGTACTTAAACTCAATGCTTAAAAGCAATTTTATTTAAAATAAAGTTATTAAACATGAAGGGCGCAGTGTTAAGTGTTAAATCACAGAGTCTATCAATGATACGGGCCTATAAAACTCGCTAAAAGTGATGTGAAAGTGTAGCTGTGCGCACTTGGTAGCAAGTTAAACTTCTTGTGTATCCTAATGCTGCAATGCAGTTTTTTTCAAAGCATCCAATCAAACACAGTGCATAAATGAAGTTATTTGAACATAAATATGTTGCATAAAGTGCCGAAATTGGTTAAAACTTTAAAATTTAGAAATCCCAGCAGAACCTAACCTCACATTTTTGTTTACAATTTCTTTCGATTCACAGAAAAACCATGTTCGTGACGTTGCACGCATTCTGCTTCACATCATTTTTCGTCGGGAAGGCGCAATCTTGTATTCTATCGTTCTTGCGTGTTTAGCTATATTATTAGCATTTTCATCAAAAAAACAAGTAAAGAGAAGGTACTGGAGTAAAACATGGTATCAGGAGCGGCAAAAGTACACGAGTTTTAATTTGTTAAATGCGATTCGTCTTTATAAAGAATTAGACGATCACGAAAATTAGTAGTAACCGTCATCGTGGGGTAGGTACATTGGGAAAATATAAAGTTCAATGCCCTGGCTTCAAATACGAGCAATTACTTGCTAGTGATTAATTTTTACGGCGAGCGTTCAGGTGGGCGGGCGTTTAGTTGACTTTTCCCGCTTTGTTGATTTGCCACCAAGGGCAATGCACTTTCGGTGTTAACAAATTAGACATAACATATTTAATTAAACAAACGAAATAAAAATATGTGTTTTGTTGCTTGTTAAACTACATACAATTTATACAATAAAAAATTAAAGGCTAATACAAAATTAAAGTGCTTACGCATTTTCGCATTATAAAATGCAATTAATCATCAAACTCGAAAAAATATTCACTTATAGTTTTTTTTTTTTTATCCAGAACGCACTACATACACACATACACACGATGCCTTTGTTCCGTGACAAGCTCAGATTAAATACACAGAATAATTTCCATTTCTCATTATTTACAATATATCACGCTATATAACGCTGTTTACACAAACAATTTCATATAGTTGATACTATTTTATAAATTCTGCACAGGTTGAAATTAACAAATATACAAACGATTCACTAACAATCTTAGCAAATTTTGATTTTGCTAAGTGAATAGGGAAGGTAAAAAAATCGGTGCTTTTAATTCGGTTTTCGGTTTGTTTGATCTTTTTAGTACAGCTGATTTTAATCGGGTTTTTCTTACATCGAAAATTGGCTATCGGGAAACATTTTGAAATGACTTTTGAAGTAGATGGAAAAATGAATGAATGTCGTTGTTTTTTCTATGTTTTTCTTGGTTTTTGCTATTTTAAAGCGGTTTAAAACTAGAATAAAACACCGTGATTAATCACAAGCCGGTTATTTTTAATCGGGGTACATCTCTACAGGAAAAGAAGAAGAATCATAGAGTTTCTAATAATCAGTACACGAATGAATTGTATTGAATGAATTTGTATTCCAAATTTGCTACATTTCTTATCATATGAAACAGAAGGAAGAAATTTCAAAAGTTTCGCTTTCAATTTATTTTGATTTCTTCTCTTATATACGCACCCATTCGCACTGGTGCGTTCATAAGCATATATATTAACAAATGAAAAGTGTGAATTTTAATTCGCCTCGAGTAGGGCAAAGTAATTCTGTCGATAATTAATTTAATCTTAATACAAGCTAATCAAATTTTTTAATATTGAAAATAATTCATATATTTAAATGATGGAAAATAGAAGAAAATACGTATACGTTAACCTACATACTTAAGTATGTATAAGTAAACATTTTAATCATAGAATATTTTCGCAGTGTGCTATCAGATTGTGTTGGCCTTAATTCACAATTGTATCGATATGTCATTGGGACGTCTGGTTACTCTAGGATCAGGTAGAATTCTAACCACATCATTCCGTGATTCAACTCGGCCACTGAAGATGTCTTCTTTGGAAAATATTATAGCGAACAACAAACGCAATGAGGAAGTTATAAAATCCATCGCTTCTGAGGTAAAACTGTATTTACAGTGTTCGTTTTTACTTTTGCTAACTATCAATCTTTATATAAATCCACAGCTGACGGTAATGCGTGGAGAAATTCTTGCTCGAAAGAAGCACCAATTGCGCCAAGAAAACTCTATATTATTGCAACAAGTGGAAACGGCAAAGGAACAATTAATAACACTAGAACTTGGGCATGGTAAAAAGCAAATCCCTTTGCCCAATGCACGCGGTCTCTGCACGAAAGCCGCATTAACTCCGACTGCGGCGGCTGTCGAACTTGTTAAAGTAAAATGCGCAAAAGATGATCTAGCGGCTCAAAACCCAACTGCGTCAAATGAGAAAAAAATGAAAAAAGAAAAATTGAGTTCCAATACAGTGAATAGCAATGCTGCTGCTGAACTTCCGGTAGATGTTGGGCGGCTTGATATGCGTGTAGGCAGAATAATTGAAGTGGGTCGCCACCCGGATGCCGACAGTTTATACTTGGAAAAAATCGATTGCGGAGAACCGCAACCTCGCACGGTAGTCTCTGGTTTGGTCAAATTTGTGCCTTTAGAAGAAATGCAAAATCGTTTAGTTATTGTACTATGCAATCTGAAACCTGCAAAAATGCGTGGCGTAACTTCTGAAGCTATGGTTATGTGTGCATCGACTCCAGATAAGGTTGAAGTGCTAAGCCCGCCTGGAGATGCAATACCCGGTGACCTCGTGCATTGTGAAGGCTATCCACGCCAACCGGATGCACAACTTAATCCAAAAAAGAAGATTTTCGAAACATGTGCGCCAGATTTGAGGACCAACGGCGAGCTTGTGGCCTGCTATAAAAATGCTCCGCTTTATGTGCCCGAAAAAGGTAATATTGTTGCACAGACCCTAAAGAACGTGAACGTTAAGTAAATATGGTGTCGGTATATTGCCTGAAAATATATTAAATTTTCCATTATAGTTAAAATAACTATCTTTTATTAACAGAATACGAACTTTTATGTATTCATAGGTTTTATATTTTTGGAATTAAATTGCTAAATTTTAAAGCAAATATACATAAATAGCTGAAATGGGAAGAACAAGCAATAACAACTTAATACATACATAGGTTTCGGAATTACATTAGATATATACATGGTTTCGGAAAGTAGAACGTGACGAGTATTGGATAAATTTATTGTAGGGGGGGTGGACGTCGAAGAACGGGGTTCAGATTCGTCTCAACAACAATCGTTTTGGTGACTATATCATAGACCGTGCGATTGTTTTTAAAGAATACCATAATTAAACACATCGGGAAAAATAGGGTCATTATTAAGTTTTTGGATATGGCCCGTAAGAAAGCTCGTTGGAATGTTGGCACCTCTGATGGAAATAGAAGAGCGTTAATTGACACGCGTTGTGCTTGGAAGCCTTGTAATTGTCTTGCTAATGGCGGTAGCTGTGGTTGCATATCAACTGGCAGCTGCAGAGGATAAACTGCTTCAACATATTGTATGCGCAGTTTCATAGCAGCTTTCCCTGGTGTAGCACCATTGTAAGCAGCTGTCCATATGGCCTCGTAAAAACAGACTATAATTTTTGTTAAAAGTTCAAGCATTAAAAGATCGGAAGAAAATGCTAAAAAATCCATAGACACTGCCAGAAAGCCAACATAGTCATCATCTTCAATGGCTTTGCGTAACCCTTCCTTATCAAAGTCGAACCCCAAGTCCAAGTCAAATAAATTCATTATGGTAAATGTGACTACAATCTTTAACACCAACAAAATCATCATATCGATTATCTCTGCGACTACGCGCTTCCAGAACGGGGCAATAACATACTCGTACCCGCCTGTACGTTGAATAAGTTCAGCTTGAACCTGATCGCTTAAAATACGATATTGAAATATAACGCGCCCTCGTCCTCCAATGCCGTTCACATCGGTACCGTTTAAATTCGGTGCCCCTACGCCCGGTATTTGCGTATTTACTGGTGGTGATGCGTTGCCTAGACCGCTGACGGGCAGGCCATGCTGATTTTGAAATATTTGCGGATAGCTACTAAGCAAATACCAAGGGAAAAGCGCCATGGCATTTTGTGATATATTAGCACGATTAACCTGAAACAAAATTATAGGAAACATTTAGAAAAAAAGTATGCATTCGGTAAGAAAATAATATTAAATAACCGACCCATTCATTGAGACTGGCAAAATATGCCTCCTTAGAAGTTATTTCACGAGCGGCGACGTTTTCTGCATTGGGGAGATTGTGAGATTGCTTATCTTTCTCAATACCCATCTTCTCAGTTTCGCCCTGTAAGGGCGTTAAGGCTTCACCTTTAAACTCCGCCTTGCTATCGTTTTCCTCTTTTATTTTTTCTACTGATGACATTATTTCAAATTATATTACCTAACTTTCAATGAACTAAAACAAAATAACACTGATTTTTATTTGGTTAGAAGTATGAACTTTTGTTTTAATCCGTGTATGTGTTTTAAATATGGACACGACATTAATTTTAATTATTAAACAGACATTACGCATTGGTGTAATTTTTGTGAGGCTGCAACAGCTGTTAACAGTGACCAATTCACAATGGTTTGTTATTCCACTGGATAGGAATGAAAGTCGATGTCAATCGGAATGATTGCTGTATACCGATAATATTCATGATAATTCTGGTCCCAGAGCTCCCTTCTCACTCCAATAGCAGAAAATATACAACACTTTTAACGAACGAAAAATTTAATACCGCAGTCAATAACTAAGAATTATATTTTAAATTTCGTTAGCCTGACTTAAAAATTCTAAATAGTGTACTAAGATTGCATATTTATTTTTCCAAATTTATTGTATTTATTTTAATGTATACAGCATATTCTTTTTGTAAAATCTGTTACGCTTTCAGGATGGGAACCCTGATTGCGCTTTCTACTTCCTTATGCTTTTTTTTAATAAAACTATTAATGATTTTTTTTTTATTTAGATATTTATTTATTGATATCAATAGTTTCAATTAAACTCTGTAATAAACTTACAATTATCGTCGTTTATTCAAATAAATATGAAAAATTAAATTTTAATACATATGTATTTAGCGTTAAGATTTGGCTCACACACCAAAACTTTTATTTTACTTTCGTAGAGATTTTAATCTATAATTCACTTAACGTCGCCCCCACCGGAAAAAGAGCGAAAACATCTTTCTTTTAAGTAAAACCTACAAACTATTATCAAATTTTGAATACACCCATTCGCAACTCTTTGTATATACTCAATTCATTAATCTTACAAATGTAAGTGGTTTTTTTTTTCAATAAAGTTTTAAGTTATAAATAAAACAATGATTAAGAAAAAACAAATGATTTTAAAATTATCTGAATTGAGTTTCAATCATTTTTTAAATTGTCAACACTGTTTCCTGGTTTTATTTCTCACTTTCAAATTGTTTAACAGCTCATCGGGGATTGTAAACAGTAATAAACTTGCCATCAGACCTTTCTGTACAAACTAAATAATTTATTGTGATCAACTTTGCCGCGCATAAAGATAAAACAACTACAAATACTTATTGCGTTTAAATTTTTTCCTCTGAATAATTGCCAATATTTTGAATTACTCATTGAGTTCCCGGATTATTTATTAAACTTCTTCAACCGACAGACAGATGAGGGACTTTACATACATATGTATATTACATAGACATATACTTTTGGTACATATGTTATTACTTTACTATACACTGAAATTCGTTACATCTTGTTGAAACACAAAAACACCTTTGCAGGTAAATATGTACGAAAATACAAATAAAAATTGCAAAACCCCATTTTGCAGATATCTAACAAATTTTGATTTTACCAAGCCGAATGATTTCTAAAACAACTTATTTTATCATATTTTACTCGTACATAGTATGTTTTTCAACAAGCCAAGTAAAGTCTTATGCATATTAAGATAACCCATTTATTCTTTAAGTGAATCTTTACTAATATTCTCGTACATGCATACATACATATATTTTCCTCGCTCCATTGTCAACAGAGGAAAAAAATTTAAAAATTATAATTAATAATGAAGCGATTTTTTATCGCTTCTGTTTCCAGGCAAAACATGTACATGTATGTACTTATATACTCATACTATTGCTTATTTACTACAGTCGCATAATACAAAAAAAAAATACCAAATGCAGCTACATAAGTATGAAAATATGCCTATCGCTCTTTTTCTACGTTGCGGTAAACTATACCAATATACATATGATTATATTTATTATGGAAATATATGTAAATTCAAAACTTTAAAGCCGTTTCCTCGGTTTTTGGTTTTTTAAATTATGCCACTCCTTTAGTAAATACGCGATATGTAAGCATGTACATGAGATACATACATATAAAAATAATACAAATGAAAAGTGGTATTTTCAAATTATCCATTCATGATGTGATTGCGTGCTAGTAAGAGAAAAATTAAAGTGCGTTTAAGAAAACCTAAAGAGCACTTCATTTAGTAGCAAAATTCCAAATCTACCATTTAAATATTTAAATTGATAAGTGCATAAAGAAGCGTAAAGGAACAGTTAATTTATTTTAATAATTTTTAACCATCTAGCTTCTTTCTTATTTTAATATTCACGCAAAACGAAAAACGTACCGCTGACGTCGCCTGCGACTGCTGCGACGCCTTGAACAAGGCAAGTTGAGATTTGACGGCATCTTATGCGGGCGCTACTCTTCATCAATCCTCAATTTATCATCCGCTCATTGCCAAACGTTACCGATATTTAAATTGCTGAACTGTTGATTTAGGCCATGCGTATTGTTGGACGCAGCACCGCCTGCAGCCGATGGCGCTACTTGAAACGCGGCAGACATTGGCATACTAGCCATTGGTATACTCATGCCTACTGGCGGTTGCTGCAAAATGTTGGACGACATTGCACCCACTCCCATCATTGGCATGCCTCCCAGCAGATTCTGGTTGTTTTGCATAAGATTCAGATTGCCTAAGCCCGTCATATGTTGTTGTGTGTAGACACCAGTACTGGTCGTTCCCGGAAACTGAGTATTGAATCCACCCGTTGCGCCCGCACCACCCATATGCATACCTGGTGTTGTGAACGCGGTGGGGGCAGTCATAACGGGCGCATTATACATGCTGGTAGAATTTGGAGGCGTCATGAATTGCGGTTGCTGGGGATGAGGTACACCACCTGCGCCCATGTAGCCGGGTGCCATGCCGCCCGAATAAGCGCCAGTGGCAGCAAACATCGGTTGCGGTTGGCCAAAAGGCATTTGGCTGCCGTGCGGATTGTGTGAAGCCACCGTGCTAGCGGTTGCTGTGCCGTATAATGCCAATATGCTATCCTTAGTGAGTTTCCCTGACTTATCTTTTTCAGCGCCAGTTAACGAGCCTTGATTGAAGAAATCTTCTTCGTCCTTAGCAAGCGAGTTTTGAGTGGGGCCTTGTCCATTAGATTCCGGCGATTTACTATTATCGACACTTTGTGCGACAATGGCCGGCGTTGCACTTAGAAAACCAGTAAAACTATCGTTTTGTAAATCTTGCGCTGCACTACTACCCACATTATTCTGCACTGGTTTTGTGGGTGAAGAGAGGCCGAGCAAATCGCTGTTATGGTGATTTTCACCGCTTGTAGAACTCGTCGAGATGCGTTGCGTTTTTGGACTGCAACCACTACCAGCCTGTCCGGCTTTCGGTTTGGGTAATGGCGCGGGCAGTGGAACCGATTTCGAGACAGACGTCGATGATGTAGTACTCTTTTTGTCATAGGTGCCAACACCACTCAACACACTGAGCCCCATTGAAGTGCACGCTTGGGCAGCTTTTTTCTTGCGTTTCTGACGCTCTAATTCTTCATCGATTTCCTTAGCCCAGTCTACTTTTGGCGGTGACGGTGGTACCCATTCGCGTGCTAAGTACTTCTTATGTTCATATTTTGCGCGTATGAAAGATTCTAAAGCAGTATCGGTTTGCGGCCGGCGGAAACCATCTGGCAGCTGTGCTTCATAAACGGCACGAGCACGCGAATTGCCCATCTGCTGTAAGGAAATCACCTGTTCTGGCGTCCAGGTGTCCAAATTAACCGATTTAACACGTGATATGTGTACGCCGAGATTGCGATGTATACCTGCGCAGCGAATGCACAAGAAAACACCAAGATTCCAAGACGCCCAGCGTGGTCCTGCAACAAAAATACATGTATCCATTTAGTACCATTTTTTAGCTGAATAAAGTGCGAAAATGTATATCTTTAAGTTATTAATTTGTACCATACCATAACGCCAAGCTGGCTGATCTCTTGCTCTCATCTATTGTGATCTTTAAGATGTATCATTAAGAAAATACAAATATCTTGCTATAATAACTTACAGAATAATATTGAAAAAACATCGGAATTTATGCTTAGCAAGACACCTACAAAAGTTATTTGTGTTATCTAACTTCAGATTGCAATGTTTGGTCACCTACAGCATTTCCATGCAACCGACATCGGTGTGCTAGCATTGATTTTTTAACAATTAACAAAAAGGCATCGTTATATACAAAGGTATGCGTGTAAAATTTATGAAGCCACACAGAAGCAGCGCGGTATTCAACAACACCCACAATTGATATCGATGCGCAACAGAAATTGGTTGGCGAGACGGTAAAACAAACAATGATAACAAGTGAACGGCATAAAAAAAAACACCAATAGACACGTATCTTAAAAGCGTTGATCCAGCAGCGCAATGAATATCAGTGACAGCTGCGAATAGATATGTGTTAGGCGGTGTAGAGAGTGAGAATTGCAGCAATGATATACGAGCCTTTGATACCAGCGCTTGATTATACAATCGCAATTCAAATATCGTCTGATTTTGATCATCACGTACAAATTTTGGTCTTTATTAGAGAATAGTTGAACACAGTGTTGTCACTGTTCTATAGCTACTTATTGATTTTATTGTTTGACGATCGTGGCATCTTTGGATATGGGTATGTATATGTGTATACATATGTATAACCATATTTCAAATCCAATGCATTAGAAATTCAAAGTTATGAATAAGAATTCATATATGTACATATCTCACTACTCTTTACTTTTTTCAAATCAGTTGAGTGTGCGTAAGTAGTAGCTTGGTGGTTTTGCGTGTTTATTGCTCGCTTCATTGACATTTATCTATTGCCTCAAACATACTTACAACATAGTGTGATTACATATTTATAATTTAGTTTTTTACCTTTTGCATCGCAATCAACGCAATATTTGTTATCCTCATCGCGAAGCATCTGAGTCAGCAATGTTTGACATTTTTCCTGTATTAATTTGGTCCTTTCATTTTCTTTACGGCTAGCAGTTGAACTCATTTTTCCCCTTCTCTACTGTACACACACTTGAATAGATCTCACTGTTGTTAGCAAATTTTTTTAGTATTTGCACTTTTACTACACTTTAAACTTTAATTTAAACTACTACGCTTTTTGCATTTAAAAGCAATTTGAAATTATTCAACAGAATCGCAATTGTGAGTCGATTTTGAAAAAGCTGCTGCTGAAAATACTTTTATGCCAATCAAAAAATAAAAAAGGTTCACCACTGACATGACCGAACGAAAAACGTCGAATCAAGGCGAAAGTATGCGACAAGTTTAATGTCAAAAAACCTGGCGAATTGATAAACGTCAGTGTCCGGTGGCGATTGAATGCCATAGAGATGGACTTTAGTTAGCCGGTTTTGCGATTTCTTGAGAGTTTTTTTTATTGGGAGTAATGTAACTGACATTGAAGTTAAGATTGTAAAAACAGAACGTTTAAATCACCATATTACAAAACCAACATAGGGGTCAGCTTGTATTCTGTCATTCTTGTTCCAAGGCCAACTATTATCGGCGAATTCAAATTACATGCATTTAGCTCATGATGATGATTCAATAATACAAGTTATACAGATAATACACCGTTAGTAAATCAGCATTGTTGTGTCGAAACGGCTAGTTTGCTTTATGTTTGTATCATGTATGTGTACAATGTTGTAAACAACAAAGCAAACGAGCTGATTTTTTGACATAAGCATGCTGAAATGAAAATTAAATTAAAAGAAAGAAAGAAGAATGTCTTTTATCGATACCACCTTACCAGAGAACGTAAATTACAGAGAACGTACATTATATATTTTTCGGTATTTTTTTTTTACGTATTACATAGTAATGTACGTTCTCTGGACAATATATATTATTTTTTTCTTTTTCCTCTGTTTTTGACAATTCTTACACTGAAGGCTATAAAAAAACATACGCTAGCAAGGCGAAGGTGGTGGTGAGCATATATTAGTAAAACGCGTCCATGTATTTTGTTTTTGCTTTGCTGGACGGAATGTCAAATTTCTGTAGGTGATTTACATCGGCAGACATTCAGAACGAAGCCCTTTGACATTCAGTCCAGCAAAGTGAAAAAACCAGCTTTCACCTCAACACCACCTTGTTAAATTCGCCTTTACCCGATATCTCCACAGAAAAAAGCTGATGTTCTGACATCTTTCATTTTGGCACGAAAAAATGAAAAATGTTTGTCAATTTTTATGTGTGGGCAGTTTGATGTCTTGACATAAACATTTGTAAGATGGCGTCAAATAAGTAAGTTCATTTAATAAAACGCAAGTATGCTGCAAATAACACAACAAATATGTTTTCTTTCCTCGCAAATACGTAAACATTAATATATGCAATAGAAAACAACTCAGTTTTTGCTTCTGAATGAAAATATCTTCGATGTTGACCATACGAAATTCACAGCCAAATGAAAAACTAGTTGTCAAAGTAACAAAGTGACAGCTTATTTCATACAATAAATGCCAAGACATAAACGCTGACATGAACAAAATAAGCGGTCTCCATTGACAATATATTTTCTGACATCAGTTATTTTCTGTGGAGATGTCGGGTTACGGCTAGCATGCAATTGAAGGGATGCCACCATTTCGCCGTACTAAGTTATTATAAATTCGCCTTGGAAATACTTTTTTCAGCATTGACAACACCTTTCTGAATCTGACGTGTTTGTGAATATGAATGTTGAAAGAAGAAGCACCGCGAATTCAGTTTTGAAATTAAACGGAACTTTAAGCAGAAAAGTGCTTTTAAGGAAAAAAAATAATTTTGTTATTTTCAGCAATACACAAATGATGGCAGGACCCGGGTCACAGATATTGAAAATTCCACTATCAAAAAGCAGGCAGAAAATATCTCTAGCACTAACACAAACGAATTGTGGCATCGAATGGTTAAATGTGAGCATTTTCACGATACATATTTTTGATTTTCTACTACACATTTTTTACTTTTAGAATTTTTGTGGCGATTTTTACGTATTCGCCAATAGTTTCCAAAAATTCATAGCCTGCGATGTTTGGGAAGAACTAGAAGACAACGAAAACTTGGACACTATTTTTCTATGCTTGGCTCAAGTATGCTTGTGTACAAAATATTTGGAAAGTATTATACGTGCGGAGGAAACAGCGCAAAAAACAATTCCGGTACATACCTTCTAAAACCTAACCATAGAGTTGCTGCCTCAATAATTATTTCCTTTTCTTTAGGCTTCTCGAAAACACTTTGTGGATCGGATTTTATGGTGTTTGGATAAATTGGAAAGTGCAATTGATAACTTGGCCGTCTCTGCCGAGGAAAAATCATCAGAACAGGCAATGGCAAGCTTTGGTTTTATGCTATTATTGGAAATAACAATGGATCATGTCGGTGCTTTCAGCACATACCAGGAGGATCCAGAAAACGATCTAAAATATGTAAGTGAACAAAATAAATTATTGCATTAAAAACACGTTTTTTTGTACTTTTTTTTGATAGGCTCTTGATTGCAGCAATGAAATACATTGTGCAGTTCGTTTAATGATTAGTCATGCACTAGCGCTTGCAAACGTAGCCCTGCTGGAGGACAAAACAGCGCTCAGTGCGTTATGTCAAAAGGTGATTTTAAAGCATTGCTCTCACATTTCGTGCTTGCTTTACTGTGTGGGATTCCTACTTTTTTAGGTTCTGCGTGATAGCGCCGCTTTTCAACAAGAATGCTCTACGAATTTTCATTTGGCCGAAACCAATGAATGGAATCGTAGGCTAAAAGCTATCGTACTAGGGGACTCGTTGACACAATTGCACCATTATGTCGATGAAACTATTTTACGTCTAATATTTATGTGTTACACGGATTTGGAAAAGTTTTCGTTGGACAAGCTTCGTGCTAAGATGCGACAATGTAACAGTGATGATGCTGAGCTGGATGAGTTCATAGCCGATTTCGATGTGAATTTAGATCGGCTAGCACAAATAGGACTATTTGCCGCAAACGAATCAAATAGCCCAAAATGTAAACCAAATATTCTAAAATTTTTGATACAAATGTATGTATAATAAGTTTATATTTAAATATTCTTTTTTACCCTTTATAGTAAAGACTATAGTTCGCAGTTCCTTAGCCTCGCTTGAGGCACTCGATCCCTGCATTATTCCGTCATTGCAAGCTGGACACAGCGCTGCCATACATTCTGAAATACTGGAGCAACATTTCTACGAAGAAATCACAAAATTGAAAACTGTTTTATACGAAATTGTGAACGCTCAGCCGATCAGCAAGTGCTTTTATGAAATGCTCAACAATTGCGTTGCTCAAACAGAAAAACATTACAATAAAACTAAGTTGGATGATATTTTACAAATGGGTGAATTTCTCTTGCAATATTTTCAATATTCTACAAATAAGAGAGATCTTAATCAAACAAATTCTAAACGCATGGAACACTTCCAAAAATTCACATTAATGCTACACGAATGCCGTGCAATTTTGATGTGCGCCGACCAGGTGGACCATAGCCGCATTTTGAAACGTTTTAAAATTTTGCGTGCTGTCACGCGCAAATTCGTCGACGCGCTCAAAGGGACATCAGATGAGGTTCGGCATAAAAATGAATCAATGTCCAACTTGCATTCATTACCTGCAGCCGAAACAAACATAATCGATTTAAACGAATCACAATTTGCTTTAGCGACAATTGAGCCAAGCGTTTGTAGCATTTTGTATCGCAACGAAAATGAAATATTCTCCCCACGTAGACGAGCTGTTAGCGAGTCGATGCGTGGCAACTACTCAATGTGTCCACAAACGCCACTGAAAGCTAACAACGGTTTAGAAAAAAATAATTTACCCAAAAAAATGGATGGCATTGATTGGCAGCAGCCGCATTTGAGGAGGCGCAGTGTTGGCAGTGTGCGCAGGAGTGGGTACATTTTTTCAGATTAATGTCAAATAAAATTTATATAAACAATATATATGTATAACATTAATTAATTCAATTGCAGAGGAGAGTTTGCGCACAGTGATGTTTAAGCGCCAAAATTCAGTAGTAACACAAAAAGCTCGTGAATTTTACTTACAAAATTCGGCTAGTTTACAAATTTCAGGTAAATCATTTGCATTACACTGCGAAATTTCACAATCTATTGAGTTCAAAGTCAGCTTAGTTACTGGAATATTAATTAATATTTTTTTTTTTATTTGTATGTTGCTGCAGAGATACTTGATCAACTGACGAATATTTCTTTAACTGAATCGAAATCGGCAAATGTAGAATTACTTAACACTACGCGCATTGAATAAGTTTCGTTTGCTTGGCTTTTCGTATTCCTCACAGGATGGTCACTATATTAGTATTTTATTTTAAAAAAATATTATTACTTTCTATGGCAAATATGCAATCTATCTATAATTTACATTCCAGCGTATTTTACTTTACAAATAACCGTTGTGATTTTTTTATTTAAACAAAAACGTATTTAAACAAAACTTACGTTAACTAACTGTTTTATATTTATCATTGTGATCTCTGCCTTTTTTTTATTTCATACACAACTCTGCTTTGTACGAAACATTACTTTATTTAGCCATAAGCTAAAAAATTTGCACTCGTATGCTTTCGATTTTAAAATATTACTTTATGTGAGTTTATCCTTCCAAGCGATAGTTTATTTAATAAAAACTTAAATTTTTCAAGATTTTAGTATATCAATTTGTAGGTAAAAAGAAAAGAAAAAAAAAATACGAAAACAACGTCTGAACTTCTGTTCTGTGCAAAAGGCAAGTTTATCGTAACTCTTTAATTAAATATTCAAAATAGTATTTTACTCAATAAAGCGGAATGATATACATACATACATACTATGTACAGAAAAAGATCCATATACTTATGTATATATAATCCATGACTAGAATGAAGCTTGAGTTAGAAGTGAGTAGTAAATAAAAAGCTTATTATATTTTTTGCAAAATCTGCTTTTCCGTTGGACTTTTGTGCTGCGTTTGCACCTCGTAAAGTGCCAAACCGAATTCTCGCACGATTGATATTAGCAAGTCAATAACATAGCCATTGCTTATTCTCGATGCTGTCTCCGTTTTTGAATCTTGCCACACATTGAGGCGCGGCAGCGCTTCTGTTGACAAATGTGGATAGAAAAGGCGTAATAACTTGAGTCGCATAGTTGATCTTGCGTCTAATGCCTTCAACTCGCTGTTTATGTCGTCGCTCAATGCCGCAGGTAAAGCTAAATATAGACGATATTCCTGATGCTTTGTTGTATATTTCATTTCACAGTGTGAAAGTATAAGCTTTATTTTACCAAGCAAATGTACCGTATTTAAGCTGCCATATTCGTATATGTAGAAATCCTTGAGTCGCCGATAATGCTGTCCAGATTCACGATTCACATGCAACGCTTGTGAACTGGGTATATTGAGAAAAGTCAATGGCATGCTATAGATATGCGAAGTAACCAGATGTATATGCTGTGCGGGCGATTTTGTTTGCATGACGGCCTCAAAGTACTGAGTTAGTGGAAATACACCCGCTTGATGAATAAATCCAAAGAAAATGGCCAATCCAATGTTGCACATATACCAAGTCTTAATCAATGGCTTCGCAGATGCCTGTGTGCACAAGAATGTGTTGTAGATTTTACGTAAAAAGGGTTCATCCGTTCTGAATGGATATGTCGAACATAGCCCATGATACAATTTGGGCGCATGCAGTAAGACAATTGGGAAAAGTATAGGCAACAAAAAACGCGCCTCTTGATGATTGATAAGCGACAGAAAGAAGAGTGGCACGAATATAGCGCTGGACATTAAGCTGATAATGCTTTGTGCACGTGGCAAACCTTGATATTCTGCACGGCAGAAGCGTATTAAGAGATGTCCAAACGATACAAGCGCCACAACACCGAGCATATTATACAGTACAGGTATGTTGACCAAAACATGAATGTATTTCGGATGCAAGCCATGCTCTGCAGTTTTTTTCGCATCCAAATTGTACTTGATAAAATTCCAAGGTGTGCTGACAAAATTATTGAGGCTCAACTGCATCACTTGTAGCTCGCCAACGGTCAAATATTTGTAATAAAATGAATCGCAAACAAAGAAAAAGATTAAAGCCGGTAAAGCACTTAAGCTGAACAATATCATGCGAAAATTAAAGTCCCGGAAAGTAATGCTTTTGGTACCCATGCCACGAAGCATCCAATAGAACACCACTGGCGCACCATAAACAAAAAAGGTGGGTCTATTAAAGACACCAGTCACGCAAATGCTAGCCACCAGTAGTGTGTGGGTGTAGTTATGCGCTGGCAATGCTTTGCACAGTCGCCACATTTTAACGCGCTCGCTTATGGATTTTGCTTTGTCGTAGCGTTCTTCTAGTATTTCTTTCTTATAGACAATGGTGTTCGTTTTGATCATACATTCGGCAACTAGTGCAAGTAGCAGCGAACATAAAGCTAATTCAATAGTGTTGGAAAAAGTGCGTGTACCAAAAGTTAACATTACCCAGGAGCTGCTGAGGGCTAGCAAACGTGTTTGATATTGTAGACTGTACAAACGGCAGATGCGATACATGCTCCAGTCGTTTACAAACGATAGCGCACACATTATAAGACGCGGAAATACTAGGTAGGTATAGCTTCGAAGTAATTCTATACCAAAGTAGTGGCGGATATACATTGCAGATAATTCCAGGAAGCTCCATGGAACGCGCAAAAGGAGTAATTGTAGTGTTACGCTTCGCACCGGCATTGTATTGTTGAATTCCCAGGTTCGTACGTGTTCCAGATGAAAATGTTCGCCTAAAATATTCATATTTACAAATCACTATCGTTTATATTTTAATTGACATTTGAACGGCCTACCAGTCATCACTTCCACTGATTGAAAAAACTCATCAGGATGTATATAGCCCTTTTGCGGAATGATAACAAGTACAACGCGAAGCGCCGCAAAGATCAAATATGTGTACCAATATTCGTCGGTGTTGCGATGGCGCAGCCTCAGCTGATTAATATATCTTTTTAATTTCATCGCCTCTGATTAAAATATATTAAAACAGATATACTCGTATCAACCCAAATTCTCATATAATACGGTATGATTTGTTTTGGAATACGATGGTAACAAAAGGGCGTAAAAACAGCTGAGCAAACCACCCCCTAAAATTGATTGTTTATAAGCCGTTCACAATTGCAGTGAATGTAACTTGCGGTCTTCACGTGCATTCAATGCTCGCTTACTTCTGAAAGCAAGCGACATGTCGCACGTGAAGGCCGCAAAAAGTGGAGAGTATGCTTCGTCTCGCAAACCAATCGGTAAGCGAGCGCTCGCTTGCTTTCAACTGTCATTTTTATAGTTTGACAGCCATTTTCGTATTTCGTAGCATCTTTCATTGTGGCAACATCCTTTATCATAGGCTCTTGGAGTACAAAAAAGTATTTTAATAAGATATATTGATAAAATCGAGTGTCGCGTGACTGATCTTTGTAAATTAATTAATTTATACCGACAATATGAGTGGGTTTGCAGTTTGAATAGCACGCAGGACACGAACCTTCTTGCTCTACGACATGTTGAAAATGAAAAAGTATGCTTTCAAAATGCCCAGTGAACAAATATCTCTCTCGCTTGCGACGACAAGAAGCTTCTGCTTTCTAGCAAGCGACAATTGGAAGCAGGTGAAGACCGCCCGTAAGAGACTTCATTTTCCAAGTTGCAGTACGTTTAAATCATAATAAAAAAAAATGTAGTATAGTTTGTAATAGAAGCTTAAACGTCTACGTTAAGTTATAATAACACCTACATATTTAAGTAAAAGAGTGTTATTACAAATTATTTTTTTAATTTGAATTAGCCGAATTTCAAAAAGCCTGGTTACCCTTCCTTCGATTTGACATTTACAAGATATACACTCGCTATCTTGCTTTAACACATGTGGAACACGGTCATTAAAAGTTGTGTACATCTCCCTCTTGGCGAGCAAAACAAAATGCCAAATACATAAAAAACTGAAATTAGCGAAAATTGCTGTCAAAAGCAAAGTTTCTAGGGTGTGTATCGCCTCGTTTTTTATTCTAAAAGTTACTCACTAAAAAGAAGATAATACTATTAAATTTCACAAGGCTCTGGTAAATTACCAATTAAATATAATTGTTCTCTATATAGTACATACTAATATTTATTGAATGTTGTGAAATAATTGTAAAAGTGCGTACTATCTGTATCATAGAAGACGAAGGAAAAAAAAATATGTACATAGTTGTATGGCGAATTAAAAAAAAAATGATAAGATATGTAAAATTATTAACAAACCATTTTTACATAAATCTCAACCCGCATAGGTTTCTACAAAAACTCGTTAAATGTTTTTTAAAATTTTTGTAATTACCATGAAAAACTTAGGCTATACAGCATGGTTGAAATATTAATGATTAATCGATTTAATCAAAAGGGGTTAACGGGAACGAGAGTAACTTCAAACACTCTAAAAGGGAACAAAAGTGAACTCTTGATTCAACTACTATTTGTAATTGTTTTCACATTTGGTTATTGAAATGCAAGAATGCACTGAAATTATATATTTATTTATTTTATTATGTGTTGGCATATGTACATATGTACCATACATATCTGTGGTCAAATGAAAGTGTTCAGTTAGGAAGGGAAAAATATGTACATATTGGGTTGCGGTCAGTTCACCAACATTCTTCAATGTCTTCAAAAATTACATTTTGTGGTAAAGTTAGTAACTTATACTATTTTGACTTTACAAACGTTCTGTTATTAAATGACATACCCATCTTAATTAAAAAGTTTAAATAAAATAACTTATTATTGTTTAAGACTACTCAATTCCATGTGATATGTTTCAGTCAGTCAAGTTTTACAAAAGCGTCTAAGAAAATAAAGCTTCTCTATGTCACAGATATCACACTTTTTAAATAAATTTTTTTTATTGATAAACTAGGAAAGTGCTTAAAGCATTATTATATTAGGAACTTTGAGATTTTGTATATTTGGTACTAGGATACTTTAGTGTTAAAATGTGTATGAATAATTATATGTTGGATATATGTATGTATGTACATATGCATCACACTAACCAATGTAAATACATATTTACATATTCGTACTTATGAACATACACATACCATAATTAATACATACATACATACATACATATGTATATGTAAAGTCTTATTCATGTATGTATTTACATACATAAGTAACATACTATGTGCTTGAATACTAACAATGCATTGTTTGCTTTGAAATATTATTCCTAGCAAATGATAATTTAAATTTTTTACTATTGATGAAAGTCGATAACGAAATTAAATATATTAATGATTTGCAGCAATTTAGCTACATATTAATTTAAAAAGATAGCAACTGTAGATTTTTTGAAATATTTGAAATTTATTTATCTTACGGAAAACTAAAGAAATATAAAACTTTTATTTTAAATTGCCATTTAGATAATTTGGTATATACATATGTACATATGTATGTATGTATGTACATATGTACATAAGTTGGTTAAATTAACGACAATATTAAGATATTTTTAATATAAAAAAGACATCGTAATCCTTCCTATAATTCATTCGAGCTCCCTTTTTCACTATGTATACATAAATATGTTCATCCATACATACATACAAATTTACATAAATACATACATACAATTTACATAAATACATACATACATACATAAACATATGTGTGCGTATATGCTTTGCTGTCTTCTAGTTGCAGATTTGTCTGTTCTATATACTATAAAACAGTTCTCTTTTCGGTCTTGTGCTTGCCATTGCCTGAATAACGTAGTAAAAAAAACTGTGTCTACTAAAAACCGTTTAACCGAGATTCAAATATACTTGATTCGATCCAATAAGTATTTACCCATAAATTTATTTTGCTTTTTCCTTTCTTTTGAACATATTTGCAGCAGCTTTTCAAGAAAACCTAACCAATCTCCACAACAAAAATAAAAAAAGAATTTTAATTAAAACTCTCATTATACCCAACATAACCCTTACCAACATTATCACCACTCGTAACCACTTCATTCAACAAGTAATTTTTGCACTTGAAAACACACAACTCATCCGAGTAAAAACAAAAAAAAAATTACATTATCTTTACCAACGGCATCTATTGTGCGAATTTTCAACCATAGGCCTATCCGAGACAGCCGTTATGGACGTAATGTCATCCTCACTGCAACAACAACGAATCGTCGTCGAGCAGCTGCGTCGCGAAGCGGCCATCGTGCGTCAATCGGTGTCCGAGTCTTGCGCTCAAATGATTAAATACATCACCGAGCACGAGCAGGAGGATTATCTATTGACTGGTTTCTCCAGTCAGAAAGTTAATCCCTTCCGCGAGAAGTCATCTTGCACCGTACTCTAAGCTGTTTACAACAAAACTCAACATGCAAATTCAAATAGAAAGTCGTCTTTGCCAATAATGCGTGGAGGATGGAACGTAAATCGTTGGAAAAATTTTTGAAGGAGCACATACAACATTTGGCGAGTTTTGTATATTTTTTTTTGAAGTTTCTTGAATGTGTGTACGTTCATGGGGAGTTAAGGATGGTGAGGATATCGAAAAGCAGACAACAAACAAACATTAAATGCTAGTACGTGCGAGCAGTTTTTGAAATGATGAACAACGTGGAAGAGGACGCTTACGATTTGAGTTTGAACAATATCTCAAGTACTATAGGACAATTAAGAACGCATATTGAACTAAAATAAAAATTGCAAATAAAAATTATAAATACAAATATCTTCTTATACACTCTCATAAACGAATATATGCACGTTAGTATTTGAAGATGAATTACATACCTATATACTAAACAAATCGTATACACCACAAACGTACACACCTACATATACAATAATTACCGACATTTTGTAAACGAAAGCGGTAGATGGTAATGTAATTGAAAGAAGTGTGGCGATAGAGAAAAAATCTATAGACTAGTAAATGAGGACCACCACTGAAAACCACCTCAACAAACTACAATAAACCATTTACCGGACTCTTAGATACCCACAAACCGTATTATGCCATAGTGACTCACTATCTTCCCGTAACAAAGACACACACTATCGCATCTTCACGATGAGGCTTGGATAGGTAACAATCCGTGCCATTTCTGCACATTTTCCAAAATTAGAAAATATATAAAATTTTGTGGTTTAAATTTCTATGTAAACAAATTTATAAATCAATACTTAAATATTTATATTCCTAATAAAACCAAACTCCTTATTGGCAAAACAGCAAACAACCAAACTAATATATTTTTTAAACGTTTATTGTAATTCCAAAACCCAATTCATATTATTGACGATAAAGCAACTACTTTAGTAAAGCCACAAAACAGAAGGATGGCTGGTCAGCGTGTGCTCAAACGTGTAAACTTACGCGCAAAGCGTAGGAAAAACCGAAGGAGTACGTGGGAAATTCGATGAGTGAAATAAGTGATACTCAGAACGAAATTGGAAGAACAAAGCAAATATTTTATTACAACTTAAACTAATTCAAATTTAAGCAAAACTTAAAATCGCGATAGCGCTTAGCAACAAATAGCGTATTCATATACGAAAGTTAGACAAAGTGAAAAATATAGAAGCAATTTTTTTTAGTTAAGAAGTTAAAAGCGCTCTTTGAAGTCGCCAATGGAAAGCAATTTATTATCAATAAACGTTTAATTAACAATTAAAAAAAAAAAAAACACACAACAAACTAAACAAAAAGAAGCGAACATCCAAACGAATAAGTAAACAAAAGGAAGGCGTGTAAGCTAAATAGGAGGTAGCTATTTATAAATGGATAGAATCGTATAATGCAGGAAAAATAAAGTAACACCGCATTGCAATGCAAATTACAATTATTAAGCTTAAACAAAAATATAGTATTTTAGAGGCAAATTGCATTATTAGAAAAAATATTTAACAAGCTTAACCATTAGTGGGCCGCTTTTTTCAAACTTATTTATTGTTACGAATATTATCAAATGAAATCTCTAAAAACCTTATTAAAATAAAATTATTAAATATACATACAGTACAATATATTATACAAATTAAGTAAATATTACACGGGAAACGAAATCTATAAACATATATTTATGTAGAATGTAAGTAGTGCTAACGACAGTAAACAGTTGAAGCGCATTTGAAGCGGATTTCCGATGAATACCTACTGGCGGAACATAGAGCTGAAGTGTGAGTTGGGATTGTTGTAGAATGACAAGTATAATAGGAATGACCGATTGAGGCGTGTGAAACAATTACAGATTTAAAAGGTAAAACCATGTAAAAATTTAACAGTCGGAAATGGCTGGAAAGCACATCACATCGAAACAATTCGCTAGTTTTGTGCACTTCGAACAATTAGCTTATATGAAAATCTGTGGAAGACAAAATGGTTTTCTTGACGTCTTTCTATCCAATGAGCAAGTGTGGACATACTTGTATAAATTTTCTTTTGTCATCAGAAATTAGCAACGATTTCTGCTGATTTTCATCGTATTTCGTTTTTTTATATTTTTGGTTTTTTTTTTTTAAAGCATGACTAGTGCCTCAGTGTTCCATCCTCGATGGTTTGAGGTTCTTATTTTAACGGCGACAGTAGAGAGATAAAAGAAAAAAAAACGTGAACATGTGATAATTTTGAATACAATGCAACATTAAGTTAACAAAATGAAATTAGCAAATACACGCATACGAATGCATATTTTTATAATATTATGTGTTGTAAATATGTTAGTTTGTGTATGTGTTTAGTATATCCTTTGAATTGTGACCAATCACACAAATAATTGTTCGACAGAAAACGTTGCTATAATAATCGCAACCATTCTTTGACTTCCAATACTTTGAAGTGTGGTCTTGAAAGTAACTCTGCAAGTATGTTCATACATACATACATACATTTGTACGAAGTTTTGTCGAGCGGTTACAAAAATGAGAAAACATTTTTTGAAAGCAACGAAATAATTAAAGTTAGCAAACGTTAATTTGGTTCGTCAAAACTGTAGTATGTGTGAGTTGTTGCAAATGAAGAAATCTTTTCATTTCTTATTTTTATTTAATTATGTATGTAACAAGTGTTGTGATTCCCTACGCTAGAAATACATGGCTAGAATTTTCAGAGTCATAGAAAGCCTATGGAAAATAAACGCTCCAACTCCACTCAAAAAGAAGATAAAGCTAGGTGGGCACTATCGTAAGTAAAAGGTTAGTGACATCTGTCAAACTGCAGTGACATTTGTTGCTAGGGAACTAAGCTGTACGGAAGTCCCTTTGAATGCCTTTCATGTCGTGAGCTTTAGAATAAAGTTATAAATATATATGAAATCTTACATAAATACATACATACATATATTCTATATAAAAATTATAGATAAAACATTATCAAAAAATGTTTCAACAATTGATTCATGTAAAATTATAAGTAACAATATTTAAATTTCAAACTATTTTAAAGAGAACCAAATAGTCCGTAAAAATTATATATTATATAGGATCAAGTAACCATTTATGATCTTTCAAAATTAATGCGTTAAATATAATATTAAAATGATGATTATAACTAGTTTGAAAACTTATACGACGTATGATTAGAAAAAGAAAACGAAACAAATTAAAACAAAAATTATGCATATAAAATAAATTATAGCAAAATAAACACCACCAATTATATACAACTATTAAATACGAGTTTATTTAAAAAATATGTATTCATAAATAATAATTAAAATTATAATATAGTGCACATCATTTGCGCTACTCAAAACGAAAGCAATTGAAATAAATCTGACGTAATCCTTCACATACATATATGAGAAACTTATGCTTGTATGCATTTAAATAAATGTATGTTTGAATAATTTAAATATCAGCCTCTTCTTAAAAAGATTGCATAAATACAAACATCTTTTCTTCACATTTTGTTGTTTTTTTGTCGGAGAAGCAAAAGGCGAAAATCAAATATGTATATTAATTATTAAAGCAATATTTATTCGAAAAACACTTTAAACCAAAATAAAATACACACTTTCTTGTAATTGCTTAATATTGAATCGTTGAAAATGATGGAATTTGTAACATAGCTAAAAGAAATTCCAATAGCAACAGAAACAACACCACATTCACAACAAACAATGAATAAACGTTTGCGCTTGGATTCAAATAAAAGTTAGATGTGTTACATAGAGGAACCCATATATATTAATGCATTTTTTATTTAATAATTAAATGGGACATTATATTATACTGAAAGAATGTATATGCGTAGCACCAAAATTCATTGATTTTACTTCTTCGATTCTGCAATTATGTATTTATTGCCAAAAAAAAGAGCCTTCGTACGGATTAAGGGGTAATAATTTGACACATAATCATTTAAATCGATGTTTGACCGGGCTTCTCCGATTGCTTAGCGAAGGACGACTAGAAAAATTATTTTCCACGACTTGATATTTCATGGCATATTTTAGGGATTTTGCCAACAATTGCACTCGGTCTGACAGCTATAAATATTACTTAAATTTAAATACATTTGCAACTTAATAGTAAAATAAAAATCACTTTAAATTTGTTGTATTAGTTTATTATTTTTTTTATTCAATCTCTCGTTAACGGGATTCTCTGAAGTTTTGCTGCTTACAGTCCACTGAACGTTCAGAATTAATACATTAATTAAAAATTTTAATTTGCATATGAAGTAACGCTTTTTGTTTATAAAATGTTAACGTTACTTCAAATGAGTGTTGAGTAGCAGATAACTTAGTGAATTAATATTTTATATGAGAAATGGTAATACATAAAATTAATGCAAATCTACTTCCACGCCAGTCTCTAATCTTTAATTTAACTTTCGTCATCGCTGCCAGCATTTTGTCGGGGCTTTGGTCCACCAGCGCGTTTTGCCATTATAATTTGGTTGACCTTCAGAATAGTAGTGGCAGCGCCAACAGCGTATTTGAGGCCCCAATATTTCGCTTGGAATAGATCGTAAATTTGTATTTTGGTCACATCAATTGTGTCTACCTTTTCGGTTTCAATATCATAACCAATATTTTTGCCGCTCGATTGTTTGTGTGCTAGATAGAGTGCATTCACAACATCAGTGCCATTGACTCCGGAATTTTCAGCTAATGCCTTGGGGAAAACTTCTAATGCAGTGGCGAATTTACGCACTGCATACTGCTCGAGACCGGGTAGGGTATCAGCATAAGCAGCCAGTTGAGAAGCCAATTCGATTTCAGTCGCACCGGCACCAGGCAAAAAACGGCCATCGCGTGTCAAACATTTAAAGTTGTTAACACCGTCATCAACTGCACGCTCAATATCGTCTAAGAAATTGTTGGTAGCGCCGCGTAAAACTATGGTTGATATGCGGGCATCTTTTCCTACGTTTCTAAAAAATGTAAACAAAAAAAATGGGATTTTCTTTCGAAGTCTCAAAAAAAAAAACACCTTTGCTTACCTAAAAACAACAACGTTTGTACCGCCAAGCTCTTCAACTGACACCTTATCGCAGTATCCTAATTCTTCGTTAGTGGGCGTTGTGATACGTGGTAACACTGTGGCGTTAACTGTGCGACTTAAGCGACGCAAATCAAATTTGGAGTTCAAACGCACAGCCATCAGTTTATATTTATTGAGGAAATGTAAAGCCATATCACCCACTTTTCCTCCACACACGACAACTTTGATGCCAGCATCGGCAAGCGCTTTAATTTGCGACTCAAGCAAACTCTCTTCGCCAGAAGCGAAGTTCATCAATTCATCAGCCGACTTGATAAGTACTGTGCCTTTTGTTTCTGTTTGTATAATGTCGAGTGGGCATGAGAACACAGCTACCTTCGCTTTCTCTGAGTATGTAACTTCCCCTTCAACAAAAAGTTTGAACACCATACCATGCACGACTTCCGATTTGCTTAGACCGCTGCCCAGTATTTTACAAACGCGAATGTTATCCACGTTGAAGGTACCTTGGTCGGGCAGAATCGCTACGCACGCCTTCGTTATTAGTTCGGAGAGGAATTCCTCTTGCCCATATTGTTTTGACATGATAGCGGCTTTTATGCACGCAGCGACTTTGTTCAAATCGCGATAGTCCTCAATTTCATGGCAAACAAGTTTGGGAAGGATTTCCAATGCCTTCTCCAATGCTTTCTCATAACCATCTGCAATTTCTGATGTAGTGATGCCTAGACGTAGCAAATCCTCGGCAGCTTCGAGAAGAGCACCCGCTAATATAACAACGAAATTTGTACCATCTCCCACCTCAGCATCTTGCATTTGACTGCCCATAACAATAAGTTTTGCTGCCGGATGCTCTACATCCAATTCCTGCATAATTGTACCAGCATCACTTGTGACGAATTGCTTCTCAATGTGATTGATGATCATCTTGTTCATGCCGTTCGGACCGTAGGCAGAACGTAATGTCTGTGCAAATTCTTTGCAGGCACTAATGTTGCGATATACGGCCTCCTCCAAACCGCTATACATCTATGGCAATAAAAAACGTGAATTAACATTATGAAGAGTTTTTTATTTTTATATGCAAATTGATCACAAGCTTTTGTGACTAATGAATAGCGGCACGCTGTCTGTACAGCCATAGCATTTTTTATAGGAAAATTGCAACAGTTATTTATAAAAACATGTTTCAACGTTATGTTTTCGCTTACCCGTGCGCCATCCTTCAACATTTGCGCAACTCCTGGTGCTTTTGGTACAGATAAAGCCATTTTTGCTCACAGATTTTGGGAATCACAACGTTGAGAAATAAATCGAATAAAAGAACTTGCCGACTTTAACCTCACACACGCCTGAAAATGACGGATGACTAGCGACTGACTATTAACAATAGATAAGAGAAAATTCATTGTGAATGGAAGCTTCTGGATAGAAATGGGTATGCCACATTCTTAAAACAGAAAATAAACAAAAATTATAAAAGTGTTCGTGCAAACGATCAAATTCAAAATAAATTAGAAAAAAAAAACTAAAACTTTAAGGGCCAGTTTTTCAGTGCAAGTTGAACTCTGTTTGTCGTTTAAACTAAGTTTAAACTCAGTATGCAGTTTTTCAGTCAACTTTAAACGGAGTTTAAACTGAGTTTAAACGGCCGATTGCGCACAGTTAAACTTAGTTTAACTTATCAGCTGCGTGCTGACTATTTCGTTTTGGTTGCAACAAATTTAATTGAGCGCAAGAAATCTAAGTTTAAATTTAAACTGAGTTTAACTAAACTTAGTTTAAACTGAGTTTAAACCAGCACTGAAAAACTGGCCCTAAGAATAATAATTTAACTATATAAAATCATTTAATATAAACTAAAAAAGAGAAATATACATACATATGTTAAAATAAAAGAGTATAATGAGAAAAATATATGTAAACATTAATTTAAAATTAAAATAATCAACTGCAAGTTAAAATAAATACAATTTTAGTGTATAAATTTAAACGAATTAAAAGAAAAAAATATGGAAAGTTCAAAATAAATCAATATTTTTATCTTGGCTCTAACAACAGCGCCATCTATACTGGAATAGCCAGCTTTACGCACCATCGATTTTGTAAGAATTTATCTACTTTACGAACACAACCACCAAGCAACGGCCGAGCGCTTAACATTCCATCGCAATCTTGTGCTCGTGCGTTAACCATAAATAAATATTTAAGGTATCAATATATGGAGTAAATAAAATTTCTTTTCAGATAAAATACAAAACTAGTGCCAAATCTACATATCAGCGCTAAAAAGTGTAGCATACACTACGGCGGAAAACCCCATTGAACTCTCTCCCCAAGTCCCAATCATCAAAGCATCTTTTTAAGTGGCAAGTGCCCGAACTACATACAACGCACATATTCATACATACATACGCATCGCCACTGATAATCATCCACGTTTAGTGTGAGGCTTCCCTGCGCACGTGAACCGTTTTCTACAGTTCTACAAGTGATTCTCGTACGCACACCAGCAACATAGGGCTCGCTGAGACTGCCGTGCTGGACATAATGGCTGCTAATTTACAACAGCAGCGCAGCAATAACGAACAGCTGCGACGCGAAGCGGATGTACCGCGCATACAGGTGTCTCAAGCCTGTCAGCTGATGATGAAATATATTCTGGAGCATGAAAGTGATGATTGCCTGCTGAATGGGTTCGCTAGCCAAAAAGTGAATCCGTTTCGTGAGAAGAACTCGTGCATTATTCTATAAGTGGTAGAGATATTGGATTTTGCGAAAGCGAGCTAAATTTAGGCTTTGAACTATTTACACATACTACATACATAGGTATATATGTATGTATGTATGTGCATCAGCATTTAGCTGATTGTAGTAGTAGAATATAAATATGTATTTAACTTTTTGTTGAACAAATCATACATTTTCAATAATATAACTACATACGTACATATGTATGTATGTGGACCTCAATCCACTTGGAGCTGTCTAAAAATTCAAGATGCGATAAATCGCCATGATATACATACTTTACTTATATAATTATATACACACATACATACACATACTTTTAAATAAATCCGTTGATTATAAATGCAAAAGGGCTCACAATTATGATAAGTGAGAATTGGAAGTCCATTTAAAATGCTTTAGGTGTAGAAAAATACAAATATAAACATTAGAAAAATTGTAACTGTAAAATACAAATTAATAAATATGAAAATATATATTTATATTTAAAAGCTTGGCATATAATGTTATATATAGAACAATTACAAGCACATAAATATTAACATCTTGTGACAAGATTTAAAAATTTTGAGACTATGAGTTTTCCTCGCTCTCTTTTGTCTTTATTTAAATTTTTTGTGACCTGCTCATCACCAGGTCACTATTTAGATACTTTATTTTTAAAACTAGAATGCCAACTGGTCTAAAATTGTGACTTAATTAGTCTGCTAACTGCATTCGCTCATAAAGCTTAGTAGTTTTGCTATCGATTGTCTTGTCAACGGCATTCGGTTCACTCGGCTTTGGAGTTTGATAACTAATCACATCTGCGACTAACTAAGGAGTTATATGCTAGCCTATAAATTAATACATACATATATGTATACATGCCATTCATGAATGGACCTTTTAATTTTTGGGCTTTTATAAACTCTTCAAATTATTATTGAGCTTGAGAGCAGTTTTATCGGAAAATTTTATTTACAAAATATATCAAAAGGTAGAAATTTTATCAGCTGTTTTAGAGATTTGCACACTACTCCAATCAAAAGTTAAGGTGCCCAAATTACTTCCGCGTATTTCTAGCAGAGCAGCTATTAACTAATTTTCTACCGTGTGGACACGTGTAACATATATTCTTATTGTCAGACCGTCACCAAGTCCCTGTTGCCGCGCAATACCTGATTTATCTTTAGCGGAATCGCATAATGACAGCGCAGGTAACTGCCTTGACCGATTAACTGGCTCGACAGGGGCACACTGGTGAACGTTTTTCCGAGGTAGAAGAGAGTGGGTATTTTCTTTGGCTACTTGCGAACAGCTGCTGAAAATAACTAAAAGAATGACTGCGATGCCCTTCTTGGGGATAATAGACTTTTGGCGGTCCATGAAACTTCTAACTTGACCGCTAACCCTTGTTGCCACAATAGTTAAGACGATGCCGAGGGGGAAGGCATCTCATCATATTCAACTCAATTGATCAGCTTTTGCGCGTCTGATTAGTGCTTCCGGTGAAATATTGGCGGCTTCCAAACCATTTGCATGAGCACGAAGCGCTTCTCTAATAAACTTTTTGTTCTTTAAGTAAGTGATTTTACAAAATACCCTTTCGGGGACGAACATATTAATTTACCCAATTCTAACCACACGATTGGATAATCACAATTCGGAACGCCCTAATGTATACATACATAATCTAATACTAAGAATTCGCAAATTCGTTTAAGGCTGTGTTGTAAAATAATTCGATTCTGTGTCAAAATGTAATACTTACATATATGTATACAAAGCGTACAAAGGCAACATGAACCAATGAACTCTTTAAACCTTCTGTGTTCTATTGCACAGCCGTAGCCAAGCCCGCCTGTACGCTTTCTTCTAATCTACAAAAACGTGACAAACAAAATCCAAGTGTGACACCATTTCGCACGAACACAAAGCATTTATTTACATACGTATGTATGTATGTAAGTTTCCTTGCTATTGAGCACGCTGAGGGCTTTGTGTAGAATAAATGAATGAAAGCAATACAAACAAGGATAGTAGCATTAAAAGCTCTTGTCGTGGTGGGTCAGGACAAAATAAATATGGGAAATCAAAACAAACTGTGTGAAAAAGCAAACCAACAAAAACAACCACAACAACAATCACTACTATATGTGTGAATAGCGTACAACAACGATTGCATTCGAATAGTGCAAACATCGATGCGATGCATTGGCAGCAACGGCAAGCAGCCCAGTTCAATGACCCAACTGGAGGGCGTTTGATTTCCATCAGCGGGCGCTTCTTTCTATTCTGCAAATAGCGAATCCACACTTAGCGTTTGGGGTGTTGAGAAAGTGAATGGCAGCACGTTGCATGCGGTGGTAAGGTCGAGGGATTATAATGTTAAGGACCACTGGCCTCGCGATGAGCCACCAAAATTTTAAACGACTGTCGGTCGTCTGTTAACACATCACGCTATGCTGTGTTGCAGCACGCAACATGCGCCAACAAAGAGACTGCTGACCACTAGAAGATGGGAAAGAGAGAAGTAAAAGCAAAATGCAAGAGAGTTGCATAAGCAGAGCAACATATGTATGTACATACATACATACATATACATATCATATAAAAAGTTGGAGGTGCATTCGGAAAGTACAATTTTAAGAAGTTTCTAAATAAAAAATTTAGCAATATGACTTTTGAGTAAGTTTTATTTTTTTTTTAACTCAGTAGCGAAAAGATCTCGGGCGTCATATTCCACTTGAGTAAGCCGTGCATTCTGCCAGCAAAGAAAACCCCTTAGAAATCTCGAATCATGGTTTCCATAAACGTTAACGACTCAAGGGTCGCCCTTCGAGGGAAGTTAAATCAACTTGCTACCATCTTTTGTTTGAGGATGAATGGTAAATATGGCGCTGAGTCGAGTCCCTTCGTTCCTGCACTTCGTCGTTGGCTCGTCCGCCTATTACTTACGTCTCAATAGTTGTTGAGATTAAGAAGTAAAAAAAAATCTTAACAATGCCCTTTGTTTAACTGAGTATTTTTTTTGTTTTACGAGGAGTTAGCAACGAAAGACTTCACTCCGTCAGTGTGGAATTTTAACCTGCACTAAACCTCCTACTTTCATGTACCGTTCCCCTCCCGGTACTACCGTCAAGTATTTCGTCGGGAGGCAGTTAAAGAACTAAGCTCTAAGTCCGTTACCGTCTTCAAGCAGTCCGTAAAAGTTGCATCTTCTTTGCACCACCTCTGTTGGTCTAACTAGCATACCGGTGTCGGGTCCGTCGTACCCGCCCACTTATGTTATTTCAGCCTAATTGCGTTTGACATGCCTGCTTACAGACCAAGTTTGCAATGACTTAAAAAGACTTTACTTAAAAGTTTTTAGTTAATTTTATTATCTTTATAATTTAACTTTATTGTGGCGATCGGAATGGACGGAAGTCCGAGCAGCCAATTTCTCCGGTTAATTGATTTCCGCGTACTTAGCCTAGCTGACGCTATAAGCGAGCGGCTTCTTGTCCGGCTATGTACGCTGCAGCCAAATAGAGCCTGATGAACAAGTTCCCTTGCTGCGCTGGATCAGCGAATAGAATGACCGAGGTGGTCCAGCAAACGAATACCAAGAGACGCACTGAACTGCAGCTGTGGAGCGTTTGGTTCCAGCCCTTGTAATCTCCTCATGTTGACGCTTCAGATTCACTACTCAAGCGTAGAGCTTGTCTCCAGTCATATTTGTCGGAACAGACGAGATTCTGAGCAACATCTAACTGAGCTATACTGAGCATATGTTAGTATGTACATACTTACAATTTACTGAATTTTGAGCTGGTCATAATACACGACAGTGATATTTTCTACAAATGTCCTCTGAAGTCGAGGGTCAGAGCTGGTGGTCGAGTTGTACTTCTTTTGTTAAAGCAAACGGTATGAACAAATTTCTGAGACACATTGCGGCTATTTACAGATCCAGTCTTCTTCACGTTTCGAATCTTTTTAAGTCTTAAGTCTTTCAATATCCGATGTGCCTAAAAATATATCAAATTTGTAGACGACTTTCGCAAATTTCTTCAAACAAGTAGATTCGGCCGATTTTATATTGTATCCATTAATTTTATGTGGCATATTTCTGGGTACGTTTGTAACGCATTTATCAAAGTATATTTAATATATAGCAACCCTATATAAAATAACAGCAGAACAGAAACTAAGAGCTGCACAGAAGAGTGAAATGCATTAACAGCATGAAATAAATATAAATTATGCAATGGTAAAAAATAAGAGTACAAGCCACTGGTCGAAGAGAGTGGGAGGCCCGCCTGTATATAGAGCAGAAGTGAGTGAACTATTTTCCATTTATATTGCTGTTGTTATTTTTAAAACGTCAATTGCAGTAAATGTCCACAGGTATGACGTCATCGGACGGGCGGGCGTGCGTGCATGCAACTATAGCCAGGCCGTTGCTACTTATTTTCATTTACCTACATACAATTTGTTCTTGTCGTTGTGGGTGGAGCGGGGAATAGCACACGCATGTAGATGTATGTATGTATGTATGTATGTAGAAGTGGAATGAAAATTGCATTATTGGCGCATGTCCTAGTTACGCGCCAATGAATGTGTAGCTATTGAAAACAAGAATAATAAATACGTATGCGAATCTAGCAGTACAACGATACTACATACATACATACATACATACATAGTATTGGCATGAAAAAAAAAATATATTTCGTTGTTGCATTGTTTGGCATTTACATACTGACATATTTATGCATTGTCATCGTCAATGTGTATTCACATGCACGCACGGCTTACGCACCACCAAACAGTCGGCCTGCTATGCAAATAGCCCTAAAGTATGCAACACATAACGTCAATGCTCGCTCGCACTAAATATTCACGCTGCATTTAACTATACGCGTATGTACATACATACATTTGTAGCTGTGCCCTTCTATGAGGCTATGGCCCAGCATAATTTGACCTAGATTTATGCGTGCTGACACAAACGTGCCTCGCAAGCGCGGGTACGCAAGCGCGCGCGCGTGTGTGTGTGTGTGTGGAGTGTATCATGTTTACAGCATCACCGTAGCGTTTGCTTCATTTATTTAACCTTTCATTGATTCTTCACACGACGCATCTGCCTCGAAAAGCTGGATGCAAGGGTACATACATACATATGTACATACAAAGTGGCGGCGTATCAGCCGTTGTCGCACAACTTACTCGTAGTATGCCAGTTTTGGCAGTTTGTGCAACAGCATGCAACAGCGCCGCAATGCCAACGTCATGGTGTGATGACTTGGCACTGCTTTGAGGCATACCATTTTATTATGATTCTTTTATGCTGTTCATTCGAATTTTTTTTTTTGGTTTGTGCTTTCTTTGCATGCGTTGGCGCACAGAAAGGCGGCCAAGGTGTTGCGGTTGGCAAGTTGGTAGGCTCAAACAAAATGGAACTCGCGGTCTGTGGCATGCAAGCTACGCGGCTGCATTTCGCTGAAATTTCAATTTAAGCGTAATTAAGTAGTTTGTGGTTCGGCTATATTTTCAGTTATTTTTTTATGTAACCGTGACTCCAGCAATTGGAAATGTGTATCACGAGAATTTTATTTAATTTTTTAATTTTATTTTTATTTTATTTGTCCACAGTCCTTTAGATTCAACAAATATCACTTCAATTAAGGTTTTAAACTTTGTACGAAATTATTAATTATTTTGCACTTTTAAATGTCTAATGCATCTTGCTTTTTACCACGGAAGTGAGTACAAATTTTAACTACTATTTTTAGAAATTTAACTTATATTTCATGCAACTCTGTCAGTACTTAGTAGATTTAAATACAACCGTGCTCTGAAAATCAACTCTGAAAATCAGGTGATCTCAGCTGTGAGCTATTTCCGCGAAAACAGCTGATTGTTATCTTACTTGTAGACCTGTAGGATGAAGCAAATTTTATAAAGAGGGTTAATAAAGTTTTTATTAAATTAAAATGAACGTCGCAATGAAAATATTTGGTGAAACTTTTTTTACAACATCTATGTAAGATAAAAAAAAATATATTAAAAAGTGATTAGCAGGTCACAAAAAAAAAATTAATATAAAAAAGAAAAAAAAAAAGAAACACGAAAGCAAAGAAAGGTAAGCTTTATGTTTTAAATTGTAATACAGTGGATTATACAAAATTACACAATAAATTATCAGCAGATGATAATCAGGGCACAAACGAAAATAAAAATAACTTGAAAGCGAAAAAGAGAAATTATCTATAATTTATAGCATCAAATTTTGAGGCATGATTTTATGCCAAATATACCATACAGACTTGGCATAAAATTGAAAGAGCTATAAAACTGATCTAAAGTGCAAAACAAAAATTTCAAAATTTTATGAAACTGTGTCACATTTGCATAGGCTGTAAGATAAAATTTGAAAAAAAATTTGACTAATGCATTTTTTGTTAATTTACGAACTATATTTTTATAAAATGGTAACAAAGAAAGTTTTCCTTATTTCTATATTTTCTCCATTGCTAAAAAAACAAAAAAAAAATATCAACAAGTGATTATTTTGTCAGTCACTGTTCTTATATATTTTTTTGGCGAATCCTTTATGTTGTTACTGTTGTGGCAGCGTAGCGTTTCAACTTCGCGGTCACTAACTCTTTTGATTTTTGTTTGGATTTGTGCGCGACTGCATTCCACTTCTTATTTGCATATCAGTGAGAAATGTAATTATGTCTGTTCTTTCTACTAACATTCTCTGCTTTTTTTTTTTTTTAATTCTCCGCTTTTGAGCATTAAATTTTCGATAAACACTATTTTCAATTTAAATAATGCCTTCTCACATGAAAAGCTCTCTGTTTTTAATTTTTTTTTTTTTTTGAAACTTCATTGGGGTGAATGCAATCAGTGTAATTGTAGAAGTGAATTTTGTGAATTGCTCTTGAAACTAAGTGAATTGTGCCATTTACTTTTGTGCTTAGCACAAAGCAAATGTTCATTAAAAATGCACTCAACATTTTGTGAATTCTTTTCTCAAAATACAGTGTTTTCCTTTTTTGTTAGCACGGTAAGGAAAATGAAAAAGAACATTGCGTACAATTAAAAATGTGAAAGTGCGAATATTAGTTGATGAAAATAACATTGCTTTAGTGAAGTTTAAACAAAGCTGAGCTGACGTGTTCCTCAGATCCCTGTTCTTCAGTATATTTGTCTCTTTCTTTCCCAGGCATTTATTTGAATCAGCTACAAAATTGCGTACTAATTTTTGAAAATTTGTTGAGTTCTTAATTTGTATAAAGTTTGAAGCTTGGGTTTATATTATTTTTAATAGAAAACAAGCTGAGTGTTTAGACTTTTCCTGTAATGAGAAACGAATTTAAAAGCGACGGTAAGCTATTTATGTGTCTCGATTTTAAGTGATTCGATTTCGAGATTTAAGATTGTTGAATTAAGATTGTTGAATTTCTTTTTTTAGTTTTAGTTTTTATATTTTTTTTTGATTCACCAGGAGGAAGAAAATCATAATTTATTGCATTTTCTTTTATAGTTCTCATCAAGCTGCTGAAACAAAAATGAGTGCATATTTGGAAGAAAATCCAAACACAGATCCTCTTCAACACTGAACTATAAAATGCTAACACAGAGCAACCAATTTAAAATCAAATAAAAGTGTTCTCATTTAATACATTAATTAAGAAAATGGAACGCGAATTATCAATTGCATTTCCCCTAAGCTCATTAACTTGCATAGTTGCACAGCGCACCAACGTATAAGGCGCAAAGCAAAGGGAACGTGAAAAGTCGTATTAAAAAACTTTGTCGACATTTATTTGATGCGCTCATCTTGCATTCCAACGCATAACTGTCCGAATTGCGCTGCCAGCGTGACACGACATCTACACTCTACACATTCCCCCAGCTTGGAAGCAGAGCTAACTTAGCTCATTGCATTCAAGTTATCAGCGCACCGCTCATCAACCTAACCACCAAGTCATTGAGCTCGAAACCATTCAGGCGTATAAAAGTAAGCAAGCAATGCTCGCCAAAACACACATTTGCACACACACACACACACACTCAATGCATGTCTGTATGTATGTATGTGTAAGGCCATCTGCCACACAATCACTAATATATGTACATACATATTTACTAGCCGGATGCTGTCATTCAACTGTAGCTATTCTTGTGCACCTTCAGCTACCTCCGCTCATGCGAGAAGGGGTCGAGGTGAGAGGCAGCCACCACTGTTCATTCATCCATTCATGCATTTGCATGCCCTACGTAGTTTGGAGAAAGTGAGGAGGAGCGTAGGAAAAAATGAGACTAAACAAGAGTTCTCTAACTGTTGTCAGATTGTGTGTGGAAGCGGTGATTGTCACAGCAGTCGCGACATTAAACGCTAAACGCTTGCAACCTACTTTGCGGCGCTCACAACAGCGAACAGCGAAGCGATGCAAAGAAATGCATAAGAAGGCAGAAAAGCAAAGCAAACATATGTACAAAGTATATACATACATACATACATATGGTATGTATGTATGTATGCATGTAATTATGTGAGTGAAAACAGTGTGCGCCACTGCCTGCTGAATCAAACATTATGGACGCACACGAACCTAGCAACTCCTCACGTCCTTGCCACACTCTCTAGCCAAATCTGAATTGCAATATAATTTAAACCATTTAATAAGCAGACTTGCTAAATTTCTTTACACCTGCATATTCCAATTAGATTTGGCTACCAAAAAAAAAACAAAAACCACAAACCCAATATTCAGTCTTTTATGTAAATGGCTGGCGTGTTGGTGGGCGAATGCCAGCGGCTTAAATGTGACCTACGCTTGCCTCCATGTTCAATGCCTGCAGCAGCAATGTAGACAGCTCACCAGCGTGCCACTTGCCATTTTCTCTCTCTCTCTATCTCTCTCATCCCCTTAACATTGCATTCACTCATTTACCATTGATACGCGCCTGCCGTCTGCTACCCTTTTCGCTCTCACTCTTCGCGCTTTGGCGCATTGATTTTTATTGCTATCGTCGCGAAAATGCCCCTAAATATATAACACACACGTACATACAAGCAGGCTTACATAGTTTTAGGCGCATTTACATACATACTGTTAGAATTCTTTCATGGCGTTTGCGTTTTTTTTTTCTTTATTCATGTGTCTGGCCCTAAAGCTCTATGCGATTGTTACGTGTCATTGTTTTTGCTTTTGTTGTTTTTATTGCCATTATTATTCTAGTTAACTGCTGTTTGCTGTTGTTATTGCGCTACTATTGTACGCGTAATTGCTTCGGCAGCCAGCTTGTTGGTTTGTTTTGTGTTTGTTTTTGTTGCTGTTGTTTTGCAGCTGTGCACGCCTGTAAATATGCTACATTTATGTATGTATGTGTGTATGTACTAACATATTTTTTTTTTTTTAATTTCATTGTTGTTGCTGTTGCCATCGCCGTCGCGACATGTTTTGTGATCACACTTCTAGCGGCTGATGCTGCTATTTATGGCCCGTGTTGCTATTTTCATCAGACAGGCATTGGGTTCAATGAAGTTAACATTCCAGCACACGACTGTATATATATGTATGTATGTATATATGAATTTATATACCCTCTCGCACACATAACAACCTCGGTATTTGAATTGTATTTATAGGGCGGCTGCCCAAGTGATTAGAGCGTGGCAAAGTTGCCATACTTTTGTCAACCGTTAATTTCATCACTTTTGTATATTAACAAGGCACTATTGTTCATTTGGTAGTTGGCATTTTATTGGAGGTTACCAGAGTCAAGGAAGAAACGATGATAATGACATATCGATTGATTTCGATAAAAATATCATAGCTGATGCAGCAGCTTACCCACAGTGAGTCTACACGCTCCACAGTCTCTATTGCTTCATCAATTGATTCTTCATTTCAACATTTTTGGAAGTGGGTTCCAGACTGTTGGCCTTTCACCAAAAGCCACGCAAAGAGTCACTCTCATTTTGCGCAAACATGGGCGATTAAAAATGATAGTCTTCGTTCCAATATCCTGAATAAGCGGATGCCTAATTCTACGGACTATACAAAGCTTCCTTTTTTTTGTTAGAAACTGTCTACATTAGATGGTTGAGGCAAATTTTTTTTATGCGACCTCGAACTTTATTTTCTTTTCTAAAAAATGAACAATATTTAATCCAATTCCAACAACCCAAGCTGACAAAATTTACTACACCCACTAACCACACCCAACGTCACCTACGCCTAAATGAATATGTTTGTATGTTTGTAAACATTCATTGAAATCTCAATCCTAGGCGATATAGACGCAGGCATACAAACGCAAGAGAAGCATTAGACTACAATAAAAGCTGTGGTGTAAACGTATTAAGAACTTTAATGGACGTACACACTGAGACGACAAAGAATACACGTCGAACCGGATGACTGATGAGCGGATGCGCCGACGAACGGCCAAAGAAAAAATCAACCGACAAGCAAATCAACGGAAGGGCGTAAAAAAGATGCAGTCCATAAGCTTCACACAGCATCGCCAAGAAGCACGAATCATCAGGGCGATGACGTTGAGAAGAGCGCATACATACATACATACATACATACATATGTACTAGGTACTCATGGGGCGAGTATGCCTTCACAAGGTGAGGAACGAATGTGAGAACAGGTATATATTTGCAGAGCAAAGAGAAAGCTAGCGCATGAGCCGGCGCCAGCTAAGAGAGCAGCATGAGAGAGAAAACGCCTTAAGACTGCAAGCGTTATTCTGTTCCCGTTCACATTGATATTATCGTCTAATTCTAGCTAAGCGAGCACCTTTTTTTTCGCGTTGTTTCGATTGTGTGGCGCTGCGCTGTCTGCTGGGTAAACTAACGCAACAGCGAAGAACTGCTCAACTGGCGGCGCTCTGTTACTTCACGAATGAGCTAGCAGTGCCAGCAGACCAGAGCGCGATACGAATGTACACAGAATGTATAAAATGGCATATCAGCAGTGGCTGCGCTGTCATTCGCCGGTGGTGCTTACAACGTATTTTATTCAATATTCAAGTTGGTGCGCGTAAAATAGCAACAACAAAAACAGCAGAATAAAGCGAAAACGCCAAGAAAGAAATAAAAAAAAGGGCGCTTGAAACGTGCAAGGCTGGTGGCTAACTAGCTGGTGAATGCAAGGAACTCGCTGTTAAGTGACGACTTCTGCTTCTGGTGAATTAAGTCGTGAAATTGAAATTGTACGCGTACAGTGAAATTCAGGAAATTAAATACCTTGCCGCATGCAAATAGTATTAAATGCATTTCAACAACAGTATCTACTGATTTTCTTTGTCTTTAACAAAAGCGCACAGTTTGATAGGCGCTGTATGTGCAGATAGAGTGTGTGCGTTTGGCGCAGGTAGAAGTGACTGACGGCGATTTTGTGACTTTAGTTTATTTTTGCTACTACATACTTTTATCCAACAACAAATTGTTCTTGCTATTGTTTCGTTTTTACACGCTGATACTTTTCGAGACGCCTGGAGTGCAATTGCACATGAACAACATGCGCTCCACTTTTGCGTAGCATAACATAACAAAAAGAAGAAGCAGCAGCTGGATTAGTAGTAGAATAAATGAGAGCATAACAAAACCAAAAACTATAATATATAGCTAGTAGTTGATAAACAATGAGGCTAGAAAATATATAAAATAAGAAATACGAAAGATAGCAAAGAAAACATAACAACGCAAAAAAAACGTGTTCGAAGCCTTAAACAACTACAACAAAGTGTGAAATTGCAACTGGTGAATTTGAGAAGCGTCACGACTCGGAGCTTAACAACAGCAAAAATGGACGCAGACAACAAAAAACCATTTAAGGTAAGTGTTTCTTTATTTAATTTGACTTAAAATCGGTAGTTGCTTTCATTGTGTTCTAAAGAAGGCAGCTTTGCATTGATGCTTGGATAAAAATAAAGTAATTGTGTAACTTACATACATATTAAATAAGAAAATAAAATGCATTATAATAAAAACACAAATAAATGAATAAAAAATGACAACTACATATGTGAATACATAGAAACGTTTATAAATATGGTAATACCTACATACATAGTACATGTATGTAAGTACAATAAAAAAATAAATAAAAAATTAAAAATCGAAAATAATGTTCAAAATCTCGGAAAACTGAAGAACATAGAGACAGAAGAATTTAAAACTGCATATATTTTAAATCAAATGCATCAAATATAAAAAAGAAAAGAAAATTTAACTGCAATGATATAAAAGTGAAGAAAATAAAATAAAGTAACAGTACGATTCTGTACATTTAAAATAAAAAAAAAAAATCTCTATAAAACTAATTTCAACTTAAAATTATTAAAAAAAAAAAATGTACTCAAATCTTCAAATTTTTTAGAAGTTTTTAGTGTCCAAGTTCGAAACTTTGATTTAAACAATTTTTGTTTAAAAAATAATAATAGGTAAAATTATACATAATATACATCAAGGATGCATTTTAACGTTAAATTTATCCGTTCCGAAATGTTCTCTCTTGTTTCGGTTGAAACATTTCAAAATATTATTGTTAAAGCAATTATCATAATAAATTTCATTACGTTTTTAACCGAAACGAAATGCTGGCGTTAACGTTAAAATGTTAAGAAAAAGCGTTAAAAAAACGCTGGAGATTCACTCGTCGCAAACAGAAGCGCAAACAGGCGTAAACAGAAGCACTGCATATTTTTAGGCACATTAAAATTAACGAAAACGGAAATTTTATAACGTTGCAACATTAACGATTTGATTTCGTTAAGTTAATTTTGCTCGTTAACAAAACAAAATGGTATCGTTTCGTTTGTTGAGCTGCCCTGATATACATACATACATACATACATAAATGATAAAAAAAAACTGCATATATTGAATGCATCAAATATAAAAAAAGAAAATTTAAAATTTAACTGAAATAATAAAAAAGTGAAGAAAATAAAATAAACTAACAGTCCGATTATGTACATTTCAGATTAAAAAAAAATTTGTAAATTTAAAAATAAAAAAAATTTTACAAGTTTTGACTAAAATGTACATACATATAAGCATCTAATTTTATATATTTAAATAAAACATTTTTTTTTCAATTGCGATTTTTTATATTTTTTTACATTTATTACCTAAAATTTCAAATTTTATTAATCATTTATTACGTTACATTTAAAATATTATTAACTACTTAAAACTAATTTCAAACTTTTCTGCTCAACTTAAAATATTTAAAAAAATTTCCCAAAGCTTCAAACTTTCAAATTTTTTCAAAAAAGTTTTTAAGTGTCCAAGTTAGAAACTTTGATTTGAACAATATTTATCATAAAGTGAACTATTTTAAAAAAAAATAATATAAAGTAAAATTATACACATACATACATACATATGTATGATAAATGTTAAAATTTTGTCAATATAAGGTACTTTTGTAATTTTGTTGCTTTAATATAGTAAAGCCGTATCTCACATTTTTGTTCCTTCAAACTTAGTTTCAATATTTAGCAAAATGTAAATTTTGTCGCAGTGCTGATTTTCATTAACCAAAATATGTACATATGTATGTGTTTTATTTAACGCTGCGAGTTTTTTTATGTATGTACATATGTACATATGCACTTATAATGAAGAAAAAAGGTTGTGATCTATTTCGATAAAAATTACCACAAAAATATAAATTATTCTAAATACTCGCCAACGACCACGTCACTTGTTGGTAGTAACCTGCTGTAATTTTTCTAGAATAAAAAACCCTAAAACATGTACATATAACGATTTTATTTAAGACATTCTCAATAAATATTTAATCTTCCCTCCATGTACATATGTATGTATGTATGTAGGCATGTAAACATGTGAACGTGATTTTGCGTCTATTTTTGGGCGTCTCACCGATTTTTGACGTGTTCATATGCTGTTCTTCTTAACTATCGTTGCTGTTGGTTTTATGTTTTTATTCTAATTTATATTGCGCGTCCAATGTATTTGTTGTTTTTGTGCAACTAAAAACTGGGTGAAGCAGTGTTTTTTGCTTATATGCTTGCGTTTTTTTTTTGTTTTTTTTTTAATGGGCCGGTATACATAGCTCTTAAATTCTTAATTTAAGAGAACAAAGATATATGGCAAAGAGATTTAAATAAAATTAAGGCGATACCTATGTACATTTGTACATGCATATGTTGATTAACAGAGAGTTGAAAGAGACGTTGTGATCAGTGCTTCCGTTTCGATAGAATTATACTAAAACTGGTGGATTTTGTTTTGCAAGCTTCTTTTCTTGTAGGTTCCAAAAAAAAGGGCACTATTTGTATTTTGTATTAACATTTGGTGATTTACTTTAAATTTTGTATTAATTTGTTTTTGCACAAATGTAGTCCATCTAACAACTAATATCATAATTTTTATAATTTTGAAAATTTCCTCCAAGTTAAATGTGTGGCCTCCAGGCTGCACCATCTAACTGGTAACCAGAGATCAGCAACGGGTGATTGTAAAATGTTCATACATAATCATTGCACTAAATATATGCCTTTACGCTCAAGCGATCAAACTTGTTCAAACACTCATATTCAACGCTGATTTTAACTCAATCAAAACAGGCACAAATGAACGCTTTGATTTTTGAGCGGGTAGACAAACTGGATGACGGAAAAAGCGAAATTTGGTTCGAAAGAAGGAATATTAATTCATTACCATAAAATTATATTTATTTTCATACACACATGTATTTTTATACCTATACATGTACAAAAATAAAATATATAAAAAACAATTTAATTCACATATCATTATATTAATACTAATAAATAAGAACAAAATAATAGCACAAAAGTTTGATCGGACTTAAATGCCTGCTTCTGCACAACAAACTGAATAAATTCATATGGTTTGATTTAACTTTCGCTAAAGTGAGTGATTTGATACAAACGAAAGACGTGTTCGCCAGCATGATGCTGATTTTATTCAATGCTGAGTTTTGTTGCACGATTGAATGTGAGTAAAAATTTTGTTGTATGATGAATTCAAGAAAAAGGTGATTTTTGCTGATCACTGCTGGTAACTAGGTTGATTTCCGAGAAAGCTCATTTAAATTATTTTGCAATGCTAGTTGTTTTCTTGTATTGACTGGCGCCTATTTAAAACTATGTATGACGACAGTTCAAGAGCGTAGCTACCGTACGAGCCTCAATTGCTCTTATTATTCTCCTGTTATTGGCGAAATTGTTGCTGTTATGCTTTCAAGTTTCTCATTATTATAGTTAAAGTTGTTCGAAGTGTTTTTGCTTAGCTGATAAGGAAGTTGACGCCCAACGACAACGATGCTTTCTGACGTTGACCAGCTGTCACTGTCAACTAAAACTGCACTTTATTGCAAGTCAGTTTGTCTGCTATTGGGGGTGGCACGCCACCTTCACGCCACTTCAACACCACAACTACCAACAAAAAGTGTTTTTTTTATATTTTAATGGTTTGTTTACTTTTTTGTTTCGACGCTTTGTTTGCATTCCTTTTAAGCATACTTTATTTCAATTCTTTTTTATTGCCTTTATCTGTTTATATTGAGTGAGCGTGTGTGTGTGTGTGTGTGTGTGTAAGAGTGAATGAGCAAGTGCGGTTTTTATTTACACTTTATAGGAAACTTAACAAGGGAAAAGAACTAGCGAAAATGACAGTAGTCGTTAGTACTGCCTAGAAAAATGTGGGGATTTTGTAGAGCCAGCGGCGAGGTGGAAGCGTAAACGAGTGAACAGGCGAGTGAGGAAACAAAAGGCAAGAAGTGTACTGGGTAAGACAAGACTGTTTCCAACAACAGTCGAGTGTAAGTGTGTGTGTGTGTGTGTGTGTGTGGGGAATGGAGAATTGTTTGGACAAGCTATGCTTACACGACACTCAGCCGAAGGCGTTCAGGTCACTAATTATTTCAACTTAACGTCCATTTTACGTCGAAATGTCATCGTAAAACATAAAAAAATGTTCACAAATATTTGCAGTTGCAATGTGTAAACGTAGTTTTAAAAATTACAAGGACATTGCTGGCCATCTCTTAAAGATGGCGCGAACCTTCGGAGGCCATAAAAAGTTATGTCTTTGTTGATGACTGCTCTTAACTGGCAAGGAAATTTGAGGGGTTATACGAGTATTTAACAATTTATTTGTAAACGATCGATTGCGTTTTTATTTTAAGATAAACGGGGAAAATTTATGACATTTAAAACAAAATACATACATACATATGTACATATTTATAAGTTGTATAATATTTTTTTTAAGAAATGCACATTAAGTCTAGTCATTTTACGTTGCTTTTCAAGGCGGTTAAGTGTGATAAATAATAATAAATTGAAGTGACTGATAGGTGATAGGGATAAAGAATGAAAGAAAAGAGTAAAATTGAATGAGCCTCCAGAGAATTAAAAAAAATTAAGAGTACGCAGAATACGATACTGAAAACACACAAATTTAAGTATAAGTAAGAAGTTTATTTGCTTAGCTAGCGCCTTTGGTAAATTTGTACTCTGATTTTATTTGCTTTCAAAATTCTGTACGATTACGTTTGTCGTTCATTTTTCCACATTAGTCTTCTAGGGAATACAAGGATTTTGGGGTGACAAAATTTATAAGACAAAATCTAATAATACTAATGCAAAAGTTATGGTGGCTACTTTCCATTCTACCCAAAATCGAACTACAATAAATTGCTGTAAAAGCTTATGATTTTCCAACTGGGTACCTCCAAAGTTATGTTTTAGGAGAGAAGTGGCATACATCTTCATCAAACACAAAGCGCAACTTCATGACCCACTGACATTCAAAAATAATATTTTACACGTGCGGATTTGAAGTTTCCAAATTTTTTTTTTTGTTTTTAACTTCAAATTGATTTTATAACGTTCTGTTTAAAGAGCTGCGTTTAGTGGCCGTATGTCCGCCGTACTGTGTTCACGTACGAAATACGCTGTGTAGTAGGATAGCTTGTGAGAATTTATTTAGCTTAAAAAATGTGAGTAAACACATATTCATATGTTTGTTAACGAAATACATGAACCATATAAGGATATCGATGATGAGTTACAAAACAATATTTACATGTTGCAGGCAAACTAATTTAGTTTTGTTTTGAGAAATATATGCTTAACTTAAATAAAGAAAAAAAAAAATGATAACTAGCAGATGTGATTACTAAACATCAGAGACACACTTTAATAAAATACTCAGCATCTTTTATCTAAAAGCAGGCGAACTTTAATGGATTGCATAAAATATGATTGAAATGAAAATTAATTTAAAATATTTACGCTTAGCGCGTTATTTAAAGCTCATCAAAAATTAAAATAACAGCATGTACTTGCAGGTGAATATCCACTTACTTTAATTTTTATTTTTTTTTACTTCCACATACCACAGAAGCTATCAAATATGCACAGTTGATGTACAAGGATTTGCTGCGTATTTCGCTCCGTTAATTTCTTATTTACCCCAATAATTAACACTGAGCTGGCAGTCGCTGCAGGAAAGAGGTGCCTGAGTTGTTTATAGTGACTCTTGTGGCAGTAAAAAATTAATAAAAATAAGAGAGTGAGGAGGTGTAATAAACTGATATGAGGGGGGAAAAAAAAAGTTTCACATTTTTTCAATAGAAGTAGACTCCAACAAATTTTACCACCAGCTTACATACACCCACACTCTCACATGCATATCTAATGTATGTGTGTACATTTATAATTATTATTGCATAAATATAATCACAATCACGCGCTGAGGACATTGGCTAAATTTTTATTATTTTTATATACCCAGCAAACATTTTTGAACGCGATAGAAACTTCTCTATCTCCTTACTTTAGATATGTCCAATAAGAGAAGATTATTTTTTATAGTATCCAAAATTTTGAAGGCATTTACTCATACGAATCTTCCGCGCGACCCTCGCAAGAAATAAATAAGAATAAACAAAATTTTTCAAAAACTTTTTCATAAGAGTAGTGAATTGATTACTTTTATGATGAAACAATATTTTTCAAGTATTTTGCTAGTAGATTTAAGTTAAATACTCTCGAATGCTTTTTAAGAGTCTTTGATTTATCGTTTCGCGGATACATTTTCCAATTATCTTTCACTTTTACGCTGGGTGATGTTGTAGATTTTTTTATTATTCCCTTGACTTCGTAGGAAACAAATTTTATACGAAAAATTAATTGAAATGCAATACAAATTATATTGAATATAAAATATTCGTATGATAAGTTGAGGCCATAAAGAGTAGGAGCGCGGTTCTTTGCTAACCTTGGTCCAGCTGTTTTTTTTTTCTTTTTCTTATTTTACCTCCCGTTGAGTAATTTGTTGTTTTTTGTGTTTTTGTTTTGCATGTTGATGATTAAAATTCCACGCTTGAATGAGAATTAAATAACTGCCGCGTCATAGTGGTTGGTTTGTTAATTGCAAATGTGCCACTTCAAATACGCGCTGCAGTGAATGCCAAGTGGTGAACAAGGTAGTGTAGTGTGATTTTAGGCGCACGCCGTTGACAGTGAGCCAATGCATATGATTTTCAAAATAAAAATGTGAGGTACGAAAAATTTACGTAAATTGAATAAATCAACATTGTTGTTTTTTTTTATTTTTAATTTTTGAAAGTTGGTTATGCGAATAAAAAGTTAGCAAAAAATATAACTTATTAAGAAAAAGTTTTTCTTGACACATGTTAAATATTTCTACGATCTTCTAATGACCATAATCAGACTATAATTATGATTTTGCAAAAAAAAAAAACGTTTAGATTGCAAGTTGTAAATAAATGCTTAGAATGTGAACGCAATTTGTTCATTTCCTTTGTGATTGCTTCTAACAGTGCTAGAAAAACTTTTAGTCCTACTAAAGAGAAAGCCGAAAAAGTGGTTTTGCGTTGGGACCTCTTTAATTTCCTTGCATTTACTTTGCTCTCAGTCTAACTACGTACTTACAAAACGTATCCAATTGCAGATAATCAGTTTAGGTCACAAAACCGTTCAGTAGCGCGATTCAGTACATTTTTTTAACAACACTCGAAGTTGCCAACTCAGCTAAACAACAGTTATTAACAATATTGCTATTCCGTAACTCATTTTTGTAAACATACAGTATCGCAAAACCAGCTGTGTTGTTAAGCTATCGGCATTTAGTTTTGTGTTGTTAGAACTATCGCGTATTTATTTTCATATACTTAAGGCGCGGCTCCTCTTCGCTGCTTCGCACGTCGAGGCCATTCTGAAAATAAAGGAAGGACAGTAAATGTACTTTTTAATAAGTATAAGTAAAATATACTTACTTCATTTAGATTTTTTGCTTTTACGCCAAAACGCTTCCCTTATAATTTTTTTTTTTTGCATTCCGGTTTGTGTTTGCCGTAAATTTTGACACTTCGTTGCCAGTTTTTATCAATTAAAATAAATAGTAAAAGTCAGCTGTTCAGTGTTGTTAAGTGTGAGTTAGTGAATCGTACAATCGCTATTGCAAAACCCAAATCTTTTTAGCTAACAACACGTCAAGTCGTGTTATAAAAAGTTACTGAATCGCGCTACAGATCACATTAAGTTGCTCACTGATCAGTTCGTTCTAACACTATTTTTTAAATACAGCTGTTGAAGCTTAAATAAAAATAACCTTGAATGAAAGTAACTTTTCAAAATTTTTTATTTAAATTTTACCCACTGTGCTGACGCATACAATTCTTTTTAGAAGGTCAATAGTCAAACGTGTAGGTGACTGCACCTTGCTGTACTTAATTAGGAAAATATAAAATCATAATTATCACGATTCACTCGCTAACAGCTCATTTGTAAGTTAACCTCTGCGTGAAAGTCAAAACAAATTACTTTTGGTTGTTGACATAATTTGGAAAATATAATGAAAGAAAAGCGATAGATCTAAAGCGAAAAGTTGAAAGTGCCAACAGCTACTTAGCTACGTACATTTGTATGTATCAATATGACAGTTAATTTTACCTCGATTTTTGACTCACTCATACGAAAAAGTGGCGCTTAATTTTAAGTACAAAAGAGACGGCAAAGAAATTTTGATTTTTTTTTTGTTTGTTTTGTAAAATTGTCTGCAAAAGCTAACACATCGTTAAGAACTCAATTTGTTTGCCGCATGCTGTGACTGGACTGAAATAAGTGAACTACAACACCAAAAAAATTTAAGTGTAACATACACAGTTTCCATTTCGCACTACCACCAACACACTCCTCCACGGCGCGGCGATACAGCAAGTTTGTCACAACACGCGCTTGGCGGTGTTTTAGTTTTTTTTTTTGCTTTCACGCCGACTTGTCACAGCATGCCGCTGACAAACTGACTGCAATAACCGAGGCTTGGCAGGCAGCAAAATTGAAAAAGTTTTGCAAAATGCTTGTTTATTACTTCTTTAAAATGCCGTCGCCGCACACGAGTGTATGTGTGTGTGTATACTTTTTTTTTTTTGCTGGCGTGTATTGCCGGCGGTTGGTGTTGTTTGCCATTTGCCGGTAAGGACAATGTTTTATGTACATAAATTAAAAGCTAGACTGCTTACGTGTTGTAAATACTTATTGAAGCGACATTGTTTTTGTTTGTTGTCGATTTTAATAGCGTGAAATTGACAACCGCGTAAATGATTGATGTTTGGTAATTTATTAAAAGTCACTTAAACATACGTAAGTACTTTTCTTGTTGTAATTGAAATGTGACACAAAGGTCAAGTATGTCAAATAATGAGCATTAAATGAAAAAGTGTCGAAAATATTATGTATTTATATAAATAGTTTCGTTAAGGTTTGAATAGTTGCTGAATTGCGACAAACAACTTCATTGCAGGTTTATAAGTTAATTGAATCGCGCTAGATGGCGCTGGCGTCAATGTACGCCTAAATCACTTAATCTTTGCTCAATTAATTTGTATACCAAATAAATTAAATATTTTTTGCGAAAGATGATTTAATTTGTGATAAAACTGACAGTTACAGCCCTATACCGACTCATCGTATTAATATTATGAATACTATTGCGCCTAAAAATATGCGACATTTTGTTTATGTCTTTTACGGTTAATGCTGCCGTTCGTTACCTGTCATTAAAGTACGAGATCTCTTTAATAATTGTTAAAGTTCTCGCAAACGGTTAATTGGTTTGACTTGGAAAATTTGTGAGAGTGTAAAAAAAATATTTTTTAAATTACTAAAGTCCAGTTTTTCAGTGCAAGTGGAACTCTGATTGTCGTTTAAACTAAGTTTAAACTCACTATGCAGTTTTTCAGTCAACTTTAAATGGAGTTTAACTCATCAGCTGACTATTTCGTTTTGGTTGCAACAAATTTAGTTAAGCGCAAGGAAACTATGTTTGAATTTAAACTGAGTTTAACTGAAATTAGTTCAAACTGATTTTAAACCAGCACTGAAAAAAATGGACCTTAGGGCCGTTTTCTTATCTGCCTGTTAAATTAAACTGGTGTATAAATTTTTGGACCACAAGCCTAAAAGTATGCGCGCGTTTTCTAAGAAACTCGCTACTCTATTGTGGTTGAGATCCCCTTGAAAACATGTTTCTTGGTGTAAAGTGAAGCGCTGCATACTTTAAGGCTTGTGGTCCATAGATTTAAACAGCAGTTTAATTTAACAGGCAAATAAGAAAACGGCACTAAGTTGCATAAAATCACCCTGCTGAAAGAAATAAAATAGCTTTGCGGCTTTAGCTCTCTTTTTAATATTTTCTACTTCCAGTCTATTACCCAACCGTGTCCCGTTTTGTTTTTTTTTTGCCATTATTTGCAACTTTGCAATCTTTCTTCTATTAACGTATTTTCATGATTTCCAGTTTAATTTTCCACACAATTTGTGCCAGTAAAAGGCATATCAATATCCCAAAGAAATTCTGCTTTGACATTTAACGCCCAAACACTGCATTGACACTGTCATCGGTGGGAGTTAATTTCCTTTCATTTACTTTGGCACATTTCGTGCAACCTTTTGGCACCTCTTTGGCATTTTGCAAATATACTTTGCCATTTTTTCCTATTCCTCCACTTTTATTAGTTTTTTTTTGTTTTTTTTTTTTAGCCAATTTCAATAGTCGCCTTGCAGCATACCCACACGGCTTACCTCCCCCTTGAAGGCAAACTGCTTGAAAACTATTGGCACACCACTGTGTATACATACACAAACACTCTTAAAAACCACTTTATGCCGAAGAATTTTTGCGCAGCGTTGATAAGACAAAATGAACTGAAGCACAATGGGTTGATATGTGGGTATGTCCTATTGTGCTATTGGTAGAGCAGTGAAGAGTGAACCGATAGCGTTTAGATTTAAAAGGTTAGAATAGTCGATAGCCAAAATATTTTATTCCAAGCATCATTTTTGCATTTTTTATTGCGATTTTTAACACATTTTTGTTTCACATTCCTCTAAGATAAACGGTTTAACATTACTGCCTGCTTTTCATACCTTTTAAAATAAAAAAATTTACCATTTATTGAAGTTAAATATTTACGACTGAAATATGTATGTATGTCTTTTAATTTGGTATGTTTGTAAGCTGTGACTGTTGTCGCTCAAAAACAACAATAAAAAAGAAAATCACAAAAATACGCTTATTGAACGAGAAGTAAAAAAAATCGATTTTTTTAAGTCTACCGATAAATTAATTTGCGGAACTAATATTTTTTTTTTCTTGCATATATTTTTAAACATTTTTTTTTTATATTTCAAAGTAAATCGTCAAACGCCAAATTTAATGAATATTTATATTATTTTTATATTTGGAATTATTTTTTGTGTTTATGTTTCAATATTTTAATTGGATGTCTGTTCTACATAATATGAGGTCTCTTAAATTGAAATTGAACGGCTCTCGCGGGAGCGATGTAGATACATATGTATATATTTTTTAATGTACTTTGTACTAACATTAAATTCATTAGATTCTGGCAAAAAAGAAAAAAAAACAATGCTCTTATTTGTTATCATTTAATTGCTTTCAACTTTAATTTCATAATTTACAAAATAGAGAAAAGTTTACTTACTTATGAAATGCAATTAATTTTAAATTCACATAGACTAAGTATCTTCATAATCTGTCAATTTGCCGAAAAAATGTTTCATAATTTCTGGCGCTCGCTACCTTAAACTTTCATCTGTGACATTGGCCCTTTATATTCCACAGTACAACATTTTTCAGTTCATTGATTGCCAACTCAATTCTGAGAGTAGGTACATAAAGGTATGAATTTCAAAAATTAAATAACCCTTTGTTTATTCCGTTTTGTTATTTCTGAGAATTATAAAAAATATGATCAAGGTTTTTTCCGAAGAATGTTGTGCATATGTCGAGCAAATTTTTGAAATTCATACCTTTACTCAATTGCGAATAAAAGCGAAACGCGTGCATCGATTTTCATGATCTTTGTCTCATTTTGCTCATAGGTTATGTGACTTTGCGAAAAAGTCACTAGACTTGAAACTTATTTTCGTTTTGTATTTTTTATGAATTAAAAAAAAAAAATTCAAAAAAAAAAATTTTCTTCATGCGCTTATTTTTAACTTGGAAACTGTTGCTTGTATAGGAAAACAATATATGAACAGATTAAGGGAATTGTCATTCTAAATTTTTAAAAAATTTTTTCAACTAAATCGGGCTAGTGGCTGTCGAGCTATGTCAATCAACAGGGCCTAAAACGTGATAGTACTAACTTCAAATCGATATTAAAAATATTTTGGCAGGTAAGAAGACAAAACGAATGATACACACATTATTCTTTTTGGGTCTAATTTCACATACATACAGTTCTCAGAATTGAGTTGGCAAATCATGTGTTGTACTGTGTTATTATCGAGTGCATTAAGCAAATATTATCTTTTGATTAAATTTTCAACTTCAACCTTTTTGCTTTTGTCGCTCAATCAAAGCAGAAGCAGTGCTTGGAAATTACCAATTTACCGCTAGCGTTTGATGTTAAGAGTTAATCAAATTAATTAAGCTTTTTTTTTGCATCAAATGTATGTACGTCAGCACAGCTAATTGGCAATGGCCACAAGTTCATTTAGTGCTGCAAAAATGTCTACAAATAAATTTAAATTCATGCCCGCATAATCAAAACTCTTTATCATTGGCATAATTTGTTCAATACTTACACAGAAAATCGAACATCTAGCATATATGTACACATGTATATACATACATACCCTGTCGGAAGTCAAAGTACTTTAAAAGCAATTTAAAAAGTACTTTTTTTCTAACCACAAGTGGTTTAAATTCATTCTATTTTCTTGTCATCAACTACCTTTTTTACCATGGCGATGTCCTAGGAGCAAGTCAATTATCCGACTCTGCATTTGATTTCAACCACTTACAAATATATTTGAAAGAAAGAACATTAAAATTACTTTTTTTGCAACTGCAATAAAATGTATTTATTTCCAGCTACTTTAAAACTACTTTTCTTACAACTATTTTTAACTCGACTTGTTTTTAAACTTCTTTATTTTATACCTAGGCTTTTCAAACTTTTTAAAAACGCATTTTAGTTTAGTTTTTATAAAATATATTTACATATGTATTTTTGTTTAAACTAAGCAGGAATTACGTTAATTTTTAACGTAAGTTTACACGTTTTAAATAAAATTTAATTTAGTTTTTTCTGCATACATACTTCGTAAAAACATTATTTTTTTATCGCCTGAATGGCCTTGCGAGTAACTTCCTCGGGGTCACGATTTTCCATACAAAAGGCATCTAAAAATGATTAAAAAAATTTAAATATTTTAATAATCACGCATTTTATGGGCTCGCCCACCTTTCAAACGCGGATAGAAATTAGCAAATTAGCAAAAGCTTTTAATCTTTTTTTTTTTCGTGAGTTCCATCGAGGTTGAAATTCATTACAAAGTCATTGGACAAAAGAGCGAAAACCATCTCTTTAGATTTTCCTTTCATTAGGCACTTCATTCCATTAAGCTATGGAATATATGGGAAAAAGCTTTAGATAGATATTTCGAATTTTATGAATATATTAGCTTCTCACGTAAATTGTTTTGTTTTCTTCGTAAATATTTTCGACAACGGCTGTCATTTCGTCATCTGCTTTTATTGGAAATTGTAAGTGAATGACACAACAGCCTTCTGCTGTCGGATGAGAGTTTTTATGAGTACAGTGTATGTATATACAATACACATATGTATGGATACTAAATATATGGATTCAATTCTCTTCACCACAAAAGTTTTTAAATTATTTTGTGTTACGCTCATATAAATATACGAGTACGAAGAATTAAAGACTCGCACGCTGCATTTGTTTCAAAGTAGTTGATTTCCAATTACTTTAAAATTGGTTCATTTTTCAGACTGTCTGCTTTTTTCCGACAGGGTACATATGTATATACAAGTGTTGGTGTGTGTGTGTGTGTGAGAGGTATTTAAAAAGCGTTAACCGTAATTGAATTGATAACAGCGCGCTGAAACTTTGTTTATTTCCCTTAATTGCTATAACATTTTTTGCCAATTGTATTGTGTTTAATGTTCGTATTGACAGCTCTATTTGCCATGGCGTTTAAGTAATTAAATTTGTTTCGTTTTGCCATTTTTATGGTATTTTTGCTTTCATTCCGATAAAGCGTTAAGGCTTAACATTTGGCACAAATGTTGTTTTAATCAAATAATTTACTGAAACTTATTAAATGAGTTTAGAAGTGAAATCTGTTCATTGCTTTTTTAATTTATTTAATTGAAAGCGTTTGCATGCGCAAATGCGAAAACTTTTGTGGTATTCGTGGAAGAGTTTTGAAAATTGTATGCAATCAAAGAGCGGCATTCAGTCGTTGATTATTGGAAAGTTGTTTATGTTAGTTATATAGTATTTGTATTTGTTACTGCAAGCAAGATATATAGAATAAGTTTTGCTTGTGTTGTACACACACAAAGAGGAACCAGGGACACGGACTTAGAATTGAAACATACATTTTATGTGAAATTTATATTCTTCTAAATTTTCTTACACCAACCGAGTTTCGAACCGAAAGAAAAGAGGCTTAAAGACGATCTAACCTAAAAGCGCAATGTTTAGAACTATTTTTTTTAAAAAAAAAGAAATGGAATTGAACTAGAAGAAAATATTTTTTATTTTTATTTTTTTTGGCTACTTTTTCCAATTTTCAAAATAAATGTTTGCCATTTTTTAATGTTTGTAAACGTATTTTTTTAGTATTTTCGTTTTTTTTTAGTACTTTTTTGGTTTGATTGTTTTGTTCGAAAGGCGCAACTAATTTTAAGTCTAACTTTCATTGACCTAAAAACAGCTTTTACGGAATAAACTTTTGCAAAAATCTCATTTATGGTTCGTTTTGAACTTATTCGGTGCATAAATGTATGTTTGTATATATCGTTGCTTCGCGCGTAATACGAATAGGATATTTTGTAGAGATTTTAAATATCTTGTCGTGGTTACCCAGAAGATAGAAGACTCAAAAAGAAAATGGTTTTTCCCAGTCTATAAAATGTCTGCAGAAATCATTAAGGACAGCTTCAAATTTGGTAGTCAAATGGTAATAAATTCAGTGTTCGAAAAGACAAAAAGACGCTTAAAAATCAGTAGCTATGTGTGAGTTAGACGTGATTTTCTGATCGACTTGTGATTTGTGTTAACTTATTTTTGAGTATCGAAAAATACTTTTTAAACAATGTAAAAAAAATGTTAACGTGGCGTAAAAGCGATTTTAAGAGCATTCATTCACAGTAGTTAATCAAAATAAATTTGCTCATTTGTTAAAAGACAATTACATGACAAATTCTAAAGGCACGTGTAGCGTGAAAACAATGTTGTTCTTTCATAAAAAAAAAAATATCGTACGTTTTTATTGCCTGCTGCTCGTTTGCCAATCCATCAGCAGCAAAAACAATTTGCGCACAATGCTATCAAATTCACTTTTTCGCGCAAATTCTTTGCCACTTACAACTTTCCGCTGATTGACTTGTTCGTTAGCTACCTGTGCGAAGGATGGTAAAAAGAAAAATGGCAAAACAAGTGAAGAAAATATTAACAAAACAAGCTTTTGCTTTCATTGCCATTTTGTTGTTGTTGTTGTTGTTGTTGTTGTTGTGTGCACAACTTGCTCGCTCCAACTGTCATTCAAGTCGCATTTCCTCTTTCACGGTGAAACGGACGCGCGCGTGTATGTTTTTGCAACATCACAATATCACTTATAGAGTTGTTTTGCTTTCATTTATTTTCTTTTTGTTATGATATGTTTTTTGTTTTATTTGCTTGTATCACTTTATTATTGTTGTTGTGCATTCGCTCGTTATAATTGAATTGCTTTCAGTAGCTCTTAGCGTAGTTTCCGCTTAACTACGCCTCCAACCCACCGCCGACTTTTCCCTTCGTTCGCGCCAATTTGCTGCAGATGTCAACACGTGCCGCATACAAAAAAAAAACACATATTAAAAACAAAAACAACCACGCACCATCGGTAAAATAGCTAAAAAGTAGCTGCGTGTAAGCGAACCCAAGCCAAGTGCAATGCAATTTTGGTTAGTCCGCTTTGCTGCTAACTAATAGAAAACTAATTAAATTTAAGCTGCAGCTGTCGTTGCTTGATAAGCTTAAACTGGAAAAATAAGTAAAAAAAAAAAATGCCTGCTTTCTTCAACTGCGCTTTTGTCATTATGTGCCAGAATCTCCTCGTTCATTGGTTTAGTCGAGGAAAGCTTATTAGTCGAACGTCTTCGACGCTGAGATAATTTCTCTGCTGCTGCACTTAGTTCTTATTTAAAGTTTGCTGTTGTTGTATTCGTTTATATTGACTTCGTTGCGCTACACAATAGCTACTCATATTGCGGTAAATTGCCATCAAGCTGCCCAGCCTTGGTCAGCCATCTTGTTGTGCTGTAATTGAACGCCACAGCCCACAGTGGTCTGAAGTCGGCAAGTTCTGGGCGAAACGAAGCAATTTTCCGTAATGTGCAGATGTCTTTAAGGATTTTGAGGTTGCTGATTTCGAAAATGACGTCAGAATGTAAAAATTCAAAATGGCTGATACAAAACGGCGGACGAATTTTCGGAAAAGGTATATTTAAGAGCTAAAATTGAGTGTAAGGGGTTTCAGAGGTCACTGAATTCAAAAACAGTGTTATAAACAAAATTCAACATGGCTGACACAAAATGGCAGACGGATTTTCGGAAAAAAGGTGTTTTCAGAGCTGAAATTAAGTGTAAGGGGCTTTTTGAGGTTGCTGATTTGAAAAATGACGTCAGAATGTAAAAATTCAAGATGGCTGACACAAAATGGCGGACGGATTTTCGGAAAAAAGTAGATTTAAGAGCTAAAATTGAGTGTAAGGGGTTTCAGAGGTCACTGAATTCAATAAACAAAATTCAAGATGGCTGACACAAAATGGCGGACGTATTTTCGGAAAAGGTATATTTAAGAGCTAAAATTGAGTGTAAGGGGTTTCAGAGGTCACTGAATTCAAAAACAGTGTTATAAACAAAATTCAACATGGCTGACACAAAATGGCAGACGGATTTTCTGAAAAAAGGTGTTTTCAGAGCTGAAATTAAGTGTAAGGGGCTTTGTGAAGTTGCTGATTTCCAAAATGACGTCAGAATGTAAACATTCAAAATGGCTGACACAAAATGGCGGACGGATTTTCGGAAAAAACGTAGATTTAAAAGCTAAAATTTAGTGTACAGGGGTTTTTGTGGCTACTCAATCAAAAAATAACGTCAAATAACTGCGACGGAAAAAACAATCTGAAGCACGAATCTGAAGGATTCCGAAACTTTTGCTTGAATAATATAAAACAATACACTTCTAACAATCCCCTTATTCTATTATTTTGGCAGGATCTACTTGTATCAGAACTTTTTCACACTTTTTGTTTAAATTTTATGTAAAAGTAAAGAAACACGCAAGTAAGTGTGTATCACAACATTCAACACAAGTGAATGACAATCACAAACATGTTTAATCGAAATCTTGTCTTTCATACCTTCAAAATCACACGCCATTTTGCAAAACACAAAACAAAAAAATTCAATAAATGTATAATTTAACATCAAAAAAGGGGTTTTGTAGCAGTAGTAATACGCATGGCAACGACTAGCCAGTGTCAACTTCAAACAGCTGCAACAAAAAACACTTGTGGGTGACTGCATTTTAAATTCCAGAAATTGACGCGCACAACGCCACCACTGAGACATATCTTAGGACTATTTTGACGCGGTGTTTTAAAATTTTGTACTTTGGCCAGTTTTTCGAATTGTCGACAAGCGTGCAGGCTATCAAAATTTACAGAGCAGATTTTCTAATTAAAAAAAATTAAATAAAAATAATCTTGGCTACAGTTGGGGTTTTTAAGTGAATATCAATTCTATAGCATCTCTTTTTTCATATTTCGCCCGAGGTAAGCAAAGTTTTGTGCAGAGTTTCCTCATTTCCTCAGTTTTGTATTGGCAGTTTTTATAATTGCCTTCCTTTCGATGTATACTTTTATTATAACTTTGCTTCATTAAAAAAATATTCATTTGTTTTAGTCAAGTTGAAAAAGTCAAACATTGAAGTCAGCTGTGAGTGCCAGAAGAAGGCACATTCTCTAGTGAAGCAGCATTTTTATCGCCCGAAGAAAATCAGTTCAGTTTATGATTGCTGCCTTCCAAATTCTCTCTTCCTTCGCTCACTCCTCAATGAGACACAATAAACCTGCTCCCGACTAAAAAAAATAAATGTCAGACTAGTTCGTTTTCAATTATGCGCAACAAACTTATTGAAAATGTTGTTTTAATGGAATTTTATGCAAATTAGTTGTATAAGTTCTTGAATGTAAATGAATTATTTAACGGCATGGGCATTTGCAATTTGCCGATTGTTGCATGATGAGAGTACCCTCATCTAATAAAACGCATACACATGTGCATGACACTTTCATCACTCCAACTTCATCAACAAAATTTCCATCCAACAAATTTTCATTACACAACACTTTTTAAACGCCGTGCGGTTATCTCCTATTTTATAACTAACTACGAAAAGTTTTTGTAATTGCTTTTGCCTTGTTGCATGTGTTGTTGTCTTTTTTGTGGCTGCGCACAGAAGCTGGCGGAGTAGCGGCAGCAACGATGTTAAAAGGTGTGACTGGTTGATGGCGTAAAGTGATGCACCGCTGTAAAATAGGGGCATGCCTGCGCTTACATAAGTATTTACTAACGTGTACAAACAAGTATTTGTTAGATGTCATAAATATTCAATTGTGTTGAGCTGTTAAAATGTTGCATGTACAGCAAAGTTTATTCCAAAAAAAAAAAAAAACACACGTTTCGAAAATAAAGCCTTGCCACTAACTTTGTACAACAATTTTGGCAGCTAGTTTCGGCAAGCTTTCATAAACGATATTCAAAACATAATTCTAATTATTTTGTGACTGATGTACATACATACTTATGTGTGTATATGAGGTGAAATCGTACCCAACAATCTACATAGTTTCGTGTTGCCTAAGTCCTTTGTGTGCCTGCCGACTGCATATAATATTATTAATGAGGAAACAAATTTGGAAAACTTGCACGAAAGTTTTACCATTTTGTGGCTAAAACCGCTTCTAATTAAACAACTTTCACTGAAGTTGCCAAGCGTTAGCGCTTCGGAAATAAGTTTCTGCAGATGAAAAACTTCATCTTCGCCTCGTCTATTAAGTAATTTCAAAAAAACGTTGGTAAGGGAGTTAACCTTGTCGTTAATATTTAGGTAAGTTTCTATTTTTCTGCTTTGTGTAGAATAAATGTGAGATGCTTATTGTTGTTGTTGTTGTTACAACTGTATACAATATTAACCACTACGACTGTAGTGCGATCGTCGTTTTTACTTAACTTGACTACAACTCTTCCCGAACTAACCGAGAGAGAGAGAGAGAGAGAGATGAGATGAGATGAGATGAGACGAGACGCTGAGATTGGATTGATAGCGGTATTTAATATTCATGTAAAGAGTGTTTTTTTTTAAACGTGTGCTTTTCAATGGAAACAACGGAACAGGGTTGCTTTGAAGGAGTCTCTAGAATACCAGCAAGAAAAACTGCAAACTCGATTTTGAATGCCAATACTTTAGAAAACGATAAAGATGGCGATGGCAACACTCATATCACGGAATATTATCGATAAAAAAAACTAACTCGTGTTTTTGTCAACTCTGTTTTTGTTGTTAATTTGGTCGAACTTCTCCTACTATTTGTGGTGTGCGTCTCTTGTGTTGTACCATAAATGGAGGAACCTACACTTTTGTACCGACACCGAACGGCAGATGTATTTTATGAGTAGCTTTTCCATGGCAGAAATGCCCTTTGGAGGTTTGTCATTGCCTGCCGCTATTAGAAACAACTTTTTCTATGACTTAAATTTTACTTGCCTCGAACGTTATAGCGCCGTTACCCACTCGACCACAGCGCCCACATATTAATAAGAAATAAAAGAAAACACGTTTTTATCGATATCAATTATCGTAATATAATATCGAAAAAAGGTTTGGTATCTGTGAGAGTTACGTTATCGATATCAGTAAAAAATAATCGAATATTTTTTCATCGATATCGATAACAATAAAATTATAAGTACATAGTATGTATGTAATTATTTTTGCATAGATTTTACTATCGAATAAAATTTGTGTTATCGATATCGATGAGCTTAACGATAAAAATATTTGTATCGATAAAGAAAGAAAAGTTTGATAAAAAGCCAATACTTATTTTGAACATTAAGACAACATTAAGCCAATAACAATAGCAAGAAAGATAAATGCATATCGATAACTTAATCGAAAAAAAAAAATTTAAATATACTAATTTCGATTACAAATCTGTCTCTTTGTTAAGGTTTAGTTAACTTTAGTCTAAATAAGGTGTCGAAAGGGTGAAAACTTTGCAAAACTCTCATCCGCAATATTGCCGAAGTACTGCAATGTCGAGAGCATGGGGCAAGAATGTTTGAAGTAATTGCAAAAAAAAAAAAAAACACGAATGGTTAAAGCTTGCTAGATGTAATAAATACATCTAAAGGATGTAATCACATGTGCATATGAATATCTTCTTATCGTTGTTGTCAGGTAATTGAAGATTGCAATCATTTATTTTCTGTATTTATTTAGATTTTGCGCCTTGCTATACGATTTTTCTTCAACATCAAATAGGCAATATATAAAAATGTTATGAACAAAAATAAATTAATATCGCTTCTACAAATTCGTGAATTTTTTTTTTAATTTGCAGTTAAATATACATACATACATGCGTCTCACAGCAACGACTACCTATTAAACTTACTGAAAAAAGTAAAGTTCCCAAACTTACAGTGAAGCTTGAAGCTCTACTAAACACACTTTCAATGCATTATTACCACAAATACACACATTCGTACTAAAGCACTGATAGTTATATAAATTTGAGCATACACATACACAAAACTTACTTCATTCAATTTACAAAAAAAAAGTGAAATTCAACAAAATTTATTCAGCGCTTAAACCTTGGTACACTTTCATGCGAGTCTTCCTTCGATGCACAAACATTCATTTGTTTAATCAGCAGCAGGGTGTAATTTATTTGTATTACTACTTGAATTTCGAGTGCTCTACTTTAGCATTTAGCAGTATAAATGATTTTATTTCAATTGTAAGTTTGCACACACACACACACACTCATATATACGTATGCATGTTCGTATGTATGGATGCTTGAAGCATTTGTGCCAAAACAAGCATTAGCGCTCTTTGCTTCAATCAATAACTCGTTTTATATGTACATATCGCACCCTAAACCAAAAATAGTCACAACTCAAAAAATCTCAAATGTTCAGAAGAGGCAAAACAAACAGTTTCTACAATAATGATGATAATTTTATAATCATACTATTCCAGTAAAAGAAGATAGTAACTATGAAAAAATTTCTGGAGCAGTTGGGGAAGTATTCTGTGAATTAGTTTATGTGGAAAAAGGATTTAAACATTTTTTTTTTTAATATCCAAGAGAAGTAAAAAATTTTATGTAAAAATGGTTGTAATATTTTAAACGTACTTTTCCAGTAAATAAGATAGCATGTTGGGAAGTATTCTGGGAATAGGTTTATGAGATAAAGGCGATTTAAAAAAATTTTGAGTTGTACCGGTTTTTGGGTTTAGGGTGCGATATGTATACATGAATAAACTCGTAATTAAACATATTTGGGATTGAGTATATAATCGCACAATAAACAAAACTATCCATTCAACGGAGTTGATATAGTATATAGTTTGAGGCAGATCGGACAGGGGAATAAACAATTTTTACACATTAACTTATTTATTGTAAATAATGCGATACCTGCTGATTGTAAGCGAATACTTCTAGTCTTGAGGAAAGGTTGAGCAGTGAATTCGATATTAAAGCAACCTTAAGTGACACACAGATGGCTCGAAAACGACACAGAGGGTGATGAGTCCTCGGTATCAGGTCGAAATTTTCAACGTTTGTGGTTAAATATTCCAACAACTTTCCAACAACTTATTAGTTTGCTCAGAGCAACGGTGTTAAAATAACCTGTAGGACCAAAGCTCTTCCTTGCCATAGAGCAGCACACGATTAGAGAAAAGTTTCAGTGTAGAGGTATTGCGATTGAGAGAACATCACTGATAGATTATTACCGGGCTGCATCAGATGAAGACTTGATTGAAGGGTACAGCCGCAGATTAGTTATTGTCCTTTACAGTTTTGTAATAAATTTCGAATCCTCACAACTATAACAACAAAAAAACGGATATAAAGGTACTCGTACTAGTACACTTTAGAAGGCCAAAAATAGTAAAATTTTTACGAATTTTTTTTCTCAGCCCCTTTATTAAATATGAACATGAAACTTTTTACACATTAATATTTAAGTTTTTGAGAGTACAAAAAAAATTTTTTTTTTTTCATTTATACATTTACAGTCATATTATAGGGGGTGCCAAAGACGTGTCCTCGAAAAAAGTTGTTCCGATTGCGGACAGTTAATCTAAGAATTGGGATCTCTGAAACAAAAAAAAATAAAAAAAAACGAACTGCGTTTGACGTGACAATTTACCAGCGATAGTGAAAAATTTCTAAAAAAATTAAAAAAAAAAAATTGTGAAAAATCTTCTTTTTTTCTTCTGTTTTTCAAGGTTAAAAAATATTAATTTTTAAATTTTTTGTCAAATTGTGGTACATTTTTTTTATTAAAATCGGTCCAGCCAATCCGAAGATAACCTGTTCGCAAGTTGAAAAAATGTCATTTCGAGAAAAACGCGCGCGCAGCTTAAGACAGCCAAAAACGCGCATGCGCTTAAGACCGATATAGACCATTTTAAATTTCGAATTTCACCAAAATATTTTAAGAACTTATTTTTGAAGCTATAAGGAATTGAAAAATGCAAAAAAAAATTTTGTTTTTGTAAAAAATTCTAAAGTGTACTCGTACCTTAAGTGGACTTTAACACCGTTCAGACCACCTAGAATGCAACACTTTGCCTGGAAGACACGAGATAAATATGTATTAGCCACAAGCCTAAACTACATTTGGGCACACTTACAAACTACTCATTCCACTAAATTTCCAGTTAGCCGTTGGTTGGAAATGTAAAGTCTCTATCTAATTCAAAGTAGAATTATATTTTCGTATGCAATGAAATTGAATCATAGCACACTTTTAGGCGCCACATGTAGCGCTAAAATAAATTGAAAATATCAAAGCAACTATTTTTATCGCCAGACCTTAACTTTGCGCCAGCAAAAGTTGTCACAATTTCGAGATGTATAATTAGGAAGTAAGTAATTATACAGTTACCACTTAACCTTTTTAAACCCAACCCCTCTTTGTTTAACATGCCACGAACCTCTTAACTAGTCATTATTTCACCAACCCACGGCGACGTGATGCTTTCAAATATGCCTTTTGTGTTTTGCATGTATGAGTGCGCAGTCGTACACATTAAAACATGTGTAGACATGCCAGCTTATTTCCTTCCCGGTAAGTAGTCACTCAATTTGTCGTTGCCACCATTTTGCCTTGTGGCATTGTTGCGACACAATGAATATCCTCCGTCAACTCTTCGACTGTTCGACTAATTCACTTGCCATTATGCTCTCATATGCTAACGCAAATATACTTACATATGTATGTACACTTACTCCATCGCAATGTACATACACATACACATGTTTATATTTGCGTTGACGATGGAATAATGCTAATGAAAATAAATGTTAACAGAACGCTCACGCGCACATTTTATGCCAAATGCGATGGCAAATGCGTTTTCATAGCATATAAGCAGATGTTTACACATATGCAAATATGTTATGTATGTATGTATGGCTACATACATACTTACTAACCACAAGCGTACATATATCATTTAAGTAACTAACTACTTAAGTATGCTATGCTATGTTGGGAATTGTGTTTGCCTGTTAGATGATTGTTGGTAGGGTGGCTCGATTGGCTGATGACTGGCCGGAGATTGACGTACTTGAACTCAAATATAGGAGAACCTAGTGAATTTCACTGCAGCATGTATTTTGTGTTTGGCGTGTAAATATCAGTTGAGTGATACTTTTCTGTCAAAGAAAAAGCATCTACTTCTCGCATTTCCATATTATACGTTTCAGCTTTTATTTGAGCTGAAAATATCCATTTGTTAATTACTTTAATTGAAATCTTAAAGGAGTACCAAATTTGTTCACAAGTTAGGTATAGAGGTTTTGGAATGAATTTTAAGACAGACCGGTTTCGCCGTTGCGCCATCTTCAGTGTAATTTTTCGAACCAATTTTATTAAATTTTTATTTGTCCTTAAAACCAAACTTGACAAGGGATGACTAAAATTCGTTCTAAAACCAATCATTTCACACCCTGTCGTAAGCAATAACAACAAAAGATCAGAATATTAGTTATAGATGTTTGTGCTCGTCGATCTAAATTAATAATCTCACTTGATACTTTCTCAGCTGGTGCGAACATTTAATGGATACTCTCGCTGTGTTTGAAACCTTTCAAAGAACTTTCGATGCAAATGTCTGGGCGCGAGAATGTGTTGACTGTGAAATACTTTTTCCGTCACTCCACAGTTTTGGCAAAAACCCGTCTTCGAGATTTTATTCAATTACAATCTAGCAAGCTGGGCGATTTGGACTAGTTTCAGATATCTTAGGGGAAGTATTGAAGAAAACTAAATGCATTCATCACTATTCACTAAGTGCGTGGAATCACATGAACCGAAATCTGTCGCTTCATCTAGTCTATCCTTCAAAGCGGCTCTCTTAATTTCAATTGCTGCCTTGTTTTGTCTACTACTATTACAAATAGTTATTAAAGGTTACTTGTAGTCGATTTAAATTTGATGCAATGTAATAGAAATCGCATAGAATTATTGTCGAAAAGTTTATTTTTCAACACTTTCACCAATGGTTTATAGTCATATGCTTGAGGTTGAATCTTATACTGGGATTTAAAAGTGGGCTATCATAAGTTTTATTTTCTACGAAATTACTGGGAATTAATACAGGTTCCGTCAACATAAAAAAAATTAATAGAAGCTTCTGACTAACTACATATTGAGCTTCTTTTGTTACACTTTTGTTCTGCCCCTTTTTTCACATTCTAAAGTTCTACAACTTGCTTAAATTTAATATTGCAATAATTTCATTGTATTTGCTTTTCGCAAAAAGTATGAAATTGTGTAACTACACCACAATATAGTTTTCCATATACTCGTACACGTATGCGAGTGCGAGAATTTTGCAAGTGGTTTTGTATTGTCAAAAATAAAACATTTAGTTCGTGAATTATTTGCCAACATGAAAATTGTATTTTTCATTTGCACCAACCTAAGTCGCAGTGTACACCGAACCATTGGTGTTGGCAAAAAGGGATGAGGCCAAAACAGGTTGTGAGGGCACATTGCGGCATAATAATTTACTGGTAATCATTAAATAACCACAACACAGCCACAAATGGTACTGAAGATTTGCAAATAAGTAATGCAGCAGAGACTTAGAAACAACCAAGCCACAAAAATGTTGTAGAGCACAGCAATGAGCAATGAATAAATTATTAAAAAATACAATTTGTTGGTATGCAAAAAAAAAAAAACAAAGTGGCAGCGTAAAAGCTAGGCAGAAGATGTGGCGCAAACAATTTATAGGGCGATATATTTATAGGTGAATATATAGTTGTGGCAATATATTTTGCAAGTAAATAGTTTGCGTTCGTATTGGCAAATGCAGTAGAACTCGACTTTGAGTAGTAACATTTTTTCGCGCCCCATTCTGCTTCCCGTACTTCTTTGATGAATTTACAAATGAAATTAAAATGGAAAAATTTCACCCATTTGTGCGCCAGTGGCGGCAAGTTGAATTTGCGTGCTCTTGCGAATTCCAGCTGTGCATGCATTGACCCTGAACTCGACATTTCGGCAGCTTCCATCGTAGCGAGTGCGTCATGGCGGCAAACACAAATAGAATTTTTGAAAAAAGTATAAAAACAAAATATACAAAATTAGCGGGAATCCAGCTGAGAAACAACAGCAAAGCGGCAACAACAACGGGAAAAAAAAACGCAGTGGCATAGTAACAACCTTCTGTGTACATTTCGCTGGTGTGTTGCGCTACTTTCGCAAGTCATTTGCATAACTAAAGGCGTTTACACTTCATGTGTGTGTGCTTCTCTCTCCTGCTTGCTTTATGTGCATGTGTGAGTGCATGCGTCTATGTGAGGATGTAAGCAAAAAGCAAAAAGACTCAACACAAAGTGAATGTGCCAAAGAGCAACGCGACTCCAAAGCAGACAGCAGTCAATCGAGCGAATGAATAACAAACTACATAAACAACAATGCAACAATAACATGAAAACAACGACTAGAGCAGAGCAGCGAGAAAGCAGCAACTAGAACAACACTAAATGTCTGTGAAATGTACAAAGTGAATAAGTGTGGTATGAAAGCAAAAAAAAAACAAAAAAAAACGAGGCATATTGCTTGGCGCAAATGCAAATGGCAGCAGTGGTAGCTTATTTAAAGGTGTTGTTGTCGCGCTTGTATAGCACCAACGAGCTTTGCACTGTGAAGACTGTGGCAATGTGTAGAAATTGCAACCGCAAGTGCAGCATACTTTCAGGCGCAATGACTGAAGGGGGGTGTTAAGTGAGACATAATTGTGCATATATGTATATTAGGGTGTTCGATTATTCAACTTTTTGTAAAACCGGTTTTCGAATTATTTGAAAAATGGCAATTTAAAAAAAAACCGGTTGCTTATTTTTAAATCAAGAAAAAACCGGGTAAACGTGACTATTATTTCTATGAAATCTTTTATAAATAAAATGTAGTTTAATGTCCAAATTCAGTAAGCAGTCTCATGCTCGTATTCTGTAATTTGGTATAATCCCAAGGCTCAAAATTTGAGACTATGAATTAGAGATTATTGCCTTTCCTCGCTTTTACGTTTTTTTTTGGTTTTATTTTAAGTATTTTGTGACCTGATCATCACTAGGTCACTATTTAGAAACTTTATTTTGAGACTAGATCCTTTTTTTTTGGGTCTAATGAATGCCAACTGGTCTAATCATCAGTTTCAAAGAAAACCTCTTGTCTCAAATTAAAGTCTCTAAATAGTGACCTGGTGATGAGCAGGTCACAATAAATTCAGTTAAAAACAAAAGAAAAAAAGTGAAAGCAAAGAAAAGCAATAATCGCTAGCTCATTTTGAGACTTGAGATGATACGATGTTACTGAATTCGGTTATTTTTTCGGTAAGGCGTTATAAAATTTTTCAAGGTTTTTCGTTCTCTTATTACATTTGTCTGAATATATAAAATACTCTAAAGTACCTTTATTGCATTTTTTTTTACAAATTAGCTGGATTTCGAAAATACTATATATGTACATATGTATAATAAAAAATAATTGATGTAAAGTTAGTCGAGGTGCTGCCGTATTTCTATTTGTTCTCAACTGTGTAATAAGATTTTTGGCTTAAATTAAAAATTTCATGCATTAATTAACCGATTTCAATTACTACGTCCAACTGGTCTTTCCTGATCTAAACAGGTGCTGCCGTATTTCTATTTGTTCTCAAAGGCTATACCTTTACAGATAGGTAAAAACCCGGTTTTGGAGATTAAAAAAACCGATTTATTCGATATTAAAAAAATCAAGATTTCAAAAAAACCGTTAAAAAATTTATGATAAAACTGAGTCAATCACCCTAATAGATATGTTTGGGTAAGAGCAGTAGTGCGTATTTAATGTTAGTTAAACAAAAATTTTGTGAAGCAACTCGAAAAAAGGAGTATACTTTAAGGCGCATGGTATATGGTCTGGACACTTGTCATTGTACAACTTCTTTATGGCGTCAAATTAAAAATTTGGTTGTATTCGTAAAAAAAATAATAATAATGAGTTTTATAGTTAATTTCAAGCAGACTACTGTGTAATAAGATTTTTGGTTTAAATTAAAAATTTCATGCATTAATTAACCGATTTCAATTACTAAGTCCTACATATGACTTCCTTTAATATGTTTCGATTATTGCATGAAATTGATGAACTTGGCTTCGCTTCAATAAGTTGCTATAATTTTGTTCTGTCTATAAAATTTATTTTAATTGGAACTGATAACAAAAACCAAATTTCTAACGATATTAACAATAGTTCCGATAAATGCATCATGTAAGATTATTATTTCAATATTGGAAAATAATGCTGACTACCATATGAAAATGGTGCAGGTAATAGAACTTACATATAACGATGAGAATAAAAAAATCGATAACGATAGCAAAAATATCGATAACATATGTTAACATCGATAACAATATAAATTAAGAATGCTTTTAATATCGATATCTTGATAACAGTTAAGAAAATAAAGTTAATAAAGATTGATAAAAGTGTAAATAACGCAAAAGAAGATATAAAACTTTACTTATAAAAAATGTCGATAATAAATCCAACAAAGATTTCGAAAGTGATTATGGCAAATTCGATTACTTATTGATAACTATCGTTAAAGTTAAACCGATACAGTGAAATTGACAAAATGATGGGTTAAAAACTTGGAGCAATTTCAATATTAATGCCGACTTACATTATGGTGGCGATATCGATAACGAAAGCAATAATCGATAGATAGTCGATAATCATATCGATTATTTTAGTTAAATGACAGTTTAATAAAACAGCGAGCTTAATTTCTGACGCTTTCATTGTAGTATTTTTTTTTGATAACATTTTACTTAGTTTTTTTCCAATTTGTAATTAAAAATTCTAACTTGATGTGTTTTAGTGGGTATCACCTCAGCTTTACAAACAGTGTCCAGATCATAAGCACTTGCCAAGCGTTGAGTGCGTCAAAGTAAGCTTCATTGCTAATGAAAGTATATACGTACGTATGTATGTATGTGTTCGAGTATACTCGTATCTTCAAAAAATAGTGTTAAAATTGACACTGTTGCATAAATTTCCCAACGCTATTGTCGCAACTGTCACAACAACAGGTAATCAATGCTTTCACCTTCGCACACTTTGACATTGGTCTCGACACCAGCGTCGATCCCGCTGTTGCCATGGCCATCGTACCATCGTTGTTTTGGTGATGGAGCGGCGTTGTTTTTTGTTTTGTTTTTTATTGGTATTTCACCTTGCACGTGTCTCTTTTTACACAACTTCATTTACATATTTATACAGCAAGCAAATATTTAATGATATGCAGGCAAAGGAGTACAACTGAATGCTGGATTTAAAGTGGAAATGTCAAGAGAAGAGGAACGCAAAACACAGAAAAAAAGTCTTTTTATATTTTACACAAAAGAAACTCTATGTTTATACACATAAGTTAACAATTTAAAAGGCTGTGCAAATTAGAAAAACAGAGACTTCTGGTAAATTTCCAATTAAGGACCGATAGTGTTTGTAAGAAACAAAACAGCAATGTTATAAAATGCGATGCAGTTTCGTTGCTATTTAAATAAATTTAATAAATTTAAAACTTTTCCTGTACGTACGCTTCAACATTTCTTTAAAGAAAAAAAGCCGCTCGCCTTAAAATGAAATTTTTATTTTTGTTAGTGCGCAAAATGCACTTCTCATTCACCTGAGCTACTGATACATTTTTAATACACTTTCTATATATTTTAACATATCCTTTGGGGTTTCGGAGTATAAGACAAAATACACTTCGCAATGTTGTCAGGTGTTAGCTGCTGCTGTAAGAGCATTGACGACAGTTTATTTTTATGGGATAGCTTCATTCGTTTTCGGTGTGTTTTTTTTTTTTTGTTATTGATTTGGTATTAAAAATGTATCTACTTAAGGCACCTTGAGTTAAGAGGGTATTAAATTGAAGTAGCGACTCGTAGGAGATATATAAATACATATAGTATAAAAGGTAATAAAATGGCGATCAGCAGGTGAATTTGTGTCAGCAGCAATGCCATGGCTGTTGGTGACACGTGGAATTCGAAATTTTTAGCTCAGTGAAAATGTGTACTCTCGATAAAATGGTGGTAGGCAGAACCATAAAAAGCTGCCAACCATTGAGGGGCGACATAAATTGTGAAAAGGCTTAAAATTAAACACCAGCACATGTGCATGGCAGTTCTATACGTGAAAAAATCGTCGTTCTCATAAAAGAACCGGATAGCATTAGCTTCGGTTAGCTTGGATTTTATTTTAAAAACAGCAGCGGATCCATATCCTCTATTTTCAAATCGTCCATGCATATACATTATAAACTTAAAAGAACACATTTCATTAAAATTTACCAACTTTGCTAAAATCATTTTTTAAATATTTATTTTATAAAATAAACAATTTTTTTTTTTTTTATTATTTAAAAAAATTTACTCTTTCATTATTAGTGAAAGCGCTGGGCAAGTGCATTTAAAACGTGAAAAAAATGCTGTTTTTCCAAACTTAAAATATATTCTAAAAATTAAGACTTTCGTGAATATATTTCTCCCTAAATTTTTGGTGATTTATGAATGTTTTGAACTAAAAAAATTTTTCAGCATCCGCAATGAGCTTATCATTTTAATTGCAATGAAATTTATTATAAACTCGACTATATACATCAAAGCTCTACTAAATCACTAATAATTCATCAATTAAAGTTTGTCAGCGAAGCTTGCGTGGCTTACAAAGTTGCCTACCACACAATTTAGTTATCAATACTCAACTAAACTTTAATTTCGCAGTAATTAATTTACCAGCCTTAGCTGCCAAATTGTATGTACATTAATTCTATTTAGCGCTTCTCGCCGCTGGCCATACAAATTCATAGCATGAAAACTCAATGCAGTCAAAATGGTAATAAATCAGCGCTTTAGCGTATGTGAATAGGATGTGAACGAGTTCTTGCTGCAGCGTTAAATGAATTTGTATGTTTGAATATTAATTGTAAATTAAATTTTTAGTGACTACAATGCCATACATACATACATACATACTTGTACACATAGTTAACTCATAGGCACTGTGGCTTCAATAAATTAAAAAAATATATGAATTTCGCATATTAATTGGCAGAGGGTGGAATTGGTTTACGTGAATGGTGTTTAGTATAATTTTAATGATAATTTGTCAAACACTCATAATACTACAGTGTAATACAATTTGTATTCAAACATGCGTACACATGCACGCTTGTATTTGTGTGAGTATTTATAGGCGTCAATTGCTTTTACATACATTACGCAAAAAAAATAAATTATGCAAAGCTTTGCGTCGCTTGGTTTGCGCATAAATGCGATTTATTGACATTCGAGACATGTACACACACACACACACACACACACACACACACATATTTGTCTATAAGAATGTATTAGAGCTCGTGTCAAACATTCAAAGCATACCAGCTTCTATACATTTATTCACACATTTGTAAGTATGTATGTTTGCATGAATGTACCTAGGATCTCGTCCTTCTTACGCCAGACTGCGTTCGAATAGATACACACACACACACACAGTGGTCGGTTTTAATTAAAATCAACTACCATTTCAGTTGTAGTGAGTAGGAAAGGTTCAAACGAACGTGATGTGTTGAGCATGGAAAAAGTATAAATTTAATACGCACTGAAGAAGAGCAGACGAAAAGTAATTTCTGAAAGTTGTGCGCTGGGAAATTTCCATTAAATAACCTTGACAGTGAAAGGATATTGTGTGCTGTCGTCTATGCGTGCCAGCGCATATTTGAGTGATAGTCTTAAAAGAACAAAAAAAAAAAAACTTTCACTTACTGACATATACATACATACATATATACTCGTACCAATGTATGCGTTTCGTATTGACTGAATATGTATAGCTGCAATCCCGGGTGTAAACGTTAGAATCCACGATATCATTAATTTATATACATGTTTGCTATGCTGAGTAGAATAAATTTGACAAATTTCATTAACAAAATAAGCGAAAATTAGTTTTTCCAAGAAAAAGATAAAAAACTGCTCTCAATTAAAGAAGCATCACACTCATATTTTTTTTGCAATTTTTATTATTTTCCAATTATTTATAAAATTTAAAATAATTTTAAAAAATTTCTTTAAAATTTCAGACCATAAAAAATGTTATTAGTGTTTTTAAATTTAAAAAAGTCTCAACCAGAAATTTAAAGAAAATTGGAACTTGATTTTTAATTTTGTTTATTTTTTTTTATGTTGTGCAAAGCTTAAAACTTGGGTTCTATGTTTTTAAGTTTAAGTTATTCTCTAACTGTATGTGCAGCTGTATTTTAATTAAAATTAAAAAAAAAAATAAATAATTGTTTTATTTGGTTCAGTTACAATCATGAGATGTAAATGTATGTATAATAAATAAAAAATTAAATTAAGTATAGAAATAAAACAAATTCTAAATTTTCTCCTAAAATTCCAAAAAAAGCTCAATTAATGAAACATCAAAAATCAATGACATACGAAAAATTCATGTCCTTAATAACATGAATTTTAATGGAAGTCTGGTTTTAAAAATCAGCATAAATTTTGGATTAAATTTTACGCAAAAAAATAAAAACAAAAATAAAATAAAAATTTGCAGCAGTTGTGGTTTTTTTCTTTAGAATGATCACCGACTGCCTTTAAAATAAATTAAATTTTTTTTTTAAATTTTAGCTGATAAGAGATTTTTTTTTTATAAAAATTTCTTTGGCCTTTCTTCATAAACAAATTGCTGAATGTTCTAACACCAAACATTATTAATGCGCCACTGCGTCTGCGGCGACTGCTGCCTCTATCTGCGTAATTTCAATAAGTTCAAAATTACTTTAGACATCAACTACATACTTTCTGTCACTCTATACAACACATAAATATTTGTTTGTGCAGCAGATGTCACTTGCCGTCGTGTCCTTGACATTGATTGGTGAAGTTTTTTTCTTTTTTCACAGCCATACTACATCGTCTTTATTACCATTTGTTATGCTATTTTTACTATTCGTGTTGTCTTTTTTTTTACTTGAAAATTTCTCACTCTTGTAGTTATCCACTTTTCAATGTTCGTTTCATTCATGTGTGTGTGTGTCTGGAGCGTGAAAAATTACTCTTTGTGTTCGCCTGCGTACAAAGACCTTTGCTTGTCGTCTGTCTCGGGCTTGAAGTGTTAAAGTTGTTTTGGGTTTTTTTTTGTTTGCTTTGAACTTTTTGCTCTGAACTTTTGTTACCAATCTGATAATCACTTCGGTGTTATGAGTTTGTAATCTATTTGTCATGCTACTATTTAGTTTGAATGAAAGAATTTTTGAGTATTCAACAAATAAGAGCGATGACTGTGAAAATTGGATAAAACTTGGATGAGGGGAGTTCAAAAAGTTCTTTCTTGAAGCAAAAAAAAAATATATATAAATATAAGGAGACAAGATAGATATGTACATATATGTTAGTTCCTAACAGGAAAGTCAAATGAAAATGAAAATGAACAGCAGATCTAAAGCTTTTAATTAAATTTAAATAAGCGTAGAGTTTAAGCAATTTGAAAAATCGTAATATTTTATTTAAAATATTTAATTCCTTCACAATGCATTAATCTATCGCAAGACTACTAACACCACAAATTCGCCTCAAAATAGAGCACTAAAGGTTGATTAAAATCATTTGAAAACTACAAAAAAAAATTTAAAAATTTGATAAAATATATTTCTAAACACAAACAAGTTTTCGAATCACTTTCTGATCACCCTTTGCCGCTGTGAAAAAGATCCCTAACGACTCTTTGGCTTAACTACACAAGTTTCCACTCATCTCCGCAATAGTAGTAAGCAATATTGTCGGAATGTCTCGTCGTAGCAGTGAATTTTCCAATTTCAATAGCTACTTGATTTTCTCCCTTCTTTCTCGTAGTCATCGTATTCTCAATCAAATCAGTGCCAAACGAGCGCATTCTTGCGTCTGCCACCCACAACTTCATCCATTTTTTTTTTTTTTTTATATTTATCTTCTTTTGCTTCTCTCTTTTGCTGTCTGCTCGAGTTCAGTGCACGTGTAATACTCTTTATTGCAAATTTTGTGGAATTTCGATTTTTCTTTTGCTGAAAGATTAGGAGTTTTTTTTCTTTGCACAGCGTGTACTTCAACTAATTTTTTTTTGTTTCTGCTGGCCGCTCGTTTCTTCCCCTTCTTTTTGTAAAGCTTTGTTGAAGGTTTTTGCTTGAATGTCGACATGTCGCCAGTCATGCACAATTGATTAGTGCTCGAGAACAAATGCTGTAATTTTGAGCAAAAAAATGGAAAGGGCACACTTGCTGTGAATACTTTGTTATTGTGTTGTGGTTTGCTTGCGAAAAAATTCTTTAGCAGTTCGTATTAGTTTTAATATATTTTTGTTATTAAATTTTGTAGAAATAGTAATAAATCGGGCTCGGTTGGAGTGCTACATTTTTAAAGAATTGCAGTTAATATAAGCTGGTTTTATGCTGATAAAATTGGCGAGTAGAAAAATAAGAAAGCGCTGATAAAGAGATGATTTTTTACCCGTTCAAATTTGATTGCATGGCGAAGTCTTTTCATAATCGATTTTGCTATCTTTATCGATATCTCCAGAACACATTTTATCGATAAAATGGTGTTTTCGATAAATATGTGTGATAACTGACTATGCAGCTGCAAATATGTTGTTATTGCAGTTGAAATCCTCATTACTGTTATCGATAATCGACTTATAGCTGACGAAGTCATTTTTGTAATCGATTTTGCTATCTTTATCGATATCTCCAGTACACATTTTATCGATAAAATGTTGTTATCGATAAATATGTGTGATATTTGACAATGCAGCTGCAAATATGTTGTTCTCGTGATTGAAATCGTCATTACTGTTATCGATAATCGATGTATAACTGACGAAGTCATTTTCATAATCGATTTTGCTATCTTTATCGATATCTCTAGAACAAATTGTATCGCTAAATTTTTTTTTATCGATCAATTTATGTAATAGTTGACTATGCAGCAGCATTTATGTTGTTATCGTAGTTGAAATCGTCATTACTGTTGTGGGCGTGGTTATCGTTAGTGTTTTCTATAAATATCGAATTCGCTATCGTTATCATCTGAAAAATACATATTTGTCGAAATATTGGTACTGTTATTGTAATCGCTACTATTGCGTTATATTTTAAGGCAATATTAATCGATGTTTAGTTTTGTTTTTATCGAATGAGTTTCTTCTTGCGCATTATTGACATTGTTTTATTATCGAATGTGCATTTAGAATTCTTTGAGTAAACATACTCGTATTCCTTTTCGCCTTCGCCTATTTAAAAGCAAATTTTTTCTTCGAATAACAAAAGAACCAGTTAATAACGCGCTGTGTGATGTTTGCTTTGTACTATAAGCGCACAGCTGTTAAGAATTAAATATTTTTTTCGGTAAAAACCTAGTTTCCCAGAAAATTTGATCCACAAAGCAAGTACTTATGTACAAAAAGTTTTCCACATATGTAAGTAACCCTAAAAAGGAACCCAACCATCAACATACTTTCAAAAAGCTTAAAATATCACTCTAGCTGCCATATCTTAATCCGCGTAACGTTTTTGTTTTTACATTTAAAATTTTGCATGCAAATGCAAAAGCTAATTTTTTTTCCGACTTTAAACGTTAATCCCCACATGATTTGTACCAAAAAATTATCTCCACTTTTCCGGCAAACTATTTATTTCAACAGCAACTAACTCACTCCCCAATGCGGCTATTAGCATAGCAAAATGTGCGACCGAAAGTAAATAGCAAAGGATGGAATGTCAGAGAATGCTGCTATGTTAGCCAGCTAGTATGTTGAAAATACCAAAGTTCAACTGATGCCATGCATGTATAAGCGCTTTGTTGTTTTTGCTTTAATTTTTGGTGAGCATGCAAGAGAGCATAAATATTTTGTTGCATATCTATGAAAATATATTTGCGAATATACATGTATGTATGTATGAATATATATATGTACATATGTGTGTTTGTATGTGTGTTTGTTATATAACATTGCAAGCGCACATTTTTTTATCGCGGCCGGAATTGCAGTGGCATGCAGGACAAGTGAATTTAAAATTAAATGCTATGTGCATGTGAGAGAGTGAGTGAGTGAGTGCGATTGGAGAGGAGAGCGAGGTATTGGGACGTTGTTGTTTGAGTAGATAAAATGCATAGTGGAAAGCAGCACAAAGATTTAAGTTTGACAGTCGGCATGAATGGCAAATTTGTTTGTGTAGATACGAGTTGGTGATGCGGATATACAACGCATTTCAAATTTAACAAATTGAAAATTTTTGATAATTTCGTTTTTAAAATATTAATTTTAAAATTTCCAATAAAACTAAAAACATGGGTTTTTTTCATACTTTTAAAGAAAATTTAAAAAATTCATAAAAATTTCACAATCGTTTTTTTTTGATATTTTGAATATGCAACTTTTTAGGTCATTAAATTTTAATGTAACAAAATGCGTGTTTCAGATAGCTTTAAAATACCGTTGATTTTTGACAATTTTTTTCAAAAATTTACGGTTATTTGAAAAAAAAAACATTATTTTTATTAAAGTTGGTTTTAGTTTAGGTTTTTTAAACTGTTTAAAACATTTGAAATTTTGAGCATTTTACGTTTAGTTAGAGAAAAAAAATAAATATTAGAAATTTATATTTATTTTTATTAGGCAGGCAAATCAACTGTTTAAAATGATTTTCAAACTCGAGCCAACTAAAATGCGCTTCAGAAAAAAAGGTGTTAATTGGAATATGCCAATATGAAAAAGAACTTTCATTAACTAGCACTTACTTTCGTTTTTCAAGTCAATAAGCTTTAAAACTTTCACAAACTTGCCTTACTAATTTTTTTTAATTAGTAACTAATCTCGACTCATTCGAGAGCTGCCGTAACTCTTTCCATGAAATAGTAGTATGAAAATTCTTAAATCTAACGAACATATTTCGAACCTTATACTTCGTGGAAATGAGCTTTCACATAAAAAACAACGCAACATTTTCGGTCATGATAAACAGTTGAGAAATAAACTTTCTATTTACTATTCCAATTTTTTCTGTTACTTTCAAAAAAAAAAAAAAAAAATGGTTCACGCGTGATTTGTTAGCTGTCGTATACCAACTTTTTCTGTGCTACTTAATGCAAATGTAATGTGTTTGTAAAAAGTCCTACATATGTATATCTACAATTGAGACAAAATGAAGGCAATCAGCATCGAATACTCCATAACCATTTTCAAATAAAAAGGAATGCATAAATTCACATTTTGTTATTTACAATGCCAATAGAAAAGTTTCGCTTTCAAGATTTCACATATCTTCTGGCAATGCGTTGAAAGTCAAATGTCAGCGTAGTATAAAAATAGAGCCAAAAATAAAATTGAAAAAACTAATACGAACATTTGTCAGATAAACCAACGTACGCACAATTTTCTACTTACAGTTACTTATGCAGTTTGTGTTGTTGCGTGTTTTTGCGTGTTACGTATGCATTACTTAAGGGCAATAGAGATAAGCGAAGCGTGAGCGAGAAAACAAGAAATCATAAAATTCATATTTACTGTAAACACAGTATTTTTGAGAAAAAATATTTATCTAAATAACACACAATATCTAACTGGGCTAGGTGGAGAGTTCGCTAAATAATATTTTGTTTAATATTAGATTGATTTGTATTTAATATACATACATACATATAATAAATAAAGTAAAAATGTATATTAAAAGCCTTTTTGAAAAAGTTTTCAACAAAATTTTTTAAGTTTATTCATTCGCATGCGTTGAATCGCAAAGTTGAGTGTACACAATGTAACTGCTGAAATAAATGCAAAAAAAAAAATTCAAAATTAAATTCCATTGTAATATTTGTCTTCTCAGAATTCTATTTACACACGTACGAGTATTCACAAATACTTGAATCCACTATTCATTCGATTTATTTACACAATTCAATTATCCACATCACTCATACGACATGGACGCCCACATAAGAAGCAAAGACAGCGCTATTGTTCTTCCAATAATGCGCATACAAACCAAGCAATTATCTTTATTAAATAATAAAACATTACGGGCAAATAATATTGTTTGTACACGCACAAATATATAAATAAATGTTGAACTTAATAATGATGTGTATTGATATTAGCAAAAATTCCTTTCAATTGAAGATGCAGATAAAGAAATATTGCTTTTGTTCTATTTGTGTCTGTACCTGTGCGCGCAGGCGGAGGGTAATGTGAACAATTTTTTTTGTCTGAAGTGATCTCTTTTTATTTGCTATCAACAAAAGTAATGATGTCTGCTTTTCACGAATGGAGCTGTTGAGCGTCGAACTGCCTACGAATTTTTTTGAACTCGTTAGTTGCTGCTTGGTTTATTTTGTAGCATCCCACAAATACTCTTGACTTTTAGGCGTTTAAAAAATGTACAAATAAATGGAATAACTAATAACATTTTTGTGGCATAATTTAAGGTGCAGTAAAATTATTGATAGTCAAGTGAAAGTTACTCGCCAACATTGCAATTTTTTGGCTCTTATTATTAAATATACTCTTCACTATATTGTTTTCTTCTTTTTCTTGTTCGACAGGGTGAATTGTTGATATTTGTTGGAACGATTTTCCGTCATCCCTTGTCAAGTTTGGTTTGGAGACTAACCGGTTTCGGCGTTGTGCCATCTTCAGTGTGAATTTTCGTTCTCCGGAAAATCGTTACAACAAATACTTTTCACATTTTTTTTTTAAATTTTGCAGCACTCCACAGACAATGAAATTTTATTAAGATTCCTAGAGAGGTGTAAGACTTCTTCCTTAATGTAATTTTTTTGTTGAAATTTTTAAAGGCATATTCATTAAAGTTTAAGATCGCTACGTGAACACAGCGATTTTTATTTGAAAGTTCACCTTAATGAACATTTATACGCAAATAAAGCCAAAATATACCACCAAATCACGCACTTTTGGCAAAATTACCAATTCAATGCGAAACAAAATCACAATTCATCAAGTGATTAAATGTTGTTACGTCGTTGTCAGCGTATCATTATCTATCTTAATTTGAGTGCTTAATCTCTATTGTTGTTACGAGTACTACAATGTCTGTGTAATTTTGGCCTTTTGTAAGCGCCCAGTTGACCTTGAAACAACGCATAACCACAAATGCAATGTAATTACCGTCAGCTGATTTAGAATAGTAGAGGAAATGGTAGCCTAAATTCTACCAATACTCATACAAATAAGAATCGCCAAATTGTCGCTGTGTGTGTCCTTGGAGCGCAAAAGTGTGTGGCAAGCGAAATGCTGACGTTTGCGACAACAGTCCCAGTCGCAGGCTAAATGACAGTTAGGGTGTTCGCCGCAATGCCAGTAAAAGCAATTATGACTTTGTCTAATGTGTGTAATTGTGGTGGAGGTGTGTGTTGTTTTTTTTTTCTTTTAATCCGGTTGTTTGTTTTGACTGTTTCAGTGTCGAAATTGTTTCAGTGTCGAAATTGCTATTTCGAATGTTCGCCGCGTCGTTTTGAAATTATTTCCGCTGGCGTCGCTCGGTCTGTTGCGTGCAACATGTGTGGGTTGTTTTAGCGTGTTTTAGTGTTTGTTGCGGACGACGCTGTCGAGCTACTCTCAAAATCTTGTGTTATTTTAGACAGTTTGTGCGATGTAGTTTTTATGTTAATTTTGGACTTTTATTTTAACGCACTTAAAAGTTATTACTGAAAATATGTAGCGTTTGTTTCAGAGAAATTAAAAAAAATATATAAAACAGACGCAGCCTCCTTAATCTGAACGTTATCATGAAAGTCATTAAACATTCTTTCTAAACATAATCAATGATTATCCGCCAAAGCTCACACTTTCCCGTTTATTCTTGCACTTAAGAAAATTTCACCAGCTGCATTACTGCAATTTCTGCCATTCCATTTGAAGCTCTACTCGTCATTTTCACTCCACTTCTTTCAGTTCTTTATATCTTTACTTCCTCCAACCTGCTATTCTGTCACCGCTTAACCGTTTTTGCATTGCCTCTTGCATTGTGGTATATAAAAATCACGCACTATTTATTTTTCTGCTTTATGCTTTTAGGCGCTAATACATCGTATTCATGCGTTTGCACCAGAGCTGCTCAACAAACGAAACGATACCATTTTGTTTTGCTAAAGAGCAAAATTAACTTAACGAAATGAGTTTGTTGAGTTTCGGCGCAATGTTATCAAAACGAAATCAAATCGTTAATGTTGTAACGTTATAAAATTTCCGTTTTCGTTAATTTTAATGTGCCTAAAAGTATGCAGCGCTTCTGTTTGCGACAAGTGAATCTCCAGCACGATCTAATTAAACGTTTAACGTTTTTATTAACGTTTTAACGTTAACGCGAGCATTTCGTTTCGGTTAAAAACGCAAAAAAGAAGTTTATTATGATAATTGCTTTAACAATAATATTTTGAAATGTTTCAACCAAAACAAGAGAAAACATTTCGGAACGGTTAAATTTAACGTTAAAATGCATCCTTGGTTTTCACTGTGGTTTTCACTAAGTCCATTATTTACGGGCACAGAGAAATGTATTTTCGTGTGATTACAACTAGCATTCACATTTATTCCGCTACCCAGCATTTGTGTATTTCATTTGTGTCTATTTGCACTTTTGATCGATCCTCAGGCTCCATAAATATTCTGCCTCCACTACATATTATGGCGCTCATTGGCAGTTTGATTAATTGTTATGCCTCGAGGCATTCGCACAGAAGAGGTGGCAAAGCGAAAGCTCAATATGTGGCGTACTATAAATTACGTTGCATACTTTTTGGCTGCGATGAGAGAATATACAATGGCGCAGCGTTGCTATGCCGATTGCTTGTGTTCAATTTACTTTATATTGTAACTTGTGGCTTGAGTGTGAAAATGTAGATATTTCAGCATAAATAATGTTAAAATTAAAGAAATCGAAACACACTTTTTTAACTTTAAATAAGGAGAAAGAGAAGTTAAAACTAGTTGGATAAAAGAAGGGAAACTGGGGAAGCTATACAAGAATTACTTCTTTGAAAATGGAGATTTTGAAAAGAAAGTAACCACTCAAGATCTAAAAAAGCGTACCTTAAAATATGCAACAAGCAAACATTACATTTACAATATAAATTCAGTAGAACTCTAGCAGTGCGAAAACTTTTGCATATCTTCGGGCGCAAATTGCACATTTTTTAACATTTAATACAGCACGCGGCAGCTTATATAAAAAAAATATTTTACATTTACTAAATTCACTTAAAACTTAATAATTTGTTAAAAAATTTTTTTCTTTCACATTACAGATAAAGGACGTGACACGCGATATAAAAAAGGCCGTTGTCGCTGCCACACTTGAAGAGTTACGCACCAAAGTGGCTGAGAAATTTGAACATATCGATGATCAGCTGCCAACCATACATTTGGATTCAGATGGCACTGAAATCGATGATGAAGAGTATTTTCGTACGCTAGATGAGAATACCGAATTGATTGCCGTATTTCCAGGCGAACATTGGATTGATGTAAGTGTGGAACAGATATTGAATTTGTTGTTTTTAATTAAAGAAAAATAATATTTTCAATTTACACGCGTAAAAAGTTGGAATAATAAAGCGTTATAATTAAAAAAAAAAATATATATAACAATAAAATGACGAATATTATCAATAGTTCTGCGCCTAAAACCGTGCCCCAAATACTTGATTACATTAAAAAATATATATTAAAACATATCATCCCAAAATTTTAGCGGCATGCTTTTAGGCATTGTACTCATAACAATAGTCAAATGTTGAGCTTTGTCAAAAAAATTTTACGCTTTTAACGACAAAACTTAATAGCCGCGTGAAAGTCTAACGTTCCTTTTTTCTTAACTTTCGCATAACTTTAATTTTAATGTAATAATTAACAACACATTTCTTATTAACCGCTTTACTTACCATCAACTGTTTTTAATCAGTTTTGCAAAACTTTCAGAAGTTTTCCCTTCCTTTCCTTCTTCCACAATTTCAAACATTGTTCTTTGCCATTTTTATTGCCGCTTCACTTTACGAGCTACTTACTAATAGGATGTAAACGAGTGAGCGATTTGTTTTTTTTTTTGTTTTGTTTCATGCTCGAAAAACTTTTTACTCACTCGCCAATATTCACTTGGTGTGGCAGTTTTAAGGCTTTCAGTTTTGCCGATTTTTAACTGTGCGCATATTCTTTGAGAGTTTTTCAACTTTACATTAAAGTCATTGTATTGTTAAGTGCATCTCGGCTATCCCTTTCAGCTCATTTTAGTCTACATTCCTACATATTACCTAAGTACCAACACACTATTTTCTTGCCACTTGCACACAATTTGCAAGTATGTAGTATGTACTTTCAAGCTGAATGTTCGTAGGTACGTAAGGAAAATAAGAGACAGCAAATAAACTAAAATCAGATGACTTGCTGTTGCATACTTTCATGCGCTCCTGCTCTTCTCCTCCTTTATACTTTGCACTTGTTTGTGATTTGAATCGCATTCAATGGCATAAACTTTACTCACTTCAGCCATTCATACCCTACTTTCATACAATTTCCATAGAGCCTTTTAGCTTTCATGCTTCCCTTTTAGCCTCTCGCACGATTTATCTGCACGCCTTCTCTTTTATTATCTCATAGTTTTATAGTTTCTCACAATTTTCAGTTTAAATGCTTTCTATTCTCCTTTTTTGCATATCACTTTTGTTCTGCTTGCCACTTATCGTTTAAATCTCAAATTTCATTTTAATTTGCCAAAATGTTTAATGCCATCATTTGCAGTTATCTTATCCACAACTTTTACCTTCTATGTATTTTGTTTAACACCCCTCCGCTCCACATCGCCCCCTTTACTTAAAAGCAACAGCAACAACTTTTTATGCGTATGATTCTGCTGAGGATTGAGTTTAAATTTTGTTTGCTTATTTCACCATTTGTTAACTTATTTCTGCACTTGAGACTTGCATTCCTATTTGGAAGGGGGTGGGGGTGGCGAGAGGGGTAAGCGTAACCCAGTAGTATGTCAAGCGCATAGAAGTGCACTAAAAGCATTTCCATGGCATTGTCTTTCCAAATTTGTTTCTTAAAATATTTATAAATTGAAAGTTGTCACATATCATTAGGTTATGTATTAAGGTGTTGAATATAAGATAGTTTTGATAAAGCAGCCTTAATGTATGCAAAGTAATACTAGGAGGTAAATAAAGAACTAGAGATATTTTAATGTGGAAACTAAAAAGAGTAGAAAATTTAGTTTGCGAAATGACAGGGAGGGAAATTGATTAAAGGTGTCAAAACGTCCTTCTGTGAATTTTAAAATTAGAATCAGCTTGGAATGATTAAGAGAGTTTGGGTGTATTTTTTAAACTATTTTTGCTGATGAGCAGCTTCAATGCTGCCTTGAAAGTTACCTTGATAATGCTAATTGCGTCTAGAATTCAGAAGTAGAGCTCAGACATGAGTTAATTTGCCACTGAGTTCTCTAAAGGACTTTTATTTAACAGAAAAGCTTTTATTTACCTCATAAAGTAAACGATTTTAAAGTAAATATATATAAGAATTGCGAATATGGGCACCAAGCGTGCTTTGAGATTGTCTTAACCTGAATGATTTCTATTTATTTATTTGTATAGAATTAAAGTTCGAAATTTCGTTACCAGCTTTTGTGGCTTAATGATATTGACAGTAAGCTAATCTATCAACTATGGGCCGACTTCAAGCTAGGTCTGTTAGCTGGCCCGTGGGGTCGAATATCCATTTCAGTTAAATGTGCGAATATTCCAGACGTATTCCATAAAATAAGTAATAAACGTTTGCCCAGGTCGTCATCAATTACATTTAAGGTCCGCATAAAATATGCAACAAAATTCTTCAAAGGTTTAAAGTGCAACTGTCATACACAAACATATTTTGAAGGAACAAAACAGACACTCTCAGCTGATAACAATTTTTATTTCATTACGAAACAACTTTGAAACAATCTGGTTTTTTTTTTTTAATTTATTCAATGCCTTCTCCTACCCATTCCTTTAAACTGATGCTCCATTCTAATGAATAACATATAAATGTAACTATAAGCAACCCTGAGACCTTGCAATTGCTCTTCGTACATTACAAAATTATATGCTGCATATTTTTAGGAAACAGCTGCTACGAATGCATTCCATGTTTGTTGGCTAGTTTACATTGTTGCAAAACTTTGTTTGCATTGTTTTTAACATCTTTTTTTTTTGTCTGGCTCGGTGCAAATAACACACTTGCTTAAATGTTTTTACTCAAATTCCCTTTGCACAAAATAACAAACAAAAACAAGGCTCAAAAAATGTTGCACTGCATTAAATTAGATTTTATTGCTTGCTGTGACATTCATTTGCATGCAGACAGGCAAGCTATAGTTACGAAATTTCAGTTGGCGGCCATCGGTCAGAGGTTAACAGAAAAAAAATGGTGCTTCTTGTGAAAAACTTTCATAGCATATGAATATTTAGTAAACAACCAAATACAGTAGATGCACATGTAATTTTTAGTAACTATGTAGATTGAATGTACTGCGTGCAATTAAAAATCTGTAAATTATTCATTGAGCTTGACATGGCATGCCCTTTTTGTATTTATATACCTACACTTTTCATTTTAAATGAAAATGTATTTCAAAATATTTTTTTTTAGAAATTTCAACTCAAAATATTCAAAAGTAATATTATCAGCAATCTAAAAGTGAAAGCTAGCTTTCAAAGAGCGAAAAAGAGCTTTAGACACGAGGATTTTAAGTAAAGTAAAGGAAATGTACAGCAGAAAGACAAGCTTTCATTTTATAATTATATTCTTTTTAAGAGAGATTCGCTTTCGCATTCGTTAAGAATTTTTGAAATCTATTAAATAGCTATTGCGGAGCTTAAAACAAGGTAACACTATGCTGGGTACTAGGACACTGCGGGATTGAAGGCAACGACGCCGCTGATGAACTGGCCAGAAAAGGCTCTTCGTCCGTTTTTATGGGGCCGAAACCGTTTTACAGACTTAGTTGGTCCTCTTCAAAATATTTAATCACATTAGGTGCTGAGCAGAGGCAGGAGGCCTCAGACAGGCCAAATTATTTGGGTATCCTTTTTATAGAAAGCACAAAATTCATTTAAATATGGGCAATACTAGGTTACTCACCGGTTATCTGACCGGTCACAACAATCTACGTGTCCACATGCACCGGATTGGACTCGGCGCCGAAACGGATTGCCGCCTATGTCTTGACGAGTAGGAGACGTCGGAGCACATTTTGTGCGATTGTCCGGCTTTGGCCAGACTAAGAATTAGATATTTCAACTCAACAATGGTCGAGACTCTCAACATAAGGAACTCTTGTACTAAGTGTTTATTAGCATTTATTAGAGCAGACGATAGTTTCTTGTGCTGTCAGCGCTAGTAACTAATTGCAGGGATACAGAGATCTTTTAGGTCGCGCTGTCCCTTGATCCTACTTTACCCAATAACTTAACTAACTAATTAACTTAAATATTGCGGAGCTTCACTGAAACACATAGACACAAAAATTTGGTATTACGTACGAGACTTATTGAGGGAACAAAAATTTCCTTAAATAAACAAAAGAAAACAGGTAAAGCTGGAACACATTTTTTTCTTAAATTCCCGATGGATATTGTTCTGTTCTTCTGCGATTAAATGTTTTTTAAGTGCATTAAATATCGACATTGCGCTCATAAAGCTTACATACATACATGCACAACAACAACTATTTAACTATTCAATGATATACCATATTTCGCTTTGTATTTTATTTTCGCTTCACTATAACTCTTATTCTTTCATTCCAATCTAAAAATCACTAAAAATTCAGTCTCATTTCGCTCTCGTAAAGACCTTCCCATGTCTGCCTTCTGCGCCACTGCATATTCTTCTCTACACTTTCTACTTTATTTCCCTAATTTTCCATCATAACATTCTCATATTACGTTTTTCCCACTTCCGCTGCTTATTTTAATTTGCTCAGCTTATATTTTATTTCACAAATTTATTTCATATCTCTTTGATGATGGTATTTTTCTTGCTGGAATGTAATTAAAAACTCGATTTTCTCATTTTGTTTACATCGCTGTAGCTGCTGTCCACCACATTGCACATGCATTACAAGAATACTTAGTCGTTGGGTGGCATAAGAAATATCTACAAACTATCATTGCTATTTCACTATTCAAATTTTGAGAATTTTAATGGTTGTATGTATGTATGCACATGTGCATGTAAAGAATTTTTTTTTTTAATTTTGCGGTTGGAAGCTTGACAATATTTAATGCTATTAAAATTAATGAAGTATACATATTTTACTGCGTATATTGTTAGTTTTAAGTGGCAAGCTTTTACATCAGTTCACTGGACCACAGACCTAGATATCATGAAAAATTTCAAAACCTTTTAAATTATCTGCTCCATTCTGAGTTGTTGGATAATCCCACTACTTCGCTATGTATTTATTTATTTATTTTTACTATTGTTGCATCAGTGATATTTAAAATTTTTTTTGGTCCTGTGTTCATTTTTATTCGTCTTCTATTTTTCTTTCAATTTTTTTTATTAATTTCTTTGAAATTGTTTTAAACGCTTAATGAATGGTTACAATAAAGTAAAGAGGCGAGCTTAATTGAATTATGTACAACAAAGAGCTTTTATCACTTATTTAATTATTATATTTTCCATGCTTTTCTACAAAAATAATAATTGAATAAGAACCCTGTTGCATTGATTGGAAAAAAGTTATGTTGAGTTTATGGCCATTGTCGGCGTGAGCTACAAAAATTACATGAGAAAATGTGTTGCCTGAGGTTTGACAACGAAGCCATGTAAACAAAAGCACATATACCAGCTCCTAAAAATGTATAAACATGTAGGTACATGTGTTGGTATGTACAAATACGAAAATAAATACGTCTTATTCTCCCAGCAAAAGCGCGTGCTAAATCAGTAAATATACAAGTACGCTTTTATGAATTGGTAACTTCAGTCTAGTTATACAGTGACTAGTATTACACCAGTTGAAAAAAAAAACACTTAGCAGGAACTGTGCCAGTTGAGCGATATCTGTTGAGAGTCAAGAAAGAGACAAAAAAATCTTACTTCGCTTCCTTGCAAACTGCAGTACGGAGTTCTGTCAGTCTTCTTGGGAAGATCACAAAGCCTCTGCATAAAATTTTGAATTTATCGTTTTTGTAACACCTCTTTTTATTATTTATCTATTAAATGTAGGCTGGGGAAAACTCATGATTCAACTATAAAAGCAAGGCGAATTGATGTAAGATGGTAGCGATTCTAAAAATGCAACCCTTTGATGGGTTATTGTCAAACTTTTTCTCCTTTGTATTTAACTTTCGCGAAATAATTTTTAAACTATTTAGAGTCACCGCAAAAAGTTATAGTGAACCATATCTTGAATTTTCCTGTAGTTAAAGGAAACAATTTATTATTTGCAACTAAACAATTGATCTTAACAACCAACCAGCAATCAGCTGATTGATTAGTACCACCTTTAATGAATTCGACTTATATAAAAGGTTAGGTAAATAATGACATTCGAATTTTGACAATCCCTTATAAAGGGTTGTTTTACGAAGTATGGAAAACGGTTTCGATTTTGTTACACTTTTTTAAAAAGTAAATAATAACTTGTGAAATGTTAGTGATCTTTTTAATTAAAAAATTCGAGTTGTAAGAAAACCACAATAATTCGAAATTTTAGAAAGAGAATCTTTATATATTTAAAAAAAAAAAACATAAAACTTCTTTACTCAAGAATTTAGTTCTTAAACTTACTGTTTACGCGCACATAAGAAACAAAAAGTGTTGACTGTTAGTTTTTGGTATTAAAAAGTTTTGAAGTAACTACTATTATTATTTTGCGACGAAGTGATATGCTGTGAGGTTATTATTTTAAGAAGCAATACGGTTTTGATGCTAAGGGAGCCGTTTGCTAGCTGCTTAGTTACGAAACCTTTAATAATTTAATCATGGGGAAAACTCACATCAACTTTTTAACTGCCATGTGTTTGACAAATTGTGCTTGTAAATGTCAAAAATTGTTATAAATGAATTTACAAATTCTATAATTAAATTGAAGTTGTTCGTGTAGGCAAAAGTCTTTGAAAAACAAAAAGAAAAAGCAAGAAGGATAACAGCTCGTAAACGAAATATATGTGCGTGTGTGCACTCACATACCTAAGTAGATGTGCGCTTGACTTATTTGCTCTTTCGCTCGCGAATTTTTCTTATATCTCGCCATATGGCAACTGGAGAAGTTGTAAAGTGTTGCAAGTAGCAACAGTATGGCTGTTATTTAACCTGTTAGCGCTGCCAATAAACTTGGTTATAAAAGTTACGAGCGTGCTATTTTTCTTGTCATATGTACATATGTATGTATGTGTGTGTATGTATGTATTAGTGCTGTTCTACTGCCACACAAGACATTGCCTTTTGCTTCCTTCAGTTTCATCTTAATGTCCTTACCGCATTTTTGTCGGTTTTAATTTCCTGACTGTCAGCCAAGGTTGTGCTGGTAGATTGTGCGCTGCCAGCTAATTTGACTTGCACCTTTTTCTCTATTATTCTTTTGCCTATAAGCATTGCCAAACCGGCATTTCCTTACACGTTTCCTATTTTATGTTACACGGCAGGTTTTCATGTACACATGTATGTATGTATACCATTATAATCTGTTGCCAGTGTTTGTAGATTTTTTAATCAAATAACTTGTCTGCATTTAAGTTTCCTCGCTCTTTCAGTATAAACCAGGGCTGCTCAACAAACGAAACGATACCATTTTGTTTTGTTAACGAGCAAAATTAACTGAACGAAATGAGTTTGTTGCGTTTCGGCGCTATGTTATCAAAACGAAATCAAATCGTTAATGTTGCAACGTTATAAAATTTCCGTTTTCGTTAATTTTAATGTGCCTAAAAGTATGCAGCGCTTCTGTTTTGCGCCTGTTTGCGCTTCTGTTTGCGACGAGTGAATCTCCAGCGTTTTTCTTAACGTTTTAACGTTAACGCCAGCATTTCGTTTCGGTTAAAAACTCAATGAAATTTATTATGATAATTGCTTTAACGATAATATTTTGAAATATTTCAACCGAAACAAGAGAAAACATTTCGGAACGGTTAAATTTAACGTTAAAGTGCATCCTTAGTATAAACAAATTATGTGTGTGTGGCTTATATGCTTTCGTAATAATTATAACTTCTAGCTTCGCGTTGGATAAAGTATCAAAATCGGCTTAGGTTTGTGAACCGCACTCAAACTCTTCTCAGTCTTATCAAACTTTTGACAAATATCGCACGTGCTTGATGTTTTATTAACGCATTGCATACTTACAGGAGCGCCCTATCAAACGATTAGTTCTTATTTTTTTGCGACGAAGTGGTATGCTACGATAAAACTACGATGCGCTGACTGCAGTTCTAGAGGAATCCGAATGCCAATATCAATGACTCTTCTTATTTCTTCTAAAATAAAAAAGCTTTGCATAGTTTTAGGGTTGTAGTATTAAAAGGAATTTATGGCCTTTTGCTTTTTGATCAGCATTTTCTAGGTAATATCAAAGGACATACATTTCCCTTCTTATACATTTATGTTCTTTGGTAATATTCAGTAACTTTGTGCCAAACGTATGGCGCTCGTATTGTAAATTGATTGGTTAAACAGCGCCTAAAAATATGCTGTAAAAGTTTGACTTCATAAAATTATAATGAAGTGTCTGTAGCAAATATTTAGGCGCAGTAGCATTGATAATTTTCAAGTCATGAGTTATGCCATAAGCAAGAAAAATGAGCTTCTGTACACTTTGGATCAATAGTCTGTTTTGTCAGGTTTGGTTTAAGCAATTGTCGTGTGATGAGTGATTTTTGCCGAAAGCATGAAAATGGTAGCTGTCAGTGAAGTATTGTTGTCTTATTTTTTCGATGTACACTTTGATAGCAACTCTGTTGCATTTTTGTTGCCCGCATTACAACCTATACCCTTTTGCTAAATTTCCTTGCATACTTTTAAGCAGAAAGTAATTTTTATACATCTTCTAATTATCTCTTCTGCTATTTTTCCAGAATTTTTTTCTACCAATCCCAATTTCTTTTTTTTTCTTTTCTACTTTCGCTCCACACTTAAGAAATTTTGCTAATTTTATTCTACATTCTTCCTTCGTTTAAATCCAGCAAAGTTACCCTTTGTTCCTTTTGACGTTCGTTTTTTTTCACCACCCAAGCATTCATACTTTTGCTTTCACTTTGAATTATTTTGACAGTTGTGAGCGTCTGTCAAAGTTGGTTAACATTCCGGCAAGCGGCAAGCAAACTTCTGCTCCAAATAACTGGGTATCTATTTTTGGGTTGACGTGAAGTAGTTTTTGCTAGTTCTTTTGTTTTTATCCTTCTCAATTCTGTCATTTGCATAGTTGCGCAGAAAAAATTGCTTAAAAAGAATGACTGCGAGTAAAAGACTTTTCGAAGCAAAAAGTATTCAGTGCAGTTTTTTCTCTGCCACAGTTACACTCATTTTCTCTTTTTAGTCAAAGTGACTGCGTAAAGCGGCTTGTAGTGAGTTTTTACTTTTTTCAGTATGTTAAATTTTTTTTGCTTTGAATTTGTGGCGCTTCTCAGGAATTTGACAAAGTTGTGTCGTTTAAAAAGATTTTCTTTTCTTTGGGAGCAAATTCAAAAAATGTGCTTCAAAGCAAGTAATATAACGAAAAAATCTGATATTAAAGTTTTTTCGAAATTGTTTCTGTTACACTTTTTTCAATGACATCATCTTTTTTTTTTAACAAATCGACGCTTTCTCTCTATGTACATATTAACATTAATACTACTTTAACTTTCTATAACTTGCAAGCATCATGCAGCAACTGTGTGCAAACTTTTCACAATGAAAAATTAATAAACCAGAAAACTCTTCGTATTCGCTTTCGTAGAAGTACAAAGAAGCTTCTTTAAAAAATTGCTACACAAAAAAAGGGAAAATCAAGTTCGAAAGTACAAAGAGCAGAAACCAGAGAAAAGGATTAAAAAATACTTTCTGTAATTAAAATACTTTTCTTGTCAGTCCCTTTTGCTGTTTTTCGACAAAAGCGTAAATATTACCCACTCAGGATCAAAAGCTACCCAAGGCGTTAGCGAGTGCGAAGAGTAAAAAAAATGTATGTATGTACATATGTTTTTACTCTACTACGAATTTATGCACAGTCGTACATATCGAATGTTTACACACTTACTTACATATTGATAGCACAAAAAGATTTGTCTGGGAAAGGGTTCACTGAAGCATCTCAAGTGCGCTAATTTTCGTTGACAATGCCGCGAGTTTAACTACACATCGGGCCAAGTGAAGCTGATGATGTTAAGCGCTTTCTTCTTTCATTCTTTCATTTTGTGCCTCTCAATTAATTCCCTTTCTCTCTGCTTTGTTCTTTTGTTGAGCCATTGCCATAGTTAATGCTTGGCTAGCCTTTTAACTTATTTAGTGAATTTGCGTTAAGCAGAAAAAATGTTATTGGAAGGAGACTTTGTTTGCTTAAAAGCTCTAAAAAAATTTTGAAGAATAAGTGCCTCTGAGTGAGTTTACTTACGCTTGAAATTCATTTCATACAAATGTGAACTGTTTAAAACGGGATAGGCTGAATAAGGCACATAAACCGAAACTATTCTGAGAATAAAAAAAGTGTATGAAAAATGCTTTAAAATTTTTTATTTATTCTTAATCAATGCTCCTTTTCTTCGTCGTATAAGCGTTATCGTTCATTTTCGATATCTAATTATTTTTGTCCTCGTAAATGTTATCGGCTTTCTATCTGTACCGAAATCGTTACGGTTGCCGATTTGGATCTTTAATTTGTTATTGTTGCATTTATCAGCATTATTATTTTTAATTACTATGATTGACAATATATACGAAATCAATATGGGTATCTTCATAGTTTTCATTATCGTTATCGATATCAACGGTTATCGATAGCCATATCAATTTTTATATGTTAACCATTATCATATTCAGAATGGTATTATTAATACGTTCCTTGCCATAATTATTATCGATATCGTTATCGATATCAAATTTGTTATCGCTGATTTTATTATTATCATAACTATTGTTTATCAAACGAAATCGTTAACCATATCACTTGCGATAGCATAATTGAACAGAGTATCGATATTTTAATGCTTATAAAATTTTTTTTATCATTATTGAGATCGATTTTTTATTTTCTAAAGTCACTGTTATCGGTATCATTATTGGTATTCTTATTACTCAAAGTCACCGGATTTTTTATGGCTTTCTCTACCACTAGCATTAATATTTTAGTTATCGCTATTGTTATCGATAACGATACTTAATTTTTTTCGATATCCATAATAAATTTCAATTACTTAATGTAACAAAATTTGTTTGTTTTGCTCAAATTAAATTGCTTAACATCAAAAAAAGGGGTTTCGTATTAAAAAAGAGGGTTCTCTGCGGAAAATAAGGTTTTTCTAGAATCATTTACAAACAAGTTAAAGTTGTTGGCGATATTAAGTTTCTATAAACTTGAAATATATTTCCACACTCCAAAGGATCTCATATTTGTAAACAAGATAGCGAATATGAATGAGGCTTTGAGGAGCAGGAAGAGTAGTTATCAATCTTTTTCCCGAAAATAATTTATTTTCTAATTTTCAATTCAAAAAGTTAGACGAAAAGTATTCCACTTTTTGATACTTTAAGATAACAGTTTGAATTTATGTTACTATTAAATGATTTATATATATTTTATTTTACTAAACTTACTCCTTCACAACACAATCCTGCTAAGATTGTAAACGATTTTTTGGTACAGAATTTCTTCTACTTCAACATGGTGTTCATAAATTCTTTGACCTTCTCAACCTCTGACGCACTCCTTTAACAATTGTCGCACATACACTGTAGTTGTTGTTGTACATATATGAATCTGTATTAGTTATAGGCCTTCCTCAATAATTCAAACTCCAAAGACTCATAAATATTAATGGAGACAAGCTATAACAAACCAACGCTGCATTGGCAAAACGAGCAAACGCTTGGCAGCGAGTTGGCATTATCTTGCTGGTGGCTGATTTTCCTATTTCTAGCAAACAACAAAAAAAAATTTTAAAAATACAGACACTAAGCAAAACTCCTAATGAAGCTCGCAAATCAAGATAAGAGGGTGTGCGAGATTGCAGAGATACATATGTATGTATATGGTATACAAGTATGCGAATAAAATAGAAATCTAGAAGGTGGTTGACATGTGTGTAAATAAAAGATAACAGAGTCAAAAGAGAATTAAATTAAGACAAACAAAAATTTTAATATATTATTTATTTTGTGGTGGTCTATGGTAACAAGGGTGTTCTTGAGCTAACAGTTGTTGTAAACCCACGTAAATGATTTAGAAAAGTTTTCAACAAATTTAGATTTACTAAAACCAAACTGAGAACTGATATTAAAAATTGTTTTTCAGCATTTCAAAATAAATGCTTTGAGTTGCAATAACGATTTATTTCCATTTTTCCTCTCTCTTTCCAGCCCACTAACTATGTCACCATTACCAGTCATCATCGTGGCAGCAATAGCGGTCTTGTTGGTGTTGGCGGTAGCATTGAGCAGCCGGGTGATACCACCGATGCTGTTGCTGAGACGGCGCGTATCAAACAATTGGTCGGACAATTACAAAATAATCTGTGCAATGTGTCGGTGTTGAGCGATCCGGACTTGGAGTCTCTATCGAATATGGATCCCAATTCGTTGGTGGATATAACGGGCAAGGATTTCATGGACCAATTGAAGGATTCAGGCAGGTTAGGGGGAGAGGCCCAGATGTGGTGGTTATCCCCCCGCAACATCTTTGTCTCGATGTGCTTTACTTTCATTCTAAAACTATCTAACTGCTAACATTAAGTATAAGAATGCTTATATAAGTAGTATTTGGGTTTATTTCGAAACACTTTTATTATTATTCAATGATTTTTATGATTTAAACATAAGTAGATACTTTTGTTTTAACGCAAAGTTTTGAGTTACGCTTTTTTTAACTTTTATAACATACATATATTACAGCTCAGATTGATTGACAGCGAAAAATGACAGAGTCAGAAAGCCCCAATTTTATTTTGGAAATTTCTACTCAATAAAACTTGTAGAGCCCGTCTGGATCGGCTCCAGCGCCTCGAAACTGGCTGCCTTTCTTTATTTGCATAGTTTTCTTACTCTTCGCACATACTTTGACGGATAGCGAAATTTTTTTTGACAGAAAATTTGATTTTTAGCAATTGTTACTGTATCGAGTGAACGGTATTCTGGCATAAAATACAAAGTAGCTTGTTTTAAAATATTTTGTACTTCTTCTTTTTATAACAAAATATCGACAAAACTAGCAATTATAGAAAGAGAAAAATTTTGCTAGTCATCGTGCACTGCGATTAAAAAGTGTTTTTTAACAAGAGAAGAGAGAGTGTTTGAGAGAAAGTGAGATTTACATATGTGTTCAGTAACCAGCATTGAAAATCAATTCTTCAGCGAACATTGATAAATATTTTTGAACGTGTCGGGGCTGCTTAAGACAGAAATCCACTACTCTAAAGCAGGGCTGCTCAACAAACGAAACGATACCATTTTGTTTTGTTAACGAGCAAAATTAACTTAACGAAATGAGTTTGTTGCGTTTCGGCGCAATGTTATCAAAACGAAATCAAATCGTTAATGTTGCAACGTTATACAATTTCCGTTTTCTTTAATTTTAATGTGCCTAAAAGTATGCAGTGCTTCTGTTTGCGCTTCTGTTTGCGACGAGTGAATCTCCAGCACGATCTAATTAAACGTTTAACGTTTTCGTAACGTTTTAACGTTAACGCCAGCATTTCGTTTCGGTTAAAAACGTAATGAAGTTTATTTTGACAATTGCTTTAACAATAATATTTTGAAATGTTTAAACCGAAACAAGAAAAAACATTTCGGAACGGTTAAATTTAACGTTAAAATGCATCCTTACTCTAAAGAGGTGTGGCTTTAAGCGGTCCATACACGAACAATAAAACACATTGAGAGATTAGATTATTGAACTATGTATTCCACTTTAAAATATAATGAAATTATGTTGAAGCATATTGATTGAATTTTATATTGCTCGTCGAGCACCTGTTTGATATACCTAAATACATACTCTTATTTGCTTCAAAAATTCTCAAAGCTTCCATTTAAACATTGACATTTTAACACTGCAGAAAAAGGGGAAATCAATGCGAAAGCTTTCAAGCTGCATTTAAAATTCAAAAAGCGAGTAGCTTTAGAGGCCAGTTTTTATAAAAATATTCACAAATATATATGTATGTACATATGTATCGTAGTATGCAGTTATTTTAATTTGATTTGGCCTACAGCATATGGTAATCTTATTTAAAAAGCGCCGCGGCCAGCAAAGCATTGCGGAATTTCCATTAGCGGCGCAATTTTTTTATTCGCTGCAAAACGGGATAATTTATCAAGTTTTTGACAAACGAGCGGGCACGATATGGGCAGGCATTTTTTCCATTTCCTTTTGCCCCGTCATGCCATGGCGGCGATATAGTTTATTCATAACGCACGCAAAATGAATGATGTTTTTATGAAAAAGTAGAAAAACTTGTAGCAAAAAAAAAAAAAAAGATTCCAAGGTAAAACAGGTGAGCAAAGCAAGCGGAGGGTAACAGAAAGTCAAATGGGAGGTGGCAGGCATACAAGTTGGGGTTGCAGCACAACACAAAAGCGCTCGAGCGGCTAGTTGGCGGTGAGCTATGAACAAGCTGGTAGTTAGTGTGTGTGTTGTGTTCATGCACAGCCGTTGAGCAGGCGATTGAAATGCAGGATGTAAGGTAATCAAAAAAAAAAAAAATTTGACATGGAACAGGCAAATGAATTATGCAGCAAGTAGCCGTGACGGCTGCCACTGAAAACAAACCAGTACAACTAGGCGGTCCGAAAGGATATGCGAGGATGGATGTACGACTACAAACATATGTGGCATGCAACAAAAGCCTACAACAACTACAAATGATTTAATAAAGTGTGATAAATGGAAACGTTTGTCGTCGTAGAGGCACACACACACACACATACACATACAAACATACATTCAAATGAGGCATTGTGTAGGGGCAGAAGCAAAATACCAAATAAGCTTTGTAACTGCAACTGAGAATGTTTTTGGTGTATGTGTGCGCTTATGCAATTAAATGCATTTCAACGTTGGCGAAGGTTATCGCATACTCGCCGGCGTATCCTTCCAGGCTAATGCTTTCTATTGTGCAATTGTATGGATGTGTGTGTGTGTGTGTGTGTGTGATAGGTGTGCCAACTGACCAGCAACCTCGCCAACACACTTTCCTCAAACGCCATCTGAGTCAAGCACACACACACACACAAGTTCATTTGTTCATTCCCTTCGGTGCAGTTGTGGTGGTGCTAGCGGCGGTTGCGCTGATGGTCAGCTGTCGCTTTCAAGGCACTTTCAATGCCACGAGCTATTGTCCTGTCCCACAGGCTCACCGTATATGGTACTCACCCACCAGCATGGGAGCGCACATAAGTGCATACATACATCACTTGTCTGCGCGGTTTGAATGATGAATAATGAAAACGTCATCTGCATACAAAAAACCAGGCGAATCTCTCTCTACACGCGCAACTTATAAAACGTCGCCCGGCAGGAGTGCGTCTGGCTGGTTGCCTACAAATTGTAGATGAATACTCGTAAATAAATATGGTTATCTGTATATGTTTAATGATGGCTATAGAGATACGCCCTTTTTCTGCGTTCTTTAATTCAAAAACACCGTTGAATTAATGGTTTTCCACGTCGGTTGCTTGCACGCGCATTTCTTTCGTCACATTTATTCCTATACATACGAGTACACACATTGAAATGAATAAATATGCGCTTTTGTTTACCGCCGCCGTTGCTTGCTAGCGTTATTCTGCCTTTTGATTAAAATACGTGGTTTAAGGATTATATAAAATTTGAGCTCTTTGAACTTTTGCACGTCAGTTGGTACGAGTAAACGCTTATTATCGGTTGGCTTATTATTGCTTGTTGTGGTTGAACGAATGTGGTGTGTTTTGTGGAAATAAGAAGCGACATAAAATCGCAATATTCTCTTACGCCGATAAGACCATGAAGACCATGTGTGGCGCCTTTTGAATGACGCTAATGGAATTGTGCGCTTTAAAAAGACTTTATCCCATTTGATTTGATAAAAATAGTGTCACGTAGTGTGATGAGTTGACATTTTAATTTACATACTAAGCAAATTATTTATGCCCGCATGAGAAAGAAAAATACATTCATGAAAATTCACACTTAATAACGCATAACACTGCAGCAAGTTTGATTTTAAAATAAGGCGAATTAATAAAGTTGGCACCAAATGTTTGAGGGGAAAAAAAGTAAATGTATTTTGTTGGCGCTTTCGGTACAGCGAATGTCAAAACCAACCAACAAAAAAAAAATGATTTTGACATTTGCTGTACCACGGCGACTTTACTAAATTCGCCTTGATTTTAAAAACAAATTTTTTTTAATGTATTTTGGAACGAATATTCAACAGAAAGTTTGCGTGGTCAATAGAAAGAAACGCCACTCAATAACTAGATTTGCAGCTTGGCAAGACCAAAGAGATCTCAAACGCCGATCTTTGGACAATAAGCCACCAGAGGCACCTAACGAACGTGCATTCCAAGTTTTTGGCAGAGCGCGCGCTAAGCGGGTTTCTGTCTACATCTTTAATTATAGAGACCTTCTCACTCAGTTTGTTTTCTATGCTGCTGACTGTTATATGAAGATACCTCAAACAACTTCGTGTATACTTTTTGAGTCAAATACGGTGTTTCCACGACAAGTGAATCACGTGTTTCGATAATTGAATTACGAATGGCGTATCACCACGTTTAAACAACACATTTGTGACTCCATTGGCATTTCTGTTTCTGTTGTAATACTCAGTGGCGGACTTAGAAACGATTCTGGGGGGAAGAGAATAATTTTATACCTCAAAATGGCACTGAAAAATGCAACTAAAATTACAATGCGCATTTTAGCGTAAGTTTAATATAACTTATTTCTGAATGATTCCAAAGCAAATTTCTGAATTCGATTTATCTCAGATACAATATTTTTTACGCTACACAAGTAATTGTCAATTCGGTTATATTGGCCTCAAGGCTGGTCTTGAGCTTATCAAAAATCGATATTTAGTATACAAGTAATCTATAAGACGTCGAGCCCTTCGATAGCTCTATGTGTTTTCGCAGAAAACTTTCCGTTTAAAATTAGAGACCGCATCGAATTTTTCGTGATTCGTATGGTGATTCAGATTGAATCAACTATAAATGACGTGAGTCGCTCACAAAATTTGGTATGAGGGAATCATTTACATTTTATGGTGGATTTGGTTCGTGATTGCGGTGACAATAACGAATGAGAGAACGATTTACGAATGGGAGAGAATCGTGTGGCGTTGAAACAAAGTACTTCGTTGTCGCTTATTTAAGCATAGTTATCTTCTTAAACTGTACCTTATTATTAAGGAAGCAACCTTCGATATTTGTATCTGCTTTGATCGATTTTGGAATTGTTATCGATATACATCGATTTATTTATTGTAATCGTTTTTGCCTGTTGTCATTATTGCAATTGCTAATAAAATCACCGTTTTGAACGATACATTTATTGGCATTGGTATTCAGCTGTTATCGATACATTTTACCACTATCATCGGTTTTGATATGAGAATTTGTTTGATTTCTCTCACGCATTTAACGAGCTGTGCTTTGCTTTTTGTTCAGTTACAATTTCTTAACTTATTTTTTTTTGTAAGATAAACAAGAATTAATTAAATACGATCACTAGTTTCATATTTTTAGGTTGAACACAAGGTAAAGGAACATTTTTGTAGTGAACACCTTTTTACAGTAAAAAATAAAAAAAATTTTTTTTTAAGTTTTTTTAAACACACTCTGCTCATAAATTTTTGATGCTTAAAATATTCGTTGTTGTTGTTATTGTAAATTCGCTTACATACATATATGCGATTGCTTAATTTTGTCAGTTATTTTGAGTTTATAAATTAACAATTCTAGAATTTTGATTTTTTTAATAAGCTTAATAAGCGCATTCTCAATGTTGTTTGTAATAAATAGTTGAAAATTTGATTCGCACCTACATATGTACATATTTTTATTAATTTTCTGCATTTTTTTTTTCTAATCTTCTATAATTTATCGCCTATCAAATTCCTACCAACAACAGACCATTGTGTGCAAAGCGAAACGCTGAGGACCGAATTAACTTGTTAAAGCTGCTGCGCGAAGGTGCAATATTTTGTTCGGAGCGTTATCCCGAGGATGCGGAGGCCATTGATATGGAGATCAGTCGACAATTGAATATGGATGTAGCGCAAACAACAACAACTGTAACAACTAACACAAACACAACCACAACCATTACAGCGAACACGACCACGGTGAATATTGGCGTATTAGCACCACATCAGCAATATCAATCACAACAACAACAACAACAACATCATCAACAACAACAACATACTAATACAACAAACAAGACAATCGAACAAGTGCAAAATGTAGCGGCGGCGGCAGCGGCGGTGGCAGCGGCAGCAGCAGCAGCTCAACGTATGAACGCAATGGAAGTGCAAATGACCGCCGTCGATGTGGTCACCATTGTGGAGACACATGCGGCGGCAACAACAAACAACACACACAATAACAATCAGCAAAAGACGTTGACAGCTAGCGGCAACAATAATAATAAAACAAACGATATATGACTACCGATTTTTAGTAGTATAACTTGAAATTTGGAGAGCGTGTGCAAGGAGAAGGGTTAAATGCGCGTGGCGAAGGCGAAAATTCGGAAAAGGCGCAGCTTCTATTATTGTGGCTGATTTATTAGGAGCTAAAAGCGGTAAATCAATACGTATGTATGTATGTACATATGTATGTATTAACGATTATTGTATGCAATTGACAGTTAACGCATGATTTATGAATGTGTTACAACAATAAATGAGATAAAAATCAGACAAATTTTTTGCGGCGTTTGCATTTGAGATAAAGCAGCTATTCTTAGAGACATTCCATTTAAACTACTAATAAAAATAATATAAAATAAATAAATTACCAAATATGTATGTATGTATGTATGTGACAAGGACACGCAAGATTTTATTGCTAAAGAAATGTGAAAGCGTATGATAAATTGGAAAAACATATTAACATAATACTGGGAAATTTAATCGAAATTGCTGCGAAAGTGAATGAAAATCGTATTCGAATTAATAAAAGAAACTCGCTAACAAATTAGTTTTAAATCAACGTGTGGCAGATAGTACGAATACATACATACATACAGCTAACATGCAATTCATAAAAAAATATACACACAGCACTCAAATGTTCGTTACCATTACCAGATCACTCGTAAACTCGCTCAAATATTGCAAAAATCGCACTAGATAATCGCCACCACTTGGCACCAAAATACTCATTATTGTGCAATTTTACATCAAAACGCTCATTGCGCTCATATTGAAAATACTTAGACTAGCTCAACTCAGCGCGAACAATTGCACATAACGAGCTATTAAAATGTCTTAAGATTTGTTTCTGTTTTAATACTTTGCAGTTCAAATGAAAATTTCAATCATTTTATCAAGATCAGTCACTTTAAAAATTGTCATACTCTTCAACAAACTTCAAGCATTTTTAAATAAACAAATACACACCATGAAATTAAACTAACTTCAATTGTAATTGATCACAAATTGCTCATAAATTATTACTTTCCTCCTGTAGAGGCCTTAATCCGTTCATATTAGTTGATATAAACACATTTGTGCGTTTCTAGACATGCAAATCTTTAATTTTTTGCTACATACACTTTGCTCATTTATTTTGAAATTATTGCTTATTTTCAAAGTTCGTTCCTTGTCGTGTTTGAAACTAACACAGTACAACACATGATTTGCCAACTCAATTCTCTGAGAACTGTATGTGAAATTAGACCCAAAAAGAATAATTTCTGCATCATTCGATATATCGATTTGAAGTTAGTACTATCGTATAGGGGAATTTATCACGTTTTAGGCCCTGTTGTTTGACATAGCTCGACAGCCACTAGCCCGATTTAGTTGAAATAAATTTTAGATTTACAATTCCCTTAATCTGTTCATATATTTTTTTCCTATACACGCAACAGTTTTCAAGTTAAAAATAAGCGCATGAAGAAACATTTTTTTTTTTTTTTTTTTTTTTTTTAATTCATAAAAAATACAAAACGGAAATAAGTTTTAAGTCTAGTTACTTTTTCGCAAAGTCACATAACCTATGAGCAAAATGAGACAAAGATCATGAAAATCGATGCACGCGTTTAGCTTTTATTCGCAATTGAGTAAAGGTATGTCAAACAACAGGGCCTAAAACGTGATAAATTTCTGTATACGATAGTACTAACATCAAATCGATATTAAAAATATTTTGGCAGGTAAGAAGACAAAACGAATGTTGCAGAAATTATTATTTTTGGGTCTATTTTCACATACAGTTCTCAGAATTGAGTTGGCAATCAATGAACTGAAAAATGTTGTACTGTGTAATTTAATAATCGAAATTTCCTTAAAGAGTAACCACTCTTTTTTAACTCTTTCGTGCAGTTCATTCCTTCATGAATGCATTTCTCATTTTTTTCATTCATGTATGTTTGATTTATTTCAAAAGCTCACTCATTGCCTAATTCACATACTCGTAATAGTCGTATAAAAACATTATCTTGTATAAAAAAAAAAAAATCATACATCTTCGTACAAGTGCTCATTGCACATTATTAAAGTTCTCTCGAGTAAGTTTTCATTGCTCATGAGATTGTATTTCTTCATATCAGAAACTAATTTAATTGTACATTTCTTTTAAGAATACATTCGCGTGTTTCTACGTTTAAACAGCTCATTCTTTAATAAAACATTTCTCAATATTCATTTACTCAAGCTCGAAATTCGGCACTTTACATATACTTTATTTATTTGACAAATTTTTGAGCCTTCGTAACTAAAAGGACCAAACAACGGAAGTGTTTTTTTTTTAACTTTTGTGGACGAAATCTAAATTTTTTTTCAATGATGGTTATCAGCTTTAAATAAAAATAAAATAGTTCGAGATTATAACTCACATACTAGTACCTATAACACCTGAATTAGTAAAAAAAAATTATAATTTACAAAGATTACAATTTAAAAAAAAAATATTTAAATGAACTCATGTCTGCACTCAAAATCATATTCATAACCAAGAACGATAGAATACAAGATTGCGCCTTCCCGACGAAAAATGATGTGAAGCAAAATGCATGCAACGTCACGAACATGGTTTTACTGAGAATCGGAAGAATTTGCAAAAAAAAATGTGAGGTTAGGTTCTGCTAGGATTTGTAAATTTTTAAGTTTTTACCAATTTCGGCACTTTATGCAACATATTTATATTCAAATAACTTCATTTGTGCTCTGTCTTTAATTGGAGATCTTTAAAAAAACACTGCAGAGTAACATTAGGAAACACAAGAAGCTTAACTTGCAACCAAGTGCGCAGCTACACATTCACATCGTTTTAAGCAAGTTTTTTTAGCCCCGTATCATTGATAACCTCTGTGATTTAACACTTAACACTGCGCACTTCATGTTTAATTACTTTATTTTAAATAAAATTGCTTTTAAGCATTGAATTTAAGCACAAACAATTGTATGCTTACAAACATACAAACAAAACTAACCGCGTTCTGTGACGTAGCATAAACAGCTGATTCTGTCAAATTTGCTGAGAGCGAATAGCGGTTTGCGGAAGGCGAAACCTCTGTATTTCCTAAATCGTGATTCATAACAATCATTTCAAACTCTTCTACACTCATGCATCATTCCAAACAAACTCACTCAAACATTACCAGTACCCCGCTTAAATTGAACCGTAACGTAAACGACGTAAAGCTAGTGTTTAAAAGTTAAATGTTTACAAAGTACCATAAGTAACGAAACCGTGACAAAGCAACCGAAATGAATAACAAACAAAAGAAAACTAAATACGAATATAAGATATAAAGAGTACGTAGACGGAGATGAAAATGATAAATGACATGTAAAAGATATTTAACGCTACGTAATTTAGAAAATACGCAAACACTTATGTACGTGCAAACTTATTGCAAAGATTTTACAATTTTACAATCACACTTACATAAGAAACTTCATGCAACCCTTTGGCAATTAATTATTAACAGTTTATGAAAAGGTAACATATGAAAAAAAAAATAAACAAAATTAATAACGTACATACAAACGTAAACGTTTGTGGCAAAGTTATGGGAATAAGTACGCAACAAACTTATGTAAACTAAACTTGAATACTTATGCAAAAATTGTAACACAAAACTGAAAGGAAAATTTAAAATGTATAGCCTAATATAATTTCAAGCAGACAACAAAGCAAATATTAATATTAAAATCAACAGAAATACATCTAGAGACATCCGGTATGTGGGTGTAATGTCATACAACAGCCGCCAGTCGTAAAGTCGCGCTTATTCTGTAAGCTTAAGTAAAAGTGAATAGCGGTGACAAGAAAAAAGTATGAATAAGTTAGATGTCTGTAAACGAAAGTTAACGTAACGTAAATGTTAAAGGAAAACGTAAAACAGGAATATGAAAACAAAACAAAACAAAAAAAAAAAACAAATGGAATATACAAAATGGATTAGCGAGATACATATGTATGTACATACGAACATTTATCAACTCACAGTAAGTGTTAAGAAAGAAAGAAGTAAAATTCAAATAAAATGCTAACTTAGCTTAAAAAGTCGACGGTCAATGTTAGTAGTACTGCAAGTAGAGAGAAAGCGCTTGTAGTTGAAACACACATACATACATAAACATATATGTATGTATGTAAATGTAGGTTAAAAGGCATAATTGTATAGATTTCGATGTCAACTAAAATATATGTATGTAAGTATAATATCGAAAAATTGTATGCGTTAAAAAAACAGAACAATATATAATTACATATGGCATACATGCAATGGACATAATCAGCCTTATCGTGAGTTTTGACCGAAAAAAAAATTCATCCGAATTTTTTTCATTCGCCCAAATTGAATCCGCATATTGTGAGTTTCACTCGGAATAAATTTCGCTTCGAAAATTCAAACATGGAAATTACCACTCTGAAATGTATCAAATAATTTAAATTCAATTGTAATTTTACAAAAATTATCAATTTTTCAGATCTTTGAAATATTACAGTCAATAAAAAATCGTTTAAGTATTTATTAGATCTGTGCTAACCTCTTCAATAACACCAGCGCGATTACAATTTGCTATTCCGATAGTTGCGAAGCGTGCCTGCGATTTTTCGCTAAAGGTGGATACTAAAAAGGTGTAGATAACAATTTTGAAATTGTCTTTTAGTCAGATTATGTAAAAAATGTCAAAATAAACGAGTCCATATTATTCCCGAAGTGGGAAAAGCGGCCTACTCTGGAAGACATACCGCTTTTGGTCAGTCCAAATCTATTTTGCATAAAAAAATATTTATTTCTGCGTACATTTAAATATAGTAAATTGTTTACCCCTTTCCATTTGGACTAATTTTTCATTGCAGCTTAATTCTTAGCTGTTTTCATAACTCAACTACATTTTTCTTGTTTTCTTTAACAAATCCTCTTGCAATATCCGACTTTTCCTGCATTCTACCTAATGTTATCCCTCTTTGATATTTGTTTACAGTTTTGTTCCTGGAATAGGCGATCTTATGTAAATAAATTTAAATTAAATTACTTACATTTTGAATATCTTTAAATTTTTCGTCTTTCAAAAAAAAAAGTGAACAAATTCGATTAACCCGCCAACTATTGGCCGCTGTGGTCGAGTTGGTAGCGGTGTGTGCTATAACTTGATATGCCGATGAGTTCGAGGTTCGAATCTCAATAAATGCTAAATCATAGAAAAACTTGTTTTCTAATAGCGATCACTCCTCGGCAGGCAATGACAAACCTCCGAGGGTATTTCTGCCATGAAAAAAGCTTCTCATTAAATACATACATCTGGCGTTCGGAGTCAGCACAAAACTGTAGGTCCCATTTGTGGTACAAATAGTAGGAGAAGCTCGGCCAAACACTGAGCTATATAGTGTACGCGCCAAAATTATATTATTATTATTATTATTATTATATTTCCGCCCGAAATTAGTGTTGCCAATAAGGGGAACAAATGTATAATAAGCGAACAGTGGAAACGAAACTCACAATAAGGGTGATTGAGAAAAATTGAACATGCGGAACACGGAAAGACACAAGTGACTTATTTTTTGCTTAGATAGTTTTTTTTTAATATTGTTAGGATTAACGCAAATTTTTTGATGATTGGAATAAGGTAGGTATGTACTTAATTTTTATGATTATCAAATATTTTATAATTTTTTTTTTAATATTGGGAAAATATTATTTGAGAAGTACTACGAAGCGCAGAATATGACCAGTACATTTTGAAGAAAACGCTTTATCTTAAATTTCAAATTTCCTGCATGAAAAGCTTAACAATAGCAAACTTCAAAGCAACACTAAAAGGTCAGGAGCAAAATATGCAGTAAAAATATGATATTGTCACACAATAAATAGGTTTGAGGAATTTTAAAATTTCGCTTTAGATAATTGATTTTAATTAGATATTTCATTCTCACTCAGCCTGAAATGGCATAGCTGGTGACGATCTTCAGGTACCTTCACCTCTCAAAGTTTTGATTGCGAGTGTACGTTTTCATGCTTGACAGCTTTCTGCATGGAAACTAAATTGCAAGGAATATTCATTTATTAATATGAAATAAATTCAAGTTCTCTGCCAGCTAAACAGTTAAGTGGTTATTTCTTGCGCTGTCAGCTTCTTTGACCAACTGACATTCGATCTATGTACATACAAACAAACATTATGATACTTGACCACGTGGAGCAACTGCGAAGTTAGATATGCATGTAGGCCAACATAAAGTAATTAATTTCATTGCAAAATTTAATATACACACTGACCATAGCTGATGAATTATAACCATATGGCGACATATCACTGATGATGAGTGCACACTTGTGTGGCGGATTAATTTGATTTTATGGCAGCTGTCAGCTGTTGTTTTGGTTTCTTTTTTGTGATTTATATTTCATTCGGTTTCATTATATTAATTTTTGGTAGTCGAGTGTAGTGCAGGTATTGGTTTTTTTTTGTTATTTTATAAAATTATTATTTTGGTTTATTGAGTGCTGCGCGTTGCGGTTTAATGCTGCTTGCGAGGTAAGTAAGGTTGTTCTTCAAACTTGTTTGCAACTGACAGTAAAAAAGTCAAATTCTCAACAATGAATTCTTCATTTCCATTTTCGCTTTTGTGACAATTTAGCAGCTATTAACACTGATAACATTCATAAGCATCAAAAATATTTTAAGTGCTATTTGTGTGTATTTAAAAATTAAAAAAAAAAATAAAATAAAATCATCACAAATATTAAGATAAATGGAAGGCGCAAAAAATTACACCCAAAAAGCTGCCACTAAACTAATATGAATTACAAACAGCGTAAAAGCCATAAAATTATTAAATTTTTAAATAGTTTAAAATAAATATTTTTAAATAGTTAACAGCACCTAAGTGTATTTGTTGCATTTTCTTTGTGCAAAAATTGAATTTAAAATATTATAAAAGCATATTTTATATTAAACTAACACACAGTTCAATGTGTACAAACGAAATATAAATTAATACAATTTTTGCAATGTTATTTTTATATAAACTAGTACAACAAAAAATGCACTTGATATTATTAAAATGAGTAAGAAATTAAATAATTGCAAATATTTATATTTGAAAAATAGCAAACAAGATAGTACACACAGTACACTTTTAATTCCAGCAGCTCAAAATGATTTTGCAATAAAAAAATTAAACAAAAATTTAAAAGAAATACAAATAAAATTAGCAGAAATACAAAAGAGTCGTTCAATAACGCTTTTAAATATTATTGCAGTAAATGCATGCTGTCGTCAATGATTTAACATTTTAAGAGCAGATTTAAATAGGGAAAACGATTTTAGATGCAAATATCTATGCCGAAAATTAACTGCAAAAATTTATATAAACATAAACTATATGCAACTGGAATTCAAAAATTTCTATATGTTATAAATTAATGAGATTCAAAATTTTCGAGTTCAAGTCAAGTTTTATTTAACGCTTGAAACCTAGTGTATGTATTATATGCAAATGCCTCCATACGAATTATTGTGATTCGGAAATTTGAGATCAAAAATAGTTATTATTTTACCTCCAACCAAAGAAAAAAATACAACAAATAGGGAAAGGTTCCGCGACTTTTATGGACTCACATCATGATTCCAGACACATGAAAAATACTTATGCAGAACCACGCTAATCCAGTTAAAAGCATCCATATCGATACTCATGCACGCCTACAAATATATATAAATACGAATACATACATTAAAAAACAATTATTAGTATTGAAAAAGAACGCAGGGGGAATATGGAAAACGAGTAAATCATAACTGCATTGAAATAATGCGTAAGTGTAAGTCAAATGAAAATAAGAGGAACACAAAAAATATAAAAATTTTAATAAATATCAGAAAACATAGAAAACAAGGCATTCTACACATTCTATTCACTCACCAAAAAAAAAAAAAAAACAACACACACCCACTTCTCACGGCGACTGCAAATTATAACTTAAAATATGATTTAACATTACTTTTACCAAAGCATTCGAGTAAAAATAACATAAAAAACAAAAGTCACTAAACAAATGACTATGTCCAAATCCATTCAGACAACACATGAATTAATTGAAAAAGAAAAAAATATAAAAAAATATTTTATGGTATTAGTAAGCAGTAAAAAGCACTTAATGTAATTACCATTACATTTTAATTAAGATACATAATTATTAGAAACAAAGAATAATAACAACAACAGGAGAGAGATCACACACAGAGAATTAATTGAATTTAAATATAAAATAGTGAAAAAATAAATGCAAAACAAGGAAAATGTAGTGAAAATCAAAACGAAAAAAAAAATAGAATTTCACGTAATGAATATATGTAAATGAAAGTCTAAATTAATATAAATAAATAATTGTCACATTTAGTAAAGCAAAAGTGATCAATTTTCTTTTTACAATTTACGTAAGCGACTTGGAAATATGTAGAAGTAAGTATCGAAAGTAGTTAAAAATAAATTTAGTTGAATTGAACAGTACTGAAACGAATTGAATCGAAAGCTTTAAGGTTGACTCTGGCCAATATAACTGATGTTTTAATATTGTTTTAAATAACTAATTTAACGCGCTAAAATTGACGAAATCAGCTTTCAATTTCGGCTACCAGCTCGCTGATCCGAGACTTTTCAGTTATTTAGTGTTGACGCAACTTTAAATATTCTCTGTTTCATGTAATTTGCAAACAATTGGCAAGCGTAACAAAAAATAAATATTTTTTTCTGCGTAAATCTCTGTGAAAATACATTTTAATCCTCGTAAGCGCCCAACGTCATATCCGTTGCAATGTCGCTAAAAAGCATACGAGTTGCAAAAAAAAAAAGCAACTACCGGCTTGCAGTAAGTCGCTTGAAAGTCGCAAAAATTACTGTTTACTTATTAAACAACTACCTTTACGTACAAATCGAGAGCTGGTGGATTACAGCAGCAAGCTATTGTAACTGGACGCGGAAAAAAAGTGAAATTTAAAAAGCCAACATTCAGTTTTCGTGTGTCCTGGCAGCTGCGGGAAAAAAGCAAACTAAAATTGAAATGCAAAAAAAAAATATGAAAACCAAATGCCGAGAAGTAGTGGCGTAAATAACTTGTAACAGCGAAAAGTGAAAAAAAAACGCACTTAACGCTTATTTAAATCAGCTGCCATCCGAAGCTATAAGAAAACCAGCGCCAAAAGCACCGCTCCCACTTAAAACAGCCATTGGGGAAATATGCAGACATATACTTGTAAAATAATCCTACATTAGAGCAAACATACATCAAGGTAGCAGCTACTCAAATAGCTGGAATGCACCGCATGCCGCGCGTAACACGGTGTGCGCCTGTAAGTATGCAGTAAAGCGTTGAAAAGTAAAAAAAAAAAAATATATATAAAAGCTAAGTACAGACAATGGAACAGCGCTGCGCAGCGTGAACAACGAAGGGCAAAATAAATGCGCCATTTTTTTTTCACCACGGACATGCATGCGAGGCTAAACAAAATAGGATAATAAATTTCAATTCCACCAATATAACATAACACCATTGCAAGTGCGGCGGCGGTTAGTTGCGCTATGGCAAATGACGGAAAGGAAATTGCGAAAAAAATGGCAATAGTGTAAAAATGGCATTGATGCAGCTGTGGCATCGTGCAGGTAAATGCGAAATGCATCGGCAAAGGAACAGCCATTATGGCGTGGAAGTAAATGATGCGCATCAGATGCAAGGGATTAAATAAGGACACTTCAGCGCGAGCGGCGAGGGATAGTAGCTGAGTAGCGAAAAAAGCAAGCAGCACCGTGTTGAGCGAAGCGTAAAAAATAGAAATCGAATTTGGTAAACGAAATTCCAATAGCGCAGCGCATTGCGCATTTTCAAAGGTTGTTTTTTTTTGGATATTTTCAGCTGGCCCATGCAGTTAAGCTAACGCAACTGTAGACAGTTGCTTTCTTTTGCTTCAGCTCGTTTGAAAAGTTTCAAAAGCTGATTAACTGTATTTAAAAAAAAAAAACAATTGTTTTAGTTCAGTTTTGACGATGAGGCTATACTGCAAGATTCACGAAAAAAAGTTGTAATTTAAATGGCAACTGTTTAAAAATTTTGCAAAGTTTTCCATTATAAATAAATGCCTTGACCAATTGGTGAATAATTCGGGATCATTTCGGGACCAGTTCAGGCTTGTATTCGAAACTAATTCGGGGTAATTTTGGGACTTTTTGTAAGTCTAAATCGGGCCTGCTTTCAGACTACGTTAAGACTATATTTGGACTATTTCACAAAAAATTTCGGGATTAGTTTAGACCCATTTCCTGGGTGCTTGCTTCAATACTTCTGGATCATGTCTGTAAAACAGTTGTGGTTTTTCCAAAATCTTGCATAAACTGGCCGCAATAAAATTATCAATGATTATTCATGTAAAAAGACGACTAAAAACTTAACAAAATTCAAAGGCAATTGCTTTGGACAATCACGCATCCATTCAGGGACTAGTTTTGAATGTTCTACAAATCGTTTTACTGCCAGTTTAAAAATATTCCAGAAAAATTTCCTGATCGTTACAGAACTTATAAAGAACACTTTCAAAACCGTTTCCAGATCTCTGCGAGATCATTCGATACAAAATAAGGGACAACACTGCTTTCTCTTTTGCTCAAATTAAATTTTTGATTGGTCAGAGTGAGAAAGCACGGCCCTGGACATTAACTCGTTGCTAATAATAACGTGTTGTTCATTCTAATAAATTTATGTTCTTTGATACAAGTTTATGACTTTTTCTTCAGGAACATGACTGGGATTAGTTTGTGATAATTTCGACGTACATAGTTCGAAGCTAGCCGCCTTATAGTGGTGAAACAATCCTAAACTATTGCCAAAGTGGTTTTAAAAAACTCGTAAAAAGGAATAACACGAAATGACCGTTTAATTTCAAACCTTAACTGTATATTTATGAACATAAGTACATATCATGATGCAATAATTGAAGGTGTTGTACATTGGCAACTTCTCACTCTAAAACGGCCATCTTGAACGCCCTTAGAAACTGTGTTGCTCGTTTGCCAAATTAAAAAAAAAATCTTTAAAATTCAGAAGTAAATAAATTTCTTCATGAGAAACTTTGAGAAGGCATCGTTGATTGTCTTGGCATTTTGATTTCTTTCTATTCGTTGACAATTGACTTTTTTAATGCGAGAATTTGGGTAAGTTTTTTTTTTGAAAAATTTAAATTTTTTGTATAAAAATATTATATTTTATCATTTATTAGATCTATGGAATGCAGTGTTGAAAACAGGTTTTTACAAATTTGTGGGCTTTCCCGCGCAAGTGCAGCTCTATCTTTGCGGCTTACGTGTTTTTCTGCTCCGGCATGGTGCAGCGGTTTGATACATGCAAGTTGTGATTCTTTTCCTTAATATTTAAATCTACTTAACGCAGGTTTTGTGAAGCAACTCGATCTGTGAGGTTTGTTTGTTCTAACTGCTGCTTACAGCGACCAACCACAAACCGGTGCAAGTAAGTTCCAAATGAAGTTTTACTTTTGGATGAAAGTGTGCCCTATGTGTGCCGAGTCGGGGAACTTTATGCACATGTAACATATGTCGAATTTTTCGTATAGCAAACCCAACGTAAGGTTGACGACAGAGTACACGCTATAAGCGGAGCAAAGCAGTAAAGCTACATATATCGTGCTATAAATAGCATCTAGTATTTTCTTATGTGTTTGCTTGACGCATGTCAGAGTGTAAGCGAAGAGCAAAGTGTATTCATGCTATAAATGAAGCGTGAAGCTACAAAGTATGTTGTGAACTGCTTTATAGCATGAACTCGCTTGCATTTTTTCTACTCTTTTTGTTTTCTGTCATTTTAACAGCTGTTTCGCGTTTAAATTATTATGTGTTTATGAAAAGTGAAAAGTAAAAAATTGACATTTATATTAAGCAAACTAGCATACACTCTGACATGTGATAGCTTTGATTATAGCAAGAAATATTATCGCTTCAATCTTCGCTCCGCTTATAGTGTGTACTCTGTCGTCAACCTAAAAGAGGAAAGCCATCAAAGCATCTTATACATATGTACGCATTTAGTTGTTCATCATAGTCCCATTTTTTGCGACATATACATAAGAATGTACATATGTATGAGAATGGACAAATACAAAAAAAAATTTGTTAAATGCATACATATTCTTACATGAGTAAATATGATTTTAATTCACTAAAAATTAAAGCTGTTTTTTAATTTTATCAATAAAACACTTCTTTTGTATATACGATTTACATATATGTTTTATGAATAAAGTATTAAAAATTAAAATTTTGTTGTTTTATACATATTAACTTCGATACATAATCAAAAATATACAACAGTTTATGGGGCCACATTTTCCTGTTACAGTAGCGAAAAAATTTAGAGGAACTCAATGGATGACTACATTAAAATAAAATCGACATCATAAAAAATGATAAATTGCAATGTGCGCCGATTTCAACAGCAATTTAAATACAGTTGTGAGCTTACATACTTGTACTCGTATGTACATACATATTTTATAAAATTTAAATCGTTGTAATTAAATCTTATGGTAAAATCTTTTCTTATGATTATTTTTACCCAAAACGAACTTCTTTTCTTCCCGTTTCTCTCATATTTCTTAAATACAACATTGAGCGAAGGGCGTTCAAACTGGCGCTGTCACAACGTACATCACCTTTCATTATTGCATCATGTGTACATATATAAAAAAAAAACGAATCGTTGAATACAGACAAAACTTTAAAATTTTCTGTCAAAAGTTTTTAAACAGTCAAGTCAATCAATAGTATTTGCACTTTATATCTAACAAAAAGTTCACGCATACATTTTTCTTTTTGGTTAATATATTTTTACGCCGCAAATGAAATGCTAGCCTACATCACAAAAAATGTATTTAAAAATGAGAAATTATACGCATTAAAAATCATGTCATTACGGAAATTATAAAATCAACACTCACAAAAAAGGCATTGCATGTCACAAACCACAACCAATACATGACTTGCCCATAAAGTACGTTATGACAATTCATTTATAATTTGTTCATCAGTCAATCAATTGTTCAGCCATTAACATATTCATATAGACTGGAAAATTGTCGCCTGTAACCCGTATTTCTCGTTTCAATCATTATAATGAGGCCATATACTACACGACGTACATACATATGTACATGCAACAATGTCGCACGTAATGCGCGTGGCATCAACCGCTAACAGTAACCGTTATGTAAATATATATGTATGTACATACATATGTTTGTATGAGTGACTAGACTACAGTGTTATATAAGCGGGCGATAACCTGTCGTCACTTGCAACATTGGGGCACAATGACACAGAACTGTAAATAAATATTTATTTATTTACGAATAGTGCAAAATTATACGCGTGGAATGTCACCTTTGCTGTAGTTGCAAATACAGAGATATTGAATACGAAATGCAAAAGAGTCACAACTCAAATTTCTTTCAATCGAATTTTCGCCATTTAACCCACAGAATGCAAGAATTTATCTTTTCCTCTTTGCCATTTTTAAACTAACAAAGTAAATTTATACTTTCTTTTTGCATTGATTTCTTTAACTTTGTCCGATTCACATTGAGTTATTCCATTTGTGCTGATTTTTGTAGTTGTGTCTCTTTTGTTTTTAGTCTCCGTTGTGTTTTGTCTATTGTGCAACACACTTTGATTGAATGAATCAGTCACACGTGCATCGTTCGAGGTGTTTGCTGTTCGAGAAGAGCATCAACACACGTGTTTAATAAATGGCATGCAATATTCGATAACAAATATTCGCGTGTTCGAGTGGAGTGAAGTGCAATGTCACATGCATATTATGTGAATCTTAGTGCTAATAACAACTATTCAACATAGCAAATAAGCTGTGGGTGAATTCATTTAAATCTGCATGAAAACGCGTGTGTGGCATGCAACTTTGTTAGGTAGGAATTCATATAAGAAGCAACAAATTAGAAAGCGAAGATATACGAGTAGTTATCGATGCAGTATCGGCATAAAACATATCTTTTAAACTACTTCCACTTATCGAAACGTTCTAGCAGCAATGCCGTATTTCTCAGGAATTATTTTTTTGAGTTAAGATTTTTCGTAAAGATATATTATATTTGAAAAGCAGGAAACGTTAAATAATAAAAAATGCTGGAAACGAAAAACTTAAAGCTTTAAAATTTCATGGTTAATATTGTGGACTGAAAACATTTCATCACTGATTAATTTTGAAGCACGTTTGATGCTTGAACAATTTATTTTAATACTTTAAATACAATAAGGATATAAGAATTATCACAAAATAATAATATTTTCAGAAATGACATATAAAAATCAAACAATCAATTTCCGTTTGAAATTTTTGATAAATTTCTTGACTTTTAAAATAAGTTGACAAACCTCGATCGCATTTCTTCGATGGCCAGAAATTTGAATTTTCATTTTTTTTTCAATTTATTTTTAATTACAATTTTTTATAACACAAAATTAAATTAAATTAAAAGAAAAATAAATAATTAAGGACATTTTTACTTTTCAAAAAATCCAAATTGCATTGCAATTGTAAGGAAAAGTGTTTATGCAATTTTCAGAAGAAATCGAATAATAATATTAATTTTCATTTGTTATTGTTTGGCCATATAACTATTTACATATTTAAAAAATTTTTGTGCTTTAAGGTCGATTGGTTTATTTGGAAAACTTAATAGTTATATGGACAAACAATAACACTTAAAATGTATAAAAGGATGAACCAGCCTTATACAAACAAATACTAACAAAATAGAAATTGTACAAACAACAACTACACAGTCAAGTAAAAATAGCGCCAGGACAGCCGCACTTGATTGAAGTAAGTTGTGAAGGGAAGGCCGGAAAAAATACAAAACAGCTCACACTGCGTAAGCTTAGGTGAATGCCTTTTAGCTGCCGGCTTAAGTATTGCGCATGTTGTTGTGGGTTCGACTCCCGCAGAAGCCAAGAAGAAAGAAGTCGGATGAGGAAATGTGCTGATTTCCGAAATAAATAGTACCATAACTTCTACCGCTTTGATTATTGTTGTTTTTTCCTAATAATTTTCTCAATAAATTGATCGGCCTTGAAGCTTAAAAATATTTAAAATAATAATTTTAATTTTGTTAAGTTTCTTATCGGCCTTAAATTAAATTTTTAATTATTGTCAATTTTATTGAGCTCGAGACCAGTTTATGAAATATTTTTTAATAGAATATTTTAATCTTTCATAAACTAACCTCGAGCTCAATAAAATTTGAAAGTTACTAATAAAAATTATAAAAATTGAAAAAAAAATTCGGAGCACAAACTAATTTGGAGATATATTTTATACAGCTTCATTAAGAAATATACACTTTTTGCTATAGCTGTGATAGATGAAATTTTTGTATTTAATATGATCCACCCTAATGTGCATGCAAATACATACATATAGACTCATTCATATTTTTCCACTTTAAAAGTAACTAACCCAGTTCATATATTTGTCGAATATTATTTCTAATAGAAATAACTTTTACAGCAAATTGACTGACCAAATTTGAATTGCCATTGCTTTTATGCAAGACTTTATAAAAAGCCGCAGGAAAATTTGGTTTGACCTACTGTGTTGCGGATTGGCAAATTAAATTTTAGATTTTCCAATGCATGATTTAGACTTGGTTGCTAGTTTTTGGCGCATGGAAAAATGTTTTTTTTTTGTTTTAATATATCAGACTATAAACCAGTAAATGCCTTTATTGCCTGTACAAAGCAAACACACACAGACCAATTTATATATATATTATCCGGGATTTTCGAGATTTGAAAATGAAATCTCAAGACAAACCCGCGATCCTGAATTTCACGAAATTTTGATTCATAATTTTTAATTTGCTAAAAAATGTAAAGAAGAACGATTTGTTGTAAATTATGTACATATGTATTTATTGGTATATTCAAGAAAAAAAAAGGAAATAAACGTAAACTTTGTATTCAGTACAAAATAATTTATACTTCACTTCTTACTCACATACAAACATATTTGCTACAGAAGCAATACAGAATAAAGTAAAATAATTTTTAATCACTGTTTGATACCAATATTAAATATTAATGTATTACCATTCAGTAAATAAAGAAATAAAGCAAGTAAATATTAAATACGTCACCCCTTCCAATTTGGGCGAGGCAGGATTGAAGGAATAATTGATCAAAATGCATTCTTGACGAAACAAAAGCTTTTAGTGTGTTATCCTCCAACCTGGACCTAAATTTGTTGCATTTAAAATCTGCAATCTGCGCCTCAACACTTGTTTGTTGGATTGTCGACAATAAGTTAAATGCTCTCTGTAAGACATAACCTTTATCGCCTGATTACAAAAACTATCAATTTCCTTTACCAAGCCTTCCGATAAATTTTATGCCTTTCGATTATTGGACAATTGCGAGCTGCTCGTTAAAACTTGATGCAATTTATCTTTGAGACTTTTTGCCTTATCCACTTCAGGTACCTCTTTGTTAGTTCTATTAACAACGCTTTCATAGTGAGCCTCATTTTATACTCGAGTGGGATATTCTCTAGCTCATTTAAATATAATGGAGAGAACAAAACAAAGCCTTAACATGCTGTGTTATTTGTCGATTGTGAACTCTCTAATGGCTTTGTTTTATTCTTGAAAGGGGAATATTTAAGAATGATACAAAATTTGAAAAACAAATGGCTATTAAATTCTGTCTTTACCACAATTGCGGCATTTGAATAAACTTACTCCGGGATGTTCGGGAGGTAAAAAATACCGGGATCCCGGGATTGACATGCCTAATATATATATATATATGTATGCACTTTAACCACACATTTACATATATAAGCATCGGTTTATATGAATTTTCCACATGCTTTGTTGCTGCAATTAAATATGTGGAATGCTAATTGCCACAATTTCACAAATATTCACTAAAATTTGCTGATTTGCTATAAAATTATGCGGGCATAAATGTGTATACTCGCATTTACATATACATACATACATACAACAAAAATGTCTGTGTGTTAGTTATGTAGGTGTGGCTTAAAGCTTGTGTCAAAATAGTCATATTACAATCGACTTAATCAGCATTTTCATGCTCCAAATACGGCAAAATCAGCAACAGAGAGCGATCAAAAAGAGGAAGCTATGTAGGAGGCTCGGGGCGCAAGGCTTAGAGGGCATACAATTTAATTGAGTAAACTTACATACAAACAAGGGGAACATTTATATGAAGAAATATTTATGTATACGCATGGGTGCTAGCTCTGTATTTTTCACTAAATACAACTGTTCTTCAATACTTTATCGAAATTCGCACCCTCGAGGTCTAACATTCCAATCTAGCAACCGGAAGCGCCTAAAACTATGCAATAATTAGTTTCAAATCAACTTCAATTTCAAACGTTTAACAACGCTACGCTGACAAAACTTGTCACAGTCTTCTGTCATAATTAGAGTGCCGATAAGCGTAGAGTAATGAGCCATTGCAACTATAAAATAAAATCATATATTGTTTCTATGAGGTGCATATGTTTAGGCTAATTATAATATGGATATAAACATCCCCAGTCTATGCTTTACTATTGCGCCTAAAATTATGACACAAAAGTTTAATTTTTCAATAACTAAAATAAAATTTGATTTGTATTAAAAACTTCGTTGCATACATTAAGGTTTGTCAGACAAGAAAGGATTTGTACAAAAGACTTAAACAGCGCAAAATTCTTAGACTCGGTGTTTACTCAAAGCTAAGTGAAGTAGGAATTTTTAATCTTTTGAGTGCCATCGTAGCTTTTTAATAATTCAACTGATTATCAGTAACGAAACAGAAACTGTCACCTAAGCGTTGTTGGACTTGTATCACTTACCGGTGGGTGGCATGTGGTAAGCGCGAAATCTAGTAAACCTTGTAAAACTGCATTTTTAGAGATACCCACACAGATCCACACACACACACACACACACTCACATCTCTATATATATATATATACAATCTTTATTTTTAAGTGCTGCAGGTGGCAGTCGAAATATATATGTACGTGCAACCATTTGTTTGGCTGCGTGTGTTGACAAAATGTTGACAGCGCACTGTGAATTGTAAGTGACAGTGTGGTAAGCAGATTATCACGCATCCAAAATAATGGTGTGCAAAGGCAAAGTGGGTAATGTAATATGAAGCAGCAGCAGCAGCAGCAGCAGCAGCATAATATCTGCCTGTGGCATTTTTGACATTGAAAGTTAGCGCTGTTTTTTGAGCCAACAAGCGACTTCGCGCAGTCAAAAACTTTCTATTTGGAAAAGTTGCACGATTTCTATAAATACTCCACATTTATTTACACAAACAAACAAACGGGCTCGTCATACACCATCTCAGTTGTGGTATTTAGTGCTGTAGCACGTCTTTGCATCGTTTCTAACTAAAAAACTGTTATGGCAACATTGCCACTGGCATTTGTTGCAACATGAAATATTCAGCGATTTGTTTAATGCAACGGATTGTGGGCGTAACTAGTTTGCGTTCCACCACAAGCCAACTGCGCTGGAGTATTTCTATGATCTTAAAAGAATACTTTACACAAGTAAAAATACATTAAACATTTTTTAAGTTATACAATGAAGCGCAAAAGTTTCGGTAAGCAATAAAAAAATACTAAAAAAGTGTTTGTGTTATCTGCGGTTAGCAATATTAAATCATATATTATCTCAAAATTTGCCGATTAAATTCAATTAAATCAAATTAATAGAATATGTAGCAGAGGTACGGGGGTTGGGATAAAGTGCGGCTGTATCTCGTAAGTTAGTTAGAGAAGATGACTTGCGTCGTATTTAGGAGATTACAAGTTATTAGATAAAAATATTTGCCGAAAAAATGTATCTTTATAAGGATTAAATAAAGGTTTTTGCAAGAAAATTCAAAAGTTGTTATTATTTTTTGCGATAAATTGTTGTCTCTGACATATTTAAAAAGCACAAACACAGACATTCTCTTTACTTTTTTAAGCTAAAAACACTTCGCCCAATTTCGTAATAAATGTTCTATGTAAATAGAGATTCAAGTTGCTCTAAAAGCTGAAAAATCAGTTATATTTTTATCGGGCTTTGTGTAATTTTTGTTCCGCATGACGCAAGAATATATAAAAAAAAAAAAAGTTTGTTTTTTTCATATATGTTGCGCCGAGTCATGAAAGGCAGATGCTGGTTAAGTGTCGAGATCTTAAACTGTTCAGCTACAGAACAAATGCTCATCAGCTGATCGAATAGTAATATATATACATATGTATGTATGTATCAATTATTGAGAGCATTGAGTATAGTTTTCTTTATGTAAAAAAGTGAGTCTGAAATATCAAAAGAACCGGAGTGAGTGTTAAAATCCTGACACAAACTACGGAGTGGCTCATTTAACTCAAAATTACTTTTACATGGCTTCAGAAAGAGAGGCCGGAAATGACTTGAAATTCTGGAGGGAACGTTTAGTTTTATTTCGCTAAGTAGAGATGGGCTAGAGATCAAGTCTGTCAGTAACTTGACCATAAATACAATGCCTAGCATTTCTCTGCGACTAGCAAGTGTAGGAAGATTAATGAGTTTTAAACGACTTTTATATGGCGGCAGGTTGTACAGAGAATCCCAACGAAAATTTCTTAAAGCAAAAAGTACAAGGCAACATAATTGCCAAAGCAAGACGCTGTGTGTTTTTGAAAATTCTATTTGTTTCTTTTTTTACTTTTTATTAGACAAAAATTAACCAAAACATAATGGGGAACCAAAAGGTAAGTAGTACCTAAGGATTGCTATTTTTTTGTGTTGTTTGGTTTTATTTATGTACAATTGGCTACATACAAAGTGACTGAACAAAATATTCAAGAACAAAAAATGTTATCAGCATTTTCAGCAAAAAAGTAATCAACTGCTTTTTTCATGTAACGTAACAGTCCAAAAGAAGAAAACGTTTTTTTTCACGAAAATGTATTACATTGCCAATAGAAAAATTCCCAATTTCCTTCGAGTACTTTTGGTAAATTTTCCTACAATGACATTAAATCAGCACTGTTTCATTTCACTTTAGTGTTTAAAGCCAAAAACAATATATGTAACGTAACAGTCATTTTGTCTTCCTATAAACTATAAAAACGAAAAGCTCAGAGGAACAATAATTATATTCAAAAATTGAAAAGCCGGCAAAAATTTGTTGAGTTCAAGAAAAAAAGAGCAGCTTTCCAGAAGTAGAGGCAAAAGAAGATGAAGGAGGCAGAAGACAAAATGCCGATAACCTAAATAAAAACTTTTATTAAAATTCGTCGTGTAGCAATTCGCGTAAGGCTAAAGAAGCACAGAAGAAATTTAAAAACGAAGTTATTGCTGCAGTGATTCCTCTTTTTGAATGCGAGTTTTGTGTAAAAATCTACTGGAATTACTTTGCAACTTCTCACGGAAAAGGTTGCATCGATGGTGTATAGGCGCCACTGCCAAGATGAACGTGAGAAAGCAAATTTTGTCGCGTAAATGCGTTATAAATTGTGCTTCAGATTTCGTGTCTGCATTTAATTTAACAAAATCTAAAATTGCTAACGAAGAAGTTATTGAACGTGATTTTCTTGAAATAAATTACATTTTAAACACAAATGCTTTGTTCAATAATGCAAAAAGTCGGCTCACCAATTTCAAGTTATTCGATGGATCAATTGTCACTTTCTACACCTCGAAACAAGAATAGAAATTATAATTTCAACTGCCTTTTATAATTTGACTTCAACAAAATAAAGTTAGTGCATCGAATAATTCAAGTACTGTTTGTTTTTCCGAAATCCATGTCAGTTATTTACTATTATTGATTGTACATGCAATGTTAAAAAATTTTAAATAATATAAATGTTTCTAGTTGGTTTGTTTAAGGAAGATGAAATAAACACAACAGCCAACTCGGCTAGCGTAGCACAACATGTAGCGTGTTGGCTCTGCAACTCCGAGCTCCAGGATTCAAAGCCTGAGAGAAGTGGTTATGAAAAATAACATTAATAAATTTAATAAAAAGAAGTCTGATGAGGAAATGTGGTGATTTCCAAAATAGTACTTTAACTTCTACCATTAAAAACTGTTGTTGTTTTTTCACACAAAATCTTCTATAAACTGGCCTTGAGCTCAATAAATATGTAAATTATTGATATTTTAAATAATGTTATCCAATGCGAAATTAAACAATCTAAGCTCTTTCAATGGTCCCTTTCCTCAGGCCTCGTAACGTAACAGTCTTTTTGTGTAACGTAACAGTCCACACATTTTTGTTTATAAGAAATGCAAACATTTCTTGTTCAGCATCATTGCTAGTTAATTTCTTACTTTCATTATAAAGCTCCTAAATTATGCACTTGAATTTGTGAATAGCTTGTTAGATGAGCAGATTTTTTCAATGATGTAAGTCAACTACAAAACCTACTAGCACATTTTGTAACTGCAACTTTAGCAGACTTTAGCGATTGCAAAAGAATGGTGGTAACCTTTTTTTTCCGATACAGAAACTTCCTAGGAATGAAAGTATTTAAATTTTGAATTAACATTTATTTTAGACCACCCTAATGCACATACATTAGTATTAAAGCGACACTTTTTTTTTAAATTCAATTGTTGTTTTGTGTTTTGCCGCTGCTTTTTGCGTATGTACGTTGCTCATACGCCTGGGCAAACCCGTAAAGTAAACTGTTTACTGCCATTTTAAATGCTTCAGTTGTTTTTCGCCTCGTTCGTATTTACTTATTTTGCATTCGACATTGGATACGTGCCAGCGCTAAAATATGCGAAACTTGTTTAAATGTTTATTTGCACTTTTGTATAAAAATAACATAAAAAATGCTTAATATGTCCGTCAGATAAAATAAAATAAAGTTTCATTTTAACTTTATTTCTGCCTCTGCTTACGCGGACTTTGCTATTGTTGTTGCATCGCAAAAAAAAAAATGAACAAATTTAGCAACTTTTCGTTCGATTGTTGTTTGTGTTCACCTTTATTGAAAATTATAATAAATTTTTCATTTTACAAATTTTAAAACAAATATTATCTCATTGAATGACTTATTGATTAAGAGCTTAATTTCTACACAAAACATGAAACAATACACAAATTTAAAAGTAGCATTTTTTTTTCTACACAAAAGCCATGAAAAAACAACAGACGTGAATTAAAAATAAACATGAAACTCTTTCTTTTTTTTCTTTCAAATGCAATCTGCCCTTGCACACTATTGTTAAATCAATTTGTAGTTTTGCATAAATAAACATTTGTGGATTACAAAAGGCTCACAAAAAATAAAATAAAATAAATGCTGTTTTAGTATAAAAACTATGTTTAAAACTACAAGTTTATATGTTGCTGTGTAAGTGTGAGTGTGTGACTAACTGTCTGCCTTTGTCCAATTTGTTAAATTTTCTATTTTATTTTTTCTAAAGCAATTATTTTTATTTTATATCATCACAAAAATACAAAATTTGTACAGTGAACTCTCAACGCTTTCAGTACGAGTATATATCGTCGATTTTATTTTGCTCTTTTCCCATTGTCAGTTGCCATTTGTGCGCATTTGTTTAGAATACACCCTGTGGACGCACCCTTTTCTTGGGTTCAGCGAAGAGGATCTCATACAGTGCGGTGGGCAAGTGTTCGGCCAAGAAAATTTGTATCTTTTCGCGTGCGGTCACTGGGGTGTAGCGTGCCATGGGGAAGGTGCGGCAGACGGCATCGATGAGAACGCGTAGCGAGGGTTGGATGTCAGCGGTCTGGATAAAAATAAAAAAAAATATTTTGCGTCATTCAAAAAATTTCAGGAAAAGAGGATGAACAGCTTTTTAAGTGCACTTGCTTACCTCTCTTGAGTACTTTTCCAACGAGGTCATAGCTGCTTCATAATAATCTTCGCCATAGGTCTTCTTCTGTTCGGATGTCAATTGAGACCACATTTCCTTAGCCTGGAAAAAAAAATTTTTTTTTAGATTTATTTAATCGATTTAAAAGAGCTGAATCTTGGCTCTCCAATATTTTATATTGTATCCTCACTGCAGTTAAAAATTTATAGTAAATTATGTGCTCATAAAACTATGATCAACGTTAGGGCTTCAAGTTTTGCTAAAATATTTCATGTGATACGAAAATTGCTATTTAAAATTGCAAAAATCTTGGCACTAGCCAGTGGCTTCCTTTTCAAAATTGCTTGATCACAGCGCCATCTAGGAGATGCATTTAAAAAATTTTGCTAACAATTTAAGTATAAAATACGATCATTTAATTGTAAAATTCATTCAGTGGTTGTTGTAGAATTCTTTTAACTAAAGCTTAGGTAGCATTTCAATTAAATATAAGAGCACGTGAATAAGATGTCAAATGTAAACTAAAGCAAGCAGTTTGACTTTAACGGTAGAAAAAGGTCGTCAAGCGCTTGCTCTCCTGAATAGCATATTAATTTTATGCCTACTCCTTCCATTACATAAAAACCTCTCCCCTTTCACCTTAATTTGTGCAATAATTTACTTTTTCTTATTCTGTTTCCATTATAATACAAAATCTGCGGATGGGAACTATTAGTTGCCCACAACTGGTGCGCTTATTACCGCACCATAATCTGTTAATGTTTATGGCGGTCAGTTGTGGCAGCCACATATGTACGTCAGCAACATAAAACCCAAACAAGATGTGCAGCCGGACAGACCAAGGCTACGGCCGTCATCACTAACTTCGAGTTAAGCTATGTAAATAATACACACCGACGGAGTGTGCACTAATGCGTTTGGTGTGTCGGTTAATGGTTGGCTGTCTGTTAGCTGCCAAGTTTATATTAACCGCAATTATGGCGGACGGGTTTGATGCGTTTTACACCAAAAAAGAAAACAAAAAAAAACCACAAACACACACAAAATAACTAAGAAAAGAAAATAGTGGTAAAAAGAAGCGCATTTTTTTCAGGGTCTCATTAGACGTACAGCTGAAAGCGTTGCAAGTGTACGATGTTGCAAGCACCTTGCTACACCACGTCCCTGAAGCGTCTACACTAAGAACATTAAAACATTTTCCATTAACTTGTTGCTCACCTGTTCGCGCAATTCCGTCTCATTAAGCCAACTGTTGCCGGGTGCCAATTCACCGGCAGCGACCACAGACACATCGACACCCCGTTGACGCATCTCCTGACGCAAACAACCGGCAAAGCTTTCAACGGCCGCTTGAGTGGCACTCTGAATGCCGCGGACGGGTGCAGGGATTTTGCTAAGGCCTGTAATTAGTGGAATGTAAAGATATCAAAAAATAAAAAAAAAATTTACTAATACAATGAAACTAACTGTATTGGCACGTTACACACCTGAGGTTAAGAAGACAATACGGCCAGTCGAGCGGCGTATAAGAGGCAACATAATCTGGGTCAAACGTGCGGCACCTGTGGGAAAATTATTGGAAAATTATTTTATTTGAAGCTTAAAGCTCAAATTACTCTTTGCTACTATGCGCCAGATGTCGCTGCTTGTACTAAATTTTAAGATTTAGCAAGTTATCCTTATTTTACTCACCCAACAAATTCATATCCAATGACTTGCGCAATACACCGAATGGTATCCACTCCAGCTCGCCCAGTGCCACCCAGTGAGCACAATGCACCACAGCCCACAAGCCAAAAGCGCCATCGGGTAAGTGTTCGGAAATGTAGACAGCAGCTTCGAGTAGCTGTTAACAAGAAATAAATAATGTAAATAAATATAAAAACTTTAACGGAAAAGTTGCCAAAACATTCAAACGTGTAATGTTTAAAAATGATAAAAATTTTCCTCGTTACTCTTGAATTTGTAATATAACTTTTAATATGGTAAGTGGAGGTTAAAAAGTTGTATAAATAAAAATTTAAGTGACTTTCTCTTTTTAGCAATTAGCACTCATTCAACAGATGCGAGAAAGAAATCACAAATGAAGAAAACTTTTATTAACACCAAGTTTTCTTAGAATTTCTAAATTAATACATGGGAGCTTTTATGCTGACGTGAAAGCTCTGTAAAATTATGTTGCCTGGTGTAGCTTTAAAAGCTCTAAAGCTGTTTAGTTGAAATGGGTTCTTCTTTTTACTAAAACGATCTAAGCTTTAATGCTCAAATGCTCTTAAATTATACAAAACGCCCGTCGCATTTTTAAAAGCTTTATTATAGGCTCATAAGTGGTGTTTTTCAATGCTTTCTGCGCCGCTTTATCCACTTGGCTTTTCAAATTGTGTTACTTTTCAAATTTAATTTTTTACTCACCGACTTTTCTGAGCTCACATCCAAATGCAGACACTTTAAACGACCGGAAGTTTCCTCTTTCAATATTTTCGCCTCATCCGATTCCTCGATGGGTGCATTGAAACCAGCATAGATAGTGAAACCTAAATCGTCAAGCTTCTTAGCTAAATACCAAGCGATAGGAGTTTCACAGCCGGTGATGAGTACACCTTTACCGTAGGAGGAGACCTGTTGAGTGAATAAATAAGAAAAAAAAAAAGGAAAAAGTAAGTGGATATAAGTCAATATGATTTACAGGAATAATTCTAAGAAGAGGAGGAAGAGGTTTCCATTACTTGGAGAAATAAAATTTCAAGATATGAATTGATATTTTTTTTATATCATACATATATTTTTTTTGAAAAAATTGTTTGCAAGATTACGCGATTGATATAATATAATAATGTACCTCTGAGATTTGCAAAAGTGTTTACTCAATACATCAAATAAATGCTATAAAAATACCTACCTAAAAATGGATATGAGCAAATATTTATACGCGTATTTATGTCTTAGTTTAAAAAAGTGAAAACGACAAAAATTCAACAGAAAAATTTTTCATTTCATGCCATCCACGCGGCTATCATGCAACAAAGTGACTACCATAGTATGTATGTAAGTATGTATGTTTCTTCATATCTCAAACTATGTTAGAATATGGAAAATGTTAGCTTGTCTGCTTGTTGTTGACAACCACAACTGGTCATAACAATCATATGCCAACAGCTCTGCGGCCATCACACTAATGAAAATGATGGTTGGTCAGTCAACAGCAAATTCAACATACATCGTACAATAATTGCAACACTTGCAACAACAACAACAACAAAGAAGTAACTTATACGTACATTAGTACAAACTGTTTCACTGTATACTCTGACCGACCGCAACTGTTGTGTAGTCGAATTAACAACCGTCAGTGGCAGCAATCGTTCATTAGCAGTCAGTTGGCCACCAAAGCAAGCCACGATAGTGGAAATTGATGATCCGCTGCTATAATTATGAGCCGCCAATGTCTTGAGTGTAGTTGTTAATAATGAAATGTAGATACATATTTTCAAGGGCTAAGATTCTGTTCCATAGCGTAGTATTGCTTTAATTATAGTTAATATTCTTGATGATAGATATCGTATTTTTAAAGAGTTCTTGTAACTATTTGTATATATGTATACTCGTATACTTCATAAGAGACGCTTGAAAATTGAAAACTTAATTGAGAGTAGAAATGGTCAAAAATTTTTTTCTTTAGAAACTTATCATTAATCTTTGTTAATTAAAATTTATTCGTTTTAAGTTTCGAAGTTTTTGATCTCCGCCCAAACCGACACAGGGCTGTAGGATAATACTCGTAGTTTATACAACGATATCAATATAAAATGCGAATGGTTAATTAATATGTATTTAAATTGATAATAATTATTATCGGATCAACGATTACAACGAAAGGGTTATTTTTTTTTTAGATAGCAATAACGTTAATCGTTTTTAAAACGATAGTAATATGGACTATGTTTGCAATAATGATAGTAAACAACTAGCATATAAACGATAAAGATGATTAAAGTTATATTTAAATCCGTTATTAATTTCGATTATAAAATCGATAGTATTTTCGATATATCCGTAAAATATTTAACCATCTAAATTTCGAATACGACTATGGTAAATACATAAAACACCCTTATTTCTTTCTATATATGTCATTTATTAAACTCGATAATAAAATCGATAACATTTTCGATATTTACTACAACTGCGCAAGTCTGTAATAAATAGTAAATATATAAAATGGCAGGCATTGTATTCGATAGAAATATAATCGAAAATATCAATAACGATGTCGATTACGATACCTCTTCTACTTTATGATTACCGCTATTGTTATCGATTAACTTTTCCTCGTTATCGTTTATATTATTTGCAAAACATTGCGTGATCGAAGTAGTAAGCGTAAGTCTGTTAACAAGCGCTTTAGTGTTGACTTCAAAAAAATAATATCTCAAAAGTGTTTCCTTAAACCGAAAAGGCGCACTTCACTCGTTTGTGTTTTAAACTGCTTTCTGCTTTAAAAAACTCAACCCTCCTGTGCATATAAATATTTATAACTAGAGTTACACATGTGCTATCGAATTACAACCGCTGAGGCGCGCATACCTTTTATAGCCAAAAAAAAAACATAAGCTTCTACATACATACACACACGCATACACACACATACCAACACACATAAAAATTTGCTGTACGAACTTCAACTCCATCAAATTGGCAAGCTGGATTTTAATGCGATTCGACAGAATAAAACAGCTGAGCCTTTCACATATCACAGCGCACACTGGTCTGAAACACCTGAAAAGTTGGTAAAAATTCAAATTCTTCACGAAAAAATTTGAAAGTCATAAAGTTACTAATTTCGGTGTCGAAGAATATGAATTTATGGTTAAAATTGTAAAAAAACAAAATGGCGACTCCAAAATGGCGGATCGAAGTTTCATAAATTTCCTTCATTCTTACGAAAATCACTATTCGTGTGTTTTTTCGGTCAGGGAATACGAATTTGAGGAGAAAATTTCGAAATACAAAATGGCGTATCCAAAATGGCGGGCTAAAATTCGACAAATTAATGTTGCTCTTACAAAATTCAGTATTCTGGTGTTTTTGGGGTTGGGTTATTCGTGTGACATTTTTTTTAAATTTGAAACATTAGCTGTTAAAATTTGTTCAATACTAAGGCATAAACTGTGGCGTTGATTGGAGACACTACTGTGTTACGCTTACAAAAAAATTTATAATAATTTGGGCTGCAAATGGCTGCAACTGTTTCTCAAGAATTTCTATTCGCTAGCCATTTATTTTCAAAAATTTACCAAAACTAAAACCAATCAAAAGATTGCGGCGTGTTTTATTAACTAATTATCAAAATATAGATATTCATGAATTTTGCTGTTGTCACAAATACATCACACGTGATTATATTCAAGGAATAACACACTAAATTAAAATGCATACTACCAATTACATTTTCCAAGTTATACTTTGGTAGTTAAGCTACTCCCTTATGAGTTATAGCACTCTTAACGTAGGTTGAATTTCAACGTTTTTGAAAATCGCACAGAAAACGAAGTTGACATGATAACACTGTACATTATCAGCATTCGCCTCATAAATAAATTCTAAATAATAAACTTTTCAATTTTTAATTTTTGTCCAGTTTTTTTGAGTTTCTAGACCAGTGTGTAGCGTGAGAAAATGCTATGGATGAGAGAAAGCTGGAAATTAATGAACGATGTGGAAAAGACCAAAAAACCAAAAAAAAAAAAAATAAAATTGAATGTACTGGGGAAGAACAAAGCAGAAGGGACCACTAAAAAGGTTATATAGTAATGAAAATTAACCACTTTGAAGTCAATAAAAACGTACTTTTAAAGTGAAATGCGCGTATGTAGAGGGCGTAAGACTTGCTCTTACTACGTCGAGATTGCGCCTGTATGGGAAAAGCGGCACTAGGCAAGCAACTGTTGAAGTTCATGTGTTGTGATTTTCAATTGCAAAGTTTGGACTTAACTTCTTTAATTTGCAAACGGCAGTTAAATGTTAAAGTCGTAAAAAAAAATCGAATCTCTTTTAATAGGTTGTGAAATGAGCGCAGATATACAATGTTTAAAGCTACTACGAAAAAAAAAAATTAAATTAGTTAAAGTTAAAGTTAAATAAAATTTTTTTTATTAATAAAAGCGCTCAAATTATTTTGGTTGTTTAAGCAAACTATAAATAATTCAACGAGTTCTCATATTTTGTTTATAAATAGAAATGATGTTTTTACTGCTTCTGACAAGGTAGAAAATTATACTTTTTTTTTTTGGACAATTTTTTAATTGTCTGAGCAATAGCGAAAATACGAGAGCTAAATGAATTTGTTTCTTTTGAAGTTTTTATTAAACATATGTTTTGCTTTATATTTTTGTTTGTGAACTATTCAAGTGTGGACGCTGTGGTTCAGTCGGTAGCGTTGCGTGCTATAACTTGAAATGCCGCTGAGTTCGACATTTGAATCGCAGTCAGGGCAAGTAAAATCTAAATAACAGAAAAAGTTGTATTCTAATAGCGATCACCGCTGGGCAGGCAATATCAAACCTCCAAGGGTATTTCTGCCATGAAAAAAGCTTCTCATTAACTACATCTGCCGTTCGGAGTCGGCACAAAATTGGAAGTCCCTACATTTGTGGTAGAACATAAAAACACACACCACAAATAGCAGGAAGAACTCTGCCAAACGATAAGCTATATTGTGTAAGCGCCAAATTATTATTATTGTAATTATTATTCAAATTATATTCGATATTCGTACCCATTTTCATTTAAATTCAGCTAAAACTAATACGATAAAATGCTCTGTTACGATTAGCGCTCTCGATTCAAACAACTTTCTGGCAATTGCTAACAATGGAAAATAATGGAAAACCAAACAAGACTGAAATGGAAATAATAATGTTTGCTAATATACGCATTAATCGTCTTCTTAGCTATTTTTCAGTAAACATTATTCTGCTTATACGAGTATTGTGTTTGCACTACAATTCGTTAACACAACTCTGCTCTGTTGTTAGTTTAAAAATACTCAGACTAAATTCAAGTATAAATTGTTGTGTCACAACATAGACTTTTAAAACAAATTGACTGCAACGGCTCATGTTTACAACTTTTCGTTTTTTGTTCTAAATATAAAACTCCAAACTCTCCAAATAAATCGAATTTTTAGCTCGCAGCTAAATTTAGAAACTGGGTCAATTTATTCACTCAACTATTCAACTCGCCACCAACTTAGTTGCATGCCTTCACGGAAATTTGCGGAATAAGCGGAAAAGTAACGTCTTTAAGTTAACCACTTTGACGTAAGAGCGATTGAGGTAGTCGTTGCAGTGGCAGTTGCAATGTGGTCGCGGCGCAATGGTGGTGGCACGACGTGCAACATGCTGCGTACGTGTTTGCACATAGCGCACTTAGGCGCAACAGTGCGTCGCGGTCATTCCATGGAGGCCAAAGTGGCCACAGACCAAGCGTCGACAGTGGGCAACGAATGAATGCGCATTGGTGTAGGCAAATAAGCGCAGCGAGTGGAGCGAGTCGAGGAAGTGGCAAGTGTATGTATATTGAAGATCCACAAATGTTGACTGCGAATTTCTCCCAGGAAATGCTGCCATTCTTTAATGCAATTGCGTGCACGTCGAGGCAGCCGAGGTAGTGGTTGTGGTTGTTGTTTTTTGCTATTTAAGGCATATTGTAAACTTTACTTTTGTTGCTTGGTTCTACGTTTGTTCGTGTTTGTTTTTTTTTGTTCATTTTCGTTGTGCCGCTGACGCAAAAGCCGCCGCCGCGTACTTGCCACGCGCCGCAAAAAACTGCATGTTGCACGTTTGCTGCTGCACTTTTTCGCTAAGTTTCTTTTGCGCTTATTCACTCTTATTCACATTTTCCCTGCTTTTCACTTGGCGTTGGCGGCGGAAATGTTGTCGCTTGTTTTATGCGTTGTCCTTTCCGCTTTTGTTCATTGCATGGCGCTCCTTGTACGAATATTTTATGTTCCAAAAAATTCAAGCGCTTTTGTTGTGGGCATTGTGTTGCTGTTGTTTTTGTTGTGCCGCACTACAATCACTGCTAATTTAAAAGGTTGCGGCTGCCTGGCGGCGTTGCATTTTAGTTTTTCATGTTTTTTTTTTCTTAACCAGAATTCTGCACTCCAACAACGCAACACATAGTAGTACATGTTCTGTTGCTCCATTGTTGCTTTATTGTTGTTGCAGTATGCCCTGAAACGGTTACTCTGACATTCGCATGTCAAGCTGAGTGACACATGTTGCTCGTCCAAGCGCGCGCTCGGTAGTGCAACTATGTACATTGAAACAAAAAAACAAAACAAAAAAAAAACACGAAAGGTGCGTAGTCCACGGCGTATACGCAACTAAAAGGCAGCATTTTTCAAACGCCTACTTCACAACGGCTCTTCGTTTTCAAACTCACTGCTACATCCTCCATTACTACATTTGTGAATTTATTTATTTGCTTGTTGTTGACTTGCTAGCCTACTTCGGTTAACTCAAAGCGAAAAGCAATAAATTACAATTTTTTTTTGTCAAGCAATCTTTGATATATTAAATTTTTTTAACCTGCTTGCGCTATTTTTAGTGACACTTTTAAGCTTACCGACCTTATTCAGTCCTTTCGCTTAGTATCTTCGTAGGCGCAAAAGTGCAAAAAGTCAAATTGCTACAACTCACTTTGGATTTTTGCAGATTAATCATACGCCCTGTATGCCACCTTTCCGGTGGTCACCTTGGCAATGCACAATTGTATTGCATACTTTGTACAGTGAGTGATTGCAATCTTGTAATTTTGTTATCGTAAACAACATTTTTACGTTTTTTTTTTTTTCATTGAAGAAGTTCCTTTGTGCTTTTATGGATGCTAAGGCAATCGAGGAAATGTAGCGCTATATATTTCATAAGAACAAGTAGAGCTATTCGAGCTATCTGCAGTAGAGTTGAAGTATATTTTGAACTGCTGTAAAGGTTGTTGTTGTAAGAGTTTTTCATAATAAAGTAAATTTTTTTGCTTTTTAGACCTACAGAAAGAAAGGCATATTCTCTTTGATTTTATAAAAAATATACAAAAAACATAAAATAATATTTTTATTATACTACAGTTAGCTACATATTTCCATTTCACAATGTGACCCTAGAAATTTTCTCTGTAAGTAAATGTTTGATGTTAAAATTTCCCTTCCGTATTTGGTGGTGTCACCTTTTTTAAAGGTATCATCAAAAAAAAAAAACATTTACTAATTATTTTTTTTAATTAAAAAAGGCTTATTCGAAAATATTCAAGATTGGAACTGCAAATATAATTAGGTATTTAATCATTTTTTGCAATTTATTTTACACATCATTGGCAACGGCTGTTGATGTTTCTTACAAATTTCATTATTTTTTTTTGAGACAAGACAGTTTCAATAGTTATAGTAAAAAAATTATAAAAAAAGTGTATACCGTTAATACTTTTATCGTTTATAGAAAAAGTTATCCATATTTTTTGCTCTCTTCGCATTAAACAAGTTTTTAGTAAATTGATTTATATACTCTACTCACAAATTGTAGCACAACAACATATTGACATATTACGCCACTTAACTTTTTTTCTAATTGCTTAAAATTATTTTTCAGAATATGATTCATTCTCTAAGAAAAAACATAAACACCAATTTTTAAACTACAAAAGTAAACTTCCGATGTTGGCTTGAGCGTATGTTAGACGCGATTGGCGGTCAGCAGCTAACAGCTGATGCACCGTCTGGACTTTGTACGGAAACATCTTCAAATCTTGTACCAAAATTCGCTGTAAAGACCGTCGACTGATACCCATTTGCGTGGCACGTCGTCTGGTCGATGTCGACGGCGCTTCCATGACATCCTCGGCTACAGCAGCAATATTCTCTGCAGAACGGCTAATCCGTGATCTGCCACGCCTGGCAGCATCTCGTGTTGTGCCAGTCTCTTCGAGGCGAGCGGCTAAACGTCGCAGTGTTTCACCAGTAGGCGTTGGACGGCCAGGAAATCTGCGACGAAATCACCGACCGGTTATTGGTCAAATAAATAGTCAGCAATATTCCGCGTTCTGGAGCAGTGTAGCGTAACATTGTTTATTAACGTGTATTTCGCATGGGTTTACTACACAAATGTCAAACCAGAACTGACATTAGCGGCCAATCGCAAAATTTATAGCATTTTCTGATAGGAGGTTTACTTTTGCGCCACATGTATTTACAAAATGTTCTATGATTAAAAAAAATTTTATCAAAATTTCGAACTTCTTAAATAATGTTTTTAGAATTTTTTTGAGTATGCAGTTTTCTGTCCTAATAAATTTTAGTAGAAATTTCAAATGTTCACTGATTTTTGACAATTTTTTTTTACTGCCAGTTTCCTGCATACATACACATGTATACATTTAGTATATAGAAGGAACTGCGAAACAGCGTCAGTAAAAAATTTTAAAAAAATTAGTGATCCTTCGTAGTCATTAGAAACTTGCACTTTGTTTTACTAGAATTGAATGATCTACAAATTTGCATACCCAAAAAAATTCTAAAAATAGTTTTTAAATTTTGAAACATTATTTATTAAATTTTATATCAAATTAAAAAAAATTGTTTTTAAAGTTGTTTGTTAGAAAATTAACAATGTTTTAATTGAAAAAAATGAAATTGTATAATTGTGTCAATATGTTTATGTAGACTTTTGTAAATTAAGCAATATGGTTTTGAAAAGCAAAAACATATTTCATCAAATGTCTCTTAATAATACGATAAGCCTTTAGAATAAACAATAAATTGAATAAAAATTATGAAACTGATTTCGAATGATTGGTATTTTTTTTTTGAAGGAAATCTTTGTCATAGCATAAAATGCCCGGAAGTGTGGTCGCTAACAAAAACAATTCTATGAATTTTGAGATTTCTATCACATCAAAGATGTGATCCCTGCATACTTTGTGTGATAATTTCATTTACTTTTGTTACAGTGGAATAAAGGCGTTGCTTTGCTATAGTAAAAACCAAAACTACTCACTTGCACTTTTTAGAAATTTTGATTATCGAAACTCACAACTGAGTGTAAAAAAAAAGCTTAAAAAATTTCATTAAAAAAGCAAGCAACCACCTGAATAAAACTGCATTAGTTTGCAATTAAAAACTGTAGAGAAAGAAAGAAACGTGGGTTGCTTAAATAAGTACATACTCGTTTGTACAAACACGCTTGTCTATTCGTCTGTAGACCCCTCAAACCAGTTGAACTACAGCTAGTCCTTGGCAAATTTCAGCAATCAAGTCGAATTGATGAACAGTCGCTGAAGTCAACGTCAGAAGAGAAATCACAAATTAAGAAAAATACACAACTAATTGGGAAATCAATCAAACGTACGTTTGTGCTTCTCTGTTACGTCATAGCAGTGCCACAAAACACGCAGACCAGCAAGCAAATGGACATAATAATAGAATAGCCAGTTGATTTCGCTTTGGATGCGCACTCCGTTCTTTTCCGGTTAATTAATTTATAACAAAGCCTAAGGGTTCAACGACACACACACACACACACACGCAGAGGAAGTATACACTTTTCAAATTAGTCACGAAATAATAGACTGAGGTAAGAGGCAAAGGTGAATAGCAGTAAAAATCAAAGAAAAAAAAAAAACCAAAAACAGTTGAGTAATGGTCTTAAATGTTTAGAGAGGCGTGTGCTATTGGTTTTTTTTTTTTTAATGAGCTTTAATAAGCGAATTTTCAAAAGGGGGGGTAGGGGAGAAGGGAAGAAGCGCAACAGCATGTGAGTGAAATGTAAGTTTAGGTTGGACTTGAAGGGGTGAAAACGAACAGCAACTGAAGGAATGAAAGTGTAGTGAGTGACGAGAAGGATGAAGGATGAAGTCGGCCGGGGTTGTTTGGCTGGCTGAGGTAGGTCACGCGAACGCATTTCATTTGGCAACCTGGTGTCGGTAATTTACGTAACATGACATACTTGACATGCGTACATACATATATATGTACATACAAGTGTATGCGCGTCATTTAGAGGGTGTGTACTTCCGCTGTTATCGCACATGTGTGCCTAAAATTGGTTGAGGTGTGTGAATTGTGCGTTTTGTTTCGCGGTCTCCTAAGTTCTCTAATTAATCAGACTCTATGCATATTACTGGGAAATTAACTATTTTTAGAATGACGTAAAATTTTGATGCGACTTCGGAGTAATTTCGAATATTAATATGAATATGTTTATAGCAATTCCATGAAAATGTTTGTAGTAGAAGCGTGAAATAAGATTGTATCTTATTCGAGGAAATGCCGAAAGCAAAATGAGTTGAGCCTTAAATTTGTTTGGTTAAGGTGGAATGTAGAGTAATATTGTAATTATCTTTGGCTTTGTTTGACATTTTTGGAATAAAGATATTTTTATAAAAAAAAAACACCTTGGCGCTAATGAAATGATAGTACTCGCAATTATGCGCTTGTATTTAAGTTGTTCATGCAATGAAATGGAATAGTGCGTATCAAAAATAATCGCCGATTAAGTTATTAAAGTTATTATTAAAAATAGAATTTCTATAAAATTTACACAAAATAAAAAAAAAATAAATTCAGCGGTTGTGATGGCCTAAAAATTTATATCGTTCGTATGATGACGATGCTATCGAGAAGGCAAGAGCTTGCTGTAAAGGAGAGTGAGAAGTGGCGACTTTTTTTTTGTCTCGGCCAAAACTGGCATACGTCTGTAGAAGGCTGGCCTTTTTTAACTTCCAAATATTCCGAGATCAGTCTATTCAAATCCCGGCATTGCAGAAAACAGTGAATTTATTGGCATTTATTTTTTAAATATTTAATTAACATTTTTTCAAACAAAAATAAACCTCAAATGATGTTTTAATGAGGCGCACTATGAAAGCGATGTTTATAGAACTAACGACGAGGTACTTGAAGTGGATACGGCGGAAAGTCTTAATGATAAATTGTATCAAGTTTTAACGAGCAGCTCGCAATTGTCCAATAATCGAAAGGCCAACAATTTATCGGAAGGTTTGCAAAAACAAGTTGATAGTTTTTGTAATTAGGCGATAAAGGCTATGTCCTACAGAGAGCATTTAACTTATTGTCGACAATCCAACCGACTACGAACAGCAGCTGAGGCAGAGCAGTGGTTCTCCACTGCACATTTTAAAGACTTTTATTTCTTTAAGATTGCATTTTGATCAAAATCAGATATAATTCTTCTTCGCTCAAAATGGAATGGGTAATGTATTTAATTTTTACTTTAGGTATTTCTTTTTTTACTAAATGGTAATATATAAATGTTTAATATTTTTATCAAAGAGCGATTAAAAATAATTTTACTTTATGTAGACGCATTTGCTTCTTTACCAAATATTTATATTTGTACTTCAAGTATAAATTATTTTGTATGTGTGTGAAATTTTACGTTTATTTCTTTTTGTTCCTGAAAATAATAAATATTTAAATGAATTTCAACAAATTGTTGTTTTTTACATAAATGTTATATTGTATACTTTTATTTTAACAAGATTACAGATGTGTTACATTTTTTGACAAATTTTGTTTTCAGATCTCGACAATCGCGGGATCAATAAAATGCCCAAAATTGGTCTGTAGTGCCATTTAAAAAATTAAAAAAGACAATAAAATATAAAACTATCTTTAAAAAAAAATTTAAAAAAATTAAAAAAAAAAAATTTTTTTAAATTAAAAATTTTAAGAATTATTATTAAAATTAAATTTTATATTTAAATTAAATTAAATTTAAATTTTTTTGTTTAAATATTAAAGTTTTATTTTGGCTTATAATTTTGTTATTGATTCATTTTATATGTAAGTTATTGCATGAATTTATATCTATTTTAATAATAAATATATTTTATTATAAACTCAGTATATAATTTTATTAATTAAGGAAACTTTTAAATAGTAATTTCATTAAGTATTGGCTAAATTTGTGCCAGCAGCCGCGGTTACACAAATAATACAAATGAAATTTTTTTAGTGTAAGCTAAATTTTATTATAATAAAATATATGTAAATAAATTTATTAGGTGAAATTTTAAAATTTTAAAATTTTTTTAAAATATTAAATACTAACGAAAAGTGGTTGGTTGGCGGAAAAAATTTCTAAACCCTTTTCCGTTTTAGTTAGAACATAATAACACTAGCCGCATGGAAAATTTATTTCCACGAAAATTCAATAGAAAAATATTTCCAAATATAACTTCAAATGCAGCCTTAACGTGAGTTTCGCCCGATAAAAAATTCATCCGCAATTTTTACGAAGCGCACAGTAAAAAGTAAACGATTGCGGGCGAAAACGAAACTCACAATGAGGGTGATTAGTTTTCTATACGTACTTTACAGGCTTGAAAACAGCTTTCTAGAAAAATCACAATAAATAGTTTTCAATATTTCTGTTGCTTGAAAAAGTATTTTGCTGTTGCTGAACATTTTCTTGAAGACATTAATGTACGAGTATGAGCATTTTTTTCTTGAGAGCTTTAAACTTATTTAAGAAATTTTTATAAAATACGTTTTCTTTTTCATTTCTTGAGTGGCATTTTTTATAAATTTTTTCAATTTTCTTGAGAGCGGTGTTTTATGCTTAACATAGAAATTTTGATCTAAAAGTAAGTACAAAAAATCTGTAAGGCTTTTATACATATGTATATGTAATAATAAAATCAAAAAAATTTTAGTTAATAACTACGGGGTCTTTCCATTAAAAAATAATATGATTTTTTTTGTATTGGCGTAATACTATTGGCACCTTTATTTTTAATAAAAAATCATATCAATGAATCGATTGCTTAATATTGAGCGGTCACAAGCGTAAGTAAACATTTACTTTACATTTCGATTTTCGTTACGAGTAGCCAGAACTTTTGCATAAATCGTTAGCTCAATGTTCCTTTTAAAAATCAGTGCCGACCGCAAAAAACCAACGTCCCTCGCTTGACATCTGTTGCATTTGACAATTGCGAAATGACCCTACAAAAACACAATTCCATTTGCAATACGCATTGTTCGTCCTTAAATGTCTTTTGCTGCAGGCACACACACACACACACACACACACACACACAGACATCCACACATTCATGGTCATTTGTCGTCAATGCGAATTGAGGGCTTGAACTGCTGCAATTGTGGATCTCCCAATTATAACTGCTACTCTGTGCTTTTTTTCTTTACAATTGTTGTTTTTGTTGCTGTTGCTGATGTCACTGATGTTGCCGCCATTGTACAGCTGTTGCGGATGGACGGACACGAACACAATTGTAATGCTTTGCGTGTGCGCCACCCATTCATTATCGGCTCGAATGGCATATAAAGTGCAATAAGAAGTGGCGCGGCAGCAACAACAAGAACAATAAAGCGAGTGATAACAACGAAAAAAAAAGTATAAAATGTGAATTGCCGTTGAATGCAAGACCACACAAAACCAAAAACCACAATGAAAAGAGAGTAATGGAACCAAGCCAAGCAATCTGGCGGGAGCAGTTAGGAAGGGACCAAGCGGAAAAGGAGCAGAGGTAGATGGAGCCTGTATGGTCAGCAGCTGTGCGCATATTGTGAAAATTTATATTTCTCTCATATATTTTTGTTATGTACTCGCATGTAGAAATGTGTATTGCGTGTGCGTGGCGGCGGTCATTGTATGCAGCTGTGTGCGGCTTCTGCTTCTCCAACTGCTTGATGATAAAATGTATTTTAGTTTTGTTGCACGTGTGGCATACAAATACCATTTTTTAGTATACCACAATAAAGGCCACTCACTGGACATTCTCATTTAAAAACGCGTCTATGCATGTGTGTGTGTGTGTGTATTAGGTTGTGTCATTGCATTCATTTTCATTTTCATTCGCCATTTGCCAGATAACATCCAGCAGCCAGCCAGTCAGCTAATTTTCATTTTTGTGCCCGCTGACAATTGCAAACGCAGTCGCATCGCATCACATACACATACACACATACACGCATACACACATATAAAGTTATGTACACATAGATAGGCACGCGCACCTGCAGTTTATTGCTCGTATCGCCTTGTTAGTTGACACCATTTAATGGCAGCGATGTCCAGCGAATCGATGTTGGAGAAGTGTCAGTGGAGCGAGAAAGTGTACAGCGGATGGGTTCGGTGGGGCGTGGATGTGAGTGTTGCAGTTTCTGAAAAGTTTAAACGACTACAACTAACTTGTGAACCGGCAGTGAACTAAATAGATAACCAAACGTATTGTGATGCTGCAATGTGGTAAAGCAAAAAGTAAACTTTATTATTTTATTTGATAGTTCAGCATCTAAAATTCGGTTAAATAATTGAATTGAAGTTCAGAAGGTTTTTTTTTTTCAGATACCACAGCAGCTACGTGTGTGGTGTAATAAATGTGCATTAACGATTTTATTTATAAAACAACGTGGAAGAACTATTACAATAGCTTTCTTGGGTTGAATATTTAATCTACATAAATATATCAGTAGAGTAAACATTGTGAACTTAATAAATTTATACACTCTTTTGGATTATAAAAATCTATGAAAAAGAGCGTTTTTTGCAGCCAAATAACTTTAAAAAATTATAGAATAAACGTTAATTAATAATTATTATGATTGGTTTTGGAACGAATTTCCATCATCCCTTGTCAAGTTTGGTTTTAAGACCAACCTGTTTCGGCGTTGTGCCATCTTCAGTGTCATTTTTCGTTAACATTTTTTTGAGCCAAAAAAAAAAAAACATTATTTTAAGACTTAATAGGCCGTTCGCGTTTAGTATACTTCCGAAACTAGCATACGAATTTTATGGGAACAGTTTGGGACTTCTTTAAGACTTTTCCGAGACCATTTAAGAACTACTTCGAGATGAGTTCAGCAACATTTCGGGACTGATTCAGAGCCAGCTCGGCACTAGTTTGGGACCACTCAGGAACGAACCGAAAAACTTACAGGAACAGTAACGAAAATAAACTTGAAAATATACCAAAAAATTTCGAAAAGATATCGAAATGTATCAAAATTATACTGAACTGAAAATAGCACTGAACGAGTCTTTTAGTTATAACTTTTTTTCTCCCTTATAATTATTATGAAAATAATAATAAATCAAAAAAAAAACCTTAAAATATTTAAATCGTTGATAATAATTAAAAAATATTTGTACTATAATAAAAGTTTGAAATCGTAATTGACATTGATTACAATTCTTACGAAAATTTAAATGAATTTAAAGCTCTAATGGTGTTGCATAATTATTTTTCTGGGTACTAGCTTGTTTTCTGTGTCTCAGCTTTTTTTCGGCAAACAGTACCAGAGTTGATAGTGTTCATAAATGGCGCGGGAAACTACTTGAGAGAGCAAAGTATAAAATAAATTTTAACCGATTTAATAGCTTTTTCATCGAAAAGTCTAGAATCAATAATAAAAATATGAATTCAATTTAGCAAACAAGAGCTTTCGTATTTTAGAAGGATTGAAATGGCAAAATAATTCAATTATTAAATTTAATTTGAATAAATATTTATAAATCGAAATAAATTAGACCATAGAAATTTAGTGACTCATATTGACAGATTCATTGAAAAATTGTGTAAATTTTTAATTTTTTTAAGCATCTGAAATAGTGCGAATTCGATGATGCAAATCCTGGCAGCTTTTGAATATTAAGCTTTTTTGTTCAAACTATAATCGTATTAACAAGATGTTGCGTCTTTTGTTGTATTTGAAAAAAAAAAAAACTCACCGCCTGTTTATTGTCAATACAACTACGCCTCAAACTTAACTTAATAAATTAACGTTTTTCTTTATAAATATTTTCACGTTTATCATTTTTCGAATAGATTCTATTTTTATTAGTTCTTCACTTATCACAGATTGCCCATTTTCGTTTATTATCACTAACTTTTACCACTTTTCCGGCATGCAATTAAACTGCCATAACGGATGCTTTAAGTGCGCTCGCGCTCATACTCATTTCCTGCCCAACACGCTATCAAAACCATATTTCCGCATCTAAATTCAGCCATTGCATTGTAACGCATTTATAGCGCGTTGTGTGGCAAAACGTTTGGCAATTTGAAGGCAGCACAGGCAGGTGGGTTTCTTGATTGAGCTACACATACTCGTACATACTCACGAACACACAAGCATAGAGGTTGCCTAGAATGCCCACAAGTAAAATAGTTCATACATTCTTACAACAGCAGGCCTGGTCGGTCGCCTCTGTGACGCAAATAAGAACTGAAACTGTGAAATGTGAGATATTTTAGAGCATAAAAAAATTGTATCAATTAAAATAGCGTAAAATGCTTGAAGTGGGCCCCAAAGTTTGAACTCATACGCAAACGCTGATTCAGATACATACATACCTTGCAAAAGTAGTACTTTATGTTAATTGGCGTTTAAAAAAAATATTTTCGAAAATAAAAAAATTTAATTGGTACTATACGCATTTGCTATCCTCTTCCTTAATAGAACATTAAAGAGAAATAACTAGTTCTAGAACATGTGCAATAAAATTGGTCAATACTCCAAACTGGTTTTAAAATATAGACCCAGTCTAATATGCATTTCATGGCCTACAATAAGCTCTGAACAACAAAAAAACAAAAAACAATTTTCATAGTGATCGCCATGCAAAATTGCTTAAGACTTTAACGTCAAATTAGTGGGCAAGAAAGGAAAATTTATAGACTAATTCTTGCAATCAAAATAAGGAATGCAACGAAGATTTCGGAGTGTTAGTAAAGTTGCACTGCTCACAGTTGGCGAATAGTTGGCAAGCACAGGAAGTAAATAGGAAAAAGTAAATAAATAATTTGCCGACGGTGGGCTAATAAATTTTACGTATTGTATTGAGCAATTGGGTGAGAAAGCTTAATATAAAAGCAACACAGTACGAGTGGCATAGGAATATAAAAATGGACATACAAGTGCATACGTATTTTATAAATATATATATTTACTTATATAAATACGTATGTGTGTAAATATGCGGGTAAAATAGCGCACAGATTTTTATTTTATTTATATTTTTAGTACGGTTTTTGTTGCAGCTAAATGATGGTATCAGTGAAAGCTCAAGTAACCTGCCAAGCATTTTTCATTTTCTACAGTATGTCCGTCTCCCTTGTCGTAATAAAATAGTGTGCAAATATTGTGCCTTTAAAAATTTATTAGCTCTAAAGCATTATTTATAGTTTCAACAACTTTAAATATGCTGTTGTAAATTTTGGGCATTTTGGGTGAATGTAAATAAAAAAAGTTGCACGTGAATAGTTTTGCATTTGCGGCGCGAAGCTTTCTGACATGATGTCATTATTTGAGCGTAGAGCTCACAATCGGACAAGAAATTTTAAAACGCTATGAGATATAGAAAAAGCTCACAAAGCTACTTCATTTCAGTCTTGAAAGTAAAGTGAGGAGACCTTTTCCTACTTAAGAAAATGTATACATTCTCTATATCAGCTCTTAAATTTGGTTCAAAAAGTTTTATCTTAAAGTACATTTGGAGCCCCACGTAAGGATGTGGGTTATCATATCATGTATAACCAAAGAACATAAATGTATAAGAAGGGACAACACGTTACTTTAAGCAACTAGTGAATCTCCAGGGGCATGCTTTCTCTTTTGCTCAAATGAATTTTTTGATTGGCTAGAGTAAGAAAGCATGCCCCTGGAGATTCACTCGTTGCTAATAATAACGTGTTGTCCATTCTTATACATTTATGTTCTTTGGTATAACGAAAATTAATCGAATTTTCGAATGAAATGAACATTAACCGAACTTAAAAATAGCATAATTTCTGGCGCAACTATGTGACGAGTAATTGATCTCAAAGTGATGTTGAAAGAGTTTTTTTTGGCAGCCTATAAATATGCCACACATGCTCAATAGATATTTTTATCTACAACAAAAAAGATTACTCGATTTCGGTATACTATTTTATTATAAAGTTTATGATGTGATATTAGAAAATTTAATGGTTTTAATATTAATTTTTTTTTTGAAATTTATTGACTGCAATTATATATATCTTTCAACAAATCAACAACATTAAGACAACTTTAATTCTCCTCCCCAACATTTTAAGTGTAAATAAATATGTATTTTTGCCAATTGAAATTTTCTCTATTCTCTTTGTCCATAGTCACACTAAAAATACAATTTTCATATTCGCTAACTCACACAAAATTTTGCAACAATTAGCTTTACGCACATTCCGTTCATTACATGAAATTAAAAAAAATATATAAAAAATATAACTAAATCGTTTAATGAAAATTAAAAAAAAAAAAACGCTTTCAGCTTATTTTATTCACATCTATCCACAGATGTAACTAATAATTAATTTTTTAAAATGCTATTTATGTACGTGAAGAATACAACTTAAGTGCAGCGTTGAAATATATAGTAACTATTCACAATTTATAACAAAACTATAAGCACATAAGCTATAAAAGTGGAGTTTTGGCATTGCAGCAAAGTTGGGGTATCGCACAACTGCGCTTAAAACTTTGCACAATATGAAAGTATGTTTGTAATTATGTATTCATGTGTATATGTATAAGTGAAAGCATTTAAATTCTTACTTAGTTTCTGCACCATTAATAGGGTTCAGTGAAAAGTATGTACTAAATTTCTTAAAAAAAAGGGAAAGCAAAATTTTTAATTTCACCAGAGCTTTCGCATGTTTTGTTTTGTGTGTCTTTTTAAAGTTTGGTGTTGAGTTTTTCATTACCTGCAAGCCTAAATTTTAGCTCTGCAGACATAATATGAAAGCTCTTAAAAAGTTATGACAAAAGCTTTAAATCAGTGAAACTTGGCTACTTTGTAACTCAGAAGCTATTGTAGACGTAGATATACATTTGTTATGAGTCTTTATTTTATTTCTCTTTAAAAGTAGAACTGTATCAGTAACAGTTTATGCAATAAACTCGAAAAGCTCTCAAAGCGCAAACTTTCAAAATCCAGCTCACTCAAAGTGTTTTAAAAATTTTCCAAATTTTATTGTTGTTAATGTAAAAAGAATTAGGCTAAAAGTTTTAATATCAGTATAAAGAGAAACTTTCGCAAATTTCGGCTAAGGAAAGCTTGTACACCAAAGAACACAAATTATTATAAAATATTTTAAAGTACATATAAATTTTGATTGTCATTTTGTCAAATTTCAAAAATAAACTTGGCTTTCAAGTCAAATGCCACTCCACTCTTTTTAAAGCTTTTTAAGATTTTTCGGAGCTTAAATATTTATATCAAACATTTGTTTTTGTAAAAGCTTTTGAATTCTATTGGAAGTTTTCGAAATTCTTTCATAAACTTAAAGTAATAATTTTAAAGAAATATCAAACATTTGTTTTTGTAAAAGCTTTTGAATTCTATTGGAAGTTTTCAAAATACTTTCATAAACTTAAAGTAATAATTTTAAAGAAATTTTGTTGCCGCTTTGCTAGTTTAATTCTTTTGATCAAAAGATGCCAAATCACTTGATATGCTATAAAAAGCTTCAAAAAAGCTTAAAATGCTGGGGTGGTCGAAACTATTTTGAAACTGTAAAAATACGAAATTTAAAGCGCTTTCAAAAAAGGCGCCATTCTTCAAAGCTGCACCGATCGCGCTTAGTATATAAGTGAAAATCTTTTGCTTAGCTTTGAAGCAGCGGCAGTTTTCCCATCCCGAAGACAATTTCAGAGTAGCGCGAACAAAGATGCAATTCAATAAAAAACGGAACGGAAATTGCAAGCATTTTTAGTGTCTCACAAATCCTAAAAAGCACAACGCCCACACAATCGCCTCAAATGTTGCATGAGGCTGCACTTACACATACATACGTACGTACACATATGAGCGTATCGCATTGATATTAAGTGTGCGTTTCAATGCATCCGTACAACACTAATGCTCTTGCAACAACAAATGTGAAGCGCGTGAAGTAAATGGAATTTATTTTTAGTGTTGCACAACTATGCGGCACACAAAACAAGCAACACAAGCGGCGAGATCAGACATATTGCAACAACTACAACAAAGCGCCGTACCAGATGCCGCATGAGATACAGTTACAGTTATGGTGGCGTTACTGCAACGTCATTTAAACCACTTTGTGCTATGGAATTGTAACGCGCAATTAATGTAGTTGTTGGTTTCATTGTTTTTTGTTCTGTTTTTTGTATTTTCTACTGCGTGAATGGCGTGCGGTAAGTGGCAAGTGGTAGGCAGTGGCTATGGTTTTATTGCCACAGCCACAGCTGCAATTTCTACTTTGCGAATTCTCCACACGTTTGGCATATTTTGCATAAAGTTGTTAGCGGAGCTTGTTGAGCTTGTTGGCTGGTTTGGCTGGTTGGGGCATTCGCGCGACTCTTGTTAGTGTTGGTTTTAAGCTTAAATGCGCTGCGGCCACGACTCGCCTACTCACCTACATACATACATACATCCTCGCTGCCACGACCGCAAAAGACCTCGAAATTTGTGGCTATTTGAATGGGGAGAAGTGACGCGCATTCGACTGCGAGTCTTAAGTGCAAATTGCCACCACGCTTAGCTGTGTGGCGGATAGCACCTTTCACCTTCGCCGTATACCATTTCAATTTAAGTTTTTAAATCATTAGACGTGATTTATGGCTCAAATGAGCGGCGACACTGCCGCAAAAGGCGTGCAACCGTGCAACTTTGCCTGCACCTACGCCAAGGCATGCGAGCTGCTTTAGATATTTCGCTTATTTAGCTTCCCCCCGACCGATTGCGGTTTTCATTCTCTGTTTGCCAAGGAAGTCTGTGTCTCAGGTGCAAAGTTAGCGCTTAACTGCTCATTCCCCTTTCTAATACCGAAATGCTCTCAGCTCAGGATAGTTCCTGCAATGCCTGGTTTAGGCTGCCGCGGCGTTTTGGCTGCTTGCTCAGATAGTTGCTTTTGATTGTGTGTGTGTATGTGTGGGCGTTATTTCCGCATTTGCCGCATTTTGTGCAAACTTGCTTCAAGGTTATTTTTGACTCCGGCATTTCATGGCAGGCAATTACTTTTGAGTGTTGAGCAAGTGTCTAAAAGTGAACTACACCACCTGAGGAAGTGTTGCAAAAGATTGCAGAATTTTGTGTGTGAGCAGAGTAAATAAATGGTGAAGATTTGTGAGTGGCCTTGCATATTGGCGATGTTTGAGAAACTCAATGAGTATTTTTAGATAAGTAAAATTGGCTACGAGCATGCTAATTTTGCGTAAGAATAGTAGTGCAGTATTGTTAACAAATGAAGCGCTTGTGGCACCTTGACACCAGAGATAGTCGGAGTTTGTAAAATGAAAGCGGAAGCGAAATTAAATTTTGTAAATATTATAAGAAAATGATTGAGTGAGTCAGGACCTTTGTAAATAAAGCATAAATAAAACGATTTTTGAAGAAATTTAATTGTAAAAAAAGAAAATGTGTTCAGAATAAAAGCTTTACCTACAGAGCTTTTAAGAGCTTTAATAAAAAGCTTTCGTATTTTCAAGGAATTTTTTTAGTTGAAACACAAGAAAGTGTTTAGCTATAAAAAGAAGCCATAATTTAAATAATTTTGTAAGGTTTAGAGCAAAAGCTTAAGTATTTTTCAAAATTTTCAATTTCCAACAAAAAAAATTCAAAAATCCAAAAATACGAATGAGGGCTCCTGTCCTGAAAAAGCTACTAATATAAAATTTTCGACGACTGCAGAATTAAATTTAAAAAAAATAGTGTTCCTGAGAGCTTTCAAACTTTTTGAGCGAAAGTTGAAGTTTTTTTTTTTCAAACTAAAGGAAAAGGCACTAACGAGTTATAAGATACCGGCTTTACAAATATCATTTGTTTAGTGAACTTTAGAAGCTTGAGTACTTAAAAATTAAAGCTTCTCAACTATTGGATTTTCAAATTAAATTCGGATTGGTATTCGAAATTTCGCAAATTTATGTCAAACTCTTCGAAAAGCGCTTAGCACTTGAAAAAACTACAATATATAAAAATGGATACAATTTTAAGAATTTCTCAAATATTGAGTTTTTTGTTTAGTAAAAGAGTGCTGCAATATTACAGCTCATGTTTTCTGGTTATTTCTTTTTTTTTATGTACTAATTTCAATTATGATTTCATACAACTTTTTTTTGGCATTTCATCATAAACCTCGTACACAAAATTGATAAAAAAAACAATAGAAATTTTCAAATTCCCTTAAATATTTAATTCAACCGGAAATGAAATGAGCTTCCACACAGAATTAGTAAACTTTGTTTTTTACAAATTGCTTAATTTTATAGCATAGAAAGTATTCATATTTTCGATGACTCCGGTTATTCTTATTCGTATCTAAAACGGAAAATAAATTCTAGGCTTGCACAACTTCACAAACTTCAAAAATGAGTTCGTAAAGATGAAATAAAGAAATTGCACTTTTCGTGAAAAATCTTTTGTCACGCGAGGAATACGGATCGAAGAGAAATTGTAAATATCTAAACTTAAATTTTCATATTTGCCTGCTCTTTTAAATACACCCATACATAGATACCTAATAACGTATGTATGCATGTGTGCCCACCTTTATTTTCTTGCTTTATATCTACAGTTAAAATCCTATAAATATTGATTTTCATTTCATGTTTATTTTGCAGAGTTTTCTGCTACTATTTTTTCCGAGCTTACTGCCATGCTTTTCAGTTTACTTTGAAAGGTTTACGGTACTTGTTTGCATAGTTCAATAAGTATCAGTAGATGTATGTGCGTGTGTGTGTGTGTGTGTGTGTCGCAGCTGTAGTTCTCATGTCTTGTTAGTAGATATATACAATTTAAATAAAATTGAATTTTGCTTTCAGCTTAATAGTATAAAACACAAGTTGATAGAAGAAAATATGAAAATTTTAAATCTCTTACCAAACGCTGTGTGCGCACTTTCTTAGGTCCTATACATACTTATAATATAATATGATAAAGCATACCTGCGGCCGATTGTTCTTAAAAGAAAAAAAATGTTCATCAAAGAAACTCATATAAATTATTCATTTCACTTCAGTAGCTCCTTGAGAATTCTAGAATACTTTGCGAAGTGTTGCGGCGAGTGGTAGCCAAGATTTAAGGAATTTGCTTAGGTAAGTAGTCGGTAAATTCATTAACTAGTAAATCGCTCGAGAATAAAAATGTTTAAAAGCTGATTTGAGAATTGCCAACATATCTAGCACGTAATAAAAGTTATAGATATGTTCTGCAATTTAAAGAATTATAAAATTGTATTTAAGAATTGAACACTAATTCTGGCCACTGCAGAAGCAAAGAAGTCAACTAAAATTCTTTAAATTCTATTTTTATGGTTTCTGCTTAAAGAAGAGATATTTTTTTATTTTAATGTTTCTCTACCAAGTTGGTAGTATTTTATTGAATTTTTTTGCTCAGTTCTCCGTTTTAACTGACATCAACTTTATTGCGACAAACAAGTTGCTGCTGCTGCAAGTAGCAAAAGTGGCAAATAACACAAGATGAAGAGCAAATGCTAACAATAACAATCAAGTGAAAAGCCATAAAGCACGAAGAAGTATGGAGTAAGCTAAAGTAAAAATAACATAAGAAAAACAACAATCTCTCGCACATTACAAACTCAAGACACGCCAACAATTCTTACAAAACTTCAATGGAAAGCGAAAAAATCGAATTTAAAATAAAGGAGTAAGCAAGAAGATGGCAAACTTAGCTAAAACCCCTAATCATAACAACTACAAGCTACATAAGTATGCGTATACATGTGTAATATTTTTTTTAGCATACAAATGTATGCATGTATGCATGTGTGTATATGTGTTGGTGTGCGGCTAGCTTCTTTGTCCTTTTGCACAGTCAGTCACAAAAGCGCTGCTTGAGGCGTTTACTCTTCTCTACTAGCTTGTCCTTGTTTTCTTCTTTTTCTTCTCCTGCACTCATTTTCCAACTTAACTTCGCTTCAAATTCCTTTGGTCCGGAGTTAACAAAGTGGAAAATTTCATAATCGCTCCCAGCAACGGAAAGCGCTGAGAGAGAGAGAGAGAGAGAGTGAGATCAAGGCGCAGCGAGGTAGCAAGCAGGGCAACCACATTTAGACAACTACAATAGCAACAACAACAGTGAAAAGCAGAAGGTAAGAAAACTACACAAACATCGAAAGCAACAGCTTCCCGCGCTCTTCACCAAAAGCGCAGAGCGTTTACTGGCTGTCAGTTTTTCGGTTTACCAGTTTTGCTGTTTGTTGGTTGCTAGTGCCTGGTTGATAGTTGACATTTGTTGTTGTTGTTGTTGTTGTTCCTGTTGGTGTTGGTGTTAGCGCACTTCTGCTAACGCACTCGAGTGACATGAGTGTGTGCGTGCGCTCGCGAACATGTGTGTGTGTGTGTGTGTTGGTGCTGCTGTGAGCAAACTTTTCGACAAGCACTTGGAAAACAAAACATTAATCTTTATGAATTTCTTCAAGTTAAAGTGCGGAATAGAAAAATATTTTTTTCTTGACCAAAACAAGAGTTTGCTCGAGAGGTCAATACGAAGGAGTAAAATAAAAAAAAAATCGATTTACAGAAACTCAAAGAAAGTTTCAAAAAAGCCCAAAAAACGATTACGCACTAAAAAGAGACAACATTATTTTTAAAATTCTTAAGCGTTAAAAATCAAATATGAAGAAGGTAATACAAATCTTTAAAGCGTTGATTATACTTTTTTGTTATCGATAACGATACAAATACTGATGATTGTACACACCGATAACTATGATTATTAAAATAGCGATTTCAAAATCAAAGTTAACAAAATAACACTATCTATAAAAATTAAGAAATCGATATCGATTATCAAACTTCATATAATCGATCTTGCATTGTACACAAATAAGAGTACAAAACGATAATATTTTCAGAAATGATTACACTATCTTTCAAGTAATACCGATAACGATAAAAATGCGAGAAAAGTGCGGACAATGATTTTAATCGTTAAGTAGATAAGAATAAAAATATTAAGGAAAAAACAACATTATCGATATTTTCGTCATCGACTTTAACCAAAAAATATGCGTGCTACAGAAAATTGATGAAAAATGCTAAAACTATAATAATATTGAAAAAATAAAAAAAATTAAAGTTTTATGGTGCAAATTTTAATAACAAAAACGTGATATCGATAACAATGCAAATACTGATAATAAATTTTCACACGCAAAACACATGAGCGGGGTTCAGCGCAAGTGAAAATTAGAGAACAAGTCGAAAAATGCCGCGCTAACGATTACTGTATCGATTCATGTACCCATATCGATAACAATAAAGTTGACCGCTGTTATATAGTTTAATTTTAGGAATTTGATGACAATGCCTATATTGTAAACTAAACTAGGCTTCCTGTTTATTGAGACAATACGTTGCTTAAAAATTTCAATTTTAACAATTTTTCCTACTTTCGATTTGGTGGCAAGTTTGTAAACCAGCGCGGTCATTTTTTTATATTTTTTTTATTATACTACACCGCTTTCAAATATTCATATTTCACTGTTTTATTAATATTTCATAAATGTTATCTCTTCGATTTTGCTTAAAATCTCCTTTCTCTCAACTCCTCAACTTAGTTTTACCATTTAAATGCATTTCCTTTTTTTAACAGCTTCTTGTATTATTAACATACTTCCGTACATAAGCTAAAATCCCTGCGTTCCTCTCCCACTCTTCTACTCTCTCACTCATTGAACGCTTACTCTTCGACATGCATTCTCAACCTTTAACTTGATACTTTTGCCATAGTTTCGCATTTCGCATTTCGCGTTTCACTTCCGCTTTTGTTATGATTTATTTAAACTGTAGTAGCATTAATTCATCATCACAATTACGTACAGCAACAATAAATGCAAATAGAATAATTATTTACTCGTTCATCTTTACGAGTATGCGAATATTTCTGCGAATATGTATTCGTAAATATTGAAGTTGCCGTTGGCTCATTTAATGATGCTGTTACTTTAACGAAGCTATTGGCGGCGCACAGAATGCACATAAAGCGAGAGAGGTGCTGATAAAATTAGTGGTAGTAATTCGATACAATTTGGCTGCCTTTGGGTAGGTGTTCCTGATAAATGTGTGGTTAATTTTAAAATATGTACGCAGATAATTGTAAAGAGAACAAACGACTTTAAGATGGTGAGAATTTGTGTAGATTTTCTAAGTACTATTTTAAATCAATATATGTACAACTGGTTGCACTTAGCGGCATATTAATATAATATAAAGAATATTCGGCGCATTATTGCTGGTCGAAAATCAGGCCGCTCACCTGAAATTTATTCGAGCCAGCCGCGGCAGTCACTTGCCCGAAATCATTTTTAAAACATAATGATAACCCCTTATCTTTATAACTAAGCTAAATTCATGGTCATAGCATTAAATTATAAGCATTTGATTTCTCCTAAAAAACCACATTTAATATGTTTTGCTTGAAATAATAAGAGAACAAGTTTTGTTTGCTTTATTTTTGTCTATATCAATGCACCTAATAGTATGCAGGACTTGATATTTAGGCATTTAAGAAATGCACAAAAATATATAACAAAGTGCCTGAATATATTTGTAGTTAAATATTATGAATTATTGTCGCATACTTTCAGGCAAATGAGATATGACAAAAGGATTTGGTGACAGACGTGGGCATAGGGCTGCAAGGCTCAAAACTGTCAAATAAATTTAAAAATTCAAGCAGAAATTTAGTAAACATTATAGGAAAAAAAGCATTTCTAAAAATGTGTTGATTTTAAAATTGCTAAAATCTTTGCTACTCAAAATAAGGTAGCAACAATTAAGGCGTACGCATAAAGATATTACGTTGAAATATGAAAAGGCACTAAGTATATTAAAATAATTGTTTTCTCTTTTTGTCAACAAAAGGTTGCCATTAACAAACGTTGAGAAAAAATTATGTTGAATATTTAATATATGGCTTTTCTGCGAAGGAAGTAATGTTAAAGAGAAAAAATAGATTTTCACAGAATTCACAATTTATTTGCAAAAATATTTTACAATAAAAAAATCTTTGAAGTTTGAACTATGTACAATAGAAAATTAAAATGTATTCTGAGTGCAGATGTGAAGCGTTTGCGATAGTGGCCGGAAATTGAAAAAAAAAAGAAAATGTAAATTTAGATTTTTAGTCTGCGCAGTTACTTAAATGCATTAATAAGTGCCTCGAAGTGCGTTTGAAGCAAATAACTTCTTACTGTCAGATGCAACAGATTTTGAGTTTTGGGCTTAGATGCGCCTTTCACAATTCATAATTCATCACTTTATGCTTAAAACTGGACTTCAAAAGTTTCATTATATTTATAAATATAAGTATTAGAAAACAATTTGTGCATTGCTTGAGCATTTAAAATGAAGCGCTGCTTTAGCAAGCATCAAAAGTGATCACATTCGTGATGCAATGAGTCGTGTGATAGTCCTAAATATATAATTGTAAATGTAGACTCTTAGTTAGTTGCATAAATTCCCATCTTCCCACATATTAGTCTAATAAATGCATTGTTGCCCAGCACGCCTAAATGTATGCTATTTTAATTTATTGCATAGAATAGCACGAACGCCTACAAGTTCGAATATATCAAATTTAGAACAAGACCTACTATATGCTATTCTTTGTGAATGTAGGAAACTAACAGAGAGTAGTATTGGTGTTGAATGACGTCATAAACTTTTAAAAAGTGCAATGACATTTTCCTACAACGATTCCTACACTCAACCTACGTACTTACACCCGCACTCACACTTATACTGCAACTTTTATTCTCTCTGAGCCAAAATTGTGCACGGCTGACACTTGGTTGTCATTTGCTTCGCTTGTAGCGGAAGTGGAAATAATCATGTGACCACTCATCCGCGTAATTAAACGCAACAGTTGCGCAAATAATTCAATTAGCTGTGTATCGGTGTATGTATTAGGGTGATTGACTCGGCTTTTTTCAAACCAGATTTCTTTGGGGTTTTAATACATTTTTGTACGGTTTTTTTGAAATCTTCTAAAAAATATCTAATAAATCGGTTTTTTTTTATCTCCAAATCCGGTTTTTTAACTAGTTGTAAAGATATAGCCTTTGGGATACGATTTTAATTTTTGTGTTTGTCTTAATTTTTGGGACCTACTTTTCACCTGATCACAATTGAGAGACTTTGTTTTGAGAGTAGAGCACTTGGGACCAATTATTGCCGACTGGTCTAAAATTGTGATTTTCGCGTATTAGAGCCTGACACTGCTTACTGAATCCGGGCATAAATTACATTTTATTTTCAAAAATATTTGTTTTATAGACAGCATTTAATTTATTTGCATTTACATATGTTTATTAATGCAGTTTTTTCATGATTTAAAAATAAGGAACCGGCTTTTTTCAAATTAGCATTTTTCGAATAATTCGAAAACCGATTTTACAAAAAAGTCGAATAATCGAACAACCTAGTAAGCATGTATGTGTTTGTATGATAGCTGTACGGTGTGGCGGCAAAAAAGATACTTGCAACAGTGTCGCCATTAAACGAATAATTGCGAGTAAGCGCAGATATGTTTTCTATATTTACTCATGTGTAAAAAAAAAAAATTAATGAATGGGTGGCTTTCGTGCTTTTTTTTTTAATAAACGTTCAAGAACATAAATAGTAGGTGTGGGACTCAGGCGCGAAGTTGTATCGCAGTGTGGGCTACTTAACGTTCGATACCATGCCTCATTTACGCCGACAACGTTTGATATTCATGTAATTGCAGGTAGTTAAAGGTGTTATTGCATTATTTTGGACTAAAGTTTAGCATAAGAAGGAAAACAATAGAAATCGTTTAGCTCACAGCCTTAAGCTGAAAGTTGAAGCGCTTGTATGTCATCTCTGTTGGTTTATTATTTATAGAAGAGTGGAAAGTTTAAAAAAATATGGTACTAAATATTGGCCAACACTTCGAATTTAAGCAAATTTTTTTAGCACGAAAATCTATTATAACAACTTTGTCTTGCAATAATTTCCTAAAGCAAACCACCTCTTCCTTAATAAGAAATCAAATAACTTTTGCCATATAATCAAAATCATTAACTTATTCACCTACGCTAACTAACGTATTGATATCTGCGAAACTACCACAGACCTGCTGTCAATTTGAATTATTCTTACGAAATTTGTGTTTAACTAAACTCAACTGCAGGCAGACAATTTTATTGCAGTAGTGTAGTGTTTGTGGCGGATATTTGTTCTGTTAGTATTAATTTTCTGTGAATAATTGATTCTGATGAAGCAAATATATAAGTTAACGCAACTAGCGTAAAGTAAATTGGTTGCTTTGATACTTTGACTTGCGTTAGTTTCTATTTTGTTTTTGCTTATTGCCTTTTACATTCTTACTCAACAAAGTACCGACAAGCTGAGTTGATAGCGTCAATTAAATATATGAAATATCCGTTTATACTGCCATCGACAGCTTTTTGAAATTTGTTTGAAATTTTTGCACTAACTGTCATTTAAGAAGCGCAAAAAGCAAATAATCTAATAAATATGTATATAAATGAAATATATTAAAATGATTTGTTCAAGAGCTGAAATGTTTGTTAAAATATGTAGAAATGTAAATATGCCTACGAAGTAGTAGCGGATGGTGAAAAATATTTTAGTTTAATTTTATGCTGAGCGATGATTACAAAAATAGGCTCTTTCAAAACAAATTTATTTCAATATTTAGACTAATAAGGAAATAATAGTAGCAAACTAGATATTAAAAAATATTCGCTGGCTACCAACCTAATTTGCCTACAATGAACAATGATCGAGATAACTTGGAAGTCATGCAAAGCGCTTAGCTACTTTCAAGTTGGCTCTGCAGATACTCAATTTAGCCATTGTAAATTTTCGGGAACAGAAACCAGCGTTTTTGAGAGACACAATTTAACGTTGAAAGAATTAAGTTTGCTAAATTCGACTTTTACTTTCCAGCAAGTATTTCCTATTTGTATTTATATGAAAGAGGCAGCCATAAGCTTCATTTGAGCACGTGAAAATTTCTAAGCAAATGCCCAGTGCTTCTCAAATGCAAAATTACCTATCATGAATCAGACGTCAAGGTAAGCCGCTCGATCTCGAAAGGAAAACGCTTAGGAGAGAGTTAGCAAGACCCATAGAAGACCTATAACTTCAAAATACATTTTTCCAGTAGTTTTAATATATCCAGTTTGAAAGCGATATGCAGTTATGAAGCTGTTGCTGTCTAACTTATATACACCCAGTAATTGGGCGAGGGCGGCTAATCGAGTCAAAAGGACACTGCCGAAATTGTTAACGAGTCGACTGAAGTTAGTACAAAAGCCCGCTGTGAATCGAAAAGAGAAGAAACCACCTCAGATTAAGTTTACACTCTTCGCTATACACTTGAAAAAAAAAAAATTAGGATTTCTCTATGTTAGCACCTAGCGAGGTGCTAGAGATTATAAACTATAAACACATACTTTTCCACATATTTAAGAGATTTTTACTTGTTAGAAACTAAGTCATTTGCTTAGCGCTGTAAAACGTGCGAACACTAAAATTTCTGGCCATACAGCCTTCAGCCAATATAAACTAAATAAATAAAACAAAAGCAAATTACGCTTTTCATATATTCTTATTATGTTCGGGCCGTCCTTCGAGTCAGATTTATTTAATGCATACATACATATGTATGTACGTACATATTGGCAAATTTTGTATGCAACTCGGGAAATTTTCACGCACTCATACACAGGCTAAGTGCTAATACTAAGTGTTTATACATGGTTTCCACGTAACCGAACCGACACACGCCTACACGTTGCAGGTGTGGCGCGAGCTTAGCATACCAAACGAAAAGTACATACATACATACATATGTATGTAAATATGTGTATATTTTGCAAGCGCACCTTTCAGCAAATACACGTAAAAAAAAACAAGTAAAGATGGCACACACACACACACATACAAGCTGACGTTCCAGCGCTTGTCAAAATGTCGGCGTTGGTTCTCACAGGACAATAGTTGGTACATGATTTTCTGGTTTTTGTTTTATTTTATGCTACGCCTTGCTTATTCACGCATTTTTTTTTTCGTTTTGCAAATTTATAAATATTCCCATGACCTTTTCGGCTACTTTAACACTATGGGCTTTTTGTGTTACAACAACTCTTGCTGCTGCTGCTCATTCACATAAGAAAATATAACGTTCTCATTTCCGTTCGCAAATGCAAAACAGAATGAGTGTGTGTTTGTGTGACTTCCTTATCCTGTGCCACGCATATTCCGGCTATGTGTACTTAAACTTGTTACTTTAGATGTATGTATGTACGAGTATGTGTGTACATAAGTACATATGTATTTGTTTATATGCATGCATGTGTGTAAATGATTTTCCGACAAAGTGTCTCTATAATTTTACCTAGTAACATATAAAAAAAACTGCTTTAAGCGGAAGGCGGCCTAGTCCATTTTAGCCATAAGTAAATTTTTTTAAAGTTTTTAAAGTCGTTAATTATGAGTTCAAAGTTTTTGCAAAAATTAATAAAAGTAAATAAATGTAATTTAAAGTTATGCCAGTTTTGCAAAAAAATCACTTTTGGTTATATTAATATGTTACATTTTCTTTGCATTTTTTGGCTATTATATAAAGAATTTATTGTTATCGACTTGTTAAAAGATTTGTTATCGATATTTGTATTGTTATCGTTGATAGTAAATTCACTGCGATTTTTATTTGTATAGTAACTGTTTTTTCGTTATCGATAAATACTAACAGTTATCGATATAATTATTGTTATCGATAAATTAATAGTTATCGAGTATTTGAATTGTTATTTGTCGGTTTATCTTATTCGATTTTTTCAGTCATGTAAAGTTATTGCTGTTATCGTTATCGTATTTTACATATTTTTTTCGTTACCGTTGCCTGAATCGTTATCGAGATTGAGGTCTGTTAACACTGTCTATCATCATTTTTATCTTTATTGATTATATCTTTTATGTCGTTATAGTCTCTTGCTAATATGTAAATTGCAATCGCTGCTAAATACGAAAGATATCGATATTTTTAGCTCGAATAAAAAGAATATTGTTTATAGTGGTAGTTAGGTTGTTTGTTATCGATGTTTTTATTTTTAACATTTTCCCTTATGATAAAGTCGTCGTTATTATCTGTTGTTGTAATATACATACATACATAACATAACATATATTATAAATATATTCTTTTATATCATTTATTATCTACCTCGATATCAAAATAGTTATACGGTATATCTTTATTGCACCAGATCTTCATTATAAGTTTATAGTTAAAGATTCAAAGGTGTTCCATTGTTAGTCGAAATTTAAACTCTTTAAACGACAGTCACTGGCCGCTGTGGTCGAGTGGATAGCGGTGTGCGCTATAACTCGATATGCTGCTGAGTTCGAGGTTCGAATCTGAGCCAGGGCAAGTAAATTCTAAATCATAGAAAAACTTGTTTTCTAATAGCGATCACTCCTCGGCAGGCAATGACAAACCTCCGAGGGTATTTCTGCCAAGAAAAAAGCTTCTCATAAAATACATTTGCCGTTCGTAGCCCGCACAAAATTGGAGGTCCCTCCATTATGCGATATAATACGAGTATAAAGGCGCACACCACAAATGATAGGAGAAGCTCGGCCAAACACTGAGCTATAAAGTGTAAGCGCCAAATTATTATTATTATAAACGACAATCACCGCCTTGGTAATTATTCACTCCAAAAAAATTTCTCCCGCTTTTTCTACTGGGTATAGTTGCGCATCAGCAATATATATGTACATACACACATACACATATATTTGCGTTAGTGTACGTGAGCGACAACATAATGGTTCATATTTGTGTTTGTTTGTTTCGGTGAGCTCCTGGCTGTTGCTATTTTTAACCACAACAACAACACGGTGAAATTTTTCTCGTGTTGCGCAACAGTCGAACAAGTGCAACAACCACACTAGCCTGACATCAAATCCGAAACAATAGCACAACAGCACAACAACTGGAATCACAAAGGCAAAAGCAAATGTTAGAAAAATTAAAACTACAACTATGTACATTTTGCCAACAAGACAAAGCTAAGTATGTGCATGTATGCGAAAAAATTATGCAAATAACATTTTGTGTTAATATGCAACACAAAAAAAAAGGTCTGGCAAAGAAAAAAAAAAACAAAAGTTAAAATAATAAACGTAGGAACTCAAACGCAAAACGTAATTTTGTGGCAAAAGTCTGAAGGGTGCGGGTGTTGGACTGCTTAGATTATAATATAACATTGGAGAAGCTGTGAGTGGGTATAAAAAATGTGGGCGCTGAGTTAATGAAGTTTTGAAAAACTCTCTGAAATGGAGATAATAATACGCTAACTTATGCCACGTGGAGGAGGGAATGTCAAATCGGATTTGCGCTGAATAAAATCTGCAAATGTAAGTCAAGTAATGCCGCTAAATATAGTTTGGGATAAAAACTAATTGATTATCATAAGGGACAGTTGTTAACGGAAATGGATATGATTTCAACTAATATAGTCACGTAGATTTTATTATGCAGGTGATGAGTAAGCAACCATTTCAATAAAAAAAAAAAACTAAAAACGCTGACTTCTTCTTTCATTGACTCGATAACCGCCTATGCGATTTTGGCCGAGCTTTGCATTGCACGCCATTTATTTCTCCTTTTCACTAACTAGCGCTAGTTGGAAATACGAAGGGTACCCAAACCCTTTACCGCTTGATCTTTCCAACGCAGAGGAGGCCTTCCGTTTCCTCTACTACCACCGGCGGGTGACTACTTCATCTATAATTTTATAAAATCTATGACTCTTTATGTCACTCACTTCGGACCAATTGGACAATTTGCGAATAAGCAAAATTGTAATTTGAAAACAAAAATGGTTATCACTGATTTTACTAACCACTACTGACATACATATAACACTGGCCTAAACTTATTTTGGTGCCTAAGATTTTAGACCTGATTTTGGGTATAATTTGTGAGCTGACACGAAAATATCAGTCACATTTTTCATATCACTCTCGTTTTTTACAGTTTATACTACCTACCTTACCGACTACAGATAGGGACAGAGCTGCACCAAACCAAACATTTTTTTTTTGTAGGCCAGTGTAATTTTTTCGTGTAATCGGTATTGCAATCGATATTGCTGTGAATATTTTTTAGTGTGTTATATTTGTACGATATATACGAGTAAGTAATTAAATTTTTCGATAATTTTTTTATTTATCGAATTACAATTTATTAAAGAAGTTTGTTGATTTTTAATTGATTTATTTATAGATATTTTTATTACCGATGTACAATTTCGATATAAAGTTTCCGAAAGGGTAGAAATATACTGAAATTTTATAACGATTTTCGGTCATCACATGAAATATACTGAAATTTTATAACGATTTTCGGTCATCACATGACAAGTTTGGCTTTAGGACAAACCGATTTTGGTGTTGTGCCATCTTCATTCTCGTTTTCGTGAAGGTGCCACATCGTGGAACATCGTTCCAAAATTTAGAATTTTATATTTATTATTTTTAAATTTTTTTTAATTTCGTAAAATATATCGCAATTTTTATGGAAACCGCATTTTCAATTCAACTTTTATTCTCATCAATTTTTTTTTCAACGCATTTATTTGAATATACACAGTTTTATTCATATTAGAATGCATATTTATTGAATTTTATAGTTAAAGATATTAATTATCGATTTCTTAATAATAATCGTTGTATTTCAACAAATCTATCAACAAGAATGGTTTGAGGTATTACTTCGCAATTTACTTGAATATTCGTTCAAATGGAATCTATGCGTCGACCCTTATTTATAAATTATTTGCGTTCGTTTTGTGTGCTTTCAGTTCCAGTATGTCCGTAATGGGCAATGAGGCGTAAGTAAAACCAGAAAAGAAAGTTATAACAGAACGGAAAGAATGTTTAAGAAAGATGAAATAAACACAACAGCCAACTAGGCTAGCGTAGCACAACATGTAGCGTGTTGGCTCTGCAACTCCGAGCTCCAGGATTCAAAGCCTGGGGGAAGTGGTTATGAAAAATAAATTTAATTAATTTAATAAAAAGAAGTCTGATGATGAAATATTGTGATTTCCGAAATAGTACTATACGTTCAACCATTAAAAACTGTTGTGGTTTTTTACACAAAATCTTCCATAAAATTGTCAATTATTAAAAGAACGTTAACTTTTCAAGTTGAGTGCAACACCTCAACCTTGCTCTTCAAACAATGGCCACTCAGTCGAGAATTCCAATGGCTAATTCAACGTAACACTTTTCCACTTCCAGCTCATCTTTCCCACTACCTAAAGTTTCACTGATCATAATTTGTGAAATTCCATTTTATTAGAGAGAAGCCCACAGAGTTAACGTGAATTGCTTGATTGCCTATTTTACAATTTTCCAGCATCCGCGCAGATAGGTGGGCTCGAGTGGGTGAGTGTGTTTATTAACAACTTCTATTTATTTCAGACACTACTTTGCTTTGTAAGCTTTTTTGCAAGTATGTCCTTGAAACAGAAAAAAAAACAAAAAACATAAGGATTCAGCCACACTTCATTTATTGCATGCGAAATGAGCCAAAATCATGGTAACGACTACCAAGTGCCAAGCACTTCATTACTTAATATTCTAAGCGAGAAGTCAATGGAAAAATCAACAAAAAAAAACAAAATAAAAATTAAGCAAACAATTGTTTTAACAATGCGCATCTGGTATGTGACACAAGGTGTGGGGTAGAGAGAAAGAGAGAGAAGGAGAGAGGGAGAAGTTGCGTTAGCTGTGGGCACTGCAGTTCCCTGTTCTTTGCACAACCTGTCGCTCTCTGTTACCACAACACTGCACGTCCTTTGTCTCAATGTCCTTTCTTCTTTACAATCGTCTAAGTGTCACTTTTCTATACAATCGCCTAGTTACTTAGTTCGCTATAAAAGTTGCTATCTAAGCATGCATGATTGCTACATACAAATGATAATATTCTGTCCGTTCGGCTTGCCTAGAGTTGCCCGGGTCAAGGTTGTTGGTCAGCTAAGCCTCCAGCGAGCAGCGTAATATTCCTAAGCGTTGTAGCATTTTTTTTATACGTTACATATACATACATGTATGTATATTTTTTTTTACTTTTCTTTATTTGTCTGTTATCCCTAGTTTTTTAATGCTGTTGCAGCTTCTTGTTTTGTTTTGTGCTCTCGCCTGTGACCTTCTCATCCTGTTGCTTGGCTTGTGTAAATACTTGGTTTTGTGTGGGTAGCGCGGTGTGTTAGGTGCTTTCTTTATATTGGCTATTGCTATTGCTTTCAATGTAGTGCAGTGCATAATTGAATACTTTGAAATGTTAAGTGCTTCAAAAGTATTTGGTACTTAGTTATACACATTTTGCAGCAAATTCAATAAAAATACCTCTAAACCTCTATTAACTTAAAATAATCCTATTAACTTAAAATACATCATATACCTTTTTTTCTTGTTCATATATGAAAATCATTCACTAGTAGAAAATGGAACTGTAAGTAATTTATTGCTTTTTTGCTTTGATATAGCAACAAAAAAATGTTTAGAAAAGCCTTTTAAATTTAAAAAAAATTTTTTTTTGTATGTTCGTATCAGCTCAGTGTTTTCGAAGTACTTTTTGAGTGATAAAAAGTATGTTAGGTTTAGAATAATCACTTAATTTAAGTATTATCAAATACTTTAGACGGAGACTAAGTTAATGTGCAAATACTTTGGTGCAAATCTGATTACAAATTTTGATATTAAGAATTTTGAAACGATGCGTTAATCGTTGAATAGTTAACGAGTACAAGTGTAGTCGTGAGCATATCGAAAAGACACTGAGTGCAGCTTTAGTGATGCGATATTTTGAGTGCAAGAGTTTTATCGATTTGATTTAGCAATCAGATACTTTGTATCGACACTGAGTACATGTGCGGACACGGAGATGACTTGCATTCAGTAACAATTCAATGTACATACTAAGTCATAAACTTTTACTCAGCTACAATACAAAGTACTCGGCTATAAAAACCAGCACTTAATAGTTAATTTTGGAGTTACTACTAATTGAAAGTTAAGTAGCTTGTACTTCGATTCGATACTGAGTACAATTGCAATTTTATACTTGCTGAGTATTGTAAATCGTCTTGAATAGATGTATAGCAAGCACAAAATTTAGTTAGTACCGCATATTTTGATTTCGATAACGATTATAAACTGAATATTAATTATTTTGTTTAGATCTTTAATATATATTTAGTAGCGAATACTTTATAGTTGCTCAGTGTGATTACTTAAGAAAACTGAGTATCGAGTATTCGCTGCTTTTCATATTTGTTCTTTCTAGCCGCACTGTTACATTGTTGTTGTGCGGTTTTTTAATTTTTTTATTATTTTTATACTGATTATTTTATGCGTATGAATGCCCATAGAGAGTTCATCGCTAACTAATCAACTGCATACATATTTATTTATCTAGCCTTTCTTCATGCACGCCTCTTTTCACTTTGACATTTCGTTAGTCCTTGCAAGTCAACTTGCGAGTTTCTTACCACTTTAGGGGCGCTGATTTTATGGTTATTTTTTTATTTTTATTTTCTTTCTGTTATTTACTTCAGTTTTTGTTTTTATGACTTTGCTAATTTGCTTAACTGCCACTGACTTGTAGCTTCTAGTTTTATTTTGATTTTTAGGCCACTTTGCCTAGAGTCACTTACTTAACTTCGTAGTTTTATAGAATAGTTGCGACTATGCTAGTTTTATTTGCTCTTCATAAAGTTCCCTATAATTATTTATGTGGGGAACTACATATCTGTAATATTTCGCAACATTTAGTTCGTTATTTACATATGCAGGAACTATACTCTGTTCACAAATTATAGCACAAACATATATTGATACATTTGGGCAATTTTTATTGTCCTCTAATTATTTAAAAATAGTTTTAAATTGAAACATCATTAATTCTCTAACAAACACCATTAAAAAATGCTCTTAAATTTTTTTAAAAATGTAGCAAACATTTATAAAAATTTATTCAAAATTTCAAATTTTTTGAAAACAACTTTTTAATTTTTTTTAAATCTTTATTAAAATTTCAATGAAATTTAATCTTTAAAAAAAATTTAAAATTTGTTTAAAAAATGTAGGAAATTTTTTTTTGAGTGTGCAGACAGATGGCTCATTCAATTTTAGCATAACAAAGTGCAAGTTTCTAGTGGCTACAATATACCACTGATTTTTGACAATTTTCGCAATTTCTTTCATATAAGAAATAAACACTATTTTGCGTTGTATCGAGGAAACAGCCAGTAAAAAAAATTGTCAAAAACCAGTGCTAACTTGTAGACACTTAAAACTTGCACTTTCTCAGACTAAAATTGAATGAATCAAAAAACTGTATACTCAAAAAAGCTGTTTTTTTTAAAAAGTTCGAAAGTTTGAACATTTTTTTTAAATCATTGTACATTTTTCAATAGTTTAAAAATGGTTGTTTATGGCTTTCTTAAAGAATGAAATATATATTACTCGGAAAATAATTTGTATTAGTTAGAAAAAAATGTAGTGCTCATGTGTTTGTGCTATAACATGTGAACGGAGCATACTTATGGAATACATAATTATGTAGTATGTAATTTATGTGGGTATCCTTGCAAGTGCAAATGGCTGGAATTAGTGCACACATTCGACCGCATTAAACCGAGTAGCGCAGTCTTAACCACTAAATTAAGCAAATATGTATGAATGTATGTATGTAAATATGTAGAATACAATTGACGTACACTCTGTTAGGCCACCATCTTCAATCGTCAGTCTCGTTAACTGTCTCTTATAACAATTGTTGTTGTTACAATTTACTTTGTGTTTACTTCATTTATCTCTCTCACCATTACAAACTTACATACAAAAGTACATACTCGTACATGTGTTTATTTGTTTACCTTGTGTGGGTGCTGTTTCGTATTAAACTTATATTTGACAATTGTTTTGTTAATGTAATGATTTATGTGACATTTAACCTGACATTAATGTTGCACGGTCGTTCTGCCCACCAATTAATTTTGTGCGAATATCAGCATTTCGAAATGAAATATACAATGCAATTTTTTTTTTGATATTCGTTAGGTAGACAAATATTTGTTTCAATGCTTTAGCTCATTACGTATTGTAATTCGATGACAGTAGTCGCTTAAGACTTCAATTATTTGCATACTGGAAGCGTTTGGTTGTTTCAATTCAATTTGCAAATATTTCAGAATGTTTTTGTGTGCAAAAATAAAAAACGCCTGTTGCCGAAAAATACAAGCAATTATTTTAGATAAATATTTTAAATAATTATTTATATACATTTCCAGTGATATTTAGTACTTTCCTTTGCTTTCCGCAATTATACGACAAACACAAATTTGCTAATGTAGGATTTTTGTTGTTTCGTTTATTTAAAATCTGTTATTTTATTTCAGTTGAAATAGAGTTCGTTCTTTAAAAAGAAATTTTGAATGGTTCATGAACTTTTCTTTAGAATTTTTTATTTTATGCATTTCAATTAATATCGCTGATTCTTGAATATTACACTTTTATATGCAAAAAAAGTCGGAGGAGCGATAGAAAAAAAAATACTGAAATTAAATGGTTTATAAAACTGAATACTTGAAAAATTATAAGTTACTTTTAATTATTAGAAATTTTGTATGTATAAAGTTTAAAGTTTTGAATTAAATTTAATTTTATAAATTAAATAAATGATGTTTTAGTAGAAAAAACTGTTTGCATTACTAAAATGCTCGCAAGAGCAGATTCTGTTAAAAAATCGTTTAAATCTTACTCCAAAAAATTCCAGTGAATTAAAGTTGAATGATAATGGCATAAAAACTTTTGTTTGTTTATCAATTAATCTACATAGTTGCTATAGTTTTTTTTTTCAAAATGCAAGAAATTTCTAAATAAGAAGCTTCGAACGTGTTTATGTAATGTCGAGGCCAAGTGCAGCAAAAGTTTTTTCTATCTCGATTTTCAACTAGACAATTGCTGGTTACAACTTTAAGAAGTATGGAAGTTTAACGTCTTGGCAACAAGCAATACACTTAAAAAAATTGTCAGCCTTAAAATATGCAAGAAAAAATCAAAAATGGATGGATAAACGCTGATTATATGTACATACATATATGAATAGCTATCGCGTAGAGAATTCGAGAGAAAGATTCTTCAAAGTATTTATTCTTTTTGGTGCTTTGACAATGCGGCAGACTGATTAATTCTTAAGTATTATAGACGACAAAATCTGCTTTATTCTTTTCAAAAACTCGTCTCTTCCAACGGCCTGGAAGTACTTCATCAATTAAATTTTTTTTTCTGTATATTTATTCGTTTCAGTAGTATAACACTGTAATCTGCCAACATTCACAGTGTTTATGCCAATGACTGACTCAAACACTTGTATCAAATAAATTTCTTGCATACTCATTAACCACTCGTCTCAATTGCAGAGGTTTAGCCACAATGGACTTAGATACATTTAATCAAAGAATTTATATGGCCAACTGACCGATAATCGGCGAACAATGCACTCGTGCAAATGTGCTAAGTAACTATGTAAGCTAAGTAGTTGCAATCGAATTGAGATTGATAAGAATGAGCGTTGAAGTTGAGTGAGCCAGACTAATCCAAAAAGGATCGGTCAGTCACAGCTTAGAGAATGATTTTCAACAAAAACACATACATATATTTACATTTACATATATACAAATATACAGATGTATGTTTGTATAAACAAGCAAACATTTCCTTTGGACTCTCACTTATACATAGTAACGTTTGCTTCTATGTGCCAATACTTAAATAAGATTTCATGATAATAATATCCTTTTGTTATTTGGGACTACTTGCAGCTTGTTCAGTATCTATGTATGTAAGTATGCTTACAGCTACATATCCGACAGGGAAGTGATGAAATTACACATGTGTTAGTGTACTAGTAAGTGCCTATTGCAGCCCAGCAAACAAATCTATTAGCGCAACTACACATTTTCCAATAGTAGTTTTAGAAAGCATCAAATGTACTTCAGAACAGTCAATTGTACTTCAGAAACTGTAAAATTTATTTGAGATTAGTCAATTGCTGTTCAGAAACCATTAAATATATTTCAGAATAGTCAATTGTACTTCAGAAAATATTAATTGAACTTCAGATTAGTCAATTGTACTCCGAAAAACGTTACAAGTATTTAATAAACTGTAAATTGCACTTCCGAAACTATAAAATAAATCATAAAAGTAACTTATATATTTAAGATGGCGTTATTCCAGGAGTTGATGATAACTAGCAAGATTTCGCACGCAGGCCGATAGCCTATGTTGCTAGTTGCCTTAATATTGTTATGTAATTATTTATAATTATATTTCATTTAAATAATAATAATAATAAGATTTCGCACAGAAATATACTAGTCTTATACCAGTTTCTGTAGAACTAGTTGGAAATTCGAAGTACATAGCTCTGTGAAACACAATCATGCCGGAAAAATGGGCCGGTAAATAAGTTCGGGAGTTGAAGCAAGATAAAACATCTTTTTTATTTTAATTTTTAAAATTAATAATTTTTTTTTTTCCTTTTAATTAATACCTTATATAAATTGAATACTTTAAATCACTTTTATTTTATTATTTCCTTGCATCTTCAATGTATAAAAAGTAAAAATATTGAACTTATCTATAAATTTTCAGACTAGTTCGGTTTGAGTTTGTAAATTCTAGTTGTAAACCAGTATCTTTTCTAACTAATTTGTTGCTTCCCTGTAGATATGTAAATATGTATGTATCAAGTCAAACGAGTTGCTAGGCGGTCACTTGCGAGTGTTTTGTTGCACGTGTAAGGAAACAAGCTTACACTTGCCAATAGTCGCACATACAAACATACCTACATACATACATCCATACATCCATATGTACTTAGAAAGTATACGAACCAAAAATGCTCCATGTATACCTAAATTTAGTCTCGTTAGCTGCTTGCCATGTGGCCTCTTTAGATTTCCCTATTCAAGTCAACTGGCTATGCTCACTTACTTATGCACAAGTGTCCTTCACTTTGCTTACCAATTGGGTATATACATATGTATATATAAACATACACATATACGCTTTGCTTGTGTGTAGTTTGGTCACTAAGGCTGAAAATTTATTTTCAGGAAATATTTTTACAACAAAAACTGCTGCTTTTTACTGAGGTCCTTTGGGTCAGAAGCTTTTAATGTTTTTGGTTAAAATTTAAATGTAATTTTACCCGAGAGTTTACTCTTTTCAGAGCTATAACTCACAAAGCATAGTGAGAAAAAATTCGGAAAATTTAACATAACGTTAATATTAAAGTTAGAGTTTTTTATTGTTTAAATTTTGTAGTACGAATTGTGTTAAGGTATACAATTTCCTATATGAAGCGTTTTCGAAGTAATTTTTCTAGAGAGTATATGATTTTTCGTTTCGTAAATTTTAACTCCTTACAATGCATTATTAATTTTAGAAAATAAATTCTCAAAGTTCAAAATTTTTGGAGAACAAAATTAATATTCTGCGCGGTTTGGCAATTTAATTCAAAAAAGAGTTCCTTTGTTTTAATGTTTTCATACGAAAATTAAATTACTTATTTTTGAGAATATGTTTCTCGTATTTAGCGATCCGCAAGTCTTTTCACTTCTTTGCTACAATTTTTCGTTAAAAACCATCTGACATATGGACATATGTACGTTCCAACTTCATACGCCATTTAAATTTAATTCGCCAGCAGCTCGCGTCTTTTCGCTTTCTCTCTCACTCTCTCCAAATTTGTCTATCGCTTTGCGTTAACTTCAACATTTTACCGTTATGTGGTCGAGACCTCGCAGCCGCCACAGCATGTGTCATGTGTCAGCAAAAAGGATTTCGCTGTGCGGTTTGGCTCACACCAAACCATGCAAATTCGACATCGAATTTATTATGGATATTCAAATATTTGGTGAGCAAGAAAAATTTAACCAACTAAAAAAATGAAAAAAAAAAACATAAAAAAAAAAATAGAAAACAGAAAACCTCACTGCTTGTTAAAACAAATTTCAGTTCAAAAGCATTACAAGCAGTAAAGTTCGGCTCCTAGCGATGGCGTAAGTGGCCGGATTGGCAGGAGTATTATTTAGCTGAGCGCGCGAGGTACCTACGCGCGACGCCTTGCCACTTTACCAACGCCATCTGCCACGGGTTTCATGGCTATTTCGCTTGGCAGCTGCCTTCCGGCCAAATGCCTGACTTTGATGTGATTGTGGTGCCGGAATAGCGAAAAGTGTGTGGCAGCCTTCTTCAAGCTAATAGGATTAGGCACGAGACAATTGGAACGAAGTAGGAATTGTGATTTTCTCACTTTAGCAATCGCAATTTGCGCTTTTTCGAGGAATATAAATAGACGCATAGATATTTACACACAATACGCTGCATTAGGAGACATACATATGTATGTACATACATAACATTTTGGCGATTATTCGCGCAGATTTGCACCAACCTAAAAACACTTTCTGTGCAAGAGTGAAAGGATTAAATTGCCTTGCAGATAACATCGAATGGTACATACTACATAAATATTTGCTATCTTAAAGTTAATTTTTTTTATATTTTTAAATGAATTCAAAAGTTATTTGGTCGCCGATATCTGTACAATTCAAATCAAAAGTCAAAGTTGGTTGTCCGTCCAGCGCTTGTGAAGTTTAAGTCATTATTGAGGCGACGTTTTGACGTGCGATGAGCTTCAACGCATAAGTTAGTTTAGTGCTCAACGCTTGATACAAACTAATTAAAGTAGATATTACAAATTTCTGAAGAGATTTGGCAAAATGTCTGACGTTTCTTTTCAGAGATTTCGACTACTGCTTCTGCATTGCTTTCAAAGAGTTGGTTACATCGAAAAATATTTATAAACCTCAAAAATCTACCCAATAGACATTGCTATCACACAAAATCAAGCGAATGAAAATTGATAATTATTAGAAAAAAAAAAAATAAAAATTAGGTCAAATTTTTTACCTTAGTTAAAAATTTTTAGATTTAGAGCAAGTGAGTTTGCTTTTTAGTTTGCTGTTCTGGTTTTCTTTTATTTTAAATGAACTGAATTGTATTCCATGTTGTAGAAGCTGCATTTTATTCTAAAGCTTTAGTGGAAAGCTTATCGGAAAACGATTGAAATACCAAAAAAATTGGCTGCGGAAACCTTTATCACTGCAAAAATTGTGAAAATCACAAACACAATAGCAGTAGAATAAAAAGAGAAAAAAAACAGAAACGGAAAACTAGATCAAAACCAAATAAATGTGATTTGCACTCTTTTCTAGTTATTTAAATTTTTCCTATTTATATTTTTATGTGTAAATTTTTTAATCACATTTATGAAAATTTTTTTGTTTTCTTTAGATTTTTATTTATTTGACTTCAGCATTGAATTTTAAAATTTTGCGCTATGCCAAATGTTGCCTGGTTAGACAATTTTTTTGCGAACATTTTAAAAACAAACCATTATTTTTAAATAAATTTCTTAAAAAAGCTTTTTCGTTTATCATCTGAAATTCAACTAATTTATTTGCAAATAAATATATTTCTCTCCTAGTTCATTTCTACTTTCTATCTAATAATTCTTACCAAAAATATCTTCACTCACCTTTACGAAATGATAGAAGAGCACCGCTCCAATTGTAGACAACGCAAACCAAACGAATACCGCAAATGTTGAGACGTGTGAAATATCCAAAGCGTGCAGTAGTGTTGATATGATTAATGCAGCCGCATGGCAGAACAGGAATGGCAGGGATAGACGCTCCAGAATGTCCCATGGAATTTCGGCCGACTTCTGTGGCAGCACTGAAATGGAGCCGCGGCGCAGTGAGGCGCGTCGTGATGCGCGGCGCTGTGTGAGAATGGGAAGGAGAAAAATAAAAAATATGTGTTAAAACATGTTAAGCTACAGAAAAAAGAATAAATAATTTAGTAGGAAAAAAGAATGATTTATAAACGACTCAATGGCCAATGTCTTGAAAGTTTCATCTTTGTAAATTTTCAAAATCAAGTTTAAATAGAGAAATCGCAGTGGAGGAGTAAGTAGCCTTTTTTGACTACAAAAACGTTACACGGAATCTTCGTTTGTTAATCGAGCGCAATAAAACTCTGAAAAAAGATTTTTCGTATAATTTCGAATTTTAAATTTCTTATTGGTCAAATAAAATTTAGCCAACAGACCATTTGATGTAAGAATAACGCCATGAAACAGCTGAGAAATACTAAAAAAACTATGATAAGAAACAATTTTAAATTTGAGTAAAATTATTTGCGCCTTTAAGAAAAAATGTCCAAGTCAACCGCAGTTTATGCAAATGTCAACCAACAACGATTATGAAATAAATAAAATTTAATAGCCACTTGAAACTTATTCTTTATTGAACTAAAAAGCAATGAGCTACAAAACTTCATACTCAAAAAAATTCTAAAAAATTTCCTAAGCAAATGTGTGCTGTTTTTCAAAGTCTCTTTCAATTTTTGTAAGTGCGTGCAAAGTTTGCAACTTTTATAGATACGGCATGCAAATTTTATAAGAACCTAATATCCTCGAACAGGCGCCGCTCTTCGCTTTTAAATTTGATGAATAAAATTGCTTGAAAAACTCTTTTACAAATTTTCAAAACTACATAAAATTTATTTCATTTATATGTAACTAATTAAATTAAATGCGTTTATTATTTAAATATGCCGCTCTCTCGTTTGCACAACGAACTAATCAAGGTAAACAACTTCACTTAGTTAATATAGAAATTAATATGTAAATTTGTGTTAACATTTTTTGTAACAACAAAAAATAAATCTATCGCCACCACGTCTGAACCGCATTTAAATATATGCAGAATAGTTTTCTGTTTTTCTTTTTTTCTTTTAAATTAAACAAGTACACGTCGTATGTGAGTCAATGTTGGTGAAAATTTATTAAATGACAGCCATTAGTGTGTTGAATGTGTACATATTTACGTGTGTGTGTGTGTGTGTGTTTGGAATTGTGTGCAAATTTAAGCAAACATGTTTTCATTAGTTTTATGTGTTTTTAGGAATGTCAATTCTAGCCATAAAACCAAGTAAAAATTCATTTATTTATTTTGCACAGTTAACAGTTTGGCATACTCATACACAGCTAGTTAAATTAATATAATTAAAAAAAAAAAACAACAACTGGAAATAATTAGCAGCAATTAAATAGAGCACTATCATGAATAAATCCTCTTTAAAAATAAGCTATTATAATAAAATATTAAGACATAGAAGTAAAAGAGAGCGAAAGTATTTAAAGCTTAAAGGCGACGCATTTTTACTCAAAACACGAAGACAAAAGCAGTGTGAGAAATTTTTCGTTTGCATTTTGACCGGATTTTAGTTTTGATTAAAATTTAAGCCTAACGAGGAAAACATTTGCGGATGTGCTTAAAAATAATTAATTCCATATTAAAAATAATGCTAGACATGCAATTTGATTCTCGCGGCTACGAATTTGGTATTTTGTTTTTGAACACAAATGCAACATAAAGATATTGCAAAAATCTTTATTCGTGCGGGGGTTTTGATGATGAAATAATTAAAAATTATTCAGATAAATAAAAAAAAATTACCTAAGGTAATATTTAAGTGTTTACAAAAAATCGAGGAAAGTTCGAAGTAAACGAGAAGAGTCAACAATAATAAACAAATCAAAAATATTTAAATAATTAAAAAAATAAAAATTCCCAAACGAATTAAAAATGATACTTACATCAAAAATTATATTCAAAAACCCAAAATACTCAAATTATTTGCACTAAATATTTTTTTTTAATTATTAAAAAAATCAAATTGCTATCCAAATTAATCAAGAAACATCGAAAAGGGAAGTCAATATACAACAAAAAAATAAATAAAAATGAATGCTACAAATCATAAAGTCACAAATATTCACTCACTTTATTTAATCAGAAAAAATATATGCACATTATTTTTTGTTGTTGTATGGCCATATAACTATTTAAATTTTTTCTTAAATTTTATTAACAAAATAGTTACATGGCTAAACAATAACAAAAAAAAGTATATATATTTACATAAAAAAAATATACATTAACAGAAATTATGCAGAAAATAATGATGGAATATTTCCGAAATTATATAGAATAGCCAAGAAAAACTTTAATTGGCCGAATAATAAAAAGTTATTTGTATCAGAATTATTTATTTTATAATATTTTCTATCTGATGCAACTACACGACGAAAAACGAGAATTTGATTATAAATTTATAAACAAAAATTGATTAAAAATAAAAAAAATTCTTTAAAATAAACAACAGAAATTAGGCAAACACAAATAAGTGAAAAATAATATATAAAACAAATTTAAAAATTTTATGAAAAAAAAATTATTAAAAATAATGCAAAAATTAAAATCATTTATTAATAAAAATTAATCTTTAATGTAATTTTTTTATTGACTGCATTAAGTTTAACTGGATTTTTGTTTAAAAATAAACCTTACAACTATTTTGAAAGTTTAAATTCCTTTACTGGTTCCCGACAGCCGCAGCAAGTTTGCAACCTATTTCAGTGTATTATTTCAATAATTCGTTTATTTTCCTTAAATAAAAATATTACCTCAGAATTTATGTATATTTATTTTCCCAACTATTTAATTGCACTTTTTAATTTAACGTCATTCCACACAACATGATAGCGAACGAATAAACACAAATCAATTGCTATCAAAAATAAAGGCAAATGAAAATAATCTGCTAGGCGAACAATTCAAACGCAATAAATTCTTATTTGTTATAGTAGAAGAAGAAATGCAAAAGGTACATTAACACTCGTAGTTTTGCGATGCCATTGATGGCAAAAACTTAAATGCTGTGATGCTTATCGACCCAAGCTGTTTATTTAACTTGGACTACCACAATTTCTTGTTTTTTCAGTTCAGCACCAAATTGCCATAAAAGCGAGCAAACAAATAGCTACAAACTCATACATACATACATACATACATACAATAAATATCACATGTTCGATTACGAGCGTGTGTAAATAAGTATTAAAACTGGTGTTATAAAAAGTTTTGTTTACACGCGTAAAAAATATCCATTGAATATTTGCAGTGAAAATAAACGAAGAAAAAAAATTCAAAAAATCCATTTCTCTCTCCCTTCAAATTTTTTGTTTACCATTACACATACATATGTATGTACGTTTAAATGCGCGTGTGTGTGTTTAATTTTAATTCGTTCATGTTAATACTTGCATGCTGAGCTTTTAATTATTCGCTTTTTTTTTGTAATTTTTAAGTTTATAGTACTTTTCTTTTTATAAATTGCATTAAAGTTGTTTTTCGCCAATCGATCATTTGGACTCGTTTTGTCGATTGATATGGAAAACGATTTGACGTATTGCTGCAGCTGCTAATTGTTTGCGTTATTTTGTTGAAATCACTTGGAATAAATTATACGTACAATAACGAGAATAAAAAAAACCAAATTATTTTAGTGCTGTTCATAATTACACAACATCAATTTATTGACAGGTCTTGACAATTTATATGTTTTTTTTATTTGTAACAAAGTTTAATTAAAATACAGCGATAACGATAATATATCGACAAAACTGACAATATTAATAACGATAAGCAATTTAAATAAGTTAAATGAAGCCGATAATGCCATATGATAATTTGTAATGATAACAACAACTGATTATTGTTAGTAATGACTAATATTTCGAAAGCGTTAACGAATACAACTTAGTTTACTAATATGGCAACAATATCGATAAACATGCACGATGAAGCTTTCAATAACTATGGAATACCAATATTGCCTATTTAAATTACAGTTATAATGTCGATAACGGTAACGGATAAAGATAACGATTACGACTTTAATACTAATAACGATAAACACATTGATAGTAATTTGACTATCGATTACAATAAGGGATACGTGCGCCAGTCTAATTAATAATAATTATATACAAAAAAAATAATTATTAATTTTATAAAATTTTATTTTTTGTAAATTTTTTTTTTCAAAATTTTTCAAAATTTTATTTTTTGCAAATTTTATTTTTTTATTTCAAAATTTTTCAAAATTATGATTGATTGTGTATTCGGTTGAAAAAAATACTACGGACTATTGCTTTTAAGCTATACTACAAGTCTTCGCACTTATACTGATTGGTGTTTTTTGTTAGTAACATTTTTTGCTTTTCCTCCTCCTTCTGCTATTTTCGAATTCAACAGCAATGTCTTCGACAGACTCACAACAAAAAAAGTTTGAAAGAAATATTTTATCGTTCGCCTATTTTATATATGACTAATATAAATTTATTTATACTTTCTTCACTAGTACGAACGACTGACTGCTTGAGCTATTTTCACTTGTATGAGTAAATCTATCTGTGATATTGAAAATAAATTTGTCTCACCAGCAGCGCGAATCTAAATGGAACCGTAAACAAATAGACAAACTTTTTAATGGGATGCAGCATTGCACAGCACTGATTACTAAATTTATATATATATATAGACACATGCATATGTATGTATGTAAGTATATACATAATTTATATATGTATGTATATATATAAACGTACGCTTATACATACATATGTACATATGTGCCTCATCAGTCAAGTTCGCTGGCGGCAGTGAAGTCTCAAGCGCTACTGATCGATGGTCTTTGCAGTTGTTGCAAAATAAATAAATAAATATACTTGAAATGCTGCAAAAAATTTCCTAATGACATGTACATACACACACATAAATACAATACAGATACACGTATCTACATATGTATATGTATGTGCAAAATGTATTTTTCAAATATGTATGTGTTTCCAAATTTTTTGATTTAATTAATGTTTCCATCCAAGTTTTACGAAATTTGCGTTTGTTCTATATTTACATATTTTCCTTAGCTCAATTTGCGTAAAATATTCACTTTTTGCTTTGTCCGGGCATTAAGTAGACGCTGTGCTTCATTAATTATCCACAATATACAAATGTATTTAAATAAATATTTTCAAAATGTTTCCAAACGCTTACCACATTTCTTTTATCTGTTTTTAAAGTTCTTGTTGCTTAATTTGCCATAGCGAGAAAAGCATCACACAAATCGGCTAATGCTTAGAATACGAGTATACACGAAATATATTTTTTCTAAGCAGAACGCACATACATACATATGTATGTTCTTTCATAATTAAGAGTATGTAATTAGTATAAAATAAAAGAAAAATTATCCGAAATTTCTGTGTGCCAATTAATGGAAGCATAATTTTGAAAGTCGTTAAGAAGTGTGTAAGAATATTTGTAGTCGTCCATTGAAAAGTACTGGCGCCATGACGAGCTTAGTTTAAATTTGACATAACGCTTTATGAAAATTAAATAAAGTAAAAATTTGAATGTGATCGGCTTATATAAATTCGAATACCTATTGTTATTATTATCGAATATGAGGTCGACCCTTTGATTGCAATCGACATTTCTTACGATATCTTTAATCAATGATGGAATATTTAAAGAAAAAAAGCAAAAGCAACTTTTTAAGAAAAGACCCAAGAATTTGCGAGTGGGCACACCAGCTATTTTGATTGATACGACTCTTAAAACTTCCGTTCAATTTAGAATTCGTCACAACTCTTCCTGAAATTACATTTAAACAAATATTTCGGTGAAGGGGTCTTAGCGAGCACCAAAATTTTTAACGCCCCGACATTGATGGAACGAGCTCCGAAAGCTTTTTTTTTACGAACATCGAGTTATTTTTATTCCCCTGTATCAAGTCCCTTAGGACATTGGGAAAAATGTACCGAAAACTGTATCGAAAATTGTACCGCAAAAATGTACCGAAAAATATTATTTTTATAGTACTTATTTTGTAATGAAAAAATTCTGTGAAATATGTACCGAAAACTGTATCGAAAAATGTACCGTGAAATTGTACCGAAATTTTTATTTTTATAGTGCCTACTTTGTAATGAATTTAAAAAAAATTTAAGAAATATTAAATTTAAATTGCACGCAATAAAATATTGAAAATATTTTAATAGTCACATATCACTGATGCTTGCACGACAGACTGACTCTGTAAATTTGCGAAAAATCAGAGAAAATTTTAATTTATTTCTAACTTTTATGGCATTTCGCGCCAAATTATTGGATATTTATAACTTACGTTTCGAAACAGTACAAATGAAAATCAATGAAATTTTACTATTAATCATCTATCAACGGAAATGACCGGCTGAAACATACAGCAGCTATGCGTAAATGTTTTGCATTAGCAACAAAGAGGTATTTCACAAAAAAAAAAAACCAATACTCAAACGCATGTAAATATATATATATGTGGGTAGTTTATCCGTACACACGTACATATGTATGTACTCATATGCATTTAATAAAGAGCTACATATGCACTTGCAATCATTTGCCACCTCCGAGCATAGTGACCCACTTGGCTAGCGGCCATGCCATTTTGTACATACGAGTATGTACATATGTGTGGCAATCTTGTAAGTACTCGTATGTACATTTGTTTTTTGTTAGATTTTTGTTCTCATTTGCTGTACAATTAAATACACGACAGCGACTAAGTCAAATGCTGCAGTCAAAACAAATTTTTGTAATAATGAACAGATGAACAGCTCATCTGCAAAGGATTTAGTATATAAATAAAATAATACATATATGTATATACATATATGTATGTATATAGTATATGCACAAATGTACGTGTGACGAACGCCTGCCGGCCGGCTTTTACTTAAAATACCGGACGATTATAGACAGTCTATACTGAGCAATACAAATTAATTATCTTTATAAATATTACAAAGCAATAAATAAGTAATAAAATTGTTTGAAAGCTTAAATTTTTATATTATGTTGGCATTTCATATTTTTGTTTGTATAAACCCACTTAAGTTTTTTCTTCTATAAAATGCTTACGGTTAGCTTGTTTATTATTTTTAAATAATTCATTTTCATTTAGAAAATTCTCTCTGCATATTGTCTTTGATCTCTTGCCTTTTAATACTCATTTTATATTCTTGCTATTTGTCTGGTGTCGGATGAGTTTCTCGTGTTTCCTATTAAACTGGGTTAAGTAAACCATACTGACAACGAAATTTACTTAAGCTTTAAATGGATTATGCTATTTTTGGCCCATATGCCAAGTTGGAGTAGACGCCAATTCATGGTAGTAGATGCATTGCGACGGAGGTGGCGTTGGAGATGGCTTAATAAATGAAATGCCAAGAAAAGCACTTTATCCATAGAAAAATAGCAGAATAAAAATAAAAAAATAAATACATGTGTGTGTACAAGAAATAATGATATTTATTTTATCCTGAATTTAAATTTGATTAAAAGGTTTTAAAATATGCCAACTTCGGTTACCTGTTGAGAATTGTTCTATGGACAAGCCATAGGAATGGGCTATCGAATCATTATCACACTTGAAATAAACTAATTAGTATCAAAGATTAAAACTGACTATTGAAAATAGAGTAGTTAATGAAGAGAGAGTTAAGAGTAAAAATATCCGCAGAATAGTTGGGGGCAATTCTTGAGGCTGTTTCGGAGACCTTAAAATGAAGTCTTGAAATTCAATTTCAGTGGGAAATATAAAGTGAGTTAATGATACAAATCTAAAATACGTTAAGTTATAAAATCATAAGATTTCAAAAATTTTAATTTATGCTATATCCTTTTTAGAAATCTTACAACAACAAACATCGTTGCTAAGTTTATTGCAAATTTTTAAATTTCAGTTAAAATGTGATTTTGTGATTGGGCTGGCCGAACAAACATACATGCGTTCTTCTCTGGTAGAACTTTTTACAAAGCACATAAAAAAAATAGCAGATCGTGTAAGACTATTTCAAATGTTGTATCCAACAAAAATATACCTCCATTTCAGCTACTTAGTAAGATATTTTTAGATATTTTAAAACTTACCAATGTATTATCGAAAACTTGCATTTTGGCTGTTTTCGATTAAACAATCGATGTTGCTCTCAGTAATCGTAAAACAAGTTTTGAACTTTGAAGAATTGAGAGTCCTTAAAAGTGTGATGGGAGAAAACGTAGAAAGTGTTTGAATTAGTTTTGCGATATTCATTTCTTATTATTTGATTAATTTTTTTCAAAGATTTTTATTTTTTTTTTTTTACGTATGTATGTCAGATTTTTTTTTATAACAATTTAAGCTCTCTTGTTTACTATTTATTTGAATTCTTGGACATATTTGTTAATCGTCTTCTTCAATGCAATTCAAAATTGTCACAAAAAATCAAATTATTGAAATATTTATTTTTAAACATTAACAAAAAATTAAGTCTTAAAAACTGTCTGTAGTAATATTAATTCTCTAGATAAAACAATTTAGCAAACAAAAATCAAAAATAAATAATTTAATTCATGGCATTTTAATTATAAAAAAATTTTTCAAAACCTTTGAAGCTTAAAAAAGTTTAAGGCTATACAAATTTTAATTATTTCAAGTGTGAGTTTTAAACTCTATACAAAAAACTTTCCAAAAATAAAAAAAAAATCGTTTAAACAAATATTGACTAAAAAATTTTTTTACGCAGATATACAAATTTTTTATTTACATATTTAACTATTTTTCATATATCGATATACTAAACAAGTATTTTTTATATACTTTTATTGACTGTTATTTTGAAAAAATTGTTTAAGCTTTTTTTTAATTTTTATTTCACTTATATTATTTTTTTAAGAGCGTATATGTAACACTTTTGAAGTGGGTGCTATTTATTTTAATATTTTTAATTTTTAGTTATAATATTTTATTTTTAAAATATTGCTCAAAACAAAACAATCATCTCATATTTCATACAGAAATTTCCAGATGCTTTCAGCAGACACTAACTACACAATCCGTTTATTTTTGGACACTTTTTTCAGTTTGAGAATGATTTTGAAATACCAAAAACCAATACTCTGCTTTGGGTTGCCAATTAATTTTTATATTTTTTTATTTTTTATAATATTTAGAACCTTTTCACTATAAAATATTTTGCACCTACTTTAAAATATATTTGAATTAAATTTTTAAAATTTGTCGAATGTTTCAGCTTTGTTTGCGTTTCGGCCGGCCGCCCGATAATCACGTTATGAGTCGCGTCGCCCAACTGCCAAGGCATAGCGGCCAATGGATGTGCTCCGAGTGCTGCGCCGGCGGCGAAGGTGGGAAGGTGTTGGTGCGGGTAGAGCGGGCATAACGCAGGCGATGCTATTTCGAAAACTGCCGCACAGACGTCATGATCGCTAACGGCCTACACGACTATGTGTACATGACTTGAAGCTGTCACTCGCTACCGACCGCCCGCTTCACTGACTACGCTGGATTTTGATTATTTTCTTGCTCATTTTTGTATCGTTGTCGCCACTCTTGTCTTCGTTTTTGGATGTCAGGCAGAGAAGAACGACACTCAGCTGCATGGTTTTATAGAATTTTTTTTATTGTTGTTTTGTTGGCGCTGGGTGATTATGAAAAATATTTCAAAATTATTTTCTTTACCTCTCGCTTTTTTTTTTCCTCAAAGAATTGGCTTTTTTTATTTTACTTGCTTTAATATTTTTGGTTCCAAATTAACAAAAAAGCGAAACAAATAAAATAAAGAATTGTATCCACTTATGTCGGCACAGATTCCATTAGCGCGATATAGTTTTCTTTCTTCGTAGGCTATTTATAATATTAAATTTTAAAAATGTATTGTTACCATGCGTGTTGTCGAAATTGCGGTGCTGAATGAAATTAGAGGGATTTAAATTAAGGAGTAAACTAAGTGGGTTTCTATTAATTTTCCGACAGGGTGGATTTTGTTTTAATAAAAAAATATATTACTCTACGTTTTACGTCGAATTTGTTTTAAAATTACGTTAAAATGAAAATAGCTTACATTTTTTTTTGTAAATTAAATGGTATATCGCTCATAAGGTTGATTCATTTTATATACGTTCAACAATTAAAGTACATTCATACATACATAGATACGTATACATATATGCATTTGTGTGAGACACTCACAGCAATAAAATAAAATATGTACAATATGTATTTGATCTGACGCCCTGCTGATCACTATCATTTCTTTTGAGTGTTTACAAAAGGCTTGACTTTTGAAAAATATTCTTGAATAAATTTGTTTCTGCCAATTTGTATTTTTGGTATTGTACTATAAATATTAAAGCAGTGTGGCGCATGTTTAATATATCAAATGGTGTTTATAATTGACAGCTGAAATTTAAAATAAATTAACACAGAATTTGTGTACATTCGCTTAAGATCATAAGTAAGTAAGTGGGTATTCCTATAAATAAACTTATTGCAAAGTGACGGCTGTCGAAGGAGCGAACATTTTTTTCTATTCTTAATCACTGCATAAACCATTATAGCGAAAGATTTGCAAAGAAATATTTACAAGTAAATTTAAAAATTTTCCGTTATATTAATTGTTTTTTTTGGAAAATGCCAAATGTTCTTGTCTACAAATTTTTTAATGTGTAGTGATTACTCGATTACTAATTCTTCGATTAAAAAATCTTCTGTTTTTTTTTTGTTATTGTTTGGCCATATAATTATTTTATTTAATTATTTTTGAGCTTAAGGCCGATCGGTTGTTGAGAAATATTATCAGGTGTTCTGCGCGGAAAAACTGTTGATGGCGTAGCCGCAGTTTGTCCGACCAGGGCTTTTTTTAAAGCGCGGACGAAGGCCGCTCACGAGGAAAGATGTTCCTCACGGAAATACTGTTGTACACTTGGAGTTAAAAATTAAATCAAAAAGCATTAAAAATTAAATAAAACACATTGTTAATACCTTTCCGTATAGTATGACCAATTTTCTTATCGCCAGCAACACAAATAAAACAAAATTTCTTACAAAACTTAAATTTTAATATATAAAATTATACATCAAAGTAAAGGTATTTTTATAGGCTTTAAGACAAACTTATTTTCACGTACAATTTATTACGTATTTTTAAAAGAAAAATATAGTTTTTTTATTAAAAAAATGTGCGTTTTTCAGTTTTTGGTGTTTTCTCAAAATATGTATATAATTTATTTAGACATATGCATACCAAATAAAAGGCCTTTTAACGATATCAATAATGTGAAGATCGGATCAACAGTTTTTGAAATATCAGCTTTTCAAAATAAATAAAAATACCCCCTTTGGACCTCCCTAACAGCCCCCTATTAGTTTGCACAAAAAAAAAATGTTATCACTAAAATCGGTAAAAAGGGGCGGACCACGCCCACTTTTTTTCGTTTTTATAGCTTAACGGTCCGTATTCTTTACTTGTTCCCTGATTTTGTGGACTTTTTCTTACAATACAGTTTTATTTTATTATAATTTTATATTTTTCAGAGAATAGATGAAAATTAATTGAAATAGCAATTCCAAATATATATATTTTTAAAGCTCTTTTCAATTAACAGCGTTTTTTTATTACCATTTCTTAACATGAACCTGGTACAAACTATTCAAAGTGAAATGCGAAATTGTAAATATGAAATTTTTGACATTTTTAATTTTAAAATTTACATGCTTAAATCATAAAAATACATATGTATGTATATACTCTGTTCACAAATTATAGAATAACCACACATTGACCATGTTAATTTATTAAAATTAATTTTCAATTAAAATATAGTTAATTCTCTAAGAAAATCCATAAACACCCTTTTTTCAAACTATTTAAAATTTTTGGGTATGCTGGTGTTTGGTTCATTCAATTATGTTGGGTGAAAGTGCAAGTTTCCAATGTGTACAAGTTATCACTGATTTTTGAAACAATTTTTTCTTATATGGAAGGAATAGCGGAAGAGCGATAGTAAAGAAATTGTCAAAAATCTGTGGTAATTGGTAGCCACAAGAGACGTGCACTTTGTTATACTAATTCTGAAATTTTTATGAAATTTTGGCAAAAGTTTTCTAAATTTTTTATAAAATTAAAAAAAAAAACCGTTTTTAATGATTTTTGATAGAGAATTAATGATTTTTTAATAGAAAAATAATTTTAAATAATTGGAGAATAAATAGATTATGCAAAATGTCAATAGCTGTTTTGGCTATATTTTAATCGAATTTGATATGAGTTTCCCCGATGCAATTTAGTCTATTTTATATTTTATATTTAACAATTTCAAATTTACATTTTAACATTAGCTATAAAAATTTCCACTTGTAAAATTTTTTATTGCTTGTAACCATAGCTGTTAAATTATGATTACGATTAGAATTGTAATTATTATTTAATTGTGCCTTTTAAATATTGGGAATACGTAATGATTACGATTACAAATAATCAAAAAATAATCAGGATTACTCTAGATTACTGAAAAGAATCAAAAAGAATCAAAAAGAATCAAAATAAATAATTGATTATATTCAGGATTCTTTTTGATTATTTTTGATTCTTTTTGATTATTTTCAATCCAAAATACCAAACAACTTTTCTCTTTAAATTTTAAGAAATTTTTTTATTAAAATTTTTTAAATTGTTTTTTGTATAATCTGAGTCTCAGATTCTAAGATATATGCATTTATATGTAAGTATATATGTATATACATATATTATATTATTATAAATATTATATTATAAATTATGATATTTTTGCTATTATTAATAGCAATTCAGCCATTCAATATAATCAGCCCCATCGCGAAAGTTCCCAGTTCTGATCATCAGAATAAGCTTCAATGAGCGTAGCTGATATTTACACCTTTATGAAAACCAACAATGCTGAAGCGAGTAGTGTTAGAATTCAAATTAATAAAAGCAAAAAGAGAAAAGTTGTTTGTGGTTTTGGATTGAAAAGAATCAAAAAGAATCGCTGAAAAGAATCAATTATTTATTTTGATTATTTTTGATTCTTTTTGATTCTTTTTAGTAATCTAGAGTAATCATGATTATTTTTTGATTATTTGTAATCGTAATCATTACGTAATCTAGTTGGGACCAAGATAATCATAATGTAATCAATTATTTCACTCTCAAATACAAAGTAATCAGATTACTAATGATTACGATTAGTAATCAAAACTTAACAGGTTTGCTTGTAAAAAACATTGGTAGCATCCATTTCAGCAAAAAACTAAAAATTAATTGAGTGTGTTATTTAAAAAAAAAAATGTGAATAATCACCAACAGTGGAGGAATAAGTAAAAAAAATATGTGCACATTTTGTACAAAGAAGAAAAAAAAACATGATATATTTTCTCCATTCAATGTATGTATGTTTGTATGTATGTCGTTTAACAATGTCGCCGCCACAATACTCGAGTTGACAGCAATACTAATGTGTCGACCGAATGCATTTACATAAACATTATAGTAATTATTTTTAAATTTACACTTTCACTGTGCCATGCATGCTATTGTTCGTATGTACATACATACATATGTATTTATGTATGCATATACAGATAATCTTTAAAAAATATACACAATGAGCAAGGAGTGTCATGTTATGAGAAATGTCGTCGGACAAGCGGAAATTGGGTCAACAACCGTTGTAGAAAATGTTAAGAAAACAATAAAATGTTCAAAATAAACTTCGGAGAAGCAACTAAAAAAAAAATGCATTCTTTGTATAATATCGATACGGAAAAAAAAAATACTTAAGCGAATTCGTAAGTGAAGAGTTGTGAGGTTAAGTCTGCTTTAAGAAACATTACAAAACTTTGCTTTGCAATGAGAGAGTTGCTTTTAAAATATCTATTTTGCGAATTTTTATTTGAAGCCTTTGTAAAGCAGCTGCAAAAATTACATATAGATTTCCAGTTGAACAAAATTTTTAACCAAAGCACATTTTTGATATTGAAAAAAATAAAAATTTAAAGCAAAAAATAACACTTGTTTCATTTGCTTATATTTGTGGAAAAATGTTAATCACTAAGTGATACAGCTGTTTGTTAAAATCTGACTTATGGCAACCGAAAAAAGAAATTTGCTACTATAATTAAACATACAAATATGTATATCTATGTACTAACAGCTTTCATTCAGTCGTCAACGTTCAGCTTAGGCAAATTTAAATTTGTTCTCGTACAAGAAAAAACGTTTTCGCAATTTATTTGTGAGTTCACATGAATTTGAAAGTGATTTGTTTGTTTTTGCATGAAGGCGTCATTCTGTATCGGTATTTATTGTTTTGAAATTGAAAAACAATCAGTCACTGACTAACTAACAGTGCGACGGAGAGACATTACGCTTACTTAGTTCCAATTTCTTCTTTTGTTCGTTTTTTTTTCGTTTTTTTTTGCTTTATAAGCAATACTCAGGCGACGAAATTGTTTAACTTTGCCTAACTGAACGTTTGTTTATGCATACACGGGTAGTATTTGGAACAAAGAAAAAATAAAAATAGGTAAAAAAAAATATGCAAGACAAAAAAAAGGAAGAAAACAAAGTTTAATTATTTAAATGCAGGAGTTTTTCATTTTTCTACTATATTTGCTGCAATTAATATAATACGGTGATGAATTATGATGGTTTTTATTTTATTTATAAGTCATCAAACTTTTTCCTTGAAACACATAGAATTTAATTGAAGAAGCAATGTTTTAACGCATAAAATTTTCATATAATAATGTGAAAGTTTTACGGGTTATTTTTTTAATTTTTTTGTTTAACGTATTTTGTAATTTCTTTCGTACAATGAAAATTTTTTAAAGTGAAAAAAACATATTAATAATATTTATTATTGGCAGTTACCTATCTGCGCAATGTGTAACAATTCAGTAATCAAAGGGAGATATTTTTAGTACCCTTTTTACGAAGTCTACTAAATAAATAAATAAATAAATAAAAACAATAAAGTGTGCTGATGAAGTATTAAAATTTTATTTCATATCTACTTAGCAATCAAACCAACACGATTTCATTTGTAATGTTTTACAATTTTTTATTTAAGAATATTTAATTCATGTGTATATAAATTCAGTTTTATCTAAGTAAAAGTTTACTCATTGATTATTCAACTAAAGAGTTAAAAAACAATAGTTGCAAAAATTGTACAGTAACCCTTTACAATGTTCGCAATGTTATTCTTTTGGAATTTTTTTTAGTATGAGTCTCCGCAAAACCACTTACATTGACTAATTTTTTTTGGCTAAGCCACTTATTGGTTGCGAAACAATATTAATTTTGGGAATTTATTTCTAATGTAAACCTTCTGTTCGATAGATGTTTCGCTATCAAAAATCAAACGAATATCGAGATAAACACTTATGACTGTTTTAATTAACTGAGTGCGGTGATTGTTTTGTACCTCATTACTAAATAAAGTTTCAATCGCTATGTGATCGTCCATTATTTTATTTGAAAGGGCTGTACCTAAATTTTTGGAAAATTTTATTCGCTAAAACTAATTTTGCAGTTTTAACCGCGCTTTTGGTCAGTAATTGTCTCAAAATTTTTTTCTGATGTTATACAAATATTGCGTACGTCTCTAGATGGTGTTAGAAATGATCCCATATTTTTGTGTGCTACGAGCGATGGCATTTCATCGCATGCAAAGCTTTATGTTTTGCTTTATCTCTTGTTTTTTTCACATCAAAAGTTTCCTTTCCAATTTTATATATCTGTACAGTAATGTTAGCTGACTGCACTTGTTGATACTGCCAATATATAAGTATTACATATATGGAAAAAAACAGAAAAAAAAAAAAATAAAATGACTATTTAATCGCTCAAAAACAATATATACACTGCACTTTTATAGCAGCTTACACTCTTTTCTATATTTATATAACTCAATATTTATAGATTTGTTTCACTCTAACAATTGATTAGGAATTTCTACGAAAATTGATTGCATTTCCCTTGAAAAGCTTTAACTAAGCTCATAAAAGTTCATTATGACATATGTACTTATGTAAGTATGTAGTCGTATGTACAAAATGAAATTTATTCAACAGAAATTAAGGCATTCACATAAATTCCGAAAATGTATTAATACTATGCAATAATGTTTGATATAAAATCAATTAGTGTCGAAATATTATAATTATCGCATCAGTGCAAAACTTAATTGACGGAAATTCTAAATTAAGTGAACATTTGAAAATATTTAAAATCATATAAATTTTTTTGATTATCTACTCTAGCAATGAATTGTCGATCCTTTGAATATGGAATGCAATGGAAATGCGAGGGCATTACAATTTGGCAATGCTTAAGATTATATTTTTTTTTATTTTAAAGTTTGTTTTCTTCATATTTGTTCGCTTGAAAAGTGTTGAGCTCTTTTTCAGATTCAATGCAATTGCATTGGTTGGACTATATTTGTGATTGTATTTTATTGTTGCAGTGCAAGTAAAAAAAAACATCAATATCTAGCGATTTTTGGCAATGTGAAATAAATGTTTAACCACATTAAGGTATTTCATTTTAAATAATAAACATACGCATATTTAATTTAAAATATTTTTCATACAAATATCTTAACAAAACTCAAGTTTTTTAGTTATTGTGAATTGCAATGAAAGCACTTGCTACGGTAAAATTTTGTATGAATAAAGGTTAAATGAATTTGTCTGAATCAAAGCTTTCAGAAAATCTGGCAAACAATGGAAAATATGGAGCTCTTAGAAAAGTTTCTAAAATTTTATTAAATGTGTTCGTCTCCATATCCAGATGTTGGGGTCACTTGAAGTTGTGGTAGATAATATATTCTTTAATCTGAAAAAAAAATATTTTGTTTTCGAAATAAGTTTGTGCTCAGAAACAATGAATGATCACCTGAAATTGTAGTAGATAATACAAGTTTTTTTAGTTTGAAAAAAAAACGGTTGAAATAAATTTAACAAAAAACAATTTATTATTTATTTCTTATATTTTTAATTTAATTTGTAATTAAAAATTCAAATGCTATAACCAGAATTACTCGATTGATATATTAAGGTAAAAAAAAAAAAAAAAATATATAAAATGATTTTGTGATTAAAATAAGTTTTTGAATAAATGGCGGTCGTATCAAATCAATTTAAAAGAATAGCTAGAAATTGAATAATCACAGCAAAAATAATTTTTCTTTTTTTAATGTCAAATACGTTTATGAATTCTTTTTCTGAGATACCATAATGTCACACAAATTTGCGTAAATTCAAAGCAGCCAACGCAAATGCTGCCAATCATGCTTAACTGAGCCGATTGCGGCTAGCAGAGTTGTAAGTATATACATATATATATATATATATAAATATATTCCATATATACATATGTAACATACGTCAGTAAACTGAGTTATTTTGATAATCTTACAATTTTTTGCTTGAATGTTTAAAGCTGCTAAAATATTTCTAATATTTAAATTTGAATTATAAACTCACATAAATCGTGTTAATGAAATTTGAATTTCAATTTTAAATTTATTTTTAAAATTGGCTGTTATGTCGATGGTTTTACGAATTTTCAACACATTTTTTATGTACATATTTTGCGGTTGCTCTGAAACCCACTGTGTGTGTGTGTGTGTATGTATGTATGTAACTTTTGGCAAATATTACACCTTGGTGACTAAGCTGTTGAATGAATGAAATTTCAAAATTGTTTACTATATTTTCCATTGGATTTTCTGCGGTTCTCTGCTGCTTTGCGGTCACTGGTCTACTTGGCTGCTCTTTTGAGCTTTACATGCCCTTGATAATTGATATTTATTCATAAAATATAAGACCCATAAGCTCATATACCAGCTGAATAGCTAAATAACAATACAAATGTGCTTTTTTTTATTTCGAAAATTCCTTTGCACAACTCAGCCAGAGTTAACCGAAACACATAAATATTTCCAAATATTGTTAAACCAGCAAGCAAGCGTTTCAATTTATTTATTTTACGACGCATTTTGCTGGTCTTCTTATTTATAGAATACAGAATAAGACCGTCGGGTTCATTGCATTCCAACGAGTTGACAGCATAATCAATATTTTGTGTAAATGATGAGAAATTATAAAAACTGACGGCGTATATACATTAATAGAATGCAAAAAATGTCTTTTAAAATCGGGTTTAAAATTTTATAAATTGTAATTTAAAAAAGCAACAAAGGCGAAATTTAAAAAAAAATAGAGGTTTTATAATATGAAAAGTTGCCAAATATAATTTCGTTCTCACAGCTATAAAATACAAATTTTGTGTTCGAACGAGTGTTCAGACTTTGTAAGTTCAAGAAAATTCTTCGACCATCCTCGGACGTTCCTCGGTTTACACTGTTCCGCAAGACCTTCTAATAGTTTATTTTAGAGTTTTCTCGCAGATTTCGTCGAGCGGACAAGAAGTCTTCTGCATAAATAGGAAAAAATGTTCAAAGTAGTGTCGTTTCATAGTCAACTCAGCAATGATAAAATCACTTTCAATATAAAAGTGATTAGACCAAAAAGTAATGCTAGAAGTTTTTAGCATCGAATATTTTTTAATGACAGCTAACTAAACCGTGATCTGGAAGCTTATTTTTGGAAGTTAGAGGAGAGTACAAGCAAAATATCATTTGACTTCAGTTCGAGTTTGATATTCCTGCAGCTACCTTTTCCTTGAGTGGATGTTTATGAAAGAATGCTTCTAAGTTTTGAGTCTTGCAGTGATTTGCGTTAAGAAGGCTGAAGTTGCCATCTGCTACATAAAATGGTGAACGTATTTTAACTTGTATCCTTGAGAACAAAAATGGTAAGCAATAATCCACACTTCTTCCTGCTCCGCAACAAATCATTTCTAACCGAAAATAAGAGAAGAGGAAGAAGCACGCCACACTTCGGGATCTGATTACTCAGAATATGCTGGTTGAATATCTGAAGTTACTCAGTTGTGATAGTTACTTGAAAGATTTTTGATAATTGCTACTGCCGAGAACTTTTCTGCTGTCTTGTTTATTCAGACATCCACGCACTATTAGATTAACCAGCATTATCTCATTTGATTATAATCATTAATCGCGAACTATGTCTGCAATTTACTTATAAAATGTCAACAATTTTGTTTTAATTAAGCAACTTTCAACAAGACCAATCAAATTGGTACGTAAATAATCATAAACCCTGTTAATCCAATTCAAATTAAATATGAAACAGGATGCGGCACTTATTCACAACCTCTCTGATATTTCAGCTGTAAGCCGATTGTGTGCTGTAAAAAACACACATACAAATATCACACACATACATACACAACACACTGGCATGCAACAGAATCGCTAAAGGCATAACGACATTTACATTAACACGCATTCGAAGCGAAGAGCTTAGCACTCAATACGCTCGTGTGCGGAACACCAGCTTAAAAGTTAAAAAAAAAAACAAAAACTAAAGGTGAGATAAGTGTGGGAGAAGCTAGTAATATGGTCATGTGTGTGTGTGTGTGTGCGTGTGTGCGTGTGTGCTTGCCACCGTTTACGTGTCGAAATTTTTGCTACATCTTCCGTTTTTTGTTTTTTTGCTGCGATACGACAGAGTTGAATTTTGACGCAGTTAACCAACTCGCACTCAAGCAAATTCATATGCAAATTGACGCGCCCACGAAGTACATGTGTGTGTGTGTGTGCCCTTGTAAATTGCGGTGTTCGAGGTATCCCGAGCGAGTTGGTTACTCTTGTGGTGACTACCGCTTCTGGTGACCCGCCACAGCAACCCAAAAAGGTAGTGGATTTGATGTGGTGTAGAGTAAGGGAGGGCGCGGTGGAAGAGTATAAGTTTGCAAGTGAACGGAAAACAAAAATTCACACGTGTCCGTACTTATTTTCACAAAGAAGCATCAAAGTTTATTTTAAGGTGTTGAAATAAGAGCGCTCCATTACGAGAGGATAAAGTGTGAAATTTTTTAAGAATAAAAAAAATGCATACGATGTGAGAAATGTGCGCAAAGTAAATTGTGGAAATGTTGTGTGGTTTTGTGCAATTTGCTATTTGTTTTACGCTTGCATATTCGCGTTTTTTTTTTGACAAACGGTAAATATATATTTTTTTTTTTTTTTTTTTTTGAAAAAGTGCATGTCACTTGCATGCAGCATTTGCATCGCACTAGCGTTGATATCTTTGCTCATATTTTCACTTTTGAATTGCTGATGTGTCGCGGTTGCAAAGAATGTGGGGATAAGATATTTGTTGAGACGTATGTATGTATGTATGTATTTACGAATAAAAGTTTTTGAAGGGAATTAAATTGGTTTTCGTATATGTGGAGACAGCTCTTTTAATTTAAGGAGTTAGAATAATGCTAGTATGACATGTAATTTCATACCATTTTTGTTGAATATTTTTGTGTTTTGAATGGAAAAATTTAACGTTCAACGAATAATAACAATACTTAAATCAAAAGAAAAAAATTAAATTCTTAACTCTTATGAGGTGTCCTGTTAAATCTGCCTTGACTTAAACTTTAGATGCTGCTCAAAAGGTTACACATCTCTGCAACAAAAATACTGTTCTGAAAACTAAAAAAATTACTCAAAAAATTCCAGAACGTAAGGTTATTTTACAAAACCCAAAATTATAATAGGTATAATTTCAATTTGATTACTGTTTTTAAACTCATTTTCTCACTCAGAAACTTACTTTTGCCGGGAGTGTCTTCCTCTTGGTTTAGATATCGTGAGAAGCAGTTTACTTTGCCCAAGAGGACGAGTTGCTTTATTGTACCAATATTGAAGTTTTGATGGATACATATAAGATCTCATACGACCCCGCAGAGTGGCGTATTTTCATAGATTCTTTCATTCCCGTCGGTCATTCCGTACACCTCAAGGAAACCTACAAGAACTTAAAATTGATTATTTGCAAATTAAAATATAAAGACCACGGTTGGCAAATGTGCGGTGATTTCAAAATCTTGGGCATGGCGCTCGGACAACAATCTGGTTTTAACAAATTCCCTTGCTTTTTGTGTCTATGGAATAGTAGAGACCGAACAAGTCACTGGACCAAAAAGTGTTGGCCTCCGAGGGAGCTTAAAGTTGGCGAAAAGAATGTCCTGCATGAAACTTTGGTGCCTCCTGATAAAGCTGGAATTGATGAAGGAATTTGTAAAGTCACTTCCAAGATATGGAAATTACTTCAAATACTTAATATTAAAGTTTCCAGACCTCTCGGAGGCAAAGTTGAAGTAAGGTGTTTTCGTTGGACCAGCTATTTGACGGCTTATGGCTGATCCACTATTCATCACAACCAAGGCGGATCCTCAAAGAGAATAGTGGATTGCCTTTTAAGAAGTCATAAACAAATTTTTAGGCAATAACAAAGATCCTAACTACAAAAAAATCGTCAAAAGAATGTTAAAAGCATTTCAAGCTTTAGGTTGCTTGATGAGTTTAAACTGACCTTGCGATCGAAGAGGCTGTCGAAAATCACCTCATAACAGAATAATGACTCCAACAAAAATGTTTTGGTTGTTACGAAGATCTTTCAACGTTCTGTCCAGTGCCTCCAGTAACCTCTTGTGAGCCAGCGCGCAGTCATCCGAAACGATCAATTTGCATATTATTGAAATATATTCGAATCTTCACCATTGCGCTGTTTTTTGGCGATGTTCCAAACTGGTGCTTCGTTGATTTGCATGTTTAATGGTAATTTCAAGGCATAATGTGCAGTTCGTACACCTTCTAATAATCTTGCAGTTATTCCAGATCAAGCCAACGCTAGGGCTACTTTATATATCGATCTGATATTTGCCAATAGCAATGAAATAAGGAACGTTTTTCCTGTCCCTCCGGGAGCATAAAATATTTGACAGTTTATATGGAAAAATGAAATTGTGGTGTTTACTATCTTCCTTGCAATTTTTTCAAATTTTCTCACCGTTTAAACCTTCCCTGGACTATGACAAACATTTCAAAACCAAAATCAATTAAATCGGTGCAGCCTTTCTCGAGTTTTAGCGAGATAAACGAACAGCAAAGGTAGCTTTATTTTTGAAAAAAAAGTTTATTTTGTAAAAAAAATTTGACTTGCTATGGACCATATATAAGAAAAAAATCCAATCCGCTGCTAACATTATACTACCTGTTTTATTGTACCATGGTGTGTACGCTCTTTTTAAGTTTTTGTTGATCGCGTTACTACCTCACTGCACAAAAATATCCCGTCGAAAGAGAGTAATATAGAACACGCCCATAAGTGGCCAGTTATGCAGGAGGAAGATAATTAATAAAAAAATAAACAGCAATAAAGCAATTTCAAGTTATTATAATAATTAGTAGTAGCTGTTTGGCTGCAAGACATAAGAACATGGCCTTCTAAGGCATTCACTCACATAAATTCCTGCGCGGTTTTTGAAGATTGTTATGAATTTCTTGAATTCGATCCAAATATGGCTGCATTTGACATAGGTTTTAACAATTTATGGTGTCAATGGCAGCTAAATATAATAAAACTTGGAATTCAACTACAAATTAACTATTTTAGCTTTACTTCACATAAACAGCAGTGTCAAAAAACAGTTGGTGTTTATTTAAAAATAATATCATACATTTTGTCATGAGAGTGCGAAAATAGGTGCAACTCTTCTTCTTCTTCGTAGTAAGAAAGCTATACTTGTCGCAATATATTGCAATTGTGGTTTCGTTTACTTGTGCTGACGAAGTGTCCTGGGGCAACTTGACTAAGCCATCCTGCGAAGTTTTGGCTATTATGAAAAGTCTGGAGCTGTTTTTTTTTTTAATTTAAATGGCGACGAAATCAAATCGTGCCCATGTTCTATAGAAACCCTCATTGCATGTCCCCAACACATAAGCGCCAGCAATGATGTAAAAAAGCCTCTTTATTTTAAAACTCAGTCTTAGAAACTCTTTGTAATTAAAAAAAAGCAACCGTTATGCGAACAAAGTTATAATAAATACCCTTGTGCACAAATGCGTGGGTATAATACAAATTTTTAGAGCTTAAAATAATTTTAGCTTGCAGTTTTAATACTCTTACTACATAGCAGTTAAATTAATTAATTGAGGTAAAAATATTTTTTATTGCCATTTAAGCACAAAATTTCCTACAAATACTTATGTTAAAATTAACATATTGTATTCTTCCACTATTTGCAAAACTTTCCGTTCTCTTGTACTCCTTGTTTTACAAAAAGCAAAACGCATTATTTAACCTTTTTCGGTACTTCGTATATGCAAACTTTTGTAAGGGAGTGCCAAAACTCTCTTGACAATATTGAGCTAACCTTTTATAATTGAATCATGTCTTAAAGGTTTGATTACTAATGACATACAAATTGTGACACTCCCAAGCAAAAGGTTGCAATTAAGAAGTATGGGAAAGGGGCCAAAATAAAATCAATTTGTAAAATTGTTAGGCAAAAAATAGAAGTTTCGCTAGTACGAAGCTTTCATGTTAACTATTTATTTTATTTATTTATTTATTAGGGAAAATATACACGATATTAAACCTAATCTTAAAAAACAAGAGTGCCAGCTGCTACGGCCGTCGACTCTTATAATCTTAAATCTAGGCTAGTGTTATATTTTATTATGTAAGTTACATTCTACCAGAAAATTATATACATATACATGAAATGTTTGCGTATGTAGGAGTTTTTAACAATTCTTCGTATGTTGAAGCAATATTATGCTTTTGCCTAATACTCGCTAAAACTGAGCATTCCTTGAAAATGTGATCCAGTGATGTTGCGTTAGTGCAGAAAGGGCATGATGTTATTTACCAGTTAGAAGGTGCTGGTGTGTAATTTGTGTGTGACCAATCCTTAGACGAGTGAAAATAGAACCTTGAGGTCGAGTTATGTTGCTTGGGTATGAAACTTTAGTCCGTGTTGGGTTGAAAGTTTTGTACCGGTGGTCAAAACTGATGCGTTCCATGCCTCTCCTTTCATAAATATGACGATTAAGCATCTTCCGAAGGTCATTTTTATCACGCGGCTCATATTGAAAAGTTGGAGCTGACTTAAAATACCTACATAGCTGCATTATCTGCATGCTCATTTCCTGTGATACCAACATGACCTGGTTGCCAAAGTAGTGATATTTTATTGCTGTATTTAATGCAAAAGTCGCGAATTCTCAAGAAATGCTATCTGAGCATACAATAAATCTGCCTTTGTTTTGAGTGGCATATTCTAATGCTTTTAAAATAGCGAAAGCCTCCGCTGTAAAAACTGAAGAGGTAGGTGGAACACTACCATCGGCAATAATTTCATGTTATCTAATAAACCATTCTCATGCTATAGAAGTGTTTATAATCCTAAATAAATTTTTAATCTTCTATTTTAAAAGAACACTGAATATAGAAAACCATGTCCATTATGTTTGGCATATTTTTTCTAGAAACTATTACCGTCTTTTGTTTCTAGTCGATTTATTTAAACTTTTAATTAACTGGTACATTCTTGTTTTAAAAAGAGTGTCTTATTACGCAATCAGGTTTAAAAATTGTTCTTTTAAATTAAATTCTCCTAAAACTAGTATATACTGAAGAGCCAAATAAAAACGTTCAAACAAAACCTGTAAGCATAAATATTCACTAGTAAAATAATTGGCCCTTGTTCATGTTTGAATTCAACTTCAAACGGTTGTCGCTGCTTTGGGGGATAGGAAGAACCCTCAAAAATAGCGAGCCGCACTTGAACAGCCAAAATAAACAACGTATAAGAACGCAAATGAGAGTTAGAAATTCATAATATTATTGAATAAAAGCAATTTACGGAAAAACGTACAAAAATCCACGCAGTCAGAAAACGAAATGTCAGCCAATACGTGAAAAGTAAACAGCAATTAAGGCAAGTGATTACATCGACATTTTTGTTCTACAAATTTTATGTTTCCTTTAATTTTCACGTAGCTTTGAAGAGTTAACAACACAGCGTCTTGCTTTGGGAGCCGTTCGACGAAGAGTGAGTGAGCTAGCTGCTTATTGAACAAACCTTTTATAATTGAATCATGATTTGTGGTCATATTCGTAAAAGCATTCGTTCTTTAATTTGTAATTGTATTCGCATAAGTATTCATATTTGCATTCGTACTCTTCACTTCAGAGTATTCAGAGTATTTTTCGTTTTCATTTTTGTAGTCATATTCGTATACTTCTCGTATTCATAGTCGTCCACATTTTTTTCTTTCGCAGTTCACTCTTCGTTAAGTTATGTGATCTCCGAATTATCTTGACGAAACATAAACTAAAGCTAGAAAAACAAAAATTATAATTACAAAATCATTTGCGCTTTTCATTTTCTGCCAATGTAAGAAAAATTGGTATAAAAATAATTCCAAATAAAAATTTATTGCTTTGCATTATAAAAAAAAATAAATTCGATTGACAATACTTCGGCGTTAAATTTTTTTTAAGCGACTTCATTTTAACGCCCACGTCAATGGCGTCGGCCCGTAAAAGCGACACCAACGAACCCGATTTGTTGGATGCCGATATTGAGTTCATCGATCGACGCGCTGTGTATAAAACTACGTCGCGATTTGCTACCGAAACAGCTTCTTCATCGCCGTGCAGCGTCAAGAGGGATGACACATCCACAACAGCATTTGATGGCGAGCAGGATCAACGTTTACATGGTGGCGCTGCGCCAACGTACGGCGCCGATGACATGAGCATAACATCGCTCTCTTCGGCGGCGGAAGATGATGACGCCGAAGTCGATGCACAAGTTGCTAAGCAAAGGAGGCATAGCAAATATATGCGGATAGCCAAAATTTGTGTACTCTTCGGATTTTGGGTTATCTTCACGAGCTTGTTGTTGTTCAAGGCAGAGCACGAACATTCTCAGTCGAATTTTATATGCATATCCAATGGTTCTGAGAAGATTTTCCATGTGCGAGAAGAGACTGACTCAATGGGATTTTTCATTATGGCAACGGGTCCGTTTATAATGTTCTCCAAGAAAGAATTAAGTAGAGCCGGCGATGAAAAGGACACACTGACAATCAAATTGTTGCAAATGTCGCAGAATGGCATGCAGACACACGAAGTCAGCAAGCCTTGGGTGTTGCATTTGGCAAATATAACAAATTTGCAGGAAGTGCGTCTTGTCGAGCGCTCTAAACTCTTTGCTATGCGGCATATGTCTGGAAATGGCAGCAGAAAATTGCAAGTCAGCTTCGCAACAAACATACCGGAACCGCTATCGTTGGAGTTCTCTTACGAACCGACGCCCGTCAACTTGCATGTGGGCATTACATTGGCTCTATTGCTTATCATCGGCTTCTACATACTGCTCATGCTGGACATTGTGCATCGTGCGCTCGCCGTTATCATCTTTTGTACGCTTGCCATTAGCATGCTAGCAGCGCTTAATCTGCGTCCTACGCTGCGCACCATCATCGATTGGATCAACTTTGAGGTGTTGCTGCTGCTTTTCGGCTTCACGCTCATTATCGCTATTACAGCCGAAACCGGCATCATTGACTACCTGACCGTGCGCATCTACGAGATCTCAAATGGCCACATCTGGCCAATATTAAACTGTCTGTGCATCATCACATTCGTCGGTTCGTCAATATTCGACAGCATACTGATGATGTTGCTCGTAGCGCCGATTACGATGCGTGCTTGTGAGGTGATGGAACTAAATCCGGTGCCATTGCTTACGTGCCTCATAATCTCGTCGAATGTCGGAGCAACGCTGACGCCAAATGGTGCCACGCCTAGTGACTATGTCACGCGACACGAAGTGCTGCGCCGTGAGGGCATCGATGGACTTGTCTTCATTAAACACATTCTACCGGGCACTTTGATAGCGGCCACCAGCGCTTATCTCTACATGCGCATCATCTATCACGACTCGAATAGCATGCGTTTTCGGGACGGCGCCGAAGTTGAGCGCTTGCGTCGCGTCATTAAGGTGTGGTCGCGTACCGCCAAGAGTATCAGTCCCTATTCTCAGGACGAGAAGGCCATGCGCGACACAGTGCTATCGAAGGTGCGTCGCCTGCGTCGACGATTGAAGCGTATTGGAAAAATGCCAACACCTGCAGCGGAGTACAAGGAGACTGTTACTGCATTGAAGTCACAATTTCATATCACCGACACTGTGTTGCTAGTCAAATGTTGCTTTGTTTTCTTGTTCGCCTTTGCACTCATCTTACTGCATCTCTTTCCCAATGTGCACTATCTTTCCACAGCGTGGACTGCGTTGCTCGCCTGCATACTATTGCTAATACTGGCGGACACCGAAGACTTCGATGGCATACTCGGCCGCATTGAGTGGTCCACAATGCTCTTTCTCTCCTGCATTTTCGTCTTCTCCGAGGCTATAACACGTTTGGGACTCTTCGATGTGATTGGCAATGTGACAGGCTCACTAGTTCGCCACAGCAGTTCCAGCGCTCGCTTATTTGTTGCCATTTTGATCGTTTTGTGGGTATCGGCATTTTGTGCTGCCTTCCTCACCGACTCATCGGTGAGTTCCATGATGTTGCGCGCCGTAATTCTTGCGATTGAAGATATCGAAGAAGAGCATGTGCCGGTGCAGCCACTCGTGTGGGCCGTCATACTGGGCACTGGCCTCGGTGGCATTGGCACCATAGTCGGGACGTATGCGAACGTTGTGTGCGCTGGCTTGGCAGAGAAGCACGGCTACAATTTTCCCTTTCTCTATTACTGCAAGGTGGGCTTTCCCATTATGTTGGTGTGTGTGTTGAGCGTCACCGCTTATCTGATGATTGCTCACGTCTTATGCCATTGGCATTAATCGCCTAGTAATTGTTAAGCGGAATCGTTTATATTGTCTCTGTTAGAATTTCCTTTGCATTAGTGAGTTTTAAGTTTGTTTGATATTTACATACGAAAATGTTAATTGAAATGCATTAAGCGCAAATGCGGTACAATAAAAAATAGTAAATATACCAAAACTAAATATATGTATGTATATGTATGTATGTGTGTATGATCATTTTCATTCACTTCTACGATTTCATGTAGATTTATTGTGGAAGCAAAAAATTTCTTCTTATTTGTAGATATGTATGCATAGTAAGTCCTTTACGGATGAACAGTTTATAATCTACTAAAAAGGAAACTCAAACACAAAATAGCAAAACATCAAAAATAAATTGAAATTTTGAGCTTTTAGCTTTGACTATTAGAAAGCATAACACTATTATCTAACATTGCAGAAAAGCATGATTCAATTAAAAAAGGTTGGATACTTATTGACGTTTAAGTTTTCCGAATGCCTTGTAAGGTTGCATTTAGGAAGGTCTGATAAAGGGGAAAATATTTTATCCCTTTTCGCGCAAAGGTAGTTGAAAAGTAGGTAACTAGTAGCGAAATGCGGTTTGTACATAGAATGAAACATATTTGCAGAAATTTGATATTTCAATTAAATATAATAAAACCGAATATTCAACCACACATGTATGTATATACATAGCACCTTAATACAACAAACTATATAAACAAGAAACGCAAGTGTGATTTAGAAGCAAATATTTTTTACACATTTTGTTAACAAAAACAATGTGATTTCAAACATTTTTAAGTTTTTACATGCAGAGAATATAACTATCACATTTGGAAAAATTTTGATAATAAATTTTTCTTTAATTCAATATCAATTTTAGCAACCAAAATAAGAGGTATCTATTAAAAGCCTAGTAATGCATGATTGTATGCATATTTCATTACAATTTCAAACTTTTTTTTAAAATATAATTACCATTTTTGTAGATCATAAAATTGTAAGATCCAAGTCACTAAAAATGTAACATTAGTTGTTCGGAAAATTTTAATTTTTATATGAAAAACACCACACAATACCTTCGTCAAAAAATTAACTGAATTTTTATTGATATATGTTTGTACATCTGTTAGACATCAAGAAAAGTCGTTAGTCAAAACTGGTCAAAATACTAATAAATGTTCTTCTATTCCATATTTTAATTGTATAATTTTATGGTTGTTAATATTTATATAAATTCTTTTTTTTAATTTTATGTTATTTTATATAAAATATATACAGCAAAAAATTTAAAAACATAAAATGCTTTCTTTGAAAAAAATTATCAAACAAAATGATCTGACCTGGCCGGGAATCGAACCAACGACCAATCAATTTCATGCATGCAAAGAAAAAAATTTCAATTCCTGTTCGCTGCTAGATAAGCAAGGATACTGGGAAACATACGAGAATGCCGTCAATTCCATTATTTAATGTATGGCATGCTGAAATAATTTAAAAGCTACAAAAAGGCAACAGTGTTGCCTGCCAGGCCATTTCACAAGAAAAGCACTAATTTCCACGTGTTTGATAACATTTTTTTTCTTAAATTAAAAGAGAGCAACACAGGCTACCTTAAGGCAGCGTGCAAGAGTGAGACAACTGCCTAATTACCCAACCTTGTATGATTGAATCATGGCAGAAAAGTCCATTTGAAAATAATAATTTCTTATCTCCCCTCGACTTTGGACTTATTCATTTAGGCACTTTTTAATATTTTTCTGAAGCTGGGCAGTATTGAAAATATGGCTAATTTCTTTTAGAAAAGCTCCAAAATTGCTTAATTCGAAATAGATAGTTAGGAATTCATTCACCCTTGTCGGAAGTTTCGCCCGAAATAAATTTCGCTTCGAAAATTCACTCTTTGAACTTTGTTTACTATTTTGTTTCTGGAACGGGGCGTTCTTTTGTAAAAAAATTTTAATTAAATTACTTAAATTTTCAATCCGCGCTATTTTTTGCCTCTCAAAAAAAAAAAATGAACAAATTCAATTATTTCGCCGACAATTTTCGTCCGTAATTAGTGTTGCCGGTAAGGGGAAACAATTTTCGAAAGCGGCAAATTTTCTGCCTGAAATTTATAATAAGTGAACAATGAAAAGTGAACTATTTCGGGCGAAAACGAAACTCACGATAACGGTGATTATTTCTGATCGATAAAAATTCAGTGTTTCAACAAAAAAGTGTGATTTTCGAAAAGCTCAGGAGTAATGGCTTCGTGGAATACTTGAAGGTATTTGATGCCTCATTTCTTTTGTTACAATGCAAATTTTACGCAATAACTAAAATGTATACAAAATGAGATTGCTAAGTATTAGAAAAAAAATGTAAATCCGCTGATTGAAAAAAATGTAAGTAAAATATCTGCATCACATGCATATGTACAAATGTTCGTATGTATTAATGCGTGCAATGGAAGAAAAAAATGTATAAAATGACTATAAATGAGCTTATGTTTAAAACTTTTTCATTTCCAGCATTGCATGCAGGTATGAGTGTATGGGGTACATAAATATCTGCAAAAAATTAGCTATGCGATTTTTATTTTGCATAATGGCCATTGTCATGCATTAGCCAATAACAAAATGATGCATAAAATACGTGAAATACAAAGCTTTAAAATTGTTATTGTTTTGTTAAAAGCATTTACGTAAATTCATATGTGGTATATGTATGCACTGTCAATCGTACACATTTAAATTTTAAGAAATAATAATTAAATATAAGAAGGTAGATACATAATGAATTTTGATGAAAAAGTAGTTAAAGTTAGTCTAAGTGAGCCCCATCTTTGGGGCTACCACCTAACCTAGTTAAATCTTAGTGATTTTTTAAATTAAAAATTTCGAAGACGAATTAAGAAACACAATAGCTCCGCTTACAAAATTTAAATAATTATATACTTCTTGGTAGATATTTTTTTTGAAATTTTTAATCAGCGAATAAATGTTCAATCTATTTGTTCCATGAACTTAACGATTTTATGGTATAAAGCAAATATAAGTTATTTATTTGGTTTACTCCTTTTATTTATTTACCAACGGTATCAAAGGTTATTCTTAATATTGTGATAAACCCCTGGACTTTGAAAGGACCAAACAATTTATTGCGATAAATAGTAAGCGACTTTATGGAGTTAATGGAGTTGTAAGAAAAACACAATAATTCGAGATTTTAGAAAGAGAGTCTTTATAATATATTAAAAGAAAAATAAATCAAACTGGTAGAAGTTAAGAGTACTATTTTGGAAATCACCACATTTTCCTGTTCTTAAAAATTCTTTTTTTTTGGCATTTGGATAATTATTATGTCAACCACTCAACCTTGTGACTCCACTCAACCTTGTGACTTTCGACCAATAAGTATTTTGCCATCATTGTCGAAGGTTTTCGAAAGATTGATATTGAATCAAATGATGGGTTACCTTTCGGAAAATGGTCTCATCTCCGAGCATCAATCCGGTTATCGTCGGGGGCATAGTTGCTCAACTGCTGTGCTTAAAGTGATGGAGGATATACGGCCATTCTTTGATAAGGGGGACCTGACAATTCTAACACTATTGGACTTCTCCAATGCATTTGATACTGTTTGTCATAAGATTCTTTGCCAAAAACTTGTTTCGTACTTCGGATTCAGCCATGATGCAGTTAGCTTAATAACGAGTTACCTTACAAATAGACAACAAAGGGTAGTATCAAAGAGTAGCAGCTCAGCCTTAATGCCAATTAAAGCAGGCGTACCCCAAGGTTCTATTCTGGGTCCCGTTTTATTTCTTTTGTATATTAATGACATTGGAAAGTGCTGTAGAAATGTGTCTATTCACTTATACGCTGATGATGCACAGATATACCTCTCTGCACCTCTAGGCCTTACGGAGGACTTAGTTTTTAGAATAAATGAAGACCTAGAATATATTTATATGTGGTCAGAACTTAATAGGCTGAATCTCAACACAGCCAAAACACAAGCAATAGTCCTATCTAATCGCTCGAGTAGCATGGATGATGTTTCCCCGATAATACTTAAAGGAACTGAAATTAAGTACGAGAAAGTTGTTACAATCCTTGGATTCAAGATCAACACAACTCTATCATGTGTCGACCATGTAAATGCGTCAATCAGCAAGTCGTATTATGTACTCAGACATCTTTGGAAGACAGCAGCCTATATACTTTCGGACATAAAACTTAAGCTAGTCAAAACGCTATTGGTGCCTATAATATCTTACCAAGAGTGTGTATTTGGTTGCCTGGACAAGGCCTCCATGAAAAAGCTACAATTACTAATTAATAATGCTGCTAGATATATATATATATGAAACGAAAATTTGACCACATTTCTGAGTTATCTATACAAATCCTTGGCTGTAGCTTATCTGCATTTTTTGACCGTCGCTTATTGTTATTTATACACAAGATAATCTACACACGTTGTCCGAGTTATCTCTTCTTTAAATTAACCTTTGCGCAGTCAACTCGTACATGCAACCTTATAGTCCCACAATATAGGTATTCAGGTACCTCCAGAATGTTTTTCGTTAGAGCTGTTCAGTTATGGAACTCTTTACCCAATAAATTAAAACTGGAATCAAATCTAAGGCAGTTCAAATTGGCAATTTATTCTATATTCTTACTCTAAGTCTTAATATTTCTATATATTTTTTTTTTAATCGCTTTTCTTCCTTTCAAATTTCTGCTACCTTATGTACATTACATTAAGTCCTATATTGTTAAAAATAAATAGTTTTAAAGTATTCACTTTTATACTTAAGTAATTTTTACACGTTAAAAGACTATGTCTTACTTGTGTCTAAATAATAAATAAATTGAATAAGAGGTATCTATTAAAAGCCCAGTAATGCATGATTGTATGCATATTTCATTACAATTTCAAACTTTTTTTTAAAATATAATTACCATTTTTGTAGATCATAAAATTGTAAGATCCAAGTCACTAACAATGTAACATTAGTTGTTCGGAAAATTTTAATTTTTATATGAAAAACACCACACAATACCTTCGTCAAAAAATTAACTGAATTTTTATTGATATATGTTTGTACATCTGTTAGACATCAAGAAAAGTCGTTAGTCAAAACTGGTCAAAATACTAATAAATGTTCTTCTATTCCATATTTTAATTGTATAATTTTATGGTTGTTAATATTTATATAAATTCTTTTTTTTAATTTTATGTTATTTTATATAAAATATATACAGCAAAAAATTTAAAAACATAAAATGCTTTCTTTGAAAAAAATTATCAAACAAAATGATCTGACCTGGCCGGGAATCGAACCAACGACCAATCAATTTCATGCATGCAAAGAAAAAAATTTCAATTCCTGTTCGCTGCTAGATAAGCAAGGATACTGGGAAACATACGAGAATGCCGTCAATTCCATTATTTAATGTATGGCATGCTGAAATAATTTAAAAGCTACAAAAAGGCAACAGTGTTGCCTGCCAGGCCATTTCACAAGAAAAGCACTAATTTCCACGTGTTTGATAACATTTTTTTTCTTAAATTAAAAGAGAGCAACACAGGCTACCTTAAGGCAGCGTGCAAGAGTGAGACAACTGCCTAATTACCCAACCTTGTATGATTGAATCATGGCAGAAAAGTCCATTTGAAAATAATAATTTCTTATCTCCCCTCGACTTTGGACTTATTCATTTAGGCACTTTTTAATATTTTTCTGAAGCTGGGCAGTATTGAAAATATGGCTAATTTCTTTTAGAAAAGCTCCAAAATTGCTTAATTCGAAATAGATAGTTAGGAATTCATTCACCCTTGTCGGAAGTTTCGCCCGAAATAAATTTCGCTTCGAAAATTCACTCTTTGAACTTTGTTTACTATTTTGTTTCTGGAACGGGGCGTTCTTTTGTAAAAAAATTTTAATTAAATTACTTAAATTTTCAATCCGCGCTATTTTTTGCCTCTCAAAAAAAAAAAATGAACAAATTCAATTATTTCGCCGACAATTTTCGTCCGTAATTAGTGTTGCCGGTAAGGGGAAACAATTTTCGAAAGCGGCAAATTTTCTGCCTGAAATTTATAATAAGTGAACAATGAAAAGTGAACTATTTCGGGCGAAAACGAAACTCACGATAACGGTGATTATTTCTGATCGATAAAAATTCAGTGTTTCAACAAAAAAGTGTGATTTTCGAAAAGCTCAGGAGTAATGGCTTCGTGGAATACTTGAAGGTATTTGATGCCTCATTTCTTTTGTTACAATGCAAATTTTACGCAATAACTAAAATGTATACAAAATGAGATTGCTAAGTATTAGAAAAAAAATGTAAATCCGCTGATTGAAAAAAATGTAAGTAAAATATCTGCATCACATGCATATGTACAAATGTTCGTATGTATTAATGCGTGCAATGGAAGAAAAAAATGTATAAAATGACTATAAATGAGCTTATGTTTAAAACTTTTTCATTTCCAGCATTGCATGCAGGTATGAGTGTATGGGGTACATAAATATCTGCAAAAAATTAGCTATGCGATTTTTATTTTGCATAATGGCCATTGTCATGCATTAGCCAATAACAAAATGATGCATAAAATACGTGAAATACAAAGCTTTAAAATTGTTATTGTTTTGTTAAAAGCATTTACGTAAATTCATATGTGGTATATGTATGCACTGTCAATCGTACACATTTAAATTTTAAGAAATAATAATTAAATATAAGAAGGTAGATACATAATGAATTTTGATGAAAAAGTAGTTAAAGTTAGTCTAAGTGAGCCCCATCTTTGGGGCTACCACCTAACCTAGTTAAATCTTAGTGATTTTTTAAATTAAAAATTTCGAAGACGAATTAAGAAACACAATAGCTCCGCTTACAAAATTTAAATAATTATATACTTCTTGGTAGATATTTTTTTTGAAATTTTTAATCAGCGAATAAATGTTCAATCTATTTGTTCCATGAACTTAACGATTTTATGGTATAAAGCAAATATAAGTTATTTATTTGGTTTACTCCTTTTATTTATTTACCAACGGTATCAAAGGTTATTCTTAATATTGTGATAAACCCCTGGACTTTGAAAGGACCAAACAATTTATTGCGATAAATAGTAAGCGACTTTATGGAGTTAATGGAGTTGTAAGAAAAACACAATAATTCGAGATTTTAGAAAGAGAGTCTTTATAATATACTAAAAGAAAAATAAATCAAACTGGTAGAAGTTAAGAGTACTATTTTGGAAATCACCACATTTTCCTGTTCTTAAAAATTCTTTTTTTTTGGCATTTGGATAATTATTATGTCAAATTATTTTTAATTTATTTAAACCAAGGCACATTTAATAGGTAGCAGCAGTGGAAAAATTTAAAAAAAAATGCGCTCTGTATATTTAGTTTTTGCTTTTAAAAGCAAAAAATTTCAAAAATATTTTATCAACTACCTTGAGTTGTACTGGAAGCATTCTTATCACAACGAAATTCAATATTTGACAATTCAAATTTAAATAAAATATGAAAAAAGTTAAAAAAAAAAGTTTGCTGCGGCTACCTATTTGATGTGCCTTGATTTAAACCCATTCCTTCTAGAAATTACAAAACTTTCCACTCTGTCACATCGAATTTTAATGCGCGTGAAAAGCGTTCACTGAAAAAGCGCGTCATTTACACACATTTACATGAAATATTTACTAGACGGCGTCACTATTGTAAAATGCTGTCATTAAACTCCGGATTTAAACTCACTGTTTATGCGCACATAAGAAACAAAAAATGTTGCCTGTTAGTTTTTGGTATTAAAAAGTTTTGAAGTAACTACTATTCTTTTTTTAAGAAGCAACACGGCTTTGATGCTAAGGGAGCCGTTTGACAAAAAATGAGGGAGCTAGCTGCTTCGTTACCAAACATTTAAAAAGTTAATCATGAGATATACATACACACCTATGCACGCTCTTTTGTATATTGATATTTTTATATATATGTACATACATATTTATCTATTCAAAAATCAAAAAAAAATTTGAAGAAAACTATCTAATTTAATGAATTAAATATTTTGCAATTTTCACAATTGTTTTATCTAAAAGTTCAACATTAATTCTTTTTTTTTCAAAATACTACACTTCATATTATAATAAAAATACTTTAAAAACTTAAAAAAATTAAATTTATTTAAATAATATTTTTTATAAAAATTGCATACTTATTTAGTAAGAATTAAAAAAAAAATCATGTGTTATTTCTTAATAAACCATTCAATGTAAGTAAATTTTAGTACAACAGAAATTTATTTATTTCAAATTAGCGTTGATCTCAATACAATCCAGGGGACAGATCCAGCAATTTTGAGCTACTCAGCTGATTATTATTGTGGAAATAAATGTCTTATGCTACATAAAACTTAAGTTTTCTAATTCAGTGCTTCACCTCCTTTTCGCTTTCTTTCTCATTGTGGCATCTGCGGGGCTTCTTTAACTTACTTCCACTAAGAATTTAAATAAAAGTAAAAATCCGACACTAAAATTGCGTTTAAGTGCTGGCGCTGCTACCTCCTTCGGACAAAGTCGCCTACAAAATAATTGATTAACGCACGACGCAGTTGAATATCCGTTTGGGGAATGTTTCAAATGTTTTTTTTTTTTTTTGCCAAAGGCGTGAGAAAATTGAAAAGCACGCACATACATGCATTTGTATTTTGCTAGAGCTGCCGTTAGCAATTGCACGGAATGTAAAAAGAAAGTGTGACGAGAGAATCTGACGCATGTCGCAGCGCGAAATTTGCAAATTAAATTTATGCCGTAAAAATAGCAGCATAGCCAAGTGCAAAGCACATTGCGTACACCCTTCTGCAACCCTGCACCCCTTGCACTAGCACCAGCAGTTACATCGACAGCAACCGTGTTAATATTCGTTAGTTGATGACGTTGGTGGCCGGGTTGTGCAGCGGTTGCAGCTTCAATGACGTATGCACTTTGCAGTTGCCACCATCTCTTAGCGGCAGTGCGTCTTTGTTTGAAATTTGCCATTTACCTCCATGCCTTTGCGTTGACATCTCAATGCTGACTGCATCGAGTACTGGAATGTGTTGCAAGCGCCACTAATCGCCTTGGTAGGCAATGGAATGACAGCTGCCGCAGCCCAACTTAGCCAGTTGCTTAGCAAAATCAATTAGGCATGCAATTTGTATGTGTATACTTACTTAGATTGTGAAAGCGTGGAATTCTAATTGCTCACAGTCAGTGAGCTAATGCCAAGCGTGGAATTTGTAGCACTTCTAAATTGGGTAATTGGATTCCAAACAAGAAATAAAATTGGTAGTTTTTGAACAAAGAAATTAATTTTAAATGATTTAGTAACGCAAACTTTCCAGTGTTAAGAAGGAAAGTGATTAAATAATTTTTTTTTTGGCATTCTTCAATAAATCAAAGGCGACTTGTTGATCACAAAAATCAGATACTATGCAGAGAAAAGCTTAACATCTGATTATTAAATTTGGTGCTTTTATGCGAGTATATCAAAACTTTCAAGCGCTAATACAAATTACGACAGCAATAAAAATAACTTTCAATAAATTTTTTTTTTCACAAATTATTACTCTCTTTTTAATTTCCATTATTTTTTTTTCAATTAAAATACAGTGCATTCTCTAAAAACTGTCAGATAAAATAAATCTTAAACTTTTTAGAAAACTAAAATTTTTAGAAATACTGCAACTTGTTTTAATTTTTAGAATTTTTTTGTGTATGCAGAGCTTTATAGATAATTCTGAGAAATGAAACACGAATTTAAATTGATTATATGTATATACACTGATTTTTGCTAATTTTTTCAATGATGGTCTTCTGCATTTTTTTCCATATACATACATAATGATTGGTCGAAATTTTTGATCGACAAAAAATTGTGCAACACCTTTACTGAAAAAAAATTAACAAAAATAAACGATTAATTGCAGCAATTTTAAACTTAGACTCAATGAGCTTAACATTTATTAGGCTTTAAAGCTGCTTACCCAAATAGGTCAGAAAGGTAAAAAAAAATATTTTTGATTTTATCGAACACATTTTTTATTACATGCGATATTTTTCGGTTATTATTATTGAAAAAAATTCCAAATAAAACAAGCTTAAGAAGTGATTTCTAAAAATACAATTCTAGTCATACACATTTCCTGCGAGCGGTAAAGTTGAAAAAAAAAACAACGAACTAAAGACCTGAAGACCTGAAGTAGTTAATTTTGTTTTTCTAAAGAATTAATATGCACCTTTAAATTATATTGAAAAAGTTATGACGAAGTATAATATAAATAAATTAGTATATGTAACGCACACCCACATGCAAACACACATGGAGTACGTACTTAAGTACATAGATACATATATATTCATATGTATGTGTGTGTACTATGTATATCGACATCCGGTGTTGTGCTATTGCTCCACTTCATATGAGTGATATTAATTATTCCACGTTATAAAGCAGCGTGATATCGCCATCACTATAAAAGCACACATAAAGCATGAATGAGTTGATCAGGATAATAATAATTAACGTTACAATTATAGTAAAAGCAATTGTGACGATGAAAAAAAAGAATAAAAACCAAAATGGGAAGAAGTAGAATGCGAGTACGAGTATGTAAATGGAAACAGTGTGTATTTTGTGTTTTATTTTTGTCTTTTCTTTGTTAAATGATAAAATATATAATTTTATACCAGAGGTATCTGAACTCCATGATGGCATAATGAAAGGTGTTGTACGTTGTGACAGCGCCAGTTTGAACGCCCTTAGCTCAATGTTGTATTTTGAAAGTATTAGAGAAACGGGAATAAAAGAAGGCCGTTCTTAGAAAAAAGTACAAATGAGTGAAGATATTTACATAAAATGTAACCACAATGATTGGAATATTATGAATTTTATATGAAAACTGGCAAAAAAAATTACTAACATCATAATTTGTATTTAAATTGCTGGTAAAACCTGTGCACAGAACGAATTTTTAGTGTTTTTGGATGCCAAAATTAATGGAGACAAACTTCTTCGATAATGTTTATTCTTCAGAAATGAATGTAAAATGTTCAAATATGACGCAAGAGCATTCAAACCGAACCAATAACGTAACAATGTTTGTCCAGCGATTAACTTTTTTTCGGAAAGTTTATTTCCAATCATTGGATCATGAAGAAACTGACGGTAATCCTCAATGGTTATGAGCATAAAGCACTGAAGGCGGAATTTTTAGGAAAGAAATACTAATTGATAACTGAAAAAGTATAAATATACAGACAGGTCCATGGAGTTCCTTTAGCCTTTATGGTATAATTATAAGAATACAACATCCATAGGTTAAATTGAATATAATATATTAGCTTGTTCCAAAGGCGAGCGGAGAAAACGAAAAATTTACGTTGAAAAGACGATCGAGTCGGTTGAAGGCGGCTTTTGAGAAATGAGAGTTCTTCTATTACGATGATTTTAAGGGGAACTATTTTTGATATCTTATCAAAAACCGGACATTTTTTTTCTTGCCAATAAAATATTGTATTGGAAATGTCAATAAAATTGTTGATCGTGTCTTCCAAAATGAACACCAGAGCTTCATTTCACTTCATAATTTGACAAATAATGTTTCATTATACAAATACTTGACAATTTTTACAAAAACTTATTGAAATTCTCACTTTTAATACATATTATAAGTTCCACATGAAAAACTTAATTTTCTCCTAAAAATTCAACATTTTTTTTTTGTACATAACTGGTAACTAACAACACAGTTTCTAAGGGCGTTCAAGATGGCTGATTTAGAGCGAAAGGTTGCCAACGTTCAACACCTTTCATTATTGCATCATGTCTGAACTCTACAAAAACATTTCAAGTTCGAAAATGTCAACCGCGTCGCCCCCAACCATATAATAGTCGATATCACAACCATTAGTCGCCATCTGCCAATTCGACATAAGTCTGTTTGTCATCAAATCTACATTTTAAAACATTGAGTTGATAGCTGGACTGCAAAGACGAAATTTGGATAACAACCTTCAACCGTGAATTTCCTGACAACGTTTCCGAATAAAACACCTAATTTTAATCAGTCATCTTGTTGCAAATTGTTTAAGAAATATAAATCCAATTTACATAATTCGGTGCCAGAAATAGGGACAAGTGAAGTTCAGTTTTAAAGAAAATGCATCGCTGGTATAAATATTCCAAACTAATTTGAAGTTTTGGATATTTGTAAATCCAATGTTTTTCGAAATGTTTATCAAGTACTTAGAATCAGAACTGTTTTGTCAGCAACAAAATCCACAAATGAAAGAATGTTTTCAATTTGGCGTCGCCTTAAAGTTTATTGGAGATCAACTATGAAAGAAGGCCGTTTCCGTGTTTGTGTTGTGTTGAAAACAAAATAATCCTGCGGCCGGACCTGTACTGTGAAAATTTGTGAAATTGAAAAAAAAAAAATAGTTGACATCCATCTATTCTCTTTTTTTTTAAGGCATTTTCATTTACTTTGAATTCGCCTTTCGATACCACCTTCTTTGAATTCGCCTTGGTATTGCCTCATTGAAAACCACACGTTTAAAAAAAAAAAAATAAAAAACTAAATATAATTTTTCCAGCATTAAACCTTTGCTTTTAATGAGAAAATATGTAAAATGATCCAAATTCAATAATCAGAAAACTACGCAATTTTAATTATTTATCAAAAGAAATATTTGGGGAAACTTTGCCTTAGATCCTGTTGAAACTCAACTTAACATAAATTGCCAATCTGCATGAATAATCTTTTTTAAATAATTGTTTATGCTTCACTAATTTCCATAACTTATTGACCAACATACAACTTTGTATTTAAAAAGAAATTGTGCCTCTCTGATTTTCCTTCTTTTTTGAGTTTTTTAATACATTTTTGTTTTTGCTTTTATAAAAAAATTTATATATAGAGCAGAAGGGGGTAATGTGGTGCACTCTCTTTTGACTTGCTTGTATAACCGCATTTTTCAACTTAAAAAAACGAGTAAGCATCCCTTCGAAAGATTATATTTACGTAAAACAAAATTTTTGTAGCAAGAAATCTTCTTGGTGTAAATTTAAAAAAAAATTTAGTGCACCACATTACCCCCTTCGAAATTTGTGGGGACATGTGGTGCATTATTTGTCGAGCGTAGTTAAGGTACCATAATTATAATTATTGCTTTGATTTAAGAAAGTGAACCATTGTTATGCATTTATTTATTATTCTACAAATAATTTCAAGTATAAAGTTATATATGTAAGCTATATCTATGTATATAAATTCATATGAAGTTAAGAAACACAGTCAAAAATAAAAAATTTGAAAATAAGTAAAATAAGGCTATTTGCTAGATGAAAAAGAAGAAGTCTTGATGAATGTGCAACAAATGGTTGTTCAAGGCGAATTCATTTAAGGTGGTATACTCCACATATAAGTAAAAATTCTGTTTATTTTGCGGTGAAAATGTCAGAGAAACTTTGAACAAAAAAAAATAGACGAATGGTCGGAATTCCAAGTTTGGCACAAAAAGCAAACGTACTAAGGATTTTTAGTAAAAATTTTCAATTGAATGACTTTGTAATATTATGCAATCGCATGGAATTTCCTATCACGAGTGTAAATAGAAATGGAAAATGTAAAGAAAATTGTAATTTTGGCACTTTCACCGCGCAAGGCGAAGGTAGAACAAGCAACCAGCTGATGGCAATATACCACCCCCTATGAATTCGTCTTGTGGTTGTCATGCAAAAAAACGTTGAAACAGTTTTTTTTTTAATTATTTATTTTATTTATTTATTAAAAAAATTCTCAATTTATTCAAAAAAAAAATAATATTTTGAATACTGAAACATAAAATTCGATCGAAAAAACTAAATATATTAAAAAAATAAGCCGAAATATCAGTATATTCAATTTACTTCACTATTTATAGTGCACGACATTATCCAACATCAAATGCATCACATTTTCCCAACGGTCATTTTTTTAGGTTATCTTCAATAACTGGGTAAAAAAAACCAATTTTTTTAAAAATTTTGAATTATTTTTCATTGGCCGGAAATTTCACTACGAAACACATTAACCTGATGTATTTTTCTGTGAGACAAATTATTTTTTTCCCAAGATAAAAAAAACACTTTTGTCGTCGCGAAAATGTGAATTTTACAAATGTCGCCACAACTTTGGTCACAAATACATGACGATTGCTAATATGGAATGCATAAGCTCCGCCGGGCACCAGGTACCTACTTTGCCGACGGCTAGTTAATCCTTTCACTCCTTTTGTCTAAATATCCAGTTCACCACATTACCCCCTTCTACTCTATTTATGTAGAATGCATGCCATTATGACTCTTTTCAGAATAAGAAACCTTATCTCTATAATTCTTAATAATGACCACTAAAATCAGCAGTGATTTTTTTTTCTTTCTCAAAAGAACCAGCTTATTCGTGCTGAGCCAATTCCTTTGCCTTTTAGTGAATGCACTTTTTTTTCAATTGAAAATTCTAGTTGCTTATTGTTTTAAATTGCAAAAAAAAAAACTATTGCATAGTACGATTTAAAAAAAAAAAAGAAATAAAATTGTAAACCTACTTAAATTAGCTTTTATAATTGGGAACTTGCATAGCTTCTTTTTTTTATTGATATTGTAGAAACCCCATACTTGTTTTGGTTACTGTGAAATAATTGGAGTAAATTTCTAGCCCTGTATGTTTATTTATTTTCAGTTAGCACTCACATAATAGAAATTTTAATTTTAAAAATAAACGCGTAAATGGCTCGTATCTGCGTAAAACTCTGTAAATAAACCAGTTTCTCATACAAAAATAAGAAACTTTACGAAGTTTACGCTGTTACGAGGTATTTATGCGTTTAGACGAATCCCATAAGAATTTTACTTTTTATATAATACAACCCTTCTTGAGTATCGTATTTTGCCAGCCCCGAGTGGCAAACTTAAAACTTTATTCTTATCAAAGAAATATTCGTTTACTTAAAACTCCAGAAAATGAAAATGAAGCAACTGCGAAAATTCTGCCAACGCCAGTTTATTTTGGTTTTTTTTTATTACGGCTGCATTAAGCAAATCCGAGTAGCGTTATAATGTTTTACCTTTTTAATATCAGCTAACTCATTCCTAGTGTCTGCTGTCGTCGAGTGGGTAGCGTTGCGTGCTATGCCGCTCGATATGCCGCTGGGTTCGTGGTTCGAATTTCAGTTAGAGCAAGTAAAATATGAATCATAGAAAAATTGTATTACTAATAGCGATCAACCCTCTGCAAGCAATGGCAAACCTCCAAAGGTGATTCTGCCATGAAAAAATGCTTCTCATTGAATACATCTGCCGTTCGGAGTCGTCACAAAATTGGTGGTCCCTCCATTTGCGATATAATACGAGTATAAAGGCGCACACCATAAAGGCTAGGATAAGCTCGGCCAAACTCTGAGCTTTATAGTGTAAGCGCCAAATTATTTTTAACTCATTCCTAAATATGTATGTTTGTATATACACCCAACAAAACTGCTTTTATGCCACGCTCTAAAGTTAACTCATATCTTACGCGTATGTTGTACTCGTATATACCATAAATATACATACATACATACATATAAACATTTTTCGCATTATGTGCGCATTGTATTCTCTTCTCGGCACATCCATAAACATATGCAAATATGTTGAAATACACAATACACATACACAAATATGTATGTATGTGTAGTTGTTAGAATGAAATTAGTTTCGCTTTACGCTAATTAAAATTTATGACACCTGTTACATATTTCGCTACACAATTAAGCGTTGAATGGAGGATTAGGGGAGCACAGCAACGCAACACATATAAATACATACATACATATACGCAAGCTTTTATACATACCATACCATATTTTTTTTTTTTTTTTTGACAAGGAGGAAGCATCGAAAGCCTGTACCCCGTCAGTGTAGGACTTTAACCAGCACTAAACCTCCTACTGTCATGTACCGAACCCCCCCGGTACCACCGTCAGGTATGTGTCGGTATGTATGCATGTATGTATGTTAATGCACAATGGCGTTACAAACATATGTATGTAAATAATCCAGTGAGTTCGCGTTTCGCTTGTTATCCTGTCAAGTTATAATGCAAGTATTTTGCTTTTGTCAGTGTGACGCGATTGTCAGAGTGATAAGCGAAAATTTAAAGAATAAGGAAAAAAATAACTGACGAAAATATTTAACAATACCGTTGTGCGAGTACAATGCCGCATAGGCATGCACATACGTACATATCTGTATATTTGTATGTATTTGTATGCGACTTTACTTCACAAAAAATATGAAAAGCCAAATTTAATGGAAATTTATTGCAAAATATTAATACTAACAAGTTTCTTCGTACTTTCAAATTTGCTTTATTTAATTTTTAAACAAGTTGGGCGAAACATATGATGCAATAATGAAAGGTGTTGTACGTTGGCAACCTTTCGCTCTAAATCAGCCATCTTGAACGCCCTTAGAAACTGTTTGCAGTTTTGTACAAAAAAAAAAATGTTGAATTGTAGCAGAAAATTCAGTTTTTCATGTGGAACTTATAAAATGTATTATCGATTGTTTTGACATTTTGGATAATTTTTCCTAATAATTGGTTTTCTAAGAGCGAGAATTTTAATCAATTTTTGTAAAAATTGTCAAGTATTTGTATATTGAAACATTATTTGTTAAATTATTAAGTGGAATAAAGCTCTGGTGTTCATTTCGGAAGACAGGATACATAATTTTATTGACATTTCCAATACAATATTTTATAGGCACGAAAAAAAATATCTGTTTTTGATAAAGTATCAAAAAAAGTTCCCCATAAAATCATCTTCATAGAGGCACTCCCATTTCTCTTCCGCCTTCAACCGCCTTGATCGTCTTGTCAACGTTAATTTTTCGTTTTCTCCGCTCGTCTTTGGAACAAGCTAATATATTATATTAAATTTAACCTATGGATGTTGTATTCTTATAATTATACCATAAAGTATTTCTTTCCTAAGAATCCCGCATTCAGTGATTTTATGCCCATAACCATTAAGGATTACGCTCAGTTTCTTTATGAACCAATGATTGGAAATAAACTATATTTATGTGGAAAAATCCGTGAGGATCTACTTTTCCGAAAAAATGTTAATAGCTGGTCAAACATTGTTATGTTGTTGGTACGGTTTGAATGCATTTGCGTCATATATGAACATTTTACATTCATTTCTAAAGAATAATCATCGAAGAAGCTTGTCTTTTTTAATTTTGGCATCCAAAAACACTAAAAATTCGTTCTGTGCGCAGGTTTACCAACAATTTAAATACAAATTATGATGTAAGTAATTTTTTTTTGCCAGTTTTCATATAAAATTCATAATATTCTAATCATTGTGGTTAAATTTTATGTAAATATCTTTAATCATTTGTACTTTTTTCTAAGAACGGCCTTGTTTTATTCCCGTTTCTTTAATACTTCCAAAATACAACATTGAGCTAAGAGCGTTCAAACTGGTGCTGTCCCAACGTACAACACCTTTGGTGTATGTTGGAACGATTTTCCGTCATCCCTTGTCAAATTTGGTTTTGTGACATACCGGTTTCGGCGTTGTGCCATCTTCAGTGTCGTTTCGTTCTCAGAACGGAAAACCAAATTTGACAAGGGATGACGGAAAATCGTTCCAACATACATCAAACTTCCACCCTGTCGGGAAATCAGAAGAAAATCAAGGTACAACACCTTACGTTATTCCATCATGGGCGAAACAAACTTTCTTTTTACACTTTTTCAACATACTATGTATGTCGTTTTTGTTTTTAAATTTTTTTTTCCCCTCTCAAATGTGCCATATAAACTCATAAGTCGAATGGACCAGTCGCTAGACGTAAAGGCAAGGACGGCTAGAACGGCAACTTACTAGAAAAAATTGTGAAAATCTTTAAAAATTTCAAGTTTTTCTTTCTATGCAAACAAATCAAAAGTAATAACAAAATTTTGAAACAGCTAACTACAAAAAATATTTATAGTCAGATATATGTATGTATGTATGCGGGTATATGTGCGTATGTAATTGCCTGAAATTTATTTTACATTGAATGCTAGCAGGGCGTTGACAAATATTGCGGTGCGGGTGACTACAAAAGAAAATAAAACAGAGCGGAGTGGAATGTTAATATTTTTAAAATATGTGTGTGCTTTTTGCTCGTACAAAAGCTTTTTTATATGTTATGGCGTGACGTCGACGTAGAGTGCGTAATGGATTTTAGGTAGGTTTTTTTATAGTTTTTTTTTTTTTTTTTGTGATCAATAAATGACTTTTGGTTCCAAGGTACTTACATATAGCCAGTGACGAATTGTACGGACAATTTAAAATGACTTTAATTTAAAATATTCTTTAACATTTTTGAATAAGCTCAAAGTCTTAAATTGCATACATTTATTTTTTTTTCTAACTTCATACGCCGTCTAATAGAATATTGAGATATTGTAGATATCTACTAGTGATGTCAATTATGTGCATTTTGTTGATTCCGGGATTTTCGAGATTTGAAAATTTGAAATTTTGATTCGTAATTTTTAATTTGCCAAAAAATGTAACACGTCTGTAATCGTTGTATTGTAGAATTGTGAATATGATTTGTTGTAAATCATGTTTGTATTTATTGACATTTTAAAGAAAAAAAGGAAATAAATGTAAAATTTGACACACATACAAAATAATTTATATTTCAATTAAAAATAAATATATGTACATATTTGGTACAGAAGAAGCACTGCTGCTCCTCAACGCTTGTTGGTTGGATTATCGCTTCTTTACAAAAACTATCAACTTCTTTTTGCAAGCCTTCTAAATAACTTATATGCTGTTCGATGTATGGGTAATTGCGAGCTGCTGGTTAAAACTTGATGCAATTTATCTTTGAGACTTTCTGCCTTATCCACTTCAGGCACCTCGTTGTTAGTTCTATTAACAACGCTTTCATAGTGAGCCTCATTTTCTACTCGAGTGGGATATTCTTCAGCTCATTTAAATATAATGGAAAGAACAAAACAAAGTCTGAACACGCTGTGTTATTTGTCGATTGTAAACTCTCTAAAGGTTTTGTTTTACCCTTGAAATGGGACTTTTTAAGAACGGTACAAAATTTGAAAAATAAATGGTAATTAAATTCTGTCTTTTCTACAATTCCGGGATTTAAATAGACTTATCCCGGGATATTCGGGAGCTAAAAGAGGCCGGGATTCCAAGATTGATATGCCTAATATCTACTATGTAGAACTATGTTAGAGTCAATTTGTCATTTGATTTGGGATATTTTTAAAAACAATTTTAAGATTTCAATGCATTAATTTTACAAAGACACTTGGCTGTTTTAAAAAACGTATCTTGGAAGTTGTAATGCGGGAAAAAATGTATGATATTTCCAGCAAATACTAACGCTCTTACTGCACTCAATGTCATCAGTGAAAGCTCTCTATTCTATACTTGGTTTTTGCGTGAACACGAATTTTGTTATTATTGAAATTATTTTTAGCGTTTTGTGCACTTTTTTAGTTGTGGTTGCATTCTCAATTCTTAGTGAGCCTTCACAAAAAGTGAGGCAATGTATTATGAAGGCTGTTATCAACCAAATCTACATACTTACCCAAAAACATATATGTACATACATATATATATATCTTATATATATATACATATTCGCTCGCACATTTAAAACAACGCATCACTGCTATTAATAATCAATTCTTGTCACCAAAAAATATCATATCGAATATGAAATAAATTTCAAATGGTAATGACTCCTGAGTAGCTGCAATAAAAATTTTATGGAATATTTACCAAACGAAAAGAATAACCGAAACTCTGAACGCCAACGCAGAAGCCAAATGTAGGTATGCATCCAGATTCATACACTTGATTGTATTTATATCTATTAGTCCACACGACAGAAATAAAACGCATTTGATTTTTTTTTGTGTTTTTTTTATACTGACTGAGGCAATTAATTTTTTTTACATATATAATCTCATAAATTAGTTTAAGAGTATAACAACTCTACTTCTTCTTTTGCTTATTCTTCTTCTTGTACATCATTTTCTTATTCTTATATAATACATATACATACATATCTCCATCTTACGTACAGTTTCATACTTTTGCACTCGTTTGCTTGCATTGTGTATGTGTGTGGTGTGTGTGTGTGTGTGTGTGTGTGTGCCTGTGTATACAATTTTTAATTGTGTTTTTTTTTTCTATTTATGATTTCTGAATTTTTATTTTTTGCATTTGCTTTGGTCTCTGATGCTGTTGTGTTACTTTTGTTATTTTTTTTTTAATATATTCTCTCATTGTCTTTGAATTAATTTGCTTGTTTTTCTTGCATTTTTCCCTTGCTTACTTTTAGGCGCTCATTTTTCCATGCGGTTGTGATTTACTTACATTGATTTTTTTTGGCTTTTTTAAGCCATTTTTTATTATATTAATTTAATACTTATTTGTATAGTAAATAAGTAAATAACAAATAAAATAGATAATTTCATGGGGTTTCATACATATTTGGGGGGTTTTTGTTTTGTAGGTATTTTTAACTGTAGATATTTTTTTTTGTTTTTCGTTATGGGGTTCGTTAAATTTTAACCTTTATTTACAAACAACAACTTTTCTTGTATGGCATATCTTTACTTAACTTTGATTGTGGCATTGGAAAATTTGTTTGTTTAAGTGGTTTTTAGTAAAAAAGTTAGTTCAAGTTCAAGTATAAGAACTAAATTTAATTGGAGATATTTATTTAGTACCTTAAAGACTGTTTTAAAACTTTCAACGTTTAAATTTTTCATTTATATTGATAAGTTTTTATGTTTGCATATAGATAAATATCTAAACGCATACAAGACTGCAAGTTTTATAGCGAAATTTTGTAGAAAATAAAAGTTCTAACTTAAAGTAAATTGTTGCCACTGATAAAGTTAATTAATGCAAAAAAAAAAATTGTAATTTACGAACATATGTATATTGACTAAGTAGAATAAAGAAATTAACTAGACAATTTTTTTTACAGAATCATAGCAAATAAAATATGAGAAGCGAACATATTTTTTAACATATTTACGGGTAAAGACCTAAAAAACCCAAAAGGAACAAAAGGAACAAAAATGTTCAACATTTATTTTATCAGAATGTCAAATAAGTTTCTTAAGCTTAGCACTTTTCATTTATGTATTTGCTTAAAGAAATAAATTATATTATTAAATTATGTGTATGAAACAAATATTAGTTGAAGTTTTTAGTTTACTTTAACCTACAATTTTCAAATTAGTGACTTAATGAGACATGTATAAAAGTTGATAAAAAATTAAAAAAAATTCAAGACAAAATTTGTAAAAAATTTGTATTTAAAAAAAAATTAGAAACTATTTATTTTTTTATATAAATATTTAATTTCTTATTTAAAATTTGTAAGTTTTGGTTGGCTAAGAATGCGAATAACATGTTTGCGTAAAAATTTTTATTATCTAGTTAGACTTATTAAAAATTTAAAACTGCACAATATTTTTAAATTATATATTAAATTAGGGAACATTCTTAAACAATAAAAATAAACTTTTTTAATACAATCTTTTAATAGCAAAATAATTGCGAATCGTTTAGAAATCAAAAAAACACATTTTTTTAAGAAACTTATATATTTTTAAAGAAGGAATTTTACAGTTATAAACAGACGAAACATATAAAATTTTACACACAATAAATAAATAAAATGCAAGAAATTTTCTTAATCAAAGCGTAGATGTGGAAAAGGATTATAGAATGAAATAGTTTTTATTGAGCGATTTCTCAATTAAACATATTTATAGCATAAAACTTTTTAAATTATTATAAAAGTACATTAAAAGAACTTCACTAAAGTTAAGAAAAATGATATTTTCAACCTTTTAAAAATATAAATATGCAATAGTTTAAAAAAAAATTTTAAGGCTCAAAAGTTCCAGATTTTGTAAAATTTTTTTAATTTTAAATTGTTTTTTTTTTGTTTTTACTTTTTGCAATTTTCATTATAAGTGTTTATGTATATATTTCGTGCATTTACCGCTTAAGGCGCTATAGGCTGTGCGTTGTTTAAGAAACTTCACTGCTGTGGTGCTTAAGTGCTTTGGTGCTCTTGGTGCATTTGGTGCATTTGTGTTGATTAACTATGTTTGTATGTATGTATACATATGTATATATATCTTAAGCGTAGGCAATTGTCTCTCATAAGTTTTGTTAGTTCTATACAATTTTAATAAAAAATAGTGAGACATTTTCAATTGGTGCATCGTGCAAAAAATCACAACAATCACTTAAAGGCTAGGCGTGTGTAATTAAAATATATCTTGTTTTTTTCTTAACGGTGCTTGCAAAATATTTTTATACATATTAATAAACATTTTGAATTTTCAATTAATTTTTGTTAATAGATTTTGTGTTTTTTTTCTTGTATGATTTTCTTGTTATATATAATTCGGCACATTTGTTTCATGTAGGCGGTACAGGTATTACTCTTTTCCAATGTTAATCTGTTTGAATTGTTAACCACTAACAGGGATAAGTGTGGTTTGTTTTGATTTTTAGATTTATACCAAGATTTCTGTAATTTTCATTCGTTTGTTTTTGTACTTGAATAAATAGAATAGTGGAAATTTGTTCCAGTAGGAATAATAACTTAAGCTCAGTAAAAAAAAAATTGAAATATATTTTTAAAAAGAAAAACGAAAACGCTGTGTTTCACATGGGACGGATTCAGTTCAAAATTTATCTTAAGAAGAAAAAATAAAAGATTATGTTTTTTTATTCAAATGTAATATTAGATTTTAAGCTGCTTTTAAGTCGTTTTAGTCAAAAATATTGTAGACAAATCTTTAACTTGCAAGCTTTTAAAACTTTCCAGTTTCTTACTAGCTTCACTAATGCTTTCTTAACACTCTCCTATGCAGAAATATGTGCTTTAGTAAGCTTTCTGTGATAGTTTGTGAAATGTTCGTGAAAGCGCATTAGTGCAAATAAATATTTTAAAAGCTTTGAAACTGTTTAGCAGCTGGAAAGCTTTAACTAAGTTGAGCTTAACATTAAAAGTAGCTTTAAATATTTCATGAAAGCTTTTAAACGCGCTCGGCATTTTGTAGGAGAAAGTTTTTTCTAAAATTTTGAATAACAATATCCATATATTTATCTAGTGTTTGCTAATTAAATTTCCTTTCTACAAACTAAGTTCTAATAAAAACAAAGCATTTCTTATGTAGCAAAGTTTTTATGAAATTTTTAATCAAGTTTAAATGAGAAGTGTTGCCGTCTATTTAAAAACCATTGATGTAGTTGCAACTGGATACCGTTAATATGGTAATTTTCGGGCTTTTCCATTTGTTTTTTTTTTGTTTTCTGTAACAGGACTTATCGATTTACTTGAAAGGTACATGTGACTACATTGATTACAAAAATTTCTTGAAAACGAAAAACTTTCCATTTTTTTTATTCACTTTTCAAGCTAATTTTTTTTTCACTGCAATAAAAAAGTTTCTAGCAAGTTCATTACTTAATTTGAGATTTTTTCGATTTGATTAATTTTAGTTACTGTTTGTAATATAATTTACACATTTGCTAATTTTATTCTTTTGAAATTGAATATTAGAATATTACAAATACATACTTGTGTTAAAATTATAATTGAATAATTGTGCAAAAGTTAAGTGCTTCAGTGCTCAGTGCTTTGATTGGTTGTGCGGAGTGCGTTTATATTATTTGTGCTACAAATAACATACATACTTGTGTACATATGTATGTATGTACATGCTTAAATATATTTTTTAAATACCAACATCATTGTTTCTGTAGAAATCTCGCTTAAATGTCTTTCTTTCTAATATTAACTTAGGCTAAATTTTAGTTTAAGTGCAAATATGGCATTTTGTATACATTTTTACAGATATCACAATAAAAGTGCAGTGTAAATTTTTGAATTGATTTTGTTTTTGTGCCCTAAAGTAATGTTAAATAAACGTAATATTTTTGCAATGAGAAGTTTAAGTTTTATATAGAAATGCTAAATGCGCGAACTCCATCTGCTTATTTTGTATAAATTAGAAAACTTTAAAAATTACAATTTTAAGACTCGCTTACTTTAAAAATTAGTATTGAAATAATTGCTATTTTAAACGATTTTATAAAGTTTAAAAAAATATCGCAATAAATTTTTCAGTCGCATCGAGAGTATGTTGCTAGGGAGCAAAGGTTTTTAGTTGCACCATGGCGTATACGTAACAGATGTGCGCTATTGTTTGTGAGAAATTTCCAAAGAAATTATATATCGTCTCGGTGTGTTGCCATGCAATATTCGGAGAAAAATGGCTGTCGTAGGTTAAAGATTACGTCATGAATAAATTATGATTATTTTTGTAATTTAATGAAAGTTCTCAGCGCCAGACCCCGTTTTAATATGAACCGTGATTTGTTTTACTTGATAAAACGTATATTATCACAACATTTGAAATTATGAAACTTATTAATTATTTTACATACAACAAAAATGAATGAGTTGAACTTTTTAAATTTTTGGTTATTTTTTTGCTTATGTATATTATTTTTTTATACGAAACTAAAACTTGGTTAAGTAAAACAAAGCAAATAATTACTTGTGAGGGTTTTAAAAAAAAATTGTGAATTACTCAGTTTTTTATTGAAGAAAACAGTATAAATAAAACAAACAAACAACAATTATTAATACGAACAGTTATTTATTGAGCTAGAGATCGGTTTTCGTTTGAAAATTTATTAATACAATAATTGTTTTGGTAAAAATTATTGAATATATTATTTTAATACAATTTTATTTGAACAAAAATTAGAATAAAATTTTAAATCATTGAATAGAAGTTAGTAAGAGCAAACAAAAGTAAGTAGATTGCATTTTTGTTAAATTACTGGTTTGATAAGTATTTAATAATTTGTTTTTTCTAGTTTTGTAATGTAATGTATTCAACTTATCGTTAAACGAGAAACAACCTAAAACTGACTGTCATATGATATTTGTATATAAACTTTAGAAGAAAAAGAGAAAACAAGAAATAATATTTGTTTGTGCTTAAAAATGGTGACTTTAAATGTTCGCAAGAAAATTACTGAATAATGGTGAGACAATACAACTGCTTGTCTACGTTTATTCATGTTAGTTTTCCAAAAGGATGTGACTAAACGAAATGGAACAACATTTTATGCACAACTTTTCGTATACATATGAGTTTAATAATTTTATGACACACTGTTAGTGTTAACCATCAGCTTAAATGTTACTTGCACTACTGATATACTTTTAGTCATGCTTACACATTTTCTATTCAACATTTACCCAAGACAATCGAATTCACTGAGAGTACCTACCACTTTCTCTATCTTTCGTTAATTTTCCTCCCTTTTAAACACACTAAAGGTAACAAAAATTGCTCAAACCACAAAGTTAATTATCGAATTCATTAGAGATGTCAAAACCAAAGTTTTTGTAATTATTCATTAATTGATTCCAAAAAAAACGCAATTATTGTGACTGCTAGAAAAGTTTTCTAAGTAAGGAAGCAAGAATGGCCTAAACAAATTTTAGGCAAACGAAAAATTAATAATTAAATAAGTTTTGGTGGCTTTATGGCCTCTTTAGCATTTTTAGAATTTTTATGGTTAACGAAAACAAATTCAGACTGTTCACTTAAGGTTTCTTTATTCTAAATATATACGTATGTAAATTAATGAAAATCTCTTGCTGTTGAACGGCAAAGTTTCAGCTCATTATAGAATTTTCTAATTAGCTACAATCAGGAAGGCATCATAACCAGAGCAGAGTGAAAGTTAACGAACACAAAGTTCAAAGCACTGGCAGTTGATGGCAAAGAGAAAGGTAAAGGAGTTTAATTAGATACAAAGTATTTGTACATATATTAAGTGTGTGTGTGTATGTGTGTGGGTGTGAATTGAACTGCATTGTTAGTGGGTTGTAGTACAACTAATGCGTACGCCGTGTGGTATGTGGTATTGAGTGCTATACTATGGTTTATAGTCATTTATTTTAACTTAAGCGAAGTTAAGCTTTAAATAACATAATTTTCATTTTACCCTTAGCTGCAAGTGTTGGCCGGATACGCATACAAAATGAATGTGAAGTTTATTTAACTGAATTGTTTTGCTTTCGTTTTGTTTTTTTTTTTGCTACAATAATCTCTAATATATGGATGTGTGTGTGTGTGTGTGTAAGCGCAACACAATAAAGCTACAAATGCTTAGCAGACAAAGGCGCACAAACAATTTAACAGCATTGTTGTGTGCTTTGACTGGTTTGTTTGGTGGAATTTTTTTTGTTATAGTTTCTTAATATTTTTTTTTTTTTTTTATTTAAGTACTATTGTATTTCAACAATTAAGCACTTGTAAGTACTTTTGTATATATAATTATATTTAAGTACTACAAGTAATTAATTTGTTTGTTATTTTTGAGTTTTATTGAAATGAAAGTGCCTGCAAGTTGTACCGGTGGCTCCGGATGTGCATTTCAAGCGCGCTTTTCATTCACACGGCAATAAGTGCTATTTTCATATTTTTGTTTTTTTTTTTGTGCTGCTGTAATTAAATTTTGAAACTGCATATTTTGCTTGAAGTGTAGTGTGGTCGTAGATAAGTAGTAGCGAAAAGCGAAACAGTCAGAAATGCTCATCACCCAGCACAAAACGCAAGCACTTAAATTAGCATTTGCAGCTGTATTGGTTGGTGGTTTGGAAATTAGTTAACTTTTTTTGTAAATTAAAATTTAAAAATTTTTGGACAAATAATTTTGTTTGTGTATTTTTAAAACCTTATTTGTTAAATTTTATTCAGGAAACTTTGTTTATAATTCATAACTCATTATTACTTGTTATTAAAAATTCAATTATTACCTTTATTCATTATTATTATTATTCATTAACTCATTCTTCATTTGTATTTATTATTAATTTTTTTATTTTTTTATTTTTATTCATTATCTACTACTAATTATGAGTTATAAATTACGCATTAAATTAACTTCACATTTAGCCTCCATTGCATTGCGTATACGGGCAGTACTTTGCAACACTCAATGCGAGCCACTCTAAAGCGCCTACTCGTATGCAGTAGAAATCTTTGCAGCGCCTCCTCTAACTACCATTTAACCCACACTTTACTTACAAACTACAAATTTTTTCTTAACGCCTAATGCCTCTTTAATCTAAGAAACAAACGCTGAAGTTCCCATTTGAGTGTTCAGCTTAAAGCAAAAATTTCCCTATAACATACAGCTAGCCTCGGTCATACCCTAATAAATGTATTTTAAATATCAGGTTATACGTTTTGTTTTTTTTATACAATTTTCTAATGACTACATTGTACTTCAACATCACGTTGAAGTGCTTTAAATATTTTTTTTGTTTTTCTTTACCTCAAATTCCGTATTCATTTGGTTTTTGTTGTTGTGTTTGCGTTTACTAAGTTTTGAGTTTGTTTACGACTTTCATGCAAATAAATAAATTGCTTGTGGTGCTGTTTTTATATATTTCCATTTTAAAGTTATCGTTTTTTTTCTAATATTTTTTCTCTATTATTTTCCAGTTTTTGTTTTTTTTGTTTTGTTTTGTTTTGTTGGCTGCGTGCTACAATAATAGTAAACATCGAACTTGTAAAAATGCGCAAAAGTTTTTGTTCTTTATTTGTTTTTGGTTTTGTTTATGTTTGGGGTTGTGCTGGTGTATATTTTTCGTATTGCATACTTTTTAATACGAGTATGCTACAATCAAAAAGCGTTGTCAAAATTGTTGACATACCAAAAAGTTTTCGCTACTTTCTTGGCGTTTCCAAGTCGCGGGGTGCTTAAAAAAGCAACTTGCTGCCCCGAAAAAAATTCCTACAAATCTCCCACCACCTTCATACGAAAACAGCGTAGGAGCTGTGTTCTGCTCCTTTTCAAATGGTTCGCCTTGCTTTAGGCTTCCGCTGCTGACCCAACATCCGTAGGGAAAAAGGTCTACTAAAATTCTTTTTATTTCCCCCCATCTTCTCTCTCTCTCTCTCTCTAAGAAATTTGCTTTACTGCTGCTACTAAATTTTTTTATATTTTTTTGTTGCGTTCGTTGACGCTAATCTACCGTGAAAACTCTTGCGCTACTCCGCTGCTAAAGCCACTACTTTTTACTTACGCCTTCTAAAGTTTCGTCGTCTCTACTCTACTTCTTCTAAACTCTTTTTCACATTTACTACTAAGTACTGTTGCTCTCCTACTACATACCTACAAATATTTAGTTAGTATTCACTCTTTCTGAAGTACTATGCGAAGTGTTTACGTTTTTTTTCGTTTGCTCTTAAACGATTTGCCTTTGCTTCTTTCATATTTTTGAATTTACTATCGGTGTGTATTATTTGTTTTTGTTTCCGCTGCTTCTTTGTAACTTCTGATTTGGTGAATTTACATTGTTTACTCACGACGAAAGAAGGAAAATTATGTTGAAACAAATGTGCAACACTGACATCTAAAAAACATCGACACATTTTTTTAGTTATTTTATGAATTTTTTTTACTGTGTTTGAATGCATAATTTTTGTATCAATTTGCATAGCGTTTTTAATGCTATTTGCACTGTAAATTGAATTCCTCTCATTGTGTTTTTTTTTTTGTCATAATAAAAGTTGTTTACGACCACTTAAACATCTACCAAGTTTGTCTCTGCGTATTAGTACTCGCTACAAATTACTATGTTTACTGTTTTTTTATTTAAACTATGCTCCTTACTTCGTGCACAAGATTATTCACTTTAAAAATTTTTATTTGGTTTGTGGTCATGGTGCGGAGAGGATGCTAAAAGATTTCTATGCATAAAATGCAGCAGCGTTTGAATTTACGACAACGCGCATTAAGTTGCACTGTTAAGTCTGTTTGTGAATTTTGTTAAAATAAAATAAAAAATAAGTACGCAATTTTACTCAGCCATTAACAAGTAATTGACTTAGAAACTTAAGAGCGCTATTAAATTTTTCTTAAGACTTCATGTTATTGTAGTTAGATTTTTGACTCTGTGAAATTTATATTAATGCAGCGCAGAAACACATACGAAGTTTTTATGTATGCGTCTATCTGTGTGTGTGTGTGTAAAAGTGTGTGAAGGCATGTACTTGTTCTAAGCGAGATAAAAGATAAGTTTATATTTAAATAAGACAAGCACGCTTAGCAAGAAATATATTCTACAAAAAATTTAAAAAGGGCTTAAAATTTAAAAATCGCAATATAAAGGCTTGAAATATTTTTCAAGCAGCCACTTCACTAAGAAATACTTTAAACAAGAAGTGCTCGTATGAAATAAATTTTCATTAATAGTAGAACAGTTTGACGGCTCCATTTATTTTGACTGGTCGCTGAATTCTGTGAAATTTAATCAAGCATATTTCTTTTTATTTAAAATTTTTCATATAAACCTAATATGAAGGGCATAAGAAAAAGTATTTTTTTGCGGTATTTAAAATGAATTTTTTATGCGATTGACGACATTGTTGAATTAAAAATATGCCAACAAAGGGACTTAAGAATTGATTTTTTTTTTGTAATATTATATTTTAACTCCGTACTAAACTTTTATTTTTGAACTTTTTTAAAGTAATTTGCAAAGTACTAACTATTATGAATCGTCTATAAATTTTTGTAGAAATCTTCGCTTCTTATTTTGCACAACAAAGTTGCCTTTTATTAGTACTTCAGTTGAAAGAAAAATCTTCCACCTCTGAAAAGCTTATTGACCCTAAAATTTTTGAAACATTTTGAACTTATATCACCAACGCATTTTTTTCATTAAGAAATGCATAAAACAAATTTAAAGGTAATTTTTCGATAGCATTCTAGTAGATCGACTAGGCTCATTCTTAGCGATAAACAAAGGTTTTTGTTTTCCAGGAAAAACAATATTATCTTGCAGTTGAAATAATCTTTATGTGACGAGATGATTACCAGTGAACAAGAATGTGTGAGGAGTGCCTAGATATTGTAAAAAAAAATGTACGCTGGCCGCTCAAGACAAAAGTGAATAAAAAAAAATTTTGTTTATTTGTGGTTAACTTGTTTGTTAATGTTTAAATTTTTTATTTTAATATTTAAATTTTTGAATTCGTAAATCACAGCACATAGGATCATTTTATAATTAAGCCTAACCTGAAGCTGAATAAAAGGGTCATAAATTATCATTAAATGCAAATCACATCTCCCAAGTAATTTTCTACCACCAATCTGTGGATTTTTTCAGTATGAAAGTCAGCATTTGCCAGAATAATCAGTATGAACTTCCTGAAAGATGTTGTTCAAGTCTTACCAGCACACCAGTGACTCAGACTAGCAGTGTTTCATTAAAAAAAAAAAAAACTCTAAAGACCAAGCCATTTCAGAGAAATCAGCCTTAACATAAGTAACACTAAAGCCAATGAAATACGATATTGAAAACAAGATTTTGGTAAATTTTAAACAAATAAAAGTGTGAAATTTTCAAAATAGTTTCTAGTGATTTTGAAAAATAAAAAATGCTTCAATATTTAATGAATTGTTGATTTCGTGGAAAAGCAACTGGCAACGATGAGCGAATGTCAGGTAATGGGTTAAGAAAAAACTTTAAACCTAAACGAAAGTTGAAAGATATGAATGGAAAATAACAGCCGTTTACCAAAGATGAATAAATAAATGTAGATGTTGTTGTTGTTTTATGTTTTTGTAATATTTTTGTGTAGTTTATTTGTTTAACTGTTAAGACTTAAGTGTAAATTAATATATACTCCTAGTTAAGTTTCTATCACTTACAAATTCTATTCAAATATTTAACACATGAATAAATGTATGTATGTATGTTATTATTTACTTTATATTAGTGCTTAAATTAAATGTCAGTTATTTTGCGAGAGAAAAAAACTAAATATACATATATGTAGGTATGCATTTGTAAACGTAGACGCAAAGTAGATTCAATTCAATTATAAAAGAAAAAGAAAAAAAGGGTCGCCGTGACGCAAATATGAAAACGTGACTTATTTCCGTTAAATTGCTTCAAGCGCTTATAATTTTGAGTAAGTGCGAAAAATTTAAAATTTTGCATTATTTACATAAAAGTAAAAAATGCTTGCGAAGAGTATTAATTAGCCATCTATTTATTTTGATAAACCAAATGTAATGTAAGAAAAAAAAAGTTATAACTAAACTTAGTATGTTATTAAGATTGCGCAAATGGGTGAAAACTTTGCTGTCAATGCTTTTTAGTTAAGCCCAAGCGATAATAACAAAATAATGGTCTACGAAGTAAGTGCAAGCAAATAAAGCTCAATTAAAGTTTTGTGCGCTAAAAATTATATATAAAATTAGAAATGTAGCATCAAATTTTAAAATAAAAAATAACACATAAGTCAATACTAAAAGGCAGTGACAATATTCAAGCCAAAATATGTGTAAAAACAAAATTTTAAAAAATTTTTTTGAACATTAAAATGCGTACGAAATTTTTTTACTGAATAAAAAAAATTTTTTAAATAAAGTTAGAAGGCAAAATTTTGTAGGCAAAATAAAAACCACTTCATAAAAAACATACATTTTTAAATGAACAAAAAATATATAAATTCAAATATTTATATTTTAAACGATTCTTAGAAAAATTTTATTCCAGTAGCTCAATAAAGAGTAAAATTTATCTGTAAGGATTTTAGTTAAAAATGAAAAAAGTACGAGGTTTGAAATTTTTTTTCCAAATTTGTACAATTTTCAATGTATAAATTTATAACTTTTAAGATTATATATTTTCTAAAATTGAACATATTTAAAAAAAATTTTTTTTTTTAATATTTTTACATACTTGAAAAATAAATAAATGAACGAAGAAAAAAGAGTTTCTGTACATTTTTAAAATATTTTAAATTATGAAAAATTTGAAAACAAAAATCCAATTAAAAATAATTTCAAAATAATAATGGGGCATGAAGAAGGGTGGCCGTGGCAGGCTGTTGTAGCTAAATGAATATAATACAAAAAAATATTTGTAAAAATAAGAAAGCATATAAGCAATTTAAAAAGTGAACAAAATTTTAGTCAAGACCCATAAACATTAAAAAGGGCTTTGAAGAAGAACAAAATGAAAATTATTTAATTATTTAATTGCTTCGATATTTTCTTGTGTTAGTCAACTGCAACAATTTAATGCTGGCAAGCACACCTCCTTTATGTTTGTATATATTTATGTACATACGAGTATGTATACACTAATAAACAAGCGTATTTCAGTGTGGTTTTACTTTATCATAATACTTCTATGTTCGCATTTAATTCCAATCATTCGTGCGTATGTGTGTGTGTGTGTGTGTGCCTTTGCCGAGCAATCAATTACATTTAATTTTTATTATTTCAACTGAGTTCATTCGCTGAAATTTTATATTCGTTTTATATTTTCTGTAAATTTCTTTTGCATTTGCCATTTAAAATGAAATAAATACTGTTTGGCTGACATCAGTGCTTTTGTTCAGACATTTTTTGTTTTTACCTCATTAACGAGTACATGTTGGTAGAAGAAAATAAAGACAATATATATTAAGTCGCTAAATGCGTTAAATGATATTGGAAAATTTAATGAGCAGAAATTTAAAAAAATTACCAATTTTTACAGTAAATATTTTTTTTTTGTCTTTTCTCGTGCTTTTTAGCAATTGGCAACTAGTTAATTATACTTGTTTTTAGATTTCATTCTTTTTGTATTTTTATTATTTATTTACAAATGCTTTTATCATTGTTTTGTTTTTTTTTTTTGTACAACAGTTTGAGAATTGTAAGCGCGCTAAAGTTAATATTTGTTTTATTTCCATTAGTTTACTTTTGTATTTAATTACGTGTAATTTGAGCGGAAAATCATGAAAATGCATATGAAAGTGGCGGTGCGTAATTAGTTTGAAAAAAAAAAATTTATTCGAAAGAGCTAAATTGAAAAACTTATAAATATAAATATTAAAAATACCAAATGTGCTTAAATTCATTATAAAGAAACTTTTTGTAGTAAAAAAAAAAATATTAAATCTTTCTTCTAAAGGCCAATCAACTAAACGAGAACAAAAAAAAAATTCTTTTAAATAAATACACGCTTTTAACGATCTTCAAAACACTTAAGCAAGTATCTCAACATTTTACAATTTCCTCATATTCTATTTTACATAATTGCTTAAGGCGAGTAGGCTAGTCTATATTTGTTAATTTTTATTATCTCGCAGTTTTTCACACCTTATTAAAAAATGATTGCTCCACTTATTTGGTTAGCGTTATTGAAAGTGTATTTGTGTGCACATATCCAAAAACTATTTCTTCACTTAGTTGATTCCTAATCTTTCACACAAAAATATATAAATACATGTATACTTAATAAAATAAAAAACTGAAACTTTTTTTATGAAAAAATTATTTAAACAATTTTTTTGAGATTTCATATGTTGTCTACTTTGATAAAACTTAAAAAAAAATTTAATAAAAATAATATCTCACATTGCTACAATTACAATTTATTAAATAGGTAGATTTTTTTTTTAATTTAATTTTTTATATTAAATTTAAACTCTTTTTCAATAAAAGATTAAAAAAATTAGCTTAAGGCATAACTTTACATTCAAATAATAAAGTTCGAAAAAAGGAAATTTTTAAACAGATTTATTTTTTATGTTTTCTTTATCATTTTAAAAATAATAAATATTTAAAATTTTTTTTTTGTAAAAAAATCTTCCAATAAAACGGACCTCAAGTTCAGGAAGAAAATATATTGAACATTTTGAAAGAAAAAATTTTTAAGATATCTTAATAAATAAATATTTTAATTATACAAAATTATATACTGTCAAAATAAATTATAACTATTTATGAAGTTAAATTTATATAATTAACATTTTCATAAAGTTTTCGTAAAGAAAAAGTTGTATTTACTGCTAATCTTGGTTATTAAAAAATGTAGTATTCACTTTTTGCACACAAAATACAAACCGTAAAAATTTAGCAAATTAAAAAAAAAAATATCGACAATTTTCTGGAAATTCAATTTTCATCTTAGTATTTAATATCTTTCGTATTCAAAACCAATTGCACTGCCTGCTTTATTTTACACTAAAATGTGGTAACTCTATTTTTCGTCCATTTCTGTTCGTTCAATGTCTTTTTCGTTTAGTTATATAAAAATAGGCCAAAAATATATGTATGTATTTTTGTGGTTATTAGTTTTATATACGGACAGTTGCTCGAAATTTTTGTAGACAGTTTTTCATTACATGTTTTTTTGTTGTAGTATCTAGTTTTCATATCAAATTTTTAATTAAATACTGCTTTGACTTATTCGCCCTGGCGCACTTCCACTGCCTTTCTGTCGTCAGTGCTTTTGTTGTATTGTTGTGGCTTAAATTTAAATACCTACAAAGATATTTTCTAAAATCTTCCCGCCTTTACTCACTTCAAGTATATATACGTATATACGTATGTATGTATGTATGTATGTATGTATGCTCTAACATTCTTTATTTGCATTTTCTCAGATTTCCTTATATTCTTTCTGAAGACGATATCTCTATTATTTACTAGACAATTTGTATATATGTATGTATGTATTTAAGTGTCACATTCTTTGTATATTTTTATGTAGAACTTCCTTGTTAGGCAACTGCTTTTATCTCATCTCAATTTGTTAAATAATTCGTGCGCTTGGGTTGCATTTTCAGTTGAAGAACTAACTTTCCTATAGTCATAACCAATTGCTTTGTTTATTATATGTTTGTATGTACATACATCCATTTGTATTTTGTTATGTGCTTAAACACTGTCAACTACTTTTGGATTAATTTTAAAACTCTTTACTAAGCAAATTTACCTTTTCTTATTACTTAGTCGTTACATCCTTATTAATTAACGATTAGTTTCAATAGTAGCTGAGCTTACTCCTGCATACATTAATCTCATATCAAGCCGCTTTTACTCTCGCTAATTGCATATGAATGTGCATGTACGAGTATGTATGTATTTATAAGATTTTCAGTTGTAATAACTTCTAAGAGCATTTCGTTTTTTGTTTCATGAAGGTGGGTTATTTTGCAACTATGGTTCGCTTTAAAGTTACCCTAATGTTTATTTAATCTCAATACGATTTGAAGATCGTTAGTTATTGCAAATAATGCCATTTTTTGAAAAATATAATATGAAAATAGAAGTGTATTGCCTCAATAAAAATGAAAACAAGCAAGTATTTTTAATAGAAAATAGTTTAAAAAGTTGTAAAAACATGTAAGTAGCTGAGCTGCCTAAATAACAAACAATGTTACTTTTGAAACTCATAATTTTCTATTTGAAATTAATTGCCTATTTTACATATTTCTTTTTTTTTTTTGATTTTTCAGTTGCACAACCGTGTTTTCGTTTTATGAAATATACAACATACAACTCTTTTTACTTTATGATTTCCAATTTGATTGTTGTAGCTAAAAGTGAAATTTGGCGCAGATGTAAAAAGTGTACAAATCAAAAAAAAAAAAATAAATAAATTTAAGTTAAGCTTTAGGTTTGGTCTGTTTCACTTACTTTATCTGTATAGACGATATCTTTTCGAAGATATCAATTAATCAGATTTAGGAGATGAATGTTTTCAAAATTGGAAAGTGAGATTCCTGTTCTTATTTTCGGATCCTTAAACTACCCAAAATACGAGTATTCGCTGCTCTTATTGTATTCCAAATAATACTGTATTTTCTGCGTGATTGTTAGCAACGCTGCTCTCATTAATGTTTCTTCTAGACCCCTTAGATCTTTGGTATTTAACCAATAAAGCAGATAAAGTGCTACCAAATTTTCGAATTGCATTTTAATGGCTCAACCTACAGACAGCAAGATGATGTTGTGATCTTGCCCAAGTTTAATTAATTTTTATTGAGTACGTTCTCATATAAAATTGTATTGGGTGTATTATCAGCTAAAAAGAAATAGCACGAAAAGCAATTTTTAATCATTAAATTATCGTCTTTACAATTCTTAGCAGACATTTTGCTGAAGTAATCGGAAATTCGATGTACCCAAAGTCTGATATTTGCGTAAGCTATGAGCTCTACCTATAAAAAAAATTTCAATTCGGAACTCACAAATTGTTATATTATCAAGCTAGGGGTCTTTCGCAATTGTAGCATTTATGTTCGAAGTTTGCTCTTAACAATGCGTGGCTTAATAAATTTCTCAAAATATACTACAAGGTGTTTGTATCGAATAGGATAATTTATGTTTTTTTTATTTCATCTGTTACATAAATGCTGAAAGGTTTGCTGCCTGAATTGCAATATAAATTTATACAGATCTGTGTTCTCTGATTTGAGAGCTCTCTTTCGAGTAGGGTATTGGTAAGCACAGTGGAATTTTTTATGAAGTTTTCAACTTTAGATTTTTTAAAGATTTTCATTCAATTTGCCCAATTAATTGCGCTAGTCACGCATCGAAATTTGTCTCCTGGGGTTTTTGGCCAAATTTTTCTGCTCCTCTGGATATTTTGTCTAAATTTCTCAAATAGCTATGAAGCAGTGTATTTATCACGTCTCCAAAAATATAATTTTAAATATGATTTCAAGTGCATATATCAATGGCTATCAGCGCAAAAAAAGTATACTCTCCCTAGCAACTTTCTTGTCGTTTAAAATTTTTTTTAAATAATTTTGCATAAACAAAAAAATAGAAATATGAGTTGTGCCTTTTGTGCTAGTCTATATAATTAGTGAATTTTCAAATTCTTTACACTCACTATTTATTACCTATGAAAAAATCCATTTTTTTTTAAATCTATAAATTGAAAAGTAGAAGGGAAAGCATTGAATAAGAAAGTACGAAAGAAAAAGCAACACAAGAATAGCTTTGAGTTTGTATTTTTGTTCACTTAAATTTATTTATTTACTCATTTCACATTCTTATTGAAATTTACAAAACTAACAACGTTCACATGCTTCACATTTTTCACACTTTATTTTACACACTCTCTGCATTTTCCGCCCCTTTATTTAATTTAATTTTTTTTTTGTATGTACGTTGATGCTTCATTAATGTCCGATTTTTAATTTTCGATTAGTTGATTTTGTTTGCATTTTTTGCGTTTTTATGTTTGATTTGCATTTTGCAAGCTATTTTACACGCGCTTCTTCTCTGCCTATCAACTTCTTATTATATATATGTATGTATGTGTGTATACCGTTTCAGTGCATTTTTAACACCCCGTTTTATTTGTGGTTTGACAGTACAAATGCATTTCCATTACATCTCCCCCCTTCTTTATATAATAATTGGTTTTATTTTTTTTTTCTGTTGGCAATAATTTCATGTGTTTTCTTGCTTTTTTTAAGTTTGTTTAATTAAATTTGTTTTGATTTTTTTGTTGGTTTTCATTATTATTTATTTTTTTTAATTTAAATAAGTTTACTTATCTACAATAGCTGCCATATCCATGAGAATTGTTTCCATTTAATTTAAATTTAATTCAATACTTATGTTTGATAATAATTGTTTTGTTTTTCTGTTTTCTTGTTTTTTGTTAAAAATTGTTCAAAAGCGAATTGTCATGTGTTTTCTTCAATAAATTACGTAGTTTTTGTTTTTGAGAGAATATTTTGTTCATTTATTTATATGTGTATATAAAAAAGAAAGTACATAAGTACAATACAAATACATACATGCAATGGACATGAACACATACACATATACAATATGAAAATGACTGATGTGTGTGTGTGTGTGTGAGTGCGTATGATTTGAATGAAAAAGTTGCTTACGCTGCAGGAAAAAAGTCTTGAATTGGGAATTTTTATTTAATGCATCTAAATAAGTTAATAGTTTTGTTATGAATACAAATTTTGGTAACACAGAAAATATGTTGCTTTGTCAAATGCCACTTTTTTATATTAATTTGATTAAAAAAAAATCCCATTTATTTTTTAATGAATGGGAAAAATTGTCTACCGCCAGCATGCTTAGTATCTGCAAACGCATTGAAGCATACTTTTGGGAGTCAGTTTTTGCATTTCTACTACTTCAAAATGGTTGCATATTTCGTTTCGAGAGGAATACATACAATAATATTGGCATTAAAATTAACATTTAATAAAACTATGCACCATTTAGGTAATATATATGTACATACATAAATTCCAGTCGATGAATATTGTAAATTTTTCATTTTATTTACTTACAACATTTAAACGTCTTAACTAACATTCTAAAACTAACCCAAAAGAGTTACACAAAGTCCTGGCATACGAACACCATTTCAACATTTCTTCTCTAAAACTCGTGTCGAAGAAAGTACAGCAGAATAAAGATATACAAGTTTAATTAATTTGAAATTTGGAAACACAAAAGAAAAAAAAAAATTTTTTCAGTGCACAAATTAGTGTTAGCAAATCAAAGGTGAATTTGTTTAGTAGTTTTTAGTATTTTTTAGTATTTTTACTTTTAAATATATATACTTTTTATTTCTTTAGGTTTTCTTATAACTTTAATAATATTTAGTCTTTCATGTAATATTTTATTTTTAATTTATATTTTTTATTAGTTTTTCGTTATTGAACCCTTTTTCTGTGTTGGTTTTGTTTTACACTTTTCATTTACATATTGTAATGCCATTGCACATACAGTTCATGCTATTGTATTTCATTTATGTATATTGTTTGTATATATGTATGTATGCCGTTAGACTCTTAATATATATGTATATATATATATATATATATATATGTATCAATAATAATTTCGTATTCATCTCTATACTCGCATGTATGTATATTTAAATATGCAATTATGTTTGTATGTATATAAATACTAGATTATTTATGTGTACATGTATATAGAATAACACCTGCAATGCTAACGATTTGTTTTTTTTTTCTTTTTGTTGTTAATTTTTACACTCTTCATATATATGTATGTATGTACTTATCATTTATTTGGTTGTGTGAATCTGCATTTCGCTAGAGCACAAGTCATGAACCTATTGCAGGTGATCATTTTGAATTTTGAAGAGTTTTATGTTTGTCACTTGAAATGCTTTAGAATAGTTTTATAATAAAAATATGGAGATGCTACGAAGTTTTTAGAGCTTATCAGGAAAACCACACTCAGCTATTTTTATTCATTTTTTTTTTATTGAATATCATACAAACGCATTTAGTTAAATTTAATGATGGATGCAGTTACTAATAATAATACGGCTTATTTCTATTAAAAATATTCGCTAAAAATTTTGAAAAACAATTGTGGCAACATTTCTGCATTTCTTCTACTCACTTCCATTTTAACATATGAAAAAAAATCAATTTTATTTCGCCGCATGTAAAGGTATTTCAAACACATTTTGCTAGATCAATTTTTATGCATCTCCGCAAATAAGAAAAAAAGAACTTAAATCATTAAAAAAAAGTGTGAAATAGTCGCAGTCTATTTTTCTCAGAAAACTTGAAGTCACCTGTTGAAAGAAACATTTTCTATATGTTAAAGGTGTAACAGAAGTTCGGAGTCGTATGCAATCTAAAAAAATATAATTAATTTCTTGAAACAATTTTCTAAGAATTGCGCGAATTCAAAACATTTTCATTCAGTGCACATTTTTTTTTTTGAACAATTCCAAAAATTTTGTATTGATCGTCGTCTCTTCAATACTCGCCAACGCTGTGTGGTTCATGACTTTGGGGGTGGGTAAACGTTTTGTTTGTTATGCTAGAGCGTAATGCAATCCACACTCACGTGCTGCCGCTGATTTCTTTGGTTATTTTTTGTTTTAGTTTTAGTTTTTTTTCTTTTGTTTTGTATTTCATTAATTACATTGTATTTAATTTGACATAACACTCTTTTTTTATTTTTACAATTATTTATTTAAGTAATTACATAAATGTTAAACACATTTTGCCATTGATCAGTTACGTGACTGTATTTATGTATGTTTGTATGTAAGTATCTGGCTTAGCGTTTTTGCATAATTTTCTTTTTGGAATTTTTGTTTTGCTTTAATATTAATAATAGTAGTTCTGTTCTGTTTTATAATTTTAATAATAGTTTACGTCATAATAATTTTAATAATCATAATAATCAATAATCGTTAATTAATAATAATTATTTAAGTAATAAGTAATCATAAGTTTAATCATAATTCATATGCATATCATAAAATTGTTTTTGTTACTTCTTTGTTGGTTTTAGTTGATTAAACATTAACTACGAACGAACATACATACATAGCTGTGTATGTGTGAGTTTGCGTTATTCACCGTTTTTCTCTCATACTACATTTCATTTACATAAACTCACATAGAGCTTCTGCTTTTGTTTGTTTGTAATTTACATACATACATACTGAGTTGTGTTCGTGTCTCTTTAACTGTTCACTAAAGCAGTTGATCTTATTTTTTTTCCCATTATTTTTCTAGTATTTATTTAACTTTTATTTATGACAGCTTTTTACAAACGTTACTCATTTTAACTTTTTTGCCCCCATTCCGCCTTCATCCCCTCCCCGTTTTTTCTTCCCGTTCTGCCCATCTACAACTTCTCTGTATACTTTTGCGTGTTTGTGTGTGTGTGTGTGTGTTTGTTTGTGTATTTAGCAGAATATATGTATGTCGATCAGTTTCTTGTAAACAGAGAGTTAGTTCACTTTGTTATTTTTTTTACTTGTACATTTATTCAGTTAATTTTTGTGATGATTTCGCAGGAATGTTGTTTGGCCCGCCCGTTGATCATATTTGTTATTCATATGCGGTGGTGGTGATCGTTATTTGTTGCTGTTGTTGTTGTTGTTTTCATGTATGTGTGGGTGTTTCATTGTTCTGTTTGCATTCATGCATAGGAAGGCGAGAGTTATGTTGTGTTATTTGTAATTGTGATTGTTGCTGTTTAACGACCTCGCGCCCAGCGCAGTAACGCATCCGCTAATACATCAAGGTGGGCTTTGACCTAAAACGTAAAGAAAATAAAATATGGAGTGAGTGATTGGAACGTAAAAATATATGTATGTGTTTACATTTAGTTACCACTGCACACTTTATTGAACTGAACACAAAAAAAGTTCTTCATATATTTGTTTGAAAAAATGTACCTGTTTTCGGAATATCTCAAAGTAATTCATTTAAACAGAAGATATTCAGAAAACAAACACGTCGTATTTTTTCGGACTCTTTCGGAGTAACAAAAAAGGCTTGTTTTGTAGCAAAAAGTTATATTTTACCATTAGTTTGCGTCAATTTTTATTCACACTAAGGTAAAAACTAATATAAAAAATTTTCGGAGTTACTAAAATTTCATCGAATTTAAGAGAAACCAAATCTTTTTATTGACAATGCAATGACGTATCCGAATAAAATTTTTGTTAGACAAAATTTCAAGCTGTTTGCCATGCTTAATTTATAAAACCAAAATCCAAGTGCGAAATTGTTCGGAGTAATGTATTAATTAATCTAACTTGAGGAAAACTTACTTTTCTTTAATTTAAATTTTGCAAACGAAATGTTCTTAATCATATTATTATTTTTTTTCGGAGTATTTTCGGAGTAACAGAAAAGCTATTTCTAAAGCAAAAAATTACATTTTACCATTAGTTTGCGTTAATTTTTAGTAATTTTAAGGCCAATATTGATGTAAAAAAATTTTCGGAGTCACTAAAATTTCATTTCAGCTAAGCAAAACTAAACTTTTTATTGCATATTCATGTTTTTTTGTTCTAAATATTTTGGATTTATTAAACAGCTAATCTTCTATTAAAACATAATCAATTGGTTTACGTTTATTTTTATTGCAAGGTAACTCAGTTGCTGATAAGAAATTGAGGCTGTAATTGTTTGTATGTACATACATATGTAAGGTTAGTTTCTACTTACCGTTTTGTAGAACATACACGATCTCCGATCTTCATCCTCGCCCTCCGGACAATCGATGAAGCCGTCACATAGCACATGATCGTCTATGCAACGATACCGACCCTGCAAATCGGGTGTCGGACACGCAAAACGCTCCATGCCATCCATGGCGGCGGGGCATTCTAAAAATATAAATGGGAAAATAATATTCAGTTCGCTTTATGTATGTAAAAAAGTTTGATAAAATAGTATTTGAGATTTTTAATATAATCGCACGGCATGCTATCGAATCGAATTTTAGTTACGAGAGTTCAAAATAATAATTGCTGTTCAGCAGAGAATTGGAATATTACATGAAAAAAAATTAATAATAATAATAATATTTAAGCAGCAATCAAATTTGCTACGTCAACGTTTGTAAAATCATTCAAATTTCCTTTACAATACAAACCTGTTGCTCACGTCTCTCGTCTGAGACATTTCGTAAAAGCATTCAGTATTTTTGTGAATATACATATACACGACTGTGTATGCGTGTGTGTGTGCCAGCTACATATGTACATTTTAACATTTGTCACTACAATTTGCCGTCCTTTTACCTACATTTGACGTCAGCACTTAATTGGTCGCAGCTATGTAGTTAATGGGCCGCCTTGCTAACAGTGCCTGAGGAGCAAAAGCTGAATTTTAAATTAACCAAAGAACTGTGACACAAAACCCCACAGGTATGTTTAGCAGACAAGTGCACTCGTAAGAATTTCCATGTCAATGGTCATGTTGACCTATCAAGTGTGTGGTGGCGAAGCAATATTTTGTTGAAGCTACAAAGGCTAGTGGCCTAAGTTGGCTGCATATCAATAAGAAATTATTCAAATATAAAAAATTGAATTATTTTCCTTTCAGACATACTATTTCATCGCCGCCTTCATTTTAAGCAAAACTAATATAAATTTTTATTTCACTGTACAAATATTTATTCAATCCTCGTTTGTCAACTGCACCCCTGCTTGACCCACCTGCTTCTTTTTGTTTTAATATCTCACGCCACTTCCATTTAAACCTAGCAATTGTCTGCGTTTAATTTGGTACACAGCCTTGAGCTTGCTACGTGGTAACTGCACGTCCACTTAACCAAACACTTTTACAAAAATGAGGGGTCACCGCTGTTCTAGTTGCCAGCGGTGAACACTGGGACACTACAAACCACTACGCTCTCCAACCCGCCAGTCCGCCCTGTGGTGGGTGCTTTGCACGCACATACGCACGCCAGTTTGCCTGCGCCAATATGTAGCTGGTTGTGTAACCTGCATTGACGCAAGTTGGTCCGACATTGTTTATTTGGTAATTTAGGTGATTTGTAAAATAATATGAAACGTGTTCACGCATACCGTTGCATACTTTGGAGCGCTGGCCGCAAAGGTACAAATGTATATGTACTTTCTACCTTTTTGTGTACAATTTTTGGTAATTCGTTTTAATTTTATATTCGTTTGTTTTTTTTTATGCTTTAATATCTTTTCGTTAGAACGGACAAGGTCAGTGGTCAAATGGTGTCAGTCGGTGTTATTGCATGTAATAAATGAGCTATTTCGGTCACTAAATATGTCAAGTATTGTATTGAATTTCTTTGAATAAGATTCTCAATATTAGATATGATGTGTGTAATGTAGAAATTTGGAAAGAAGACAGCGTCAAACATATTTAATATTTATTTATTTTAATAACTGAATTTATTCGAAAATCGAGAGAGTCAGTAAATTAAATAAAATTTGGACTCTAAAGACATTCAAACAAAAACAAAGTACGTACGTATAATACGAAGTAACATTTTTGTAAGCACAACGTTATTTACAACAGAAAATTTTTCAGTTGATAGTCAGTTTTAGTTACGATACAAGAACTACGGAGTGCTGCAGCAAACTACTACTACATATTTCCGAATAAACTACTCATTACAACTCAGCACTCATTCTTTTTTACGCCGAAATTTTTCCAAACTTGTTTTTTAATATCTTATAAACTGCGAATTATTCCTAAATGAATTCAATAACGCATATTGATATAACTCATAATTTACTCTGAATTTGTACTCAAACCACTCCGATTTCATTTGATAGTTACCAACTAATTAAAAACCAACTTTTTTTTAAACTAGGAGTTCGAAAATCGTTCTACAAAAAACTAAGCTCCTATAACAATAGGAAAATTTATTTTGAGGTGTACTCCGAAAATATCGGATTGAATAAGTTATAGATATTTAAGGCTTAATAATTTTAAGCGTTTTGCGAAAACTTCTGATATTCGTAAAATTCAATATTATTCTTAAATTTCGGATTGCAAACAATACAGATAATTGCACCCCAGAGGATTTCCAATTTGTCTCAGCCGCTCCCAGACTCGCTTGTGACCCTTTAAGAAATATTTTAGTAAACGATAAATAATTACAAACACGAACACTTGCTTTTCCTAAGCAATTTAATATTTTTCAATATCTTTCCCCTTCCAACGGCAAGTGAACCAATTTTTCAATCAAAGCAGTCACCAACTGCTAACCTTCCCACGAGGCAGAAACCAACACTCGCCGACTAACTTATGTACAGCTAACTTTCATTGGTTACCACATCGAAAACACACACATCGACTATATCGACTTCGCATGCCGTCAATAAGGAAAATGCATTCGGTAGCAATTGCAAGCGAACTTCGTCTTCTCAAATACCAAAGAAAAATCAAATTCGAATTAAAAATAAAATGAACGAAACTATTTTTAAACATAACTATTTCTGCAGCTAAAACAACAACAATACTATGAACTAGTAAATACAAATCTAAACTAAGGTAGGTGGGTAGTGAATTTCGAATAAAAATAGTTGAACAAGTAGAAATGTATGTATGTGTGTATGTACGTGTAAAAATGTGTTATAAAGAAGGTACAACAACAACACAAGAGTGGAACCGAAAAGAGAAGTTTTGTGTGAGCAAATTTGAAAAAGAAAAATAAAAAGCTAAAACTAGTAAAGCAAAGGCGCCAACTTGTCCTACAAGTGATTTATACTTATGTGTTTTCTAGACAGACAGTCGTGCCGTGGGGTGAGCGTGTGGCTGGCAAGATAGTGCACTTTTGTATGGGAGTGACTAGCGAAGCAATAGAAGTGTTGAAAACAACTTAAGAGAGAGATTGTAGCTTAACGCTTCGCAATGAGAGTGCGCTATCTAAAAGATGACAAGTGCACACAGATTGAGAGATGCGCTAAAAATATATATTTTAGAAGGATTATACGATGAAGACGAAGAATAAGAATACGCATGAAGCATAGACGGGGATAAGAGTAACATGAGAAGGAATATATGTAAATACGTAAACTCGATATTGCAAATATGAAAAGCATTGTTTACATGCACATCAGGTTGGACTAACTATGTGAACAGTGGAATTATTACAAAAAAAAAAGACATGCGAAAGTAGAGGCGAATGCGAGATTACACTGAAAGAAAGCCGAAGTAGAATACTTAATAAGAAAATTTTAAATTATAATTGAAATATTTAAATATTTTGCTGAAGCGAATTAAATTTGAAAGCAAAGCTATAGTTTCAACAGAAATAAACATAAGTTGAAGAAGAGAGCGAATGAGAGAGCTATAGACACAGCGGCCAGATACACAACCAAAGCCAAAGGGTGGGCAAATGTAAACAAACTGAAAACAAACTGATTGAAATAAGAAAAACTACCTTTTAAGTTGGTGGTTGTTAGGTGACTGCATCAAATGGAAGGCAAATGAAAGCAATGCAGAAAGTTGCAGATGAGAAGCTAGAAGAGCTAAATACGAAAAAGATCATTTGATCCAAGAAGATTTTGATAACTTATGAAAAGGCAAAATAAAAAATTTAACTATTTTTTTTTATATCGAAAACAAGAGACACAAATTCTGAAAATTTTTATAATTTTAAATATGTAGTTATCTTATGTGTGTGTGCTCATGTATATGACATACTGAAACACACCATCACTTGGCTGACCTGTTGTTGCATAAATATTTGCGTTTGTATCTACTGCAGGAACAACAAAATTTTCATACATTCATAAATTTGTATGTGGATTTTTTATGTATGAACGTATGTCTGTGTGTCGTTTTATATCAAGTACTCGTATATGTTCGTGTTTTTACATTTACGTTCATACATATGTAGATACATACATGTATGTACATAGAAGCAATTTGAAATATTTCGGAAACATGCAGATTGTTTCAGAGTAGTTTGGAAACTTCGGACAATTTCGGAGTAATTCGGAGGATTTCGGAGTAACACACAGAAATCAGAATAACTTCAAATATTGAGAAAATTCGAGAATAAAATTTTAAATAATAGCTGAAATGCTTAAAATAACCCGAACATATGTAGGTGGGGGCGATACAAAACCTTTTTGAAGTGCAAAGAAGTAAAATGGAGAGACATTTATTATTTCGGAGTAATTAGGAATGATTCGGAGTAATTCGGAATTTTTCGGAGTAGTTCGGAGTATCTCCATATCCCTAATTTTCGATTTTTGTCTATCGGTTTCCTAAACTTTTGAAATCAAGCTAGATTTGTATGCATAAATATGCGTTTGTACATGTATGTATGTATGTATTAATGTATGTATGTATATCGTACAATCATGCATACATGTTCAAATATATGTATGTGCATATGTATATGTATATGTAAGTTCATACAATATATAGTACATACATACTACATATGTAAATGATGCAATCGTATGAAACCACAACAGTTATCACGCGAATCCAATAATTTTACCGTTTTCCTATTAAATACATGCACTTGTGCACCGCCCCCCTGCTCACTCTCGCTTTATCTCTCACCCCTCCCATACTAAGCCGGCTTTTGCGCGCCAACTACTGGCGCCGAATGTAAAAACAATAACAAACACCTCGATGACAACAAAACGTAAAAGTCTTATGCTTATTTATGCTTTATGTTTATATTTATACTAGTCTACACGTTTGTACATTTATTTAGCTATATATGTATGTAGGCACATATACATACATATGTACATGTGTATGTATGTATGCAGTGGCTAGTTGGCCTGGTAGGTTAGTCGACTATTTGTTGACGGCAATTTATGCGCTTTGGCACAATTTTTTGTGCCACATGTCGAAAGTTTTACCTGACAGCATACAAGTACTAACTATAAATCTATATGCACACATACATACATACATACATTCATATTTTTGTACAGATGTACATACATACGTACATACAAATATAAAATAAAAATCAAATGAATGTGGGCGTGCATGGCTGCGCTTAGACTGGGCTTAGACGGCATTTGGCAGTAAACAAAAGAAGAATTTAAAATGAAATATATTTTCAGTGCATTTGTGTGTGCACGCCTGTAATCGTACACTAAATCTTTGCATAAAAGATTTCATTTCTAGTATTGTTTGCTTTCGGAATTCTTATATATTAATTCTATTCATATATGCACATACATACATTCTTTTGAAAATGTGTAAGTTTGCAGTAAAATTTCCGCCCAAATGTGTAAACATGCATGTCGCATTTTAACTGATTGTGCACCTTTTAGCACTAGGCAGCCAGTCAACCAGTCAACGAGTCAACCATTCGGCCAGCCCATCGACTAGCGATCTCGCATGCAAATCCATCGCAGAAGAGTAATGTGAAAAAAAAAAAAAAAAAAATTGGAATGCATATCGAATTCATCGCATTACGCACGCTTGCACGCATACATTTGCGTGTGATTGCAAGCTCAATATTTACAGTAGGCATGCGAGTCATTTTGAATATGTAGAACGCATGCAACATGAGTACTCTGTGTATGGCAGGCTTTTAGGCGCAAACCATTTTCTTCAATACATATCTTACATACATATATTCCTTAAGTTTATTTACACTGCATTCGCTTTAAGCTCTGCATTTTGCATTTGATTGTGACATAAATGGAATGTATTATTTGTGTTGATTGAACAAATGTAAGCTTTTGTAATTTAAATTGAATTGTAAGCCATGTTGATTGCGGAAAGCATGGCGTATGAGTGACTTATTTGTGCGAATGCGCATGAAACAGGATGATGGCGGTTAAGCGATTTAAGAGCAGCAGTAGCTGATGCAATACATTTTTTGTATAAAATGTGCGGAAAAATTGCGTGTCTACGTGTTGTTCTAGAAAAAAAAGATTTTGCTATCACAAAAATTTTAATTAAGTAGTGTCTTGCCGTACACAAAAAAAAAACAAATACCCCAAAATAAGGTATTAATACCAATTGAAATTAAACTTATGTTAAACAAGTCGAAAAAGTTTGAAATGATTTGAAGAAATTCTGAACACATAAAATTTAGAAACCAATCAGAAAACAAATGAAAATTCAAAGTGATTATACAATTTTGGAAAGATTTTGAAGCATGTCGTTAGAGCTTCAAATCGGAAACAAGAGACACATGCATGCATATTTTTTAAAAGTTCAAAAAGTATTAGTAAAATTTCGTAATAAATCAAGAATATTAGGAGTAGTTCGAAAAAAGCGAAGTACGAAATAAAGCAATAATTTAAAAATTAAAAAAAAAATTGCTGTCTTTGAACCTCTAACATATCTGCTTTTGGAAAAGAAAATTTAAATATCTCAGAGTGCTGCGTAATGCAAAAAATTATAAAAATATTAAAATATACAGCAGCTTTTAAGTATTTGTGGACAAAACAGAGAATAAGATCTAAGCTTATGGAGAGAGTAAATTGCCGATGGGCTTTGGAACCAGACAAATCTCGCCAAAAGTCGATGTGAAAGCGCTCACTTGGCTTGGCCGCTCCACTCGTAGATTAGTTGTTGGCGCGATAACAGAGCACTATCATATGGGCACGCATGAGGAGAGACGAGGTTACCCAAAAAAATGATTTCTGCGACAACTGTAGGAACGAGAAAGAGGTGAATAGTATGAAACACTATCGCTGCTAATGTCCCGGTCTTGGCAAGATGCGCAACGAATACTTCTAAAATTACTTCTTGGACTGCTTAGCCGACTTGAACTCTGCAAGCACTCCTAACTGTCTAGTCTACAACAAACGTGCGGGATGGTGGAATTTAGTAAGCGATGGCAAGGAATGCATGGCTTAAGCCAGTGATTTCACTTCAAAGGCTTCTCTACTTCTCTGCCTCAAACTACACATGGTCAGTTCAGTTAGTTGATATAAGCTAACACCTGTCCAAAAATATTTGTGCTTACATAAAGTTTAAGCACAAAAGTTTATGGTAATCGCACGAGATGCATTATTTTCGACACAGCGTGATTTCGCGCATAAACTCAAATGTATGTATGTTTATTTGTAAAACTCTTCGCTCCATTTTACGCCACATATTAAAGTGCGTATGTATGTATGTTATTTTTGTGTGCAATATTTGTTTTTGTTTTTATTTTTTAATTTCTTTTACTGCCACTGCAAGTCAGAGTTATTTCATTTTGTTTTTTTTTTTTTGGCAACAGCAAGTCGCAAAGTTTTACTTTATTCTGCTTCATCCACGACTTGTTTGTGTGGGCAGCAATTTTGCGTATTCGACATTTCTTTTGTACATTTGCCTTTTGTTGTTGTTGTTGTTGTCATTGCTGTTCTTCTTCTTCCTCGTTGCTTCTGCTGTTGCTGCTACATACATACTATTCACATCCTTACTTACATACGTACAATTGCTGGACTCGTACTTAGTTAAACTCGCAGCAACGTTGCCAGCAAGTACAGTTGTGTCAACGTTCCCACACAATTGCTGTCACTGTTGCTGGGCAACTGCTGCTATTGCTACCTACATATGTATGGTTTTTTTTGTTTTTGTATATACATACGTACACTCGTATACGCTTATGCTGTTGATAAGTTGTAGAAAACTTACTGCTTAGCAACAACTTGCGTGCAAATAGTTGTCAGCAAATGCTGTATCATTTGTGCAACATTGTGCAAGTTATTGTTGTAAGTGTTGTAAGTTAAAATTTGTTGTAAGCTGCAACTGACACTGACTACCAACAATAGCGACAAGTACAACATCAAGCACCAGCAACCAACAAAAATGCAAATGTAATATTGCAAGTATTTTTTTTTTTTGCCGGCTGTGCTAAATTCTGAGTACATTGACTGTGTTTACTTAACAAATAACAGACTATGTACGCATGTGTGTGTGAATTTATACAAATAAACACAAAAAAATAGCGAAATTTTTTTATGTTTGCACGCGCCTCCCACGCAATTGTCTGCAGAATGTAGTTGCTTCCTTTGTGGCTTAGAAAACTAAAAGTAAGGTGAGTTGAAATTATGAAAACGACGAATTGGGCTCTTGGAACAATTTCTAAATAATTCCTGTTGGGCTACACGGGTCAACACGAAATTTTACCTCGACACAAAAGTATTCTATTTAAATTTTTTAGTTCGTAATTAGCATGAAAAAGTTTGCTTTTGTATTTATCATGTTTTCATTGTATTGGCCTTGATAACGTTCTTCGAAGCTCAAAGTGTCCTGATGAAAACGTTCTTCTTGCAAATCTAGAAGCAAACTTTATACGGAAATATAGTTTTTTCTTTTCGTTTTTGTTCATAATTAACCAGAAAATCATAAAATAAACTTTAGGACGAAAAAAGAAATTTTTTTTGTAGAGCAGTGTTATCTAAATAGCTTCTTCGAATGAGGGAAAGCTACCGCGCTAGAAGAGCAGCTGCGCTATCAATCTCGAGGTCGGAATCGTTAATTTTTTGAGTAACAAAAAATATATAGTGATTGAAACTTTGCACTAGGATCTACAAGAATTGCTTTTAACGGTCTGATTTTTCGACTTACGAAATCTGCGGAAAAGTGATCAAATTTTGGAAACAGCCACTGTAAATGATCTGAGATAAAGTTGTTTTTTTTTTGTGTTCAAATGCCATTGCACTTTAAATGCTGTCATTTTAGTGAAATTTGTTCGCCATTAAGTTGGAAAATTGCATGCTTAATTAAAGTTTTATGCTTTCTATAATTTCTTAAAGTATAAAAAAAATTGAAAATTATGAAATAAAATAAATCTACATTTATCATTTCACAAATTAATTCTTTGTTATTTTTCTGTTGGCCTAATAAATATTTTTAATAATTGGCAATTTTATGGAAAACATTTATTAGGCCAACAGAAAATTAATAAACATTTATATGCAAAGATGAGCACGCCTTAAATGTATTCTAACATAAAAGTAAATAACTTAATAAAACAGAATTTGCAAAAAACACAAACAACAACCATATAAAGAAGTTAAATAGCGGCCGATCAATTGCTCTTGTTCGTAGTTGTTTTGTTTAAGGAGATGAAATTAACACAACAGTCCAATCGGCTAGCGTAGCACAATATGTAGCGTACGAGCTCCAAGGTTCAAAGCCTGGGTGAAGTGGTTATGAAGAATAAATATAACTAATTTAAAAAAAAAAGAATTTTTTTCATATATGTTTGGCCGAGTCATGAAAGAGGTTTGTTAAGAGTAGAGATCTAAAACTATTCAGATACAGAACAAATGCTCATCAGTATGTATGTATGTATCAATTATTGAGAGTGTTGAGTATAGTTTTCTTTTTGTAAAAAAGTGAGTCTGAAATATCAAAAGAACCGGAGTGAGTGTTAAAATCCTGACACAAATTACGGAGTGGCTCATTTAACTCAAAATTACTTTTACATGGCTTGAGAAAGAGAAGCCGGAAATGTCTTGAAATTCTGGAGGGAACATTTAGTTTTATTTTGCTAAGAAGAGATGGGCGATGAGATCAAGTCTGTCAGTAACTTGACCAAAAATACAATGCCCAGCATTTCTCTGCGACTAGCAAGTGTAGGAAGATTAATGGGTTTTAAACGACTTATATATGGCGGCAGGTTGTACTGAGAATCCCAACGAAAATTTCTTAAAGCAAAAAGCAGAAATTGTTTTTGAATTGACTGTATTCGGTCGGAATGAACTTAATAGCGCGGGTTCCAAACAACAGATCCATATTCCAGTATGGGCCTCACTAACGTTGTGAACAGAGCCTTCGTGATGTAGGAATCATTGAATTCTTTTGACCACCGTTTTACAAATGCAAAAACACCATTGGCTTTGTTAACTGTAACATTTATGTAAAGACTAAAATTAAATTTCGGGTCCTTTGTAATTCCAAGATCAACACAGTTAAACACTTGTTCGAGGTTATGGTTTGCAGATGTCATAAGAAGCTGGTTGAACTGCTCTGCGAGAAAAGCACATTACTTTACATTTTTTAAGGTTTAGTGGCATGTAATTTATTTCACACCAGTTAGTCATGCTATTTATGTAAGTCCGCTTGTAGTAAAGACCTTTTCTCAACAGAATGATGCGATCTTAAAAGTTTTACATCATCAGCATACAATAAAAACTCTTGTTGTTTTTTCACACAAAATCTTCCATAAACTGGGCTCGAGCTTAATAAAATCGGCAACTTTTTTTCAATTTTTATCAAATTTTTTTACACCAAATTTTAAACTTTTACAGCGCTTCCTTATAATTTTAATGGCAAGTCTTGCCTTCGGACCATAGTGAATCAATCCAAATTTTTTTTTTTTTTTATTCACACACCTACATATTCACTGGAAATCTTCATTCCATGTTTAGCTAAAGCGCTTAAATGTCATTCGACGCAGTTGACTCTTTGACCTACGCTAAGTTGTGTGCATCGGCTGGTCCATTTTTTAATGCCAGTAAATGGATGTGTGTGTGTGTGCGCTGTTTATTATTTGTAACTGCCGCTTTGTCGTATACGCAAACAAACAAGCGACAACACCAACAGCAATAGAAATAAAAAAACACCAACAGCAATAGAAATAAAAAAAAAACGCCACTAACTGCTAAGCAAATGTTGGAAATAACAAATCTCTTATGGGTCGTTTGCGCGGGCAGTCGCAACTTGTACTCGTTTGTGTGAGTATGTGTAGATAATACATAACGGTGTATATTTTAACGCGTGCACATTTTGGTTTTGTTGCTACACGCCACTGTAACAACAGTAGCAGGAGTAGAAGTAGCAAAGGCGCAAAAATGGCAATGCGCCCAACAAACGAAGCTGTGTGTGTGTGTGTGTGTGTGCACGAATGCAATTGCATCACCAATACATAAACAAACTCACACACATTCACATATATCTATGTATGTATTTGTGAATTGTATTTGTATCGCTGCCACTGGCTGCTGCTGCTGCCGCTGCAGCCAATGTTTCAGCTAACCACCGCCTACCTAGCGACAGCTGTCTCGTCAGCGTGGCGCCACCTAAAATGTATGTTGCTGCCAACATTGCCAACACCACCAGCATCCACCACCACCACCAACATCCAACATCCAACATCACACTTGCAACAACAACAACAACAACAAGCAGGCAGGCAGTCAGGCAGCACCATTTTTAGTATAGAAATCACCAAAATAACAAAACTGTATACAAAAATAACTTTGGTATACGATGCAGCGCATAGAATGGCGGGTGGATGGGGCGAGAGCGTTGCGTTGCAAAAAAAAAAATAACAAACTCGAATGCAATCAAGTTGTGCAAAATTTTGTTGGCGTCAAAGTCAGCTGCAACGTTGACTGCTGCACGCTTCGTTGCTGGCCGAAAGTAGAATTTGTAATGTTGTTGTTTGTTGTTGGTGTGCTTGCTGCTGCCGCCGCTGCTATTTTTATGCGTTGGCGATGCCGATGACTCAATGCAATTTTTGATTTTTGCCACTAAAGCCAAAAAAGAGAAAATTACAACAAAAAAAAAAAAAAAATAAAAGAAAAAGTAAAAATGTAAAACTAATAAAAGAAGACGAAGAAAAGAATATGAAAGAAAAATACAATTCGTGCAAGATAAACAGCGCAACTTTTCAAAGAAAGCTACTGCTCCGTCTGCACTTTGCTGTTCGTTCGCTTTTTTTTTTTTTTTTTTCGGCGTAGCGAAAATTTATCTGTATGTGTATGAATTGCTGTGTGCTATTTTGAATAAGACGCTTGGACTGACAGTCAATGCGGTTCATGCACGCTCTAGTGCAGCCAAGTTGAGCGCCTCCAGTGTTGTGGCTGCATCTCATTCACATAAATTGTCATTGTAATGTTTTCAAGAAAAAGCACACCAGTGCATATGCATATACACACATACGAGTATATATGTACGTACGTCTTTGCAAAAAAAAAAAATAAAAAAAAGTGTGCATGTGTGGGCATTGCAAGATTTGTGAGGATTGTAGTGCAATAATTTCCCAAGGAGCGACTGATCTGTGATACAATAAAAAATGTTAAATTATGAGCTTCAATAGTTGGTGCACTATTTGCTGGTACATAGTGGGAAGAGAAAGGCTAATAAAAAGTAGAATTGTACTATATTTTGTAGTGATTTCTCTTTATCACTAACAATGCGCAAATGCAGAATCTTATCTGAACTCTGAAAATGCTTAAAAAGTTTAAGCGTGCTCTTACATTGTCTTGTTTTATATGCAGACCATTGAAAGAAAACTTTTTTTTTTATTCACTAGTTTTCATTTTATATTTTGCATTTAATTAATTTAGATTAATTAAAGTTAATTCCTCGATTTTATTTTTCTTGAAATTTTATTAAAATTCTATACATTTTTAATTTTTTTTTGTTTCATTTCATTGCAATTCTTTACTTAACATTTTTACTTTATTTGTTTGCAATTTGTTTTATTGAATTTACTTTTTTTTTATTTGATTTAAATTTTTTATTTCTCATTTTTTTGTCATAAAAGGGTTTTTTTTTTATTTGATTTAAATTTTTTATTTCTTATTTTTTTGTCATAAAAGCGTTTTTTTTTCTTTCATTTGTTTTTTTACTATTTTTTACTATTATATTTAATAAAGCTTTATTTTGAATATTATTGTGCATTATTTTTTATTTTATAAATTAAACATAAATAATTTTATTAAGCTCGCGTTCAAATTATTTATTTAAATTTTTTTATAATTGACAATTTTATTGAGCTCAAGGCCAGGTAATAGAAGATTTTATTAGAAAACAATAACAGTTTTTAAAACGATAGAAGTTATAGTACTATATCGGAAATCACCACATTTCCTCATCAGACTTCTTTATTAATTTAGTAATATTTATTCATCATGACCACTTCACCCAGGCTTTGAGCCCTGGAGCACGCAGTTGCAGAGCTAACACGCTTAATGCTGTGCTATGCTAGCCGAGTGGACTGCTGCGTTTTTCCATCTTCCTTAAACAAACCAACTACAAAAAAAAGCAAATGATCTGCTCATATTTGAACTTGTTTTGTGTGGTTGTTGTTTGTGTGTTTGCGATTCTATGTGCGAATTTTTCATTGATTTTTACTTGTAATACTTAGAATTAATTTTTTTATTGAAAATAAAACGACTTCCAAGAAGGAGGTTTGTGAGGTTAGGTTAGGTTAGTGCGGTTGCCATTACAGACACACTTAGGCTCATGGCCCATTGTGATGCCGCATTTGGGGATTGTAACTCCCAACAAAGGAACCACCCCCTAAAACCAATTAGTGCTTCGGCGGAACTTAAGGAGATCACTTATTTCAATCTCACTAAACTCTTCCAGAGTGGAGAATCTTCTTCGGGATAGAGCAGGACATTGGCAATATATTCTCTTCCTCTTCTTCATCGTGACAGCTTCTGTGCAGAAGTCGTACAGTCTCATGTTATGACCGATACAATCATGCTAAGGTTGACTTAATGTTATTTTAGTAAGTTTTTCAATTTTATTTAGTCTTTTAGCATTAAATTTGGTCTAAAAACCAATCCAATTTAATTTAATTAATTTAATTTTTTTTTGCTATTTTATTTATATTTCGTTTACTTAGTTTTTCTTTCTCTTCTCTAAATTTTTTTTATTTACTTTTTTATTTTGCTTTTTATTTTATAATAATTTAATTTATTTTTTAATGTATGTTATTTTATTTTCAATATTTCTCCCTTTTATTTCCTTTTTGTTCTGATATTTTCTGTTCTTTTCTTTTAATTCTCTTTCTATTCGTTATTTTACTTTATTAAATTTCTTATTTTTCTCTTTTTTTTTAGAATTTTATTTTATTTTAATTTCTTTTTTTTTTCTTTTCTTTTTTTTTTTCTTTTTTTCTCTTAATTTATTTTCTTTCCATTCCATTTCCTTTCTTTTCTTTTCTTTAATTTTCATTTCTTTTCTTTTGCGTTCATTTCTTCTCTTTTCGTTTGTTTTTATTTTCTTTTCTTTTCTATTTTTTTCTTTCCATTTCCATTCTTTTCTTTTCTTTTGCGATCATTTCTTTTTTTTTTTGTTTTTTTTTCATTCAATTTTTTTATATTTTTTTCTTTTCTAATTTTTTAATTATTCTTTTATATATATTTTTTTTATTTCATATATTTATTTTTTAAATTAAAACTTGTACTCCATTCCTCTGCATTTTGTTTTATTTTATATTTACCCTTGAAAACTTTCTATCCATCAGAGGATGTACATACATACTCGTATTTTTTATCATTGCTCACCATTTTATAACACCTCATTCCATTCGCTTTCGCTCCATTCCATTTCGTTTTACGCTTTAATATGTTAACTTTAAATTTATTCCCCCTACACTCGTAACTTACTTCATTTCATTTCATTTGAATTTAAATAATTTTTATCATATCTCTTAATTTTTTTTGCGCTGTAGGCATTTACAGCATTTAACCACTTAAAAGTGAGCATTTACCAACACCTTTGGGACTCAATTGCGCACTCGAGCACGAATCATTTGACAATAGGGGCTCAGTCGCATTAAAAAAAAAAAATAATAAAAAAAAAAACAACTGCCCGAAGTAAACAGCATCATTCAATGCGAACGTACAGCAGACGCAAAACACGCATACAACCGCAAGCCATTTTTTTTTTGTTTCTTTATTTAAGCTGTCAGCATTTTTTCCCTTGCCTACATTTAGGCATCCAAACGTACCCTCAAAGGGCTAATGCAATTAAGCAACTTCAATAGGACGGCAATGAAGTTGCTAAAGCGATGGCAATGCTCAGGCTAAAATAAATTATGAATGAATGTACGTTTGCAACTTATGAATGAGCGAATGAAAGAGCGAATGAATGAATGAATGAGTGGAAAAAGGCGTATTAAGAAAATCAACAGACAACCAAAGCAAGACACATGTGCTGACATATTTTTTTTTTTTAACAAAATTATGGAAAATTGAAATGAAATTAATAAGATAAAAGCGATGAAGGGAAGAAGTGAAGAAAGAGTGGACTGAGAGTGCAAGGCTAGACAGATGGTAAATTAATTTCATGCACATTTGTATGTATGTAATAATGTATGTACATATCTATCAACAATCAACTGAATTAGCAACGTCTGCTGCGGCAAACAGCTGGTATGCAATGCTACGGTGACATTTGAAGAGCTCATAACTTTTTCAATTTCAATAAGAAAACACTTATTTAAACCCTAACACAGTCGTTGTTGCACTGCATATACAAATGTGTGTTTACAAATGCTGCGCGCACTTCGCCAGCGCTTGTGCTTTTATGATATTACTTCTTCGTTTTTTTTTTTTTTTTTTTTTTTTGTACTCGACATAAACTTTTCTTGCGATTGTCACGTGCGTGCAGATGCAATTTTGTGTTTTGTGGTGCTACCTTTTACTGTTGTGGCAATTGTGGCTTGGAACTGATTGAATTTTTTCTGCCTTCGATTGTACTTACATACTTGCAATTGAAAATGTTGCTGCTGGCTTTCAGAAAATCGCACATACAATTGTGTGGCCACAGCCCACGCGCCAACCATAACTTGTTCGTTCAATGGCAATGCTTTATTCTTCTTTGGAAAATTAAATTAAATGTACTTGTTTTTTTTTTTTTTGAATTTTCAATTTTCCCTTGCTTTCTTCGGTCAGGGCCGGTGAACGGTGGTGCTACCTACATACACTCGTATTGCGTGCGAAATAATAGATTTTTAATGTGTTTTGGAAGCACATGTGTGTGCTTATCGTTAGCAGAAATCGCCATGCTTATCCCTCATATACATCTGTACAATGTGTCGGTACGAGTATTAAATGATTGTGATTTTTGAAGTTTGTGGTTCTTAAGTACCGACGGTTTACGGTTTCTGTAGAATTTCCTTTCTTATTCATTGGAAAAGTTTGCGTGAGCTGAAGTGTGTATAGGGCGCTTAAATCGAAAAAAATCGTTTCCTTTATTGCTTTCTTAAATTGGCAATGCCTGCGGATGGCGGCAAAGTAATGAACAAATTATGGAAAGTAGAAATTAAATGTATAAATATCGCTTATTTATGTATGTAGTAGAATAGATTGACTCAAAGCACACATTCGGGTTTAGGTATTAGAAAATAATTTTGATTCGATTGATCACAATGTCTTATCCTCCTATTGATAATTAATCAGGCGCCAACTGTGACTAGCCCGAGAAATGGTAGCGTTCTTGTGATGAAAATCCAATCAAGGGTTTACGCTATGGACGTGACGTCTTTTTCGACTGAGTTTATGAAATAATGTCGATATTGCGGTTGTGTTAAAATCCTCATTACTGCAAGAAATTGTAAGAATAATCATAAAACCGCGTCGCAAAGTTTCTATAATTATTTTAAAAATTATTCGACTATAAAAATTTAATACATTTAATAAAGCATTGACAGGATTTTTGCTCGAAACTTTTGCCAAATAAAAACTCATTATTTGTTGAAGGTTGAATGATTCGTGATACTTGCACATTGAAACATCTTCAGTTTAAAATCTTTGCATGAACTGTGACCCACTTAATTTCGTATCTACGCCGGCCATCTTAAACAATTTAAATATTTTTCCCTAAAACATTTGCAAATCATTAGTATTGCTAACGCGTTGTAACGTAAAAAAACTCACTTATAATAACTCATTTCTTTAGAAGACAGTTTTTTCGCTTCTTGTACCTAAAACAGATTCATTTATCTTCGCCTGGAATTTTCCATTTATCGCCGCTTTGATTTCGTTCGACTGCAGCCGCAGCCTCATTTGTCAGCAAATGCCCACTAATTACATATCTCTCGCCGCAAGTTAATGATGCCTCACGATCTTATTAAATTACATTAAGGCAAGTAAAATAAAAATAATTTACTTTCATAGGTTTCCGTAATTTACTTCCATAGGTAAAAGTGAGAAAAGAAAGCAAACAACTGCTGGCCTATCAATCTTTTAAGCTCGCCATGGTAGCTTCACTTGAGTGAGACAAGGCTTGTGCACGAATACACACGCACATCACAACACTAATTACTATGCGAGTATGTTAGGGTGGGCCAAAAAAAACTTTCCTTTTTTTTTCATAGACACCATTAAAATGTTGCAAAAAAAATTGTCGTAAGGTTTGAGCTCTTAATATTATAATAAGAAGGTGACGATTGCGATTTTCGATTTCCCAGTTAAATAACACAGGATTTTTATTTTTTTTCTAATTTTGATTTTTAATGAGTTTGAACGAATAACATAATAAGTCTAGTGAAAACAAACACTTATTTTTGTAGGAAATCCATTATTTTGTGATGAAAATAAAAATGTTTAAAAAATTCCTTTTGCGATTTAAGGTTGTACTTGAACCACGCATAACTTTTAAAAGGCTCGACTTAGCAAACAATCATATCGGATCTTTTTTGTAGATCAAAAATCTCAAATCGTCACCTCTTTATATTAATATTAAGAACTTAAACTTTACGAGCATTTTTTTTTTCATTTAAGACAACATTTTCATGGTTTCTGAAAAGAAAAAGAATTTTCTTAGTAAATTTTGTCAAAATTTGTGTAGCAAAAATTGCTTAGTGAAATATGGCTGTCGAATTTTAAAAATTACTTTCTTCAAGCGTAAAAAATGTCAAGCTCTTTCTTTCTTTAAGTTTCCGCTAAAGCTTAGAAGAAAATTTAAAATAAATTATACACATTTTTTGTGTCAGAACTGAGCGCAATGTTAAAGTTCTTGTTTTGAAATTTGAGTAATTTTTTCTTACGGTCATATTATCAAGTTATAACAAAATTCATCGGATGACCATTGTCAATATTACTGAGCCTAAAACTATACCACAAATCATGATTTTATGTACTGTTTTGATTGTGATAAAAAAAAAGTTAGAAATATTTATTTAATTCTTAGATCTTGGAAATTGAAAATTAACTTTCTGCCAGGAATTGTTTTTTTGATGTGCAAACCTCTAACGCCTTCTTACCTATTTGAGTGGTTGATACTGTGGCAAAATACAATTACTAGAGTCGGAAATTCCATCCTTGAGCCGGTAAAGGCTGGACTAGACTGATACAAACAAATATATTTAAATCAGTGTGACAATGAGGTATTAAGGCATCGCCCTTTTCTCTTTCTTCCTATTATTTAATCTTTCACCATATTTTCTACTTTTATTATTAGTAATTTATTTAAACACTTTTTGCTATTTTTTAGGCGTGCGAATAGCACAATTTAACCATTCAAAAATATAACAAAACGTGCATAGACATGTAAATAAATTGCATTATACATACATGCACACAAAACATTTCTTTCGCGAAAAATAAAGATTTAAGTAATAAATATACCTTTTACAAACACTTCATTGCTTAATAGCTGCTATTTCTAACACTAACTTATGACCAGGTACGCCAATTAATGTGGCCAAACTGTTATTTATGCGCACGTTAAAGTGCCAAAGGGTCATGATTTAACTCATGCTGATGCTTCAATACGACAGCTCATGTAAAGAACTACTTACACAAACATCTATAAACAAGTAGATAATTGAAGGACTACTTTTTTGACTGCGCTTATCTAAGCAAAGAAGTAGATGTGCTGACAATGCAAATCTATTTAGATGCTGGTAATGGATTGTGGCTCAGTAGCCACATTTTCACACATGTTTCGATCTTAGTAAATCTATGTTTATTTGAAGGTAAATGAGCCATTCAACTTAATGTCGAATGAGGTTATTTATTTGTGTGAATACTTTGTATTCTACTTTCACTCGCACGTCATTTACTTAGGACTGATTTATGGTTATGTTCGTTCACACCGAGCGGCGAACATTCAAGTGAAGTCAACATAAATTTATATTAAGAATTTGATGGAAAAAAATCGCCAGCAATATTTGAATATGGAAAATAAGAATTTAGATTTAATTTTAGATAAGAAATTTAAACCTAAATTGCAACTTTTTAGATGAGCAATTTTAGCGTAATGGTCGTTTCATAAATTTTACTTTATTAAAGCAATACCGTTCGGCACTTTCTATAAAATAATGAATTAGTGCAACAGCATTGCCAACCAGTTGCATGCCGATTCAATAACAAAGAAAATATATGTAAATATATGCATTTCAATATGTTATCATCAATATCTCGCGGCATAGCTTTAGGCGTAAAATAGTCATGTGTTTTTTTTTATTTTATCATTGGCAAATAAAGTTATTGAGTATAACAATATATTTGGAATATTTGAATATTTTATACACGCTTGTCCACATATCTGCTTTTCCTTTCAATGTTATTACAAAATATTGCAACTTTTGTTGATATCACGCCAATACTAGTATTTGCCTAAATTTATTTATTTTTCACATACGTTTTGTTTATTTATCGGTCACCAGCAGCTTGTTTCATACAATTCGTTTGTGAAGTACGACTAGAAATAGTTTGTCAATTCGTGTGGAATTTAAATTCATGCTCGTGGACAATGTTTTGAAATAGATTTGCATGTTATAAAATTTTGAAATAAATTCAAAACAGTCACTGTGGGTGCAAGTATAGTAACAAAATAGATAAATTGGATAAAATAAATAAAATAATACAATGTAAAATAAAATAAAAAGTAGAAATGGCGTAAGGATGCAAATAAAAATTGAAATAAATTACATAAAAAAATATACACGACATTTCTTACAATAAGTACAATAAATATAAGGAAAATTATTAAGTAGGCAAATATTAAATAAAATAAAAAATATTTTAATAATATAGTAAAATATATTAAAAAATAAAAAAAAAAAAGAGGATTCAGTGAAAGCAGAAATAAAATATAAATAAGCGGCATAAAATATTAAAAATATGCCATAATAACTCTATCATACAGATAAGGCAAATGAAAAAAAAAAACTTTAAGTACGTAAATCGAAAAATTAAATTAAATAAAGTTAAGCAAAAAATTAAATTATTTAGAGAAAAAAAGCCTTATAAAAAAAATAAATTATTCTTATTGAAATCAAAAGGAGAAAAATGAAACGAAGTGAATTGGGAGGAAATTAAGCGACTTCGGGCTTTGTTCCTGTCAACAGAGCTCGGCTAGTTATTACTACTCATCCAAAGCCGATGGCATCTTACTTTACTTTTGCATTATTATTATTTTTAGTTATAAAGGAATAAAAGCGGTGAATGGCTTTTTTTACCAGAGAAGAGAGAGAAATAGCAAATACAAAGAGCTGAAGGTATTCATATCAGCTCTTTGTATTTGCTATTTATTTGTTTTTGTGTTATTTTTCTTAAAGAAATGAAATGATAAACGCATATTTTTTTTGTTACTTTAACCAAATTTCATCAATCAAATCAATCGATTGAGCAAAAACTCTACATAAGAAAGAAGCCTCAAGGCATTTTGTTCGCTGTGGAATGTTATGACAGCTATGTAATTTCAGCACACCGGCCAATTGGATAAAAGTGGATTTTTTTTTTTCAAATCAATCAACGAACGAAAAATTTGCTCGGATGTGGTGAAATAAGTCCAAATTTGTTTTTAAGGAATTAGGTTTAGAATATATACTTTCTTTGTAATAAAGTTTCTGCCTAGCGAAATTACCCAACACAGATCTGATGCGAGAAACAAAATGAAATTCAACTTCTTGTCGCGTTGAAAGGATTAGAGTTACGGAATTAATACAATACAAAATAGAATATTTTGAAGTAGATCTCCGCTTGGAATTTCAAGCAACATACACATATATGTCGCTTTAATAATTTTCCATTTTATCCATTAGCTATTTTCCGCATTTAAAATTATATTTCAAGTTTTTTTTTTTTGTATTTATTGCATCCTTTCTTTCTCATTTTTTGTCGGTGCTTTTATGTGACTTTACAATTTGACAATTTTACACACCACGCATACACAATTGAGTGCTCGAATAGAGTTGACAAGCAAAGCAAAACAGCAGCATAATGAATACAATACGTTAGCGGTTCTACAGCCACTGGCTGAGCTGCATAAATCACTGAGTTAGCTCAATTTCTGTCACATTTGGTATAAAGTAGTGTAATTGTTGTTGTTGTTCATACACACGCACAACGCATACATTTGCATATTTGATTTAATTAAAATGCAATTTTGTTGTATGCAAAAATTTCCGAATGCATAGCAGCGATACAGAGAAGCCACAACCTTGTTTTTTGTTTTTTTTTTTTGCATGCAGAAAAGTGATGAAAAAATTAGATTTTATGCAACCGCGACGATTTGAATAACAGCTGTTTTATTTGACTATTATGTGTTGAGATAACGTTGATTGTGTTTGAGTTGAGTTGTATTTTTTTTTTCATTTTTTGATAAATTTTGTGTAAAGTATTTGCTTTGCAATGCCACAAAAAGGTACAAAAGTGTTGAAAGTTTACGAAAGAATTTTAAAGCATTTTCACACAGAGTGTTGATTTGCCTAGCAGGTCTAGATTTCTAATAGCTTTATTTTCACTGGTTTTACAGTCCTGATGTATTAGCCAGCATTTGAGTATGGATTTATTTCTTGCGAAACGTTCATATAAGCGCATTTTAATAAATCTTTCGATTTCATTTCAATTGTTTTGCTTCTCTTTATTGTATCATAGGAATTATCTCTAGATTATCAACTAAGTATGTCTTCTTTCATGGGTTGTCTCAAGTAACTTCATATCAAGATTAGTTTCTTAATGAACTTTTGTTTTTTGCATTTTTTCTTTCAAGTGGGATGTCTAAAAATCACGCTCCATCCTTTTATCATGCTCTATGCTTCCAGCTGCAATTAGTATGCACTTACAAAAGCAAAAAAACAATAATTTCTACAACACGTAAATATCTCGAAACTAGTTAACAAACGCCCATGTAACAGAGTTGTATTAAAACTTCAATAAAGTGCAGCACAAAAGTATGCAACAAAATTGAAATTACACTACATACTAAATATCAAATGAACTAGAGCGTATTGGGTTAAGTAAACGTTGCCTTCCATTTCACCTTTTTATGTGGTATTTCGAAAATCATGCGACAGCACAAGCAATTACTCAATGAAATATTCGAAACTGTGTGTTGCAACAGCAACGCAATTTTGTTCATTTTATGAGAAAACTCTAGCTTCCCAATGACCTTTTTGCAACTATTCAGTAAGTGTTTTGAGACTTGCTATTGCGCTCTCCAAAATTGGCTACTCGACTTTTGTGTGCAACAAAAATTCATTATGAGAATGAACAAGTTCACAGGATGTCATAGAGTTCTGTACATATTTTTTCGCAATTAGTTAATAGAAGTTCATGCAATGCGTTTGGTTGTGTTTCATCTACTTTTATAGCTTTCTAGTGTGCGTGATTTCCGTCGAACATATTCGTACATACATACGAATATGTGTGTATAGTCATAAGAAGTCCTTCACAAAGCTTCCATGTGTGCATGAAGAATTGCTACGCATTCGGTCAAAATAGATATTTGAGTAACTTTCGTTCTATACCAAAACATTTGCGTGTTCTATATATTGTAGAGTAGAGTATGTATATCAGGGTTTCATGAAAACATCAGCTCATTAATTTTTAGTTAACCTTGTGATGCGTGTAGCAAATATTCGTCAACCTATGAAATTTGCCTTACAGACAAACATGAAAAATATTGTTTTTTTCATATTTCTAAGCACGAAAATGTTAAATGTGCGTTTGTTAGCGATACACCCCATGAAGTTGAAGTTTTAATTAAAATTACTTTTTTCCGCTTCCTCACGAAAGTGATGTTTACGCACACGCATTTATAAACATAAATAAATTTCAGAAAATTTTTTGAATAACGAGCAGACTCATATAAAACGAGAAGGTGTCCTATGCTAGTTTTCACTTGAGTTTTTAGCTGCTTGGCTTTTTTTATGAATAAATAGTTAAGTAGTAACTATGTGAAAAAAAAAATGTTCATGTTTAAACACCACTCGTTAAATTTTCGTTGAAGTTCTAAGTTTCGCTTTTCACAAGTCAGCCTAAAAATATGCAACATCTGCTGTAATATATTAAAACATTATTTTCAAGCTTTCATAATATTTTAGGGCTGACAACTAACGAAACGATAGCATTTTGTTTTGTTAACGAGCAAAATTAACTTAACGAAATGAGTTTGTTGCGTTTCGGCGCCATGTTATCAAAACGAAAACAAATCGTTAATGTTGCAACGTTATAAAATTTTCGTTTTCGTTAATTTTAATGTGCCTAAAAGTATGCAGCGCTTCTGTTTGCGACGAGTGAATCTCCAGCGTTTTTCTTAACGTTTTAACGTTAACGCCAGCATTTCGTTTCGGTTAAAAACGTAATGAAATTTATTATGATAATTGCTTTATTGATAATATTTTGAAATGTTTCAACCGAAACAAGAGAAAACATTTCGGAACGGTTAAATTTAACGTTAAAATGCATCCTTGTAATATATATGTATATATTTCCTACACAGAGTTCAATTTACACTGAAAAACTGCCACTTAATCATTCATAATTTTTACCAAGCAAGAGAGAAGTGTAACGAATTTCTGTATTAGCAAGAGCTCCGAAAATCGATAGGTGGCGCTGGTGTTGGCACAGTTGGTAAATATGCACTTTTGAAGACATTAAGCTGATCTTCAAATTGGTTTCACAAAATTTCATTCGTTACACAATCTTTAATTTGTGTATACGTATGCATGTACGAGTAAGCTCGAAACTCGCATAACCCTTACACACTTGTAATAACTTGTTTACTAAATATATTGAATGCTATTTTTATATTTATCTACAACAAAATCTAAGCTTATGCATAAAATGTTATGTAAAAAAATTTATTTTTAGGCTTATAATTGCATTCGTATGATGTAAATAAATTGCCCAAGCTAATCTTGCTCACTGACGGCGCATTAAAAATAAATTCATTTCAGCGGTCCTAGTAAATGCGCCGTTTGGTAAGCAACGTATGGTGGTGTTCTTTTAATTTTCAATTATGTGTAACATCGCTATTAATTTCCGTTTTAAAAATATTACAGAATAAACAAAGTAGAATGGTATGTAAGTAAAACGGCTAGAAGAAAAAAAAAATGCGAGTAAAAGCAGAAAAATAAACAAGAAGAAAATAAATTAAAAATTTAGCCACAAAAGGCAAGAACAGTTGAAATAATTTGTATATGTTTCCCGTGTAGTTCGCGCCATTAAACGTTCCCCACAACAATATGCACAACAACATACATATATACATAGAGGAGAAACAACAACACGAGGACAGCAAGACAAGGCAAGCATGTAATGTACCGAACATCAAAGTCCCATTTAAATAATTATATTTGCTTCTGGCCAATTTTCCTTGTAGTTTGACTATTTTCCTGTTTATACTCGTACTGTGTGCACGTGTACGTGTATGCGTTTGTGTGCGTGTGAGTATATTAAGTCAGCTCAAAGGCAAGATAGAATAAATATACAGTGACTCCAACTGATATGTTTTTATGGCATACAGTTAATTCATGTAAAGTTATGTCAAAGCAACATTTTGCGAAAATCATTGAAATTTAATAAAAACTTATACTTTTTTTATATTAGATTTGAGTAGAGAAAGTGTAAATTGAAATTACAAATATTATTGCAGATATTTGTTGCTGTTTTGTGCTTTGATAGCGATATTTTTTCGGTTCTTTGATATAAAAAAAAACTAGTGAAAAAGTACATAAAAAATGGTCTGAAAAGCTAAACGCAAATATTCTTAAAGTACATAAATAAATATTATAAAACTGGTTTGAACTTTATTTGAGTCTATTCGCCTATCAAATAAGTGGTGTGGTTAAATTTGTTTCACTCTTCAACCGAAAAACTTTTTCATTCATTTTATTGAGTTTACTTTGTTGTTGAAAACTCAAAAAATGTCAGCTATATAAACACATAATCCAAGAACTTTGATAATGTGAAGAAAACCAATTTAATATGCAATTATTTAAATTTGGAGCGCATCAGAATTCTCAGTATGGCAATTTGTATTTTTTACTTTCCGATTTTTTTTCAATTGCTGGCACGATTTTCCAAGAAGAGCTCATTTGAATAGTTCAAAATGCACATACAGAAAGATAAGACGCTAAGATATATGCGAAGCTATACGTTTTGCTAAGGAAATAAATTAAACAAATTTCTAATTGGTTCTTTTTTTTTATTTACACAAAATAGCTGAAAAATGCTGTTCCATAGAGTTACAAAGCTAGTTCTCATCTTCTTCTTTATTACCTAAAAGCATTGTTTTTTTTCACTTCTATGTATACAACACTCAACAGGTAAGCTTTGTTTCGCTACCACAAAACGCTTATCAAAAGCTTTGAAATTTGTATATACTAAAACACCGAGAAGTGTTGGTTGGCCACTTAACAAAAACCATAAAATGCACAAGCAAACAAAAATGAGAAAAAAAAATACTAAATAGTTACGGAAGCGCTTGTCATTAAAAGACGGCATACTCCTACTATACGAGTAAATAAGTATGCAGGGTGAAGGGGGGAGATTTGCTTTCTATTCAGCGTACTTAAAAATTGTTGTAGTCACCAAATAGCCTAAAACTCATCGACAACTCTTACAGAGTTGAGTCTTTTAGTGAATAAAAGCATAATTTGCAGATTAAAGTAAGTGGACAGTTTCATAACCTGCTCAACGGCGAGTCGCGTTTGTTGGCTAGTTAGCATTTTTAGGGAAATAAGTATTATTATTATTATTATTATTATTTATTAAGCAAGAATCATTAGTACAACAAGAATCTTCTTCTTTTTTAGCACGACAAAATTAGAATAACATTAAAATTAATTATAAATACATGAATTCAAATAGTCAAAAATACATGAAAATGAAATGAATTCATACAGGTATAATTTTAAAAGTAATTTATCACTAGTCAGTCAAGTTTATTTGAGAAATAAGAGTATAAGATATTATTATAGTTGCTTTTGTTTAACTTGCCTCGTATAATGGGTGGAATAGAATTCCAAGTTCTAATAGCACTAACGAAAAACAGTCTAGTTGATGTTTTAAAATTAAATATTGCTATAATAAGTTCTTTAGAGCGCTCAGATTTTGGGAATATTAATTTCTCATAAAGATAATTGGGGGTCTTAGTTGAGATAGGCCGGAAAAGAAAACTACAGGTTCTTGCCTTCAAATAGTCCTGTATTTCACAGCCTAAAACACTTGTCCTCCACTGTCAAACTTCTTTAGCCCATACACATATCGGGTTACCTGGTTAAATTGTACTCTAATCTTATGATCCGAAATGGAGTCCAGCCTATTATAAACCAACTCAGAGTAAATAATAATAGGCACTATCAGTTGAATTGCCAGTTGGCGCCTAGTGCCTACAGGGGTAAATTCTGCAGTTTGACGAAGGTTTCTCAACGTAACATAAACTTTAGAAACAACAGTATTTATGTGATCAGTACAAGAAAGGCTGGAGTTTATAATAAGCCCTTGAAAGTCGTTAGAAACGCTGAAAGTACAAATATGTTTAGTCGAAAAATCAACTAAACTTGTGATTGTTGTATAAAAATAATATTTACAAGTTCAACATTAAAGCTTTTTCAATTTTGTAAAATCCAGAGTGTGACACCTTAAACATATTACTGTTTCAACTATTCCGCTAAAAAGTGTGATTCGACTTAATTAAAATACAAATCACTAAAGTAATTGGCTTTAAAGCGTTCGGCAAAATCAGTGTAAGTTATTTTTCTAGATGTTTAAGAATTTCAATCAAATATTTATGGTCATAGTTGCTAAAAAGGCACAAAAAATGTATTAAATATTCCTGCAGCGGTTTGCAGTGCAACGACATCAACTTTGTCATTGTCCTGACTATGGACGTTTGCTTTTATTAAAATACATTTTTCTATTGTACTTTTTTTTAACCTACTAACTACCTAAAAAAATTAATACATTAAAGCGTTAATATCCTGCAGAAGTGTAACAAATTAAAAAATTTATATACATACACAAGCATGTATTGCTATTTACGCAACACTTTTAAATGCTCGCACACCTATTTAAAAACAAAAAAATTGGTCTTGCTATTTTTAAAACAAAATGTTACAGTTTTTTCGCCATTATTCCAGACTCTGGTTTTTTGTGTTTTATTTTAATTTTTGAATATTTTTTCCTAAAGGCATATAAACCTTTTCCAACCGCTTTTATAGCAATTTTCTAGGCCTTTGTTACAATTTATTATATTGCGCCCGCCGTCGTTGAGCTTTTGTGCCATTTTTTTTGTTATTTTTTTTTCGGTGCGCATTTAATGGCGCTCCAACATGCAACATTCAAGCAAATACGAAAGCGGTTAAAAGGTACACAAATACACAAACATATGAATATACAAATGTATACCGATGTATGTATGTATATGTGAGACGCGACTAGCCTTGGCTTGTAGCGTGAAAATACACAAAATCATATATTTTTACATCTACGAATGCATGCAGATTTTTTTCTTTTTTTTTAATTTTTTTCTTCATTGTAAGTTATGCCTCCTCTGCTCGCCATGGCTTTGCTCCTCAACTAACTTTGCTACATTCAAAAATAAATTTTCATGTTAGTTTGCTTGTAATTATAAAACTATTTTCGGCGCAACTTCGGCAGTTGAAGCGAGCGGAGAGGCCGGGCATTTTTGTTGCTCACAACAAAAATAGCATTTGGGATTTTTGCGCTGCAACAATGCTACACTATGTAGCCTTCACAAGCGCGCACACATATGTACATTCATACACACGCACACTTGTCTGGTAGTCGAGTATTTTTGTTGTTGTTCGTTTTTTTTTTTTTTGCTATTATTTCTTTTGCACGTGTTTTGATTTCATTAGTTTTATCCAGCGCTTTCATGTGTCGCATGCGCTTTTGTGTATTTGTATGTATGTGTGTGTGTGTGTGTGTGTGTGTGTGTACGTGCGTCTTTGCCGCTTTCATGTCGAAATGCAATTAAAAACGTTGCACTTTTTGTTAAATGGGCGCAGCCAGTGTTCAACTCTCGAGTGTGCACGCCTTTTGCTTAATTGTTGCACAGCAGGCGGGCGGCATTAAAAAAAAAAAAAAAAAAAATAAGAAAAACACATTGCATTGCTTGGCAGCTGTAAAAAATGTAATCGCAATAATAGTAATAGTTTTAGTTGCTTTTGTTGTCGTTGTCGTTGTTAGTTGTGCGCAACATGCTGTAATTGGCACAATTTCACTTGAAAATTGTTAGTAAACTTAAAAAAAAATTGCCGCAATGGGACAAACTCCATTGGGCTTTTGAAGCTTTGCATATAAATTATAAATTAAATAGTTTTACTGGCAGTTGGGGCGTATGAGTAACATTGAACAGCGGCATATTATTAGAGGCGGCGGCATTTTTGTTAGATTTTAAGGCTTTTAAGCTATTTTAATTATATTTTGAAGTTCTTCTGTTCTATTTTAATTACATTTTTTCGCATTTTGTGGTAAAATTTTTTATTAATGCTACTCGTACTTTCATTTATAAATTTTTGCTTAGACAAAAAATGGTAAAATGCTGTAATTTATGTTAATAAAATGCGGCCGAGTTTAGTAATCTATGTTTGAGGAAGTAAGTATGTGCATATCTCTAAGTTTATAAGAAATGGGAAATAGTCACACAGTTTGACTTTTAATCGATAGCATTCGAAGCTCTTTCAAATTAATCAAAACTGCTTGTTATTTCATAATTAAAATTATTTTTAATTTTTAGCCAACGTTTTGTTTTTTATTGCTGTACTTGTTGGATTTTACATCTGTGTTGTGCTATTACTCGTGCTTCCATTAAATTAAGGGTTTATTACTTTTTTTAATTTATTCAATAATTGAAAATTTTTTTTTTAATTTTTGTTATCTTTTTCAAACAAAACCTTTCATAAGCTGGCATAGTGTTCAATAAAATTGTCAGTTATTAAACATTTTAAGGCCGATAGTAAACTTAACAAAATTGAATTTAATTATTATTTTTCTACAAAGTTATTCTTCGTGTAATCTTGCAATGTATGAATCTTTTTTCTCCGCGAATTCAAGAAAAAACTAACGCAGAAAATGAATAAATTAAAATGTCAAGAAAAACGAATTACCTGAGAATACAAAAATATTAGTGATTCTGAGTTAGTATTTGTATTTACACACAAAACAAGGACATTGAAATATTTTCGCAATGTAATCGGAGTTTTACAAAGATTGAACACAAAACTTGTTAAGTTGTCTGTTGCAAGTGAAATTCTTTCGATAAATAAAATTATCAATAAAAATCAAGTAGCGAATATTAAAAAGTAACGCACAAAACCATTTAATGCTTACGATTTTTTATGTTTTAAATTTTTTTATTACTTGGTTCTTTGAATGCTCTTAATTTACGATACAAAATTTTGTATTTCAAATTCGGTTTTTTTCATTTACTATTTATTTGTATTACTTAAACAGTTTGCATTTAACTATTATAGTTTTGTATAGAATTTTATAAGAAGTAATAAAATGCGTTAACTACTTAAGATACTCAAGCCATACTTACTCTTGTTCAACATGAACGTGCATAATTTTGTTTGTGTTTTTGAAAAGTAAACAACAGTCAATTGTGGCTATGCCAAAAATTCATAATAATTAAATAAAAATCACCACAAAATGCTGATAAATAATTTTGATTTAGGGCTATTTTTACATTGAAAAGATGACTCTCATTTGACAGTTAACTATAGCTTTTCGATAAAAAATTCAATAGAAAAGTGACGAATGAGAATTAATTATCCACTGTGAATATGAATTTTAATTATTTTTCATTTATGAGTTTGTGATCGCAATTGAAAGTCTTTTACACAGACAAATCGAAATAAAATTATGCAAGAGCTTCATGTAAGTATAATCTCATCGAAAGCTTGCGACAACAACAGAAAATATTGTTATATACTTTAATAACATTGTCTGATAAAACTGGCTCGCTTAATCGTGAACATTAAAATATTGTTAGTCGGAAATTCTCTGAAGAAAACAATGACCCGTTTTTTGCTTTCCTTACTACACATTTGCAACTATTAAGCAACTTTTCGCATAAGTTTTGCATTAAAAAATTGCACTAGGGATATCCGCTGCATTCGAAACGCCGACAAGCTCAACAATCATCGCACGCGCAATAAAGTGCACTACTTATTCGCTTATTCGCTACGAAAGAGCAAAGTTCGAACGCCAATGAATGTGCATTTCATCATTTCAATTCAACTTTATTGCATTTAAATTGCATGCGTAGCACCTACACGCACACATGCGAGCAAAGTGTGTAGAAACTTCGAAAGCACCGCCAGCGTCACTACAAATGTTGCGTATACGCCCGGTTGCACCAAAATACACACACGCAATGCGCTTAGCTGAATGTATGGCGGCGGTGTGAGCAAAGTACCGACGCGTGCACTAAATTCGATTTAAGCATACATTTTATTAACTACCTTTATTGCATTTCATATGAGCTACACTTTACTATGAATTCGCTTCCCTCGGGAGTGTTCTCAATGACTGTGTGCGAATACCTTTCATGTTTGATTTCTTTTTTTTTTTTTTTTTTTTTGCATTTATTACATCAACTGCCCCGCTCAGCAAACATGCGGCAGCACAGACTTCGTACCGCCGCACCACTCACGCTTCCCCAAAACTCCTGCCCTCGAACAAATCGGTTTCTCAAAAGTCAGCAGTTAGCAAGATGTCGCTAGAACTTTTGCATGCAATAAATTCACATACAAAAGTTAATTTTAAACTTTTCTTTCTCAAATAAAAAATACGAGTGCAAATAGTAAGTTTCATTGCATATATTATTGCTTGTTGCTTCATTTTGTGTATATTCACCTTCCTCCCTCTTTTGTTATTCTTTCCAAATTGCTAACTCAATTTAAGTTAGTCTGAGGTAAGGCAAAAAGGACAACGGTCAATGATCTGACTATTATGGAAAGAAGAATGTAAAAAGGAAAATTAAATGTGTATAAAATTAAATGTTGGTGTGTGCGTGCGTACTCGGCGCCTTTCTTTTGCTGTCATCAACAATTTCTCTTTGTCACTTACTGCTTATTGCTTTAGTTTGTTAGAAGTCCAAAACTAATTTAAAGTATTTTGCAACTTTATTTTAATTTGTAATTTCAAACTGGGAAATTGTTTTTTATTAACAATTTATTTTGTTCGTAGTTTAAGCATTTAGTTATTATAGGATTCTTTTTTTTTAGTATTATTTTCTTTTTGTATTGGAACATCCTGTATACTCGTAGGTGATGTGGAATATGAATCGCTGTAGTGTAAGTTGTTATAATATGACATCGTGATTGTTAATTTCATTAATGTAATTATAATAAAGTTGAATGTGCTTAAAGTATTCTGAAGTTCTCCGAAAGTTTTTTATATTTTCCCATATAAATATTCGCATATAAAAGCACTCTGAAATCTTTAAAATTATATTTTGCGCTATTCTTTAAGATGCACTAATTCTGATAATAATCATGAGATAAATTGTTTTAAAGGCGTTTCAATGCGTCCTTTGAGACATACTCGTTTACACTCTATTTATCAAAGTTTAATTTAAAATATAGTGAAGGGCTTAGAAAATGACTAGGCCAATTTTATTTCTTTGAAATTAACATAGCAACTAACGAAACAGTCTTAATTTGTGGCTTGAGAAGTACCATATATTTGATACAAAAGCTAACTGACCTTAACTAATGGAAAGTGACACAATTTCATATTTAAGAAACTGCAAGCAAAAGTATTTTAACCAACGTGTCTCAAACGGCGGACAGTTTCGAGCACTTACGATGAAGCTGGCTTGATTCCAATTATATCAAATAAAACATGATTGCTTTCAAAGTGCAAAAAAAATAAAAATGGAAAGATTACGATTTTCTGACATAAAAAATAAAAAAAATAAAAAAATTTGGCGGTCTTCGGCTATGCCACTTATAGCAGTCCCAATAATAATTAATATTTGTGAATAAATTCTATTCGTTAGCTGATTAAATGAAGGAGTTTTGCCACAAAATCCCATCTGAACTGACGGTTGTATGGCTGCTATTTGTTATATTTATTCGAACTTATTAAGTTTCACTGCTAAAATAGTTCTCATGAAAACTATTATTTGTTCAAAATTTCAAAACTTTAGCTGCTTAAATGAAGGTGTTTTCGTGCTAAATGGAATATCTCGGAATGGAATCGCGTGTATGGAAGATTTATGTTTTATTTATTTGATCTATATAATTTTCTCTGCTTATAACATATAGAGCTTAAAATAGCGGATCATCATGCAAAATTGCAAGCTTCTTGCTGTTTAAATGAAAGAGTTATGGAGCAAAATATAATATCTGAACAATCGACTCTTATATACGTTATAGTCGTCCGATGTCGCACCTGACTGCCAAGTTACATTCAAATAGCTCAAAAACTGAGGGACGAGTTTGCGTTAAAATAGACGGACAGACGAACAGACAGACAGAGGGACATGGCTAAATCGGCTCAGCTCATCGTCCTGATCATTTCGGTTTACTTTGGTTCTAACTCTTCTCCTTCTGGTACTTACAAAAACATCAGACCAAACTTAATATGCCATTTCTATGAAAGTTATAAATATTGCTCAATTTAGTAGGTGCATGTTCAACACCTTTACTCACTTTTTACTTGTTATATACATTCAGTAATCTTTAAATACAAAAATTTATCGCAACTTACAATTAAAACCCAATTCGAATCATACGAAAATCATCACCTTACACACTATTATCCACTCAAATACAACTTCGTCAACTAAATCTTTACATTTTGCTTTAAGACTTAGTAAACTTTCCAATATGATTTGAAAAGCACTTGAGCAACAGGAGAATTTTATCTAATTTACTTAGTAAACGCAACCAGTTAGCTAGATAAATGAGCGTTTATTCCCTGTGCACCCAAAATTCATTGATTTAATCGTACTACTAAGCATAAACGTATACATTTGTACGCTAATACACACATACATACATAGGTATATATTTACATACATAAGTGAGCATGAATAGACGATGGACTACGTCATGAAATATTGCCACAAACGAACGCACACAAATGAAGAGAGGCGGCGAGAAGACGAGCAGAAATTTATGTGGCACACTTTGTGTAGAATATGAAATAAAATAATATTTTTGCTGTGAGCAATTCTCCGTTTTTTTGTCACACATTAAATTTCTTATGTTTAAGAATAAATAGTTGATGTATGTACATACAAATATATTTCGTTTTTATTTTCTTCTTATATTATTTTTTTTTTTGTAAGCTGTGTTTGTTTGCGGCGCGTGCACGCTACTAAATAAAATCTAATAAAAAGCGAGTGCACAAAAGCATAATCAAATAAATATATATGCGCATGCAAATATTCGTACAAACACGCAAGCGAAAAATCATACACATATTTATGTATGTACATATATATTTATGTATATGTGCATATGCATGTAGTCGTATAAACTCTTGTGTGTAACATACACTTAAAACTCGTTAGACTGCTTCATTTGACGACATTTGCCATGTTAATTTTTTTTTTCTTTTGCCATACATACGCACATGCACACACATATATGAACGTAAGTACGGTGATTGGCATAAATTGGTATATGAAAATACGCGCTTAAATACAGACACACACACATACAAGTGGAAGATGCTAACTAAGGTCACACAATCAGTGGTTATGTACGCGGCCCCTGTATGGGGCCACGCGCTTCAGCATACGTCATGTGCAAAAAATGTGAATTCCATATTTCGACTTAGTGCACTACGCGTTTGTAGCGCTTTCCGCACTGTTTCATATGAGGCGGCCTGTGTGATTGCTGGCATAATGCCTGCCGATCTGCTCGCTAACGAGATCCAGCGAACCTATCAGACGGCCCGAGATAAAGGCACAGCCCTCTCAGTATAAGAGACAGCGGCCGAACGCCATAAAAGCCTAACCCAATGGCAACAACGCTGGGCCACGTCGACAAAGGGACGCTGGACTTTCCGACTCATCCCGAGTATCGAGGCTTGGCTAGGCAGATCGCATGGCGAAATAGACTTTTATATGACCCAGGTGCTAAGTGGGCACGGCTGTTTCAGAGAATACTTATGTAAATATGGTCATGATAATACAATGGTTTGTGCCTTGTGTGAGACTGTGGCGGAGAACGCAGAACACATACTGTTTTCTTGTCCTTCGTTTTCATTTGAGCGGGAGAAATTAAGAATCGTCATGAAGGTAGATCCAAGGCCAGAAAATCTGATATCCTATATGATTAATGATAAAGCAGTTTGGAATACAGTAAAAAACATCTGTAAAGAGATAATGACTGAGCTCAGAATACGCGAACAACGCCGTCGTTTAGCAACGCGATTAAGTTAGTCCTGAATATGTTTAATCTTTTGTTTGCTTGTATCTTTCACAGTGAAGTCGTAGCAGAACGCTCCTGAACCCCTAATCACCTTACGTGGATGGGGGACTATGGAAACGGCGTCATGGAAGTCAGGCATTTATGCCATAGCCCCTCCCTGATGAAATGCGTGAGTAGTCCCGGGGAGGTGGCTTCACCAGAGATTCATGCGGGCCTCTTGATGGACAAAAAAAAAAAAAAAACAAGTGTAGCCACAGACATAATAATAATTTTGGCGTGTTACCATTTCATCATGTAATGGAATCTTTTGCAAACGCCAAGAATTCGCAATATTTTCACGCCAATTCCTATTTAACTAATCCACATTTTCGTTGCTTGTGCTAAGCTCGGTGCGCATTCACCTGCTCATATATTTATGTATGTATATACGAGTAAACATTAAAATATGTTTACATATACAAATGTTCACAAGTCGAACACATACACATTTTTTATTATTATTTTTTTTTTTATCGTCGGCTCATCTGCGCTCAACTATTTTATTATTACAGTTATTATTATTATTGTATGCCGCATTGTAGACGCGTCACGTGGTGCCGTTTTTTATTCATTTTCTGCAGTGGAGGATTTCAGCGTAAATCTATTTTCATATTCAGCGCGCATCTTTATTGAAATGATGAAAATATTTACACTTCTTCGAAATTACTTACATTACAGCCGCAATATTTACATCAGCTGATGTAGCTGTCAAAATGTTTACTATTTTGAGTCATTGCGCTTTGAAATTCTTACGATGAGATATTACTCAAAGCGGATATAAATACAAAAAAAAAAAAAAATTACTAAAATATAAATTTATGCAATGGCAGAGTTTTTGAATATTATATGTATGTTAGGGAAAATTTGCAACACTGAAAAAAAATTTAACTAAATTTAGCTGGAAATTTATGAATTTGGATAGTTATAACAAAAATTGTCAAAATATTTAACTATAAATATTCGAAAATCAACTAAATCAATCTGATTATTGATTATTTGAATTTTGAATGTAAGTATTGTATGTAATTCAAAGTTAAAGCCATTTTAAATTGTGGTACACAACCTTTTAAGTCTGTGTTATAGGTATTTTCAATACACCAACAAAACAAGATTGTTTCTACAAAAATTTACCCCAAGCACAATTATGATTCTTTTGTTTTTGAATATGCAAAATAATTTTCATAATCAGGTTTTTAAAAAGTGTACTATAATACGTCACAAAAATTCCGTGTTTTAGTAAACAGTTTGCGCATTAACTGCCAGACTATGCATTTCTTAAGCGCTCACAAAATAATCGATTAACACTTTCTAATAAAAATTCAACAAATCGCTATTTTGAGCTACAAATCAGGTACAATTCGAGTGATTAAATGTTTAATTTCAGCGACATTGTCAACAAAATTGCTTAACTCAAAATAGTGCTACACCAAAAATAGAACAAGAACTGCTTTTATTACGCACAACAATAGTAAATTACGCGCAAGCATATAATTTTGTGCATGTATGTATGAAGGCTTAAATAGTCATTTAAGCGCTCTGAGAAACTGCTGATGCTGTGTTATGTCACCTACAACCATTTCGTAGCTAAAATGTTGCGACAAATTTCTTACACCTAAGCATTCATGCACTGTTACTAGATATACTTACTTACATAAAGGGATATGTACGACTATTTAAACATCTACCAGCTTAGATTTGAAAGTAGATGCAAGTGCACACACACACACACACACACGCGCACCAAGCACGAATATGGGTTCAAGGAGCAAATGTGAAAGCCGTCGGAAAATTAGATGCAAAAAGTGTACGGAGAGCACGTAATTATCTCGCATGACGTCAAAGCTATACCAACTTGCAAGCTAAAACCGAATGATCTACGGCACATAATTAACTTTTTTTAATTTTTTTTTTGTTTGCTTTCTTATTTTTTACGACTAATGCACACTGTTGAGGTAAGAATATGGTTTGTAACATTGATTTCTGAGCTAGTGTGCGTAAATGTGGCTCAACAGACTACCAAGTAGGACCGAAGGGCAAGTTAGAATTTTAGAAAATACAATAAAGAATATTAAATGTAGAACATAGAATAAAGAAAAAAGAAAAAAGAATATAGAATACAGAATATAAAATATGTAATGTGGAATAAAGAATAAAAAATAAAAAATATAGAATATAAACTATAGTATATAGAACATAGAATATTGAATTAAGAATATAGAATATGAAATATAGAATAAAGAAAATATAATATAGAATATATAATAAAGAATATTAAATTTAGGATATAGCATATATAATAAAGAATATAAAATATAGAACATAGAATAAACAAAACAGAATATAGAATACATAATATAGAATATGATATAAAGAATAAAAAATAGAGAATATAAAATATAAAATATAGAATATAGATCGTAGAATATATAATATAAAATATATATAATATATAATTGAAAATAAAAAATATAGAATTTAGAATATTAAATATTAAATATATAGTACAGATAATAGATTCTAAGATATTAGATAGAGAATAAAAAATATATAATATTAAATATATAGAATATAGAATATGGAATATCGAATAAAGAATATATTATATAAAATATGTAATAAAGAATATTTAATGTAGGAAAGAGCATATATAATAAAGAATATAAAATATAGAATATATAATAAAGAAAACAGAATATATAATAGATAATATAGAATATAGAATATGATATAAATAAAAAAAGATTAAAAACTATAGAATATAAATTATAGAATACAGAACATAGAATATAAAATATAAAATATAGAATATAGCATATTAAATAATAAATAAATAATAAATATATAGTACAGATAATATATTATAGGATATTAGATAGAGAATAAAAAATAAAAAATATTGGATATAGAATATGGAATATGGAATATCGAATAAAGAATATATAATATAAAATATATAATAAAGAATACTAAATGTAGGACAAAGAATATGTAATAAAGAATATAAAATATAGAAAAAATAATACAGAATATCAAATATAGAATATAAAATATAATATATAGAATATAGGGAAAAAAATTTATATAATATAGAAATATATATAAAATATGGAATATAGAATAGCGAATATAGAAAATAGAATATAAAATTAATAGAAGATGGATTCTAAAATATAAAATACAAAATATAGAATAAAGTTGTAAAATAACCAATGCATAATATACAGACTTGAGAATATAGAAGATAATACGAGTATAGCACAAAGTCGAATATTGCCACAATTTGTTATCAAGTTATTTAAAATAAACGAATGCTAATAAATACAGAATATTTTCCTTTGATTTCAGAAGCACTTACTTAAGATTGACTGACCAGTTGAACAGTACATACATTGGTATTTTGTGAAAAAATTAAATTTTTTCCAACTACGTACATCGCTGACTTTGCAGTCGTCTCAAAATAAGCTATTCAGATTTCAAACTAGCACAGTTCATTGATTTTTCTGAATTGTTTTTAATTTCATTTGAATTAGAATAAGCTAAAACAACTGTCTTTTTTGTAACTATATTTATTTTTGTTGTATCTTAAGCACGACAAATTTACTTCAAGGCCTCAAAGTACCGGAATAAAACTAAAAAGCAAAATAAATACAATTTTACGCCACTAAATTATGCTTAGTTCCAAAAATAGAAATTTTATTACACGCATACTTGTGTGTACAATGTACATACATATGTATGTACACTGTATCTGCATATATTATTTCACTCAAGCCCCAAAACGCCTCCATAGTATATCCATTGTGAGTGTGTAGAAAGGCTGTAAGCTGCAATAAGAGCAACACCTAACGGCAGCTAATAAAATGGGCTGACAATTTAAAAAACGAAAAAAGAATGTACGTACACAAAAATAAAAAATAAAAACGCAAGAAAAAAAAAATCTTGTGGAGCGAGCACGCCGAGGGTAGTTTTGTCTTCTTAGCACCTTTGTGCGCAATAAAGCAGTCAATATTAAATGATATAAAATTATATAGAGCAAAAAAAAAAAAAAGAAAAGAAAAAAACACGAACGTATTAAGTGCAGATAAGTAGATTGAAAGTTTGCGAAAGATATTAAGCTTAAAGTGTCAATAATGCGCACAAAGCAGATTACGTTAGGCAGCTAAAAAAAAATAAACTAACAAAATACTTTGAGTGAAATACGCTTTTGCCTTTGTGTGTAAACCTGATTGTGTTTCTAAGGTAAACAATCAAATCTAAATTAACTTGCTTTGGGTCTATGATTTGTTTTTTTCTCCCTGTTAGTAGCAAATGTACTGAACGGTAGATTTTATTTAAATTTTGTTATACTTTTTAAAGTACTTTCATTGAATGCATATTTTTCGCACAAACTAACACGTATAAATAAATACAGTACAATTTTTTGTATAGATCGTTTCAACGTTTTTTTTTTATTTTTAAAAATTTTTTTATTAATTTTTTTGTTGAAGTATTTCATCAAAAAAACGAATCAAAAATTGCAGAAAATCTTATCAAAATATAGTTTTAATTTTTTTCTTTTGAAATGCGTAAAACGCAAGCATTTTATTTTTCTCTAAAAGATATTTGTGCACTTAATTTTGCTACACCATCGTTTACGTTGTTTACCAGCAGCGCAACAAAAGCTAACTCTCGCAAATGTTTGTGTACTTCAACGCTTTTGAACGAGGCAATGCACCACAACCAAGTTTACAGTTATGCAGTTGTTGAAAAATATGTTTTGAACTTTCAATTGCATTACATTTATGATTGTCAGATCAGCATTTATGACCAACAGAAGTGAGTTTATTTTCATTTCATTTTTATTATTTTATTTTCACTCGGCACTAGTGCTATCTGTTGAAAAATCAAGTAGTCAAGAGAAAAATTTAAGTAGTGTACAACAACATTACAAGCTAACGGAAAGTAGCAAAAAAAAAAGAAAAACACCAGGAAAAACAAGAACAAAAAACAAATAAATACTAGAATAAAATCTACGAAGTTTGAAGGTAAAAAAATTGTAAGAGTCATAAATAGTAATAAACTGGTAAACAGGAATGAACGTTTAGTGCGCCAGCAGCTATGAAGAAAACTATGAGGAAAAAAGAAAACAAGACACAGCGAAAAGAAAAATAAATATCAGCAACCACAAAATGTTGATGGCCAAAACGAAAGCATGAAATGGTTATGTAAGTGTGTAAGCATGTAAGCATGTAAGCATGCCAGCACTGCCGAAGACACACACACACACACACGTACACACACAAGGAATAATCTGGCGTGCGCAGGAAGAATAAGTTAGAAATGATGTCTGGCAGAAATGCACAGCAAGATTTTGTTACACTCCAAAAACGCCAGCTTGCAAGTATACCAACAATTCTTGACTTTCATATTTTCTGTAGATGCATTTTTTTCATTTGTTTATTTGATTGTTTTTCAACTATCGTAAGTATTTACTTACCAGCATTTTATCGCACAAAAGTTACTGCAAGCATTTTTGTTGACACATAAATATTTGTGGCTGAAATTTTTGTTATTTTTCCGACTTACTACTTTACGACAGCAAGAATAGTATACTACTTGGTGGACATTCGAAAAGAGTGCGGTGCAGGTGATTGTGCGCAAAACTTCAGTAAAGAGTAGAGAGTGACCTAATGTTTGAAGGCATGTTGTTTTTTCTAATTTTAAGCGACCTTTTTTTTAAATTTATTTAATTTTTATACTAAATGCAGTTTTTGGCATATTCGCCAGATAAGTATGCTGCATTTTTTTACCCAATACTTTGTGTTGATTTTCAGTCACGGGCATAGGCTCTTGCGCTAACAAAAATTTCGTTAAACTTCTCTTTACTTAATATTCATTATTTTTCAATTTTAACAGCGTTTGTCTTTAACAAAAACACAAGCTTTAAGCTTAAAAAATATTTCAAAATTCTTCAAAATTAATGAACATACTTTTGTAAATTTCTCGATGTCTTTGAAGGCTCGGTAATAAGTTTTGGTCGAAACTTTTTCATAGCGAGCATTTTTGATATACAAAAAAAGGCTTAATTAAGCGAGAATTTTTGCCAAATAGAAGCTCTCAGTGCGAATATTTAATAATTTTAAAAATTCAAACCAAAGAAAAGCATTTAAACGCTTACTAAGTTGCATATTCATTACCAAGTAGTGAACGTAGCATAACAGATACGTTTTATGTATTTGAGCCTACTCAAAAGGTTGCCTAACTTTTGTTTGATAATTTTCCAATTAAATTTGCTACCTTCTCAACTGCCTTTTTTTTAAGTTTTCTGCACAAAAAGTTGTGTGCACACAATTTTCACAAAAAGTTAGCGCGTAAAAATACAAAAATAGAAATTAGTCAACATGAAGTTTAAACAAAAATGTATCGTGACAGTGGAAAGATTTCTTGCTTGCTTGAGGTTATGCTTCCCACGTACAACAAAAACTTTTTTTGATACTGATTTTTGTAATTGCTTTTCCTCTTTTATATTCCCACACTCCTTCTTAAGTGAAGTTATTTCAGTATTGCGCGACAAGCGAGCGATATGTCATCGCCTTTTCTCTTCGAATGTGTCTTGAGCTATGGCTGCCGAAGTCAACTTAGAAACTTATTGCAAAATCAGAAAACCTTTATTCTGCCATAAAGTTTATTTATATGCTCTAGGACTAAAAAAAAAAAGTTTTAACAGAATTTCTCACAAGAGTGTTTAACGCGAGATAGTTGTTGGGCCAGTAGTGCGATCAATGGCGTAGCAAACGCGTGCCCAACAAAGTGCCTTATTGCGAAATTTTTAAAAATAAATACTTTTGTATACCTAGACTTGCAGATATGCTTGGATATAAACACTTACGTTTATAGTTAATAACAAAAAAAAATTTGCATGACATAGAAGCTTAAAGAAGTAAGAAAAATTAACACTTATACATAAACAAAACAAAAAAAAAAATAACAGCTAAGGCAACAGTGCCGAAGTGACCAAGAGAGATGTAGAGAGGCAGCTTAGCAAAAGATAATTCTCCAAAAATAAACTTTTCATCTAACAAAGCAAATCGTTGTTTATGAAAGTGAAAAACTCAAGAGCTGTCTGCTGCATTACTACATACTTACTTACATATGTATGTATATATGGATATATGTTTTCATTATGTTCCTTCATTAAGCCAGCGCAGGCTTCCAAAAGATTAATGACGTTTATGTATGCCACGGAAAGATTAGTTGCACGAAAAGTAAATCGTCGTAAAGAAAGCAATAAAAACCAACAGAAACCACGAAAAGAATATAAAATTACATTTAGAGTAAAGCAAAAGAAAACAAAAGAAAAGTTTCTGTGACTTTGTTAAAAGTCAAAGTTGATGAATCTGTTGACGCTAAGACGAAAAGTGTGTCATGCTTAGTAACGCCAGGACAAGCTTAGCAGACTGCTCTGTTGCTTAGATGCCTTGAGACACATTTAATTATTAACTGACGTTCGTTTGATGCGAAAATCGCAATGAATTGTGTGCTTTGTTAGCCAGACATATGTATGTATGTATGTACGTATGTATGTATGTATGTACGTATGTATGTATGTATGTGCGCTGGAAGAGCGAGCAATATGTAACGTATACGCCATGTTACCACAATTTTGCGTGTTTTGTGGTTGTGTTAAATAATAACTATTAAGTGGTTTCGAATTTCGTTTCAAAATGCGAGTGTATGAGAAGAAATTATTATATATATTTCCAATTTTTCAAAAAAAAAAAAAAATGAATTAGTTTTTTATAGTTTATTTAGTTTTAAATCGGCCTAAATTATTAATAATTGCAAACTTTATTGAGTCCGAGGGCAGTGTGTGAAAGATTTTTTTTATTTAGGAAACAACAAACGTTTTAGTGGTAGAAAATCTTCCAAAAACAGGCCTCGAGCTTAATAAAATTATAATTTTTTTAGGTTTTGACAGTTTCTACCTCAAGAGCTTTTTATTAGTGGCATATTTTGAATTAAAAAATATTTATTAAATTGCATTAAATATGTTTGCATATATTTTCTCCCACTACTGTTAAATTTTAATTTTTTTTTTTTTTTAATTTTTGTTCATTAGGAATTATAAAATATAAAAAATTCAACAATATTGCATAACTAATAATTTAATTAAAACTTAATTAAAAGGATTAACAAATATATGTATTTATAAAAACGCTGTCATTTCATATAAATTTGTTTCATAAAATCAGCTAATAATTTTTATTAAACTTAATTCTTTCGCAATTTATTTAAAAAACATATTTATAAAAACGTTGTCTTTTTATATAAACTTGTTTCATAAAAAGAGGTAACATTTTTTTTTAAATAAAATTTAAATTTTTAAATAAAATTTAAAAACAAATTTATCCAATTTATTTTATAAAATTTTTTTAAGAAACCGATAATATTTAAAATAGAATTATTCAAAAACTATTCATTGAAATTTGAAACATTGTTCATTTTTTATAGATCTATTATTGCACTTTAATACCAATTGCATTTTCCTACCATATTTGAATATGAATGGAAATTAATAATTTTAATAACGACCGAAATATAACAGTTAAAAGGGTCAATTAAAAAAAATGCGTTTGCATAGACGTTTTTGTGAAATTTTAATCAATATGTTAAAAAATTTCTTATATAATAAAGTTTAGTTGTAAGATTTTTAATATATTTTTCAATCAACACCTTTGTTTAAAATTACTAGAATGTATTTTTCGTATATAAAAAATTTAAGTTCAAAAACATTTCAGAATATTTTGAGATTTATCAAAATATTAGATATTTTCTCAAGAATAATCATTTCTATAAAAGTTGATCTCTTTGATTTGGATAACAAAATAGTTTTGGCTTGACATTCGTTTTATTTTTTTTTATTTTTTTTTTATTTGTTTATTTATTTTTATAAAAGTTGATCTCTTTTATTTTTTTGAGTTTTGATTTGGATAACAAAATAGTTTTGGCTTGACATTCGTTTTTAAGTTATTTCAGTTTTTTTTCATATTTTTAAATATGTATTTTCTTTGAAATATATATAAAAAAATTGCATTTTTGTAGAAGAAAATTCAAAATCAGATTTCCTGCAAAAATTTGCAAGTTATTTTTAGCCCTTTTTACTTAACGAAATTGTATAAAAAATACAGTTCAAATGTAGTCAATTTAGTTTGAAGTTAAGTGCAATTATATCAATTACATTTTTTTTTTGCAAATGTCCTTCATCAAACAGAATTTCTAAAATTAGCCTAACATTTTTGTAGGTTGAAAAATTATACACTACTTGTCATGGAAAACGCCATCATATCACTCATCGCCATTAAACCTGCCCTTACCTACATAGGCAGGTTAACCAGCACGCATGGCACATACACACATTCGCATATACAAATGCATTCGTATAAATACAAACTCGTATGTATGTATGTACATATGTACATATGTGTATATTCCTATGACGCCAGGGCGTATGAGTAGTAACTAGTCCTAGATATTACTTTCATATTCAAACAAATAAGCATCCGCTTACGAACACGTGTACATGCATACGCGTAACGGAATTGTCGCCAGTTATTTAGGTAATAGCAGTCATCAACATTGTGAAATACGAAATTGGCAAAGCAATTTTGCAGCGACAACAACAACAACACCAACAACAACGGCTATACGGCTATAAATATAAACAAGTAAAAAGAAAGAAAACCAGAACAAACAAAAACAAGAAAAAAGGACAGCAAAAAAATGCTGTCGCGCATTATAGTGACCCAATTACAAGCGATTGTAAAGGCATCCTTACTTAAATGTCATTGCACGCAGACATTGCCGTTGAGTGTAAAAAAAAAAGGAAGGACGAAAGGTCAATAGTGTAAATGTGGTTGAATGAATAGCAATAATTCGTAGTGGGTAAGCAAATGCAAGCGTTGCGTTAAGGGGTGCTGGAGTCTTATAAAAAAAAGGGGGTAAAAGAAAAACTCAGCGCATTATTAGTTAAAAATAAGAAGCTTACATGCAAGCGACTTTTTCCATTTTTGAGCTGCAAGCGGATGCTCACATATTTTTCGCTGCTACATGTTTGGCAGTAGCAATTTTAAAGCGGTCGGAATTGGCATAACTCAGTCATCTATCGACAAGGTCTATAAGTAGGTCAAAGCTAAATTTTCCACATCCACACAAAACCACAGACACTTCAGTATTTCGCTTGTCAAAAGCGCAGCATATTGAAATGCACACAACAAAATAAATTCCACAATTCACTTATTCCGCTGCAGTCATTCAAATCTATATATCAATACCACTCTTATCCTTGCCATTAGTTCGGTTGAATGGAAAATTATTTACGTACACACAATACTCGGCCTCGGAAACTCCTACAATTAAGCTCAGTAGAAGAGCTTACCTTTGATATGAGTAGAGGGGAGGGGGTAGGGGTGTTGAAGCGACTGCTCGCAAAAGAAAAATGCTGTGTAATTGTTCTACATCGACACACTAACACAACGAACAGCGCTGAAAAATGCAAAATTCTAGCAGCTTTGGTGAGTGACAGGGGAGGTGTGTGCCCATCGGCCATTCAAACGTTTACTATGACGAGCAGTCAAGTGAAATGCCTGTCAGAATTTCAATTAATAATAAATGTCTCCATTTTCTTTGTAATTTTACGACCATTGCGCTATTCTTAGCCGTTTGTTCAAGCACCTGGCACACAGGATGACTTGCTGCGCGCGATTTTTTAATTTTTAATGTCACATTAAAAATAAACGGTTTAACTCGTTTGAAAATCGTTAGTGAGTGTATAAAAGAAAAAAATGTGGTTTATTTTTGGTTATGTTAATTCATTTCGTTTGGGAGTGGTGTGAAATTAGATTGTGTTTATATAACTGGAAATAGGGTGAGAAATTATCGAATTTCCACGACAGGAGCTAGATGTACTGAAAAACAGGATAAAAGTTAATAATTCTCAAAGTCAAATTCTTTTGTCACTTTATGGGAGGGCAATACAAATCAAATGAAGAAATAATCTGAATACCATTTTATATCCAACATAAAAAGGCCTTAAATAACTGAACCACACACCTGTTAATCTTAAGACAGATTTTCGCTGACCAAATTATCTGATTTTTCCATTCGAACTGTAGAGTAAAGGCAGTGCTTTCATTTAAATTAAATATTACTTTCTTAACTTTTTAAAATTTTTGGACTATTCAAAATTTAATATTATAAAAATATCAGATTTGTAGTTACTAAATAAAAAAATATTGTTTGCTTTAATTTTAAATGAATTTCAAACAGCGACAACACGAATGCTTAAAAATGACAAATAGATAAGCGACAAAAAAAAACAATATTTAAAGTAAATATGGAAATGCAAAAAAGCCCATTTTTAATTAAAATCTAAATCAGTTTTCAGCTCTAACATCAGAGAAGCCAAATAGATTATTAAATATACTTTTCCAGTTGAGAAATGCACAAGTTTTGTATTAACTGCAATGTGTATATTGCCTTGATCGATATCACAGGTCTGCAACAAAAATGCTGTCTGGATATTTCCAACTGATTTCTATGTATTTAGGTGTTCTGAAAACTAAAAAAATACTAGAAATTCCAGAACGTAAGTTTATTACACAACACTCAAAATTTTATTATAAAAAAAGGGTTTTTTATCTTGGGCATGGCGCTGGGACAACAATCTGGGTTTACTAAATTCCCTTGCTTTTTGTGTCTTTGGGATAGTAGAGACCGAACAAATTACTGGACAAAAAAGTGTTGGCCTCCGAGGGAGCTTAAAGTTGGCGAAACGAATGTACTGCATGAAACTTTGGTGCCTCCTTATAAAGCTGGAATTGATGAAGCAATTTGTAAAGTCACTTCCAAGAGATGGAAATTACTTCAAATACTTAATATCAATGTTTCCAGGCCTCTCGGAGGCAAAGTTGAAGGAAGGTGTTTTCGTTGGACCAGCTATTTGACGGCTTATGGCTGATCCACTATTCATCACAACCATGACGGATCCGCAAAGAGAAGGGTGGATTGCCTTTAAAGAGGTTATAAAGAAATTTTTAGGTAATAACAAATATCCTAACTACAAACAAATCATCAAAAGAATGTTAAAAGCAATTCAAGCTTTAGATTGCTTGATGAGTTTCAAAGTACATTTTCTTCATTCCCACCTCGACTACTTTCCAGAAAGTTTAGTAGACGTGAGTGACGAGCAAGGTGAACGATTTCACCAAGATATTAAGGAGTTGGAAAAAAGATACCAGTAGAGATGGAGCGTTTCAATGATGGCAGACTACTGTTGGACGCTTCAAAGAGACATTCCCGATGCTTCCCACAAGCGAAAATGTACCAAAAGGAATCTCACTGAGAAAAAGAAATGTGTTTAGTGCTTACTAATTAATGTATTTTACTTAAATAAATTAGTTATGTTACGCAATTATATTTGTATTTTATTTTAAGATGATACATTTTTTAACATAGACACCTAAATAGTCAGTAAACGCGACGTTCTATGACAAAATTAAAGATATTTTCGGATTCAGCACACCCAAAAACATAAGAATTACACAAAAAAACCAATACAGCTCTAAATTTTTTTTGCAGACTTGTTTATTTCAAAAAAGCAGTAGAAATCAAATTTTCAACCGTAATAATCACTTGCTGTGCGATTCTGCGTACTTGATAAATTATCAGATATTTTCAAATAATCGTTATTGAATATATATCAAGTTTTTTGTATTCTAATCAAACATAAAAAAGCTTTTTTCTTCGCTTAATTATAATATGAAAAATTATATTGTCAAATTATAAACTTTCAAATATTTGTAAATGTTTGACAATTTATGAAGTACACAGAATGGGGCAGTTAATATATTTATCAATTTTTGATTTTCTTCATGCATCTGAATTCGAAGTTTTAATTATAAATTAAAATGAGCTTATCACAACACTGCAAAAGTATATAACAAAATAAGCGCAGACAGCTATTTATGAACAACCTGCCCGCATAAGTCAAACACTTGATAGACATATGTAAGAGGTTTGCATATTTGTATGTGTATATGTTCTGAAAGCATAAGCAACATTAAAATCAAAATCACTGAAAGTATACCAGCAAGTGTGCCTAGTTTTTCGTGTTCTTGCATGTATTTAATTTAATCGTCTATGGATTTTCTTCAACTTTTGCCAAGCCCACCTTTTTATATTCCCTTCATATTTTTCTATTTTTTTGCAGCTATTTTTACGCCGCCGCAATTACATTACATATTCTAAGGCGCATTACCAAGCACGCGCAGAACAACGCAACACCCGCTACATACATACATAGCTGACTAACCATATAATAAAAAAATTATAAAAAAAAAAAAAAATAGCAGCAAACAAATTTTGCAAACTTTCACCTACCCACTCACTTCATTTGCAATCGTTATTGCCATGTGAAAAGTCTGCTGGCTTTGCCACGATTTCCTTTGCTTGTAACGGAAATTGCTTTCATGTTGCGAGCGCGCGCACTTTCCTTCCGCTCTCTCATCCGCTTATAGTGTAAGCGCGTTTACGCTTCTGCTGGCTACTTTCATACACTTCAACGTTGAGTAGTGATCCCAACTCTGTGTGTGTGTAGCGAGCATGAATTGAGTGTATGGGTTGATGTGAGTGCGACAGTCGCGAGAGTGAGAGAGAGAGAGAGAGAGATGGGAGGGGTGGCACATAAAATTAGGTTAAATAGCGACAGGCAGTCTTAGCGCTACAACAACAACAATAGCATATACTATAGTACATACAAAATGTTTTAAAACAATAACTCAGCAGTGTTGGTAGAACCAATTCTCACATTTCATACTAAATACTTCAATATGAAAATCGCATGGATTATGAGCCCAGTTAACCCAGAAATATGTAGCAATTCGCATGAATTTTTTGAAATTGACTTTGAGCAACCAAAATAGCGCATTTGGAAGTTCGCTATAATTGGAAGTGCTATACAAAAATTTTATGGAAATATAAGCGACCGTTGGTTGATTTTGTTATTTAAGTGAGCCAGTTAAAGGTTAAGCAATCGATGTTAAAGTTCAGCAGTGGGTAAATATTACTCAGTAGCTAGTGAAGCAGATATGATTCCATTCAAATTCAAATTTGTGTACTTAAATGAGAAATTTAAAAAAAATATTAATTAGTGCGCAGCTACGGGCCATTTTGCAGAGACATCGTCAAACGAAGCATTAAAAATTTGCGCGAAAGTTGAATTGTGCATTGATTTTTTGTTTTTTTTTTTTTGATAATTGAAATTCTCTAAATGTGTTGTCTCTAAAATCAATATCATTGTGAAGCCAAAATGAATAACATTAAGAAATCAGTACACAGCAACTCAATGAGCTCATTCAGTGATAGCTTTAATACGAGTAACCGTCATCGAAGTAAAACAAAAATCCTTGAACCATATGTTTATTTCGACGCTACAAGTGCGACAAAGTTTAATTACACGGGCGGCCAGAGTTTTCTTAAAAGAAAAAAAAAAGAACAAAACAACCGCAAGACCACCTTATTAGTAATTTCATTTGTTCCTTCCAAATTGTTTATTTGTATTTCCCATAGTAATGTAGCGTTTCTATTTTTATACACATTTCCATAGCTGTTTACCACTCCAAGATAGTTACAAATACATTTACAATCACAACCCTACATATATACATACATGAAAAAGTAATATGAAAAAGCTACCCAGCAGTGGCGACCATTTGCTGCAAATTTTTATATAGCCAGTACGCTCGATTCTATAAACGATACAATCAAGAGCTTATGTTTTATTTAGAGAGAAGATTGTAACCAAGCAAAAATAGTTAAAAAAACGGTCGATAAAGTTAACAAAAACAACAACGAATTGATAATGGCAAAGATGAACGATGCCAGTTGCAATGAAACAGCGATAGCCAATGTAATATTGATATAGAAACTTGCCGATCGAATTTAAAGTTTTATTGACAACACATAGCTTTAATCCCGATAGATATAAGACAAATTATAACGATTTTAACAATTTTGACAGTACCAATTTCGATATGATTATCTAAAAAATTAACTATGAAATAAGATTCGCGATCGATATTTGTAGCTACAAAAATTAACGCTTAAAGTATTGACAACGGTGAAGATGTCAACAACGATAGCAATTTTAATAGTAACAGCGTTAAATATAACGATGACTAGATCGTTAACAATTTTTTAAATTATATTCACACAATTAACTCAAACCATAGCAATAACGAAGAATTACGAAGATTACGCAAACGATGCTAATCAAAATCGCTATAAACATAGACACAGCGTAACCAAACAATAATTATATTATAAACGATTTCTTCTAAGATAACGATGTCAATAATAAACTACGATGATTATTAATTATAAGAATTGAAAATCCAATTAAACAAATGGCAACATTAATGTTGGTACGAAGACTGAGTTTATTGCTTTTCATTTTAATAACTAAAATGTTGGCCGCTCTGGTCGAGTTGGTAAAGGTGCGCGCTATAACTCGATATGCTGCTAAGTTCGAGATTCGAATCTCGGTCAGGACTAGCAAATTCTAAAAATGTTTTTCTCATAGCGTTCACCCCTCGGCAGGCAATGGCAAACCTTCGAGGGTATTTCTGCCATGAAAAAGCTTTTCGGTGTCGGCACAAAACTGTAGGTCCCTCCATTGTGTACGCACACCACAAATGTTAAGCGAAACTAGGCCAAACACTTTGCTAAATAGTGTAGGCGTCAAATTATTATTATATTATTATTAACTAAAAAGATCGCTAAGACAATTATCAGCATTATATCGCTAAAAATATGTATAGAAATAATAAAAATATTTTAATTAATAAACAGCGACCAAAAATATGTATGTATCTGTCACTTTGTTGAACAACTTTTTTCATTGTCAAAAACTAGCATTTTACGCAATTAGAATGCAGACAAAATGATGAGCAATATGTAAGTAATCAATTCACCAGCTTAAATAAATCGTTTTTAGACATTAAGAGAAAATATATTTAACAAAAATATTTAAGTAGACTTAGCAAAAATATTTGTATAATAAAAAAATTTAACTTTTTTGCCTTAGAATACTCCTCGCGCATAACATTTTATCAATTTGGATGCTGTTTAAAGTTGAATTCTTCCGTTAATGCATAAAACAAGGAAAAAATATGTTTTTTTTTTTTTGTTGATTACTTTAACTAATTTTATTATCTACAAATTTCAGCTAGATATTTACTGGTACCACTTTCACCACTGGCAAATGGATTCTCACATAAAGCACAGTGAAGTCAACTTTGTATTCAGCACAAAAATTTGCTTCTGCATATTTGCGTGCGATTCACATTTGCCCTACAGGATATACTATGTACTTTGCAAATAACCACCATTCATACCTGCGCCGATATGCATGAATGAATGAAATTTTCCGCTACATACACACTCGTATACAGCTCCATAGATGTTTGAGTGTGTTGGTCATTTACGTCAGCAGTCGTTTAAACAAGCTCAACCGCAGCCAAAATGGACTATTTGTACAAAAAAAAAAAAAAAAACAATGCCAACAATGAGGGGCAGGTAGAGAAATATATGCAGAGAAGAGCGTATACAACAATTATGACAATTAGAATAACAAAAACAACACCACTTAATCGTTATAATCAATTCAAAATAGCGCTTGTGTAGTAAAATGTTTAAACTTTAGAAACTATACTATACAAAGTAGAATCTAGAGCTTATTAAAATACAAAGCAATACACGAGTGAAAAAAGTATTAGTAGAAGCAGCGGGAATATCAAATTATTAAAAACATGCAAAGTGGAAAAAAAAACTAAATTTATATAAAATAGGCATGGCTAGCCATAGCTGACCGACCTTCACTGCACTGATTTTATGATTCTGCCATTTTTATGGCCTGACTGCCTGCAGTTTGACGCGCTGCTACTCGCCACACTTTACGTATATTTATGATTGTTGCTGTGCCTCTATAAAAATATACGCGCGCTCATCCTATTCTAAGTGGTAAATATTTACCCAAGGAATTTCAAATTGAGTTTATGCGAGACCAAGTGCTGAGATTCACTTTGGCAGCAATATATTGTCAAGTGTTTATGAAGTGAGACAGAGATAGCGAGAAGTGAGTTAGAGAGTCAAAGAGAGAGAAAGAGAGAGAAAGAGAGAGAGAGAGAGGTAGAGGTAGAGGTAGCAGGGGAATGTTGGTCACAATTTATTTATTTCAATTCAGCGCAGAAGTAGAATCGCATTTGTTGTTGTTTAATTTTCATCGATGTCGATGTCGAATTGTTGATGAAATTGTTGTGCTTATTATTATCATTGTAGTTTGTTATTGTTTTGCACAAGTTTGCTCAAGTGCTAAGTTTCATATTTTCCACGCCGCTATTTTCGTAAGTAAGTAATTGCTTAAGTACGCTATTTCATTCATTATATTCAACAATGTGCGGTTGAGTTGTTGTTGCACGGTATTTATTTTTAAGCTGTTGTTGACATTGAGCAGGTGTCGATTTCAAAAAAAAAAAAAAAAAAAAAGTGGAATTTAACAAAGATTTTCTATTACACAAATACAATGAAAGTGGAAGTTTCGAATGACAATGACAACTGAAATGAATGGATGGGAGCTAATTGCAAGTGTGGCAGGGGCACAAAATGTATATATGTATGGACATATGTATGTATGTGTGCACGTGTTGTAGAAGGGGGCTGAGGGAGCGCCAACAATAATGGGTGGAAGAAGCTGAAACTTTTAGGCAACTTAAGCTTTTAACTTTGCTTTTACCAGCAACAATAATTCTATATTAACTTTGAAATCAGAAAATAGTAGACACACTTGACCTTTGTTACAAAATTTTACACGCAAAAGTATGCTTGTAAAGTAAATAAATAGCAAAGTTTAGCAAATTGTGTAAAGTGTAAGTAAAGTGCGAGTGAAGAAGCGCTTAATGCATTTGAATGTTTTTTTTTTTTTTTTTGCTTTCCTTTCATTCGTTCCTTTCTTTCTGAATGTATTTTGTTGTTTCGATTTTTTTTTTTTCGTAAGCGCAATATTTCACTTTCGCACGAATATAAAATACGCTTCTTGGAAATCACAAATGATTGCACAAACTTTTCGCTTGTCACTTAAAATGAAGCTACGCCGCCTGCAGGCACTCAATGCGCGATAACTTAAACGTAATTGAAGTGGACCAGACACTTGAAAATTACAAACGTAGAAATGAAGGTAATGCATAAAAGATAACAGCGTACGCTTTAGCGCCTAAAAGTAGTCACCAGCGGCAGCAGCAGCAGCAGCTCTTCACAAAATTTTACTCCTCGCCGCTAAGCAGCGAGCCACAGTCAACCTTCAGACTGTCACATTAAATAAGTTGCATAGCTGTTAGTCAAGACACACACACACACACACAAACACAAAAGAAACTGTTAAATATGATGGCGCAATAATTGGAGCTTCTAGAAAGTTATTTTTTCTTTTTCGTTGGAAATGTAATCGACCTTGATTCGCTTTTGTGGAATAATATCATAAAATTATTTTAATTTTCTTTAAACGCTTATTGTCGTATTAGTATCATTCAACAATTTTAAAATTATTGAAGTTTAGTCTCTAAAATTTTGCATATTTTGTAGAAAGTGAATTGGTGTAATCATATTTTCTATTTTCTCTCAAAAATAATGAAAAAAGTGATTTTGTGGCTTTTCTGAAATTCTTAAGCGCATCTAAGTACAAACAAATGAACTATTGTTAGATCCAAATTAATACAAAATCGGTAAAAATATTTGAAGGTCTTTCAAAAAATTTTGTTTAAATATTAATAAGCTGAAAGGAAGAAATATATGCCAATCTCTGGATTTTATATATATTTGAGTTAAAGCATTATTTCAAGCATTTCTTTTTTAATTTTCTCACTAATGAATGTACTTTTTTTTTATAACAATATTATCATTTAAGTTTTAAAATAAAATTTTAATTTTTATGTTGCTCAAGAAAGAATTTATTTTATAAATATTTAATATTTTTATAAACGTTTTTTTATACTTAAAAATTTTAATTTTATGCGTTAGACATTTTGGCACTATTTCGTATAATTTCGCTTAAGAAAATGCTAGCTTTTAAGTGTCGCGTTTTTCATTTGTGCAAGAATTTTATTAACGTAAATAAATTTATTTTAATTATGTGTTTTATTTTTTTCGTATAATTTAGTTTTTAAGCTATTTATAATGACAGTTAGAAATTTTTCTTAAACTCTATTTTAATATTTTCTCCTTAATAAAATTTAAATAAAATAGTTTGTGCAAGAATTTTATTTATTTGAATAACTTTTTTAAATTTTTTTTTTGGTTTAATTATTTCATGTAACTTAGATTTTGTTAGATATTTCTCAATATTTGCTCCAATAACGACAGTTAATTCTTTTATGTTATTTTCTAAACACAAATTTTAAATAAAATAGTTAAACAATTTTTTTATTAATTTGTAATTTTTTTTGCAAAAAAAGTCAAATATTTTCATAATTTTAAAAATTTTTATTATTACTTATTTATGCCTTTTTTTCAAAGTTAAACACCAGAATTTCAAATTAGAATAAAAAGTTTATTTTTCAATAAAAAAAATTATTAATTTTTTTATATATTTATTTTTAATGATATTCATATTATAATTTTTAGTGCTTTAATTAATGAAATGTTTGCATTTGAATTTACCATAAATTTTTAATAAGCGACTTTTTACTTCTTTCCTGACTGAGCTTTGCTAAAGTTGGAAATTTTATATGTATTTTTTGTTTTTTCCGCTATTTTGAAAAAAAAAATGTTTTTATTTTTATTGTTATAATAACATATTTTTTTTTAACGATCTTTTCTAAAATGTATAAATTTTTAAATTTCCTTAAACTTAATCACTCACGATTTTTGTCCACGAACAATCATTTTATTAAGTTTTCCAAATTCGAATTTATTGAATTTTTATTCCAATGTCTAACCGCAACAATTAATCACTTTCCACACAACTAAATTAGTAGGTTCTCTTAACTCTCTCCGTTTCCGTACGCAAACGAACACAATGAGCGAAATGTGCATTTTTTTTCTTTCAGCCTTATAATTTTTATAACTTTGTAAACGGAACTTCATTGGCCTTTGCACTCAACAAAAAAAAATGGAAAAAAATGTCCCCTTTTTAATCAAGAAGAATGAAGAACTGCAAGAAATTGCATCGACCCGGTCATGTTCGCGACATGAGGCAGGACGCTGCCGCTTGAGAGGGTCGCACTTAAGTGCAAACCGTCTGCGGGTTGTCAACTTTGGTACTGATTTTTTTTGCCTGCTCTTCTTTTTGTCTACCCTTTTACCGTTTTATTAACTCTATGGACGAACTCACACCCAACTTTGCTATACAAACACTGTAATTGTTATTGTTGCTAATGCAATTTACACTACCGCCACCAGTCAACACACAACGCCGACGATATTGTCTAATAAATGAATCTACTCGTATGTACATACATACATACATACATGCATGAAAGCGGTTAGCCAAATGGTCGTGTGACCGCCCTCCGGCTGAGTTTGTTGCTATTTTCTCTGTCACCTTTCTATGCACCGCACATTCATTTGAAGCCGTCGAATGGATGGCAGGGAACGAAAACAATCTGCCAGTGCATACATACATAGATCAGTGCACCCCAACAACTTCGTCTTGAGTTGCCAAGTGACAAGTGGTTGTTGCGGCACACTCCGTCACATCGACATACACACACACACACACACACACACACAGTGCGACAGACACTCGAGAAGCGCTCATTCGTACATTGCGGGTTCGTCGACGCCGTTCATTTGACAGTTGAGTACTAAACACTGCCCTTCGAGCAATTGACACTGCTCTGCTCATCCCTCATCCCTCATCCCTGATTGCCGTTGATCCAGATGCAGCGGTAGGAGTTCACCTTGCAACGTGTGCAGCCGTACACACCTTTTCACACCAAATCCAAAATTGAAGTAGCGCAGCAAAACTTCATTCAGAAAATATTGCCTGCATGGCATTCAAACCCGTTTTCTGCGCTCAAAGCCTACACAATTCACTTTGTCTTTGTATTTGGTCTGGGGTGGGGGGAAATTGACGCACAACGCACCATTTCCATTGGGGTAACTTGCGCTTCCTTTCTGAGTACGTAATGTATGTATGTATGTATTATGCTCCTCTCCCCCCTTGAGCTTTCAGGCCGTTTTGTGCGTTTCATTGCAGTAAGCAAGCAGGCAGTAGCAAATATTTCCAGCCGTTGCCGCTGCCGCTGCCCACATAAGCGAGTTATACGCAAGAAGTGGCAGCGGTAATGCGGGCACAATTGGCGAACCCTCTTTTTTTCGCAATTAGGCCGGATGTCTGCTGTGCGACATCTTCCATTCAATAGCCGGTAGGTAAGAATTTAAAAAGGGGAGCGCATAACAATATTATTACCATACTTCATGTGTATGTGTGTGTGTATCTACGTATAACTTACAAATTGTTAAATTATTTCACAGACGCTTGAAAAACTGTCAAGGAAATCCGAGTAAAAATTATTAGGGGAAGTAAGTCGAGGCATTGGAAGTCGGAAGTCAAGGCAGTTCAAGGGAAACCCAGCCAAAGCAAATGCGGGCGAGGGTCAAGTGCAACGCGCGAGATGGCACGGTCGCCAGCTACTACTCACACACACACACACACATACATACATACATACATACATACAAATATATATATGTAAATGCTCATGTAAGTGTGTGTGTATGCGACTGTAGCTTTTTTTTTAGGAAATATGCAAGCAGATTAAACTCAGCGGATGATGTCTAGACAACTTGTTTGTCGGCGTTTGTTTGTTTTTCTTTTTTGTAACTTTTTTTTATGTCATATGCAAAATTGGGTGAAAAATGGTGCACACAAAATAAGCATAAACGCATAAACATAAAAACGGAAATAAGTGCGGCATGTTTGCAAGCGTATATGGGTCGCAGTGCTTTTAATTACACGCTTGGTTTGCAGCGCGAGCGAAATTTGTTTTTTTTTTTTTTGTTTGTTTTCAGTCATCTCTCAATTCACGGTCAAGGCTAGACTTTTGACTGGAAGCGAGCATTTTTAGTGTTGTTTTATACACGCAAAGCCGCAGACGTTTTCGAAAGCGATAACGCAAAAGTTGACAAGCCGAGACAAGGCTTTAGCGGACTATTGGATAATTGATACTTATTTTTTTTTAATTTGCATTGTTTTTTAAATAACTTTGAAAGAAAAAAAATATTTCACACACAATATTCTCATTTAAGTAGTAGAAAGTTTAAAAATAAAAAAATATTTGTTTAAATTTTCAAAACTTGTTTACATATTTTTAATGCATTTTTTTGAGTTTTCGTTAAAATAAAATGCACATTTGTAGTGGCTACAAAAAAATCGTTTATTTTAAAAATTTACAAACACTCTAGCGCAATTTCTTTCACATTAGAGTGTCAGTAAAAAAATAAAAAATAAAAAACCAACTGTCATTTGTAACGACTTCAAACTTACAATCAAGGCATATCACATAGATAGGCGCAAAAAACACTTTAGTTTAACTTTTTTTATTTTAATTTGAATTGTCAAATTTTGGATTTCGTTGTGATGTTTTGAGAACATTTTTTTTATTTAAGTTTTTCAGTTTTATACAAAATTTAATTTTTTTAAATTTTTTAATTTTGTTAGATAATAACCTATACGTGAATCGAAAAATTATCAAAAAAAACTCTACAAATAATCGCCCACTTTCCCAATTTGCCAAAGAACGAGGACGAATTCGAAATAGTTCGTTTCGAATTTGGTCTCGTAAATTCGTTTGGGTGAACTCGAATCAATGTGAAATCGAATTCGTTTATTCCATAAAAAATGAAACATCGTTTCGACTTCAAATTTTGCTAATCGAAACGAGTACGATTTGACGTTGATATGGTGAATACGTCCGGGTCAACTCGGATCGACCCAGAAATGATTTCATTTATCTTAAGCGCAGATATTTTCTATGTGGCCAAGCGATTCACGTCTAACACATAATCACCAGTTTACGTTTCCCTATTGTTTAAAAGTAGTTTCTAAAAAAATGATTTTTGAAATCGGTAAAAATATTAAGCAACGCATACTTCGTGCGTGATTAAAAAATAAATACCAATTATGTTGATAAAATAAGAAAAGGTAAAGTGTGATACCAGTGATGTTTGATATTATCATCACTGAATAAACTGAAAATAATTTCAAATGACAAACGGATTAAAAATTTAAAGAATTCGATTTCAGTACATTATTTCTCATTTCAGTTAAATAAATACTATGTTATACAAATGTATCAATAATGAAACGAATGCGCATTCCAGCAGTTTCAGCGATACTTCCACATAAGGCTATAAGCTGCATTACTGACTTTGAAGCCTTTGAAAAAAGTTGCAAAGCTAAGAGAACTTTTAATAGTTGGTAAGAAAAAAATAATTTTTTTTTCTTGTAATTTAAATCTAATGTGATATTTTATTTAAGATACATGACCTCAAAAATATTCTGGCAAATAACACGGAGTAATATGTAAGAAAACAGTGGAAGGCTCTTTTGAAAAATGTATATAATACTTTTTTTGGCACCCACCAGCAAAAAAATAACGAAGCTCTTGAATTGATGGAGTGAAAATCGGGAACGGGAGACAGAATTTCAAAGAGACCTAAAAGGAATTTGTCGAAACGCAACTAAACTAATTTAATGGATTACTTCGATTTAATAAATAATAAATATAATTTAAATAGATAGATTTAAGGAATTTTGTTTCAATTAAATATGTATGTATGTATGTTGGTTCTACATATACACATTTTTGGTACGTACGCCGTTTTACAGTTAGCTGGCGAGTCGTTTTAGCGAATCGCTTTTTTTTGCGGCCCGGCGGTGACCTGTGCTTTTCATCCGTTGACGAGTTCACCAGCGAAACGCCAGCGATAGTAGTCGTCGAAAAATTTATTCACCAGAGCCTCTCGGAATCGAACTCGATTCGAAATCGTTTGGCCAATTGGGCTACTACCATATTTTATGATTGCGTGAGTCTTCAAAGTTTTTCAAAAGCAGCAAAAAGTACTTGCTCCTTTTTTAGTGCTTGTCGAAACTTGTACACTTATCCATTTACATATAACTGCTTTCTCAACAGTATTGCTTCATTTGCTGTAAGTTTTCCATTTAAATTTTCCATCCTAAAAACCTGCTCCACAAAATTCTTTGCCATTTGGCTTCATACATTCCAACTTCAACCGCATTATTATAATTTATATTTATTTAAATATTACAATTTTTGATTGCTAATTCGGAATAAGTGTGGCATGATTACACTTTCCTCAAGCGATTTATGTAGATTTTTTTGCCATTTGCCCAAACTGCCTGATTGCCCTGACTGCCCACTGCTCGACTCGTTGTGATCGTATTTCGTTATTTTTGCTTTAATAGCAATACAAGTTGCAGCAAGCATTTGATTACTTCCGGCACGTGTTTCACACCTACACTTCATTGTTTTCTGTACATACACAAGTACATACATACGGATACATACAAATGTATGTATTTCATGGCATTTCCAATACATATGGATTCTCTCTCCGCTCGCTCATTACAACAGCTGCTTGCTTAAAATTCACAGCTCATAGACGGCGTGCAACAGCAGAGCCACTCAGGTAATTTGTGCTTGGACACGCTGGCGGGTCGAGGATTATAATGGCAATCCTTATACTATGCTGTACTTCGCTGTACCATCCCAATTCAGATATCTATTTTTTTAAATTTTTTTCCACTTTTTTTGTTGTTATATTCTGCTATTTTCGTATTGTACAGCATGGCTTTGACTGCCCACTTTGCCTTTTTTTGTTTTTTTTTTTGTGCAGCGCTGATAGGAAAATACTGTTCGTTATGCTTTTTGGAATATATTGTCGATCGTGCTTTGATTTCTCTTCTCCGATTTCGGGTGTTTTTTTTGTTCGTTTCTGGTATTCTGGTTTGTTTTCCTGCCATTTGTTGGAAATTCAATTAAGGGTTGCCAATGCAATGGATCTGTCAGCAGCGGTTGGATTAACTTTGTTGTTCACTTTTTTCGTATGAATATTCGAATGGCTTGTGGGCGTAGCTGAGAAATGAAAATTTGGTTGCCAATCGCCAGAAATATCAATTTGTAGTGAGCGAAAATATATGAAATATTTGGAAGCGTGGCAATGTAGGTGGCGAATGTTGGTGTATTTGCCAACACCGAAGTATTTGATTGCGTTTTTTGTTGATGCACTTTGAATTGAAAAAAAAAGTAAATGCCATTTTTTTTTGAGTTATCAGTGACTGCCATGTTATAACTTATAGTAAAAGAGAATTTGTGAATCAAAAAAAATGAAATTCGATTGAATCCTACTGAGATGACAGTAGCTTAGCTTTATTCTTAGAGACTCTGCCGAAAAATGCACAACAACCGGCAATCCTTTGCTCCATTACACCCAATCGAACGTAACCAGAAACGCTTTAAAGCCCACCAAAAGCGGATATACAAACAAAATTAAGTTATCAATGTCAACATTTTAATTATAATTTATAATTACTCGCACAATGCCCAAGTCTTGCCAATAAGCAAGTTCATTTCAATAAGCAAAAAAAAAAAACATAAAATTGTAAAAAACCTGCGAAAATTATTTTCCGAGTCGCGCAATTAAAATATCGGTGGAAAGCAGTAGCGCCCTGCAGCCATAAATCAGCGCAACACATTTGCACATTTCGCATGCAAATTAAAACCGTTATCAAAATGAGTTTCAACAACTTTCACGCAATATAAATAGTCTAGCAGCCACAGCCGTTGAATGCCCCTGAATGCCGTTGAAAGCCATTGAAAGCCATTGAAAGCCATCGGACGCTGTTGGTAAATGCAACCAGACGCAAAATTAAAATTTATGCGTTGCGGTTGGCAGAAAAATAACAACAAAAAATGGATACAACAACAACATGCCGAAACCCAATAAGAATGACTGAAGTTGGGGGGAAAAAATAGCCGCTTGACTGGAAAAGTTAATAAAAAGTGGAGAAACTAAATAAAGTAGCATAAACCACTAAGATAGAGAAGAAAAAAAGTGATTTTTACATATGTACATACATACATATATATTTATGTAAACGAATAGAGAAAAAAAAATATAAACATCGTGGCTTACACGCGCGCTGGCGCATTGCCTTTCGGCGCTCAGAAGCGTGTACGCCTACGCACTTCACCGCCAGATAAAGATGCTCTCATTACATTGAAGCCCAGAAAAACTTAACAATGGTAAGTTTTCCATCTTTTTCTTTTTTGTTTCAGTTAATGTTGATATTTTTGTGCTGACCCCAGGCACAATACACATTTGCACGCACGTGTGCATTGTATACACAAAAAAGTTAAACAACTGAAGGCGTTCACTACAAAAGTGCTGCAAATGCCTCGAAGTTTCGTTTTTTTTTGTTTTAAACGCCTTGAAATAGTAGTTTGTGAAATGAAAGTAAGTGGAATAGTATGGAAACGTAGTAAACACAAGTGATAAGGCAAGTAAGAAGAATCGAGAGAAGTTTCAAGTATTGCCTTTGCTGGCAGAATGAACGAAGCGTGTATTTTATTGACATATCGATCATCTTTTTTTTTTTACATATTGGATTATTGTATTTGAGGCAGCTCAACAACCATTAACGATATACAACATATGTATGTAGTACACAGATACAATGTAGACGTGTGAGTATGATTAAGCGGTACGGTAAATCGGTTTATCACAGCGGAATAATTGTAATCGTACCATTTAAATGCGTTTGCCTCTGCATTGACCGTGATAGCATGGTAGAAAAATTTGAGGTGCGCCACAGCTTTCACACAAACAATTTACTCATAAAAAAGTTGTAATGCGAGTAACAGTTGAAAGTGTTTATTTTGAAAAAAATATATAAAAATAAAAATCTTATATATTTAAATAAATATAATTTTTCAAGTTTCCTTAATTTTTTTTTTCTCCTAAACAAATTAGGTTACTGCAGTGCAATGTATGAAATATCATTAAATGCTCTACAAAATAAAAAAAAAGTTCGACACGATTTTTCGATAAACACACTCGTCCGAATTTTTTTTGGAGGAATTTAATCCAAAAAGGGTACATTGATATGAAAGTGTGATTGTGATTTTTGAAATACGTAGCTTTATTAATTTTTTAATACTATAAAGTAAAAGTTTCAAGAAGCGGCAAATGACAGTTAAATTTTGATATTTGTTTATTCTTTTTTCACTTAAATATCTAATGGAGCTAACAGTGAAATACATTTTTTTTAAGGTTTTTTTTTTAAATCGTGAATTATTTTTAGCGCGTTGAAAGCTCAATACAAATATACATAAGATATTTGTATATTCTCAACTTTTCCTGAGAACAAAATTAAATATCAAATTTTTTAAATACTTCAAATACTTTGTATGTAGAATGCAACGTAATTTCGGGGTGGTTTAATTTGAATATCATAATTTTTTTGGTTTTAATTTTTTTTTTGTTTTCAGAGCAAACACTAAAAATGCAGAAGGCGAACGCAACCCTAATGTACAAATATGTACATGTCTGCGCGTATGTATTTTTACATAAATGCAAATAAACAAGTGCATACAGCACGAAGCACCACAACTCAACAAAATCACGAATAATCGCCGACGCTGATAAAATAATCCCACTTGAAGCCATTTCCTGCTTTCAACGGCCGGCCGGCCGGACGGTCAGTCAGCCAGTGAGCGCTAGCGGCAAGTGTCAGTGCCAACCGACGGCGCAACTTGTAACATTAAGTAAAAACTAAATAAAATAAACATTTAAAAGACGTATGTATGTATGTATGTTGCACGTGTTGCAACAACGCATGCACTTAGCCAGGCAAAAGCACACACGCATCAGTCTACGACTGACCGCTTGCCAATGCAGCTTGGCACTTAACGAGTTACTTGATGAAAGTGCTGAACTTTAAAAATTTATTTAATTTTTTCCATATTTTTCTAGCATTTAGGAGCAATATTTTCTTGCTTTCTTTATAATTTTTGAATTTTTCACTTTTAAAACCGTACTTCAATAGCACTTACTTACCTCTTTGGAATTTCTTTTGTACATATAATGTATTTTATGCTTGCACTTACCTGCAAATAGAAGAAGAAGTAGAAGAAAATGTTATAGATTTAAAAGTGAACAAGTAAAACTAAGTACATAAATAGAAAATTTCAAAATAAGCAGCTTTTAGTCAGTTAATTATGAAGGGCGTTGAAGCGGAAAAATTATTGATCATTTTAGTTAGTACTTAAAGTTATTTATTTATTCAAGTGCTTCGCTGCTTGAATACAAGCTGTGCTCATTTTTAATAGCGTACTGCATTTAAAGAGCCGACGCACACAAAAATTCATAAAAAAAGGGTATAGTTGAAGAGTTTTCGGCGTAGACTCCATTTGTATTTTGTTTGATATTTTTTTCGTTCGCATTAGTAGATTTTTTTTTTTACTTTGGCACGGCTGAATATACTAACAGGCATTTTGAATAAAATTACAAAACAAATTTTCTTTTTAAAAGATGACATTGAAGATGCTCTACACGAAAGTGTTAACGAAAAATTTATATTTTGCTTCTATTTTCAGCTTAAAAATCAGATTTACAGTGATAATATAATTAAATTTAAGGAAAGCGTTGGACAATTTAAAACTCTGCAGAGTATTTAACATCTTCACAAAGTTATTTTAAATAATCTTGCTTTCGCCTTCGCTCTGCCAATTTAATTTTACAAAAGTAATTTCCATAAAAACCATTTTGGACAACAAAAGTGTGTAACAAAGAAAGCTTAGCCTTGGGCAATTACAACTCAATTTCGGAAAAATTTGCTTAAGCCAAGTCAAGTCAATTTCAATGTATTATAATAACTTCAAGTAATTTGGGGGAAATGTTATAATTCGAATTGCCTAAAGTTTTTACCACATTTTGTAGAGAACAATCAAAAACAATTAACCTTAAATAATTGCAAGTCCTGCAAAATGACTGCGACAGGCAAGTACTTGCATATTAAGGGTCGAGCAGCAGCAACGCTAACCACCAAAAAAAATAAAAAAATTTATACACAAATACGTGGCACTTGACATTTACGAAAATGACAGAGCACTATTGGCCGGCAAAGCAGTGGCAGGAAGTGTTTGGATTAGAGCGTAACAAAGGCAAGCCAACGCCTGCGGCAATAAGTAGCTACAATCGAAAATAATTAAAATAAATAAGGAAGTATGAAGCCTAAGCGGAGCAGCTAACAAACAAAACAAGCTGGCGAGAGAATGTAGAATAAATTAAAAATATTCACACAGTTAGTCATTAACAGCAGTCCTAACTCACACACACACACGCTCGCTTACATATACATATATTCTAAAAGACGAATCAGCAAACAAGCCAAATTTTATGTCTATCAAAGTACTTAAGAGTGTCAACAAATTGGTTTTACAACTATAACGCCCATGATTTATTCATATTCAGACGCATACGAATGTACGAATTTATCAAAGCGGGGTAGAATGGAGGATTTTTCGGTCGTTAAGTATAAAAGCGTTTTCGTTTTTTTTCTTTCTTTTTTGTGATTATTTTAGCTTTCTATGACGACGACAACTCGCACGAAGGTGAAATTCCTAGAAATTCGATGTCGCAGTTAACTTGTTGCAATCACACCCAAAAGACCACAGAACCAACACACGCGTGCACACATACAAACACATCAAAATGAAAGTGTATGCGCGTGTGTGTGTATTTGGTCGCATGTGTGAATAAATTCACAATCAACAATTAATGCCACACCCTTTTGGATGTAAACGTATGGGGAGCCGCGGTTAGGTGAACTTGGTACAACATGGCGTATACGTGACGCGCGCGCTGGAAATGTTCAGCAAATATAGTTGCTCGTATGTACCCACTGCATAGACGAATATTTACATGGAAAAGTGACTGTGGTAAAAGGGAACAATAAATAAGGCATAGTCAATAATTTCGAGAGCACGCAAAAGGAAACAAAAACAATTAGTTTTAACGCATAGCACAGCTTTTCTCGTATGCTGAGTTGGAGAAGGTGACTGGCTAGCTTGAAGTTCTTTCGCTTGTTATACAAATAATTTTAATTCATTTCTTTTTATTAATAATAGAAATCAGTAACACGATTTCTATTTATTTACTTTTTCTTTTGGGCCTGTCCGCTTCATTGCTCTCACAGCTTTTGTCTACCTTTGTGGCGCATTATATCTGCACAAATACTACGATGTATGTAAGTATCTGCTGTAGACGCTCTCAACAAATTTTTGAACTCATCTAAGCTTTCGCTTGCTTTTCAATTGTTATTTAATTTGTTTTTCTCTTACTAAGCATCAGTCGTCAATTGATTGTTGGCAGGCTATCGCAGGTTGATCACCTTTCAATGACAAAAGTAGTACGCGCGAGTTTCTACGCACACATAGACAAAGTCTAACCTGTTGCCAATACATTAAAGGCATAAAACATGCATGCACACACACACACACAAGCTGTAGATTTATTTGTCACAGTCTCCTCACTTTCAATCTGATTTATTATTTATATGTTGACATTTTGGGTATAAAATTTACTTTGTGTTAGTAGCTTCTCTCGAATTGACAGACAAATATTATTAATTATTCACAGAGAAAATTTAAGCGCAGACATTATGCAGCAAGCACACACATTCCAAACACCTTTAAGTGGTAAAAGCCTTTAGGCGGCAGAAAAGAATAGCCGAAATTTAAACAAACTTACAAGCTTTAAGTAAAATAAACTTTAAGTTTAATGTACTAATTTTTTGCTGTATTTTTTGCTAAAATTAATGGCATACGATTTTCAATGCAATTATTTAAGTAACCAGGAAATTAGTTTCTTGCCCGCAATACAGACACACACGCGAGCATTGAAGGTGAAAGTTCTTAATTCTCGAATTCCATACAAACGCCCTCGTGTTATGCTTTATCTCTGGTAATATAACCAAAGCGTATCTATTCCTATACGCAGTCCTTCAAATATTCGATGTCACACGTAGAGTTGGCAATCAAAATTAAGTTAACTGCTGCGTTAATTAAACTAAACGAACTAACATTTGCAATAAATTCCTGCTGAATTATGATATGCTTAATTTTTAAATAATTGTGTACCTATTCACAAATAAATTTACTCTCATTTAAGCTAAGACATACAAAACGTCAATGCACTAGGGGTCATGTCAGCAGCAAAATGTATTGCTGCCACACATACCTTAGCAATTATACATACACACGAGTATATGTATGTATATATACGAGTAGACATATACAGATATGCATTGTAGGCAGAAAAAATGAGTGCAAATGTCGTAGATGAAATATATAAATCCAAATAATTTGGATAGAGGCAATAAAATGTGACGGTTTGTTTGCAGTTCAATTAGTTATGTACACACAAATGTTTGTTCGTGTATATACGCATAAATACTCGTGTGTCCACTTAAAGGTGTGCAAGACACAAATATTGATTTATGCGTGTACTTCAGTTTTTTTTTAATTATTTATAGCTATGATGGATGGCATAAGAAATAGAAAGGACAGCTGTCTATTTTTACTTTTTCTCTACTTATTATTATTATTTTTTTTTTTTTTGACTAAATTCATTAACTGGCTGAGTTTTAATTCATAGAAATATTTAAGCCAAACGATATTCTACTAAAATGACACTATTGAAAATCGTAAAATCAAAGAAAAAGTAATTTGAGGAATTTAGCTACATAATTAGCTTCAAAAAAAAAAATGTCAGAAAGTTCAATGACTTTTCTAATAGTTAGGCCGTTAATTGAATGAAATTTGATTGAGTACAGTCAAAATGTATTTATATTCTTCTTTCATTGCTTAAAATCAGTCTTATAAAGTAGCGGAAAATATACGAAAATCAATAATTTTTTTCAATGACTTTTCTAATAGTTAGGCCGTTAATTGAATGAAATTTGATTGAGTACAGTCAAAATGTATTTATATTCTTCTTTCATTGCTTAAAATCAGTCTTATAAAGTAGCGGAAAATATACGAAAATCAATAATTTTTTTTTTTCTTTTTGTAATAATATTTCCCGTTTAATGTTAGGCATCCAAATGTACATGAGTATGTTTTGTATAAAAAAATTTAGACACAATAATTTTCAGGTATGTTCATTTTCTCACTTCGTCATTAATTTTTACGCATACATATGTATGTACATATTCCACTACAAGCCGCTAAAATATAAATAGATCGCACGCCAACCTTGACGTACATACATGCGACTTCATTATGTGTAGATAATATCATTATATACAAAATATTATTCCAAAAATATTGTTTTGTCGCGTAGATATAAATTAAGTGGTAGTACTCTCGTGTAAAGTTAGCTGTTGAAATGAATGTCCTTGGAATGTAAGCGTACTCTTTAAATGTAAATATAAAATGCTGTTCAATTCACACACACACACACACACACACACACACAATACAAATACTTCTTTATGTATTTGCGTTTATAAGAAATCAGAGCAAATTTCATGTTGATTTGCACACAAGCACTGATTGTTTGAGTAGAATTACAGTCAGTTTGCGTATGTACATATATGTGGTTGTACTCGTGTGTGCATATTCAAGAACTTTGAAAAAAAAGTATCAATATATGGTTTAGGAAGAACTTCCGAATGAAAAATATTCAAAAAAATTATTATAAAATATATGAAAACAGTGTTCAATTCTGATAAACTGAAATTGGTCCATGCTGACACTGATACAGCTACGATATGCAAAATCGTAATGGTAATTGTTTTACTGAATATTAAACTTAATTAAATAAAATAAAAAACTAAAATATAACTCCACAATATTTTTGTTTCCGTACGAATAAGCGTCAAATGCTTGAAAACTATTGATTTCTAGCGTTTATGAAGAAACAAAAACGGCTTTACTCGGTGAAAATAATTTACTTAGTTTAAAATTCAGTTTCACTAAGCAACCGTGCAAATTCCCTTAAAAGCGTCATTGCTTCTTATGTACATACTCGTATATAACATATATTTTTTGCATGAAAAGTTCTGCCACCAGCACGCTAGCTAGCTGAGTAACATTCTTGTATAGCATAAAATTAGGCGCACATTAACACTCAACTATGTACACCACCTGACCTGGGCAAAACTTGCCTTCGCCGCAAGCTTGAATAAATTTCACAAAATTGCCCAGGCACCAGAAACATAAAATGTTTAGCAGAGCACAGTGGCTCTAAAGTGATTATGCCAACACTGGCACTCCTTGCATGCATAAAATATTAGCCAAAAAACATAGATGTGTATAACAATCATATGTACATATACCTACATATATAAATGTAATAAGAAACACATACATGTGTTGATAAACTTTCAGCACACATATGTAGATATATGTATGTACACAAACACCAAAATAATGAGGCTATTTTTACATACGAAGTGCCACATAAAGGTAAATGCAATTGCAGCTGTGCTGCTTTATTTATAGAGCATTTATGATGAATGCGCCTAAAAGTATGCAGTTACGTAGTAAAGTTATACTAAAATATTTGTTTAAAAAAAATTTTATAGTCCGAAAAGTATGCGATAGGTATAATGCTGTTTTGTAGTTGCATACAAATTGGCTTTTGGTATTCCGAAAAGTATGAATGGAGTAGAGTTCTATAAAGAAATTAAAATGCCTACCCAAAAAAATTGAACAACTCGCTTTCATCACTTGAAAGTTGACACTAATAGAGTTCTTGTAGGCGGCTGACACAAACATACATTAGTATTCTTGCGTGGTTGAATGGTATACTAATGTCTAACAGTTAGCACTTTGCATATTTACTTTAAGGTTTGCGTATGTTTAAGACATCTATCACTGGCATTTTGCTTCTGACGCCTACCACATATTTTTGTTTTATTCCCTTTTTATTTTACTTGCTGATGAGTCCCAATGATTTGGGGTGGAATTTAATAAAAAAAAAAAAGAAACTCACTTATTTATAGTTTAAAAAATTAGTGCATACTTTTTGGGTCTACTTAAAATTGTTTGCCTTAAGAAGGCAGCCAAAGTAAACCGCAATTACAAAGTAAATGGTGTGGGTCATGAACATGATGTTTTCACAATGTAAACTTCATTCTTTAAGTAGAACCTTAAAATATGTATGACTTGACAGGTTTGTATCATTTATCATCGTCAAGCGAGAAAGCTGGAAGAGAAGAGAACATCATTTGTTTTGGCAAAGTTACTGGTTGAGTCGCTTTCAAAGAAACGTAAATTCAAAGAGTTGACAAGTTAAGGGATATATAAAGGTAGTACGAGATACTTAAAAAACAATCTATGCGCGTTTTTTATTTAAACGTTAACAATATAAAGCAATTTCGATTGGCATTAAACAATCAATCAATCATATTTGCGATGTTGAAATGCTAGCGACTCGCATAGCAAAAAACGAAATATTACTTGTATGTTAATCTTTTTATTTTACTATACCCACATAGGGGCTAGCATTACTTTGGTACTTTACCCGCAGTATAATTTGAAAACACTTTGCATACTTTTTGGTGCGCATGATATTTTTTTAATTGCTTACAGCAATATAGTAGATTATACTGATAAGTTGGCGTAAAAATATCGTTCGTAATTAATATTTCATAACAATAACTGTTGTTTCATTAAGACGTCATTGAATCAAACACTTACACACGTATTAATGCGTGTGCGCCTAAAAACATTCCAACTAACGTCATTACTTGCTGAATATATACATAAATGTCGGCATGAATTGCAATTATATAGTTGTTGCTTTTTTCATTAATTTACCTTGGCACTTAACCTTCAAATCTATAGATTCATTAATTTCAACGCAATTAAAGTCAAATAAATAAATCGAACTGGTATTTTTGATTACTTTTTTCTACCGCACGAAACTATGCAAATATGTTATTTACTTTTTCATTTTCCATTTCAGTCTTTAATTTCATTATTTTCATTACTTGTGTATTGCCGTTACCGTGGATTTTATTAACTTTTCTACAGAAGCGACCTTAGTGTTCAGTAGGGAGAAATTCAAGTTGGAGTGTCTCTTCATTTCCTCATTATCCTTAATTTCCAATGCATATCTACTTTAATGCCAAAAAATATATTTTTCGGATATTTACATAGTCATTATCATAACACAGTACAATATTTTTCAGTTTATTGATTGCCAACTCAATTCTGAGAACTGTATGTGAAATTAGAACCAAAAAGAATAATTCTGCATCATTCGTTTTGTCTTCTTACCTGCCAAAATATTTTTAATATCGATTTGAAGTTAGTACTATCGTATAGGGGAATTTATCATGAAGAAAAAAAATTTTTTTTTTTATTCCGTTTTGTTATTTCTGAGAATCATAAAAAATATGATCTAGGGTTTTTCCGAAAGGAAAGGCAAAAGTTACAGTAAAGAATTTATCATTCTTCTAACTCGAAGTTTAAATTACAATTACAAGCGCTTTAAAAATATTTTTGAAGAATTCTATAAATAGCTGAATCTAAGTTATGATACGTCTACATATATGGATTTTAAAAAAATTCTCTTTTAGGCTCACTTAACGTACATCCATACGTACAACTAAGAACTTATATCTGAATAGAGACAGACTATCCGAAGCATTAATATTAATAAATGTTTATTTTCAATTTATGCGGTGAATACTTTTTGTCACAAAAATCGACATTCTACTAATATAATAGTAAAATAATTAAAAATTGCATTTTAAACGCTTTTGAATTGCTTTAAAAAAAACTTTTGAAGCGGTCCAAAAGTAGGCCACACATTTTGAGGAGCAGCTAAAAATATGCGCTGTGATTTTTTTTTATAATAAACTTATACTCTTCTCTATTCACATTTATTTATATTTTTTTCTGCTAATTTTACCATTTTTTGAATTTGTTTGCTATTTGCAATGCACTGAGCTTTTAAAAAATTATAAATTATACAATCTATTGGCAAGCAATTTGCAACATTTATTCAATGACAGTTGCACTTATGTGTAGATATACATAGGTATGTATGAATACGAGAGCGCTCACTAAAGCCAATCAATTTTGCCAGAGTCAAACTTACAACGCAATTACGCAACCTTAACGCATCATATGCACATATGTATGTAGATATGTAGCTTATTCATACGAGTACATACATACGAGTATGTACGTCATGCGTGCTTTGTTGAGTAGATAAGGGGCGGGTAAAAACATCGTTAGACGAAGGGAATTATACATACATATATTTAGTGCATTTTGCGAGAGCGTATCTGCTATTTACATGCAAGTATGTATCTACGAGTGCAATGTACATATATATTTACGTGCGTATGATTGAAAAACTTTTACAACTTTTTATTGCTTTTTTTTTAGAAGGGTTAAAAATATCAAACTTTGCTATGGCTTTCACCTAATTATATATGTAGTTGCCTTTCTAAAATTGTACACGACAGAATATATTTTTGAACTCATTAAAAAGTTGTGGCGCATCTTGCGGCAACCACCCACGAATATTTTCGGTTCTCTTGTATTTGTAAAAAAAAAATTTTTTTTTTTTTCTAGCGGTTGAATTGACAAGGCTTCTCTTTTTTATTTTTGTCTTAGCTTACTTGTTGTTCAATCACAAAATCTTCCTTGCCATTCCAGCGCTTAAAAGACACCGTAAAAACTAGGCAACCAATAAGTAGCAAGAGTAGAAGACGATATGGCCCATGGTTTGGTTAATAAAGTGGTTGACATTTTTTTTTATTTATTTATCAATAGCACCTTGTACTTTAAGTATATATTTTTGTTTTCTTAAAAAGGCGCCTGCATAAAATACTTTTTCACAGCAAATGATATCTATGTATGTATTTCTTCAAAAGAAAAACAAAATTCTCTAATAAAAACCCTGCTAACCCAAGCGTTAAACGTTGCATACATCGAAATTAAATGAATGCAAATTCTCAACGCTTTTTTTTTAAATTCTCTTTAAAATTTTTTTGTTTTGCACTAAGCAATTTGTTTTAGAGAAAAGTAAGTTTGAAGTGCCTCTGGGTTGCCATTAACTTTTTTATAGTTATTTTTGCCGATGGTCTATTAATTTTTTTTTTATTTGAAAAACTTGTCATTTGCAGCTTGCACCTCAACTTAATGAGCTACAAAATTGTAATTATTTATATACGAAAAAAAAAATGTAAATGTTTGTTTTTTCCCTGTTGGCCTCATAAATGTTAATAATTGACAATTTTATTGAGCTGAAGGTCAGTTTATGAAAGATTTTGTGTGAAAAAAACAACAACAACTTCTACAATTAAAAACTGTTGCGGTTTTTTACACAAAATCTTTCATAAACTGGCCTTGAGCTCAATAAAATTGTCAATTATGAAAAAAAAATGTTTTAAAAACCTAGAATATAGTTTGAAATATTGATAGTTTAAACTAAGTTTCACGCAGTTTTCATTAGAGAATAAGTTGTATTTTAAGTGTAAAATAATAATATTAAAATTAAAATTATTAAAAATTTAAATAAATTTAAAGTTTATCAAAAGTTGTTAATACATACAAACGAGTATGTTTGTGGTGGTGTAACAATAACAAAACGCAAATTCAAATACATAGCTGCACGCTCATAAGCTTCGCACACTCAAATCTCATCCATTCACCGTTTCGCAAATGATTTCGTCACATTTGACTCACTACTCGGTACATATTTTTATATATACATACATTCACACACTGCTGCTATTGAATCAATAAACAATGACATCAACGCGCATCAACGCCAACAGCAGCAGACAAAAATGCAAAATAAAAAAAGGCAACACAAACTGCTTGGCAACTTCCCAACAACAACAACTCGCTAGTACAATATCAGCCGCCATGGCCGCCGCATGGAAAGCAGCAGTCGCCATCGAAAAGCTAAATAAAAATCTCGCCATTCTACATACAAACATACATACATACATACATACATACATACGTGCTGAAAAGTGTTAAAATAACAACAGCAAGAGCAAGAGCAAGCGCATCACAGCATCTACATACACATACATATGTATAGCTTAAAATGAGCGTTGAACAACAGCAACAATAACAACAATTTTTTTTTTTACTAAACGCACACAAAGAAGCATTTGCTTGCGAAATAAAGAATGCATTTCAATGTAAACGCGCGTGGGTTTTTATAAGCTTTAAGTGAGGCATAGAAATCAGTCAGTCGAGATAGCGTGAGACAGTGCGTCTGACAGCAGTGCTACCACAGCAACAACCACATACACAGCAAGTACATTGGGGGCAGTTAGCAGGCGTGGCGTAGAGCGTGAGAAAAATCCATTCAATGCAGAAAGCCACACACATTCACTCACTCACTCACACACACATGTACAGGCTCTCATTCACACTCATCGCCGTTTGGCGTGCGCTTAACACTCAGTGATGACGACAACGACAACGACGACGACGACGAAAAGCAACAGCAGCAACAGCAGCAACAGTGGCAAGCACAAGTGTAATGCCGCTTCGACCCATTCAAACTTTTCTGTATTTTGCTGCTTCCGCTTTTACTTTTCCGAGTTGTTCTTCTTGCATGCCGCACTCTCGACAATGGCCACAAATATGTAGTAGCTTTAGAGTTGATTGAGGCTGTGCCACTGGCAACAATATCACCGGCAATAGCAACAACAGCAGCAGTGTACGATAGCTATCGTACACTGCTGCCAGCTACTTTGGCTCCGCACAGCGCCATATATCACAGTTTGCATGCCATACACAGAGCCATGGTTAATCTGCTTGAATTATACACATACTCGCACATACACACACACACACAAGCTGCTATAAACACGTTGTAAACATATTTTAGTTATACTACATATTTATACATTAAGCTGATCGGCGATTGCGGTGACTGCGCTGGTAGAAATCTTTCATATTCACAGTTAGTTAGCTAGCTTGACGACACGTTTTTTGACTCTACTTTTTCATTATCATCACTACTCTCGCAACTCAACATAAAACCGATTCAATATAAATTACTTATTAATATTTATTATTATATTTATTAGCCTTCTGCTCGTTGATTTGTTCTTGCTTCATTTATTTTCCTACTTAATTTCTTCCGATTTATTCGCAACTTTTTCATATATTTTTTGTTCCAATTTTGCTTTTTACGTTTTAACGTTCTTAATTTCTTTCCTGCTACTACCCTTCATATTTCGGCAGTTAAAATGTACTACTTGCTTTTCTTACTCCTCATTAGTCGGTGTTTCTTCTTTCCCATCATTTTCCTTATTTCCTAGCAAAGCACTTTTTTTACATCTTCTTATTCAGCTAACATTTTTCTCTCGTCATCTTACTCAGTCGTATTTTTTTAATATCAATTTTTATTTGTCTTATTTTTAATATTTTTCTTTTCATTTCTCACAATTATTAAAAGCAATTTTCATTAGTTTTCTTAAGAATCCCATAAAAGTGTAGGTCTTTTACTCTTCGTGTACTCTGCTGTTAAATTTAAATTTTATACATTTTTGATTTCCCATCACTTTGGTTTTCTTCCACTAGCGTTTTGTGCTATCAATGTTATTTCCTTGTTTTAATTTCATATTTATCTCTTTTTTATACTTTTTCGCGGATACATTCGTAAATTTTTAATCGTCATTAAAAACGCCTAATTTTAAAATTGTTCGTGTAATGTTCGTCTTTATTTTATCGTTTTATTCTTCAATTATGGTTTTCGTTTTACACTCCCTTTTTTATGCTGTTCGTTTAATTTTTTATAAAAATAAAATATATTTTTAATCATAATAATTTTTCTCTTTCTTTTAATTTTACTTCCTTTCTTTTCACTATCATACATCTCTTTCCATCTCATCTACACCTTCCCTCACATAATTATTAAATTTGTTGTGCTGCGCTTTTTTATTCTGCATGTCGCTTACCGATATTTATTATTATTCGCACTTAGTGCATTTTTCCCTGGCGTATGGCTTATCGTCTTCTATTTTTCTTTTTCTTCAACCTTTCCCTTTTCGTTTTTAAATTGTTTGCTCTCTTTCACTTTCTTTTAGTTATTATTATTATTTTAATTATTGTTTGCAGCCCTTTTACTTTTCATCTTAATAGTTACATTATTCTCTTTTTCAACGAGTTGTCATATTATTGGTCTCTCGACTTGGTTTGCCTACCACTATCACACCATTACCATGTCACTTATAAATTAAAAGCTTCCACGGCAAGTATTTCGAGTTGTTGAGAATATCCGAGGATCTTATCTACAGCACACAAAGACTATCAAAATTATTTAGAGCCGAGCTCTGAGCAAACGCAGCGAATTTTTTGAGAATTTTTCATTGAAATTCGACGTCTTTCATCTGAGCCTGTCATATACTATGTATCCACTCGGCATGTCAATCCCGGCCTTTTTTAACTCCCGAATATCCCGGGATATGTCTATTCAAATCCCGGAAATGTAGAAAACAGTGAATTTAATAGCTATTTATTTTTTAAATTTTGTAACATTCTTTTAAATTCCTCTTTCAAGGGCAAAGCAAAACCTTTAGAGAGTTCACAATCGACAAATAACACAGCTTGTTAACTCCCTTAAGTCTTTGTTTTGTTCTTGTCATTATAAATGAGCTGCAGAATATTCCACTCGAGTCGAAAATGAGCCTCACTATGAAAGCGATTTTAAAAAAACTAACGACGAAGTGTTTGAAAAAAGTCTCAAAGATAAATTGCATCAAGTCTTAACGAACAGCTCGCTATTGTCCAATAATCGAAAGACATACAATTTAGCGGAAGGTTTGCTAAAAGATAATATTGATAGTTTTTGTAATGAGGCGATAAAGGCTATGTCCTACAGTAGGCATTTAACCATTCCACTGTAGGCATTGCATTTTGATCAAAATAAGGAATAATTCTACTTCACTCAAAATGGAATTTGGTGATATATTTAATTTTAACTTGATGTATTTCTTTTTTTTTACTGAATTGTAATATATTAGTATTTTATATTGGTATCAAACCGTGATTAAAAATTATTATACTTTATGTAGGTGCATTTCCTTCTTTACCAAATATGTATATTTGTACTTGAAGTATAAATTGTTTTGTAGGTGTGTCAAATTTTACGTTTATTTCGTTTTTTATTCTTGAAAATACCAATAAATGCATACATGAATAACAACAAATCGTTACATTTTTTGATAAATTAAAAATTACGAATTAAAACTTCGTAAAATTCGGGATCGTTTTCAGATCTCGAAAATACCGGGATCAACAAAATGCCCAAAATTGACATCCCTTATATCCACTAAGCCCAATTGTCCGCACAATATATACGAGTGTATGTGGATTCTTATACCAATTCTTATTCATTCAAGTATCTTTTCTTTCTTTAGCTTCTTCTTCGTTCCTGGCAAAGTTCATTCATTGATTACGAAACCAATTTACGTGCATGTTTGTACAAAGAAAAGAGCGTCTAAAGTGTAATGTAGATATCATTATTGAATGAACACACATACAAACTTATTAATTCACCTGTTAATTTTTTTTATTTTTTCTTATACTCTGTAACAGAATATTGCCAATGTATGTGTGCATGTAAAATATGTAAAAATTGCTGTTATCCTTTTCGTTGCTCTTCGCCACCCATTTGTTTCTATGGATTTGAGCGGCATTATGACTAATATTATGATTAAATTATGCAGAGTTGTGGTTGTTGTTAATGATACACTTCAATCTACGAGTATATAGCATACTCGTACATATGTACATATATGTAAGTATGTTTTTAAGTTGACTTGCATTGGTATTTGTGCTCTCAGCAACAGACGCCACAATGTGGCAGCTTAGTCAATGAAGCGACTCACTGAAGGCCACTTCACGCGACACATACACTTGCCTATGTACGAGTGTATGTGTATGTAGACACACACACACACACACACACACACACACACATTTGCACTTCTTCTACGGTTTTTTCAATTAAGTTAGTTGTGGGGGTAGTCATCGCTTGTGAAGCAGAACAAGATTTCAACTTTGTATTAGTGCTGAGTAGCTGCACACAATAAGATGTGCAAAAATAAAAGCAACAACAAAATAAACCCCACTGAAAGGTTAAAGGGATACAAAGTTATAGCGAACAACAAAAGTATTTTCCAAGTTTATTTATAAATGAAAAGTTTTATGAATGAAATTTGCTTGCGTATAAATTTTTCGGGTATAGTTTTAGGCGCAATTAATGTGAACAACAATGTTTTTGTAAATTATCTGCTGCAAAAATACTTGTGCAAACATTTTTTAATTACATTATTATAGCGAAGTAATTTTTATTAATATGTGAAATTACAAGGCATTGAAAATATCAAATTTTCTCTTTCCTTTTGCCTTGTGGCGCACAAAATTAGATGTTAGTTTGGCATTGGACTTTTTTACCAAAAAATTGAGCCTAAAAATATGTGCCTCACGACATAAGAAACGTGTGTTTATAATTATGGCAGATTTAGTTTGTAGCAAAAAAAATCAAATGTCTGGTGATAATTCAAAGGAACACATTCTCATCTTTAAATTAAAAATTTCCTCAAAATAGCACATTACCATGTCTGCTATAATTGCTATAGAGAAACAAAGCGTGGTTATGGTAGTGAGACCTCGACCTCTAATTTCAGATATTAAATTTCTCTTTTTTTATTCACTTTATTTGTAAATATTCTCCCCGAAAATGTAGCTCAGAGCACGTTTGGCAAACGTATGACCTGTGTGACTGCTGACGTCAAACGCGCAAAATTTTGGCTTAGCAGCATTATACAAATTTTTATCACATCTTTTGCAAGCTTTTACTGGTTTTGGTTTTTTCTTTTTTTTTATACTTTTCTCTTGACATTTTCTACACGTTTTATACTTTCGTTGATTTTATGTTTGTTTTACATACGAGTTTATTTCACATACACATACACTCATGCATATTAGAGTGGCCACACTTTTATTGTGTGAATGAATGGCTGAGTGCTTGATGTCGGATATTTGCCCTAAAATACATGCATTCGTACTTAGCCAAATGTCCTGAGAGTTGCAAGGATATATTTTTATTTTCTTGAATTGAGTTTAGCCGAATGGGAGTGCAACGATTTTCAGCATATTTTAGCTGCCTACATACAAATGTGGAATTTTGACATTAAAAATATTATTTCACTTGTATGCTATACTTTTTAACTCTTCCAGTGAAATTAAAAATAAAATAAATAAGAAAATAGTATGTAACTAACGAAAATCGGGAGAGCTTGAATCAAAGATTTTACGTTTTTCTTAAGAACAATTATGATCTAAAAAAAAAAACATATGAAAATTTGAATATCTTTCCACGCAAATATTTATAACTCAGGCGACTGTAATGATGTGAGCAAGTATAGGCCTATCGTTACCATAGCCAAACTACTTGATCAGATAGTTCAATCAAAACTACATATTTGATTACGTGAGTAAAGTTATCTGTAACTGTCATCATGGATTTATGCCTGGTAGATCAACATGCGCAAATTTAGCTTTAGCCACAAATCAAATAATAAAGTCATTTAGTAACCATGCTCAATTAGACGTAATATATACAGATTTCTCGAAGACGTTTGACAAAGTAGACCACTCAATTTTATTATACAAGTTGAAGCACTTCGCAGTCAGGGAGAAACTTTTAGAGTTCTTCGCCAATTTTCTATTTAACAGAAAATTAAATAGGTTCTAATTAATACAAAACATTAATTGAGGCGTGGTCGGGCATTTCACAAGGATCTCACAGTAACAATCTGCAGTCCGATCAAGATGCTTTTTAACTGTGGTGTGCAACAAAACACAATGCTTCGTGCTAACATTCACCAGAATAACATCTACTTCAATGTTTAATTACAAATTAAACCACTGTTTCCTTAATCGCTGTCACGAAATGAAAGATCTAGGTGTTATTTTTGACACTAAACTATCCTTCTCCAAACATATTGACTATATTGTTTCCAAGTCGTTTGCAATGATCGGTTTCATTCGAAGAAACACTGGTGGTTTTAAAGATACTCAAACCTTGAAGTCTCTTTATGTTGCCTTAGTAAGAAGTCGGCTCGAATACTGCTCGCTAATATGGAATCCATACTATGAGGTACATTCCGTAAAAATTTAAAAGGTACAGAAAGTCTTTAACAGGTTCGCCCTGTGCAAAATGCATTGGCCTAACGGTCCTCCACATTATATAGGGCGACGGAAATTGCTAGGTTTGCAGTCATTGCATGATAGAAGAATATATTTTTCATTAATTTTCGTTTACAATGTTATCAATGAGAACATTAACTACGATGAGTTGGCTAACCTATTTTAATCTCTAAGAAATAGTCATATATTTGGTCTTCCAACTTACAAAACTAATTACTCAGTAAACGAACCTCTTGTACGATGTGCCCGATTATGCAATGCTTATAGTGATATCTATAGTAGATTTCAATGTTAATTTAGAAAGATTTCAACTTAATCTCTTTACTGTATTTAATTAGTCTGTAAGATACCTTCTTCTTTTTTTTATCGTAACTAGTCTGTAAGATGTTTTTTCTGTAGACTGAAATGGAATAAATAAATAAATAAATACCTCAACAAATACCATCGATTTTCAGTTTGGTAATTTTGTGCAAATAAATACCTTTCATTTGATATATCGAGCCTTTACCGCCATTTTAGCGTAAGCGACAAAAACCAAATTTTACAGGAGAAGGTTTTTTTTAAATATATATTTTTTTTTTTTAAGAGTGAATGTCGCTTACGATAAAATGTAAAGTCGTACATCTCCATAACTATAACGATTAGCGAAACAATATTTAGCCGGATGACGTATTATCAGTTTTAGAACAGTTCCGCATCAAAAAGTTAATTTTGGAAAAAATGTCGCTTACGTTATTTTCGCGGTTAGGGCTCGATATATTTTATCTCTTAGCTATTGCATATTAGTCAAACTAATATTTCCTATAATATTTTCTATATATAGTAGAACAAAATTTACAAAATACTCCCTTTCGAAATTACAAATATCAGGTAATACTCGTATTAATCGCAAGTAAATTCATATTTCATGCTTGCCTTTTCCTTGTTCAGCATTTTATTATGTTTAGTTGGTGGTGAAGATATGCTTAACAATAGCTACGCAAGCAATTGTGAAAAGCGCTTTATTTTTCCGTAATAAGTATTTCGAATTTTTGGCACCTATTGCCCAAACTAGCAAAAATTTATATTGTTCAAAACAAAACGAACTTCTTTGTATATGCAAATAATACTCGTACTGATGGAGGAGCTTACCCCCAGATTTTATTTAAGCAAAAAACAACCGCCAACCTCTACTCCTAACAACTATGTATGTATGTATATTCACGCCTTAAGTGAAAATTTGTTTATTTATTTGCTTCACATAATCCGACAGCTCATTTGACACCTTAAATGACTGAAAGTGAACCCTTGTCAATTAGCGCGCTCCTCAAGCGTGCAATAAATGCGAGGGAGAGTCCACTTCGGTTGAAATTTATTCGATACTCTTTTAAATGGAAGACATATTGTCCACGCGCAGTGTGAAAAAAAAACAAATTGAAAAAAAAAATTAAAATAAAAACAATGAAATTCGAAAAATGTAAAAATAAATAAGAAGCAACAATGTGAAATGAGCAGAAGTGAAAAATGACTGCACACGAGCAAAAAGCAGACACTAAGCGGTCAACTGTATGTATGTGTGTAATGTGTGTATGCCTATGCACTCGTATGTGTGCGCTAATGTACAAATATGTGAGTATACATACATAAATATTAAAATTCATATTTTAAATTTTTGTTATATCCTTTGTTTTTTGATTCCACTTCCATTTGCCAGCTTAGTGTCCTTTCGCCACTGAATGGCAGGCGTGTCGAAGGCGTTGAGTGATGGCTAACATATGTTCTTTGTCCATCGTGAAAGTATTGTGTAGGTGTATATGTAGGAGTATGTGTATGTTTGTGTGCGCGTATATTCGAATTATTTAAAGGTGTGTGTGTGTGTACTTGATAATGTATGTTTAAGTTTGTATATCGTTTTTTTTTTTGTTTTGTTTTTTTGCTTCTAATTGCTTTGAACAAATGTTGCGCAATTTCTGCCTGTCATCGCTTTTAATTTGCCACACATTCCATATGAACTCCAACAGCGTTTCGCCATAACTCTTACAAATTCTGTGAATTTTCATTAAAATATTTCTATCGCCGCTGGCGCAGCGCTTTTTATGTTAGGCATTATTTAATTAAAATTACAAAAGATAAACGTTACAAGTAATTATTCTGTTAAATTTGCAATGTAAGTGGCGTTTTTTTTTTGTTTTAAATATGAATAATCTCCTTTACTTAATAGATAAAAACATAATAATGTTAATGAGTTGCAAACCTCTAAGCCGAAAGTGCTTGGCTCAAAACATTCTAAAAGTTCTTATTGCCGTCGAGCTTAGCCAATTTCTTTTTTGTCTGCATTAAAAAATATAAAAAAATGTTTCTTGAAATAAGTATTTCGGTATAACAAGCCAATTTGTAATCATTCAAAGGCCGTACATTTGTGGCACGTTGTTGCATTGATATAATTTACCAACTAAAACAATGCAAATAATTACGGCAAACCCACTTAATTTATTTTTATTTCAATTAAATATTCAAAGTCATTTATTTTTCAATTGAAAAATGTTTATTTAAAAAACGCAGGAGATATGCATTTCAATTAATTTATATGACGCACATAAAAATGCGGTGCTTTTTATAACATTTAAACAGTCCAATTAAGTATATCATTTAGTTTTTTTTTTTTTTTTTTTTTGCACTTTTCACATTCGTTTTATTTTCTGGAACTTATTGCGTCGTGTGCGTTGAGACAAATTGAGCCAATTACTTAGAGGCATTGTGCACATTTGCTTTGTAATATTCATACGAATTCATTGCAATATGAAATCGTTCATATACTTATATACATGGATAAATATGTATGTATGTGTGTGCATGTATGTGTGCATGTACCTATGTATACATATGTATGTAATGCATGCGTTTGTGTGACATATGTTAGTAAGTATCCTGCAGTGAAACACCAAACTAGTCAGACAACATACTAGTTTACCACTAGAATTTCCTGAGTGAAATCGAACTATGCTGAAAAATACCAGATTTTTATCAAATATAAATCGATTTTATTCTGCCACATTTTATGCGACAATAAATAAAGCACTGTGCACTAGATTGTGGACTAGTATTTCTTTGTCTATTGGCTGACTAGTTATGCTTGCGATGCATATTAATTGTGAAGTAGTTTACAACTAGTACACTTTTGACTACAGCGTAGTATTCACTTTATACACATCGGTGATCAACAAGTGATAATCAACTAAATCTAAGAGCGAACTTATTTTAAGATACTAGCAGATACTCCTAAGCTCATCAAACATGTTATTAAAAGAGTTTAATTAAATAATAAGCGTCAAAAAATTAGTAATTTTGGCATTGAAATATCTTATAGTGACCTTAGTTAGTCTTAGACAAAAGTGAAAATTGTAAAAAAATTTCTTTTCTCGTTCGACTTATCTACTAAGTTTTTTTTTTTAAACTTCTTAACTTCAATGCGTTTTTAAAATTAAAATTAAATTAAAACCTGTGTGGCATACAAATGTTAAATTTACGATTGGTGGACAACTTTCACATGCTATAGCAACAAGTTCTTTTTTAGGAATAATGAAAAAAATATTTGAAGACACTGAAGAATTGTAAAAGCAAAAAAAAATACATTTTTTTCTAATGTTTTGCCGTCAGTAGTAATGGAAAAAAGTCATGAAAAGCGACATATAAACAGAGTATTTTTGAATGCTTTGCTATTTTACCGATGCTTTTTAAAATGTTTAATTATATACAATGCTTGGTAAAAAAAAATATTAATTATAATAGAGATAACACCTGGAAAATGGCATAAGGGTATTTCTGCGATAAAAAAGCTTCTCATGAAATACGATTGCCACAGTGAAATGACCATCAATAAAAAAAACCAAGAAATATAAAATAATATAATATTTTTGGAAGCAATACCAAAATGATCATAACTACAAAAATTGATGTATTTTCGAAAAACAAAAACAAAAAAAAACGTGTAAACCTTGTACATACATATTTGTATGTGCATACATGCACAAGGCGCGTTAGTTAGTGTGTGTGTGTGTGTGTGTGTGTGCTCTCAAATTTTCGTGTGGACACACCTTAGCAGCTCATCAGCCGCACATTCGCCAGTTTAGCGACGGCACTTGACTCGTATTACAAACAAATTAAAGAACACACACATACACGCACACACACACTTGGACCCATCACTCACACACTCATTTACAAAGGATAAAAAAATAGAAATAAAAAAACAAAAAAAACAATGTCAAGAGAGTGTCAAGTGAATTGTATCAGCAGTGGCAATAGCCATCAAAAAGATCAACAATCACAACAACAATAACAACAACGACACTAGAAAAAGCGACAATTTTATTATATTTTATAATAATACCGAAAGTGTTAAGTGAAATGTGTAAATTGAAACGATCAAACAAATGTTAAGTGCGTCAGTCAACCAGCGTCAGCAAAGTGGAATTTGATAAGTGGAATAGGAGCAAAAGGTTGTACATACAAGTACATAGTATATTGGCAATGGTGGTTGGGAAGAACTGATAGGTGAGCAATGTGAGGAGGATGCGAGAAAGCTAATGCGTAAATAAGTTGTTGAGAAGAGCAGAAGCATGCCATCGGACAGTTTCATTACTAAATTGTTTTTTTTTTTTGTATAGTTATTTTGCCTTAAAATAACAATATCATAGATATAAAGCTAAGTTAATACCAAATGTAGATTGAGAAGATATTTCAAATTTATACTCTATATTGGCAGGTGTTAATTAAAAAATGACAGAGTATCTTTAACAGCCTAAAGTAAATTGAAACCCTTACTTAAACAAAAAATACAAAAAAAAAGATTCAATAATTGAAATAAACGCTGTTAAAATTGGTCTTAAATTATTATTCCGCTCGTAAATTCAAAACATTTTATATGCTTCCATTAATTCGAACAGTACTTTAAGTGAATAGAAATAATACTTTTTCTCATCTTCATATTTTAATTAAATGCTGTTGAGTGAACACATTTGCCTTAAGAACGCCGCTTAAAATTGTGCATAATTTCATTCCCTACAGTTGCATCAATGCAATGCTTTTGTGGCTTGTGAGATATTTGATACAAGTGATAAACTGCTGCACTCGTTTTCACATCCTCACAGGCTGGCGATGTGCAGGTGATAGAAACACTGCGGCTTATTGGAGGGTCTAAAAAAAAAGCAGTCACAACTTGTTCGCTTCACCGTCTCTCATCGAGACAGGTGAAAGGCGCTAAAAATTATTACACTTATGTTACCTTCTTCCGAATCCCAAGCTCTAGAGCCCCTCTAACTTTTTTCACTCATTTTCCTTCTGCTATTCAGTTATTGAAGAACAACTAGAGAATAGTTAATACCCAATAATTATACATTTCTTGGATAAACTTTGCCGTATGAACTCCTATTTAAATATATGAAAAAAAAAATTAAAGAAATTTTAACAAAATCAAAAGTTCAATTAAAAATTTTTAATGAATCATTAATGAATTACTGGGCGTTGTTTGTGTTTTTTTTTCTTGGCATTAAACTTAAAAAAAAGAAAGCGCATACTAATCGTGAAATAGCGCTAGAGAATGGCGAATAACCCACTTTTGGGTTCAACTTCATTGCGGTTTTATTAATAAATGACCCACAATTGAGCTGATAACACTTACGAAATAAATATGTATGTACATATGTATGTACATATCTACGAGTACACACAAACATACATACACACATAAATGCATCGCTATTAAAGAAAACAAAAGCACAGCAGTTTTGTGTTGACGCCCGCATGCGAGACCTCAAAACGCCAGCGCCAGACAAAAGTACAGTACATACATATGTACATACATATACCATATATATATGTACATATGTATGCATGCCGAGGTAAACACATATATATTATTTTTTTGCGCTTCAAATTTTTCCACCTTTCAAAGGAAATTGCCATTCATTCATTGCGGCTTGTTCTGCTTTTGTGCAAAATAGCGGTCAACGGAAAAATTCCCAAACACACATAGACATGATGTGAAGAAAATTCCCACAATTTGACACATCGACACTTTCGCATACATACATACATATGTATATGTACGCGGTCAACTTGTCTGTATGTAAGCATATTTGTTTGTTTGTCACAGCCACTTGTGCTCGCTTTATAAGGCTAGTCTGTTGTATATCCTGCCTGCAATTGCTAAATATATTTATCTACACACATATTAACACGCTAAAACATGTACACATACACACACACACATAAGCGCTGCCTAAGTCAATTACCGTGCCCAGCTCGTTGCGGTTGCGCATTAACATGAATACATGAATTTGAGTATGAGTACACATGTGTGTGTGTGTGTGTGTGTGTGTGTGTGTGTGTGTTTATCAACTCTGCGTGGGAGCGTATTCAACGGATTCCCGGAAGGACTGCGGTCAAATATAGATTTGCACTTACACATCTCCAACGACACATACATCTGCAATGAACACACACACACACACCTCTAAATTTGTATTTGTGTATAAATGTATTGAACATGTGTTTGCAATTAAACTACTAGGGCTTCTGACATGTACTCCTGCAAGAGTATATTAAGTACTTATGGTAATGTAGGAGGACAGCGTAAAAATGATAAGCATAGGCTGGCTGACATTTGATAAGCAGCACAAAAATTATTGAATTAGGAAGGTCAGTAAACTTTGCAAATTAATAGATAAAATGTGACACCAATTCAATAGTTCTAAGGCATGATTTCTTCGTACAAAAATGACGTCAGATAAGCGAGAAAACTTTTTGGACAAAATTAAACAAAGTTGTGTTGATTTGAGTAAAGGTCCAAAATCTAATTGAAGGCAGAAATTGAAACACAATTAAAAGTTATTATAGCACTCATATTCATACGGTGAAATTTGTAACCTTGCACTCTGATCGATTTTAATAATCATTTTTATTGTGATAATTTTAACGCCTAAAGTTATGCCGATCAAAATTGTTTTATGTGCAAATAATAATAGATTTGAAAGCTGTCACATTTTTCTTTACTAAACAATCTATCAATTAAGAGCAAATAGAGACTGATAATCATATAATAGGAGGGTTAGACTGTTATGGCTAGACATCGGATTTTTATTTTTAAAATAAGCCTAAAATTATGTACCATCTTACTTTTAAGAAAATGTACAAATTTAACATACTTTGCTTGTTATTAAGAGGTGTATATTTGAAGGCTTACTATAGCATAAAAACCGGTTGTCTACTTATTACAAATTTTTGGCTTAAAATTTTAAGATGGTTCAAAATCCCTTTACGAACGAGATAAGCAACTTATTCAACAAGTTAATCGTTAAAGAATTAAGTTAAGAAAATGCTCGCACATTTGAAAATTTTGGTAAAAACTTAGGAAGTTAAAATCGCTTTCCAAAATTAGCTAGTGATTTTTTCTTCAAGAAGAGTTCAAATTAGTAACAATTTGGCCTAAAAGTATGCAGCGCTTCACTTTACAGTTAGAAACAAGTTTTAAAGGGCATCTTAACCACAATAGAGCGCCGAATTTGTTAGATAATGCGCGCAAACTTTTAGGCTTGTGGCCCAGAGATTTAAACAGCAATTAAATTTAACAGGCAGATAAAAAACGGCCAATAGAATCTTAAGGTGCGCCCAAAAAGCTGACATTGCTGAAAGTATACAGAGAAGAAAATATTCCACTTAGAACTTTGCATATTTTTAGGCACACCGTTGGTTCTTTAGCCACATTTTAAATACAAAGGTTTGCAAGCTGAGAAGCAGAATTATTCATGAAATCCTGAAAGTATGCTAAACATTTGCTTATATATTTTTTAATTGCTCTACAAAATACATGAGTTGACACTAGTTGAAACAAATTTGGTAGCTAATGCAGTGCGTACTTTCTGGCACAATTATGTAGCTAATGGTGAATACTAAGAAATGATTTTGTTCAATAGGTAAATATCTGGCCCTTAGTGTACATATCTTAAAAGTAAAAAGGTTTTTAGTGTATAGTTTGAGGCACCGTAGTACTGAAAGTAGTCATGATTTTTGTCTTAACTGAGATTTGAAAGAGCGTTGCACAATTTTCACTCCCAATAATAGCATCTGTTGGAAAGTAACACAAGCTGGCTTTTCGAAGAAACACCAAATTATTAATAGATGCTTCTATAAATATGGTAATCTGTAGAAAAGTATTGTCCTGCATTTAAACATACAAAATTGGCATCCTAAGTATTCACTGTTGAGCCTCTTTCTGGGCACTTTCGGATTCTAGCAGTTGACGTTTTCGACTGGTTTTGAACCTTACAACCTACCCTAATTTCTTAACAATCATACACTTTTTATCTCCGCATACGATTAGCTGTTAGTACTCAAGTAATTTCAAAGCAGTGAACTCACTTATTTGTGGAACTGTGTAATCTTTATCCGGCTTGCCAACTGTCACCTTTTGATTGTGGCTTGCTTGCTGCGTATGCGATTGAGCTGGCTGCGCTGACGTATCCTTTAGCTGTATGGTTTGCTGCAACTGCGGCTGTTTACGATGTGAATGCCGTTGTTGCTTTTGCTGCTGTGCAGGATTTTGTTCTTGTTTTTGATGTTGTTCTTGTTGCTGCTGCTGCTGCTCCTCCTCCTCCTCTTCCTCCTCCAATTCTAAGAGCTGCTGCTGCCTGAGGTGCTGTTGCAACATTTTTTGTAACCATAAGTGTTGCCGTTGCTGTTGTTGTTGCTTTGATTGTCGCCACTTTTTCAAACGTAACAAATCCATTTCCAATTGGAATGCTTCACTTAAACTGCTATATTGTGTCGTCTCGCCTGACGCGTCCTTCCAGTTCTTCGTTTCAACTTCATCTTCCGTAGCTAAGTAATCGGGGGATGGTAAGTGGTGATGCGTTGATAGGACAGTTTCGTCCAGATCTTGTAAAGGCATTTGTGGTTGTTGTCCGCTCATTAAATGCATTACACAGAGACTGTCATTGATTAGCAGCACCAACAGCAGCAGCTGCAACGGCGACAGAATGAGCGTAGTAGCGAAGGAGGTCAACATTTCTTTAAACTTTTTGTTTTTCTTTCTAAAGTCGGTGTGGGAAGGCGTTAACAATTTGTGCAACCCAGTGGCTGTTTGAAATTGTTGCGAACACTTTCTGGGAGCATCAAAATTTAGGTACACAAAGCTTTTCAAAATCCCACAAAACTCAGTTTCACTTACATTTTAATAAAATTTATTTTTAAATATAATTGTTTCTTTATGAACTTCACTTTTTTGCTAAACAGAATTTAGGTGTTGGACCTTGTTATCTGTCAAAATAGCAAGTACTTATCTGCTGTTAAAAAAAACCACCTGTTTGGCATTTTGTTTTAATATAAAAAACTTTTCCATATTTTCTTGTTTATTTATTAATATTTTCCCTCACAATTTTGTTTGTGGTTTTCGCTATTAAAAATCGAAATCTATATTTATCAGCTTTGCTTTAAATCTTTCATTTTATTACTAAACTCTTCCATAAATCTGTGTGGTTTGAGGATTTGAGACGAAGGAAATAAAAACAACGTAATAAAAAATTGCGATTCAAGCGTTTTTGGGTTCTACAATATATTTAAGTCTTAAAAGTATTACTAGCGACCAACAAACCTATCCTTTTAAGCACTTTCTTGGGCAACTTTTTTCTTAAAAACATGCACAGGAATATTATATATTCAATAAACTGACTTTCTTTAAAAAAATTCACAGATACATATTAAAAACTATTTTAAGCACACCATTTTTCAGTACATAAATGAAAAATATATATTTTTAAATAATTTTTTAAACAATTAGTTTATAAAAAATATATTCGAATTGGAATTTTTATATTTGTTGTACATTTAAATTTTTGTTATTCAAACTAAAAGTACGAATGTGCAATCTTAAGACTTCTAATTAATTAATTGCGCCTTTTTTATTCTTATTGTCACTAGACATTTTTTTAAATTTATTCCATTTTTTCGCGCATTATTTCAGTTTCCAACATTTCCATTTTTTCGCAGTCCACGGAATCGAATAAATTTAAGTAAATAAATGTCGACAATTAAACTATCTTAGCTAGTTTGCCAGTCAAACCGAAACTTACACGCTAAAACCTTCCACTCACACCGCGCCAAAAAACCAGACTAATTGTCGCCCATTTTAACAAAGATGATGATGATGCAATTAGAGGCAACACACTCATTATGCCATCAGCCTCGCCAACTACTAAGTACTAATATATGCTTGCTACTAGTTTAGCCGTCACACGCTAACAAAAACAAAGCCAAAAAAATAAAAAATAAAACAAAAAAAACAAGAAAAACCAGAAAAATTAAACAAACAAAATGAAGAGTGTCGCAACTTCAAAGGCGCACTTCCGTATGCCCGCCCTCAGTGACTTTCCCAGAAGCAGTTGAGGTTGGTGAGTGTTGAGAAAAGAATGGATAACGTATGTACATACAAACAAACAAGCGAACATGCGAACACATATCATTGACACTTAAGCGAATGACATACATTCACAAGGATTTGCTCATTGGCATATGCTAAGATTTTTTTTCACTTTCCACCGTCAGTGGCAACAAACTGTGTGTTTCTGTGCATGACTGCAAGCAAATGCTAATCGCCTGCTGTGGCTCAAGATTAGTTTGGAGTACTTGCTTGCGTATGGCATATGTATGTATGTATGTATATCCTCTGGTGCACACACACACTAATTACACGCTCATTGTACTGCAGAATCCAGAACGCTGTCCTACGGCTGAAGTAAGCGAGAGATAGTGGAGACAGGAGTCTTAAGGGTAGATATTAGGAAGAGCAAAAGAAATCCAATGCAGTTATTATGTAAGCGACATAGTTGAAGTGCTTGAAAGGATTCAGTTGTCGAAAGAGAATTAGCAGTGGAATTTCTTATAGGATTAAGTTCAGTTGAGAAATGAGAAAAGTAATTATGTTCGCACTAAGATTGTATGCGCTTAAAGTGTACATTTTGTTTCAACTCATATGAAGTAGGAGTTTGGAAGAGAGTTGTCAGCAGAACCACATTCTTCTTCTTTTAAGCAAAACGAAAAATATTTTTTTGATTCTTTAAATTCCCTAAAATAAAAAAAAAGTAATAATAAATTTTGTGTGGCGTAGAACTACATATTACAAAAAATTAAAAAAATTAAAAAAAAAAAAAAATTAAAAAAACTCTTCACAATCGAATGCAGTTTGTAACAATGGCAATAAAAATAAAATAACGCTTTGAAACTGCATAATCCGCTAGGTGGCGCAGGAGTTGCGACATTTAGAAAACATGCATTTATGAATAAATTTGGTTCATATTTGAAACGAGAAAATAAGTACGCCAAAAAAGGTATTCCTTTATTGAGATTATGTTGAGCTGGTCTTTATTGCGTAGCCTATCTTAAAGCTCTCTCAGTATTCAATAAAGATGCGAAGCTTCCGGTATTTTCAACCAGCGCTCGCTAAGCCTGCTTAGAACGGCTGAGAAACATTCAAGAGGATGTTCTGTCTAGCCAGTTCTTCCGCCAAAATGTTTTTGGCAAGAATAGCAGAAAAAATTTAAAAGAAAAAAAAAAAAATGAAACATAAATCCAGTGGCGTAGCTAAGATAATGAGCGCCTAGGGCAAATAACATTTATGGTTTATCGCTGCGATATTGCAATCAATTACATAAAATAAATACGTACGTACCAACAAATACAAGCAACGTTTTGAACAAGTTATGGCAATAAATGAAACAAATCATTGTACTTAATTACCAAACTTCATAAGCACAGTTCATGGAGAAATTTCATATACACTTACATATATGTATGCAAGTAATTGAATGTATGCGTGCATACATATTCAAACATAGCTAACAAATTTCCATTGGAAATCAGGACATTCATAACGCTTCCGAAACCCCTTCACATTCGTTACTCACACAAGCAGTCAAACGGAAATGGGCAAATCAATATTTCCCAGCAATTTAATTGAATTGAATTGGGGAGTGTGAAAATGCGCCATGAACCATAACAAACGCTTACAGCTAACACGCACACACGCACAATTCACCATGTCTTCGCACATAGAGACACCTTGCAAAAAATTGTGCGACTAATCTCTAAAGAGAGTATACCGAGACTAGTCTCTATGGCGAAAGTATTGGACATGCATTTAGTCGCAACATTTCTCAAATGCGCACAATTGTAGACTAGTTCCATATTCATCTCTTTCGGGTATAATAACCGTTGCTTTGGTATACATACATATGTACGAACTTAGGCGACAACATTTTATGCGCGTCGTTAGCACGTAACGAGAGCATTCGCTTAGCAAACCCCTCGAGAAGCCGTTTCGATTCTTACTCGAAGCAATGAACACTAATTTTTATTTGATTAAATATACTGTCGAAATTAAGTTCTTGTTATGACAAAGCTTAGCTAAAAGCAGTTTAAGATTTTGCACACATTTGCATTTCACAATCGAGACTTGGGTATGGAAAATATTTAATTCAGATATATGGTAGCACCACAAGAATTTGCTTTGTTTTTTTGCATATTTTAAAATTTATGCAAATAGAAAATAACTCATTTAAATAGATTTGTGATCGGTTAATTAAGTTCAAATGTTACAGAAATATATTTATTTAATTTAAACAAATTTGAAAATTTACTTGGTGCGTAATCTAGGGGCAAACTAAATTTTGACACTGTCTCTTTTTTGTCTTTGTCAAAGTTTTATGAATTTTCTCTCAACAATGCTATAGGGTGTGACGTAAACTCGTCGAAATGTTAATAAAAACATAATCTCCAGTTTATGTTTCTTTGGAAATAATAAAGGATACACATACCTGATAGTATTATGCTTTAAATCGAAATTATCAATTTAATGATATTGAAAGCATTATTGAAATAAAATCAATCGTGCAAATCTTTCTCATCGTACAATTAAAATTACTTTAGTTCTCTTAATACAATAAAATTTATTACTTCCTCGTACTCTAAGTCACTGTCTTCATCACTACTCCAATCAAATTTCATATTTCGAAAATTCTTTAGATTTTTTCAATGAATTGTATTTAGGTCTTTACAATTTCATTTGACAAGCAATAATCAGCTGTTCGCAGAGATAACATCAGTTTAAGACAAGAATTTCGGCGACTTAAGTTCAACTTAAGTCGAGTTTAAGATTTGGTTGGTGAAACGCAAAATATTAAACTAGTCTTAAGTTCGACTTAAAAACAAAAGGAAACAGTTTATTCCATATAAAGAGATCAGAAATTGTATTAGTCGCATGTTTCCTTGCGACTATTCCCGCACTCATCCTAGACTAATCGCATTTTTTGCAGGGCAACATTGCGATCCAACGAATTTGATAAGTTCGTATGAACCACAAAATTACTAACATACTCGTACATACATACATACATATACAGTGTGTGTATTGCACTTGTGTGATTATAAATACGATTATTGTTATTTCCCTTATTTTAGCTGTGCAACAGTGTTTATTTCAAGCTAATTTGATTGATAAAGTAGATGTTGTATATATGTATGTGTATATCTAAATTCCTACTTTCTGCTCAATATGTAATTCACTGCTTTGTTTATAATTTTCTGTAGTTTACTTTTAAACTTAGCTTTAATAACTATGGGTTGGTTTTCTAATTATACCTTTATTTCTTATTATTTGGTTTTCTAATTTTACCTTTGATTTGTTGTACTATAAAAGTTCGTAGATCTTATTGTACTAATGTTTTGGCAATAAATAAAATTAAATGAAATTTACCAGAAGCAAATGTCAATCGCAATCAACCCAAATTGGATCAGAGAAACAGAAGACAAACGGGTACGAGATTAAATTAGCAGCGTGAAGAAGAAGAGGAAAAAAGGAAAGGAGTAAAGGGATAAGAAATACAATGCATAACACGCATTGAAAGCAAATTCTATTTGACCGCATTGTGCTATAAAAATAATAACTTCATAATAAACTCATACACACAAACATATGTATATGCACATACATACTTGCATGTCGATTTAAAATACGTGTATGCGTGTATATTTTTTTCATTTGTTCCCAATACATTAAAGTGCTTGCAATAACGAGCGAACTCAATGAAATTGCTGTTGGCCCTAATCAAAGCAGAATATGTAACAGAAATCGTAGAAAAATATAAACCGATTGATGCTTTTAGTCGAATTAAATTCATCATTGCAATCAATACAAATAAAAAGGGTCAGCTTTTAGTTCATTGTAAAAAAAAAACAAAAAGAAAGACTTAAATTCGAAAGTCAAGACATCAACGAATAAAGTAAATATTTATGTTCTATGAAAAAGTGTATGAGAATGACACACATTTTGCGTCTACTTTGTACGTTCGTTAAATATTTCTATCAGAAGGAAATCACGGAAGCGATTAACCCAAAAAAAAAAAATTCATTTTAATTATTCTAACGAAAACTGGTCTAAAGCTCTCTTATAAAAGTTTTTGATACAAATGAATAATAAACGAAATCCTCGTGGATTTCTATAGATGATAGAAGAAAACAAGAGCAAGCAGACTTTCAGCTGGTGCAGTTAAACATATTTCGGCTTTTAAACAAGATTTTCAGAAAATTTATTTACTCGTATGTAAAACAACTAAGTTAAAAAAAAGTATATCTCATTTCTTTGTGATTTTAAAAAATCACAAAATCCTTAACAGCATATCAAATTCTTTAATATGTTACTCTAATATATTTTTAACTCAAATGCTCTGATATAAAAAAATATAGGACATGTTCCTGAACGTTGAGACACTTTTTCGCGTGCGCACTGCAGAGAACAAAAAAAATCTCGAGTTATTTCTAAAGTGTGTGTTGCGCCTAAAATGTACAACCTAAGTGTGTTTTCTCAGCTGTTTATTAAATTAAACTGACTTTGAATTATTTTTTTTTCATCTGCATGCCTAATCGTGCCTCAAAGTATGCAATGTATGTGTTAGCAAACATTTGAACCAGTAATTAGCAGCGAACGAAATTAAATTTTCAACAAATTGATATCATTGTGCACTATTTTGAATTAGCATAGATTAGAAATTTATTGTGGACACAATGCGCAACAATGCAGTATGCAAGAAATTGGAGTATTGGACAATTAGTTATGGCATACTTTTCGGCATTACTTCTTAAAATAAATGAAGTCAACAATGCGCACGTTTTCAGCTATTTACTTACTATGTAAATATATTTCGTCTTTTCAGGTGTCATGTAATAAAATAAGCTGTTTCAATGAAAACTTTATAAACCTATTTAATTATCGCATTCGTTTGGAGTTTTTTTTTTTACCAGCCGATAAATATGCTATACCTAAAGACTAAATATTTATGTACTAAAAACTAATACGATTTCGAAGTTTTTTTCTTTTACAAATATTTACATAAATATCAATTTAATTTCACTCACCTATTTGTGGCACATCGTACTGCCGCTGACCTCGCGGCGAGCGCAACATCAGCTGACTCGCAATGGACGAGTAACCGTTATTCGCCGCTGCAGCTGCGGACATGCTATTGCCGCCAGCGCCGCCGACGCCAAAGCTACCGGAGCGCTTATGATTGGGATGCAAGAAGGACTCCTGCTTCTGTGATGGCGACTGCTGTTGCTTGTGTTGTTGTTGCTTCAATTTTGCAGCAACTTTAGCCATACCGGCTATTGAGCTATCACCATTGTCAACATTTGCTTTGCCCGTTTGCTGCTGAATTGGCTGTTGATTTTGTTCTTGTTGATGCTGCTGTACACTTTTGATGGCCGCGCCATTGGCGGACAACAGTGATGTAGAGGAACTTTGTTGCTGCGGTGCCATTGCGATGAGAGCGCTAGGCAATTTGTTGTTGTTGTTGTTGTTGTTGTTATGACTACTATTTGGTTGAATATGTTTAGTTGCGGTGGCTTCCGAATTGGCCAGCGCAAGTTTGGTGTGTCGTTGGGACTGCGAGCCAAAGTGATGCAACTGTGGCTGTTGCTGTTGCTGTTGCTGCTGGCCGATAATATTGCGCCGCCATTGTTGCAATTGGCGCTGCTGTTGTTGTTGCTGTGAGCGTTTACGCTGCCAATTTTGCTGCATTTGCGAATTGTAGCCTACTGTTCCACCATAACCGCTGTTGCGATGCTTAATGCCAGCGTTGAACAGGTGCGGCTGCTGTTGCGTCTGGCGATGGCCTTGATGCTGCTGTTGTTGCTGGTCATATGCCTGTGCGTGATGTTTTTTCAAGCCAGTGCTGTGCTGGTCCTTCTCGAAAATTTCCTGTAGCGTGTGCAGTGGGGTTTCTTCGAATTCCTCGAGCGTACGGTATGGATTCAATAGCAGCGGCAAACCATCATTCAAATGATGCGGCCTTGTATGGCCGCCGGCAATGCCGTAAATTGGCTTCTCATCGCCCCACGCATTCGTATTTTCGGATGCCAACAACTCATCCAGATACTGATAGCTATCCAAATCAGTAAGCATATCGTCAATCTCTGGCTCTGCCTCGATCAACTCATCCAAAGCATCGGCGTGACGCAACTGTTCATTGGACTCGCGGTCCGACGGTTGTACAATGCGCCCATATTCATACTTTTCGGGACGTCGTCGCTCACCATTACCTATGCTTCGACTCTCGTACTCACCGGCCTCCTCATCTGTATACTCATCCTCGATGGCGGCCGGTTCCTTCACGACGCTACCGTACATTGGACCTTGAACCTGTTGCATCACTAATGCCGGATAATCGCTCTCCGCCTCCTCGACCGGACTCATTTGTATGCGACCGGTGATGATAGGACGCCCATGGTGGCCTGTTGCAGCGTTGGCCACTGCGGTCTGTTTCGCCAGACCGAGCAACATCAGCCGTTCGCGCTCAAGCTGCGCCATATCGGCCAATCCCTGCGACAAACGACCAGCGCTATCTAGCTGGCCGATCGTAGACTTGCCGAATAGATGCGCTCCATTGCCGCCGTCACCACCACTACTACCGCTACCACCACCACTGCCGCCGGCATGCAAGTGTTGCGCATGCTGAGTTGCAGAGAGTATGTTGAGCATTTGGTTGGTATTGGCGGCGGCATTTAGCTTTGCGGCGCCGCTACCGCTGAGGCGTGATGGCGTATTCACAAGAACACCACCAATGCCACCGCTACCATCACCAATGTTGCTGACGCCGCCCGCGCCATTGCTATTGCCACCGCTAGGACCATTCAAATGCAACGCATAGAGGCCACCTTGTATGAGCAGCACGCAAACGATGGTCTGCACGAGCGAGTAGAACATTTTTTTTTTGTTGATGCGACGCAAACGATCAATTAGGCGTGCTATGTTTGGGGATTTTCGTTACTACTTGCTGGGGAGTGAACAATTGAAGGTCCAGAGACAAATGAATGCCAAAGTACTGGGTTCAAAATACTTTTGCGGGAATCTCTAGCAGATCTTAACTAACGCGCTTCGATTGGCTATTTGGACTCTTGGGTGTTGGATCTTGGTACTGGGGCTCGCGTTTTTGTAGTCTAAGCAGCAAATCGCTTGCAAGCAAAAGTCTTCATTCTCTCACAGTCTCTAAGTAATAAATTATTTGTGTTGTAACGTTGTCGATAGTTCGAATATTTTCGTCCAGCACACGCCACTAATTTCACTTGGGCGCTCGCTGTTTTAGCTGTTAACTGTGCCCAAGCGTTCTGGTTTAGGCCGAATCGCCTCAAGGAAACTGCGACGTTGTGCGTTGCTTGATTTTCACCAACCAACTTTTGTTATCTTCTTGGCAAGCTCGGCGCCTATTCACCAACTTTTTCCGGCGTCTCTCAAATTTGTTGATTGCTGCCTTATGGCTAGCGCTTTCACCCGCGGGTTAGCCTGTTTGCACGCTCTAGCTGTTCACGTAGTCCTTATTTTCCGTCGGGACGTTTTTGGTGCTTTGCCAAAAATACGTTTCCGCTGGGTTTCTTTTTTACTTCGTTATATGTTCACGTTGCCCGTTGATGGCTTTGTGTTTTCAATGGCTTTTTGTGGATTTTATGTTCAACTGTTTCCGCTTGCTGTGCGCTTTAGTAGATTTCTTTATTTCTAACGTTTGTTCGCTTGTTCGCTTGTCTGCTTGTTTTTACTTTTTCACTGCTTTTTCACTGCTTTTTCTTCGCACTTTTTTTTTCCCTTCGCCACTATATTATATGTTGCTTTCGCCTTTCAGCGTTGCACGGCTGCCAAAGATAAAAACGCCGTTGAAATGGCAATTTCACAGACTTCAATTGTCGTACGCTTTGTGGCTCGCCAGTCGAGCGTTCAGTCGTTGTTACTGTAATCCGAGCGATTACAATAATATTTTTAGTTGTTTGTTTGCTTGTTTGTTAATGGGTTGGTTGATGGTTTAGGGCAGTTAAGGCCGTTTACGTTGGCTCTTTCGTTAGGCCTTAGTTCGTGATGGCTTTCATTAACAACACCGCCGCACACGCCTGCTCACTTGGTCGGCTAGCACAACTAGACTTTATTTAGTCTTCCGTCTGTCTGTTGCGCTATCTATCTCTACTTCTCTGTTTCTATTACTTTTTTCAATTCTTATTCGCTTGCTAGCCACTTGTTTTCCTGAAGAACGTGCCAATCTTGTTATATGTCAGTGGAGACAAAATCGATAATCGATACGTTGGTCGGTTTGCCACTGCAACTCTAATTCAACGGAGGCGCGTGTGTGTGTCGCCGATATGACGATTGGCGAATAGGTGAGATTGGTTGTGTATGTTCAGTTGTATTTTCGTGAACTTATCTACTTCGTTTGCGCCGTTAGTCGTTGTCTGGAATGTGGCTTGGCTCTGTGATTTTTTCGAGGAACTCTGTGTACCGATTTCTAATTGCGTCTGCAAATATTTGAGTGTCTGACACTTGCTCGGTTGCGTGGTATATCGTTGTCTTCCTTTTAGAAAGTAATAGGAGACCTTCTTAAGTGTGGTTTTTTTTTTTTTTAGATATTTCTTTGAGGAACTATTCAGCCTTATGTAAGCCTTTACGGTTAACTATCAGCATACACCACTCTGGATCTAAATACATTGATTCTCAGAGCTTCTGGATTGTGATTTTGGCTCTACGTTTTGCTCTTCACCAGCTTCGTTTCACTTTAGGGCTGATTTTATTCGAACCTTGTCTAATTTTAGCTTTTGCCTAATTGTCTCTTCGTGTTGCCTCTAACGTTGGTTTCCCTTGTATGCGTGCAAATTGTCCACCTTTACTCATACGCGTATATATTTCCGTTATGTGGCACGCACAAGTTTATACTTAAGCCTCTTACTTACTGACTTTCACCAAATTACTGCACGCAACTGTTGATTGTTTGTATTTTGCCGTCTTAACGTACTCCCTCGCGAGATCCTTTTGCGTTAGACCGTATCTGCTTGAAGCCTCACGCCGCTTAGCAGCTTATTGACAGCTTTTGACCTCAGCCCGTTTTGGGGTTCACCTGATGGCCTAAACTTTTCACTCCGCGTGGATAACTTACTTTTTATTAATTTTAACACAGTACGTGCCGGCTCTCTATTTTCCTACGCACTGTTCGTTTTTGGACCTCTTCGTTGTTGTTATTGTTAGTAACTTTTATTTCTTTTGTTTTGTGGATATTCGCTTTGTCGGATGTGTGGCCAACTATCACCTGCAGCGTCTGTACGGCTGATATTTTTTGTTTGATTTTGATTATTTTCTTTTCCGTCTTCTTGCTGGATATACTTCACTTCAAAGTTTATTCTTCACGCGCACACACACTCTCACACACTCTTCTCTTTATTTTATTCGTTCTTATTTTATTTCAGGTTTTTTGTTTGATTTTTCGATTTATCGCTTTTATTTTTGGTAAATTGCTGAGCCAAATAGAAAGAGAACACAGCAGTGCTGCGCACCAAAGTCTCTTGGCTTATATTTGCTTTCCGCCAATTTAGTTTCGGCTTTGTTTTTCTGCGACTAAAACTACCAAGCCAACGTGTGCCTCATTCGCTTGTCGCGCCCACTTCTTTGCCACCACGAGCGCTGGCTAGCTGGCTGGCTGGCTGGCTTGCAGTGCTTTTTGGTCGGTCGACTGCCTGCCTGGCTGCCTGGCTGGCTGGCTGGCTGGCTGGTTGCTTGGCTATTTTTAGCTTTGTGTTTTTTTTATTTTTATTTTCTTTTACTCTGTTTTGTTTGCGTTACGTATGTCTGTCCCTGGGGATTGTGTTGGTAAGCACGTACACGCGCCCTTTTGCGTCTGTATTTGCGTATATATGTGTGTGTGGTGGTGGTGAGGAGCTTATTTCACCTGTCGCCTGCTGTTTTCAGACAATTTTCTCCGCCACCTTGTCTACACTATTAGAAGCGCCTGCTTATACAAAGCTGTCTTGGCTTGCTCTGCTTTGGTTAGCTTTGCTTCGTCCTTTCTTTGTGTTTATCTTAGCCTTGTTAGGCGCTTGAAATGTTGTCGCCGTACACGCTGTCGATTGCTGCTGCTTCTTTCTACCTTGCCCACACAATCTCGCTTGTGACTTGGCTATCCGTTTGTTTGTTGATCGGTCGGTTTGTCGGTTAGCCGTTTTGTCTGCACTGTGCGACTATTTGACAGGCTGCGAAGGCAGTGCGATGCTTGAGACTCGACGAGTGCGAGGAATACTGCCTTGCGCCAGCTCTGTCCTCTGGCCGTTCTGTGTTAGTTGTGTTGTGAAGTGTCGAACTCACTTTTAGCTTTATTTTCTTCTGTTTTCATTCGTTTAAACTTTTTGTTTTTGTTACACACTTATCAGCTGCAAAATGAGTTTTGCTCGCTGGAACTTCCTGTTTATGATGACAGCGCAGAGGTGCAAGTTTTTTCGCTGCTGGAACTCCTTCGTTGGTTTGAGAGTTTAATGGAACTCTGATGTAGTCTTAGTTTTTTTTTTCACTTGTCTACTTGTCTTATATATGTTTGTACACGTATTTATTTAACTATTTTTGTTCGAAAGTCTGTGTCTACCACTTTATAGTCAGCTCTTCAAGGCTCCGGGAATTCAAGCTAGAGAAATTATAAATAAAGTGTAAGTTAAGAATTTTTCCGCAACACCGATTAATTGTTTACTTCTTATATGCTTGTTTAATAGGGTATGACGTCACGGAGATTAGAATGATCAAGAAACGAGTTGGAAACAGTTTTCAGCAAAACTTAAGGATATTTAATTATTTTCAGAAACTACAGAAAAGAGAATACGAATGTTGTTTTTTTTTTTACTTTTACTTTTCTAACTTATCAACATGTTTGTACACTTTTCTTGGCATTAAAGAAATTTTAAATGAAGAAAATATTAAAAAAGTTGTGTTTACTCAAATGAATTAAATATTAATTGGATTGGCATATATTCTGGCTAAAATGGCAATACTTTTATATATTTATTGAAGTAATTTAAGGAATAGCAATGAGGACAAACAAAAATATATTTGATAGTCTAAAAAGCATTTTTGAATATATTTCTATACTTTTAAATATGTAGATACATATATGTATGCGTATGGAACGTAGAGAGTTTATAAGGACTTGCTATGCAAAAATGAATATCCTGGATAAGCGATTTTTAATTAGTGAAATTGATTTGGATCTAGCGAATTTTCAAAATTTTTTATTGTAGATCTTTTATTTTATGTGATTCAGGACATTGAAAAGTCGGTAATTACGAGAATTGTTATACTAAAATTTAATGGGCCATTCAACTGCGTACGCACAGCATTTTAAAGAGCTCTAACAAAAAGTTTCAAATTCTAATGAAAATGAATAGAAACTTGGGTTAATCTTAGCAAATGGAACTATATTTAGAAATATTATGGACATTAAATAAAAGTAAATTAAACTATTCAAATTTGTTTTTGCTTGTTCAATGGCTGTTAAACGAACTGTATTAGAAATAAAAAATATAAAAAACACATTTTGGAAGCCTGTCAAACTAATTATATATTATTTGTATATAATTGTTGAATTCCATGGCAAAATTTTATATCAAATTTAATAGCCTATCAACAGTCGCCTAGTAGTGCGCAATTTGGCATAGGTTAACGCATTTCTACTTTGAAATTACATTTCATTCAACTTCTTTGTGTGCTCTATTTAATATATGTTTTTAAGGTGTGTAAATTAAAAAAAAAAAATAATACGATACGAATTTTAGACTTATAACTTTTAAGAATATTAAGCAATATTTATTTATTAACCTTTGCTCCTTTTGCTCAATAAGTTTTCACTTATTTTTCTTATCATTTTGCCATAATTCTTCAGCAGTTTCAAAGCAAATCTTGACTTGAAATATATTTTTTTTTAATTGGAAATAAAATTATGTGGCTATTAATGTCTTCAACTTTGCAAAAATTATAAGCGTAAGGCCTCTTCTTTAGTCTCTAACTACTTTTCTAGTAAAAATTTGAAAAAGTATTTCTATTTATTTGCACAAATAATAAGTATTTTGAAAGTAGTTGCTAAGCGAAAGAACGTTTAATTAAAATTAATGTCATGTCGCCACGATTCAGAAATACATTTTCAATTTGTGCGACAGGTTGCAAGGTGATTTTCGTTTTTTAAAAGCTTTTTACAAAATCCATGGTGAAGGCAAACATTTAACGAAATTTCAAGTCAAGCGGGGGATCGTAAAATTTGAGCAGGTTAAAAAGTCAACGTTTATAACAAAGATATAATAAGTTATTGCTTTTGTTCACAACTTTTACTATTTCAGCGGTAGGACTTTGATCCTCGAAACTATGGACCATTGATATTTTAATTGCATTTGGCAGGAAATTTGTCTTTAATTTTGTTCAGATATCGCACGATTTTTTATTACTTAATTATCTTTAAGTGGAAAACATAATTGGCATTGACTTTTCGAAAGAAAAATGAAATGAAAAAATTAAGCGTGCCGATATTTAGCTCTAACCACAGACCATTACAAATAGCGAATGATAACTTGAGCGATTTCCAAATAAAACTCTTGAAATGTGCTTTCTATTAGCTACTTTAAAATAAAAATGACAAAACCACCAAGGCCCAGTCACTTAAGTAATTCAAGGAAATATTTCTTAATACAAAAAAAAAAAATATGTTGCAAAGTTTATAAAATTCAGCGCGCCATACAAGGTTTGGAAGCCAAAATACAAAGACCATTCGTTTTCTATTTTAATAAAAAAATATGAACACTGGGCGATTTCTTCTTTCTTGGTCTGCCCCAATATCCAGCAATGTCAGTTCAACAAACAAAGTGGACATTTTTTTAAATATTTTATTTGCTGAAAACTGTTATCACTGGTCACCGAATTTTTTACGCAATTGTATATGTTTGTAATTGTTTGCAACATCTAATGTTATTACGATATTTTTTTTTTTTGTTTTCTATTTTATTTTAAAGATTATTTATCATCATAATTATTATTTTTTGCTTTTGCGTTAAGTTTTTATCTTTAGAATTTATTCATCTTTCACCAGTTTTAGGCTTTCTCTGCCTCACAGTTGTTCTGCCCTAAATCTTCAGCGGTTAAAAAACATTAATTTCGCATCCTTTCTTTTTTTGGTTTACTCAATCCTTTCTTACACTTTGAGCGCTAGGCATAAAGCTCGAATCACACATTAATTGCGAAGCGCTTTTGCTTCATTACTAAGTTTTCACATTCATTGTAAATCCTGCCAAAGTCAGGCTTTCGATGATTTCTACTTGCATTTGTTTGTATTTCTATTATAAACATTTCAAATAAATATGAACTCTCTCATTTATTTAATGTGCGCTTAGCTTTTGTTTTTCTTTTGCTCGAATTTCATTCGCCGATTCCTTGCGCTTGCACTTTCAATCGCGTACTGACTGCCTTCACCGCTGCACAAACACTTTTATATATTACCACACCAATTGCTTTCGCCCATCTCGATGACGATTTGTTTTTGTAATTATATTTTGCTACACGAAATTCAAAGCATTTCGCAATTTTGAATATTCAAAACTTAAACGTTTGCCATTTCTTGAAAATTCACATTGCATAAGTATGCATTAATATTCGAAAAAATGTCTCAGTCTTTATCCGTATTTTTTCACTTTTCCCTGATGCTTTACTCACTGCTGGCACTGTCAGCATATGCAGCGTCAGTTGATATTGTCACGTTCAGCTAAGTTTTTAAAATTCATTGAGAACTATTTCTTTTCTTCTTTAATTAAAAAAAACAACATACACACTTTCGCATAGACACACACACACATACACACTTACTCGTAGACCGTTACGCACTTTCTCTTCATGAACTTCTATAATTTTTAACGTACACCTTTTTTGAGGACTTTTTGTTTTTCCTGCATTTTTTATAATTTTCTTTCACTGCGCTTTTGCGAAGGGCTCACTAGTGAAATTGTCCTTCTTAACGTTAGCAGCGACGAGCGAGGACTCGTCTTATGTTCTTAGCAGGAATCGCCTGTTTGTCTACTGAACGCATCTCCGAAACGCTGACAACGCTAAGGTTCGCCCGTTGGCTCGTTCACTGCCTGTTTGTGTATTAGCGGCGGCCGTTATCCGCCATCCTTCACTGCGCTACGCCCGAAACAACTTCGTATCGCAATTGCTGTTGATGTTGCTGTTGGTGTTGCTGTTACTGTTGCCGTTACCGTGGTCGTGCCACAAGAATTAACTAAGCACCGTTAGCTACTGCCGAATACTGCTCGTTAACGTCAGCGTCGTTGTTTCGTTCCGCACAGCAATAGCGGTTGGTGTTGGTGTTGGTGTTGACGCGGCTATTTCCACCCCGCGTCGCAATTGTTCGGTTTGTGTGTGTCGCCTACAGCCCGTTCTGAGTTTGCTGTTAGTGTTGTTGCGTCTCTGCGTTCTGGCGTGTTTGTGTTTCATTGCCGCCACGTTCCTATGTGTCTAGTGTCCCTACTCGCCGCGCGCTTCGCCACTATTCCTACACGCTGATCATTGCCTCGCACTTAATTTCAACTGGTCGTGCTCACCATTACCGTTATCGTTACTTCGATTCAATTCGACGAGTGGCTGCTATTCACCAACTGCTGCTTTTGGTACGGTACTAACTTCTCTCTTGTCACTGCCGTTGTTGTTAACTTATTTGATTTCGCCGTCCGCTACAACTCGCGTGTTCCACACTCGAACGTTTCGTGAACGTTTGTTCGCTAGCTGCTTGCAAGTCACTCCCAGAGCCCTACGTCAACCACTTGTTTTGCAAACGACCGCGTCCGTCAGCCCGGTCGCCCGGCTTTTGTGCGCCGCTTATTCTGCGTTCGCTCTCGACCCATCGAGTTGCTTAGAGTTTGGAGACTATTTCTGTAGAGTTTCATTGCACTCAACCTCCTGCTACGGTTGGTGTTACTTGTCACCTATCTTGCACAGTTACAATAGCCACAGTGTCAGCCCAAAGCTTCGGCGTCATAGCCGTCATCAGTCATTCAGCTGCTTCTTCGCTTACTCGTTTCGTTGGTCGTTCGTATGCCGGTTGAAAGGCATAACAAGTGCGTAGGGAAGGTAATTTCTGCAGTAGCACACAGCAACAACAAATTAGAAACTCTACCAATGACTGTGATACCCCACCACATCGCCCCACAACGTACAAGCGTTCGACCTCATTCAACCGTTAAAAATCGTGTGGGCGTTGAGAGCTCAGCACGAGGTGACTCAGAGAGTGCATCTAATGTTTTTCTGCATTTGTTAAGTGTTTTGGTTTTTTATTTTTATTTTATTTCTTAATACAAACCTCTCCTTCAATGCTGTGCGCCAAAATGAAACGAAGCTTGCAGGAATAGCGTCCGTTTGTCTGCGGTGGGCATAAAGGCGTTTATAGCTAGAAAATAGATACACAAAAATTTGATTGCATCTAATTAAATAAGCAGGTGAGTAGAGAGAATGAGCCGAGGTGATTGCAAAGTGGATCACTCAGAATAGTTCCGAGTGTGAGGCACAATAGTGCAAAATATAGCTGCATTCAAAATCAAGAGAGATCGGGACAATAACTGAATGGATATGACATAATAGAGATGCAGACATCTCACTAACCATAAATAAAGTAGGGAAATAAATATATTCCACTAACATATAAGTGTTATCTTCTCCAGAGTGAACTTGTAGTAAAATTTGATGCCCAGGCTTTTACTGTATTTAATCAAGCATGAAAATGAAAAAAATCTAAACAAAAAGATTTCATACTTTTCTTGTATAGTCTCAACCAAATTCTTTCCAAGAGGTCTTTGACACAATCTTCACTTCCAAATTGTTATTATCGGCATTAGTAGCAATTTGCCTTGAAATTTTGTAAAAAAAAATATATATTTGGACAGTACCGAAATTAAAAATTTAATAAGGTAGGTCCTACCTAGCTCCATTAAAATATTGTCTTAACGTTATAATGGGTGATATTTGGAGTTAATTTGATGTGAAACAGCATGTGTGTACATATGTATATGCTGTTTGACGCAACTTGAATGAGAGATGCAATTAAAAAAGTTTATGGAATTTTTTTTGCAAAATTTTAGGTAAAAATTACTTGCCTTGCCGCTTAATGTAAGACATGGCCGCAAATTTTATTTACAGTTCTTTACCGTCAACATAATTGTTATCTGAATATTTATCGAAATCCCAGCTATTATTTGTATCGATAACCGATAATTGTATCGAAGTTTTCAGTGTATAAAATTGTTATCGATTTATAGCCATTTATATTTACCGTTAACAAAATGCAATTAGAAATGGTTACCGAAAACGATTTTTTTATCAGTATACATATATAATCGATAATTGTATCGAGTTCATTAGTGACTACTTATTTTGAAATAGAAATACTATAGTTATGTGAATTGTTATCAACATCACATTGATTACACAAAGTTTTAACTTTTCGATATATGTACATATTTTTATCGAAATCGTTTTCAACATATAAATCGAATTTTTATTGAATAAAGTTGTCATACTTATTGTTATATAAATTATTAAACTAATAGTAATTGTTGTTCATATCGTTATCGTTATCGAAATAGTTATCGATATCGTTATCGTTATCGATGTCAAATTTAAAATTGAATTTATTTCCGTTTTCGACTTATATACATACGTATCCTGAAATAGGGCAGTATTTTTTTTTTGTTAATTTGTAACGATAACATAACTATTGTTCTCGATAAAATGATCAAGCCAAAGAATCATCTTCATATTCGTTATCATAATATTAAGTGGCCTACAACGCTCTGTAACATTTTGCTTTTATAAAGCAAATACCTTACGGATGTTAGAGCTTCAAATGTGATTATTAGTTTGTACACAGCAAAATTCTGTCTTATAGAAACCAGAAATTTCACACAGTAAACTACGACTGGTGCGAGTAAATATTTTATTTGATAAATTTCTTTCTAATTTGTCGTTACTTGTTTAATTTGACATCGGCAGTAGCAAACAAAATGCAACCCTGACACGAAATCTATACCATAAACCGGCTTGTCGCCTAAATTTGTTGCTCCATCAACTGCCACAAGTGTACGAAAGTCTCCAAAGCAAAAGGCAACAGCTGATACGAAAACAACAAAAGGGATAACCGAGGCAGCGAACAACGAAAGTAACAAAAATCGATGAGTCAACCCAAAACAACACCAAAACATAGCTCCAGGGTTTACTAGCCCAACAGGCTGAGGCACGAATGAATGGCTTAGAGTGTGCCCAAATGATGTTGTGGCAAAGGTTCGCCTCAGCATTGTTTAGTTGTTGGTAAACAAAGATCGCATAGTAAAAATGAACGTAGTCGCCTTCATTGACGCGCTGCCGTTGTCAGGCGCCCTACCGCAAGTCAAATACCATTTGGCCAACAGCAAAAAAGCAGAATACGCTGCGAGCGATAAAAAAAACAACAACCACAACGGCAAAAGAGCGAGCATGCCGAGAGCAAATAATATATAAATATGTACATAAATCTCCAATTGACGACAGGAAGCAAATAGGCAAGGTATCAGTGCGTCCGAACAACACGAGCTGCCATTTCACAGGTACACCACACTGCCAATATACATACATATAAGCAGGCAAGTTGTTTTACAGTGTCTGCTCTATGTGGAGCGCATGCGCACTAACGCCAACATCCGCAACAATTTGGAGACTTTGCTGTGACACCACACTCGCCGCCCGACTCGTCAGCTGCTGACCATTCATTGAGTATTTGCTTTGTAGGGGAAATTTCTTGTAGCACTTGCTGCTGTTGTTGGTGCTCTTATTGCCGACGACTTTTGATTCCATCTGAGCACTGACTGCTGACTGGGGCTGATTCGGGCACTGCTTCCGCTACTGCCACTACTACAATCGTTCGTTGATTGATTTTTTTCTTCTTTCTTTCGGTGCAGTGGGTGCGCCACTAGTATGACGCCTACGCGTATCTGTGACGTAAGCAAAGTCGACCAGCGCGAGCATGAGGCACACAAACACACAGGCACAAACACAGTCACACAGTCACAAACACAGACAAGGAGATGAAGGATCTGAGCGAAAAATCAGCGAGCGCCGTACTGTTGGAATGCTGGAAATGAAGGAACAAAATAATGGCAAATGCTACCAGCAAACAATTGGCAAAATGAAACGAAATGTACGCGTATTGGCCACTCATGCTGCTGGTTGTGCGCGTTCGCGTTCGCCCAGCTGCTCAGCTGTTATGCTTCGCCAGCTTGTTGGCAATTACTTTTGCTTCAGCTTTGCTGCGATGCTGACCAAGTGACCATGCTATTGTTGAACAAATCTGAAATCTGGTTGCTACCACTTTCGTTGACTACATATTTACAACGCCTTGGAAGGTGGCCGCAAATGTGAATGCGTGGGGTAATTATAAAATTGTTGAGCACTGCCGATAATTTTTTGGTTGGTACATTTCTTGATACTCATGCGCTTACTAGTCCATTAAAAGCGGCAGTTTCCAAATTTCTGATCTCGACGCTGTTTAAAATGATCTCTTATTTTTTTTCTATTTTCCATTGGTCAACTAATTTTATTTTGTAATAGCATGACAGGCATCTCATTTTAGATGCGAACAAGTCGGCTAAAACGCACCACTTTCGGTGCTCAAAACACTAATACACGCATACACACACACACACACACTTATTTATTCACTCACACAGCGTCTTCTTTACATTTCCTCAAAAACTTACGAAGACTATCATGGAGTCACATTAAGTGGCACACTTGTTCATATTTAAATATGAATATGTTCCCAGGCATATCAAATAGGTAGCCGCAGTAAACTTTTTGAACTTTTTTCATATTTTATTTTAATTTGAATTGTCAAATTTTGAATTTCGTTGTGTGTTAACATGATGTAATAATGAAAGGTGTTGTACGTTGGCAACTTCTCGCTCTAAATCAGCCATCTTGAACGCCCTTAGAAACTGTGTTGTTCCTTAGCCGAATTTGGTTACCAGTTTTGTAAAAAAAAAATGTTGAATTGTAGCTGAAAATTAAGTTTTTCATAGGGCACTTATAATATGTATTATAGATTGTTTTGACATTTTGGATAATTTTTCTCATTTGTTGATAATTGGTTTCCTAAAAGCGAGAATTTGAATAAGTGTTTGTAAAAATTGTCAAGTATTTGTATATTAAAATATTATTTGTTAAATTATTAAGTAGAATAAAGCTCTGGGGTTCATTTTGGAAGACAGGAAAAACAATTTTATTGACATTTCCAATACAATATTTTATTGGCAAGAAAAAAAATGTCCGGTTTTTGATAAAGTATCAAAAATAGTTCTCCATAAAATCATCTTCATAGAGGAACTCCCATTTCTCTTCCGCCTTCAACCGACTCGATCGTCTTGTCAACGTCAATTTTTCCTTTTCTCCGCTCGTCTTTGGAGCAAGCTAATATATTATATTCAATTTAACCTATGGATGTTGTATTCTAATAATTATACCATAAAGACTAAAGGAACTCCATGGACCTGTCTATATATTTATACTTTTTCAGTTATCAATTAGTATTTCTTTCTTAAAAATTCCGCCTTCACTATTTTATGCTCATAATTAATGTGCGAAAACCTGTGAGGTTCTACTTTTCCGAAAAAAAGTTAATCGCTAAACAAAAATTGTTATGTTGTTGGTACGGTTTGCATGCATTTGCGTCATATTTGAACATTTTACATTAATTTCTAAAGATTAATCATTATCGAAGAAGTTTGTCTTTTTTAATTTTGGCATCCAAAAACACTAAAAATTCGTTCTGTGCGCAGGTTTTACTAGCATTTTAAATACAAATTAAGTTATTAATTTTTTTTGTCAGTTTTCATATAAAATTCATAATATTCCAATCATTGTGGTTAAATTTTATGTAAATATCTTCACTCATTTGTACTTTTGCCTTCTTTTATTCCCGTTTCTCTAATACTTCCAAAATACAACATTGAGCTAAGGGCGTTCAATGTGGCGCTGTTACAACGTACAACACCTATCATTATTCCATCATGGTGTGTTAAGAATGCTTTCAGTACAATTCAAGGTAGTTGATAAAATATTTTTGAAATTTTAGCTTTCAAAAGTAAAAACAAAATATACAGAGCTGAATTTTTTTTTTTTTTAATTTTTCTACTGCTGCTACCTATTGAATGTGCCTTGGTATGTTCTCATTTTCGTTCAAACATACAAATACAAATGGTGTCTATCAGAAAGTAATGCTGGGAAAAACAGAATCGACACACACACACACACACACGCACATTCACATTCACTTATGTATTCACTTCCGCCTTTAGCTCTGTTGAAATGTGTCAAGTGCACGTACACATTTTTATAACCGCCTATGCAAGCGTACACTCAGCTCTTTTAGCTCCTTAGTTTCTCGTTCACTCATATACACACAAACACTCACACACACACACACATAGAGTTAGATGGCACCACGAGCGGCTCGAATGAAGCATATGACAAAATTTATACAATGAGGCCATAAGTATCTATGTATTTTTGGCCTGATTGCAACTTCACTGGCATAATATCCCATAATACAGTTATCATTACATGTACATACATACAGACATATGTAGATTTGTTATGCATGTTTGTGAATGCACACTTTCGCGCTCGCCTTATGCGATTATGATTTTGCAGAGATTATGCACTTTTATTATGGAAATTCTTAAAGCGCTCCAGTTGAGGCAGCCAAATGTTATTTCGAAAAGTCATAACAGCGATGGCTGAGACAGAATTTTTGTAATAAATGTTCGTAATAAAAAAAAAATATAAAAAAAATGTGCATGTGTATTACGACTATATTTGAGTAATAAATTGAATAGTGAGTGACATTGATTTATTATCAGAAGATTCCAAAAATAAATAACTATAGTCCGTTTATACATAAAATAATATTAAAAACATCAGTTATTATTTAAGATGTAAAATATTAGCAGCCAGCTGATAATTTCTAAATGCCAAAGCAAGACTATTGTCGATACTATTGCATCAGAAGCTAAGACACAAAAACTTGATTGTAATATTTTAAAGAACGCACAATAAAGTTTACTTTACATAATGGAAATTTGTGGCCGATTTTTCGGTGCAATAATTTTGAACTAACTCAGGCTTTGAATGCTTGCCTCAAAGTTATACGATGTAGACGCTATGAAATTTTGTAATTTGAGTAAAGATAATTAGACTTTAGTTATTCCGAGAGACTTTGTTTGTTTAGAATATTGGATTGGCCGCATTGGCAATAGCGTCACCTATGTGTCAGTTTTACACTAATCACAAGTATTAACATAACAGCATTTTGTTGAGGTCCTTCAACCCGATTTTTGTATAATTGAACTAATTCTAAAACTAATACTAGCAACTCAGCGCTTAGTTTGCAGTTATTGCGCATAAATAAAACACAAATGATGTGTCATGACAAAAAAATTTTAAACGAGCGTAAAACATGCCGCTAACTCGGGCTCATTTCAATCCAAAAAAAATTGTTGATAAACCACTGACAATTAAGCTTCAGTTAGCAAAGAGCTGTCTGTGTTGAAAAACATTGGATTCAAAAAGAAAATGCTACTTCAGACATTCCTTTGAATATTTTTTTTATATTATCGCAACTTATTTATCTACCAAAATTTTTCACTCAAAGTAAAACTTGATAACAAAAATATTATATCTACATATATAGTAGATATTCTTAAATATTTTTCCTTCTCATCAAATACGTTTGTCATCAATCTTTTCACAAAAATAAATTTTATATTCATAACATATCAATTTTTCTTCACTTTTAATGTGTTGTTGCTCTACATGCCACGACTACTGCAAACATGCAAATGTTGATGTTTCACTGCTGCTCCGTTTCGTTTTTGGTCAGCAAGTCAAGCGTAGGCGTTAGGTAAATAATGGTTTTCTGGCAACATAGCAAGCATCATTTTTCGTGATATTAACTAAATAATTTTTTTTGGCTTTGCCTTCTTAGGCAGCAAGCACTTTACTTGCTCTTAAATTGTTGCTGTTATGTAAATTCAATTTATTTTCGTACACTCACGAAAATATCGGCCTCCTTGCTGTTGACTTTTGGGCAACCACATACATACATACATACTACACACAAACTTGAGTTTGTCATTCCTACTTTTCGACTCTCTGCTTTCCTTACACGTCACTTAGTTTGCTTCATTTTTCGTTTACTCCGCGCTGTTTGCAAGTGTTTCTCTCATTTTGCGCACTATGTATATTATTGTGTTTTGTTTTTGGTTTTTGCGTCTTTGTGATGACGTTACTTTGCGAGTGCGAGTGCTCGCATACGCTTTGTAAGACATCAATCGTTCGGTGAGACAGACAGGCGCGAAAAATGTCTCAATGGAGTGCTGCTTGATGACGCGATTTGTTGAGATTTTGTCCTTCAACCGAATGGCAATTTCAGCGCGCGCTTAGCGAGCTTCACCAATGCCTCACTTCAATCTGCCTTCACACTCAATAACACAGCAGTTTGCACACTAATTCACTAACTCATACTTCTGGTGCTTCATCAATTCTGTTTAAGTCCCCCATTCAATTTGCAGCTCATCGCACACACTTTTGACATTGACTGCCTCTTTAACTACACAAGAGTTTGTGTACTCGTATATTAAGGCTTCATGTTCCTTGTCTTCTATGTACTGCTTTATCTACTTCAATTGTGCTTTGCATCTTACGCATCCGGCGTTGTTTTTCTTTTCTTTTTTTTTTTTTTGGCGTAGTTGCCCACTCGTCCTTGAGTCGTCATGACTGTCATCAAACAAGATTTTAGCCGTCTTCAAGCACTCAGCGTGTGTTATACTGACGCGCCTGTTCAGAGACTCCATCTCCCCGTTGTGTGTTAGTTTTCGTTTATCTACTCTCATTTTTTACCATTCCCAAATTGGTCAAATATTCGGTCCATTGATTGCATGTAAGTTTGTAGGTAGTTGTGGTAACTGTTTGAATTAATTTTATTTTTTGTTAGTCATCCATATTTTGCTAGGTTCATATTTTTGCTGTCTCATTATTTAAATATAATTTTTCTTCTGCTTAATGCGTCACAACAATTCCTTGTAGCACTCTTTTTACCTTTAACAATCAAAGTGGTTATTTGCATTTTTATTAGACTATTTTTGCTTGGTTTTCATCCATGAGGATTCAAGTAATATTTTCTATGATTTGCGTACTAAAATTTTACTTCTCTCCCTGCAATGCCTTGCTTCTGATTAAGTTCCTTTTAATTCTCATAAAGTTGTCCAGATTTGTGTGTTTTAAATTGCGTTTGTGTTTTTTCATCACTATAAAATTTACGCTTGCCATTTTTATTGGCCTACAAATTAATTGATTAACAGATTTTTGTTTTATTTCTTTTATTATTTCATTTACTGGCCGAATATAATACTCGTATCGTGTTTGTTTTTGCATTGTAATCCGTTTAAATGATTTTATTTTGTTTCATTTCAGCTTTCTTACTTTTCATAAATAAAGATTGTGGACTATTTTGAGTTATAGTCATTGGTGTGGTATATATCTTTTTTTTTAAATATTTATTATCAGTTTCTTTGATCTCTTATTTGGTCAACTGAGCATGGCTTTTCGCCTGAAGCCTTGCGTAGCCTTTGCGCGAATTTCACCACTTTCTCACTTCATAGGTGAATTGAATTAGCGTCGTTATATCGATATTAACAGCAATGGGGTTTGCATAAGAATATATTATTTTTATTAATACTATTTATCTTTGGTTTCCGAATGCATATTTTGGCCAAGCAACATTTTTAGTGGCAACTAATATTAGTATTATTATTATTATAATGGGTATAGAAATCAAAAAAAAAATTTATAAATTTTTAGTAGAAAAAATGTGTTCACAAATTTCCTCTACTTAGCTAAAGAATAAATTGCTTTTTAGCACTCGAACAATTTTAAATTATAAATAAAAATGTGTTGATGTTTTATCCTCCTTCATTTAATGAGTTTTAGCGTTCTGGAATGAATTTTTAGTAGAAAAAATGTGTTCACAAATTTCCTCTACTTAGCTAAAGAATAAATTGCTTTTTAGCACTCGAACAATTTTAAATTATAAATAAAAATGTGTTGATGTTTTATCCTCCTTCATTTAATGAGTTTTAGCGTTCTGGAATGAATTGCTATTGAAAAAAAAAATTGTAAAAATGATCAAGCATTTTTTAAATGAAAGCAAAAAACACCAATACATACTTAGCTATTAAAATACTTAGCCGTAAATTATTATCAAAATAATGTTGAGTGTCAAAAAAAATTGCATTCATGAAAATATTTTTATTTTATTTTTTCAAACAAACATACCTGTTTATCAGAGCTAGCCTTAATTAATAGAATTAAAATTGTTCTCGCTGTGGGAATATGTAAGAATTAAAAAAATTTTTTTTTTTTTGGGTTTACCTATTTTTTGCATCTAACATTTTTATTACTTGTTACTTGCGATTCATCGCTAGGTTATTTCATTTTTGGAAGTGAAATTTAGATAATCGTTAGATAAACGTCTCTCGAAGTAAAATTTTGTATGAAAGCGAAATCAATGCGCCTAAGTATTACTGATTTATATATATATCTGCTAGCAAATGAAGTTCAAATAAAAACAAAAAAAAAAAAAAAAATGGATGAGAGAAAATTTAGCATTGCGACCTTGTCAGTCCAACCTAAATATGTATTGGTGAATTGGCACGGCTAAAGACAACACACACACACACACCATCAAAGTAGCATTTTTATATTTGCGTGTTCCATTTAGTGCGTAACTTGTACCCTTTTGTGCGAACAAAATACATGTTTGTATGTATGTGTTTATTTGTGTATGAAAAAAAGGGCAAGACTTACACTCGGCAGGACAGTTAAGTTAAAATTGCGTAGCGCTGCGATTTGTAAGTTTTAAAGCAGGTTTTGAATAAGTTTTAAAATTTAGTAAAATATCAGTTGGCTTTAAATAAAAATGTGGACATGTCTAAAACTTGCGGTCATTACTATACTTTGATATTCTATTATCAAGCATTCCATTGACCTTCAATCTAGCAGCAATTCTACAATTATGCAGGGAACGAACTAATACTACTCGTAAAATAATATATATGGATGTACGAGCATGTTAACTGCGTAAGAATGTGTTTGTACGTTTCGCTCAATTTACATTTTGTTTTTCACGTCTTCCAATGTCGCATAATTTGTAATTTTATTTGTTTTTGTACAAGGTTTATTACATTCCGTTTGTGTGCTCAATGGTTGTCAGACCGATAGATATATTTTGTGCACGTTCACTCACACAAATATGCCATTTAAAGGGCGAAATCTTCTGATCATGCTTGTAATTTGCTACACTACACACATACATACAAATAAATTGTGTAGCATTTTTACAGCCTGCGTCCAATTTTTCGCTGCTTTAGTGTTATTAGTACATCCCTTTACAAACACAAATACATTTAAGTAATGCGTGTTACACACAGTTACACTAACAATTGTGTACATTTCCATTTCATTTTCACTCTTTGCCAGCATCGATACATTTTTAGTAAATATATGCTAGCTGATACTCTTCTAAATACATACTGTACATATGTACATATGTATATCCTGTGACATTTGTTTATTTTTAGACTGTGATATTAAAAATATTTACGTGCTAATAAAATCTATTTTCTGCGCTATTTTTAGAAAAAATCCCCATGGCATGGCAGCTGGTAATTTATGCGTTACGCATACGCCGTGGAAAACGTATGTACATACATACTTGTATAATTTTTATTTAGATAAGCAATAAATATCACTGTTTGATTAAATGTCTAGATCATATTTGCTAAGGTGAAAATGCGAAAATCTGCTTGTCGCGTTACATCTTTCTCAACAAGAGCACGTATACACGTATATGTATGAATATATGTTCAAATGTGTGTGCGTTTGCCAATCAGACTTTAAAATATAATAAAAAAAAAATATATTCGAATTGAACGAGTTGTGCATTTTCGTGGATTTTCGCAAAAAGAAACAGAAAGTAAGTAAACACTCACATCGAGTCAAACAAAATTGCACACAGTAATTTAAATTTTTGTTCAATCCTACAGAATTTAAGTACGTAGTTAATTTCATTAAAAAAAATTAATTTAATTGAGTAGTAAAAAATTAGTAAATTTCTTTCAAGAAATCCATTTATATTGAATATTGTTGATGTACATTGGAAGCGAAGAAAAAAGAATAATTATATTGAAATCTTATAAGAAATAAATTTTTCTATAAAAATGCATTTGACGGTGCTAAAAGCTCCTGTAAGCAAAAGCTTATCCAAAATCAGCAAGTTATATTCATATAAATGTTTTCAAAAAATTTAAAAGACACAAAAACAAAAAATTTAAAAAAAAATTCTTTTAAAGAGAATTTGTGAAACATTTTTTTTTGCATTCGTCTAGTTCTTGCGCGATATATATAACTTTAAACAAAAATTGTATATTTATCTAGAAAGATTTGTGAACATTTTTGATCTTCTTTTATTTTCAAAAAAATTATGAAGCTTGAGAAAATAAATACTCATGTCTATAGTATATTTATACTAACGAAATTTTTCTAATTGAGCTTATCTTCTACACCGATGTACTTATATCGCATTTCACATACACATACACATTAAGTTGTGCATAAATTATTTAAAAAAATTTGTTTTTCAACAACTGCAAACTAGCTAATAAACTCATTCGATTTGTAAATATTCAGCATCGCCATGAGTGCCAATCCCAAACATCATTCTCGCTTCCAATATTCACTCTAAATCGCCTAAATTATTAAAATTTAAAGGCGCACAGATTTTTGAAATAAACTTATTTTGAAGCCTGAGGAAAATAGCAGCTTGTGAAACTATTCAGCATTAAATTATTTATGAATATCAATTAATTATGCAAGCGTAAATTATAAATATAGACAATTAGCTATAAATTTGTAAAGCAGGTTTGGGAAAGTAATTTCGAATATAGAACAAGCTTGTAGTTTATTCTCATGATTTAGATTAAAAATAAATGTATTTAAAGACAAAACAATATAAATACTCATTGTGTGTGCTGTTAAGTACTATTTGGATGTGAGTTGTATGTTAATAAAACATTACAAAAACATAACTTTTTAGGAGCTGTTCACTGATGAAATTCAAATTTGAACTTAAAAACTTTCTTCCACGAGGAACACTTATTGACTCCTTGAAGTGAGACGCAAAGTAACAGAACTATGTCTTAATCAGCGCTGTAGATTACAAAGGATTTATACACTGTCAGCAACCATTGCCGGCCAGGTGAATATCCAAAAGCTATTTTTAACAAAAAAAAGTACGTTTCGGAAACTCTCTTCTTTTTTTATACCCGAGCTTAGTTGTACACAAATAATCAAGATAGGTATAGACATATATATACTAAAATGATCAGAATGAAAAGAGGAATCGATTTAGCCCTGACTGTCTGTCCGTCCGTCCGTCCGTGGTTACAATAACTTGAGATATCTCTATGAAAATAGATTGCTCTATGGACAGTGTAGGTTGGTATTGAAAATGGTCAATATCGGTTAATAACCACGCCCACGGTTAATAACTACTATTACAGCCAATTGAGTGAAATTTAGTATTTGGAGCGACTTATGAAATTTTGAAATATGAGCGTTGCCACGCCCTCATTTTGAAAAATTGTCTGTCACTCAATAACAGTATTAGTTATCGTCACTAAATTTGGTGGACATATTTTTCCGTAGAAAATTTTTGAAATCAGATCATAACCACGTCCACTTCCTATATAACGGAAATTTTGGAAAATGCAAAAACTTTATTTTTTCTATTAAAACAAATTGAATGAAATTCGGTATTTGGAGCGATTTTGAACTAAGAAATTAGGTAGTTATGAAATTTAAAAAAATGGGCGTTGCCACGCCCACTTAGGAAAAAAAATTCTGTATCTCAATAACGGTGTAAGGTACCGTCACAATTTTCCTCAATGTCGCTGTTATTATCTTTAAAAATTTTTGAAAAGTGCAAAAACTTCGTTTTTTCTTTATTCTATTCAATTGGAACGTATAATTCAAAATTTGATATTTAGAGAGGTAGTTAATTAAAAAACTTGATTTGTATGAAATTTTGAAAAATGGGCATTACCACGCCCACTTAGAAAAAACAGGGCTGTAGGTATCTCAATAACGATGTTAGGTTTCGTCAGAAAATTTGGTAAACATGTTGTCCTTGATATCATTAGCATCACCGTCATTAATTTCTGAAATCGGAACATACATAACTACACCCAACTTCCATATAACGGAAATTTTGAAAAATGCAAAAAACTTCGTTTTTCAGTAATTATTAGAATAAATTGAGTAAAGTTTAACACTAGCAGCGATTTGAAACAAAGAAAGGGGGTTTTTATGAAATTATGGGCACCGCCCATACAAAAATACATCGCGAGGCTATATAAAAATCGGTTTCGCCCGAATTTCGCTTTTATCACTTGTTTTTATCTTAAGTTGTACCTTTTGACGCTAAATTCATGCTCAACTGCCAGCAGTTAATTACAGCTTCGATTTAGCAAGCGCCAGTTTGTAGTTGTCATCGCTGCTTAATTGTGTCACAGCAAGACAATGCTATTCGCACACACATAACTTGACGGCATTTGCGAGCAATGAAAGGTACTCGTATGTATGTATGTATGTGTGTATGTATTTAAGTTAATGTGTTGGCATTGCATACGAACTGCCTGCATGTAAGTAATTAATTGCTTAGCTGAGTTGAGCAGCGCTGAGCTAACAACACATTTGATGTCACATACATACACGAAAATTAATCATCAATCGCAATGGAACTACCATCAAAGCAGTGACAGCAGTAGCTGCTTGCCGACACAGACGAATGCAAACGGATGCAAACGAATGCAGCTTGAGTGATTGAGTGCGACTGTGCGTCGGTGCGTCGGTGCGGCTGCGATATGCGCGCCATCCGAGCAGAGGCTTAAATGCTTGTTGCATTCTGACTGATGGCATAACACATTTCATGGTAATGAGAATTAGGTGTACTAAGTCGTTCACCCATCCAACTGACGTCACAACGCTCTCGCTTACTCACCTTTTCGTACCAATTTATGCGAATTTAATAAATGCGAATTGCTGGTGGTTGATGAGTGTTTCAAATGACAGTTAGTATAAGCGAACGGTGACAGTATTAGGTGGCGATGCCAGCGTGACAACACATGGTTGAACGGGAAATGCATAGCGATAAAGGAATAATTTGGATAGTTGCGATTGTAATGGAATTTGATAGGCGCTAAATTACTGACGAATTTACTCACTTGTGTGAATATTCATGCAAATATTTGCCTAATTCGTAGTTTGAGCAGATACCATCGTGTCGATAGAATTAGCATTAGTTAATTAGTGCAAGTTTGTAGCTTTTCACACATAATTAATTAGGCACACAATGGAAAAATTTCTAACCAAAAAAAATCGGAACATTTCAAACGATCACATTGATTAGAAAAATGCACTATAAGCCATTATGAATAATTAAATCAAATAATCTTTTTATTTTTCTACCGTTTTTCTAACGATTTAAGTTTGTTTTTAGTTAAGTTATTTCTAAAATTGTTTAAATATTTTAATGCACAACGCAATGCTTTATCTTACACGAATACTTTTCGACACTTCTATCTGATTTGACTATTCTACTAACGGCGAGCAAAATAATAAAAATAAATTTAATAAATCAAATTATATCAATCAAGGAAAATTTTAAAAAGTCTCTAAAACCCATTTCAATAAATTCTTTCTGGCTGGCAAGTAATGCTGATAATTTTTCATTTATTTGCTAGCATTGTTCATAATATTTGAATATATTACGATGACTTTTCCTAGCTTAGAATTCTAAATTAAAAAATATTGAAATAATCAGGCGTAGAAAACGCTGAGTGTTGAAGTCTAAATAAAAAAAAAATATAAAAGACTTTAGCGCCTGCTTGTTGACAATTCTATAAATCTGTATTTTCGTGTCACAACTTTTCACTTGCCATTACACACACGACACTTCAGATGTCTCGCATTTGCTTTAAGCGCCAGCTTTTTTCAGTCTAGACGCTCAACTATTTGACTTGCGTTGAGCGCCAGTTCAAACACTTTTCATTGAATTTTTGGGTATATATGTTTTTATTATTTTTATTTTTTAAGTAAACAATGTAAAAGGTGTATTTTTTAATATAGCTTTTACATACTTAAACGGCATCCATTACAATTTACTTGGTTACTTGGTTATTGCAAAGCTTTTACATATTTAAAAAAAAAAATGTTTGCTTGTTTATGAAAAATAAATTCATATAGGTTTAATTTTGTTTCATATATTTTCAGAAGCTACTAGCCATTGCCAGTTTAAAATAATCAAGAAAAACAGCTTTTTTTTTACGCAGTTCTCGAATTTCACATTTTATATGCTTCATAAAGCACAGCGTTGAATACTTTTCTCTATCAGACGCAACAAATTTGCACAAATAAATTTATTTTGCTGTGTTAATAACCCTTTTAAGGGCTTTTGCATTTTCGATTTTTTTTTTTCAATTTCTATATAAACATACATACATATTTACTGTCCTTTGTAACACTTTTCTTTGCGCTTATTGTGACGCACACACGCCGCTATACTTTAAGCGGCATAAGCCTCTCATTTACATATGTATGTGTCCTATTTTTTCACTTTTTTTTACTAGCTATTTAGTAGGTACATTAACTGGTCCTTAACCAAAATATATTTAAAATATCTTAACTTGCTGCATATTTACTATCCAGCCATAATTCCACCCAAAACCATAATTCAGCGAAACCACATAAATTACTATTAGCAGTAAGCACACAATATATATATTTTTTTTTTCACTAACCATTGTACTATGACGTATTTTATAAGCTAACAAAAATTTTAAGTTCAATGGCCTGTGATTGGAGGGTGGCGACTTACGCGTACGTGAATGTTGCTCATACGCACCGGCAACCGTCAGCTAAAGTTACAAGTAGCGACAGGAAAGAGAGATGGTTAATTCAAAATACCTTTAGCGTTTTCTATGTTTCTTAACAGACTCGTAGACTTGTACACCAATTTACAAACTCATCTCTTTTCGTCATCGTATCGTTATTCGTTATTTACAAGAAGTAAAGATTGCTTTCGTCAACAATAATAAAATTTGTTGGAAGAGGAAAATCAAAATCATCGTTTGGAGTTTTTTATAAAGGAGGGTATCGTGTGAGAGATAAGTTCTCGTAAAGACAGAATTATACACCATAAAGTGGCAAAATTTGTTGGTCAAACTTTTGGTTGGGCGGTCTTAGAGCCAAAGAAAAAATGAAAATTAACTATTGGGTGTAGAGGCATTTTATGCATTTATTTATTGCGGTATAATAAATCAAATGGTACAATGTTCTTAAGCAAAATTTAAAGAGATGGTGCCTTACTACTGGAGCATATTGGATGGGGAAAAAATATATATATAAAGTAAATATAGACATTTGGAAGGAAAAAACATACCAGTATAAAAAACCTTCAACAGATTATACTTAGTCTAAGGAATTGAAAAATGTATTGCTATAATTGCGACGAGAAGAAATCGCAGTCAGGCAGTTGGCAATTTTTTTAATTTCTGACCGAGTTGGACCGACTCTTTATTAAAGCGATTAATGTGATACATTTTTTTTTACATGCAATCAAGCATAGAATATTTAGAGCCAGTTTCAACTGCAATTTGAAAGAAAGTAAAATTTTTGTTGGTCTATTTAAAAAAAAATTTTAAATTTCAATTTTTTTTTTTCGTTTAAAATTGCTTTCGAGAAACGCGCTTTGAAAAAAGTACTTCGTACTGCTTTGTATTTTTTTTTTGAAAACACCGAGGTTTTTTAAGAGAAACACAAAACAAGGCGAAAAATTAAATTTATTAAAAATTTGGCGTAAAAATAATGCTCTTAGCTTAGTGCAATTTTTTGATTTTCTTCCGTATGACTTTTAACTCAATTACTATGCTAATTTTTTCATAACATCTTAAAAGTACTTTCCACTAAAATATGACCGATAACGCAAGCAGAAGTTTGTGTTAAAAATTAAATCCCGCAGAGTAGTTCTATTTAATTATCTGCATGTATTTTTTTTTTTTTTAACAAAATTAACTAATTTGTTTGTCTTAAAGTCACGACTTTCCATTTCTATGTGCACGGCCACACCCAGTGTTGTTCTTATGACTGACGCAAATAAATGCCAACGCTACGCCGATTTATGATGAAAACGTGTTGCAAGTGTTGACAAGTGGCCACTAACCGCTCCCTCACACACATCGTAAATGCATACACACATATAAAATATATATAAGCACACATTACAAGCCAGAAATAAACGAGCAACTAAAATGACCAAACGCAAATACAAAGAGTCTGGTTATTCTGACTATGGGATATTTTGTTTACGGCTAAAGCATTTTGCAACATTTCAACAGTTTGCCTACTTTAAGGCGCACGGCTTAGCATATGTTTGAACCCACAGAAATGGCACGTGCCACACACATACACTCACAGCAATATGAAGCTACGCATATTTTGTGAAATATGTTGACCAAACGACCGACCGGACCGATCGGACCGGACCGAGTAGCCGAGCGCAGCACGACCAACCGCCACCATTCATGTGGCCAAAGGCACTTTGTAGGCAACACACCCACAATTACATGCGAAAAGGGGTGAAAAAAAAACCAAAAAGCTTACACACGCTGCCGAAAGGCGTGTACGCGGCCACACAGTCGCTTTGCCAACAACCTCGTCTGTCATTCTACTGCTAGAATTTATTATGAACTGCGCCGAAATGTATGCCTCCTTAATGCGAGTACACATATGAACCTGTATCTACTCAAATATAACAATCATCAATGGGCCTTTACTCAAACCGCTGCGTAACGACACAAAGACACAACCATTCACATATAAACGAGTACATACATACACACATACATACATATGTAAATAGGTAATTTTATATACAAACTTACGAGTATTCATACAGCGCTATGCAAAATAGTTCTGCTTTTAGGCGCAAATTGTGCTAAATATAGCGTATGTAGCAGTAGGGCGTATATATGTGGAATACGAAAAGAGGCAAGTTTGGTCGTTGTTCGACATTTATTTAGTAGTAGCCTTGTCTAGTAGCGGTAGAATGAAAGGGGTGGCATATAAAACATTTCTTAAAATAAACATGACCTGCGATGGCTTGTGCGTGCCACAAAGTATGCAAACAAACAAACAAACGCACCTATACAATAAATGACGTGCTCCGTCAATGTACTACAGCTATTCGTGAGCTACCATCTTTATTGAGTTTTTCGCAGCAATTTTATTAAGTTTGAAGACATATTTAAGTATACACACACACATGCCTATATATCTGTTTATAACTGTCTGTTAAGCATTGAAGCATACTTTTAAAAGATGCCGAATTTCCGGCGCTCAGCTTATACCAAATTAAATTGCCTACTTTTAAGTGTGCAACACAGTTGGCAAACTTTTTATTAGATTATTTTAATATTAAAAGATTTTCAACAGAAATAACAACTTAGTTAGAAAGCTTTGAAATTGTTGGCCAGAATAATAATGATACACAATGGCTAGGCATTTAGAGATTAGTTAGAAAGGCACAGCATTTGATTACAAGCAGCAGTTGCTCCATATCGTCATCAATGTGCTTTAGGAAAAAAAAATTAATTTTAAATTAGAATTTCAATAAAATAGTTAATATTACTCTGTTGAAAGCTGTATAGCCAGAATCCAATGTACTATATCGAATAATATACAAGCACTCATTGTTTTATTTTACTTTGCTTTCTTTTATACTTTAGTTTGTAAAACTATTTTCTTGCATAAATTTACTTACTCCTTACCTTAAATTGAGCTAATGAATAGCTTGCAATTTTCGAAAACACAAAATATTATACACGTGTTTGTTATTTTTTCAATATTTCTCAAGTTGCTTCAAATAATAAATATTCATAGTTATTTGTTGGTATTTTTGCTCTACATTTTCTCTATCACAGCAACACATTTGCGAATGCGATATGCATGAAGAAGCTCAAAAATACGTACATATACATACATACATATCACACCTACACACTTAATTATCATTTTATGAAGTTTTCATATAATTTAAGAGCGCTTAATACGCTTAAGCCTCATATTTGTACACTTTTAATCTTGCCTGTGTGTAGTAAATATTTGTTACATACAGACATTTATAGGTACATATTTGATGTTGGTGGTCTATGCAAGTTCAAATTCTGAAGAATTATACATGCTGTCGGCGCTTTGTAGGGTCTTTTATTTTAAAATTTATGCAAAACAATTTATGTTGAATTTATTTTTTTTAAATATATTGCATGTTAAAATTTTTCGAGAAACTTTATAGGCATTGTCGATTAATGCTCTTAGCTTGGTATGCATGATTAAAAAGGCGAGTTTAAGTATTTGCTGCAATTCATTTTTGTTATTAAACTTAAATGTCTGTATAAGCTGTTTTTGGTTTCTAAAAAATTATATATCTGTAATCTTGGACAATGGTTTAATAATTAATAAATTCATAAACGTGACATCGAACCCCGGTTAGTTTTGCAATGCATTAAAGTAGAATAAACACAAAAAAAAATCTTAATTACCCGTAGTTCTAGAGGTTTTTTTTTTTAATTGCGCTGAAGTGACAAAGTTAGCTATTTGCAGAAGCCGACAAAAGTATTAAAATTTACAGCTTTTAATTTTAAATTTATTTAATCAGCGCTTGCCAAATTACGATATTTCTTATGACTGCTCGTAACTCTTGCCAGTCTTAGTGAAGTAATAAATATTTATTAAACATTTTTAAAGAACAACAACTAAGAAGTTACAAGATCTAGCAAATAATGCAAACAGCGTTACTTTAAATTGCTTTACGTTACGCTAAACTTGCTGATAATGCATCCATTCATGTATCTAAATTCTACGCCTCTATCCAGCAACATTCCTTTTTAACCCGCTTCATTTTATTTATTTACCACACTTAATTGTCTAACCTATCGCCAATGCTTAGCGGCCACTTAACTGACCTGTATGCGTGTTAAACTGTGTAAATCTTACATCGTAATCTTACATCTTAAAGCGCCCATAAACTCACTCAAACATAAACACACCAGCAGTACAGCATCAACTATTGCCACATTAATTATTATCAAATAAACTGAAGCAAAATAAATTGAGGCGCCCATTTGCAATTATCCATTTAGCGACATTAAAGGGGTGTCAAAGCATTAGTCGGATGCTATACAAGTAGAGTAAGTAATTGGTTGTCTTAACAACAACAAAAGCCGAACAATAAACGACCAATCTATGTACAAGTGTATGTATATTTGTGTGCGTCAGTGTTGAGAATGTGTTGCAGGCAATCAAAGTGGATAGAATGAGATTTCGAATGAGATTACGAGTGAAATGGTGGCTAAGCAGAGATTGGTGTGAAAGCAGTAAGAAAAACAAATACATAGAAAGAGCAAAGTAGTGGTGTGAAGTGTAAAAGAAGACAACAAAATAGCTGTTAGATGTAGCAATGCTCATTTCCATTGCTTTTATTATAGCTTTGTAGTAGGTGTATACAAGTGTTTATGTTTCAAATTCGTTGTACGCAAGAATTTTTTTTTTTTTTTTTGATTTTTGATTTTTGTCCTAATGAGTTCATTTGCGTGGCTGCAAATATTATAAAGCCAAAAGAATAATATTAAACAAACGTAAATGCTATGGGTAGATTATTTAACTAACTGATTGCTGAAATAATTAAGAGTCTATATAAAACAAATAGCAAAAACATAGTACTTTGGAAGAAGATCTTTGAATGTTAATTGAGCTTAGAATTCACTATACACGTGAAGATATTTAGATCACTCGATGGATGTCGCTTATGGTCTTGGAAAACTCATTCGCTATTTACAGATTTGCTGGCGTTTATTGTGTCAAGCGCCATTGAAGGCCTCTTAAGCAGTAATGGAAATGTTGCCAAGGCATGTGGTTGCCCGTCATTGGAACTAATCGCCTACTACGCATTGGACTTTCCTAATTTAATTATCAAATAATTCAATATGAAATTTATCAGATGTAGACTCAACTGTATCGCCGCTAAAACTGTGGTCAAGTTTCTGTAGACTTGGTTGGTGTGGGATTAGTGATGTGTGGAAGTTTTTTTAAGTTGACCAAGAAAGCAACCGTTTGCTTCCGTGATGTCAAATAATTAACTTTAAGCCGCGATACTTACCGATAAGCCACAGCAGTCTATACAAATTCAGAAATAGCTAACTTTCGGCAGAAAATAAAAAAATAAAATAGCTAAACTTTGCATTCAGAGTATGAGCAACATGTATGTATGTACGAATGTATGTGCGGATAACTAAGCTCCGGCAATAAATTGCAATTTACAGGGCAATCCCATTGTGTAAGCAATGGAGCATAGAGAATTCATAAAGCAATTACACTTATGAAGTTGCGCAGTTCAATAGCGGGTGTGCAGCACAAAAGCACAATTATAGCTGAATAAATAGCGCTCAAGTCGCTTAATGCCATGCTTGCTATCCGCATGTTGCATAATTCAAGGCGCAAGCACAGCTGTAAGCGTTAAACATTTTGCAAAACCCTTCCAATACATACATACATATTTTGCTTTCATAATTCAAAAGTGCACTCATAATAGCAATGCCACAAAACGTTTCGCCTTTTATTATGGTAACACACATACACACACACGCGCGCGCACGGGTTAACTATATACAATTGCACGATGCATGCACGCTATGCTCGTTGCCGCATTGTGGCATTGTGTTGATATGCAACATGTTATTATGGTAGCAACATGGCATCACTCATCCATGGCAGCCAACTGCTGCGGCGGTAACTTTGCGAAGGACTCACTCATTGCTATAGTAAGCTGCTGCTGCCAGCTATACAAACGCAAACACATAAATACATTCGCGCGCGGGCACAGAGAACAATTTAACATACGAATATATAAATTGTACAAGAAACAGCAACAACAGCACTTGCAACATTCAAAACATTTGCTTGTTCGGTGTACTATAAATAAAAGCAAACAGCAGATGTTCGCACTCGATCGCCGCACCAGCAATTGCTTGCTGTTCGTGTTTGTGTTGTTGTTTTCGTCTCGTATTTCGCCGCTGGCATCTTCTTCGCCTACGCTTTCGGATTCGCTGAATATTTTGCTATCTTTGCTGGCAAATGAATGCATCGATAACCAGCGTCGCCATAACGATTTATGGTTGTGCAATTTCACATTACTTTTGTATGCATCAATTGTTTTGACAACAACGACAACAACGACAACAACAACAACACACAATGACAACCAACTTTTTGCGTGTTGAAACAACGGCACATTGTGTTGATGGAGTAATATGGTATTTGTACTTGTAGCAGCAGGATGGCAGGATTGGAAATTTGGTTTTGCTTTGTGTGTCGCTTCTTACGAAAAGATTTGTTATATATAATTTTTATACTTTTTTAAATACAAACTTACTTACTTAGGCAACAATAATTGTGTAGCTATAATGGTTATTATGAACCACAAAGTTTGAATGTTTGTGTTGAAACTGTAGAATTCAAGTGTTGACACATTTATTTGGGCAAGAGTTTAGAGTTACTGCAAAAAAAAGGATTTTAAAAAGTTTATATAAAAAAATTTAAAGCGACAAACTATTACAGCAAGACCAGTGAGTTGACACTCGTCTTAAAATTTTAATCAATATTGTAACAAAATTTTGCTTTGGCAACAATATTTTTTAAAAGGGTTGCCATCTTCCTATTTAAAAATAAAATAAAGAAAATTTTTGTTAAAAATGGCTATAAATAGATTTAATGCCTGGTTTGTATTAGCTTTTCAATAAAGAAGTTTTTGTTCCAACAGGGTTGCCAGCTAACAAAAAACTATGTATATATTTAAAAAAGCTTCTGTTTACCAAGAAAGTACAATTAATTTAATCTATAAGCTGAATGCCAGCTACATAATTGAGAAAACGTATAAAATTCTTAAAGATTTTACTTAAAAAATTTGAACAGGGTCACCTGCTAACAAAAATATGAAACATTTAAACAGCTTTCAGCCACGAATATGAAATTAATTCAATACTCGTATAAGCAACATTTTTTTTTAGTATCAGACTATTGTCATAAGAAGCCTTAATGGAAAATCCAAGACAAACTAATTTTGAATAGAGTTGCCGCCTACAAAATCAGGCATAATGAAGATTTAGTAAATCGGAGGTGAAACAACTTAAAATGTGGGTAGTATATATATGGTAAAATATATATTTCGAGAGCTAACAAAAAATTATATATTTTATATAGAGTTGCCAGGGTTAAATAATAAAAGGTGATAAAGAATTGAATAAAGGAAATGTTAATGTAGAATACGACTAGAAAAGATAAGGATTAGATGAAACAAATAATGTAGGACAGAACTTAAGTCGAAGATTAAGATGCTGGGGATAGCGTAAAAAAGAAAAAATAAAATATGAAATTTGTTGACTAGAAAATTAACATACTGTGATAAGATAGAATAGTTATGATAAGATAGGATTTGAAAAAATATAAGAATAATTTAGAATATATTAAATAGGATAACATAAAACAGAACTGGATGATGGTAAGGTAGAAAAATACAAGAGAGAAAAAAAAATGTAGCTTCGAAGAGGATAAATAGTCCGTTAAAATATAAGATAAGATAGTCAAAATTACGATAGGATAAGGATAGTATGTGGTAAGAAAAAATAAGATAAGTTGCTTGCAGATACAATGGCAAGAGGATGACATCTGATAAGTTAAAAGAAGTTAACATAATTTAATATTAGGGCTGCTTAACAAACGAAACGATACCATTTTGTTTTGTTAACGAGCAAAATTAACTTAACGAAATGAGTTTGTTGCGTTTCGGCGCCATGTTATCAAAACGAAATCAAATCGTTAATGTTACAACGTTATAAAATTTCCGTTTTCGTTAATTTTAATGTGCCTAAAAGTATGCAGCGCTTCTGTTTGCGCCTGTTTGCGCTTCTGTTTGCGACGAGTGAATCTCCAGCGTTTTTCTTAACGTTTTTCTTAACGTTTTAACCTTAACGCCAGCATTTTGTTTCGGTTAAAAACGTAATGAAATTTATTATGATAATTGCTTTAACGATAATATTTTGAAATCTTTCAACCGAAACAAGAGAAAACATTTCGGAACGGTTAAATTTAACGTTAAAATGCATCCTTGTTTAATATAAAATGTGTCGTGATTGTTTTAGCTTAATTTTGCTTTTATGGCTTTCATTGTAATTCCTTGTAGATATATTAAAACCAAAAATCATCGTCAGAATTAATATGATTTATGAATTAATGTTTAGATATCAATTAATAATATATAATAAATGGTATTTAAACCTTTGGCTGGTGGTTACGCATATAAGAATTTTACAACGATTTTTTAATAAAATTTTGAACTAAAAAAATGTAATTAAACATTTTTTCGAATAAAAAGATCTGTTAACCACAAATTAAGTTTTAAAACAATAGAGTGTATGTTGAAATGACTACCTATTCATTTTGGTTTTAACAATTTTTTTGGATTTCTACAATTTCTTCCTCACAAAAAATCTTGAGCGTTAGAAACAATTGTCAAACTCAATCCCAATCTCAAAAGATATTAAAACTCAAAAAGATATTAAATTTTTTGTTTTTGTTGACAACGTCGTATTTTTTTAATTGTTTGCCATTTCAGAAATTTTTAATATTGATATACGAGTTATTCTTTCTCTATCGCAAGCCAACTGATTTGAAGCTTCGAAACTTAGAGCGAATTTATATTATGTCGTCGAAATTTTCTAGTATTTCATACACTAAATAAAACTGTAAAAAATGTTTTTTCGAAGTTGTACAAAAACCGTAAAATAGTGATTTTCACGTTTCAAATTGCTGAAACTTTGCGATGGTTTTTGACAATCTTTTTTTAGTAAACTAAGTTTTCCAAACTTTTTTTATTTGAGTTACTTATATTTTTTACAAAACATTTCATTGATTTGTAATATTTGTTCGTTTGCTTTTTTCCACTTTATTAACAACAGATAGCACAGAATAATTTTGGAGAAGATAAAAGATTAAGTTCTACCAAATCCTTTGTTACAATAAAAGGTAAGGCAAGGTGGGATGGCAAAAGATATTAAAGTATAAAGACTGAAAAGAATGCAACCACCTATGAACAACACCCACTCCAAGTTTCCATAACATAAACCGCCAATTCCTTTTACTTATTTATTATACTTTGTTAGCTTAAATGCTTTACATAAATTTAAATGCAATACACATTCATTTACATAGCAGCTAAATTACACACAACGTGTATATAATGCCATCATAATATTTATGCATACAAATATTATTAATAACTCACATTACATTTATGCATTGATATGCAACATAATATGCAACAAAATACGATTATCTGTACATTTAATAGCCGCATATATGTATCTTCAGATACAAGCACACATGCACACATACCAACATGCCAACCGATGGCTCATCATAAGACATTATGCGATTGCAGATGAAAGTATGACACATGTGAAGAGAAGCACAGCGGGCGGGCAAGCAACCAAGTGCTAAGCTTCTTTCCAGCTGTATCCATCGACATATCATTCCTTAGTTACAGCAGCTGCATACTTTGCCTCTGCATTTGTGCATTTATGCAACCATTTCACCTTTAACACCAATAACAATGGAGCCGCTTCTGGCTGATTGAATGGCTTGTTGGTTTGTTGCCTGTTTGCCTCAATGACTCAATGCCTGAATGTCTCAATGTCTGAATGCCTGAATGCTTGACTACCTGAAGCGTTTATTCATATTGTTTGGCTCGTCCTATTTATTCAACATCATTTGAATCTGCTGTCTACTGCCATCACTTATGCATTTCTTTTATTTTACGATGCATATTTTTAGATTTGACAAATCCATGTGGGATATATGGCGTGAATTCTAGGAATAGGATGATACGACTTGACTGACTGACTGAACGCTTGATGTGTTGTGCATTGCTGCGCTTGCCTTTATAAATATGCAGATACAAACATACGAGTATGTATAAACTCGCATTTGAAAGAAAGATCAGTAACAGGCACATCCTTTGCATTACGAGTGTGTAGACATTACAACCGCATCTAAGTAAACGGAAATGTGATGTGGTTATACCAATACAGAGTTGTTGTTGTTTGCATTACTCAAAATTTTTTATTTTTACGTTAGTTATATAAATTTTGTTGAAAGTTACTGCTAAACTGTAAGCATAGCTGGATAAGGAATCTGTTGTGGTGGAAAAGATTTGCTATGAAACCTGTGAAAGACAGCACTGCCAGCTTTAGTGGATGAGCGAAAGCCGATTTGCATAAATCTACGTTATGGAGATAGAAATTTATGCATTGCTTCAAGTAACGAAATCATACAAAATTTATAAGAAGCCAAAATTTCGAGCAATTTTGGAGTACGCTGCTGCATAGCCCAATTCATTTTAGTATATTGAAGTAAAAACTTTAAAGTGGCTTAATTTTTTATTGATTTTTGTAAACATTTCTATTGAGATTAGTACAAAAAACTTTTAAAAAGAAGCTGCATATAAGCATTTGAAGTATATAGGCAATTCAAAAATTTTCGCTACACTCAGTTCCGTCACAATTCATTTAGGATGAGCTCGGAAATTCATTCATATATCATAAATCAAATTAATTGTGCTTATATTTATAGCCAGTTTTATTGATGCTTTCAAAGTACTGCCGCTATTTAGCATGAATTAATTTTTAACCCAACAACTACATATAACAACACAAAGCTAGTTGCATTAATGTACGAGTAAATAAATAGCTAAGACATTTGTGCGGGTGTACAAAAAGCAATTGCGTTTACGCCTACGATGCGCGCAAACCAAGTGTGCGGGGTAGCAAGCAAATATGTACGATATAATAGAACACAAGCTGACTTCAAGAGTGTGATTGAGAAATTTTTTGGCAACCGTTACCAACTGAAGCTTTTGCGAGCGTCAACTTAAAAATCTTTTGTGTTAAACTTTTAATTGAGAAATTTTGAAATACTATTTACCATTGAATTAAAAAAAAAAGGAAATTATAATAATAATGAATGGACGTAATTTGATTGAACGAGCGCAAAACGAGGCAAACAAACGACTTGGTAAGTGGAGGAATATCATTTAATGTTAATAAGTATGTAAGTTAATATGACTGAATTGCACTAACAATAATTAAGCGCAAGCTGTTAGGGGAGCGAGCAGGCAGTAAGGAGGAGTGCCGTGCCATCCGTGAGCTTGAGAGCGACATTACATTAAGTGAGCCAATTTTTTTGCTGGTTCCACTAGATTGAATGGCGCCAGTCAGCTTATGAATATTTATGAGCCAAAATTGCATTTAATTGAAGGAAGTAATGTATTTACATACATTTGTACAGAAATATATGTAATGTAATTAACGAAGCGTTAACTGTGTAGAAGTGTTTAAACACATACATATGTTACTTAGAAAACTGCTCTTATGTGAAAGGTTCCAAGACAACAATACCTTTAAGCTAAGTTTATAGCTCTCAAGAAAATCAAAAAAAATAAAAATTAATTTGAAAAGAAAATTTCAACTATAAAAAATTTTCAAATCAACCTAAAGCTCTTAAGAAAAGAATGCACGCATATTTATTTCTTAAAAAAAATATACTCGTACAGCAACGGCAAAGTACTTTTTCAAGCGAAAGAAATAAGGAAAAATATGTTAATGATTTTTCTTGACAGCTGTATTCTAAGCTTAAGTTGGAAAAACTGTCTACAAAAATAATTTTTTTTTTTTTAATAAACTTGGCAAGCTGGATACCACAGAGAGATTATTTTAACAAAAATTTTCGGTGGGCAGCATGTGAATGTTAATTTAGTTCGATGCACCAGAAAATTTTATTCAACAATTCACACTATTTACTCCTGTTTTTGAATACGGAACTATCTTTTTTCGATTATGTGATGACTAGATTCTCAATTATATTCACTTCACCGAACTCATTTTAATACAACATTGTATGAACAAAAAAAAAAAAGTAAGTATCTCTGAGGAGTGCAACAGTTATTCAACATCAAATATGCTTTGAGTCCACCAACACAGCAAAATTAGTCCTTTTTAAGATGACCAAGCTAAGACCACATACTTATACTAACTTACTTACTTTGATATCAGCGTAAAGCTATGGCCAAATTCGACGAAATGGCTTGCTTAGCGAGAGCTTTAATGACTACTTTGCTGTATAGATATAATTAATTAGAGCTCGTAATTTCAGGATAACTAAACATAAGCTAGCTTGAAATACTCGTTGCTTTTGTCATCATAAAAATACTGTCTTTGCAACAAACTTCAGAGGGATTTATTTCTAGTAAAACCTCGCAGATTAGCAGCTGAAGCGATATATATTTCTTTTTTTTTTTGGCCTTGCAAAAAGCGCTAAGTTCTAGTTATAATGAAATTCATTTAATTCGCCATTCAATTTTTATGAAAATCTTGTAAATTTTAATCAACCCAAACGCAAGTGCGAATACGCTCCATTTCGAATGAAAAGAGTAAATTGTAGGTGGAATAAAGAAGAAAAACTCAATGATTTCTAAAACCATATCTTAAATTATGAAGAGAGAGAAAAAGAAAACGGAAATCCTTAGCTAAGAGCTCGAGTTTCAAGGTAAATATCGCTATTCATTAAAATTTCCTTTACACTTTTTCCGTTCAATCGCAGTTCGCTACAGGTGCGACGTTAAAAAGGCCGGGCGAAGGCACAACATACATACCATTGCCGTTCTAAGACGCACCAAATGCGCCCATTCATTAAATATGAATACTGAAATTTGAGATTTGAGATTTTTGCTCCCTTTCCATTTCACACCATCATATTAAACTCGTATTATCCTCCCACCCACTATGCTTATAGAATATTCATTGCATTCACATGGCGACCAACAAAATGTGCCAGAACGGAAGTTTGTTCATTATTTGCTGCTGAAATGTAGCAAATTTTATTTATGCCAATAAATACGCTTATAAAAGCGGATATTATTGGCGAACAAATGCCAGCAGTGTACGTGTGTAGTATGTAGCGGGCAAAAGATAGTAAAATTGTGTGGGTGCGCAAGAAAGATACAAAAAAAAACAAAAAAAATAGGACATCAAAGTGGAAGGCAGCAATGTTTTCTGTTAACTGTGTGTGTGTTTCATTTGTGTTTGGATGTGTAGGTAAAGGATTGCGGAAGCGGTCAACTCAGTGGGTTGCTGTGGAAATACAACCCGCCTTCTTGTTATTTGAAGTAATAAATTTTTACACTCGCGTAAATGCCATTAGAAGAAATATATGTACTACTTACTTAAATAAATTGCCAAGTGTATGTGTGTGTGTGAGAGTAAAAGTAGTAGTAGTAGTATTGGTATGACAAGTATGCATATACAGTGTTGTGCATAACAAAAGCAACAGCATTCAACATGACATAGCTGCCCACGTACATATATTAATTTATTTATTTGTAAGAGATTTCAATTAAAATTCAGTCCATTTTCTAACATAAATCATAAAAATCAAAGTTTTAAACTTTGTAGAAAACTAAAAAAAAATTTAACAAATTCGTTTATAGATTTTCAACTTTTTTTTTCTCAGACAATTTTTAAGGTATGCAGTTTTATAGCTCACTAAATTTTAGTCTAATAACACGAAATTCTCAAGTAGCTAGATAGTACCGTTGATTTATTAGAATTTTTTTCGTGAAGGCTGTTGCAACATTCTTCCATTTAAAAATAAATGTTGCTTTTTCGTTATCTGGCAGAAAGTTGCAACACCGTTGACAAAAAAAAAATTCTAATAAATCAATGATAGTTCTTAGCCACTTGAAACTTTCACATTGTTAGACTAGAATTGAATGGGCAATAAAACTGCATATTCAAAAAATTTGTAGTACTTCTGAGAAAAAAAAGTTGAAAATCTAAAAACAAATTTGTTAATTTTTTTTTTTTTAGTTTTCAACAAAATTTAAAACTTTGATGTTTCTGGTTTATGTTAGAGAAAGGACTGGATTTTAATTGAAAATTTTTACAAATTAAAAAATTAATAAACGTGGCAGGCTATGTCAGTATCGATGCCTTTGCCATTTATATGCACAACACTGTATATTAACGTTTGTAGTGGGTGAAGTTATGTAGCGTAAGATATCGAAAATTTCTTAAAATTCGTAACAGCGAACTAATAGTTTTCAGTAGCCAAGCAAACGACCTACGCAAAAGACATTTCTAAGGCAATAACTATGGATTATTTCAATAGAATAGTGTGTCGATTTATGGTTATTCGTATGCTGTCATTAACATAACCAAAGGCCGTCAGTGACATTTTTTTGCATATAACATTTCTTTTTTTTTTGTAATATTCAATAAGGTTTTGAAGTTCTTAAAGATTTTTTTTATAATAAAATATTTCCTGTGGGGCAGTCATCGCTATGGGAAGTTGCAATCTAAGCGGTACTTTTGTATAGTTTATTAAATAAATTTAGCTTCCTTTCAAGTAGTATACACTAGTATGTATGTATGTCTTGACAATTGATTAAGCAAAATATTTTTAAAATAATAATACCAAGAGGAGGAGAAATGTCATTGAGATTGCTGATGAGTTGGTGGCATGAGTTTGATTGTAAAATCGTACCCGTAAGTCTCCATTTTAGACACACGAACTAGAGCAGCGCTGACTGTTATGGAGCTTATAGACGAAATTTTAGGAAATCATATTTACATTTTTTTTAGAGATATTTAGGCATTACCATCAATTTCTACTTCGTAAGAGGTTTTTATAAATCCGGCTCTGCAAAGCGAGTACTTTTTTGTTTGTAAGACATTCTTAAACTATGTTCAATTTAATATTCTCTTCCACACTTCTATATTAACTTAACCACACTTTTTGGGTTCATCATCATGCTCGCCACATTCCATTCTCACATAGAGTTCTAATCTAATCTTGGTCACGCGCATTCGACTCATTTTTCGCTTATAACGAAACACTGTTTTGCAAACTATTTCCCACAGCTGGCCATAAAACATTTTTATGATAGCAAGCGTAGCACTAAAGAAGCAGCCTCAGCAGCAGCAGCAGCCAACCAAGCACTTTCTAGATTCTTATAGATGAATACAGAGTCCCTTAAGTACGCCCTCGTCCTTTTACACGCATCGCATATATTAGAGCCACACACGAGGCAACATTTCAAATGCGATTTTTCTATTACACAGCAGATATGCGTGTAAATAGTATAATACGAATAAATGCATACATATCTACATATTTAACAAGTGTTGGTAGCTGGCTTAGAGCAAAGTCAGTGCTGACTGTAGCATTTGTGTTAACAGACCAATAGTCTGACGCTGTGGCGGCAGCACCCACGCGCGTCGACATTGCATTATAAACTGATGAATCAGCCAAGTAAGTAGTTAATACACAAAATAGCTACAGCCATGAATGGGATTTTCCGCGCCACTACGACTCGCTACAATGAATGTGCGCGCGTACTCGATAGCCGACAACGACTAAGTATTTGGAATGGCAACGTATGGGTGGCAACTAAAGCGGCCCAAAACACCTAACATACATATTTAGCGTTCGATGAGTTGTGTGTATCTTCGAAGTGAGACATTGTAGCGCCCGCCCGCAATAGCGTAAGATATCGCTTGTTTTAAGTTGCATTGTTGTAGTGTGGCCTATAAGTTGGCCGGCGTGTGAGTGAGATAGTGTGGGTGGGGGTATGCGGTTGGCAGCGTTGGAAAGTTTTAGCTTATTAACGACATTCGTTTTTTTTTTTTATTTTTTCTTGTTATGCGCCTCTCGACTGTCGTTGGAGTTGCGATTTTCAAGTTGTCTGGTTTGATTTCTACATTGACCGGATATATTCTTTGCAGCAAACTGCGCGTGCATGGGTGTTTTATAGTACATGGTTCGTTTTGAAAATGGCGTGAACAAATTGCTATGCTAGTTGAACGTTTGTACTCCGCATATTCTGTGAGTGGATACACATGTGTGCTGTGATGTAAGTCTCAGCGTGGGTGCGAGAGTTCACTGTATTGCTGTGCACTGCGCTTATTTAGAAATTTATTTGCTTATTGTGACATTTTTGTTTTTGACGTTTTGGCTGTCTTTTCTCTGCTTAACATTGCCTGCGCAGTAAGTCTCTGTTTACAATATTTCTTAATTTTATTTTATTTTTTTCTGTCACCTCTATAAACTTTTTATCGCGATTTTATTGCGCCTAATACGCTTTCATTGATGGCATTTGGCATCGCTTTTTGTTACTATGCCACAGATAGCTCCTGGAAGTGTGCAATGGCGCGTTATTTGTGTGTGTGTGTGTGCATGCGTGTGTGTGTGTGTGTGTATTTATATATCTCCGGTTATTGTTAGGTTTGTTGCTTCTGACAATTGACGGTTATGCCAATTTTTATAGCTGTCTAGAGGTTTGCTTTCATTATTGTCCAATTCACGCTGTTGCTTTTGTTTGTTGTTCTTTGCTTGCGTTCTCTTTTAAGTCGTTTTACGTTCTTCTGGCGAATTGTTGCTATTGATGGGACTATTTAAAATGTATGATGTCATCAGCGAAATATATTGAGTGATGCGAAACAAAATATTCAGTACTTTAAAAATTAAGTACCTAACTAACTTAAAAAAAAAATGTCAATGTACGTGCATTTGTATGTGGGACCGGTCTGACGAACGAACGCAAATGCCGCTAAGCAACACTGACAGATATCTTAAATGAGCAACACTGAAAATTAACAAACGAACAAACCTAAAAACGGACTAACGGACGAAGGAATAAAAAACGACGATGCCAACTCACTCTCCTAGGCACGGCGACACGGATTAGTGTATTTAAGTGCCTTCAAGCAAATCTAAATAAACTTAAATTGAATTTATATTCATTTTGAAACGTGCGTTTTATTTAAAAGGTAAAGTAATCCCACATGTATATTTTAGATTTGTTTCTGTTCATAGCAATTGAAATAAGCTTATTTAGCACGGCTCGACATCTCTAGCAGCACCTTTTTGTTCTCACTGCAAAAGAGAAAAACAGAAAATATTATGGATTATTACCGAAACCAGATCTTTTTTTTTTTTGTGGTCCATTTGATATTTATATGGAATCGTAAGCTATGGACATTCCTGACAAATTATACTAAAACCATTTTTAAGAAGAAAAAAAGTTTGAAAATTTTTCCATCTAACAAAATGATAAAGGTTGTGGCTTAGTGAATTTTGAATAGGTAGTCCCCAGCTTGACAATGTTCACATTTGAGAAGAGCTGAAAATTTCTTCACACCAGCAACGTTTAAGCACTGGAGGAGAAAATTTATCCGATAAAGCTAAGGCCAACAAGAAGCTGATATACATATATGTATAGTAAAATGAGAATCTGGATGTTTGATAGCTCTGAAGGAGAGTCGCGCTACAATTGGCATCCTAATGAAGCGATATCCAAAAACAGAAATATCGAGAGGTGACATGACACTAAAGCTTTATTTTATAATTGCGTAGTGAATAGAATTGAATGGAATTGGTATTTTAAGACAACCAGATCAAATTAAATAGCCACAAAAAAATTTTAAAAATGATGAATTTAAAAAACCTTGGTTTGAAATAAACGCCAAATCGTGGAAGCACATACGATTATGTTTAGGGGATTCAGAAAATGTCATAAGATGTCGTAAAATTGTAAGGTCAAAAATATGTTCAACACGATAGCTTGTGAATCAACTAATTTTGAATAAAATCGTACAAAAAAAAATACTATCAGCCCCTTTGAAAACCGCAAACTCCTTCCACGATATAGGAAAGGGACACTCTCAGCCGCCACTAAAGAAAGAAAGTAATTAAAAAATTATGTCCTAATAATTCCATTACACATTCTTAAAGCCTAACATTTTTTAGTAATTGCTTGCTTTTATAAGAAGAAACTTAACAGTGATGTAATTTCTAACAAACCATTGCAGATCTAACAAAGTTATTCACAAAAATGCCGCAGATTTTGCAAGGACGAGAAGAGAACTGCAGCACACATTCAAGTTCAGTGCCAAGTGTTGACACACAAAAGCCAAAAACATTAAATTTACTATCTGACAAAGAATGGCGAACTGTTTTTTTAAACTATTTATAAAATAATTTTCGAACTTTTTAATAAAAGTGTTGAAAATATTTTTAAGCTTGCAGTTGTTTGGTTCGTTTGGTGTGAGAAAGTGGAAGTGTACTAAGTGACTAAAAGTTATCACTGATTTTTGAAAATTTTTTTTTTATATGAAAACAAATGCGAAAATCAATGGTAATTCTTAGCCACTAGAAATGGGCACTTTATTGTACTCAAATTGATTGAGCTACATATCTACATACCTCAAAAAAATTCTAAAAAATTTTCTTAAAAAATTTAATATTTTGATTAATGTTTTCTATATTTTTTATAGAATAAAAATTTAAAAATTTGTTTCGAATGATGTTTGTAAGAACATTAAGAAATTTGTAATTGAAAAATATTAAAAAAAAATAATTGGAAAATAAATAAATTGTCCAAATTGTGTCAGAGTGCACCATATTCCTTGCAGTTTCTGCTATTTCTTATGTACAATTTTTTCTTTGCTTCACTAGCGAATATAACATTTGCTATTAAATACTAAATTATGCTTTTATATTTCTTTTCACTTGACATTGACATTGTCTTTAGCACAGCAGGCTATATAAAATGTTAATCAATTTACTTGCCAGGCAATTGTGACGTCTGATAAATGAAATATATGTACATAAGTCTAGCTTTTGTGTTAAATCTGAATCAATAGTTCATGCACTCATAACCAATGTGCGTTTGTATGTGTGCATATGAATAAGATTTTGAACACTCTGACTGCGCTTGACCACAGCTGCGGCACAAGCTTTTGTTCGTCGGCAGTGCCAACATGAGCTGTGCTTATTTTTTTAACTATTTTTAATTCACTATATATTCGTTTTTCTGAAATAGCGTTGATTTTTATACATACATATATTTGCGATGTATCATGAGAAGTGACTACAGTGAAAGAAATTGTTGGAAAATTAAATGATGACATGGAGTTCTGAGATAAATTCGCTGTTAATATGATACAGCAGCGAACGTTTTTGTACTTTATTTTGAGATAAATGAGCAGAATATCAGACTTAAATAATGCGTTTATTTAATATTGAAAGAATTGTAGACGAATTTTAACAAATCACGGCAAGCTTCATTCAAACTGCATACCATTTATCTTCGGCCGCTGTGGTCGAGTTGGTAGCGGTGCGTGCTATAACTTGATATGCCGGTGAGTTCGAAGTTCGAATCTCAATCAGGGCAAGCAAAATCTTAATCATAGAAAAAGTTTTTTCTAATAGCGGTCACCCCTCGGTAGGCAATGGCAAACCTCCGAGGGTATTTCTGCCATGAAAAAGCTTCTCATTAAATACATCTGCCGTTCGGAGTCGGCACAAAAACTGTAGGTCCCTCCATTTGTGGTATCATATAAAGACGCACACCACAAATGGTAGGAGAAGCTCGGCCAAACACTGAGCTATATAGTGTACGCGCCAAAATTATATATATATATATAACTGATGTAGAAAATCTTGAGTAAAATATTTTGCCTCCTTAGACGAAAATATAACTTGAATTACAAAATTTTCACAGTGCCATTGCGCTTTGAAGCAAAAAAAAAAGTTACCAATTTCCCATTGAACTTCAAAACGACAGGATCTCCTTGTATCCTGACGTATCTGTCGCCGCATAAAACTGACCACTAACTACGCCAGGCACTACAGTTTTTATTTTTGTTTTTTTTTTAGCTCTTCGCCTGCCACCGGCTACGTATGTGACAGCTTGAAAAAAAAAACAAAAACTTCGCTCTCGACATTGCTTTTCTGCTTGTCTGCCTGCCTGTCTATCTGCTTGTCTGCGGCATTGCCAAGCACCCACCACACCACCAACACCACCACAAATTATATATTCGCTTTGCACTACGTGCACAATTGTTTGCTGCAAGACACTATGCGATGACAATTCTTCTCGCGAAATTGCTTTGGCTTAATGCCAATTTACGACATCAATTACAGCAACAAACAACATGGTTGAGTCATTGATCAGTAGGGCATGAATTGATGACAACGTCGGACAACGAGTGATTTTGTTTTTGCCTTTAGTTTCTCTACTTACTTACATATGTTATATTCTTAAAATTCACACAGAGGAAGCGAGTGGACAATTCGCCTGCGCACAGGAAGTACAAAAGTACTTAAGGAGCAAGAGCAACGTGGTGTAGGGGGCGGGAAGCAGCGTGAGTGAGATGATGCGCATGCTAATGCTTGTTGAAATATTGCCAAAAAAATGTGTAAGCAATCGACCCACGTTCGAAAAGTTATTGGCTGTTGGTGGTGTTATTTGTCGGCGACGTTTTTGTTGCGCAACCAACCGATTGTTGTTTGTTTTTTTTTTTGCTTTTGCAAGAAAAACGGAATTAAAAACCTGTGTGTGCGCCTCTTGATGTGGTATGCGAAAAGAAATTGCAAACGAAAACAGAATTAGCAAATGTGCATTGCATTCATCTTTTTAAAAAAACGCCTTTGCTTGTGGTTACTCATACGCCCTGTGCACCATCGCACACACCAGACGTAGGCGAATCACTTGTTTGTGTGTCAATTTAACTTTGAAAACACGAAATCATTACAATAAAAACTTACCAAAAAAATGCGATAAGTGGCGTCATGCTTAGTGTCCGCCGCAAAAAAAAAAGAAAAACGTGAAATTTTCTCAATGAGAATTTTCGCGTACCAACTAAATTTTTATAAGAATGGTCAGTGTACGAGTTTACGCCACGCCGTATGTGTGCAGTCTTTTGGTAAGGTGATGTCATACAGCGAGTATTTTAATGAATGAACGAATCAATGTACAAATTGGTTGTAAAAGCTTCTTCGAGTACAATAAAAGCGGAAGAGAAGCGTAGTGTTTCATACCCGCAACCATTGTGGCCTGTTTCTTGGAAATTGTGAAATGCGCGCCGCGATGCCGCACTGTCAACGCCAACGTTGGGTTGAGGATTTGCGGTGTAGTTTTTGACTTTCGCATAGTTGGCAATGAGTTACCCACAAGACGCGTGAGTAGTCAACTGCAGGTGCAAACGTTTGTGGTGCGTAAGCTTTTGTTCGGTGCATTTTCAAATGAGCTTACGTGGGCAGCATAAAGGCAGTGAAAATGAATAACTTAAGTAGGTAAATAGTCACTCAATTTGGAGCGTATAAAACGTCAAAGAGAAAATTTTTTTAAGAAAAATGTAGGGTGAACATATTATTGGCTGAAGTTTGTACAAAGCGTAAGATTTTATTTATTTATCCTCACAATTTTTTACCGCAGTGGAAATTTTCGAACGCAAACTCGAAAATGTTGGCATCCTTTTTTTCTCAAAAAAGTATCGAATTTCCATTAGACATTGTGAATAGCGGCGTGTTTAAGAGCGCAGTTACTCACCGACTTAGAACGGCCGTAGGTGTCAGCTTACACGACTTATCTTATGAGAGCGCCTTGTTAATGAAAACTCACCCCCGTTCACTGTGTACGTGTGCTGCCACTCTTTACACCTTTTATATTCGATAAAAAAAAAGGCAAATAAATATTTAAAATAATCTTGAAATAACTCAAAATCGTTATCGAATTTGGTCGGATATTAATAATTACACTTTTTTATAATAAATATATACATTGGTTTTTGTTCTTTAAATCAATTAAAAATAATAATTGAACACCCTGAAGGTACACACAAGCATCTCATCTCATCTTATATGCATAAAAAATTATAACTGGCAACATTATACTGACATAAGCAAATGTATTTTTTATTATTTTTTATTTTGTTTTATTTATTGAAATGAACGACGAAGAGCTAATTTCCTTGGTGGAAGCTAATCAAACAAACAAACAACAACAAAACAAAGCTAAACAAAACCAGTCCGTACTCCAAGTTTCATGAGAGGAAGAAAGCGGTTTGGAAGCAAATTTGCTTTGTTTTTCTTAAAGAATTAGCAGCTAATTTTAAAAGCAATTCAAATACTTCCGGACTTAAAGAAAAAATTATTAACATTATATGTACATACATAACATAAATTAAATATCACTAAAAATATAGCAATCTACACGTAGGTCATCTTTGTTACTATATTTTTTTGCCAGGGGGCAGTTTACATGAAGCGAACACAATTGATCAACAAAAGCGACAATTCGACAAAGTCCTTCTCTTTTGTTTACTTATTTTCCTTGTACTCATCTCGCTATTACTTTTGCTCTCTTTCGCTCTCTCACTCTCTTGCTCAGGCATGCTCTAAAACTTGACTAGCAAAAACTTTTCTCTAAGGGCTAGAATTCTACAATAATTTCACAAGGGAACCCTTCGAAATTATTTCACCTTTTATCTTTCTTCCTCTTATCCTTTTTTATTCTCTCTCTCTCCCTTTCTGTTAAATGCCCTATGCACATCGTACCCATGGCATATTTTTTCTCAGAGTGATATACACTTCCCTTGTTGTACGCGTGCCGTAATAGCTTAAAGACAATTTCGGCGAACATTGTTTTTTCTCCTTCTCTCTCTTTTTCCTCACTTTTCATTTTAACTTTTACTAAAACTACCTTCACAAGTCCTGCTAGCAAAGGTTTTTCCTGAGTGCTAGACTCTCCTTTCACGAGCCGCAAAATTGTTTAAATTTCTTTCATCTCCTGACATATCTCTGTCACTCCTTTAACAGTTAGGATATGAAAAATTTTATATTGCTGTAAGATTAAAATGCTTGCAAAAATATTATCTTACGCCAGTAATTTTGCCTAATCTCTCGCACTACTAATCAGCCAAAGGGCTTAGAAGTTGAATTCTGTTGTTAGTGAAAATTTCGAAAAAAAAAAAAATAAAAAAATGTTTGTGTTTTCTTGAGGTGTTTTGACTACACAAAGTTATTAGCAAAATTTTGTAAAAATTTCATGTATGCCTTTTGCAAAGTTCTTCTCTCTTTGTATGTAGGTACATTTCTATGGCAAATAAAAAAGGTAAATTCCAATTGTGACCGCTGTGGTTGAGTGGTTAGCTGTGCGTGCTATTAATCGATATGCCGCTGAGTTCGAGGTTCGAATTCCAGCCAGGGCATGTAAAATCGAAATCAAAGAAAAGTTTTTTTCGGCAAGCAATGGCAAACATCCGAGGGTATTTCTGCCATGAAAATACTTCTGCCGTTCGTAGTCGACACAAAACTGTAGGTCTCTCCATTTGTGGTATAATTTAAAAAGACGCACACCACAAATAATGGTAGGAGAAGCTCGGCCAAACACTGAGCTATGTTTATAGAGTAAGCGACAAATTATTATTATTAATTCCTATATGAAAATGGTATTTAAATAATGTGACAGATAAAGAGACAATGAAGCAAAAAACATGATAGCGCCCTTTGCAGACGTACACGCGCTACAAAAAATTTGCGTGTATAATTTTTTTGTATAAACGAGCATAAGTTTGTGTACATATTTCAAATGTTTCCAACGGATATTCGCTTTCGTTCATTTACATTACAAAATTCATATTAATCATAGTTAAAAAATCTTGTATAATATTTAGAAAAAAATATGTGTTAATTTTCAAAAAAGTTTAATGTTTATCGATAATTAGAAGAAAAAAAACTAAGCTTTATTCAATATCAAAATTCGTATATAAAAAAGGTGAAGCATTGTAAAAAGGTAGCAAAATTTAAAAAATTTAATTCAAAAGCGAAGAGACTGAGAATGTGTCTGTCTACTTTTTGCATGAAAATGTTTCGTGCATTTAAATATATTTTATGTATACACCAAGGTTTTATAATAATGGACGAACAATTTTGTATGAAAAGCATTCGTAAAATTATAAGAAAAATGACTGTGTGCAAACAATTTTATATATTTTTTTTTATATTGTAGATTTGTGGAAATTTAAATTTAAATTTAATATTTAAACGGATTTATTTTTAAAAGACGCCATTTCTAGCATTTTTCGCTTTATTTATGGAGGCCTTTTTGAAAGATTTTTATCATATAATTGTCGCTGTCGTGGTCTAGTCACAAACAAAAACTTCAAATGCTCTTGTATTTCGACAGATTTGATGTTGTTTTGCACAAGAGAAGCCACTTTTAAGCTGAATAAAATCACACCACAGGTAATCGAGAGGCTTTTTGTTAGACAATTAAAAACATTTTTTTTTTCTATTTGTATTATTAGGTGAGGTTTTTGAGGTTATTAATGTGGAACAAGTGATCTTTAAGTGATTATTGGAATTTTAAACGATTTTTTTCTTATTCGATATTGAATTTCATAAAATTAAATTGGTCGACATAAAAATCGATAAATTGTGCGCTCTATTCTCTAAGCGAGAATAAAAGTGTGATGCTGCATTGGTCCTTGTTGGTCCTTAAGCAATCACAATTTGCGAGTTTTGCTATTATCTTTGACTTAAAATACAACTGGAATATGAGTGGAGCTTTTCAGTGTCAGCAATCGCAATGTCTTGCCCGCCATTAGCATTCATTAGCTTTGCATTCGTTTAACCAAACCACCTAAGCAAATAAGAAAAGCTTAAGTTCAGTCACCACTCACAGATATTATGAACATATAAGAATTGAGAAATCTAATTAAATTTCTCGTGAAACTGCCACGTCGTTGCTACTTCGAGCATATGTTATATTTTCAACTCAGCCAAGGCACATTTGTATAAACTTCATTTTAGCTATAATTGTTTGCTTTAATTCAGCGTATAATATTTTTTTGTAATTTTCCAACTCCTCTAAAGTCAAAAAGTTTTCGAAAGAAAAGCCACGCAAAGTACTCGCATTAACATAGACCACCGCACGCTGTTAAACAACCTGCACAATTTACCTCAATGCCATTCCTGCTGCAGCAGATCATTGTTGCTGATGTTATTTGCATTGTTGTTGCGAGCAAAATCACGCTGCGTTTGCTTCGTAAGCAACAATAAATGAAACGCAGCAGGCAACGCACTGTTATCAGTGACACGTTGTGTTGCATGTAGCACGTTATGTGTGGCATGCCGCCGTCGCGCAGCTGTATGTCCATACTCGTTAGTGTTAGTGTTTCGCTTACGCAACCTAGCAAAAGTACACATTTTTTTACAAAACATGCACATATGTGTATATATGTATGTATGAATGTATATATGTAAGTGTGCATGTGTGTGGCTGCGCACGTTTAGCAAACATTGTCAGGCACTGGTTTAATCACATTAATCCTGCCTTCTGAATTTCGAATTTATTTATTTTTAGTTTTCAACATTGGCGTACGACACACCCGCTAACGCTCCGCACTCTGCTTGCTCGCTCAACTGCTTTCCATTTATTATTGGTTATTTTGCATTTACTCCCGCATTTCACACACTACTCATCTCATCCTCCATTTATTTTTCCAGTCAAATGGTGATTACTTTCAATTAGTCTCTTTCTAATTGTTTACATTCAATTACGATTACTAACTATTGACTATTTATAAATGTATTGGCATTTTAATTTGTTGGTTTGTTTGTGTTTTCGTGATTTTCTATTATTTTAGAAGCTTGTAATCCCATGAAGTCGATCAGTTGGTGGATAGTTAGCACGCATATTTATGCTTGTGAGTGTTGGTATTTAATAGTTATGTGAGTAGAGTCACTTGCTGACATTTAAATGGATACAAGTATGCATTTGCCATAAACAATAAAAAAAATTTGCTCTGCGATTAATCAAGTTTCGACAGACTCAATAAATTTTATGAAAAGCCAATATGAAATGCATTTTATTTTTGTATTAAAAAAAATTAACCTAAATCGAATAAAATATCTGTATACTTTGTTATTTAATTTCTAAAAAATTTTCGAGTATGCAGCTCATTCAAATTTAGTGCAATAAAGTGCAAATTTCAAGTGACTTCATATTATCGTTGATTTTAGACACATTTTTTTTTTTAAAGCAATCTTGCGTATGCTTAATTATTTTTTCAAATGTAAATCAAGAGCGCAACATAGTACATAAAAAAATTGTCAAAAACCAAAGGTAATTTTTACTAACTTCAAACTTGTGCTAATTAAATTAGCTACGAGGGTGGTTCAATAAGTCCGTGACTTTTTAAATTATTCCATGGCAAAAATCCATGAATTTGGATACGAATTACTCCCTCATCCGCCCGATTCTCCGGATTTAGCCCACAGTGACTATTTCTTATTTCCAAATATGAAGAAATGGATCGGCGGAATGAAATTTGACTCCAACAATGAAATCAACTCACAAACAAATGCCTATTTTGATGCCCTCGACAAATCTTATTTTTTTGAAGGGTTAAAAAAATTGGAAAAATGTTGGACAAAGTGTATAAAACTCAAAGGAGACTATGTTGAAAAATAAAATATTTGTTTATCCAAAAATTTGTGTTTCATTCAAAAAGTCACGGACTTATCGACCCGCCCGCTTACATAAGAGGATACTCCAGAAATTTAAAAAAATAATCTTTTAAGGTCGAAATATTAAGTTTGAAACTTTATTTGGTTTATATCGTTTTCATAAAAGAAAACACTGCATTTCAATAAAAAATTATGCAAATTTAATAAAAGAAAAATGGGTATTCAAAAATTGTCAAAAAATTATGCGATTACAATTTTCACTTAAACTACATACATATTTATGTATTTGAAGAGGCAAAAAATGGGTCTACAGTTAAGTTTTTTTTTAATCAAATTACTTCTGCTTGTTTTTCAAAACTCTTCGCATTTTTAAAACCCTAAAGATATACGTATATATGTAGGTTTTTAATATCTAACAGTTATTAAACAAAAATTTAAATTTCAAATACAATTTTCAATATCTTAATTATATAAAAAAAAAAATCAAAAATGTGTCATTTATTGTTGACAATTCCAGGCAGTAATTTTCGTATGTTTACCACTCAACGCTACACGGAGTAAATAATAATTTTGGCATTTATAAACCAACGCTATTGGCGTACCGAACAGCGCGAAATCTGTTTCACGCGTATACATTTGAATTAAGCGGAACTCATTATTTCAGAAGCAAATGACAACATTTTCAAACTCTCTCAAGCATGCATGACTTGTTCACGTTATGCCACGGGCGACAATTCACAAATTCACAGATGGTCTCTTTCATAACTAACATCTAAGTATGTATGTATGTATGTCAGACCCACTCACACAAGATGCTCAGATCAAAAAATGTAGCAGAACTAACATGCCAAAATACGAGTATGTTTAGCGAGGCATGAAATAGAGACAAAATTTCATTTACCTAAATATAGTTCATTGCAACTGTGTGTGTGTGTGTGTGTGGAGTATGTGAAATGAATTTAAACTTTTTAAAAATAAAAACTTAAAATATATTTATAAAATTAGCAAATAAATTGTATGGAAACAAAACAGGTGTCCGTCTTCCAAAAGTCTGCGTGATGGTGGAAAATATTTTATAATTTAAAAAGCACCTTAACTAAGTTCCTGATTCAAGGGCAAAAATCTCAAAATGGCGACATCCACGCAGAAAATAAGAGCGCTTTTTTTTAAATAGATGCAGTTTCTAATTTAAAAAAGATTCATTTTCTTTAGATTAGTTGTGAAGCCATTCCTAAATTAAACTCCCACATTTTGGTCATTTTGTACCGCAAGGTGACTACCCTACTTATTCTCATATACATACATATGTACATACATATATCCCTAACATTAGCGCATTACTCTTGTCATATTTACTGCGCTTAAAACTATGCAACGAAAGTTGGTTTTTTTTTAAGCTTAGAACCGTATTTGGCGTGCTGGGCTCACCAACCGAACTTTAGTGACTGATAAAAGTAAATTATTGTGCCCACCCAATATTAGAATCGAACGTGGTTAATTTACTGTAATTTAAATTTCATGAATAAAGTTAATTTTTGCATATTTATACTGTACTATTACTTACTAGCAAAGAAATGTATGTATTTAAAATAAAAATGGTAAGAACGTTTCTAAGGTTAAAAATATATTAATATATTATAGCTTGCAAATACCTTTTTGCGAAAATAAAACACAATTGCAACTCTGTAAACTCGCAATGTTAATTAACTAACTGTTGCATATTTTTAGGTAACATTTTAAATTTTTTTTTACATAAATTTACCATCATTGTGCATAGACTTTGATTTTTTTTAATTTTATTTAACTTTTATATTCTTTTTGGTTGTTGTGGTTTCCGACAGGGTAATTATACGCTGTATTTTGGAACGAATTTCCGTCATCCCTTGTCAAGTTTGGTTTGGAGACAAACCGGTTTCGGCGTTGTGCCATCTTCAGTGTAATTTTTCGTTCTCTACGAATGAAGATGGCACAACGCCGAAACCGGTTTGTCTCCAAACCAAACTTGACAAGGGATGACGGAAATTCGTTCCAAAATACAGAGTTAACTTTTATTGTTTGTTAATTAAGCTGCATTTGATTCTCTAACCAAAAATTATGTTTATTTAAACCCAAGTTTTTAACTTTGTAGAAAATAAAAAATATATTGTTTGCGCTTTTTCAAAAAAAAGTAAGTATTTCGAATATTAAAAAAATCTCCGTTCGATTTCGGGGACGTTAGTGACCAATGTTGATTGAATTTTTTTTTTTTTTCAATTTATTTTAGAGGCACATATATCTTCTTCATATTTATCTACACTTACTAGAAATAAATTTACATGAAAACAAAACATATAAGCCAATCAAAAATGTTCAAACCAAAAAATGTCAGCAGCAAGTCGATTTTCAACTTTCCAGCCAGCTTCTCAAATTACAATTTAAGTATTTGGTTTAGCTGTCAATTGGCTCCCCAGCGTCGCACTCATACATTCATTCATCATTACTATTACTTAGACGTATTCCTTTGCGGAAGAACAATATTTTTGTTTAACAACCTTTAGCAAATACAGGTGAAACTATGTATAAACAGACTTATTCTTGAATAGTAAACGGCAATGTGTGGGTAAAAAAAAATATATGCGTTCGTGAAAATATATATAGACATACATACTATATTTATATATATATGAATGTATATATGAATATTTAACCGCTAACGAAAATTGGTTTTCGAATGCGTTCGTTGACTTTTAGCTAGGCGCTTACATATGGACGCTAACATACATAGATACATATATCTGATCAACTAAAATATTCACGTAAATTAAGGGGTTTATTCGCAAAGAAAAATTTTAAGAAAAGTAATCAACAATAAATTGGAAATTTAAGTTTATAATAAGGACAAGCTCTGAACTGCAGCTGCGATTTTCAGTTGTATCTACACATACTTACCAATGTATATGTATGTATACATGTGAATACCAAAGGGACGAACTACATATGGATATAACTATAGTATATATGCCTGCCTATTTACCCTGCTCAAATTCGCATTTCATCGCCACACAGGTGTCGATGGCTTCATTTTCTTACGACCCTTCACACGCATTTTTCGATTTGTGCATATAATTTTTGCATAAATACATACTCTTTTTATGTGTATGTGTGTGTGTGTGTGTGTGTGTGTGTGTGTGTGTGTACAAGAATAACCAATGTGTTTTTCATTTTTGCTGCCTTCCCAACTGCCATGCCATCCATGACACATTCATAAATAATTTTCAATTTCTTAAATTTGACTTTTTTCTATACACGCAAAGAAAGACACAATCCTTAGGACATAAACTAAAGGCTGAACATTAAACAGTTGGGCGAGCAAAACAGCATAATAAGAAAAACAAGGAGATTGAAAATTGAGGTGAAAAATATTTATGAAAATTTTGCAAACAAGAAAATGGGGCTGACAATGTGACAACTGAGGACAAGTCAAGTGTTTTTTTTTTGTCTGTATGTGTTTGATGTTTATGTACGTATGTGCATATTTTTTTTATTTTTTTTATAATAGTTGATTTGGAGCTACTTGTGTGTGGGTGATTTGTATGAAAGCTTTCTTTTCTAGTTAAAAAAAAAAGCATTTAAATAACTTACAATTTTGCGATTTTTTTTGCCACCACAGTTAGCTACTAAAGTAGGCTTACCCACTAAAGAATGATTGTTTTTTTGTGATTTTTTTTTTAAATATTTTTGTACTAATTTCTGAATTTCAAAAAAATGTAGTTTTGTTGATTTTTTAATATATTTTTTTTTCTTTCGGAAATTAAAGGCAGATTTAATGTAAAAACTTTTGTTAAATGCATTCAGATGTGTAAATCCGTAAGCAAGTTATTATCTTCATAAATATAAAGGAAAAATGTCTTGAAAGTTATGCTGAATTAAACCTACTTCAATCATATCATTATAAATTAATTTAAAAAAAATTAAAACGTGTTAAAGTAGTGAAAATAAAATGAAAAAAGCTTTAATAAGACTCTAAATAAGAATTTTGAAATTTAAAGGAAAGAAGCTTTGAGCGCAAAAAAGCACATTTATGAAGAAAGCCCTCTGCAATAACAACATAACATAGCTCTGGAAAGATTGAAAAAGCTGGCATTATTAAGTATTCATATTATTGAAATTATTTGCAAGTTTACTTGCCTAAACACCAGTTCACTTGTGGTAAAAATAGTATAGAAATAATGACAGTAGATTTACTTTGCATTGGGCAATATTGGAAAGCAGAAAAAAGAAGGAAAGAACTTTATATCAATTAAATAGTGTTAAACTTTTTTAAGAATCTTGTAGTCATTTGCAAAATGTTTGCACACCCTACAACTATTTGCAAGCGCTGACTTTACAAAAGAATAGTTTGACATGACATTTTCAACTTTTAATACGCATTTGCTAGTTATTTTTTTGGATTTTATATTTTTCATACTTAAGAAATATGAAAGCGTCAGAGCATGTTGACAGCTTACAAATATATTTATTAAAACTATTGCAATATATCTTTGTATGTATGCATGATATGTGTGTATGTGTGTGTATGCGTGTGTAAGTTATGCACATTGGAAAGGCAGATATGCATGGCACCAAAAAATGGGCAACACACAGGTGAAAAGTCAATTCAATAACAAGGCAAACGTGTGTAGGTTATGTTTCACTTATTGTCATACAAACACACTCATACATAAATACAAAATTTTTAAAGGTTCAGAGTGTGGCAGGCGAAACTTGGCATTGGTATTGCTGTCAATGCTACTATTATGACAATAACAAACAACAATCGGCGAGAATAGAAAGAAAATAAAAACGCGGATAAGAACAACAAATAATAGCTGTAAATGTTATACTCGCCATAAATAACTAACACTCTCGAACGAAAGCTTGAAAAATAGAAGTGCGAAAATAGAAATAGAAATTGTATTAGTTGCATTTTCCCTTGCAACTATTCCCAGACTCATCCTCGGCTAATCTCATTTTTTGCAGCGTTGTCTAAAAAATAAATACAAAGTGTGAACACATACATACATTTGTTTTTGTTAACTTAAACATATGCACTTAATATTTATAAGCATACATACATACATATGTACTTACTTGACTATGATTAAGAATATGTGTTAAACGATTGTGGAATAGTAGAGCAGGTGTGAATCTGAGCCTATAAGCACATTATTCTTCTTACATTTTTCGTTTTATATTTTACATAAGCACCTCAATAAAATCATTGCTGCTTTGCTCTGTATAGATATACAAATTTTATTTAATTAAATTAAATTTCATTTAGTCCGGAAAAGTCTTTACTTCAAGTGCCTAAAATATATGTACACTTGACTTTCAGTTTTTTTTTTTCGCCGAGGCGTCATTGTTTTTTATAAGTCATGACCATATTTCTATGATACGAAAGTTTGTTTGGATACCAAAAAAAATATTTCTATAATCAATAATTTTTAAATAACAAAACACAATAAAATACAATTAAAAATATTTAACATAGCCGAAAATTTCAAATTTCACAAATTTTTTCTATGGTACAAACATCGTACTTTTTAAATCAAAGAGCAAAAAAAAAGCAATTAAAATATTTAACATAACCGAAAATTTAATATTAAATTTAAAAAAAAATTACGCAGTTTTTTATTAATTAATTAATTTTAACACTCACTTTTTTATGGTATAAACTGCGTAACACCGGCCGTTAAAAAAAATGTAAAAAATCAAAACCACATTTTATTATACTAGAGTCGAAAATTGTATAAATCTCTGATTAAGAGGTTAGACATTTTGAGTGAAGCTTTTTAACTCTTTTGGCTTTTTGTGAATAAAGAATGAAGTTGTTTCAAATAGAAAATAAACAGAAATTAAATAAAAGAAACATTTCTTTGATGACTTTATCATGTCATACAATACGCACATTGCAATACTTTTTGTTTCCAAACTTTATTTTCTTATTTGCAACAAAGGCAATTCCAGCTTACGCGTGTGTGTCTACATGCTGCATTAATGCTTACTGTTTTATTTGCGTTGCCACAATTGCTCCTTGAGGACTCTTTCAACTACGCCTGCGGCTGCTTTATGAATGTTTTACGGCATCGACTTTTGCGAATGTTATTTTATATTTTTATGGCCAGCACACTTAAATGTGCTAATTAATGGTGGGCGGAGTGAATTTTTCAAACTTTTCTCAGAACCGAAAAGACACTCGAACCCTTACCACCAAAATAAAGTAAGTGACACATATACATAAACATTTTTAAGAAGAAAGTTTTTTTTTCTAAATTTCTACACAATTATGCAGTGGATTTTTTTTTTAATTTAGGCTATGCATACCTGCATGATGGAATAATGAAAGGTGTTGTACGTTGTGACAACGCCAGATTGAACACCAATAGCTCAATGTTGTGTTTTGGAAGTATTAGAGAAACGGAAATAAAAGAAGGCCGTTCTTAGGAAAAAGTACAATTGATTGGAGATATTTACATAAAATTTAACCACCATGATTGGAATATTATGAATTTTATATGGAAACTGGCAAAAAATTAATAAAAACAAACTTCTTCGATAATGATTATTCTTTAGAAATTAATATAAAATGTTCAAATATGACGCAAATGCATTCAAACCGTACCAACAACATAACAATGTTCGTCCAGCTATTAACATTTTTTCGGAAAAGTTTACTCACATTAATATACATAGTTTATTTCCAATCATTGGATCATGAAGAAACTGAGGGTAGTCCTTAATGTTTATGAGCATAAAATCACTGAATGCGGGATTCTTAGGAAAGAAATAATTTATGGTATAATTATTAGAATACAACATCCATAGGTTAAATTGAATATAATATATTAGCTTGTTCCAAAGACGAGCGGAGAAAACGAAAAATTGACGTTGATGAGACGATCGAGTCGGTTGAAGGCGGGAGATAAATGGGAGTTCTTCTATGAAGATGATTTTATACAGAACAATTTTTGATACTTTATCAAAAACCGGACATCTTTTTTCTTGCCAATAAAATATTGTATTGCAAATGTCAATAAAATTGTTTATGCTGTCTTCCAAAATGAACACCAGAGCTTTATTCCACTTAATAATTTAAGAAATAATGTTTCATTATACAAATACTTGACAATTTTTACAAAAACTTATTCAAATTCTCGCTCTTAGAAAACCAATTATCAATAAATAGAAAAATTATCCAAAATGTCAAAACAATCGATAATACATTTTATAAGTTCAACATGAAAAACTTAACATTCTGCTACAATTCAACATTTTTTTTTTTTGTACATAACTGGTAACCAAATTCTGCAAAGGAACAACACAGTTTCTAAGGGCGTTCAAGATGGCTGATTTAGAGCGCGAAGTTGCCAACGTAGAACACCTTTCATTATTGCATCATGGCATACCTGTATGGTTCGCTTTATTTTTCTATTAAAAAATAAACAATCTATACCCTTAAAATTTCTTATGTATACAAATTGTAGCACAGCTACATACATATACATACGTATAGACAGAGTTGGTCACTTTATTTTTCTTCTAATTAATAAAAGTTATTTTTCAAGTAAAATATGATTCTATCTCAAAGGAAATCCATAAGCGCCCATTGTTTAAACTATTTACAAAATATACAATGATTAAACAAAATTTCATCAAATAACGAACTTTTTAAAAATAGTTTTTAGAATTTTTTTTAGTATGCAGTTTTTTAGCTCATTAAAATTTATTCTAAGAAAGTGCAAGTTTCAAGTGCCTACAGGTTGTCACTGATTTTTAAAAATATTTTTACTGACAGTTTCCTTCATACAACGCAAAAGCGTGATTATTTTTTAAATGGAAAAAAGAGCAAAAGATGGACCCGTAAAAAATTTTCAAAAATGAGTGATAATTGTAGACACTTAAAAATTTGTTTAAAGTTCGAAATTTAGATAAATTTTTGATTATTGTTTTCCACATTTCTTATAGAATTTAATAAATTGTGTATGTATGTATGTCGCTAACGACATTTTTGCAGTTAAATATCCAGACTTTTGCCAATTAAAATATGTCAAGGAATCAAATATATTTTTATTATATTTATGCATTCTTTGATCTTCTTATGCACTTACAAGTAAGTAATTGCGATGTGGTTTGACGTTTCTTACATTGACTTGAAATTTCAAACAAATTTTCAGTTAAAGAAAATGACAAATTTGTAGGAAGTCATGTCACATCTTCTTCTACGTTATTATATCTGTTGCAGAGCTGTGGCTTCCGGTTAGTAAAATTGGAAATTTATTTCATGTTCAATGGAAAATGTCAGCTGCAACCAAGAATGGTAGAAAGGAAATATAATTTTGTTGTATCCGGATTTTTTTTTTGATATATGTATGTACGTATGTATACAATATAATAAAGCAGAAATGAATGCACACATGGTAGTCGATAAGAGAAACACATATGCAGTTTAAAAACGAAAAAAAAATTTTTTTTTAGGTTATGTTGAATTTCGGCAATTATTGACTTTGAAAGAAGTTCTTGGAATAATGATAACCATCTGTTTTTTGTTAATTTTTGAATGCTGAATTTGGGAGAAATTAAATACAAAATACGGTCCTTTGAATAAAATATCAAATTATTATTATTATTAAAATACTTGGCATTTTCAAATAACAAATGAGAGAGCTGCAAGCTTGTAGGCAATCCTTCCAACTAATCTCGTTTAAAAAACTATTACCACATTAAACTCACTGAAAAATTGCACTGAAAATGGTACAGCGAATTATCAGATCTGTTCAAACAAATTTTACAAAGGTGTGACGAACGAATTTCCGTTTCCCAATAATAGCAGATTTACTTACTTTTCCTTGAGGATTTCTCAAAATATTAGCTAGCTTTTTAGTTAATACTGCAATGAGTTGTTGTTGTTGCAATTACATTTCATACACTTTCGAACAATATAATGAAATATGATTGTGAACTAATTAAATGTATTCACCTCGCAACAAGCTTAGTAATTTCATCAGCCTTGTACTGGTGAATAACGTAAAAAAACGAAAAAAAAAATGAAAATGAGATTTTTTAAAGTAGCCGACACCAGAAGAAAGCGCATTAGAAAGAACGAGTTTAGGCATCAAGATAAAAAAAAGTATTTTTTAAATAAAAATTTAACAATAAATACAAAAAATGTCTTTAAAAAAAAATGTCTTCGTGTCACGTGATCAATAAATGTTGCAAACATGCGCCAAATCGCTTTATGAATCGAATTTTCGCAAAATCCCCTTCTTCTTTAGCGCAACTTAACGGTTCTTGAATAGAACACTTTTCTCCGCATCTCAACACTGACGCCATCTAGCGGAGTAATTCAGTGTTATTGAGGCTTGAGGCTCAAAGTTTGAAGTGTCTAGCTCATTGAAAAGCAACAACTAAAAACTCTGCTGTCAGAGTGTGGCAAAAGCTAAGAACTCACATGCGTTTATCGTTAATCAGGTGGATTTTTTGATAGATGAATCACGCTTGGATGAAATAGCTCGCGACTTAAATTCTTATAGTTTGAAACTTGCATTTGCCTGTATAATTTTTTTCAACAAAGCAAAATTAAAATTAAATAGGAAAACCGGTTATGTAAAAAAGTATGTTTTTCCTACATAAACATTAGGCATGTCAATCCCGGTATTCCGGCCTTTTTAACTCTCGAATATTCCGGGATAAGTATATTCAAATCCCGGAATTGTAGAAAACAGTGAATTTAATAGCTATTTATTTTTTAAATTTTGTATCATTCTTTTAAATTCCCCTTTCAAGGGCAAAACAAAACCTTTAGAGAGTTTACAATCGACAAATAGCACAGCTTGTTAACTCCCTTAAGTCTTTGTTTTGTTCTTGCCTTTATAAATGAGCTGGAGAATATCCCACTCGAGTCGAAAATGAGCCTCACTATGAAAGCGATTTTAAAAAAACTAACGACGAAGTGTTTGAAAAAAGTGTCAAAGATAAATTGCATCAAGTTTTAACCAGCAGCTCGCAATTATCCATTAATCGAAAGGCATATAATTTATCAGATGGCTTGGTAAAAGAAATTGATAGTTTGTAATGAGGCGATAAAGGTTATGTCCTATTCCTTCGTGAAATTCGCGATCCCGGATTTTGTTTTCAGATCTCGAAATCCCGGAGTCAATAAAATGCTCAAAATTGACATTCCTATTATACATATATATTTGCATCCACTTGTGCGGGGAAAATTTTTAAGTTAGTAGTTTAGTTGATTGTTGAGTAAAAATTTATTGTACAGGAAACGGAAATGTGTTTACGTGTGTATGCTGAAAAGCCAAAGTTCTCACAAGCCTGTCAGCAAGCGGCAAGAAAAAGGGTGGTTTGAATGGTTGCGGCATACAATTTCATTCATCTAAAAATCACAACACATCTCATCAATTCATTATTCGTATACCTTTTCTGATGAATTGGCACTTTCTCTGGTATGGTATGGATTTGACGACAGACATTCAGATAAAATGTCTGAATTATATTTGGGTTGTTCTTACACCTTTTGAAACCCTTAGCCACGCTAAAGTGAAATGGAATGCCATGAAATTGCTACTTAGAGGTGTGGCTGTCAACTGACGGGGTTGTGATTAACGAAAGTAATACTAACGAAATGACAAGTGCTAGTTAGCTGCCGTAATGGAAACCGATTTCCAGTAGCATTTTTAAAGTGCGTTCGTTTTGGAGTTTTAATTCATCGAGTTAAAGTTAGGTTACAAATGTAAGTCGAACTGTTTATGCCGAGAGTAGACCTCACAACATTTTGTGAGTGTTTGTGAGCTTCCAATTAGATTTTATTGGCATTTGAAAGCGAAATCAGAATACAGCATGATGTTTTTTTGTTTTTCTCAAACACTCAGCGGTTAAATAAGTTTTTCGTCGTTAAGAAACTGAAGCATTGGTCATTGACTAAGTCGGTCAAGAATGGAACTGCTTCGTTTATTTTCCTGCTATAGCATTCAACAGTTTACGACTTAAATCTGCTTTTGGAAAGTTGTAGAATTTTTTAATCTTGCTGAAGTCAAGCAGAAAGCATACGACTATTATTGAATTTCCATTTGGACCACCCTACGAATGCATGCGTTCTTTCCCTGCAGCCAAGTGTAAAAAACATTAAAAACTTAAATTTATACAAAAACCATTATACTAAAACCATTTCTATAGTTAAAAGCCACACACGAAAAATAAAAAATTAACAAAACATAAAAACACAGAGACAAAACCAATCAAATAAAACGCTGTAAGCACTTCACTCAACCGTAGTCGTGCACTAAAACAATGAAGTAGACGAAGACGATAAAGAGTAAGTAGCAAGTGTGCGCACAATAAGCATTTTTGAGTGAATTTCTAAATAACAGTTGGTATGTAGGAAAAGCCAAACATAACCAACATTGGACAGCTGCTCTGTTTATTAGATTGGCTTGGAATTGCACAAACCCACACAATTTTTATGAAAGTTATTTTTGTTCCGCTTTTGTTGTAGTACTTCCTGTCATGCCAAGCAACAGCAAATCAGATGTCACACTGACCACTCAAGATGCTGTCCGAGATAAGTAAGTTCTGTTGCTGCTCTACTTGTTGTCTGTTATTGTTTGTTGTTTGTGCGCTTTTGATCTTGGTCACTTAATGGAAATTACTTGAATATCTCGATTACTTGCATGCATGTAAATAACGTAAGACTTTACCACAAATGTACTAAGTGACATGCAAAAATAATGAAAGTAAATAAATATGTACGTAAAATGAAAATAAAGGAAAAATTTGCATATTCCACAAACTTTGATTGTCAGAGCGGAAAGTATACTTTTATGTGCAGGCAACTGATGTTATTTTCATATACATACAAACATACATATGTATTATATGTATGTATGTATGTGAGTAAAGCTTTTGAGGTCAGCAAAATTGGTTTTTTTTTTATTTTTGTATAGGAAATGCGTAAATAGAAAAGCATTGTTGAAGCTTTGAATAAGCGATGATTGATTTTCATGACATAAATGATTGTGTTTAAGTAGTGCTTCATTGCCTTCGTCTTTTTCCATGCAGAGCAAGTTTAATAAGCAGACATCGAGTTAATTCAAATCAATTTGAACGCTGAAATTTACCAAATTCAATTGTAGAATTTATAAAATTTATTTATAAGATGTTCACCGTGATGGTAAGATAACCAGTGATATGATATCTTTCACACTAAGAGAATATGCGAAAATCGTTGCTTCACTGCAATCTCCAATAGCTCAACAAAACTTTCTTAGCCAGTCCATCGGCCAACTAGTTTCGTATGAATGTTCTTACAAAAATATGGAAAGTGTTATAGCATGACCTGGCCGACTTTGTTTGAAAATAGTCATAATTGGTTGTCTTAAAAAGCTTTTTTTTATCTTTACTCAATTTAATTCTTAAATGTTTTACCAAGAGCAATTGTTTATTTTTGTATGCTTTGTACTATCTACATCGGCTATGCCCAGCTCTTGAATCCGCGGGCGAAAACAGCTTTTGAGCTTTTACATATACACGTGTGGAGCTTATGTGCTTTTACACATAGACGACAAATCGTGCTATGCTTAAAAGCCGTCGTTGATCACACTTGGTATGAGCACGTTCTCTACGCCAATCACAAAGCAGCATACTGTATAAATTTTTATTTACAAGGGCGAGCCAATAAGTCGTGACTTTTTGAATTTCTTACCTCTTTACAGAAATGGCAACACTGCTACCATCAACAGGCATCTGTCAGTTGACTCCTGTCAAAATTTTAACAAGCTGCGGCATTTAGTTTGTGTTTGACAGCAGACTACCGCGTGATTTGAGGTGAAAATGGGAAAAAATTAATTTCAAAATTTTTTTTTTGCGGAAAAAGACCATCACTCAAACCAAATCTTAGCTTGATAAATACTATGGGGACTCTTCGCCATCAATTTCAATGGTAAAAAAGTGATTTAATGAATTTCGTTGTGGCCGTACAAGCGCGAAAGATGCCAAACGTTCTTGACACCCAATTGAGATCTCAACACCCGAAACAGTTGGAAAAATTCACGATATGATGTTGACCGATCGGAGATGGAAAGTGCGAGATATTGTGGAAGCCTTAGGCATCTCACATGGCTCAGTGCTTTCTATTTTAAATGATCACTTGGGTATGAGAAAGCTTTCCGCAAGATGGGTGCCGCATTTGCTGACAATCGAACACAAACGCAAACGCACGCATGTGTAGTTTCCATGGCAAAAATCGGGATACGAATTACTCCCTCATCCGCCCTATTCTCCACATTTAGCCCCCAGTGACTATTTCGTATTTTCCAATCTGAAGAAATGGCTCGGCGAAAAGAGATTTAACTCCAACGAAGAAATCATCTCACAAACAAATGCCAATTTTGATGCCCTCGACAAATCTTATTTTTTTGAAGGGTTAAAAAATTGGAGTAACGTTGGACAAAGTGTATAGAACTCAAAGGAGACTATGTTGAAAAATACAATATTTGTTTATTCAAAAACTTGTGTTTCATTCAAAAAGTCAGGGTCTCATTGCCCCGCCCTCGCATGCAAAACAATGTTGGGGAGTCAATATGTTTGATATGCCAACGTAATGTTAATCGTAACAACAAATATAATGTCGAAAGGCACTATAGGTCTTGTCGTATTAATATGCATGATGACGAAAGAGCAATTTTAATTGTTAATCTATAAAAAAATTGTGTGAAGAAAGTCGTAAATTGAGGAAATGTCTGTAGAAAAGTTTTCTTTTTTAATAATTCACAATTTCATTGAGCTCGAGACCAGTTTATGGAAGATTTTAAATTGGAAAAAACAACAACAGTTTTTAAATGGTAGAAGTTTTAGTGATATTTAGGAAATCACCACATTTCCTCAACAGACTTCTTTTTATTTTAATTAATTATATTTTATTCTTCGCTTTTTTTAGTTTCTCTTGAACTATCAAGCTCTGTTGCGCTTTTGATGATGGCATATTTATTTAAAGAGCTCACTAATGAAGTGCAAGGTTGTTTTGGAAGTGAGGGTAGATGATATGACTAAAATTTAGAGATGGTACTTTTATCAAGAAATATTTATTTATTTTATTTTTTATTTTTATTTTTATTTTTACAAGCTTATATAACAATATAATTGTAATATAACCTACAAGTAAACGCAGCGCTAGCTACAAAGGCTTTCGGCTGGATTGTGGAAACTGGGTGGTTAGATGCGCCGTAAGAGATCCGAATCCTTTAAAAATTTATACATTTTAGAAATACCATTATTGCACGGGTTCATTAGCAATCAAGAAATATAAATACCCGTAAGACAGAACAAATTAGTTCATATATTTTTTGGCTAATCAAGAACAGACTTACAAACTGCAAATATTTCTCTCTTTTCTTGGATGAGAGTACCGAAATCAATTAAATATGCCACTAACGAGCTTTTACTGATCTAAATGTGTACTCACAAAAAACAAACGGAACTCATGCTCGCACCAAGAAAAAAAAAAACAGAAAAAACCAATCAAATAAAAACTACAATTTCTAACCAATCAACAATTACAACTGCAACACTACACTAATTACCGAGCAAATGCTGCAGCACACGCACGCATCACAGTTCTGTGAATTTCACTTTTATTACTTTCTTTCGCTCACTCTTCAAAACTATTAAAAGCATAAAAAATTCAAATTAATTTGTTGTTGCTGCGCGCTTAATTAAAATTGTTATCTAATCCGCTGACCAACTGTGGTATGTGGCAAGAAACTTTTGCACCGTAGCAAGTGGCAACAGTTCGCATGTCAGCCAGTTAAAGTTGCAACATGTGTCGCTGGAGACAATATCACCTTTCTTTAGTTATTTGCCATTGCATTGCGTTGGTGTTTTTATTATTATTTTCTTAATTTTTTTTTTTTTTCTACTTTTCCAATGCTACACTTTGCGTAGTGTTATTCCCAACTTGTCGTCACTTTAATCGCTTAGCTCTGTTGCTGAGCAGTTGACGGTCGAGTCTTTTTCCGCTCGACCACCTTTTTTTGCGCTTGTGATAGCATTAGCGTGGGAAGACTGGACTTAAACACAGCAATAAGTTGGACTATTAAATAAAGTGCAAAGATGTCAATTAAAGTGGTTGAAACAGTTGTTGGTTGGTTAGTAAAATTCCATGAAAGGTAATTTTATTTTGTTGTTGAGTGTAGGTGGCATGTGGGAATAGTTTTAATGAAAATCACACGTTTGTATATGTGCATATGTATGTATGTATGTATATACTTGTGTAGTTAATTTAACGGCGAGTGTGCAGAACGCCTAGTCGAGTGTTAGTCGAGGCGAGCTGGTATGATTTCATCTCGACGTCCTCCTATCAGTCAACGGAGTGCAATATGGTTGCCGGATTGTATTTGTACAACATAAAAACCCACACCACAAATGGTGGAAAAGGCTCGAAATTATTTTCATTATTTTTATCGCTTCATCGCACATCCGTTTTGTTAGCCATTTTATCGCGAAGATGCTATGCTGGCACGTTTCAGTCGAAGCCTGCAGAAGATCTACTGTGTTTGACCAAAATTTCGTTTAGCGATGAGTTAAATATAGAAGAATACTTATCAAACATATATGGAAAGTTTGACAGACGCAAGTGCGATCTGTCAATAAGAAAAAAATTACCCTTAAATGTATCCAGGATTCTCTCTTTCCTTTTATTTAATTGCTGCAAATTTAAATTTTCGCAAGTAAAATTTTTTATATTTTTTGCTCTTCTTCCAAACCAAACAGTGTTGTCTGTAATTTATATGAATACTTGCCAATTTGTTTGCTCCATGAATAAACACCTACAGTTTCAAAATAAGAATTCAGCAAAACAACTGAGTCGTAAACTCTTAATTTGTTGCATGACACTGCTTCCGTTTTTATTTATTTATTTATTTTTTTGTTGTACAAGCTTTTTTTTTTTAAATATTCACCATTTGCTTTGTTGATTTAAATTCTATTTATTTTATTTTTTGTCATTTTCATTTTCGCCTGCATTGTTATCGTTTGACATTACCATGACTACTATGACCCTGTGGAGCACCTTCAATGGCTGTACACTCTGCTCACTCAACCCTTTTGCATCTTCAGGCCTTAACAGCGCCTTGAGGTGTTTTGTTAGTTTTCGTGCTGGAAATAATATTTTTTTTTTTTTTTCATTTGCTTGGCATTTACATTTTAATTACCGTCATTTATTTTAACTTTTATCATTTTCATTGGCAGTCAACAGCTTGTTTTTTTTTGTTGTTGTTATTTTTTGCGCGCGCCCATACACACACACAACACAAACACACTTAGACTTCGTTAAAAATGAAGACAGTTGGCGACGCACTGTGGTCGTTAAATACAAACGTATGTACATATATATAATTTTTTTATTTTCCTACTAGCAAATACCCGGCGTGCTTCGCTGCGCCTTTAAAGTGTTTTTGTGTTGTTGCCCCCTCTTATAGTACATTCTGTATGAACAACAGATAGAATACAATAACTACCTTCTTAGTCGGCAAAAACCTAAAAATATGGTTTTTTCGCACCAAAGCGCATCCTAGTGGCCGTTGTTAGTAAAAATAAAATGCAGATACAGATTTCTCGAACCCGAAAACCCCCAGAAGATGAAACAAAACAAATAACAGACTGTCGCATGTCAATTTGACCCACTTTGTGTGGTGTATTTTCCATATTAAAATTTTTTTTAAAATCGTTAGGCGTTGTTCCAATTTTTTATCATACAAACCTTTTCTTTTTTCATCTTTTACCACAACAAAAAAAAAATCAACCAAATGGGTTCAGCCGTTCTCGAGTGATGCGGTAACATACATGGGGCATTTCATTTTTATATATATAAATTTTGAATTTCAATCAAATCGGTCTGTAAATACGGATATTAGAAATATCTCGACTCCAGCGCCATCTATCGACATTATTTTCACACAAAGTATTTATGTTTAGAAGCCTAATAAATGTTGTGTATTTCAATCTAATCGGTCTGTAAATCCGGATTTTACAAATATCTCGACTCCACCGCCACCTATCGAGTCTAATTTCACACAAAGTATTTATGTTTAGGAGCCTAATAAATATTTTGAATTTGAATCAAATCGGTCTGTAAATACGGATTTTAGAAATATTTCGACTCCAGCGCCACCTATCGAGTTTAATTTCACACAAAGTATTTATGTTTAGGAGCCTAATAAATGTTTTGAATTTCAATCAAATTGGTCTGTAAATACGGATTTTAGAAATATTTCGACTCCAGCGCCTCCTATCGAGTCTAATTTCACATAAAGTAATAATGTTTAGGAGCCTAATAAATGTTTTGAATTTCAATCAAATCGGTCTGTAAATACGGATTTTAGAAATATTTCGACTCCAGCGCCATCTATCGAGTCTAATTTCACATAAAGTAATAATGTTTAGGAGCCTAATAAATGTTTTGAATTTCAATCAAATCGGTCTGTAAATACGGATTTTAGAAATATTTCGACTCCAGCGCCACCTATCGACATTATTTTTATTAAAATCCGTTTGGTACTTAGGACATACATAACATTTTTTCTATTTTATATATATAGATTGGTGGTGCAATATGAAAATTGGATTTTGCCATGCCCTTCCGCCCGCAGACCGAAAATCAGACTTCACAGTGTCACCCGCCTGAATATTCTGAAGATTCCCTGAAAACTTCATCAAAATCGGCCCAGCCGTTTTGGAGTCCATACGTTACATACATACACACATCCTGTTTGATATACATATATAGACTTATTGCGCTTGACTCAATGATTTTACGTTTTTTGTTAAAAACAATTTTCATATTCAATTGACTAAAAAAATGTGTATATTTGTATATCTTTTCACGTAAATGTCTCAGGAACTAACAAACCAATTTTGAATTTGAAAATTTAAAAAAAAAAATTTGCACAAAAAGACCTTTCATTTGATATATATTTCAATACTGTAGCTATTATAGTTAAATCGAACTAAGCTTCCGTCTTCAGTGTAGCGTGACACCTGCCAAATATCCACTTCGACAGCGCTGATCTAAGTCTATCTAAATAAGCTATCTAAAATTCCAAAATAGCGGAAAGCTTTAACTCCCTAAATCTGTAACAGTAAAAGTGAAGCTGGTCAACCCTTTTCGTTTGTACTAAAATAAACGTAAATATTTCTAAACAAAAATATCTGATATTAATGCTGATTGGCATTTGAAGGAACAAACTCATTGACGACTTTGGGTTCCAATTAAATTTTCTTCTATAACTACGCTCCTCGTAACACTGTCCGCTCGAACGCTTAAGAAAGCTCGACAATATTCGTAGCATGTCACATTTGTATTCCCTAAGGATGTTATTATTATCCTTGCCGTCGCTGATTTTTTGTTTGCATATTTCACGCCACTTCTACTGCCATTTCACAGGCGGCCATCTTATGTGGCACACTCATTTTCTTCTTAATTTAATTTTTTTCTTCTCTACTTACATACATACATACATATTTACATAAGGACAAAGATACAAATGTACATACGTCCGTGTTTTCATTTCGATTTTCTCACGGCAACAGTCGTGGCGGCGTTGACTTGTTAAAATGCCATTAAGTTTCACATTAAGCAGTAATTGCGCTCGATTTTTCTACTTGTTTCCCATTTGCCGCCAACACTCAACTCCTTTATGTCCACACTCACAAACACACACACACAAACACACACAGCAATGTGCTCTTGCTTCATTTAGCTTATTTACACAATTTGCTTGTTGCTGCTGCTTTCGCTCATCGTCGAGAGATAGTGAAATATCACTTTATGCTACCATTCTCGGCAGCTTTTAAAATGACTGCTTTTAAAATTTTGTCTTGTTTATACAACTTTCGCTCAGTTTAAAAATAATATATTCGCCTTCTTTGCAAGTCACGCATAAACGTCTTGGCGTATTTATGTTGCTTTTTTAAGGCATTCGTGTTGTGCTTTGGTGCGCCTGACATTTAACCTTGACGGGTGTTGGTGTGGGTGAACTTTAAGCAAAATTCCCTCAAGTCGATTTAGCATTCATCTTCACAGCAGCTATGTATGTATGTATGAGGCATTGCCTAGCTATAAATGGGAGTTTCATACCAACTTCCTCGTTTTCACATTGCATATGCCACACACGTTTTTTCATGCGAAGGGTTTATGTGCTCTCATTTTTTTTTATATAATCGTACATACGCGGACGGATCAAGACAGAGGCAATGGGCCGACGTGCTGGATTTTTTGAAAAACTTCAAGAAGTATATTTAGGTAATTTTTTATAGAAAAAAGTTTGTCTTTTTATAACCCAACTCATTTACGTAGATTAATAATAATAATAATAATTTGGCGCTTACACTATATGGCTCAGTGTTTGGCCGAGCTTCTCCTACCAATATTTGTGGTGTGTGTCTCCGAACGGCAGATGTATTTAATGAGAAGCTTTTTCATGGCAGAAATACCCTCGGAGGTTTGCCATTGCCTGCCGAGGGGTGACCGCTATTAGAAAAAACTTTTTCTATTATAAAGATTTTACTTGCCCTGGCTGGAATTCGAACCTCGAACTCAGCGGCATACTGAGTAATAGCACGCACCGCTAACCACTCGACCACAGCGGCTACAATTACGCAGATTACCTTTAGGGATATCTGATTAAATTGAAACACCTCTCTAACTTGTTTTTCTTAACTGCTGCCCACCTGCGACCTTTCACAAACCGCCTATAGCTGCGCTCCTGCATTTGAATATTCAATCGCCTCAGCTCGCCCCTACTGTGATGCATGCAACATGAGCACGCCGCAGCAATGGTAGCATCAGCAAAAGCATTATTCATAGCCCTCGTTGCCGCTGCACTATCTGCGAACTATTGAGAAACACTTTGAAAGTAAGCGAAGTGCATCTCCTCTCTTGCGTTTGCATATTTTACATAGTTTATTAGCTGAGCAAGTCAATTCTGACCCTCCGCATAGCAACTTTCACTCGGCGCCTTTGAAGTGCGCCGAAATTTAAGTTATGAGTAGGTATTATACGAGTATAATGTTAAATCGCAGTGCGGTTTGTGTGGCATATTTAAAATGTGGCAGATGAAAAGATTTGTGTATCTAAAACCAAATCAGTGAGAATTAAAATGTGTTTACCAAAAACTGAAAGGGAGTGTTGGCTTGTTGCCGTCAGTGTTGGGAAATGCGTGAGAAAAAGTGTGAAGGAGGTGAAATACTTGATCTTTGAAATACTCAAATCAGGAATGTATGAAAGTGTGAATATCAATACAAATGCCTTTCTCAATACGAGTGTCAATACCGATACCTTTACTAATTATAAAGATCGTTCTACCAATACCTGCATGGTTCTACCAAGCCATTACCGTTATAGATACAAAAATAACAATATTATTTTTAATTTCAATGCATCCCTGTTCCTTTATACATATGTAGAGAAGTGCTTATCTCTACATATATCTAATATATAAAATTCTCGTGTCGCGGTGTTTGGTTGCCAAATTTGCCGATTTGATGAAATTTTGTGTGCTTGTCGGGTAGGTGTGAGGATCGGCTAACGTCTATTTTTTGTTTTTATCTTTTCATGATTCAGCATTGAAAAATACGAGAATTTCTAAATTTGCAGCCTTATACGATCAACCACTGATTTTTAAACACGATATTTATATTATTCTGTTCCACCCACAGATCCAGAAGACGGCAATTGAATATAAAAGTTGTAATATTCTACATATAACTTTCATGAATGACACAGCCGCAAGGTGTCTCCCGTTGTCACTTTTCAACCAGCAAACATCACAGAGTAGGGATGAGAACAGAGCCGGCTGGCTTCCTTTCTCTAACTCTCTATACAGTTTTCGTCATTTTTTTTTTTTTGTTTTATTTATATCTCGATCATAGCAGTAACTGCGACAGTGACGTATCATTTTATTATTTCAGTGGAACTGTCGAGTTAATTTTATTCTAATAGTGAATTTATCATTATATCTCCATGCTATTATTATTTATTTACATTTTATTAATAATAAACAAAGACAATTTTCATTTCTAATTGATTAAGCAACCTGATATAAATCAACATATGCTGCAAGATCGATCTTCCAAAACTCTCTCAAAACAACTGTTAGATATTGGCAATGGAAAAGTTACTGTACATGAAAATACTGGAGGCATTAAATTATCGACGGATTTATGCACAAACATCAACTCACGAAATACTCTCATCGACAATAAATTTGGCGATATACACACAAAATACAAAAATCTGGAGTGGCTGGGAGGAAGAACGATTTTGACAGCAAAAAAAGGTGGACTCCATTGACGTCGTAAATTCGAAAATACAATAGTTGTTGCAAGGGAACTTGGTGTCATACAAATCTATCGATGCTGTTTGCGATGCCAGTGAAGCTGTGAATTATAAAATTGAATTTTTAAAGTCATTGGATATGCCGGGTGCGGTGGCAGCACCATTTACAATTGAAGGTTGGGTCTCCGTTTATTTTACTACGTAATTTGAACCCAACACGGTTTTGCATTGGCACACGATTAGTTATTAAAAAAAAAATTAAAAACTGTATCGAAGCCACTACTTTAAATGGCAATTTCCGAGGCGAAAATTAATTGCTACCACGAATGATTCCTACAGATATGCCAATTAAATTCAAACGCATTAAATTTTCAATTAGATTGGCAATCGCAATGATGATCAATAAGTCACAAGGACAAACGTTCTCTGTTTGTGGCTTAGACATCGAGTACTATATGCGGCAAACCATTCAGTTTGTTTGTATTCGCAAGACAGACTGACCAAAAATATTATAAATTCCATAGCCTTAAGAGATTAATCTTTGTTTATTTTTTAATTGCCATAACACTGTCCAACAGCATTTTTGGAACAGAATAGAGACCCTGTAATTCTGAAAGGGTATGTTGAGTAGATCATTTTTGTAGAACAAACTTATGGTCCAGCACGTCTGAGTTTTTTTTTTACAGTGTGTCAAAGTTTTCATTTTTTGGTCGAAGGTAGCATTATACCATATGAAAAAAATTTTGTAAGTTAATGTCTGAGAGAATTCTTATGGTCAGAGTTGTATTGTGGAATTGTATGAGGATTATTTTTGTGGAAGATCTTAACCCTCTAACTGGTCTCTTTATGGGTCAATTTGACCCTTTTTTCGAGAAAATCAAAAATATCCTTTAAAAAAAGGACATTTAAGGATTAAAATATTCTACGAAAATGTTTGGCGGAAAATTTCAGTGGGGGTCACCAAAGATACCATTATGGGATCGCTATTCTGTTCCATTCAAAAAGTCTTCAGTTGTTGGACAGTGTAATTAGTGGTAGAAATATGAACTATTTTCGATGTATAGATAGCTATCAATTATTGTAATTTAATATATATTTGTTCCCTTATAAAGAATAATTTATTAATTTAAATAACGTTTACTTTAATTGTCTACAATGATTCATTCCTAATTCCATAATAATTACATCCCCACACATTTACCATATAGTGTTAGTTATTTTTTTTAAATATTTCCTTAAAAAAAATATTTCCTAGAAATAACGTATGTATGTATATGGCAAAACAACTTTTGTCGGGTCAGCTAGTACAATATATGTATGTATAAAAGTAAGTTGCGTACGTATAGATTTCTTTTAGTTATGCGGAAAAATGTTACGGAGAGAAAACCACGATAGGTGGCGCTGGTGTCGAGTTATAACTAAAAATCGTATTTTTCCGATTTCAGTCATATTATATACAAGTATTGCGAAAAATAGGTGGCGGTGGAGTTGAGTTTGATAAAATTCATGTTGTACTCTACTTGCATGACGAAAAATGAGCCTAGGCGAAAAACTATGTTGTTTGGTAGCGCTGGACTCGAGATATACAAAGAACTATACATCTTAACTGGGACGACGAAATATTGGTTTTACATTTATCAAAGCTGCATTATTAACTTGAAAAATCTGCCATTAGTATAAAGAAGAGTGGTTAGAAAGCGACAAAAACGCATGCGAATGCATTAAATACGTGTGCAACAGAGTTCAAAAAGTGTTTCATTTACTTCTAATAAATTTTGGACGGGACGAAGTTCGCATGGTCTTTTAGTTCTTTATAAAAAATTCTCAACATAAATAAAGTTTTTTTTTTTGTTTTTAGTAATTTGCCATTTAATACAAACTTTCGGTTGGACCACCCTTTACACTTCAAGATGTGCTTTAACACACTTTGCTGCGTCGTTGCAAGATCTACTATATTTTTATGAATACATGAGTAATTTTCCACACATGTATGTGTATATGTACATATGTATGTATGTATATATCTCTTAAATTGTTCTTCATTATATTTGGAGCGGAAAAACTCGCTAGCATTACGCGCTGATTTTGATTTATTTCGAAGCATAAAGGCCACGACCGCCATGCATACATAGTTTATGGATTAAATTACCGTTAAAACTATGTATGTATGTACATAAAAAGACGCTGCAACACTTTTAGTAGCGTTAGCCGTTAAATGGCGCAATAAAAATGCATTTCATGCCGAGCTAAGATAGCAAAGCAAATGTGTTTGGGCGGTTAAAGCACGAAGCAAGGCTCAACGATTTAAATGTCACATTGAGCCGAGCGAAAGCAGCAAACGATTTACTTACAGGCAAACTACACACATATGTTTGTATGTAAATATATACTTATATTAAAAAAAATTTATTTTAATTTAATTTTATTTTTTCAATACTAATTCACTTGTTGAAATTTTACGCATCGCTCACTTTTATCACATCATGCACTTGCTTTGCCCTTCAAAGCAACTGGTTAGGGCTGCCTTAGCTTCACTTTGAAATCCAAACGTTGTAAATTCTTTGAAAATGGTTGTCATTAATTTAATGCCCAACAAGCGGCAGGCAAACCTTAACACGCATCTACACGCACATAAACGAGTGCCGGATGGCGTACGTGTACGTGTGTGGAAATTTTATGCGTGAGAAAGCATTAAGCCTCCTTGCGTCAGAGTCACTTATGTTGAATATATTTTTCGATTTTTTCTTTAAACAACATTTCCAACATACATACAACAACATACGTTCGCACACGCAATACACATACATATGTATGTATGTAAATAAAAACACCGCCGCTTTACGTGAGGATGCGCTTTTATGCGGTTTTAATGCAGCTTTCATTTTTTATCTTTCATTTTTTTTTTATGTAAGCTTTTTGACCTTTAACACAGCATGTTGCATGCGTGTGTGATTAAGTGGTTTTGAGGAAATATATTAAAAATGCGGAATACGAGATAAGTTAAAAATGTTTCAAGCAGATGGGCAAATGAGTTACTCGTTCTTTGTTATTTATGATAGCAGTAGAATTGAATACTTCCATAAATTACTGCCATTCTTCTTACTCTTCTTGTTAATGCTTAAAATTGCTTTAGAATTTTATAAATATTTTGTTTTGTTTATAAAAAAACTTTGGCATTCGTCTTCACAAGTCTCTTTTTAAATTCTCCACTCCACTTTGGTGCCTAATGATTTATGCCGATAGTCCCAACAAGGTCACTCTAAGCGGCGTACTGACAGAGCCTTAATTGAGGCAATTATCATAGCAAATTGTCTTCGCTTCTTCAACAGTTATTGCAAAGATAAGTGGCGAATACAAATATATAAGTAAGTAACTGAAATCCTAAACAACTAATAATGAAAGTTCCTTTGTAAATTTTGGCAACTCAATGAATGCAAAGGTGTGTAAATGCTCAGCTCGCTTAAACAAACGTGTGGAAATAGAACTTAAACTCCTGTTGTAAACGAAAGTTTCCGTTTTTTCTCAATTATTTAATATCATATTTATATTTTACTAAAACTTGTATAAATATAAACGCACTCATAAATATCTCTTACTTGATGTCTTGCATCACAAATTTACCAAACTTTACGCATCGATCTTTTTAACATCCGCCGGCTTTATGGTTCACGTGTTTTTGTATTTTTACTTTTTCACATAAAATTCCAAAAAATAATGGCAAATTATTCATAAGTAATTTGCACATTTGGTTCTTTTAAATGCCCCACCATCTTGGTTGTACTTAACTTTTAATGCCTTTTGATATCAAAAATGCCTCAAAGTATCTGTCAAGTTGGAATTTCCCAGTTAGCAGGCAGTTGTAAATGTACAATATACTATATGTATTTTTTTTAAATAATTCTTTATGAGCATGTTAACATTGTGGCGCATACGAGGGAGCTTAAAAGGTCGTAAAAAATGTGACAAAATATGAAATGCAAAAATAAAGAGTATAAATTTTTATGAGCTGCCTAAGAGATCGTTGAGTTGCCGAATGGAAATTTTGGGAGAAGAAGCGCAAAAGCAGCTGGCCTGTGTACACAGCAATTGAATCTAAAATTATTAAATATATCCATTCGACTGAATACGGTCACTAAACCTACATATGCAAGTTATTTTGCGAAGTGGGCTACTATTGCCAAGGGCGCAATTTTTAGTAAGATTTAACTTAACGTATCTATTTTGAAATTTATTGTTTTTTATAGTAATACATCGTCAAGTTGTTTTTTTAATTTTGGAGTGTTTTCTAGCAAAAAGGAAAATAAATTTGGAAATCTGGTACTGCACTGAAGTGAGGGCAAAATAAATATGCTTAGCTTACAAAAAGTTGTATGTAAAAACATTTAATGCAAAACTCTAAAGGTTCGACTTTTCGGCAGTTTTAGTTAAAGTATTTTTAACAAGCAGTTCTTTGTGAAAGGTTACACAGGTAACATAAATTTTGAACAGCTTAAGAAGTAGCTAAACTATTCTTACTCACTACTACATTTGTTGTATGTGCATTATTTATCGTGAATAGTGTCTAAAGAGTTGTATGACACAGGTTAAGGTGATGGATGATAAGTTCTTGCAGAAAATTTTTGGTTGCATTTTTCTTTAGCAAAGCTTGTGTTACATTTTAAGGGAATTTCTTTTAGTTTCATACCTTTGCGTTTTACAAATCTTAATAAAAACGCAACAAGCTAGCAGATGTGCACAATTTAATATTCATTGAGATCAAAGGTGGAAGTATTAAGCAAAGGCAAAATGTATAAAATATCCGCAAAGTAAACTCAAATTAAAATGTTGCCTTCAACGAATACGCGTAGGTAATATGTATGTATGTATAATATGTATAGTGAGCGTGTTGGCGCTGTTGGCTAACAAGTTACGTATACGCCGTGTGCGCCCGTAAAATATGCTGCAGCCAATCAAATGGTAAATGAATTTCTGGATGAAGTGCATGTGGTTAATAGCGCGATGCGTGGCAGTGAAACGTGAAAAAGTAAAACTGATTTATTAGATTAAGACTTTAAGGTGCATTTATTTTACAAAATGAGCGTTGAGATGTTCATGAAATGAATTCCAATTTGTAAACGGAAGCAGGGCAAATAACAAAGATTAACAGAGAATTCATTAAAATGTATGTATGTGTACATACTACGTAGATCTGTAACAAAAAATTTGCAAAGGGCATTTGGCCGCGACGATAACAGCTCAGCGGAGTGAGATTTTTCCAGAAACTCGACTTTTTTGACAAGGTACGTTTGCAAGGGCTAACTGGTAATATGTAAAGCAAAAAAGATTGAAAAAATATCCTCTGACGTGTTACGCATTGGGTAGATATGGATAACGCCTGCCTAAATTGGTTTTTGGACTTGGAACAAGGATTTTTCCTCTCAAGAGAATACATTATTTTTTTGGTGTTAAGTATACAAAACAAAGCGAATTTAAAAATCGACAAATGAACGTTGTGGTTGCTTAGGACGATGACATTATCGATGACAATATAAACATATCGATTACAATTTGTAATTATATGACGTGAGAGGTATTGAAAACGATAATTACAATTAAAACGATACCGATAATAGTTCCGACAAAATTTGTTGATACTTGTGATGATATAAATATCGATAAATACAGTCTGCATAGCAGAGGTTAATTATCTAATAAGATATGATGTCACCCGGTGACTTATCGCAGCGCAAACCCGTTTTGCACGGCGCCATCTAACGGAATGACTTGAAGTTTAAAGCAGGGCGATACCAGCTTTAAGAAATTGCATTTTAATCATTTTTGTAAATAAAAAAATAATTAATAAATAAAAACAATTATCAAAATTTGTATATTATTAAACTTTTCAATAAACTAATTTAGTAAATCATTTTCTCGATTTTGATTTATGTTAAACTCAAATTTCAAAATAGTTGCTTGATATTGCGTTAAAAATAGAAGTTTGTGCGTAAAAAGACAATGTACATTTTTTGCTTGATTTTAAAAACATAAATACAATTATTTTTTGACATACACATTAACTTATGTCATAATTGTATGCTTATTAGCGGCAATTTTTGGTTCAAATTGTCACAATACAATAATCGTTCGAGACTCGTAGAATGTCAAATAGTTGTTGCTCTTCGGTATTGCCATATCGCAAAAATGTGTTCTCCTTTTTTTTTATTACTGACACTAATAACCGATATTGTCGCTTCTTTGACATCATAAAAAACTCAATTTTATTTCAGATCTTTTGTAAATGCTTAGATTTTTCAACTTTTGCGTTAGTACATCACAGAAACATATTTTTTTTCAAAAATAACCTTAATTTTTAAAGTTCTTGTTATGAACTGGTATGGTAACATTACTTGCCGCACCACGAGAGCCGCACACACACACTCTCAACATCTACTGACATTTCTGACAGCTCGCGGAAAAGAAGATGAAATCTTCGAACAAATTTTTGTGTTAATTTTTGTAGGAATTTTTGGTTAAAATACTAAAATTTATATATAAAATCGGGGAATACATGTGTTATATTCCTAGGTAAGTGTAAACTACTTGCCGGACTTTGCGGAGTACAACAGTGCAGCGTAATTGAAAAACAGGCGGTGAAAGACTGTCCCGGTGTGCTGTGAACGAAAAGAGAGTGGTGTGTTGCGTGCTGGGTGCCGACTTTGCATGCGGCCGCTGCCAGAAGAATCTCAACCACAGCCAGCTGTCAAACTGGAGCAGAAGTTTCTCGCACAAATAGTGGGTGAAGGAACGGCATGCACCTGCGACTGCCAGAGGCACGAAAGTGTATAATATTTAAAAATTACAATTTTGATTATACGATTTTCCGGTAGTTAGCAACAACGCATTGGAGTTATTGTTTCCTAGGATTTTACGTATATAAAATTGTTTCACGTATTGGATATTTCACTCGGCGCATTAACATCGTAACTGCCAGTCAACGCTGCCGCCACAATTGTCGCCAACATGGATGTGTATGATGTTAGCGACGATCTTGTCAAGAAGCTAAACGATTGGAAGCTTATTGGTATCATATCAGGCAAATTCAATGAACTTAAAGAGAACTATTCGAAAGTTAACTTTGTGGAGCATGTACTCATCGACTTTAAGTATATTGACAAAATTATGTTAAATGGAAAACTGCGCGAGGAGAAGTGCAATAAAAAGAGTTCAGAGTTTCGTATGTTGGGCAACGAGCAATTCTCTCTTAAAAACCGCAAATATTTTCAAGTAACACAATATATATATCTTTAATTTTACAAATTTACCAAATTCAAACTATTTACAGGCCTTGGAGTTATACAATAAAAGCATTTGCTATTCGGAGCCGGGTTCGGAAAATCTCTCCATCGGATATGCAAATCGTTCAGCGGTACTCTTTGAATGGAAACGTTTTCGTGAATGTCTGGTCAATATCGAATTGGCACGCAAAACAAACTATCCAGCTCGTTTAATGCATAAACTTGACAAGCGTGAAAATGACTGTCGGCAAATGCTGGCCACACAACCACCCGACGTACAGCCGTACGAGTTTAAAATGTCCTTCGAATCACACCATCAAGTACCCAACATCGCCGATTGTCTCGAAATGAATTATACTGAAGATGAAGGACGTTTCATAACAACTAAACGTGATTTGGTTGTTGGTGATCTAGTCGCCACCGAAGAACCATTTTGCTCAACTCTCTTGCCACCGATGCGGTACATACGTTGTGCCACCTGCAAAGAGGAAAACTACCTATCATTAATACCGTGTGAGAGTTGTTGCTCGGTTATGTTCTGCTCGGAAGAATGTCGCGAACGTGCTGTTGCCACTTTTCACAAATATGAATGTCCTATTATTGACCTACTGCATAAAATGTTTAATAAAATCCATTGTATTGCGCTGCGTGTTTGCTTATCGGCAATCGAGTTCTTTCCCACCATCGAAGAGTTAATGGGCTTCTGCGAGGATCCGGAAAATCAAAATAAGTCTGCATTCGACTTGGATTATACGAATTTTACGCCTCGAGAACATTATCGTGCCATAAACGGCCTCGTGACGAATCAGCATTTGCGTTCCGTATCGGATCTATTTCAACGTTCCGTTGTATGTGCTGTACTGAAACATTTTGTTATCGAACATACGCCGTTGAAAGAGTTTCTCGGCGGGGAAGAGGGTGAGAACTTCTTTACCGAATTATTATTCCGACATCTGCAGACATCACCATCCAATATGCACGGTATCGATTTGGTGGAACAAGTCAATGAGACGAAAGACGATACAACACATTCGTCTGGCGCTTTCGCCTTTCTATCGCTACTGAATCATTCGTGTGCGCCAAATACATTGCGCGTGTACCAGGGCACCAAAGCATATCTGTTCGTCTTCCGTCCAATACCTGCTGGCGGCGTGCTTTACGACACATATGGGTAAATTAAATGATTATTTTTTTTTTTGTGTTTTTTTTTTTTTTACTAAACTTCAAATGAATGCATTTATTTGAAATTTTGTTTTTATTCTCATGTAGCGCCCACTTCGCCATTTTTACAAAAGCACAGCGCATAGAAAAACTATCGATGCAGTATCGTTTCACATGTAAATGCGAAGCCTGCGAAAATGACTATCCCAATTATAGTAAACTGCAGCCAAAACTATTTGTACCCTTCGTGAATGACGAGACGGACATGAAGAGTCTGGTCAAATATGATTACGATTTTGCACTTGAAAACTATCGAAAATACTGTGAATTCCTGACGCAAAATGCGAACGCCTATCCATGCGCACAAATTAGCTCAGCTGAGGAGTGCTTGAAGATGGCGTTGCACATACTCGTCGACGCGGTGCCGCTGAAAGCAAAAATGTAAAATGCTTATTGCCACCACAAACACACATACACACACGCGCACTCAACTTGCATTGCATGTGCTGACATTGCTGTGTTCGCGATAATAAAAAAATTAAAAATGTCGACTTATTTTTTTAAAACTGAACCATACATTTTCAACATAAAACATACGCATGAACACACATATAAACGGTGACAAATTTGCCATAAGTAAGAAATCGATATGGCGAAAATGGGTTTCTTGCAGAACATCTCACTCAAGTGTTGGCTTTAATAATAATAAAACTTTTTTCTAAGACTAACAACTACATATGTACATATGTAGGTTGAAAAGATGCGGCAAGTGTGGGACGCTAAGCAATTCGTTTGAAGCTCAAAGTGTTGACAGAACCAAAATGGTGCTGAATTATCGCCTATGAAAAATATGCGCGCATAGAAATCATATCCAATTGTAAAAACAAAGAATTGCTATAATTTTTCACTTTCGTACATATAAATTAAGTTGTTTGTAGTTGTATGTATGTATGGGAACATTAAAGTCTTGACTGTTTGCGCCAGTTTTGGAATTTATCGCCAACAAGCACGACACATTTTTAAGCTATTTTATATAAAATTACATAACTATGTTTTGGTATGAAAATTTTCGAAAGAAGTAATGACTATTTCGCACAAGTGAAAAAAATGGTATATTTTCTTTTGTATAAGCATGAAGACTAATAATATCAAGTATTAAAAGTGGAAAAAAAAACTTGCGTTTGCGGAGAAATAAAACAATATGTGTGTGTATATTATTGAAAAACATTTGCAAATTGTAAAAAAAACATAGACTTTCATTTAATGTATTTTGAAGTTCTACTATGTATGCGCTTTACATTATACATTTTTTTTTTTTAAACAAAAATCAATTAGAAATATACATACAATCACTGAAAATTTGCGACATTGATTTTAAGTCAGCAATTTTTATTTATTGAGTTATACTTCTTTTTTCATCAGAACTGAAGTCGAATGTTGTTTTAAATTTTACACAAAAAAAAAAACAAAAAAAGAATTGATAAATAAATCAATAATAAATCATAATCTTACTCTTCATAGAAGAAAACTCTTAAGCAATTTCAAGATTTCAATCAGAATGCGTAACTTGCTAGCTCGATTTGTGACTGCAAATACAAACAAAAAGTTTCTTACAGTTGTCTATTAAACTCGTTTCATTTATATTTAATTCGCTAAGATTTTCTATTTTTTTTTTTTTTTTTTTTTTGAAACAGTACAGTGAGAGCCTTGCTAACATACATATGTACATATATATTTTCATTTCTTTATTTTTCGCAAATCATGTAGTTGCTTATTTATTCTAAGGCATTTTATTGTATGTAAAGAAAACAAACAAAAACGAAACGAATAATAAGTGAACAAGAAACCAACAACACTAACTTCGCAAAACAAACCCAAGTGAAAACAAACAAAGAACTAAAATAAAATAAAAATAAAATTTATTTTAATAGATGAAACTAACAGCGCATATAAATGTCGCTTGTTGTTTTTTTTTTTTTTTACTCAAATGAAACCACTATTTGTCCACTTTTACTTCGTCGCATCATCTTTTCACAGTATTTTGCTATACAAATCCAATAATTCTCTATTTAACCCCAACGCGCCTGCGCGCCCACCATCCGCATTGCGACTGTACACCGCCGGCAAATGCACGAATTCGCCCTGCGCACGTCGCTTCGGCGCCAACATCGTTGAGGAGTCGGGCAGAGTCGCTGCGTCACCACCAACATCGCCAACAATATTTTCCTTCGCAGCACATTTTTCCTCGTCCTGTTCCTCCACTTCGTTATCAGTTGACTTGCTCGTGCTGGCCATCGCCTCACTCACGTCTAAGTCGAAAAATAAAATATTGCACTGCTGTAAATTCTGTTCGAATTGCTTTTGGAAACTATCCGCGTCAATAGGTTGCAGCTCTTCACTATCGCTTTGTGGCAAATTTAATAGCTCGGCCAATTGGTCGACGCGTTGTTTCGTCGCCCCGCATATGCCATCTTCGTTATCTTCCCGCAGCTGATCTGCTCTTTCAGCGCTCTTCTCATAGATATTCTCGCCGATTGTTTCAACGAATTCTTTGTAATAGCTCGCTTCCACCGCACGCACAAAAGTACCATCCAAAGTTTGGAAACCGAGGCGTATGAGCAATGAGATTTTCGTATTGAAACATTGCAGCCACGCCTTGTTTGTCTGATACACGCCCCACTGGCCATCATCGCCCAAGCTATTCCAAAAGTCTAGGAGAACATTTTTCGTGAAGTCAACCAGCATTGTACGTTTCGCATCGGGTCGCAGTTCGCTGATCGCGTCTAAGTGACGAAAAGTGATATCGAGTAAATTATGCGGATGTTTCGCGTTGAAAAGTTGCCATTTGTAGATCATTGTCATGAGATTCCACAGCTTGTCCATTGAACTTTTGTCTAAACGCATTATGGATGAGGTGGCAATGTCGTTCAACATAAATTTACAATGATCCCCGGTTAGTAGCTGTGAATTATTGTGTGTGGAGCCGATGATGAGAGAGTCGATAAATTTCGGTTCCAGCAGTACCACGGTCACGTCGTGAATAACTGTAATATAGATAGAGAGAGAGTTAAATAATTAGAAAAAATAATTAGAGCTTGTGTTTAAAAACATGGAAAAATAACTACTGCCTAACAGAGTTCTTTTATATTCGATTGGATTAGCAGTATTTGTCGGATGAGTGCGGCCTGATTGTCCAACATAAGATTAGCATATTGGTCACGTAATCTGGTTCCTTTTGCAGCAAGCTTCGGTTATTTACCGATTCGATAAAACGCGATGACCGAGTAGAAATCACATTCGGTAGTTGTCGGACCCTAACAGAAGTGTGAGCCTTTTCGGTAGACATTTCATACTACGGAGCATGCGAATTACACGCCACTTGCTAACTGGCGGGCTCAGCATGCTCATACTGAAAACTTGGCTACTAACAATATTAACTAACCTCACGGAGTTTCTCAGTCTCGTTCCGAGCCCTCTTCATCATTTAAAACGTCTAAAAGGCTGATTCCGCTAATGAAATGATCAAAACAGCTGAGTTTGATGATTCAAGTAGCGTTGGATCTCTCGAATGTGATCGATGTCGAAAGCTAGGGAACGTACTATCTGAACGGTCGACAAATCTCGGTTTCAGAGGCTCAACATCGGAAGCAAGGAAAGTAAGAACTTTGATCGCAAGTGTAGTTTTCTCTTAGCTATGTAGTTGATGGTCATTGCTTCGCGCATGATCGCTTCTTCAATGAACATAGCTCGGCTACTCACCATCACTACGTCCTCGGCGACTCACTTACCAAAATATAAGAACGAGGTCCAGCTTAAACTATAATATATCGTTTTTATTTGAAATTATTTTAGAATAGAAGTTTTTTCTTTATACTTTTCGAATGGTATAGCCCCAAACCCAGTACTCAGGTGTTTCAAAGTCCTGAGTTGCAAAATACCGCTAAAGGGGGGGCCTACGAAGTACTTTTCATTAGTACACTTAGTACTGTTTACCGACCTATGTAGGTTTAAGACAGAAATACCTCACCAGTTGCATACAATTGGGAGTCGATAAATCAGGGATTTCGTATCCTCCTCACTTCAGGAAGAACTAAATATTTCTTTGAACAATTTTAAAAAATTCTAAAAAGAGTGGTTTTATTTAGATTAAATCACTTGAACCAAAGGTGGGCAGGGCTGCAGTCGACGTGCATTTGGCAGAGACACCTAAATTGAAAGTCAATATTTTAATTGACGGCATCAAGCACAAAGTAGAACTAAGGTGCTCGTAGAGTTCTATTCAGTTTTTATTTATTTATAACGGAAAGTCCACCTGGCTATGAGCTAAGAAATAGTCCAAAATATAGAACAAAAGGCACGAATTGAGTCCACACTACATCCGGCAAATAATAATCTGTCTACATAGTATATACGAGTTCATATAAATAAATGCAATTATCCTTGCAGCAAATGCATAAAGTACTCGTAGCTTGACCGCTCGCTACAAGGAATACAAATATTTTCACTCAAATGACGATATAAATATTTGTAAGCCTGAAAGTCTAAACGAGTCAACAAATTGGCACGTTCGCGTGCTTACCACAGCCGTTCCCCTGAGAGGGCCGGAGGTGAGAAGAAAATCGCAACGCAATTTTTAAGACAGCCGTATGGGGATTTTGCAGGCCTTTTAAAGTCCTACTATCTTCAAATGCGAGTTGCAGGCACTTTGCCGCAGCTACTTGAGCCTCTTTATCTTCTTGTAGTACTTCAGCAAATGCGCTTGCCAAGTAGTTTGCAATGGGAATGACGCATATGGTCAACAGGACTGGCAGTTCGTATGCGTCAGAATGCATTCATAATCTGGCCATTAAGTGCTAACATACAATACATACATATGTACATATAGACACACAGTGTGAGTGTAGTAAATGTACATGTGGACACTTTTAATGGCAAATGTAACACCACAAAATCCCAAACACAAACTAACCGAGCGTTATGATTACAAAATATTATTGCTTTTAATACGGTTATGATTTGTTGTTGTGCTCCCTGCTACATTTATGTATGTATGTATGTATTGTTGTGCTGTGCTGCCTACAAATATGCGAACATATGTAACTAACTAACTTTGTATACAAATATTTGTATTGAAATAAATATGAATGTACATACATATACACTCGTACATACGTATACATACATACGTACATTAAATACAGCAAAATGGAATAATCAGTGCCACGGCTAAATGGACTGGCAAACACCAGCCAACGAAACAAACCAACCAAGTGAACTTGAAATGATGTTGGTTCGGTTTAATTTGAAAATTAAGCAAACCGAAAAATACCATTGCAATAAAAATAAGAATACGATAAAAAACAACAACAACAACAGCATTGAAAACAATAAAAAGGGTGCAGTGACGTGCAATTGACTTTTGAAATTGTAGCAACGAGTAAAGAATCTGCGCCGCTGACAAGCAGGTAGAAAGGCATATAAAAGTGTTCATATGTTTGCATATACAGCTACGTCCAAAATAATGAAAAAAAAAACTGCGCAAGGGTCTACATATATATTTACATATATCAACCGATGAGGAGACATGTTTCGTAAGCTTATATTTTAAAATTTTTATCTGGTCACGAAGACTGCAGCAGTTGGTGAGAGATTTCAATTCAATGACACCAACAACCAATCCGTGTTGACCATTGTTTCAGATTTAGTATTGCATATTCATAAAGAGGTTTTTTCGATTTAAAAACAACCAGTCCCTCGTGTATGCAATTAACTAACTACATAAATAAAAATATTGGCGCATAAATATTACTAGTCAAGATTAAGTCGACCGACACTAAAGTTAGTATCAGCTTTTTGACATAACTTTCTAAAGGTGGTCTGTCAAAAAAGTTGATTCTCACTTAATTCACAGCTTTCTAAAGGAGATCTGTTAAAAATGTTGATTCTTACTTGAGCGTCGATTTTGCTTTGACTATAACTGCGCATCATTATGTTTTTGGAGGAGCTTTATACCCGAATTCTGTAGCTCAGTCTCCTCTCTATTCTCTCAAAATGAGCTAGAGTTTATTGCTATTCCTCGCTTGAACGTTTTTTTCTTTTGCTTTTATTTAAATTTTTTGACCTGCTCATCATCATTTAGAGACTTTATTTTGAGACTAGAGGCTTTATTTTGAAACTAACGAATGCCAACTGGTCTAAAATTGTGACTTTTCTCTATATTAGAGACTTAGGGTCAGTTTTCAGTGCTGGTTTAAACTCAGTTTAAACTAGGTTTAGTTAAACTCAGTTTAAATCTAAACTCAGTTTAAATCTAAACTTAGTTTCCTTGCGCTCAATAAAATTTGTTGCAACCAAAACGAAGTAGTAAGCACACAGCTTAGTTTAAACTCCGTTTAAAGTTGACTGAAAAACTGCATACTGAGTTTAAACTTAGTTTAAACGACAAACAGAGTTCAACTGGCCCTGAGACAGCTTACCTTAGGTGCGTTTTGTGAGGGCATTAGAAAAGGGCTGTGAGACTGCTTACTGAATTCGGGGGTTAGATAAGTTTTTGTTATATATACATATGTACATATGTATATGCTGTTCTTGCTTTAAAGAGGGACTTAGATATGAAGTATTTTGTAGCGCATTTTCAAACCCTCTTGCCAAATTTTGGACGTCTGTTGACCGTCTTCAATATTATATTTTGATAACAATTTAATTTTTTACGATTTTTATGATGAATTTTCGGAATGCTGGATTGAAGTTAAACAAATCTATACAGTTTACGACTCAATTGCAAATTGGCAAACAAAGCCATGCCATCGAAACTAGCCTGGTAAGAAGTAAGGGACAATGCTTCAAGTCAACAGTTTCTAGATTGCGAATATAAATTTGATAGTGCTTCTATTATGGCGTACACCGCTGTAAGTACGTAAGTTTTGTACTACATAAAGTGGACGTTGCCAATAAAAATCAAAGTCCAAAAAGCGTAAACCAAAGGAAACGACAATAAGAAATAATACATACTCGTATGTACGTTTGTATAAAAGGCTAGCAAATGAAAGTGAATTGAACAACAGCATCAAAGGCAATTAAAGGTTCGTATCATAAATACATACATACATATATGCACATACATAAATACTCGTACATACATACATACATACATATGTGAGTATGTAGAATTTTGAGGTGCTTTAAATGCCTACATTTATTGATATTCTCTACCTGCAATATTTATCGCATTGCTTAATACATTAATACAAGTGACAACCAGTTTTCATTAACATACCCAAAATCTCAAGTCATATCGACTAGTGCACATGAGTAACTGCATACCATACATACATATGTACATATCTCCACGCAAACATACTTAAATACTTTTGTGCCTACTTCATACTTCTACTCATTACCTTTGCATTTGTACCTTTGTATGTGTGTAAGTATATCACTTGCATCACGGCATTCATACTTAGTATGTGAATATGTTTGTATGTACATATGTACAGGTCTACAAAACAACCAAAGACACCCTCACTCTTCAGCCAACGAATACAAACTAAGCAGCAAGCAAATGCCATAAACAGTCATTAAATCTTAATACGCCTTAAGCCTTGCGTCAAAAAAGGTCAGCGGTGGCACATTGAGTGCGATGTGGTGCGGTGTTGTCGTAACGGAAATTTAGTTTTTTACATGCCAGTATTTAATTTGGGGTCTTAGTACTTACACAAGTGCACATACATTATAGTACTCCCAAGTACATACATATGTATGTACTAGGAATGTCAATCCCGGGATCCCGAAATCCCGGCATCACGGGTTTTAAAAAACTATTAAATTAATAGAAATTTAAATTTATAAAATTTGTATCAAAGTATCTTCCTTTCAAGGACGAAACAAAACATTATTTGTAACACTATTTAATAAAAAAAGCTCCGCCTAGCCAAAGTTACTCTTGAAGCTTAATGTGCTCGCCACATGGACTTATTTAAATGTGGCATCGCTTTGAATTTTATGCTGAGGAAGTACAAATTAAGAAATCTACTTTGAGTAATACATTTTTTTAATAAACTCGTTTCAAGAATCATACCAGAGACGACAATCCTGTCAGATGTGTAGAATAGCCTTACGATGAAATCGATGTTAAAAACAGTAACGAGCGAGTGTTTAACAATAGAATGGCAAACAATTTATTAGAAGGTTTGGTAAAATTATTAATTATTATGTGAGCGATACAGGTTTTATATGCAAGAAATTTAAGACCAGGTTGGAGGATAACACATTTAATGCTTTATGCCAGAATTCATTAAGCAGTCTCACTCCCAAATTTAGTAAGCAGTTACAGACTCTAATAGAGACAAAGACCACTTAGTATTCATTAAAGCATCTTTTCTCAAAATAAAGTCTCTAAATTGTGGCTTAGTGATGAGCAGGTCACAAAAAATTTATATAAAACAAAAGGAAAAAAAAAAACGTGAAAGCGAGGAAAAGTAATCATCTCTAGCTCATTTTGAGACTTAAGATGATACCAAGTTACTGAATATACTGGTATTATCTTCTTTAAGATCATATTTTGTTAAAAAAAAGTAATAACTCTGCAACGCTGAAAATGGAATTTAGTTTTTACTTGATTTTTATATTTTATTTAATTTTCGATTCTGTGTTCTTCTTAGATTATCAAACATATGTATAAAAATATATAAAAATTTATAATTCGGTGATTCACAAGGTGTCATAAAGTAATATGTCATATAATAAATTTGTGTGGATATATAACTTGTATGAGCAAACTTCTTATTTTTTGTCTTATTTCGAATATAAAAAAATATGCCGCGGGAAAGTGTGAAAAATAAAATAATTACTGAACTCTGCATAAATTAGGTTGTGGATATGGGTTTTGCAGATTAAAGTAAGATATAAACATACATCTTTGTATATCTTTTTGGCATTCGTACATTATTCTCTTTAAGGCGATGAGGAGGAGCAAGATGAATCCGACGAACTTTTTATGATGAACATGTTAAGCCTTTTGTGCAACCGCAGAAGTATTCACTTGGGAATTCCAAAGCCGCAGAATAAAAATCCCAAAAGTAAAATTTGAAATGAAACCCAAAACAAATAACATCTTATGAAATACGACAAAATAAAAACATATCGTGCAAAGTTGTATTTCATTACTACTCAATTCATGAAGCAAGCAACAACAATTTTTTTTAAACCATCATAAAATGTATGATATTATGACAATATGACTCTTTAAGACACCTTGTGAATCATCCAAATTTGTCAATTTGGTAAATTTTCAATTTTGAATATGTGTAAATAAACGATGATTTATCAAGAACCAGAATCGGGCTATTAATATTATTCTTATAAAGTGATTAAAAATATTTTTACTGTATATGCATTTGCTGCTGTACCAAATATGTATTTACTCGTATAAACTACTTTGCATGTTTGTCAAATTTTACGTTTATTTTTTTGCGGTATTGAAAAGACCAATAAATATATACATGAACTACAACAAAGAGGTCTCCTTTGTTATAATGTTATTTTGAATACTACTATAATAGGACGATTACAGAAGTGTAAACTTTTTTTGGGAAATTAAAAATTACGAATCAAAACTTCCTGAAATTCGGGATCCCGGGATTTTTTTTTTCAAATCTCGAAAATCCCGGGATCAATAAAATGCCAAAAATTTACATCGCTAATATGTATATATGTTTGCATGTATGTATGTATGTATGTCCATGCAGTGCACTTGTGCGGGTGTTTGTGGCAGCATACTCTTTACAAGTGTGCGTCACAATCACAACTGTACTCCTAAGGAGCGAGGATTTAATTGTACCCAAATGCCATTGTGCGTAATGCAAAGAAAAAGTTTACAGAAAATTTAGTCACATGATTGTAGAAAATTAATCAATGGCGCGTAATAAATTACATGGTTTGGTATATTGTGTATGAAAAACATGAGTTAAAATATAAAAATTAATAACTACTTATGTAGTGCATGCATACGAGGCTGGGGCAGTGTATTTTTGTTTGAATAAATGTGTTTTCGGTTAAAAAACAATTTATTTATCAATACATACATACGTATATTTACATACATACATACATATGTATGTATGTCAGTAGTTAAAGTTTGATGCTAACAGCGTTTATAATACAATTTCTCGAACTTTTCTTTGCTCACATCCGTTCTTTAGGTTTGCAAATAGAAAATACCACTGTTAGCTAAATGGATGTGCTTGACGAAATGGCGCTTTCTTTGCGGTTTTTTTTTTCCTTTGTAGCGTCGTTGAACCGATTTTTCTTTTCTTCGAGGTACATATTTCGTGTGGGTTCCTGCCAAAAGCATCTCGAAAAAATATCGCCATAACCTCGTTAATCTGCATACCAATCGGGGTCTTCCACAGGATATAACTGAAATTTCAAAAACTGTTCTGTGTTCGGTATAATTTGGTGAGGCGCTGTGGTCGAGTGTGTAGCCAATGGTAAATCTCCGAGGGTATTTTTGCTCATAAAATACATTTGCCGTTGGAAGTCGGCACAATAGTGTTCGCCCTCCATTTGTGGTACAACATAAAGACGCACCACATCTCAACTAATAGTAGAAGTTCGGCCAAACACTGAGCTAAATAGTGTTAGCGCCAAATTATTATTTTATTATAATTTGCTGAGTGGATCCATTTACCGTCCACGGCTATGAAGCGATGCAAATAAACGCACAAGAGTCGCGGATAAACAATTCAATTGTGAACCAATGCGGCAAAAACATGTTGTAGGTAGTTTTCTCAAGGCCAAAGCACAGTCTTAAAATCTGTGAAACATAAGCTCTTCGATCAACCGTATATATAGCATATTTTTTAATTGTTTAGGATATACATAGTCACCACAATTGGTTTTTAAAGCTGAAATATTACAATCGTATATTCAGCGCGTGATCAAAGCAGGCGACTCATTGTCCTAAAAATGCTTCGCTCATTATGATATTGAAAAGAAATTATAACGCTATTAAAAAAAATTCTGTAAGTGAAGGCATTCCCTGAAGGAAGCCTTCGCTATTCTAAAATATGAGTTTCGATTTGGATTTGTTAAAAGCCATTCTGGCAATCGTATCATGTCAATTTTTTACGCAACACAATACAAGAACATTAATAAAGTCATTCATATTAGTTAATGTACGTTGCTTCTTGTTGTATTTTAATTATCAGCCCAAAAAAAAACCTAATAATGCCTATGAACATATTGACCAGTGCAGTTAAAGCCACTCCCAGCAGAAATGTAGTTCGTATGAAGGAAGGGTTGTAGGCTCAGCTGCCTATCCTTAAATTTTGTAGGATTTTGTTATTTACATTTTGTATTTTGTATCCACAACATACACAATGAGCCAACCAAGAAAAGAGATAATAAATTGATTTATTATGATAATTTCAAAAATTCGTTTTCTTATTTTCTTTTAACATTCAACGCATAGAAAAAGGTGCATTTCATTATTTCCAAAATACTACTAATAATTCAAGCGTTTGCGTACGTAAACATCTGGACTGTTTCCTACTTTTTAATAATAATAATAAATGCTTACTCCTGCATACAAACATACTATATATCCTGTAAACTAGTTTATCCTGAAATGTTTTGATCTACATATTTCTAAGTATCGAAATAATCAAATAAAATTTTAGTAGAAATATGTTTTTTACAAGATTCTATTTGAATTTTTTTTGAGAGAGGAGCTTAGGAAAGAGACAAATAGGCTGAGGAACCAACACTGGCACAATATCGCCGGCCCCAGACAGTCAAAGAGCCTTCTTGGGGGGTATAGCCGGAAGAGATACAGGCTTCTGATAGACCTTCCCAGGAATAAACTGAGGATCATTACAGGCTTCCTGACGGGTCACTGCAGACTGAGGGGTCACCTACACAAACTAGGGATCTCGTCGGGCGACCTTTGTCGCTTTTGTGACTCGGCAGAGGAGACTACGCAGCACCTGCTCATGGAGTGTGTGGCTGTGGCGCGCAGACGGGGAACCACCCTGGGACGGCCATGGCCGGAAGAGCAATACATACACACCCTAACCCCGGCGACCATCCTGAGTTTTCTGGAGGTCTTGGGGTTAGCTGAAGTGTTGTAGTGAGCTTTGAGGGCACAATAGAACGATCGGTCGCAGTGCATACCTCTACTTATATCTATCTACATATCTATCTAGAGAGAGTATTTCTTTGTACATTTGTATGTAGAAGCGGTGATCATCGCGTGCCAAGCTGTTCAATTGAAGAAACAAAGCTCATATGACCCAATATCGAATTTGCATACATATGTACATATGTATGTATGTACATATGCTAAACAAACATACAATTTCTGTTAATTGTTCTCGTTTATTAGCTCTCTGGATGGATATGATCAATAGAATTCAATCAATTGAGAAACAATTAAAACGAATTCAATTTTGCTTACAAACATACATACATATGTACATACATACATACATATGTATGTATGCATAAATATGGCAAATATTTTTTATATAAGCTTCCCCGGCTTTGAGGGTCTGATCAATATGGGAAATATTATTTTCATATTCAATCATTGTAAAAAAGAGGCTTTGCGTTTTAAATATCTCCACTCGCAACTTTCAACTTTAAAGTTTAAAGCAATGCCTTCTTTTACGCTCGAATAGAAGTGTCACTTAATTAAATTGTAACTATTTTTTTAATAAAGTTGGCGAGACATTTGTACATACATACATACATACATACATGCCTACGTCCCTACATAGAAATGTGCTTCTATCAGTGACCAGTTTATTCAACGAATTTAAATAATTTGCTTCAGTTATTTTTATTTTTTCGTTTTGTTTATTGTTTGCACTTCAATTGTAAATTAATGCAATGTTGCGATTTCAATAAACGCGCTTTAAAAATAAAAAAATAAAAAATTTCAAAAATGTCAACAAGGTCAATTGTCGCATTAAGAGAAAAATAAAGAAAAGTTTTGTTTGCAGAGAAAATTGCACACTTCTTGTATGAGGCGCAATAAATTTGGCAATCTGTAAACGCATTGTGAGCAGCACAGCAACACAAGAGGAATGAAGTTCAGCGTTGATCTTGAATTGACTTGAATTAATTTAAATTAAGGATTAATTTACCCAGTTCCGTTGTGACAAAGTGGACTACTGGAAGTAGATTTAAAAAAAAAAATGTTATACTCGTATGTATGCAAATTGACGATTGTAGGAGAAGTGAGTTTAATGCGCGAATTCAGTACGCAGTCTCAGTCTCTATTAGAGACAAAAATCACAATTTTAGACCAGTTAGCATCCATTAGACTCAAAATAAGGCCTCTAGTCTAAAAAAAAAAGTCCCTAAATTGTAACCTGGTGATGAGCAGGTCTTTGAGACTTGAGATGATACCAAGTTACTGAATTCGGGCATAAAAATACTTAAAAGTAATGCAGAATTTTACAAATTTTGTATCTTACTGCTGTAATTTTCTTATTTATATCAATAATTGTGATCAAACTTGATACAGGATTTTAGGGATCGCCATATGAACTCATCAGACGTCCGTTTTGGTTCAGCAGTTTCCCTGAAAAATAGAACGACAGCCCCCGCATTGCATTCTTTACAAACTTTGTAGAAAATTTAATATAAAATTCAAAAAATGTGCATCCAAATTTCAAACTATCGTTCGAAAGTGCTAAAATTGGCACACATTTTCTTGCGTATAACGGATAAACCAAATTTATATTTTTATAACAGAAGCTCGCAAAACTCTCCAAAAACAAAATTTTTAAAACCCACGGTAGCATTTACAAAGCTTGGGGCTTGTGTTAAAATTGTGTTTGTTAAAGAATGATTTATATTATTCATACATATACATATGTACATATATGTACATATGTACATATGTATGTAGTATGTATGTACAATGTAGATTGATTTATCCTCGTTGTTTTTATTTTTTTCATATTATGTATTTTTTTTAATATTTAATTGTACGTATTTTTCTTTAATATGTACATACATATATCCTTTTTATCTTATGAATTAAATAAAATTATACTTTCCCTTGTTTTAATTTTACAATTGAAAGATTTCATTTTATATTATGTATTAAATAAAGCTGTTTTCTCTTGTTTTATTAAAAAAAAAATTTTTTTATATATTTGTTTTCTTTTATATATTATTTATATTTATTTGAATTTTTTAATTTTTTATTTTTATTGCTTTTTTACTTTGTATTTTATTTCTTTAATAATTTCTTATTTTATTTTAAAATAGTTTGTCTAATTTTTTTTATTTAACTTATTCTATTTTATTTCAAATTATTTGCATTTTGTTGTATTTTTTACATTATTTTTTATTTAATTCTTTTGTATTTTGGTTCATGAACAAATTTAATTTATTTTTCACTTCTTTAATTTTTATCTGATAATCGTTTAATTTTTTTTTTAATTTCATTTTATAGTATCCGTCTTTTTATAAAATGTATTTACTTGTTTTCTTTACCATTTTTTACTTTGTTTTGTTGAATTTGATTTTATTTTAAATTAAGCTGTTTTCTCTTGTTTTATTAAAAAAAAAAAAATTTTATTTTTGTTTCCTCTTATTTATTATTTATATTTATTTCAATTTTTTATGTTTATTGCTTTCTTACTTAGTTTTATTTTTATTTATTTATTTCTTTAATAATTTCTTATTTTAATTTAAAATAATTGTTTTATTTTTTCTATTTAACTTATTTTATTTTATTTCAAATTATTTGCATTTTGTTGTATTGCATTTTTTACATTATTTTTTATTTAATTCTTTTGTATTTTGGTTCATGAACAAATTTAATTTATTTTTCACTTCTTTAATTTTTATCTGATAATCGTTTAATTTTTTTTTTTAATTTCATTTTATAGTATCCGTCTTTTTATAAAATGTATTTACTTGTTTTCTTTACCATTTTTTACTTTGTTTTGTTGAATTTGATTTTATTTTAAATTAAGCTGTTTTCTCTTGTTTTATTTAAAAAAAAAAAATTTTTATTTTTGTTTCCTCTTATTTATTATTTATATTTATTTCAATTTTTTATTTTTATTGCTTTCTTACTTAGTTTTATTTTTATTTATTTATTTCTTTAATAATTTCTTATTTTAATTTAAAATAATTGTTTTATTTTTTCTATTTAACTTATTTTATTTTATTTCAAATTATTTGCATTTTGTTGTATTGCATTTTTTACATTATTTTTTATTTAATTCTTTTGTATTTTGGTTCATGAACAAATTTAATTTATTTTTCACTTCTTTAATTTTTATCTGATAATCGTTTAATTTTTTTTTTAATTTCTTTTTATAGTATCCGTCTTTTTATAAAATGTATTTACTTGTTTTCTTTACCATTTTTTACTTTGTTTTGTTGTATTTGATTTTGTTTTAAATTAAGCTGTTTTCTCTTGTTTTATTTAAAAAAATTTTTTTTTATATATTTGTTTTCTTTTATTTATTATTTATATTTATTTAAATTTTTTAATTTTTTATTTTTGTTGCTTTCTTACTTTGTTTTATTTTATTTCTTTAATAATTTCTTATTTTATTTTAAAATAATTGTTTTATTTTTTTTATTTAACTAATTTTATTTTATTTCAAATTATTTGCATTTTGTTGTATTGCATTTTTTACATTATTTTTTATTTAATTCTTTTTGTATTTTGGTTCATGTACAAATTTAATTCATTTTTCACTTCTTTAATTTTTATCTGATAATCGTTTAATTTTTTTTTAATTTCATTTTATAGTATCAGTCTTTTTATAAAATGTATTTACTTGTTTTCTTTACCATTTTTTACTTTGTTTTGTTGTATTTGATTTTGTTTTAAATTAAGCTGTTTTCTCTTGTTTTATTTAAAAAAAATTGTTTTTATACATATATTTGTTTTCTTTTATTTATTATTTATATTTATTTAAATTTTTTAATTTTTTATTTTTATTGCTTTCTTACTTTGTTTTATTTTATTTCTTTAATAATTTCTTATTTTATTTTAAATTAATTTGTCCAATTTTTTCTATTTAACTTATTTTATTTTATTTCAAATTATTTGCATTTTGTTGTATTGCATTTTTTACACTATTTTTTATTTAATTATTTTGTATGTTTGTTCATGTACTAATTTAATTTATTTTTATCTTCTTTTTAATTTTTATCTGATAATCGTTTAATTTTTTTTTTAATTTCATTTTATAGTATCCGTCTATTTATAAAATGTATTTACTTGCTTTCTTTACCATTTTTTACTTTGTTTTGTTGTATTTGATTTTGTTTTAAATTAGTTTCTTATGTATGTATGTATTCATTAGCCCAACCCCATAGAATTCCCATAATGTATTTGACGCACAAAACCCGCCAATTTTAAATTACTAATTCCACCTAAAGCACACACACACACACACACAAAACTAACACAAATTAGCTGGGCAGTGCGCTTTTTCCCCAACATCATGCGCCCACTTCCACCCAGCAACATCAAAAGCTTTTGTTTTGTACCTTGAATTGACTTTTCCTCGCAAATTTGTTGCGCCTTCAAGCGCTGATCAATCACATAGAGCATTTCACAGCCCAAGTTGACCATTAGAAAGACGTTGGCACGCGGACTGCATTGGCGGCTCAAGGACGCCATGGCGCTCGTCTAGACGTTATTATACAATAAGCCCGCTACAAGCGGGAAGCCAGCAAGAAACAGCGAGTTGCAAGCGATTGAACTATAACACTTTCAAATAAGAATTGAACATTCCAAATTTCCCCCTACTGCTTTCGGCTGCTAGACCAAAGATTTTACGCGATAACAAACTCGCTCGCTTTGATAGCAATTCTAGTTGTGTTTATTAGTAAATACACGTTTAAGTCGGAGCGTCGCGTCTAGCAAGCTAGCGATCCAAATGAATACTGACTCAACTAGAACGAAGGCGCTCAGAGGAGTCAATACGTTACACAAGCGCCCCCACACCGTCACCAGTCACGCGAGCACACACACACACACACACACAAGCACATTCACTCACTCACCAGAAGTTTGTGCTTGCCTCGCTCCAACGGGAGTGGATTGGAGTGTAGCAGCTATTGACACTACTTCCATGGTCGGGTAGTGCGCGCGCGTACCGCTCTTTGCCCCCAGAAACGTTGCATGCGGTGAATGAGGAGAGCTAACGGGCGATAACGATGCACACGTCGGCGTAAGCGTCGATGTTCGCGTTCGCGTGGTCAACGTTTTGGAGCTTGCAGGACAATTAGATTCAACAACAGCGCTAGCAAGCAAACAAGTGTACAAGTTGCCGTCAGTCAAGCAATCGGCCAGTCAGCCAGTCAGTCACTCAGGTAGTAAGAGAAGCGAACAAGGTAGTAGTAGTAGTAGTACCTGACTGCCGCCACTTTGGTATGTGGGAAAATATGAATTTCTTATACATAGCCCCACGTACTTAGTACTTAACGGGCTTTTTGCTTTTTTTTTTTTAACCAAATTGTTGAGTTGACGAGCTGCACGACACGCGAGACCTGCATTTTGGGCTAACACACACCGTCTGTATGTATGTATCTATGTATGTATGTACATTTTTCGCTTCGATTCGAACGACTTGCTATGGGGTATTTTAGCTACATACTTACATACATACCTACTTTGTTTTGTTTTATTTTTTTTTTATAGTAAATAAAGAAAGGAGTAAGCGCCAAGATGTATACTAAAAAAAACTTACGTGTGTATGTATGTACGAGTATGTGCGTGCACACAGAGCTACGCTACACATTCACATTAAATGCGTGCCTACCCCTGCAAAAAATACGATAAATCTAGGATGAGTCCGGGAATAGTCGCAAGGGAACATGAACATGCGACTAATACAACTTCTGATCTCTTTAAATGGAATGAACTGTTCCCTTTTGTTCGAGCATGTCCTACGAAGAGACTAATTGACCCCTTCTATATTCGAATGGGTATAAATGAGGACCAGTCTATTTATAAAAATAAAAGTAAAAATCTTTGCTTCGACTTAGCATCGAACCAGCGTCCCGAGGGTTGCTAAGTCTTATTGCCTATAAGCGTGCATATACCAATGCATCGTTTATCATACCCGAAAGAGATGAATACAGGAATAATCTACAATTACTTATACCCGTTTAAGACTTGTTGCGACTAATTAATGCCCAGTTGTACCCGATAGGGACTAATCCCGGAATACTGTCTTTAGAGATTAGTCGCTAAATTTTTTGCTGGGACATTTGTTAATGAAATAATTTTAAACCGAAGTTATTGTGGAAAGAGTAGTTCCTTTAGCATTCGTACATATGTATGTATGTTCGTACGTATGTGTTTGTATGTATACATACATACATACATACATATATTTACACAGATAAGTACGCCAATAAATGCAGTTGAATGCTACTACATAAGAAAAGTGAATGCCAAAGTCATAACAGTGAAAGTGATTGATCCACCTCAACCATTATCAAAACAAAATTTGTACGACGTAAGCCGCTGATAACAATGGTGCTTAAACTTGAACAAAAATATCTGCTAGTAGGTAAAAAGATTGTGATTGTGGCTTGAAGAAACGATTAGGAAGTTAATGTCACTGAAACGATAAGCCACCAACTGTAGCATTTCAATATCAAACGAACTGGTGGCTGATTGAAAAAAAAAAACAGTTCCGCAAATCTTTAACAGCATCATTTGAAATTGATAAGATTTTTACATCAATGTTATCAGTTAAAGTAAGAGTAGAAGAGCCAAAATAGAGACTTTTATACCCTGCACAAATTTTGTGCTAAATACTTTCCTTAACCACAAATATCTATTAGCATTCAACGATTCTTGGCGGTACATCTCCAGAGCTGAAATGCTTGGCGATACTGCTCAGCGCGTATCATAGAATATATCGCTTGCATTGAATTTTTAGGGCAGTAGTGTCACGTTTTGAATATTGTAATGTAGTTCATCTATTTCTGGACGCCTCAGACGGACAGAGCAATCCAGTTTTTGTACTAACGCTAGGTTGCTTAATCGGCTGAAAACCGGTTTTATGTTAGCCGCTAGTTCCACTTCAAAGCACGAATTCGCGCAGCGAGGCGAATGTGGTGAACTCGCATTTTTCTCTTTTTTAATATAAGGGATCCTGATGACTGGAGATACTTCGTCTTACATCGAGAACTCTTCGCTACGTTTTTTAATGCAGCTAAGGGAGGGCAGAACATTTACTTAGCATAGGTAATCTATATCACAGGAGGTATTTCTTCCGTAGATTACAATAGGATCCAATGGCGTAACCTAGAAAACTTTTAAATGATAAAGACTGCTGATGAGACTATCCTGTTTGAGGTCTAAATCAAATTGGTAGAGGTTTTGTGGTGGTCTCAGTATCTAAGGTTTTCAACCGGGTATACTAACATATTGAAGTATACAATGATTTGAAAATAATATGTTTCGGTTTTACTTTTTTTATGCAATTTTTGCAATTTTGGTATAATATGGTTTGCAGAAAAATTTAAAAAAAATTACGGAGTATAAACGAAACACTTAAAAATATGTAGGTCACATAAAATTTCTTTCATAGAACACAAAAATCTCTCTTGTTTTTATTCTCCAATTTATAAGACATTATTGCATCTGGCAACGTTATAAATGTCATCAACGTGACTTAACTTTTTTGGCAGCTGCTGTCATTTTAAAATACACACAGTCACCGAAGGAAAATCGCATTTTTGTTTGTACCAGTCGCTATATTAATTTTTGCTACAATTAAATAAAATAGCATGGATTTTTCACAAGATTATGGTATACACGATAATGCTGTCAGCACAGGCACCACCATTATGGCAGTTGAATTTGACGGCGGCGTGGTAATTGGAGCTGATTCGCGCACCAGTACTGGCCTTTTCGTGGCCAACCGTGTCACCGACAAATTGACTCGCATTACGGACAAAATCTATTGTTGCCGCAGTGGTTCCGCGGCCGATACCCAGGCAATCGCTGATATTGTAGCCTACTCATTGAATTACCATGAAAATCAGACTGGCGAAGAGCCTCTAGTTGCTGAGGCGGCATCGGAATTCCGTAATTATTGCTACAACTACCGAGACAGCTTGCTGGCTGGAATTATAGTGGCTGGTTGGGACAAACGCAACGGTGGACAAGTGTACTCCATACCACTAGGCGGTATGTTGAAACGTGAATCGGTGACGATTGGTGGTTCTGGTTCAAGCTATATCTACGGTTTCGTGCGCGAAGCTTATCGTCCGCAAATGAACAAAGAAGATTGCGTAGCCTTTGTGGTAAAAGCTGTTAAACATGCGATCTACCACGATGGTAGTTCAGGCGGTGTGGTACGTATTGGCATAATCACAGAAGACGGTATCGAACGGAGGGTATTATTTAATACGGAGTCTGGAAATCCAGTTGAAATCGGCAATTAATTATTGCTTTTCCAATAATAAACATTTATAAATAAATAACAGATTTATATGGTTTTTTTTCTTTAATATGGCTTATGTAAATGAAATAAATTTTCTGAAAATACTTGCGAAAGAAATATTGTTTTCATTTTAGTATTCCGGCTTTAAAATATTTGAACAAGCCCTTCTCACTAATGACTTCGCCTAGAAAAGGTGTCAAGTCAATTGTTGTTTCTCCATTGAATTTTCCGTACTCATTATTTTACGATAACAAAACGAAAACATGTATTTATGTTTAACACAAAACTCGTAATTATAGGCAATTATTAATTTTGCATATCCAGTATAAATTTTTTGCCGTTAAATCCTTTAAAGTCCAACGCTGCTGTCAATGCATCTCTAAATTTTCGCAATGGCACCAACTCATGTACCGGAGCAACAAATCTGCCTTGCTCAATCATTTCACACAATTCGTTAAACATCTGTGCACGCTGTGTCGAGTTGGAGTTTTCTTTAGTCCACCGTGTCATCCAGAATCCTTGGAACGCTATATCTTTGAAAATAAGTGCAGCTGTACTCGCGACAACGGGCTCACGCGACATGCCACCATAAGTAACCATTACCCCTTTGTCTGCCAAATGACGCGATACCTCAGTGGCGCTTTTACCACCCACACAGTTCAGAGCTAAGCGTGGTCTTGGCAATTTTTGCTCTTTGAATAGTGGACTAGTGCGTATTTCTTCTTCGGTTAAAACCTCAGTAGCACCAAGTGATTTTAAGTATTCTTTTAGCGGTGTAATGTCAGGACGATCTCGCACAATACCGACTGATTTTAAATTCCAAGCTTTACATAACTGGTGTACTGCTTGTCCAACGGCGCTATTCGCACCATTTTGAATTACGCAATCACCTGGACTTAAAGCCACAAAATCTTTTAGCATGCGATAGGCTGTACAGGGATTCACAGTAAGCGTAGCGGCTTCGGCCAATCCGATTTTCGAAGATACAGGCATAAGTTGCTCTTCGGCGAAAATGGCATGTGTAGTCCAAGTACCTAAGCCAGTGGCGAAAGGTATAACATGTTGGCCAGTGCTTAATTTAGAGACTTTCGTGCCAACCGAAACCACTTCTGCAACGCATTCATTTCCACCGACGGCAGGGAATTTCGGCTTAACAGGGTATTTGCCTTAAATTTAGAAACTATTAAAAACAAAGATTACATTTTTTTTAAATCAATTACCCTGGATAGTATTTAGATCCGCTGGATTAATGGGCGCCGCTAGCACTTTTACCAATACTTCATTATCCTTTGGTTCATTTAAGTGACCTTCGACAATCTCCATCACTTCCGTCGGTTCGCCATGTTTGGAATATTTGAGTGATTTCACTAATACGTTCATATTTCGAGTAAGCCGCGAGTATTTTGTCGAATTTCGTAGCGTAAAATGGGCTTGTTGGCGAAAGTTGATTAAAAACATGCTGGCTAGTTATCACAGAAATAGATAAGGAATATAAGAATTAAGTTGAAATTTGTTGTTACTTGGATATAACAAAACAGCTGTTCAATAAAAACATAGGGTTGCAATTTTATTTCATATCATCAAAATACACCGCATACAATTGAGGAATTTCATATTTTGTGTTTGTTCTTTCATAAAATTATTAACCAACTCCATATTTCAAATAACTTGTCATGAATAAATCAAAAATTTATTTAAAAAAAAATTTTAGTATAATTGAAAAATTAAGAAAATATTGCAAATTTTATTCTAGATAAACAATCGCATTGATATCTGGCATCTTTTCCACTGAACTGTAACTCAAGCGTAGGATTTGACAGCAGCTGCAATTTTCTTGTTTCAATTCAACGGTCAACTGTGTCAAAAACTTTTTCGAAAGCATTAGTTTTTCTCGAGATATTTTTCTTTGTGATTTATATTGGAAAAACACTGCAACAAAATATTCAAAGACCTAAATATTTCAATCATCGTCCAGCGGTATACTTGTACTTAAAGTGTTGGAAGTTGTTTAAAGAAAAAATATATCACAGATATGTCGGCGGTAGCGTTGTCCACCTTAGCGACCTTCGACGATATTCGGCGTTGCATCCAAGTACTAACTGATGGCACAGCAGAAGAAGGTTTGTAAATTTGTTTCGTTTAAATATCAAAATATAAATTACTTACTCTGGTTTAATAGAATTTCTACGCGTACTGCGTCTGCAGGAGCAATTTCGATTGGAGTGTCTGGGCACAGCAAAAGAGGCACAACGCATACAAAAAGAGCTGGATGCTTCGTTGGAATCGATGGCGGATTTGGAAACAAAGCTTTACCATGCCCGTCGCCTGCTCGAGGTAGAGAGTAAATTGCGAAAAGAGGCCGAACACGAACGTGACCAAATGGAAAAGAGAATAATTGCTGTGGCTGATTTAGTGCAAAAGGACAACAATATAAACAATGAAACTCGTGACAAGCTTGCTTTTCTAAATACATTGCCACGCAAGCGAAAATCAATGAATCGTGTTGTTGAGGAAAAATATGGCAATGACATCAATTCGACAGGATCATTTCTATCAGATCTTTCCATTACACAGTCGGAGGATGACTTTCTTGATGTTCGTCCCTCCACGGCCTGGCAAAAACATCGTCCCTCTTTGCCAAAAAATCAAATACCATGTGTTGGTGGAAAGCGATCACGTGTGAGTGGTGCTGGATTGCCATCAACACCGGGTGCAACAACAAGGCGATCCACTACACGCCGCAGTGGCACTGGTACTCATCTAAATATGATGGATGTCGCACCTGGCTCAGACCGTATTTGTGCAACTACAAAGGTGACTATTCCACAAGATGGTAATGGTGTTATACGTGCCGAGTCGACCATTGAATCTATGCCAGTTGCACCGATTACTTCGACTGTGGCATTAGACAAAGAGATGAGCCCAGACGAAGATGTTTGTACAACACCTACAGGCACACCATTCAAAGGTGCCACCGCTCCACCAATCACACCAATGACTGCAATTAAATGTGGACCAGCAGTCAATTTGTGTTCGCCGCAAATATCAAGTATGCGCGCACAGTTGATGAGGCAGCATAATTTTGCATCGCGTACTTTCATACGCACTGACACTTGTACTCATTGTCAAAAGAAGTAATTTAATGTTTTTCTTATAAAAAATATTGTGGTTATTCAAAATTATTATTTCAGAATACGGTTCGGTACAGTTGGCGTACGTTGTCGGGATTGCCCAGTTCGTTGTCATGCCGATTGCCGAATTGCGCTCGCCGTAAGTTGCGTGCCGCAGTCCGGTACGCCCACGATCAAAGGCATGATGGGCTACATAAGCGACTATGCACCGAATGTGTCACCGATGGTACCAGCACTTATTGTGCACTGCGTCAACGAAATCGAGTCGCGCGGTCTCAATGAGGTTGGTATATATCGCGTGTCTGGTTCGGAGCGTGAAGTAAAGGCTTTGAAAGAGCGCTTCTTGCGCGGCAAGAGTACACCGCATTTGGGTAATATTGACGTACATGTGCTTTGCGGCTGTGTCAAAGATTTCTTGCGTTCCCTACGCGAGCCCCTCATACCGACAAATTTATGGAAAGATTTCTGTAATGCAGTGCAACAGCAAAATGAAATTGAGATACAAAAAGACCTCTTTAAAGCTATTGACGCTATGCCACAAGCTAATCGAGATACGTTGGCTTTCTTAGTTTTGCATTTCCAGAGAGTTGCTGAGTGTCGTGAAGTTCTCATGCCGATTGACAATATTGCTCGGGTATTTGGACCGACCATTGTTGGCTACTCATCGGCAGATCCCGATAGACATGCAATCTTCACAGAGGTATATATGCAATTTACTACAATGCAAAATTTGCTAAAAATTCCTGGCGACTATTGGTCGAAATACATTACGTTGGAATCCGACAAGGAGAATAACCAAACAAATGGTTCAACTAATACAATATTGCGCACACCGAGTCACAACAATAAGGAATCTCTTTATTCGTTATATGGTACGTTTTGAGTTTCTGCTCGTAGGATGACTGATTATTTTAAAATTTATATTATTTATTTTATTTTGAATTTGCAGCGACGCCACTTAAAAGCACACTCAAAAAGCGGAAATTCCACGCTACACCACCTTATACATATAAAAAATAAACGTATAAATATTGAATATATTTCTAAATAACCGCCGAAGCATCCGTCGAAAAATAATAGCATTAGGAGCACTTTTATTCTTAAATACGTTATACATACTCTTATTGCAAAGTTGCAATTGGCATAAATAGCGGTGATTAGTGGGCCATTAAAAGTTGATTTATTTTTATGGCTCTCGTAACACTTTTTTTTATAATATATACATACATACTTCAAATGTGGTTGACATATCATATTTACCTCATTTTCACTTAATACAATATACTCAGAATGAATTAAATTATAATTTATTTGTTATAATTTTGAATAGGTTTTCAAGTTACATACATACATACATATATAATTTGCCATTTATCATTGAAATTATATTATTATACATATAAATATGTAAACTAAGCGCTACATTATGGGCTTATGCATATGCATTTCAAATACTTAATTCTAACAAAAATGAAATAAAATTTTTTTTTACATTTTTGAAAATATTTTACAAATACCAAGAAATGGACATTTATTTTTATGAAAAAAAAAATTTACAATAAAAATTGAAGTGCTTAATATTTCCGAAGTGAATTAAGTCTGTATTATTTGCCTGATTTGGAATCGGAACGACGCTTTGAATTAAATACTTGAAATTTGTCTTCCATATGCTAAGGATCGTTTAAGCTGTCTAAAGGAAAAATAATTTTTTTAACTTTTATAAACAGTGTTCCATATTTCTCAATGCTAAAAGTCCAACGTCCATCGTTGTCCTAACCCTTTAAATGTTTTTTATTATAATTCCTAAAAGTATACTAGGCATTGATTAGTTTTTTGTGGGTGTGGTGAAGGATTTTATAGGTCGGTCGGAAATGAAATTAGCTTTTATAAAAAGCAAAACGCTTCTCTTGTTTATTTTTTTTTTATAGAAATAAGCAAGCATGCAAGAATAGCGTTGATTGTAAATTTCTGATTTTTTAAATTGAAAAAAAAAACAAATTTATATTTTTCCCCATTTTGCTTTACACTTTATGATTTATAAAAAAATATTTTGTGAAATATTTGAAATTTTTAAGAAAATTCATTGCATTTTTCTAAGCTTTGCAAAAAGTTTTGAACTTTGATTTACATATAAGCTTTCTAAGAAATCGTTCCAAAAAAATAATGGTTATGTATCAAAAATGTATCAATCTGGCGTGGCGCTATTTAATTGCCCTCATACACTTGCCAATGGGACCATGTGGAGCATTTACAAACACACGCTCACATATGTATGTATGTATGTACATATATATGTACTTCTTATCAAGCCAAAAAAAAAAAAAAAGCAATGTACATTCGAGCAACTAAATCGCCATCTCATTTCCACGCGTTCAACTTCACACGATCGGCGGCGCACTCGTAAATTCTGTTCATATGCTCTCGCAGCCCGCAAAACATTAATAAAATCTCAAATTTATTTATTCCGTTTCCAGTCTTCGTAACGTAAGTAGCACGCTGCTGATATCGGCAAATCATATACTAAACGCTTATTTTTGAATTTATTTAATTTATTATTCATGTGCATGTTTCTGTTGTTGCAGGGGGTGTAATAATTAATAATAAAAATAAAAAAACAACTACTTAGTGCAAAGATGGCGAACATTGCAAAACTTCTGGCTGGACGCGTTCAACATGTACTGCAGGTATCCGCAAAGCAGCCACAGCTCGCGCCGCGTTTCTTTGCATCAGGTTAGTGCTAGTAAAGGTCATTTTTTTTATTATCTTTTTTCTTCTATATATATACATACACATATATAGATATGTATGTATATGTAAATATGTACATTGGCGTGTGTATTTCGAAAAGTGTGGAATTTCGATAAGTATAAATGCATGCATGTGTATATGTATGTACATAAATGTCACAAATCTGCATCGCCGGTGCAAAATACATGCATACATATATGTATGTACATATGTATGTATGCATGCACTTACCTACGTTTGTTTGTACACATGTTCAATACATTTGGATTTCCATTGCAAAAACTTAATAATTATGAAGCTGTTTAGTTCAAGTTCAGGGTTTTCAATATAAAAGCGGTTGTGTTTATTGAATTCAGCCACATATTTGTAGTTTTTTATGTACTAGAGCTCTTGATTGCGTAATATGTTTTTTTTTTGTTTTAGTTCAGTTTATCGTTTCGTCTTCTTTTGTATGGTTATCTGAGAATAGTAAAGAAAAATAAAACATGCTAACATAAATAAGAACAAACATATGTACATACATACATACATACATACATATGTACATATGTGCATACGTTCTATCCGTAATTAACGTAAACGACTGTCATATAATAAACTTAATAAAAAAAAAACAAATGCCGGCTGCCCCAATTCATATGATAATGATAATGTTTGCAACTATATTAATTTCCTTTTAAAAATTTCCATATTAAATGAACATAGTTCGATTTATAATAGAAACAATATAAATAAATGTTTCACACTCTGTACAAAGTTCACAACAATTAAACTAATGCCCGAATTCAGTAACTTCGTATCATCTCAAGTCTCAAAATAGGCTAGAGATTATTGCTTTTCTTCGCTTTCACGTTTTTTCATTTGTTTTTATTTAAATTTTTTTGGGACCTGCTCATCACCAGGTCACTATTTAGAGACTTTATTTTAGGACTAGAGGCTTTATTTTGAAACTAATGAATGCCAACTGGTCTAAAATTGTGACTTTTGTCTCTATTAGAAACAGAGACTGCTTACTAAATTCGGGCGTTAATTCCGAAAATTGTCAGTAAAATTTTAAACTTTTTAATTGTAATTTTGTATACAATTTTTAAGTACGCAGTTTGTTAGCCCGTTCAATTTAAGTTTCATAAAGTGCAAGTTTGAAGTTGCTAAAAATTACCACTGATTTATTCGATTTTTTTCTTTGTCGATAGTGTTGAGTAGATATTTTCTTCCAAAGAAAAATTATAATTATTTTTTGTTGTTGTTGTTGAGGTTTTCGACTGGGTAGAAATCTACTGAATTTTGGAATGATTTTCCATCGTCCCTTGTCAAGTTTTGTCAAGAGCAAACCAAGGCCGATAATGCATTTTTAAACACAATTTTTTCAAATATTACTCTATAAAAACTGTTTGGTTTAAGTTTTAAATTTTTTTTCAAAAATATTTTCCTCAAAGCCTTACACTTTATAGTGCGAATATTTAGAAAGTTTTTGGATATGAAACATTCTATTGTGTACTGTGGGGAATTTGACTCAAGAAATTGACAAACTTTCAATTTTGTTTAACTGATAATGGCGCCATTCTTTAATTTTGTTTAATCTCCAGTCGCAAAAGTTGAAATTTTTTTTGTTGATTAGAGATTATTACTTTTAATTTTATTTATTTATTTATATATTTTTGTTTGTTTGACCTGTTAATCACATACATATGTACATACATACATATGTAGGTAGTCACAATTCACAAATTTTATTTTGAGATTAATGCCAACTGATTTAAAAACGTAACCTTTGTCCATATGGGACATTTTTTCCAATGGCGCTGTGAATTTTTTCATAGTATAAAAATATGGAAAAAATAAAAAAATCAACTCGAGCTCAATATGAATTGTTCATAATATCTGCTTAAAGGTTAAAGGGATATCGTTTACAAACAATTCGAAAATAATTGCACTTATTTTAAAAAAATTTTAATATCCCAAGAAAATTCTTAAATTATTTCCTTAAAAAACGAGAAAAGAAATTAATGGTTATATGTATGTTTATAAAATTCTTTATTTTCGCATTAAAAAAAAAATCGTAAAAACTGTGTAAATAAAACACAATTTGCCGCAAGTAATGAATAAATAATACAACGACAACTACAAGAAGATTGTAATCAAAACGTGCCATATTTACAGTGTCGGCCACAATTAAAGCACATAATTACCAAAAAAAATTGTAATTCCATTTTCCATTTTTAGAATAATTATTTAAAATTTCACGTTTGTAATCTTTTCCATTTCGTTCGTGTATATATATTTTTTTTGTTTTTCCAGCCACCAACCTAGAATTCATTAAGCGTGAAGTGCTTGGGGAAAAGAAGAATGTCGCCGTCATCACCTTGAATCGCCCCAAAGCTCTAAATGCCCTGTGCAACGGTCTCATGAACGAACTGAGTCAAGCGCTCGCAGAATACACCAGCGATAAGAGCATTGCTGCCATTGTCCTTACCGGCAACGAGAAGGCATTTGCCGCTGGCGCTGATATCAAAGAAATGCAACCGAATACCTACGCCGACTGCATTATGAATAATTTCCTAAATGACTGGACAAGTGTTGCACGTTGCCAAAAGCCCATTATAGCCGCTGTGAATGGTTATGCTCTCGGCGGTGGCTGTGAATTGGCCATGATGTGCGACATCATTTATGCTGGTGAGAAGGCGAAATTCGGACAGCCAGAAATTGCTTTGGGCACCATTCCCGGTGCTGGTGGTACCCAGCGTTTGACGCGCGTTGTTGGCAAATCCAAGGCGATGGAAATGTGCTTGACCGGCAACATGATCTCGGCGCTTGAGGCAGAGAAATTGGGCTTGGTGAGCAAGGTGCTGCCGGCGGATCAGTTGGTGAACGAAGCTGTTAAGCTGGGCGAAAAGATTGGCACACACTCAGGACTGATTGTGCAGCTGTGCAAGGAGGCTGTGAATACAGCGTACGAGACGACACTGCAAGAGGGTCTGAAGTTCGAACGCCGAACATTCCATGCTACATTCTCTACTGTGAGTGAAATATTAATTATTATTATTGAATTTATTTACTAGCTTTACGTTTTGCAGGAGGACCGTAAAGAAGGCATGACTGCTTTCGTCGAGAAGCGCCCAGCGAACTTCAACAATAACTAAAGTGCCAATGCACTTGGACTGAAAAGATTACTTTAAATTACTTTGAATCGCATGCCAGAATTTGCATTTATAATTGTTACGTTTGCGAGTAAACCAGTAAAGTTTGTTCTTATTTTATTTTAAAATCCTATGTGAAGTTTTAACAAAACAGCTTATCTTGGGTTGGCACTTTTTGTATAGTTTTAACTTAAGAATCTTAAGTGAATTGGTCGAAAAATGTACATATTTAATTAAGTACGTTTGGTTTTTTTTTTTCTATGAAAAGACAGGTGTGAAAGTGAAAGGGTTAAGGGAGTCCGGCCATCTGGAGAGCCGATAAAAGGTGCTTTCGATAAACAAATGTTTTTGGAACAAACTGATCTAGTTTTCGAATGTCATGTATGTACTTCGTTTTATCAGTTCTTATACATACAATTATTTAATTATTTTTTCCAAAATTAAAAATTTTGAAATTCTATGGTTTTCAAAGTTCTGAGGCACGTACATAGCGTTTTACGTATAATTAACGCATTCTTAAATTTGTTTTTAATTTTTAGCAATAGGTATGTTCGGGTACGGATAATTATTGAAAGTTTTCGAAAACTATCAGCTTTTAGCGTTCGCGTACGCCAAAAACTAACAAAGTAGGGGAAATTGAGAGAGCAAAGTGACATTTCAATTTGAGGGGAAGCTGTTGGTTTCTGCTGGAAAAATGTTTGCCAGCAGAAATTTGCCAACAGCAAAACAGCTGATCAAAAACAGATAATTGCAATTCGCATAATTACGAAATTATTGTTTAAGAATTTTTCAAGGTGGAAATTATAAAATATGAGTGTTAAACATACTAGTAGCAAGTAAATGTTAGGTTGGTTAAGTTTCCTTTGTCGAATGTTTCAAGAAAGCACTAATGCAATGTTTTCCATTTTGCATATTTGGATGCGGACAAGAATTCCATCAGCTGTCCGTTGAATTTGCAAGTTTCTGCAAATTTTGCGTTCGCGTACTGTTTTGGATATTTTTCTTTTGTGAGAGAAGAGGAGACAATTCCACTGAATTTTGCTGTTTGATATTTTCTGTTGGAGATTGTAAACGAACGTACCTACCTAAGGTTGTATTTTTTGGAGAGACCTGTGCCATTTTTGACTGATTTAACATTCGTTCCATTTTAAAAAAATACTGTTTATCTTAGCCGCGCAAAACCTATTTTTGCTAAAGAAAAACGTAAATTAAAAGCGATGCCAACGTAGGAAAATAGCCGCCGGTCTTGCACCTTCAAAATAAAAGTAACATAACTTTAAAAAAAAAACTCTCCAGTAATAGCTTCTAATGTTTTCGCAGAGAAAATATCATAAAAATTATGTTCGAGTCTTAGAGCAATCATATTTTGTTCGAGTTTTAAAGTAGTCAATGATGGAGAATAAAAAATGTTCAAGTTTCCGAACGTTGGACTTATCGCGTGTTCGAGTTTTCGCGAGTGCACTGTAATATGATTTTTTGGCTTCAAATTATTGAAAAATGTCGGAGTTATCCATGGCACCGGAAATCATTTCCTTGCAAAAGTTCTCAGTTTGCGGGCGGGATAGCGTTCAAAATGCTTGTCTGAAACATAGAAACTCAGAAACTTCAGATAACTGGGGATTTTAATTTTTTTTCTACGTTGCAAAGGCAAAATATGATTTTTTTACGTTATATTTTATGTCATTTATGATAAAAAAAATATTATTTAATAAAGTATTTATTAAACTTTTAAAGTTCACATAGAGAATATTTTCATAAGCTACAAAATGACCGTTGAATCGCGTTAATATGTTGGATAGTTTTTTTTTTTTTAAATCACGCCCGCAATATTCAAAAACATGGTTTCGAGAAAACGCGTTACAAAGTTCTTTGCGCGATCGGCACGACTTGTTCTTGTCTGACACTCTTTTCTTCAAAATATTGTTACTGTCACAATATTTGGAATTCAGCGCTGAAATCTCATACAGATATTCTGCAAAGGTAGACTTATTAATTAGTGAAATAAAAAAAATCAATATTTTGATCGCGCTAGATGGCCGGACCTCCTTTTTTTAAAACGTTTTTACTCTAAATTCAATATATTTGTTAGACTTTCAAATGATTTGCTTACAGCAATCAATTGGCAAGGCGTATTCAATAAGGTGAAGTCAGACCGACAGACAGCAACAAAATTAAAATGTATTGTTTTTACGCCCTGAGCTGTCACATTCAATAGGTAGCAGCAGTAGAAAAATTAAAAAAAAAAAAATTGAGCTCTGTATATTTTTTTTTTGCTTTTAAAAGCTAAAATTTCAAAAATATTTTATCAACTACATACCTTGAATTGTACTAAAAGCATTTTTATCACAACGAAATTAAAAATTTGACAATTCAAATTAAAATAAAATATGAAAAAAGTTCAAAAAAAAAAAAGTTTGCTGCGGCTACCTATTTGATGTGCCTTGGCTGCGGCTACCTTTTTGATGTGCCTTGTACTTGTTGTTTTTTTATTTTAGAATTTTGACGGCGTTTAAGGGCCGTACACATACAACTTTCCTCGCTTTACTTGACAATTCCAACTTCAACAACAAAGCATGAGGTGTAGAAGGTTTGCTACATAGAACGCTTTGACAGTTTCTGCGATAATTGTTTGTTTTGAATTGCGATATGTGATTATTCCGAGTATTTTGTTTAATAAAAGAATAATAAATGTGTTTTACAGCTTCTTATGTATGTATGTTTGAAATTCGCGAGTGTAATAAACTTTATTAAGACTGAGAAGTAACAAGTCTTCTTGCAGCATCTTTCGACAAAATAAATAAAACGATGAGGGTGGTCAACAAAGAGGTATTAAATCAGGTATTCAACTTATCTGTCAAAGCGGAGCTCTGAAGCAAAGCAAAGCGAAAGTCTTATGTGTACGGCCCTTTACTGATTAAATTCACCTTCACAGTTAAGGTGATAAATTTGGGGTGATAAAAATGTAACAGGCACTTTTCTCGACTCTCTGTTGATTTTCACAAATTAAGAGTGTTCGTGATGCTAATAATGTTTACGAATTGTTACGAAATATAACAATTTTTGTCAAATCGCGTTCGCGGTGTCCAAAAAACTTGCAAGGAAGGAGAATTTGAGAGCACAAAATGACATTTCATTTTGAGGGGAAGTTGCAAATTCTTGCTGGGCAAATTTTATCCAGCACAAATTTGCAAGCAAGGAAACAGCTGATGAAGAATAGCTAAATATATTTTAGATAAATACGCAATTTTTGTTAAAGAGTTTCAAATGTCAAAATTATAAAATATGAGTGATAAACATGCAAGATAAAGATAAATTTTAGTTTGGTTAGGTTTGGTTAGTGGAATGTGTCATATTTGGATGCGGACAAGAATTTAACCAGCTGCTCGTTAAACTTGTAAGTTTCTGAAAATTTTGCGTTCGCGTAAAAATTTGCAAGCATCTCTCTTTGAGAGAGATTAATCCAAAATTCTAAGAAATTGTGTTGCTGGAAAATTCTTGCTGGACTTTTACATGAACGAGACTTATTGCCTACACTTTTTTATTGTATATCTCAAGGCGCTTATGTAATTACTCGCCTTTTTGTAAACCTCGCAATAGATTCATTCATTCATGTCATCGTGCGATATCAAAATTTAACAAAATAATTTGTTGCTTGGTTTTCGGCACCATTTGAAATAAGAAATCAATTCGTTGCAAACGGCCCTAAATCTACATGAAAACCCAAAACACCGCTTAATTGAACATTTCGGTAGATTCCATGAAAATTTCAACACACTATTTGCTGTCTCAAAGCTCTTTGGCTCTCAGCACTGGCACTCTTGCTGTGATAACGGTGGTTTTCACCAAAGCGTCACAGAGCTTTCATTAACCGAAACACATCGTCGGATAATTTTCCTCTGTTTACACTTTTTTTTATCAACGCCACAGTCTTGCCAACCCATCGGAAAAAAAAAATGTCAGGCACACATACATATCCATACATATGTATCCAGCCACCCACACACGCACACAAACACATTCTCAGAATTGCATACATTCTCTAATGTATTGAAGATAACCGTTTTGTTAGGTTGCTCGCGAAAAACTGTTGGTGGTAGAAAACAGTTGGAAAAGCTCTCGCAACGTTTTCAGTAGTTTTCGTATTTCCGGAAAAAGCGTACGGTGTGTTACTGTGTAGAAATACGCACGGCCAGTAGCTCTGCTGCAATTCGAGCAAACGAGTAACGAACAGACATCGCATACACACACACACACACACACGCTGTGTAAGGAGCTGTTGGAGCGTCTCAACGATACAATAAGTAATCTTTTTTATTTACATACATACATACACACCCACTCGCTGGTATTGACGCGCATACAGTGAAAATATATGTACAAACACATGAAAACTAAGTACTAAATAATCGAAAAAAAAGTGAGTGATGTAAATTATTTGCGATTTCTGATTTTACGAAAATGAAAATTAACTAAACTCAGTATAAAGGATATGCTCAACACATACATACATAATACATACATACAAAAAAGCAGCACTGAAAATATAAATACATACACAAGTGAAACGGAAGAATTTCAAGCGCAATTTCCAATTTCCATTTTGCAAAGTTTGTGCGGAATTCTTGTTTGAACATTTGTGAATTATTTGAATTACTAATTGCATACAACGCTGTGCAAGTGATACAATGCAAATGTGTGTTTCTGTGTGTGTGTGTGTGTGTATACAAAGTATTTGTAGCGGAAAGGTTAATTTCATTAACACCGTTAAGTGAAAATGTAAGTGCGCGTTAACGGTTAGGTGTTCGCGTTGGAATGTCGTCGTTTTCCATATCAACGCTACAAATGCACGGCTATACATAAATATGTACCTATGTACTTATTTATATATGTACATATGTATGCATGTATGTATGTACTCGTGGGTGCCAGCGTTCGTCCTCTAAAATTGTTTGAAAAAAAAAGAAAAAAGAAAACGCGTGCGAGTGTGTGTGAATTTTCAGTTTTGTAATCAACAGCAAGCTATAATTTAAAGCTTAATTCTTTTTAAATGTAAATCTATAAGTAAATTCTTGCTTTCATTCATACCAAAAAATATTTTTTTTCCAGATCCGAGCAAATTGTGAATAAAAAGTGTTGAAAAACTATTAGAAAATAAAAAATAATCATCGTCAGCTACATTCGCTAACCCAACGCACACACACACACACACACACACACACACACGCGAACAGAATGGATATCTTAGCTCAAATTCTGAATATGAATGCTGGTGGTGCGTATGGCGGTGGCAAGGCTGGTGGCGCCTTTGATCCCCTCACATTTGTCATGAAGCCTCAAGTGGTGATACGTGCACTTTGTTGGGTAAGTTCGTGTTGCTACTTAACGTCACATACATACATACATACATACATAAATATCAGGTCCGTGTGCACGGGGGGGGGGGGGTTAGGGGGGAGCATTGGGGATTGAAACCCCCGTGGGCAAATTAACGTAAATGAAAAGTAGTGAATCGTATTCATCAAATTTAATTCGTATATAAAATTTCAATCTGGAGTTCCCCGCACCCCCGTGGGCTGAGTTTTGCACACGGCCCTGTTACATACATACATACATACATACATATACAAACATACATATGTATAGGCATTTAGTTGCATATATGTACATACTTCACCGTAGAAGGGTGGACTGCCTAATACATAATTTTACGGCTGATGTAAAATAAGTTATTTTTAAAACTAGAAATTTTAAACCGACCTTTAAATATGTTAAGGTACGCGGCTAGCACAGAACAAGATACAAATTCTAATTTTAATTTATTTTATTTTAAGAAATTTGTATACAAAATTGGTAGATAATAAATTGGCTTCATTTCATTTTTTTTTTAAGTTATTTTGTTTTATTAGAGGAGATCGGGGGGGTTGTAAGACACGGGGTGTCAGTGATACACGCTCATAGCAATTGAGAATTGAGAAGTGTGCCATCTACAAATGATTGTCAAACTTCTTGTTCTACTGATTACGACTTGAATTTTGTGTTTCAAAGTTTAATCGAGCGTTTCTCTATGCATTCATTCGGTAAGTAGCCTTCGGATCTCCAAATAGAAATTTGCATAAAAATTGAATGTTTCCATGGAGAATGGAAATAGGCCATTCTAAAGAAAATATTGAAATTGGTGTGGGGGGGGGGGTGGCACATGTCGTGAGACAACATGTTTGAGGGGCTATTTAGAAAAGCTGTCCACTTTAAACCGTACTTTATAGCCGTATTCTGCATATTTTAGTAATACTTTGTTTTTTATGAAATTAAAATTTTTTTTTTAGTTATTATGCTGGGTCATAAGTATTGAATACATTGTAATGTTCAACATTCATCTGTAAAAGCACAATTTCGACGAAAGTACGCATTTTTCTTTCATTTGGCGTGTCTCACAACCCCCCGAATACTATAAAAATCCATAAAAATCCACTTTTGTGTTAAAGTGCAAAATTCATACACCGTTTTTAAGCATTGTTATGCGTACTCAATATTTGACAAACGGTATGCGCAAAAGAACGTTATTTTATTAAAATTGTTGTGCATAAAAAAATCCCCGTCTCAAAACCCCCGATCTCTCCTATATTTAGTTTATTATTATTATTATTTTTATTATAATATTTATTATTCTGTGCTTACCATTAAATCATACATATGTATGTACATACATAAATAATACATTTCAACCTTAGACTATTTATGATCATTTTGCATGGTGTCTCTTGTTCAAGATTCTGTATAAAGACAACAATTGTTCTTGAAGATATAGAAACCTAAGCGCTTTTATATGCGGAAATAATATGTAAATTGCACAAAGAGCTTTCCCTCTCCAGTCCATAACACCCGCATTTCGTCTCCTCAGAGAGTGGCTGTTGACTGTCAAAGAAATAAGTGGATTCAACTGCACTTATGGTACTCAAAGACTCCACGTAAAAAAAATCATTAATATTTTGAATTAACTTTTGGCGTTTCAGGTGTGTCATTAAGTTAAAATTGGCTAGTCCTCACACCTGCTTAGAAACTCCGAAGCATATCCTCTAAAACGACGAGTGAAAGGCTAATGTCCATTTAGACCCCAAAATCACCATCATACTCGCATAACTCTCTTATGGGTACATAATTTTTTCAGTACTATTTTGCTGTTATCTACATAGCAGTTTTGCCACTGTTTAGCAAGAATGTTGTGATTTTAACGATGTCTGCTTATACTATTTTGGTTAATAAATGTAATACGTTTGTATGCGTAAAATTTTCCTGCTTTTATTTTCCCCAAGTGTGGCTTATTTATTGTTGCCTGCTTTTAGGCTTGGCCATAGTAAACAAGTGAGAGTGGCGCGTGCAAAAGGTGCAAATCACTGTCAAGTGCGTGCATTACTTATATTCGGCCTTCTGTTTTTTTTTCGGCAATTTAACACAAATCAGAAAAATGTCACGCAAACTTATTCGTACATCGTTGCATGAATTTATGGAGTAAATAAAAATGTACTCGATTTAATTCGAGATGTGGATGTGAATGATTTTTTGCTAGTTTTAAAAATTTAAATCAATATTAAAGAGACATTGCAATCATTAAAAAGAGAGATAATTTATTACAAAAAAAAAAATAATAATAATTACCTCGTAAGCGATTAGAAACGCGTTTTTGCATAGGAAAACCGAAGGCAATAATCCTTAGTACTGTATACAAATCTTCGGTCGCATGATCTCATCGCATTGCATTTATATATGGCTGCATAATGTTCTATTATTATTTATGTACGTACATACATATATGTATGTATGTATGTACGGGTATGAGTATAAACCTTGTGCCTAGATTGTCACACAATTTTAGATTTAAGTAATGAGAGTGAGGCACATTTATGCGGTACACTTGTTTATGCTGCCAACAGAGAAAGCTGCATCAATGCATGTGTATGTATCTATGTTTGTATTTGTACTCAAACAGTAATCTATAAAATAATCCAAAAAAAAAATTATTTCATATAGTAAATTATTAAATAATATTAACGCCAATTTCTTTTTATAACGCCACCAAATACGCACATTAGCAAGTCATTTATTAAATTTATATTATTTTTTAATTTAGGCACGTAGAATTCTCTAAAAAAGCGATGTTAACCCAAACTTGAAATTTGTACAAAATTTGTAAAAAATTTCCAAAAAAAAAAAAATTTTAATTTCTTAGGGAATTCAGTTTTGCAGCATATTTATACTAAAGCCCTTTCGCAACTTTTCTTTATATGAAAAAATTTGCGCTATAAGAACGAAATTGCCAAAGAGCTTCATTAAAAAGTTCAAAAATAAATGGCCACTTACAAATGGACCTTTTCATGCTTAAATTTGTTGGGCTAAAAACTGCATACTCTTAGAAGTCCTAAAAAAAATTTAAATTTGGTAAATCATTAAAAATTTTGTCAAAGAAGTTTTAACTGTGAAATGATATATTTTCAGTTTCATTAACTTAAAAAGAATTTTGCTATATTTTTCAATAGAGTGAGACATAAAATATTTGCATTTTTTGAACGATCCCTTACCGAAGGCATTCATGTTGTTCCAAAACATTCAAATTGTTTGCTTTATGGCGGCTAATTAAAAAAAAAAAACCTTGAGTATTTACCTTGACTTTGATTTCTTTATATAAAATCGCATATAATATTTACGTTCATATTTAATGACTGCAAGTTATATGAATTTTTCAGATACATCATTTTTGGTGATTTCGTTGAAAAATTTTTATACAAGCCACTTTCGAATATATTTCCCACTTAACTAAGAGCCTTAAAATGTGCTTTTGTCAGCCTTATTGTTATTTTTTTTTATCGATGGCGACATCTTTTGAGTGACGTAATATTTTGTCATTAACTATTTTCCATATACAATTTTTGCATTTTATAACATTGTCCACAGCTATTAAAGGCTAAACAAGCGCATCTATTTAATGCACATTTTTGCGATGCACTGCTTATTTTATGTTTCCTTTTTGTTTGAGTGCGTGCATGTGACAACCAACCATTGCATTTACAAAGCATCTGCTGCCCTTCTGCTGCACAGCTGTGCTGCTTGTACGCTTCTTCTGCGTCCATTCGCCCGCACAAGGACATGCAGGCGAAGACAAGGCTCTGCAATTTATAACATTTGTCTTAATCATTAGTTGCTGCCATGCAAGTGCTTTATTTATACTTGGAGTAAATATGTATGTATGTATTTACTTATATAATATTATATGTACGAAGAGACAAACTTTTTCCCAACTAAACACACTCCCACGCAACTATGTACTTGCGTATTCGTATGTTGGTATATGGCTTATAGGCGTCAGCTATGCATTGCTTGGGTACTATTCACTACATATGTACGTGTAAATGCTTGTTGTTGTCACTCTTATTGCATAAGTTCATTTACGGCCCAGCTGACAAAGCAATGACTTGCATTTTTTTCTAACTATTTTCCATTCGATGATTACAACATTGAATGACTATTTCAATACCTCCTCACCGCCAATCACTCCTTCACCTCACAAGCGCACTTTCAACATTTATTTATGCGCTTCACTTGCCTTGTTTGTGTGTATTTCTTTTACTATTTTACTGTAGCAACAATTTTTTCAATTTTTGTTAGAAGAAGTGTGTGCACACTTTCATATTGCCTGTCAACTTTTAATTCAATCTAAATGCTAGTGTGTAGCGCATGATTGCATAAATAGTCGCGCCGCTGCCTTCTCGTTAATGTTTCATTGTAAACTTGGCCTTCACTTAAGGCAACAAAAAGTGTATAGTGAATAGATAATATTTGTTGTTCCATTTCAAACTGGGTCACCTCGTCGACGTCGACTTTTGTTCACAACCTTCATCTTTGCTGCTGCTGTTGAGAATGAATCATTAGAGTATGTTCATATACATAGCGGCGTCATTGACGCCAGCGCTACCAATTTCTAAAAATGCTTGGGGGTGTATGGACATTCGTGTGAATTTGGCTAGTTTAATTGAATGCTCGATACAAGCGACGAAGGATTCAATAAATCATTATTGTATAGCGTTGACTGGACATTCGAAATAACAGGTGTTGAAGTACATGATTATAAATACATACAAATGTAGATATAATCGATGATTTTGAGAATTCATTGCTGTTGATAGTAGTAGTAGTGGAAAAAGTATTGTATTTCAACTATGCAATGATAAAGCAGCTTTAATTGTTGATATGAACTGCGCAGGCCAATTGTGCTGGCGGCAAATTTGATGACTTTAGTTTAAAGCTCATACTGAATTGTATAGTTTTCGCCACCTGAATTTCAAATTAAATTCACTTTCATTTACTACAATGTATTGTCTTCTTTAGAAAAAAAAAACTTTCTGAAAAACGCAAGACAAAACTAGAAAAAATTAAGAGAAAAATGTCAATTCTCTCATATTACTCATACGCCACGTTTCTTTGTTCTCAACGCAGTAGTTCAATTTATTATATTTTAAGTATAAATATTTCACTATTAATTTGTCAATTGCAAAAACATTTAAAATTACTAAACTTTTATACGTCGACAAATATGGGCATATTTTTAGTTTTTACGGTCTTATGTTGTCCTCCATTTCAGGCACGTTTCCTGATAATATTTTCATTGTTCACATTCACTTTTTATGCAAATGAAAGTATACCTTTTTGTTTCCCTTTTTTTACTTCCTTGCCAACTGTTTTCAACTAACCAATAAAGGCATGCCATGACTCGTCACACATACGTACGTACATGTGAACATAAAAAAATTCATATTTATCAGCAAAAAACGTTGCACGAGCACATTTTGGTTTCATTTGTGTGCTCGTACTTAGGCGTACGTATGTACGTATGCATTAATAAACAGCGCGTTTAACAACTATAGCACAATTCCATATTGATAAATTGTGACAATTTATTTATTAACAACCATTTTTTTTTTTTAAATACAATTTTCTTTTCGCCTACAAATGATACATGAGCCCTTGTTTTTTTTTTATTTTATTTTTTTTTTGAATCAGGCACGAAACAACGCGTGTAGAAAACAGCGCTCAAACTACATGCCGTCCATTGTACTGTTTTCATCTTCCTTTTAATCTGTTTTAAATTTGCAGGATTTACGAATAAATCTTAGCAGATTTTGGGGTGTCGAAGAGCTCAGGTGTTCGTCTCTCAGCACGTCGCGACCAAATGCCTCATACCTTCCTTCTTGCAAAGGCGGGGCAGAAGCACAGAAAGTGTTCCGCCGTCTCTTCGTCTTCAAAACAGAATGGGCATATGGAGTTGTCATGTACGCCTATCATTGTCAGGTGTCTATGCCACTTGAACTGACCGGTCAACAGTCCAACAAGTTGCCTGCAGTCTTGCCTGTTAAGCGAGAGCAAGTGTTTTGATAGTCCTTCTGAGATTGAAGGTAACATAAGTTTTTTCCATCTGCAACCTCTCGACGCCTCCAAGTCATTGCTGAGCGAAGTATTCTCAAAGTTTCTGATGGTGGCATCGACGGCTGAAGGTGGTAGTGCTATAGCTGGCTGCGGGCCAAGGAACACCTGATCCAAGCCAATTCTGGACAAATGGTTAGATGTCTCATTGCCAGGTACTCCCGAGTGACCAGGCACCCAGAGTAAAGCAAGTTCATTATGTTTACCAACATAGTTCAGTCGAGATTTGCATTGCCGAACTAGTTTGGAAGTAGTTAGAGGGCTGGCCAATGCCTTGAGTGCAGCTTGGCTGTCCCCCTCCACCTAATTTCCACCACGTAGTCCATGGCCTTGAGAATTGCAAATATATCGGTCTGGAAGACCGAGGCATGTTCCCCAAGAGAAAAGTGAAAATTATCATCATTTCCTTCTATAAAAACTCCAGATCCTCACCCAGAGTCAGTTTTGGAGCCATCAGAAAAGATTCGACATGAGCCCTAGTTTGGACTTTTTTTTGTAGAAAAAAAATTTTTATTGAAAATTTGTAATTATGTGGTTGTGCTCTAGTCGTTAAACGCAGTGTATACATATATACTTTTGCAATTTATATACGAGTATGAAACAGTTTCAGTTTGTGTCGCGTTTCCTCAGCTTTGCCATGATTTACATCCTACTACTTTGTACTAGAAAGAATGTCTAAAGAGCAGCAATAATAAATAGGGCAGACATTATTTTTATATTATTTTTTTTTTTGTACAAAACATGTGTGCAAATTCTTCAAGCACTTTGCGTCACATAACAACGGTAATAACAATGGTGTAGGCGACTGATGTCAGCGCCACAAGCTAAAAGCAAGCGAATGGACATTGTTTGAGCTTTTGGAAAGTAGCAGAAAAGCGTTAAAAGTAAAAAATCATGAAAAAAAAATGGCATGAAAGAAGAAACGCGCAAAAATGATGAGAATCGGTAGGAGAAATGTAGATAATTGGACGCATAACTTAAAGTAGTGGGCGTATGCATGAAAGAGTCAAAGTTAGGTAGCAGTTATTTGGATTATTGTGTCTACACGCAACCCATGTTAAGTTGGTTAATGTGCGGCTTGTGTAGAAAATCATTAATGTAGATATTGATGCTTTTGACTGAAGTGGCACTCGATATTGGACGATAGCGTTGAGAATGCTGCGACGAAAGTGAAGAAGGAAGTTATGTATTTAAAAACATACATAAGTATATATATGTTATATACATACATGCATATATACATATATATTTACATACATTTATATACATATGTGTTTATATAGTCACAGAATACGAGTATAAGCTGATGTCTTTCACTGATTAAAAGAGAACTCAGATGTGATTATTTTCTTCAGCTAGATAAACGTTCGAAAACACTTACTCGCACATACATAAATCGATATAAAAAGTATATACATACATAGGTATTTATTTATGAAAAAAAGAGAATGGCTTCTAAATAAGCAACAGCTTTTTGTCTCCTTTGAAAGGCTGCTTTTTAGCTAGACTATAACGTTTCGCTAATAATTTGAAAATTAATAAAACCGATTTAATTGCATTTATATTGTGATATTCATTAAAATATGTATGGAATAATTAGTTTTCATTATGTCAATAAATAAATGTTTTAAACGAAATACCATTTTAGCATCTATAAATATATTCTGAAAACGACGCTTACACTGTACAACACATGATTTGCCAACTCAATTCTGAGAACTGTATGTGAAATTAGACCCAAAAAGAATAATTTCTGCATCATTCGTTTTGTCTTCTTACCTACCAAAATATTTTTAATATTGATTTGAAGTTAGTACTATCGTATAGGGGAATTTATCACGTTTTAGGCCCTGTTGTTTGACATAGCTCGACAGCCACTAGCCCGATTTAGTTGAAATAAATTTTAAAAAATTTAGAATTACAATTCCCTTAATCATATGTTCATATATTGTTTTCCTATACAAGCAACAGTTTCCAAGTTAAAAATAAGCGCATGAAGAAAAAATTTTTTTCGTTTCGCTTTTATTCGCAATTGAGTAAAGGTATGAATTTCAAAAATTTGCTCGACATATGCACAACATTCTTCGGAATCATAAAAAATATGATCGAGGGTTTTTTCGAAAAATGTTGTGCATATGTCGAGCAAATTTTTGAAATTCATACCATTACTCAATTGAGTTGGCAATCAATGAACTGAAAAATGTTGTACTGTGTTAGCTTGGTTTAACTACAATATAAAAAGGGTTTTTATTTAGACATGTGGTTTTTAAGAAGAAATAAAACGAATATAATTTAATGCTATGACCAAGAAATTAGCTTTATTATAAAGATAATGGTTTGCCTTTTTTTTTAAAAAAGATTCCGGACAAGTGACCGGCGCCGGCTGTCTCGAATAAATTCCAGCAGAGAGGCCCAATTTTCGAACACTTTTTGCAGCAATTAGGGCCGTATGTATGCAATAACGCGCCGAATATGCTCTTCCAAGGCGGCAATCGTCTCGGGCTTAACTGCGTAGACAAGCGTCATCACTAGACTGCGGATGTTTATGCAATTGCATACGAGTATTTTAAAGGAAAAGAGATAGCATTATCGTTCCTAAGGGAAAAATTTATGTTGTTAATAAAAAATTATAAATTCGCACATTTATTTCTGCATATCTTACATATTGCATATAAATCGCATATTTTCATATTACATGCATACATATATTATTATTTACCTTAATCGCGTGGCGGAGCAAATTCGGCAGTACTTTCCCAAATTCAATAAATTAATTTCATCAGAGAACAAAGTATTTTTAAAGGCCCCGCTTCGTATTGAAAAATATAGAGAAATACTGACCAATACTCGACTTCCGCCAGAACCAATATTAACGCGATGGGGTTCTTGGTTGAAAGCAGCAGATGTTTTTTATGCCAACAACGTTATAGAAACTGACGTTCAAATTCCCGGCCACTTTTGGAGCAAATTTAAGTATTTTGAGCTGCCTTTCGTAGCATACAAACTCATTTAAACCGATAAGCGTAAAAATTTCTGCATTCAAAATCTAGAGAAAACAATTGTAATTTATTGTGATCATAACTACAACTAAATTTACGTATTTTGTATCCATAAAATCCAAAACGCCATGGGCTACTTACATGCATTTTATTTACAGCGCTTGTCTTAGTGTAAATTATGTTTTTTTTTTTTAATTTGCATACAACTTACATATTACCTGCATAAAAGAAAAGTTGTTTTGGAATGTTAATATATGGTTGTGAACGAACAAAACACTCATAAAAAGATTTTACGTTTTTTGCATAAACATCCGCAGTCTAGTCATCACATAACCCCACCAAAGAATAGTCCAACGGTGTTAAATTGCACGATCTTGAAGGTCACAACACAGGCAAAAGTTTCCTTCAATAAGTTAATTGTTGTTTTGTTGGCTGTATGGCATGTAGCGCCAAAGGTCGTCTACATTAACATTCTCCAATTCAGGCACGAAAAATTTATTAATCATGGCTTTATAGCGTTCCCCATTGACTGTAACATTATGGCCGGTTTCATTTTTGATGAAACATCGATCAATGATTCCTTCTGCCCACAGTGACTTTTTGAGGATTTAACAGCGTCTTGACAATCACTCCAAATGCGACAATTTTGTTTATTAACGTACGCAAGGAACCAAAAGTGAGCTTCATCGCTGAACAAGATTTTCTTGTGAAAATCGGAATCGGTGGCCATCTCGTTTTGGTAATAAATTTACACAATTTGCAAACGTTGTTCCGAAGTAAGTCTGTTCATTATGAAACGGCAAACCAAAGTGAGAATAAATCAAGTAACAGCTGACAAAAGGACCAACTACTTTACAAAGATGAAATATATGTATATGAAATGAATGGACTTGCACATTTGCACAAAATTATCAAATTGAAAATTTGTTTGCTAGTTCCTGAGCTATATGCGTGGAGGTTTAGATGAAATTAAACTTCTTGGCGTAATTTTTTCGAGTAACTTTTCTTATAATAGGCATATTTGTCGTATAATTTTGAAAGCTTACTAGGTTTTAGGGTTTGTTAGGTGAAATAGTTCCAACTTTACTGACCCATTTACGCTTTTGTTCGTTCCAACTTGGAATATGCTACCTTTATCTGAAGGCCTAGTCAAAAAAATTATATAAATGGGATAAAACGGGTCCAAAAAGTTTTTATTAAAAATGCCTTATGTTCATTGTGTTTTGATGAGCCAATTCCCTCTTATAAATCTTAAGACTTTGGAAGCAAAAAGGTCGGTACTCTCACTTTCTTTTGTTTAAAATATCATAAATGGGTACATTGACTGCTCCTTTCTATTGGAAAGTATTAATTTTAAAATCCCTTAACGTAATCTTTGTATTTCTTTACCTTTCTATTGAGTTAAATGTAACACAGAATATTCGCGAAATGCTCCCCTTGTTCTAATGCGAGTTCCATTCAACTTAATTTTTCAATTCCAAAAAATGTATTTTCTCATATTTTAAATTTAGCTATCTAGGTTTTAAAATCTTAATTTTTAATTACTTTGTAAATATGTAGTCTGTTTGTTCATAGACTAAATAAATAAATAAAAGGTATATACATTTGCATATTGCTCTTTTGTATATATAAATATATTGTAAAAATAAATTGGAATATCGTTATGAAACTTTTGAGCTTTAGAAACGTACATGCTTTCATCGACGTTATAAAAAAAGTATGAGTGGTCTAGTGGAGTGCTTAGATTAGTCGTTTTTTTTTTTCCATTAAGGGAATTATGTGTCTATCGAAGTTTATTTCAAAGTAGCTAAATAGAATTGTGGAACAACAACTTAGGTTCGGAGAAACAAACCATGAAAAATATTCAATTAAAAGAATATTGAAAAGAAAACTATATCCAGTTGAAATGTATGTGCGTATGTGCATAAATCCGTTCAAAGTTTCATTTATGTATATAATTTACTTTATTATTTTTTATTAACTTAACATCTGTTCACTTAGCAAAACAACTGCAAGTCAACTTACTCGCAAACTCCGCTGCCATTGCACGTTCAATTTCAATTCAATAATAGAGTTTTATATTGCAATCGAGTGTAATAAAAATAAATGATTATGACTGGAATGGGAATGTGTGTGGTGTCAATATTTGCATGAGTGTGTGTGTATTCATGCAAAACGTGTATGTATTGGCAAAAGGTAGGTCAAGGTGCGATAATCAAACAATGCTAAATTTGCGATGTCTAAGTGACTAAGAACTACATAAATAGTCGACGAGTGGCATTTGAGTTTCATATGCGAAGGTCAACATTTTATGAAGAGTTAGATAGGAAAATTCGTGTATAGAAAAATGTTGCATGATGGCAGATTTAATTCGAATGTCCATTAAAATGTTTCGGGTTTACGGGCATATGCAAAAAATGTACGAGTATCTTATGCAATATAAATAATTTACTCAGAATTTATGCTTTTCTTTACGTGCATATGTATATATGTATGTAAATGCATGTATAAAAAAATAGTAGTTAAAGCAAAAGTAAATATATTTTTCAAGGCTAAAAAATTCTCAAAGTCATATTCCTTCGCCAGTCTATTAAAAGTGTTGTCATCGAGAATTTCTTAATTGGAAATTCATTCAACCGCTTGCATAATAATTACCACATTCTATCATACCAACATGTTCTCTATATACACACACACATACAGACACACACACACACACACACACGTATGTATTGGTATACAGATGTACCTTAGTATTTTTCTATATTTACATACATATTTACGTCTTTCGCTTTTTTCGCTATATTTTCAGCTCTTTTCCATTGTCGTCTTCGGCTGCATTTCATCGGAGGGTTGGCGTACCGACGAGAATGGCAAGGAAGTGTGTCTATACAATGGCGACGGTATGGCATGCAAATATGGCAATACAATTGGTGTATTCGGTTTTTTGGCGTCGATGGCCTTCATCGGTGGTGAGTACCTGTTTGAACGTATGTCATCGGTGAAGAGCCGGAAGCGGTATGTGATGGCTGATATGGGATTTTCAGGTGAGTTGAATTAACGACATACATACATATGTAGGAAGTGAAAAATCAAAATTTTGAAAATATATATGAAAAAAAAGAGCGAGAAAAGAGAATTAATACAAAAAAAAAAACTTTCCTTTTTAGCTTTCTGGGCTTTCATGTACTTCATTGCGTTCGTGTACTTGTGGTCGCAATGGTCCTCATCGTCTATGCCTCCAGGCGGTATCGGCTCGAGTAATATGCAGGCGGCCATTGTTTTCTCGTTTTTCTCGATTTTTGTGTGGGTGAGTTATTGATGGAATTGTGGTAGCGATACTACTTATGTTTGTACACTATTGTCACAGGAACATTCTTTTGATTTGGCATTCAATTTTGCAACCTTTTTGTATACTATGCATACGTGGAATAATAAATTATATTAAGGTTTCAAATATATTTTTAAAAAAGTTGTTTCAGTATAAATTGAAATAGGTGAACTTGAAAAAGATGTTAAATCACTGAAGAAATTATAAAAAGCATTGAATTAAATTTTATAATTTCTGTCGAATTTTTTATGTATTTTCTTCTAAGAGGCAAATTAATGATGGACGATTTTTCAAAAACATAAAAGTTTTTTTTTTTTTTTCAATTTGCAACGTCTGAAACTCAAAGTTCTTTTCTGCTACTCGTTACTAATAAACTTTCGCATCGCTTTACAGGCTCTCTGTGCCTTTCTCGCCTACAAACGTTTTCTTATCGGCGCTGGCGACGAATTCACATCGGCCTTTGAAACAGATCCAGCGAACGTGGTGCATCAGCAGGCATACACCAGCTACTCTATGGATAATGACAACGATCAGTACAGCACGTCACCGTTTAGTGGACAACAACAACAACAACAACAAGGTAGTACTAATTAAAATAACATATCCAATAAAAAGAAGGAAATTGAGAATTATTTTGTTTTCATTTAAATAGGCATGGAGCAGCAAGGCATGGAATATCAGCAGCCCACCTACTAAAGTGAAAGAGAGTAAATTTTTCAACAGCATTTTCGTAGAATATCAAAAGGTTTATAAGCATTGGTGTCTGCTGATTACGAGCTCAACAGTTGAGCTCATAGTATGGAGCATTTTGAAAGTGACACGCTTGTTTGTAGACACCGTAAAAAAAAAAATGGCAAACTAAAGTAAATTTGTAAAATTAATAAATACAACTATAAACCAAAAACACCGATAGCAAACATATACATTTAAAACAAACAAAGAACGAAAAAAAACATACAACCATGCATACAAGCAGATGTAGAAAAAATATACAAATAAAAAAAAGTGTGTACATTTACGAAATATATTTCCGACTGGGTGCAAAACATGTGCAATAAGAGCAGTTTAGAAAAATATTAGGAAAAATAGAAAAACCCACAACCACTAGCAATCGAACTGTAAAGTTGTTCTCACAAATGTAAGCAAAAGTTGCAGTCACTTCGAAATGCAAATTTCAATTTCTTTATGAGAAATTGTGTGCAAAAGCAAGTAAATATATCTTTTCAAGTGGTTGTTTTGACAACGCCTCCAAAAAAAAAAACAAAACGAAATCAAAAACTAAATATATATTAAAATGCAACCATTTGTAATTTTAATTGCGAACTTTTTTATTGAATTTTATGTCGCATTTAAATGATAAATTGCTGTGCATTGTTTGTATGTAACGCGTGAAAATATATTTAAATGCAAACAAGTTGTAAAATGCTTTGGCTTCAACTAGAGAAATGTTCTTGTAAGTGAGCGCAAACGATAAAAAAATTTATAAAAGATACAATATGATAAAGTCACTAACTATTAGCGCGAAAGAAATTGTTAATAAAAGTTATAGGCATGTAGTAAAAAAGAAAAAAGAAAAAAGAAAAAACACTTATTAAATGCAATCACATATTCGTTCGACGCATTAGAGACGCATACATATACACACATATTTTTCCAGTGACAAAATTGCAAGCAAATATTCGTGAATAAAAGAAAGGAAACCCAACAGTGACAGTAAACGAACGAATAATTTTAATTTTCAAAAAAAATATTTGCAAGTATTAGACGAAACGAAAGGATTAACCAAAGTCTACAAACTTTGCAACATCGAACATTTTATTTTATACGCCGTACCACATTTTTCTTATGAGCATGAAAATTCTTCCCAAATTTTTCTTCAAATATCAACTGTTAATGAATTCAAAAAAAAAAATTGGAAATATTTTAAAGTTTTTGTAATGTTCAATGTTTGTGATCCTTTACTCAAAAAAAAAAAGTGAAAGCAAAGTAGAAAGCGAAAGTGGATCATTCTTAGTCTGTCGTGATCAGTTTTTATACGAAGAATTTTTGCTGCTAAAGTTTGATAAATATTTTTGAAAAAAGAAACAAGCAGATACTCAATTGTTGTAAAGCAACTTTGAAATGTTGGCAGCAAAGGAACGAATTGTTGCTTTACGTACACAAAGTAGATTACCTTAAAGTCACTACTCTCTTTTCGTTCTGCAAGCAAAATATCTTAGCTTATTCCAAATCAACACATTCGTTATTTCGTTTAAGAATGGCGATTCAATTGGTTTTCGGTGTGAAGAATTAAGCACGTTTTACTACTTTAACGTTTCTGACTGCAATCACTTTTAGAGATTATTTATCACAATAATAACCTTATTGTTCATCAGTGTTTATTTATAATTATTCGCAATTTGTATACCTTTAGTAGATTATTTTTCTAAACAGCTTTATTTATTGTGCGGGCAATTACTGCATTATATGATATTTACTTCTTTGATTTTTTTGCCAAAGCTTAGTGAACATTTTTAGGTATGGAATATAAAAGTTTATCTATTCATGTGCGTCATTTTCCAAGAAGGCGTCACATAAAGGTTTATTGCCATTTGATAAAGGGAGCACCCACTTGTTTAGAAGACGAATAATACTAGCAATAATTCAAATAAGTGCCAGCTATGTAGTAGTACATAGGTATATGAAGGTTTTCTAGAAAAATCGACAAGGTGTGTTACCAAAGACTTTTAGACCGCATACATACTCGTGACGACCGAGAGTACATAAAAATATGATTAATCAAACAGCTAAAAAATTTTAGTTTACTTTTGAAATGCAACACAAATGGAATCTCACAAACATATGTATATTATCAATAAATATCAGAAACATAATTTCACCTTGATGAATTTGAAGTATATTGAAATTTTGTTGTCGATAAATATAATTTTTTAAAAATACATACCTCCGAACATAGATACATCCAATGTTTTCAAAAACAATTCCTTAGCGTCAAAATATAAGTACATACATACATATATATACTCGTACAAACGAGCACTAGCATTTTAAGCAAGTAAGTAAATAAAATATTTATAAACTAAATATAATGAATGTTGTTTTTTACAGCTAAATATTGTGTGCGTAAATGTTTGTTTATGTACATATCCATACATACATACATATTGTTGAACGCAAATAGAATAGATTTAAGAAAAAAAAAACGAGTAAATTGACATTTAAAAAATTGTAACATGAAACAGCACAACAATGAAGCTTTCACCAGCTACCAATGAAGCACACACACAACATTTGCCGTAAAAAAAAAGCTTTTAAACACTTGAAAAGTGCTGTGTGCAAGTGAAAGCTTAGCTGACAAGCATTCAACAGTGCTTAGTGTTAATGCTTGTGAAAGCTGTTGCTAAATATTTTGAAGATATGTGAAGTTTACAAGATTTTTGTTTAAACTTTTTTAAGTTACCTTACAAATTTTCTTTTAAAATCTGTTAAAAACTATATTATATATACTTTAAATTTTTGTTTAATAAGTTATTTAATATTTTGTTTTAAATTTATTGTTATTTTATAATCCTATAAAATATTTATTATTTTTAAACGCTAATCAAAAAAAATTTAAAAAACTTACTTAGCAACATTTTCTTTAAATAACCAGTGATTTTTCTTTTTATCTGTTTGTGTCTACTGCTTTTTTTGTTTTTTGGTGTTTCAAAACACTGGACTTGCAGTAAGAATAAACTATGGATATGCTTACATACATATACAAATAAGTCTTAAAAAAAATGTAGATTCTTGTATTTACTTGTAGTAGATGTGCGTTCCATTGGTAAACTTATGTAGATTAAAAAACAAAAACCACACACACATAAAAATAAAAATTTAATGAGAAGCAAGTACAGCCCAAAAATTTAGCAAAACTATAAAAATTAAAAAGAAAAGAATGTAAGCAACGCTTAATAAAACTTATCATAATAGATAACTGGCAATAAAAAATATCAATACTTACACAAACATATACACATTTACACACACATACAAAGTACATGAAATTAGTCAAATGTTTTTGCTGCATGGCAAGTAAGTAATCATATGCATACACACATACATACATACATACATTTATAAATAATTACACAAGTATGTATTGTAATTTTATTCAGTTGATTATATTATTGCATATATATAAAATAAAGAATATATAAAGAAATTAATTGATAACAGATAAATTGTTTTTCATTTTATTTTAATATTGAGATTTAGTTTAGTTTAGTTTCGTTTTCGTTTGCCGAAGTTCAGGCAAGTGGTAAATACCAAGTAAATGACAGGAAACGTTTTTTTTTTGGCTTAAAATCGCGCAAGTAAAACTTGGAATTAAAAAATAATAATAAAAATATGCAACAAAGTAAATTTTTTGTTGACTCTGTTCACAGTATGAAATGAGGATTCGCCACCTTAATACTATTTGAAGTATTGAAATAAAATTAGTCACGTCAAGTTTAGTAGTGAAACGAATTTATTGATTTTACTTAAAATTTTATGAAGCTGTGACATAAACTGCTATTCTACATTAAAAAAACTTCTTTTTTTTTGAACGATTGGCTTTCCTCTTGTATTCAGTAGTGGCAGTATCCCTCTGGTGGCTCCAACAATAGCCTGCAAGCAGGGCTGACTCCCATCTACCCTGCTAACGCTTCTCGGACTCTGCAATTTCTTTATGAAATATTTCAGCGTGTGCATCACCTACTGAACCCATGTTTTGATATATGCTTGTGACCTAATGCAGACATTAATCCATCAATATTATTGCAGAACACTTATCCATCTTCTTTTGAATAAAAGTTATGTAGCTAAGGTAATGTGACGTTTTCGATAACCTGTAATTTTAACTCCAGTTTGCAATAGATTCCATTGTTTTGATCTCGAACCTAATATTTTTGATTTTTCTTTAGTCAAATCTAAACCTCTAACAAAGTCATTTAGTTCTGATTGACTAATCAAATGTGGTGCTGTATTTTTTTCATCTATAAATACCTCTTCACTATAAGAATGGTTGCCAGCTTTATCTTCTTCTTGAATAGGACTCGTTAAACTTGACGAAATCGGGATATCGGTGATTTGTGTTTTTAAGTTGCATAATGTAATTTTATCTAGCATACTTTGTTCTCTTCTACAAGAAGATAAATACAAATTTCTAAATGTTCCAAAATAATTTCCATTTATTCAAATTGCTATATATTTAGTTTAAACTATGATTTTCTGTTAAAGCCACAATCAATTAGTGTACGAAAACCATAAAAATATCTGATACTGAAATCGGTATAGATTTTGGCAGACAGATTTGATAATTTCCTACCAAGACAATCCATTTTTCTTCGTGTATTTCTAGAATTTGTAAAATATTTCCGAAAAGTTAAATTTCAACAGATACCTACGAATAAGTAAGCTAGGCGCAACAAACTTTTTTTTAAGGTTTTTAATTTTTTATTATAATTTATTAGTAGAATTGTCAAAATTATAATTTCTTTGTAACAAGAATGCTTTCAGTACAATTCAAGATAGTTGATCTTAATATATTTGGAACTTTAGCTTTTAAAAGCAAAAACAAAATACACAGAGCTCATAATTTTTTTTTTTTAATTTTTCTGCTGCGCTTAACTATTGATTACGCCCATGATCCAATTATTAAATGTTTGGTAACTAAGCAACTGGCCCCCTCACTTTTTGTCAAACGGCTTTCTTAGCATCCAAACCGTGTCGCTTCTTAAATATAAAAATAGTAGTAATCTGCAAACTTTTTAATACCAAAAAACCAACAGGCAACACTTTTTGTTTCTTTTGTCCATACCGTAAACGGTATGTTCAAATGCGGCTTTTACAAGACTGAGACCGTCTCGTTAATATTTCATGTAAATGTGTATAAATGCCGCGATTTTCCATGGAATGCTTTTCAAGCGCATATAAGTTCGATGTGACGGGGTGGAAAGTTTTGTAATTTCTAGAAGAAATAGGTTTAATTAAATTTGAAATAATATGACATAATGTGATAATCATCCAAAAACATGAATTTGTAAGAACTATGAAATTTGATTAATTTTTCTTGTAATATATAAAGATTCACTTTCTTAAATTTCGAATTATTATGGTTTTCGCCGTCCAGGGATTCATCATAATATTAAAAATAATCCTGATGTCAATGGTATATATGTAAATAAAAATAATAAAGCTAATAAATAACTTAAATATTTCAAGATAATGTTTTATGATCAATCGGAATTATTTTTCGTTAAGTTCATGGGACAAATACATAAATTGAAAATTTATTCGCTGGTTAAATATTAAAAAAAAAATTACCAATAGGTACATAATTATGTTCTGTAAGCGCAGCTATTGTATTTCTCAATTTAAATGAAATGCCTTTGAAATTTCTAGTTAATAAAATTAATAACATTTTACTTTTAATTATTTACTTTTTAAGAAAGGGAAAAATTCTAACCCGTTTTTCATACTACGTAAAACAACCCTTTATAAGGGAGTGCCAATATTTGAATGTCATTATTTACCTAACCTTTTATAATTGAATCATGGAATATGACTTGATAAAGACTATGATTGTTAGGTTATGGTATGCTCTTGGTAGGTGTGGCATCCAGATTGTTCTTTGTAATGGAAAATATTTTAAAAACAAAATTCTGCTGTAATTCTGTAAGAAGTATGGAGGCATTTATGGTGGCTGAAGATAATCCGTTTTATTAACTGTTCTATCAGATCCTACCTTTGTTCGCTGCATTAAATACACACAACTTTTTAATGCGCTATTTCAAATATTTTTCTAATTTCAAATACATTCGTATGTGTAAATTTAAAAAATATAATAGCACTAATAATACCGGATACATTTGCTTCTTCCATTTTTCTAATAGTTCATTCTAGTTCGCATAGAACTACCGCCAGCAACACTCCCCACACCTAAACTGCCACCATGCAACCAGCGACGAAACTCCTCACCCGTCAAATCGGCAAACTGATTAATGCCCATTTCGAAAGTGACTTCACCGCGTTTGTAACGCTCGTTGTGATCGTAAATCATATGAATGTTACTGCAGAAAATTACACGCCGACGACTATCTTCCACCGTTGAGCGATATTGCTTTTGAAATTGATTCTGTGAAGAGTGTGCGTTAAAAATAATAATATAAATAAAAAATCATAAATAATATTGATTTCATCTATGTACATTTTCATACCTTATAGAGCTGCCAACTGTTGTCACTACAATCGGCCGGCGCAACGTTCTCATCTGCGTTGTAAGCTGTAGCCGCCATTGCGAGCGCGAGCAGCAGTGAAACCTTGAAATATGTTGAATCCGAAAAGGTGCGCATTCTGCAGAAGAAGAACTCGTGTTGTGGACGGCAAATGAAGAAATACTTAAAAACATTGCGACAGCAGTGGGATTTATACCGCCGCATCTTAGGCTCGACTTAGTGGCGGGTGCTTAGCAGCGCGTTTGTGTGTGTTTGTGTGTTTGCGTTGGTGTTTGATTGTTGGGGTCCATGCACGCATTACAGATAAGCGCTCAAAGTAATCAATATTTTTAGTATTAAATTGTTTTTATGAATCTTTAAAAAATAAGTATGCATTATAGTCAACTTGGTAATGAACTCCAATCGGTGGCAGCGAACAAGGCTATGAATTCGATTTAATCCTCATTAGCGCTTAATTATCGCAGCAGCGTTTATATATACATACATACATACCGACTCATACATATGCACAAGTATACATAAGAGTAATCAGTTACGCCAATAAATTTATCACATCCTAAAATGGAGGATAGTGCAATGCGATTTGTTACTTAGAAAAAAAGGTTAAAAACCGGTTTGCAATAACCGGAATCATCAACTAGTCTTCGATTGGGGGTTCATTTGTACCTCCCATTTAATTTTATTCAATGGTACCCTGCGTGAAAATCTTTTGAGTTCTGCCTACTTGTTACTAAGTGCTCCGACACAATTAAAAAAAAAATAACGTTGATAAGCGCGCAGAAGGTATGTTTGTTTGTGTGTATATATTTATTATAAATGACCAGTGCAAGCGAGGGCCTTTAAATCGTTTGCTAAATGATTTATTCATTCGGTTACGTTGTTGTTGCTGGTATTTTTTTAATATTGATTTACTTTGCTTGAAAATTTTTTTTTTTTAAATGTACACAAGCCAGAGCTGGTAAATTTAGATTCAGCTTAGAAATTCAAACGATTGTCGATTTTTAATTATTCTATTATGGAATTTTTTATGTATTTTACTATTTTTGTCAGGGGTAGAAGATGACAAAGTGCCGGAACCGTAAACCGTAGTAAACAAAATTTGACAAGAGCTTACGTTCTAAAAACTTGCATTGATTATTTTTGAATGCATTTTAATGTTTTTGTACCCTTTTGTAAGGTTTTTGTAGCACAAACAAGATAAAATATATTTAAAATAATTAAAGTCAAAACGTTAATCATTTTCTTGTTTGTACGTTAATATCTTAAAAGCTTTAACTTCATAATTCTTGAATTCAAACAAGATACAGTGGCGGCTCGGTAGTTCGGACATTTGTTGATAACGTATTGACCGGATTATCGAATTGTCCGGATTACCGATACCTACTTAAAAATTAATAAAAATAGCCAAGTTTAGATTTATATTTCACTTCAAAACATTTTATTTGCATATAATTCATTTAGCAACCAAAAAATATTATTTATATCTTATGGTTTTGAAATAAACCTATCAAGTGTAACTTGTTTAATTGCATTGTTTTTATTTCCAAGCGCAATTTTCCTTAGTCTTTGCAATTTAAATACATCTATATCTAAAAAAAAATATTTTCTCGGCATACTTTAAACATAAATTAAATGACCATACCGCTTTTGAATTTGTCACTTTCAGTTTAAGCTCAAGATTTTCGCTTCCCTCTGCACTTTCGCTATGTCCTTCGCCGCTGTCATAATTTATCTCAATAACGTCGTCGTCTAACCACTCATTCAATTCATGCTGTGCGTACACATCTGGTGCTACATATGTTGACTAATAGATCTATCAAATCATTTACGCGCCTTTCTTCAACTAGGCAATTATTTGTTTTTTTTTGTCGATTGTTAAAAGGTTTTTAATTTTTATGAACCCCTGACATTGTGCCACTTCAACACCCAAATCAAACTAAAAATTAAAGCACCTGCTGAATGTTAGAAGTTAATAATTAAAGCGCCAGCAAGACGCTACATAAATACATAACTGTAAGCAGACTGGAGTTTTTTTGAATTCTCAGTATTGTAACAATTGAATTAGACATTAAAATATCGCAAAAGTTTATGTCCGGATTATAGAGAGTGCAATGTGTTGATTTTGGTGTCCGGATTACCGAGCCGCCACTGTACGAGCAATTGAAAATTTAAACTTTCACAAATTTCATCATTATCAGAAGTAAACATGACTGTTCTTAAAAGCCCCTCGAGAGCTACATTAGAATCATGATTCAATCATACAAGGTTGGATAATTAGGCAGTTGTCTCACTCTTGCACGCTGCCCTAAGGTAGCCTGTGTTGCTCTCTTTTAATTTAAGGAAAAAAATGTTTTCAAACACGTGGAAATTAGTATTTTTCGTGTGAAATGGCCTGGCAGGCAACACTGTTGCCTTTTTTTTAGTTTTTAAATTATTTCAGAATGCTCTACATTAAATAATCGAATTGACGGCATTCTCGTATGTTTTCCAGTAGCCTTGCTTATCTAGCAGCGAACAGGAATTGAAATTTTTTTTCTTTGCATGTATGAAATTGATTGGTCGTTGGTTCGATTCCCGGCCAGGTCAGATCATTTTGTTTCATATTTTTTTCCAAGAAAGCATTTATTGTTTTTAAAATTTTTACTGTATATATTTTATATAAAATAACATAAAATTAAAAAAAAAGAATTTGTATAAATATTAACAACCATAAAATTATACAGTCAAAATATCGAATAGAAGAACATTTATTAGTATTTTGACCAGTTTTGACTAACGTCTTTACTTGATTTCCAACAGATGTATGCACATATATCAATAAAAATTCCGTTAGTTTTTTGACGAAGGTATTGTGTGGTGCTTTCCATATAAAAAAAAAATTTCCGAACAACTAATGTTACATTTTTAGTGACTTGAATCTTACAATTTTATGATCTACAAAAATGGTAATTATATTAAAAAAAAAAGTTTGAAATTGTAATGAAGTATGTATACAATCCTGGTTACTCGGCTTTTACCAGATACCTCTTATTTTTATTGCTAAAATTAATATTGAATTAAAGAAAACTTTATTATCAAAATTTTTCTAAATGTGATAGTTCTATTTTCTGCATGTAAAAACTTAAAAAAGGTTGATATCACATTTTACACATTTTGTTAAAAAAAACATTGCTTCTAAATAACACTTGCGTTTTTTTATTATATAGTTTGTTGTATTAAGGTGCTATGTATATACATACATGTGTGGTTGAATATTCGGTTATATTATGTATATTTAATTGAAATAACAAATTTCTACAAATATGTTTCATTCTATGTACAAACCGCATTTCGCTACTAGTTGCCTACTTTTCTACTACCTTTGCGCGAAAAGGGATAAAATATTTTCCCCTTTATCAGACCTTCCTAAATGCAACCTTACAAGACAGTCGGAAAACTTAAACGTCAATAAGTATCCAACCTTTTATAATTGAATCATGTGTATGAATGAGAAAACATGTGTTTTTTTTTTAAACTTACAATCCGTCTTTATTTAACAAATATGTACATGATTGGGTGATTCACGAGGTTTCATAAAATGTTGTAAAGTTTTAAATTCATAAAAACGCTTGGTAACTAAAAAAAAATTTTTTTTTTTTGGTTTTTTTTAAATAACAACTTGAAATTTTTCAAATTTTAAGACTTTATGACATTACAACACCTTACAATCGCTTGTGAATCACCTAGATATAAATAAAACTTCTTTCATAACAATAACTTTTTCTAAAGTTATTAAAAAAAATTGAGATAACAACTTTTTAATTCATTTAAAAATGCACTAAGTACAAGTAAGCATAATACTAATTAAATTCACGCAACAGAGTTTTCGCTGCCCTCCCCTCCCTTCTACAATATCGGATAACTGCACTCGCTGGCAATGCCACAAAAGCTATTCGCATTCCTTAGCAATCGCATAAAACCACCTTCGCCCCAATTCTCCGAATATGAGTTCTTAATAATCCAATAGTCACGCCCATTCTCGGTGCCATAGCCCACCACCACCACCGAATGATTCACCTCTCCCTGATTGCATTCGCTATCATCATAAATGCCGCCCATGTATTGTTCAAAGGATATTGGCGAACCGTTGATGGAGCAAGCCAATGGTCCCAGAGTCGCAATGACCTCCTTCATTTTCTCCTCATCGCCAGGCTTGATGCGCGCATAATCGCGTATCTGCACGCCTTTGCCCGTCTCATTGCGATGACACTGCGCATCCTCGACTTGTGTGTATGGATAATTGTTTGCTATCGAGATGCCATGATCGCGTATATATTCGAAGCCATACTCTTGAAAGCCACCATCACAGCCCATATTGCCATACTCCTCGGCGCAATCGACCAGATTCTGTTGGGAGAGTGGCACCAGTATGCCCGTGCGGCGAAAAAGGTGACCCTCGAGTGCGGAAGCTGTGGCGAATGACCAACATGAGCCGCAATCGAAGCCCTGGAATCCGGGTGGTGTGACGCCACCTTTCTCGCGCCAATCAAATGAATCCGGCAGGTTTTGTAGATTCGCTTTGGCGGTGACGAAGTTGGTGTGTTTGGAGGTGATTTCCCTGTGTTAAAAATGTGGGAACCGTTAATCAAAAGTGAAAGGAAAGTATTTTGAAATGATATAAGTACGAGTACTTTGTCAAAAAAAAAAAACGCACGAAAACCAAAACAAAAACGAAGATAACCAAATTATCTAATGAATGTATTTTTGTAAGTATGTAAATGGGTAAATGAATAAATTAAGTAAATGGACTTAATATAAATGTCTATATTATAAGTGTATTTAAAAATGATTAATCTTATAAACATACATACATACATATTCATGTACGCGCATATACCCTCTGTTCACAAATTTGGACAATTTATTTTATTTAACAATTAAAATAGCGTTCATTGTCTAAGGAAAACAAAAAATTATTGCTATTTATATTACAAAATGTTCAATGTTTTACAAAAAACGCATTAAAACTTCGAACTTTAAAATAAAATAATTTTTTTACTTCATTCAATTTTGGTATAATAAAGTGCATCACTTTTTAGCGCCTACAACTAACGACAAATTTATGAAAACTTTTTCGTATGGCGAAATTGCGAAAGAGCGTCTGTAAAATTTTTTTTAAAAAACAGTGGTACAGAATTCAGATAAATTTAAAACTGCATACTCCAAAAATTTTTAAAAGTTCGAATTTTTTTTGAAATTCTGTTAAATCGTTGTAGATTTTGACTAAATTTAAAATTTTGTTGTAAAAAAATTGGTTTTTAAATAAAAAATATGAATTAATAATTAGAAGGAAAAATAATTTATTGATGCTATTATTTGTGAACAGAGTGTAAATTTACATACCTACACAATGAAAGCACTAGTTTATAAAATTTAAAAAATTACTTCTGTTTTCTAAATGTTTTTTTTTTGTTTTCTGGCACATTTTTTTTTCGTCCAGAATTTATTTTCCTATAAATATTTTTTTTATTTTCCAAAAACTTCTTTTCCTATAATTTTTATTTTTTTTTATTTTCGAAAAACTTATTCGCCTTAACATACTCGTATTAATATTTTTTATTTTTGCACCCTTAGACTTAAATTTTCTTTTTTAAACTGCATTATATATGCAATTTTTCTGAATGTGTATTTATTATCTTAGTTATTGCCAAATAATTTTTTCAAGTGAGTTTTGTTTTTAACACAAATTTCTCATTTCTCAAAGGACGGTTTCTAAGCTGTCCAACATACATACTTACATATGTATATGTACGTATATAAAAAAAATACTTTTATTCAAATTTTTTTTTTTGCTTTTGTTTAAAAATTTTTTCCTATAATTTTGTTTACACGATTTCTTTTTCTCCTTACTGTTATGTTTCTAATTAATTTTACTTTATTGTGATTTGCAAGAAAAAAAAACCGTTTTAAATTTTTCTAATAATTTCAATTAATTTTTGTTGTGCTAAGCATTTTCTGCTCATTACTTTTATTTTCAAATAAATATTTTACAAAAACAAATATTTTGGCAATATTTACTTAAATCTGTTACATAATATCCTTCAAGCAAGGCACATTCAATAGGTAGCAGCAGTAGAAAAATTGGAAAAAAAATTTGAGCACTGTATATTTTGTTTTTGCTTTTAAAAGCTAAAATTTCAAAAATATTTTACTAACTGCCTTGAATTGTACTGAAAGCATTCTTTTAACAACGAAATTCAAAATTTTACAATTAAAATTAAAATAAAATATGGAAAAAGTTAAAAAAAAAAGTTTGCTGCGGCTACCTATTTGATGTGCCTTGCCTTCAAGTCTTTTTTTTTCAACTTATTTTTTCGGCAAAGAAAAATTTCGAAAGTTTCTAAAAAAAATTCAACAAAAACTAATTATTCTGCACCAAAAAACTATTTGCTCCTAACTTTAATTAACTTTATAAAGACAGAATTGCCATAATTCTTTGCCTTCTACAAATTATTTGCTTTTGCATTAATTTGAATTGCTTGAATTTTTACTCACTCTCCAAAGTATGTTAGCTTGGATGCTGTCATTCGTCCCACTTCCTGACGCGTCAAGTCCGCCAGCGGATTAATGCCTAATTGGAATGAACTTTGTCCCGAAGCGGCAAACTTATTTGTCATATCCACAAGCGATTTCTTCGCAATAAAGATCGATTCACGGAATTCTCGCTCCTTTGGATCATCAAACGATTTCTGTAGCTGCGTCAAATAGTCATCGTAATTTTGTACATCACATAATTTCGTGAATATTTGTTGGGCTAATGTCGGCGTGTGACATGAGAATAGCCAAGTAATTGTTAAAAGATGCAGTAATCGTGAAGCGTGCATTTTTCTTATTTGAGGTAAAGATAGGTGATTGCCTTGAATGCTAATAAACGAACAGAAAAACAATAAACACAAATATTAACATTTGTAATATGCACAAAAATAGAGTGTCATAAAAATTGTATTTGCTTATTAAGGCAGCTAAGTTAAACAAATTAGAGTTGATAATTAACTATACCAACTTACTTAATGCACAGCAGTTAAACAATTATAAATAAAATTCTTATTTTATTGCGATTATTTTTCGAAAGGCACTCAAAGCGCGCTTTTGCCAATAAAGTTTGTTTGGTAATATAAATTTGTATGTCTGTATGTACGTATTAATATACTGATTTACGTATGTACACACATTTCAAGAATAGATATAAACTTACAACAGAGTATAAGCTCAGTTAATGATTAATACAAATAAAGTAAAGTGCCGCAAATTTAGTTTCCGCATATGAAGATATGTATGTATGTGACTTGAAAAATTAATGATATTTAAAATTTAATATAAAAAACATTGATCTAAAAATATTTGTTTGAAGTCAAAAAAGAAAATAACCTCGGGTATCTGGAACAATTGTTTGTGTAAGGCCTTCAAAAAGTTTGATTCAGAAAAAAGAGACGTTGGCTGAGCTTAATTAAAAATCGGCATTTTCGCTTATTTCATTGTTATTATCATTGTTGTTGTATTTTATTGCAAATCATTTTCATCCACTTGAAATGTACACTAACAAATTTCATAGCACTTGACATTTTTTTTTTACAAAAGTCCAAATTACCAAACCATTACGAATAGGATTGCTCGAAAATCACCTAATGACCAAACATACGAACATACATACATATGTAGATAATATAATCAATTCGCTGCGCACCAAAACGCCGTTAGCTATGTACCAATGATGCTCAACTGTCACAGGAGTTTTTTTTTTTTTTTTTCTTTTTAAACACTTATAAAATGCGAAAGAAACGATCAACATAGATAATAATTGCTTGCACGCATCAGAGTATTTTCTAAAAACAAAAAAACAAGTTTTATTTGCTTTGGCAGATCAATCGCAATCAGAGCGTGTAACGATATTGATTGAGTCATCAAGCAGCATTTTTGTAGGAACCCTCCGGGAATACTCTATTCACCTGATTCGAATTGGTGTGCCAATGGTGGTATTGAAACCATCGTTTCATGAAGAAGAGGCTGCTACGAAATAAAAACATAACTACTGCCGCTGTTAAATAAATCGGTTTACAATAGCCGTTGTAGCGAATATTTTCCTACAGGGAATTTTGCTTATGCATTTCTCCACATCATTAGTGAAGCCATCTTGTGCAACTTCCTGTGCCACAATGGATTTATTACTATTACTCCTAAAACTTACTTTCTTATGTCAAATTTTTTGTGATCATAAATTATGAAATCGAAGAAAGGTGCATTTTGTTGCGGCGTCATTTTGGAGCGTGTCAATAAAAAAATATAAAAAACCGAAAAAGTTAATAGCAGAGTTTGTAATTATTTACATATCTACATGTTGCTAATGTCAATTCAATTATTGCTAGCGGTGTTTTATTTGAAATTTTTTGGAGTTTTTTATTACTGCGATGCGGATGCAGTGTTTTAACTTTGTTTCGTAATTTTGGGCTTATACTTATTGGTAATAAGGGGACTTTTTTTTAGAATGAAATTAACGTCTGTAATCAAGTAAATTAGAAAACGAAAGCAAGGGAAAACCTCTCATTATAAAGAGTTTATGAAAAAATGTTGCACACAAAATTATCTGCTTTTCGGTAACAACCAAAAAAAAACGACAGAAAAAAAGATTTAGAAGCTGATGCACTCTACCTTTTTCATACCAATTTTTTCTTTGTCTTACATGAAATTTTTTGCGAGCAAATTTCATCTCAAAAAACACGAATTTATTTAAAATGTTGAGCAAAACATGCAGTCAGGAGATTACTTTGTATTGACTGTACAAATGTCTTACTGGAATGAATTCGAGTTATAGAGAGATTAATAAACTAAGTGCACATGTTACCCACGATTTAGAGAAACGAAGGTTGCGCCCATCGCTTTATCGCTATTCCGCTCTTTGTGATTTTGACAAAATCAGCTGTTTTTGCTGCGTCACAGTGGTGAAAGTGGTTTTTTAGAGGGTTAACGCACCCATTTCTGTACACCCAACATTTTCTTTATTTTGACGCTTTTTTTCCTGTTATTAAACAAACCGTAAATAATTCTGTTATTTGTATGATTATAAATATTTTTTTATTTTATAGCGTTTACGTAATTGTCATGATGAGAAAAGCACAGATGTCCGGATACTTGGTGGTGCATTTACCCTACATTACATTTCATTCGCATTTTTTTTTTTTTTTTTGTTAGCTCTCTTTACCATGCTCAACCAGTGTGACGTCACGCAAAGGCAAATCCTCTCTGATAGGCGCAATCTTGTTATCCATCATTGTTGTATGATACCCACATGTTAGCAAGTTTTTATTTTTTAATTTATTTCTATTAAAATAACAACAAAAATGTAAGCTTCAAATTTCTTACAAAAATTATAACAATTAAACGAAATTTTGTGGCCGCTGTGCTCGAGTGGGTAGTGGTGCGTGCTATTACTCGATATGCCGCTGGGTTCGAGGTTCGAATTTCAGCCATGGCAAATAAAATCTAAATCATAAAAACTGTTTTTTTTCTAATAGTGGTGACGCCTCGGCAGGCAATGGTAAACCTACGAGGGTATTTCTGCCATGAAAAAGCTTCTCATAAAATACATCTGCCGTTCGGAGTCGGCACAAAATTTTAGGTCCCTCCATTTGTGGTAGAATATAAAGACGTGCACTACAAATGGTAGGAGAAGCTCGGACTTCATAAAAAAGCATTTTAGTACAATAGATAAAATGTAAGTGACATTTTTTGAACAGGTGCCCTTCCGCAATTTTTTCTATATAAAAAATCTAGAGCATGAAACATTTTTTAAAAATCAACATTTATAATTTAGTCGCATTAAACTTGCACTTAAATATTATACAAAGTAGTATGTGCTATGAGATTAAAACCAAACTAGGTTCGAAATTTGATAGTATAATAATAATACTTGCTTGAACCACCATTTGTGGTGTGCGGCTTTATTTTGTACAAAGATCGGAGGAGCCAGCAATTTTGTGCCGACTCCGAGTGGCAGATATATTTTAGAGAAGCTTTCTATGACAAAAATACAGTCGAAGACTTAACATTGCCTACCGAGGGGCGGCCTCAATTATAACATTTTTTTTTCTATGACTTAAATTTCATTTTCTCTGGCTGAAGATCTTTAATCGAACTCTGTGGCATAGCCATTTATAGCTCGCACAACTACACACTGAGTTTAATGGCTTATCATTTAAAAATGATATGAAAGTAAATTAACGAAACAACAACATGAAAATTTATCAATTTGTAGCTGTCGATAATTTAACGAACCAGCATATCGCTTTTGTACGGTTGGTAGCTAATTACTATATTAATTGGTGATTTTGTTTATGAAAGGTGTGTTCTGTTCATAAATGTTACAGTTAACAAAGCCAATGGTATTTTTGCATTTGTAAAACGGTGGTCAAAAGAATTCAATGACCCTTACATCACGAAGGCTCTGTTCACAATGTTAGTGAGGCCCATACTGGAATATGGATCGGTTGTTTGGAACCCGCGCTATCAAGTTCATTCCGACCGAATTGAGTCAATTCAAAAACAATTTCTGCTTTTTGCTTTAAGGAATTTTCGTTGGGATTCTCAGTACAACCTGCCGCCATATATTAATCGTTTAAAACTCATTAATCTTCCTACACTTGCTAGTCGCAGAGAAATGCTAGGATTTGTATTTTTGGTCAAGTTACTGACAGACTTTTTTTTTATATATCCGTTCGTTATGCGGATGCGCCCCTCGCGTCGATCGGGCTGGTATGGAGGGATAAAATCGTTGGGATTATTATTATAATACTTATGAGAACTGATGAACAGGATTACTGAATTCCTTAAATATGCACTGGTGTGTCGTTTTGAACAATAATTGAGGATGTTGAATTTATTAGTAAAACACATTTCCAGTAACCAATTGGTATAAGTTATAGCTCATATGTGATCTTTTTGATTTATAATGTATTCAATAATGTGTATAATTTTGCAATAAAGTTCAAATAATTTTTCACAAATTAATACTTTCTTCGCACCTGTAGAATCACTGTAGAAATTTTCTATTTTTTCTTTATCACTCGCTGTACACTTTCGGTGCTGCAGTTCGGAAAATCCAAGTTAATATTAGTACACTTTTTCCGGTGTCTATTTGATGGAACTGATGGAAAAAAAAGCCAATTGCTTAAAATATACACTTCACTGTTATACACATGCTTTCACATATGTATGTATGTATGTTTTAACTAATAAATTCGTTTTAGATTTAAAATCCACTTTGTCCGTGCTACTGCGCTCAAACCGTCCGTTAGCACATAAAGTTCAAGTCGAAATAAACCGATTTTATTGTTTGAAAACACTTTTATAACAGCCATCAATGTTTCATTCAGTTTTCGATTTGAACGTCAAATCAACGGGCTGTCCAACGTTTAAGTTTAATGTGTGCGTTTGTTTATGTGGTAAATATGAAAATAATGGGTTTACCAATACAGCATTAAATCAAATTAGCAAATTTTCTAATTCACGAAATTTTGTTTTAATTTTTTGCGAATCACGTTCTTGAAAAAAGAAATAATTTTTTTTGTTTTATTTTTCATAAAATATTTGCTTTTACTTTAAAATGAAAATAAGTGATAGTTTGTGATTTTTTACAATAATTTCGTTAGGTTTTAAGACAGAGTCAAAAAAAAAATTGCGCACAAAACTTATGTGCAATAAAGTGCATATTTTGTATAATTTGCTGATGATATAAATAAACATTGTAAAGAAAACGCTGTGCCGCCGTTTGTAAACACTTACAATTTATTATTATTATTATTATTATTATTATTTCTATGTTGCTGTAACATACACATACATAAACTCACAAATCAATCTAAGCGTCTCTATTGGATAACCCTTTTCAAGCATGTCCACTTAAAAGCACACACATGAATTATGTTTACATATGCACAATACACCAAACAACACAGACTGGCCCAGCTTCATTTACTGTCCACTCCACGAGTATACGACTTACGAGTATTACGGATAGATACAATAATTATGATGAAAGTAAAGATTTTCAAGAGTTTTGTCTTATGCGCGTACGTATGTATGTAAGTAATTAAGCAAAAAGTTTATTGGTGATGGCTTAGATGCTGTGTAACCAATTTTCATTGTTTCTTTTAATTTCATTCACTTTATTGATATTTTAAGGGGCCACAATGAGCTGTCTTCAAGTGACAAATAACCTGCGCCATTAGTATTTGGGTGTGTTTTATAGCTGAACTAAACAGTGTGGCCAATAGGAAATTCATATTTATTGTAGCGATGAGTAAATGAATTACGTTTCAAAGCCATTTTCACACTGGCGAATTAACATATGATGATCGATTTGCAATGTAAAATATTCAATCAAATTGCGATTGCTTTTAGTACAAAAACATGGTTTTTATCTAAAACCGATTTAATGAAATTCAGTTTGTATGGAACTGTTTTTCTTTCTAACTAAAATCACCTTAACCAGATAGCAGCCAGAAGCAACAAAAAACAATAGTGAAAGCTCTCTTATAATATATATAATTTTGCGCTTACACTTTATAGCTCAGTGTTTGGCCGAGCTTCTCCTACCAATATTTGTGGTGTGCGTCTTTAAATTATACCACAAATCGAGGGTCCTACAGTTTTGTGCCGACTCCGAACGGCAGATGTATTTAATGGGAAGCTTTTTCATGGCAGAAATACCCTCGGAGGTTTGCCATTGCCTGCCGAGGGGTGACCGCTATTAGAAAAAACTTTTTCTATGATTAAGATTTTGCTTGCCCTGACTGAGATTCGAACCTCGAATTCACCGGCATATCGAGTTATAGCACGCACCGCTACCAACTCGACCACAGCGGCTCTATTCAAGAATGCCATCTGCTTTTTTTTTAAAGAAAATTTAAAAAATAATAATTTTATAATACATAAGTAATTTAATTCTTGCTGGGTTGATGTGATATACAATTTTTTGGCTGCATTTATTTCGTTTGACCGCATATACTCGTACATATGTATATTGAATGTGTTCGTATATTTTTTATGCTAATCTGATGACTGACCAATATATTGAATATTTAAAGCTAGCACCGGCACGCATTTTTAAATGGACTATAACACAGTTGTCTACATAACGTTAATAAATATACGAATATTTAATTTGTTTTTAATCTGTATTTTTGCTGATGCATATGTGTGTATGTAAGTGTGCCGTAGCACTTGGCATCATTCAAAAATTGATTTACATAGCAACTTAGACAAAACATATTGCCGAAGACACTTATTTTGCGATAAAAAGCGAAGAGGTAGCGGAAATTGAGCGAATTTCAAATAACAACGATTACATAAAATATTACCAATGAAGGTGTTTTTTTGCATAAATGTATAGTTTTTTTTTTTTTTTTATTATTAGAAATTGGTTGGGTAGATTTTTTGTTACTATAATGAAGTGAAATTCCACTCACTTCTTTGTGTTATCTTTGAGTCACCACAATTTTTCGTTTATTAAATAGTTTCTCCAATTTTGGCAGCATTTTTTTTTTTTAATTTTTAAGCTACACAACATTTGCCGCCAGTTACAAACCTTAGATCTCGCCAAACGAGAAAAAGAGTTATTTCTTTGGCGTGAGTACATTTACCATTTTAACTTCTTGGAAATAGGGTTGTCCAACTTTTTTGTGGAAAGTATAAATCAATATTTAGGCTGAGAAGCCAGTTACAGCTGAACCCTTAATCAGAGTTCTTCTCACTTTTCTTGATAAACGGAATTCAAAAAAAAAAATTTACATTTTATGTTATTAAAAAAGTGAAATATTCTCTTTTTTGGCGCGGTTTACTTATTTTTTTTTTTAAGTTAGAAAAACACTAGACTAAGCTAAGTCTTACATTTTAAGAAATAATATCTAACCTTGTACTTAACCCGAAGTTGGAATCAGAGAAGGGCATTTACAAAACAATTAATCAATGTTAAGTAAAGACTTCTGGATTACTAAAATTCATTATAAAAAGTGATAAATCATTTGTCATCTTGCCACACTCTTGACCCAAAAGCGCACTTGATTTTCATAAACTGGACCTAACTGAAGCTAACTGTGTCATGTAAATGCAGTGCATCAGTAACCAACAAACCCAATGCGGTCAAAATGCCGCAGATACTTAGCTCCACTTTAGATGGTAAATATTATAATATTTCATATCAGTACTTCTTTTTCTGTATTTATTAATTTTTTTTTTAGTTAGCCACATATGTACGCACCTATGATATATGTATGTATCTACATATGTGTATACAAATCTACTTTTAAAAACAACAACAACAACAACAAAGTCACTTGAGCCAACGGCAAATACGCGTACTACTGAATCAAATAGCAAATAAAAGAGTTGGTGAGCGTGGCGGATGATCGGAAGGGCGCTTAGAGTTGACTGGCGGCTCTGCACGCATCACATTAATTGGCACCTCTGAAGAAAGGTAAACATGTATTTACATACATACATACATACATAAACTATCATATGCACATGTTTTAACTACATAGTTTGCAAGTTGATGAACTAAAAGATTTATTTCTTGCACTTTCTAACTTTTACCGTTAGCACAATTCTAAGACACAAATGAAATATATAAAAAATAAACAAGCACTGGCGCCCTAACTAGCCGACTATCGGAGGGGGTTGTTAGAGAAGTTGATAAGTAATTTACAATATTTATTCAATGAATTTGAACAATACATTTTATTGCTGTTGAGTAACATGAACTTTTTTTTTCACAATATTAAAAATAGAAATTGCGCTGTTGAGTCGATTGGGGGTTATAAAAAAATTCGCTGAAATAAATGAAAAATACGATTGAAAAATTATATAAATGTATACATACAAATGTACATATGCGTTTAATAAAATGTGATATCGATATATTGAATATATATTTGTATGTACCCAGTGGGGAATAGGAAGTAGAAAGAACGACGTGGTGGCCCTTTTTTTATATTTTGTTAGCGATAAATCTTCTCAGACTCCAGCCGCTACGAACTTTATTACATATATTGCTATTTGTATTCAAATTTAAGATCCTCCAACAAAACTTCCAAAGTGACGTGCTTTCAGTCGCTGAATATGTGTGTTAATTATAAAAAATAAAAATCTTAAATACAATAATATTTAATTATATGTGTAAAATTTCTACTTTAAATAAAGTTCTGAAGTCGAAGAAATTGCTTACATACTCGTATTTTTATTTAAAATAATATTATTTTCGATGTTAAAAAAAATGTTTTCAAGTTACGACATTTTCTAAATGAAATTTTTGGATTTAAGAAATAAACTAATAATTTCAATTTACCCCTTTATCCTTTAGAACATATAAGTTCACAATAAGCTTGTTTTTATTTTTTTATTTTTTAAATTCTCAATGTACAACTATTCGCTGAAAAATAAATTGATTAAGGTCACATTACTTTAAAGTTCATAGAAATTTATACTTTCTTCATTGGGTTTGAGCCATGAAGCAGCACCCTCTCTGTACAACCAACCTTTCTGTATGTACATATGTTTGCATAAAAAAGTGTTGTCAATACAATAATTAACACGCCGATATCGCAAACTCTAATAAAAACTTACCAGCAGAAAAGGGTGTGCGATTTCAATGGTAAAATTAGATTAGAACCTCGGCGGCAAGCGAGCGAAATGTTTGCTCAAGAAGATGGAAGACACAAATTCTGTAGACCATCAAAATAAATACTACGAATACAATGTTTTGTGCATGTTTACTTTTGTATGTACATACATACATATGTATGTATGTACGTATGTGGATCGGCGCGCTATTATCTATGCACTAAATGTTACTTATGGTTAATATGACTGTTAATCAAATATAAAGAGGTGTGTTAAGAAATTTCACTTAGAATACATTTTCTGTGGTATAAAAACCAATGAGCTGCAATTTCTTGTCGCAGTCTTGCACAGTCGTCCTCCTTGGACATATTTTCTTAACTCGTTTATTTTTTTTGTTGTAATTTTTGTGCTTGAAGTTTGCAGTGAGACATCGTTTTAGTATCATGTACAAGATTAAGGAGATGTATGCTGTGCTGCTGCTCATAGCCGTTTTAGGAATAAAATATTGTAGCTCGAATATTGTGCCGCTAGCAACGCTGAACTCGCAGGAATGGCAGGATTATAAGGTAGTGCTGTGAATGAAAAGGGCAAAAAAAAAACAAAGAAAAAAAACAAGTGCTGAAAAATATTCATTCTCTTACTATTTTAATGTGATCTAGCGTTAAATTCTACTTAAAAAGAGAAAAGTGTGAACATTTTAAATTAAAAAAAATTAGTTTCCCCGAGAAAGTGTTATGACCGAAATATTAACATTAGAAGGCACATAGAATACGTACACAATTTATAGAAAACAATATTTCAAAAAAATGTAGTTTTTCATAATTTCTTATAATAAACTATTTGTAAAAGAATGTATTCCAGTTCAAAATTAAGCGTATACATTAATCGGATATCTGCAATTTAATTTTTTTTTTTTTGAAATTTTTTCTGTTTCAATAAACTATAATTTATTAATTATATTGTATTTGAGAAACAGGCTACTTACCTTTGCCCTTCAACGGGCAGCGGTTAGCCAATTAAGGAATTCTGCAAGGGCGCCATCTTCCGCTCAGAACCAATGCTAAAGTATAATCTTGTAGACCCCTTTCGGCATTCATCGACGCACGCTTAAATAACAAGAGAAATTTTGCCGAGTTCCTAATCGTCTGCGACGGAGAGAATGGACATTTTTTTACTTCTAGTGTAAAATAAATTTTTTAAAAAGTCAAATGAGTCATAAACGGCACTTGCTGATTTTTTAAATTTCCTTTTTTTTATTATTATACTCGTAACTGTCAACTTGTTCGATTTCATTATTTGTCATCGTATTTTCTGTACTATTTATTAATTTCTCAACTTTTAACATTTCCAGACACGGTTTGGAAAAACCTACACCACAGGCAATCCCGAATCGTATGCACTTTATTATTACAACTACAATAAAAAATTGATTGCCTCCTATAATACATTAGCGGATCGTGGCCAAAGAACATACCGCTTGGCTATAAATCAATTCACCGACATGCGTCTCATACACTTCAATGCGCTATTCCCGCAAACCACACAACCAACAATTAATTACGCGACAAACCCACCCGATGTACAAGCGGCCGGACAGTCTTTCGATCCTATCCAAGACCTTGGCCTAATAGTCGAGGTGGAAGATCAAGGCACTGTCTGCAGCAGTGGTTGGGCATACGCCACAGCTAAGACTGTTGAAATATTTAGTGCAAACATATTGGGACAGACAACAACAACACCACTTTCCGCACAAAATTTGATCGATTGTGCTGGATCGGGTACAGGTTGCACCAGGCAGGTGTCACAAACCGCTTTTGACTATCTGGTGCGTTTCCAACAGCCATTATATTCGAAGGTCCAATATCCGAACAATAACCAGCTCTCGGCGCAGGGTATGTGCGTGCCTCCATCTACAGCCACCGGTACACCCATCAATTTGGCTACATATGCACGTATTAACGATTTCGATGATGCAACCATGTTAAAATATGTATTCAATTCATTCCCGGTGGTAATCGAGTATGATCCTACTTCTTTCGATTTTATGCACTATAGCTCGGGTATTTTCCAACCGCCGCGTACCTATGGGGGCTCACACTATATGACAGTCATCGGCTATGGCACGGATACAGTTACCAATCTGGACTATTGGCTAGTTTTGAATTCGTTTGGCACAACTTGGGGCGAGAATGGCTACATACGCATAATACGCGATGCGACACGGCCACTGGCTAAGTCAGCACTATTTCCGACTGCATTGGGGCCCTAAAGGGGAATGTGGAGTTTACTTATGTAGAAGTGGTTTCGTTAAAAGTGGCATAAAGAATTTAATATAATTTTATTACATAATATTTATAGAATCATACAAAATAAAGTTCATAAATAATTATTGTGGTTTAGAATATTTTCGTTGGAATCTCATTTACAAATTTTAACTATTCGCTTTCCTAAGTACAAAAAAAACAGCGTGAGAACCAATTAACACATTTCTGCGCCTAACATCTTTAAGGCCAGTCATACACTTTCAATCAGGATTGAACTGCATGTAAGTTTGTGTTTGTGAATCTGTACAATTCAGAAGCTTTGATTGATGTCTGAGAGCCGTTTAATGTCTGATTTTTAATATTATTCACTGACTGCCGAGATGTAATATCGCGAATTTTTGTAACCTTCATTTGCAAGTGCTGATTAGTTATTAATGAACTCGCACACGAACTTCTCTTCAATAATTTAGGTAATGTATGGCAAGGATCCAGACACCAGATAGAACACAAGCTTGCGACAATCGAACTGAGAGCAAAAAATTAGTGAATTAGAATTGGGACAGCGAAGAGGATATTGTAAAAAGAAGAGAAAGACGAGAACGGTTGATTAGTTTATACATTAACACAAACTCATGTCCTGTCAGTAAAAAAAATTTATTAATTTTTAAAACTGTAAAATATGAATGATTTATAAGAGTTGTTCTACCGTCATACGCTCATACTTATCGCCTCGTCACTCATGTTTGCATACAACTAAGATCGTGTGAAGGTGGCTTATTGCATGAAAAGACCATTACTACGTCATCGAACGGGTAGATGCTGTCAAATCGACAAAGAGCGGACTAGCGGTTCTCGAACGTCGCAACCTTTGTTTCACTCGATCGTGGGCAAGAAGTTAAGGCTTAATTCTGGGTGTTTCAATACTAATGCAAAAAAAAAACTAACGTTACCGAAACCTTAAAACAATGCAGTTGCCATAAAAATTAAACTTGTACATAACATGCAATGGCAATTTTTTTTCTTCAAATGCAAACGAGCGCGCACCTTTTGTTTCTGTATTTAATTTATTTATTGATTTCTTCTACAAGCGGAGCTTTACAGACTTATTTACTAAAAAATAACAATTTCTTCAGAATCACTTAACAAAATATTGATAAACTTATCAACAACATTATTTTCTCCATTTCATTATTTTTAATATGTTAATTGTTTGTGTTTTTTTTTTTTTTGTTAATTTCCGCTATTTTCACATGAGACTTTAATTTTCATCAAAATTTTTTATATGTATTGCATTTTTATTTTGTGTTTTTACTTGGAGATAAATAATTGCATACTATATTGCTGTGCTTTTACATGTTATTGTTTTTGAAAGACAGTTTTTAGCAAAACAAATGGCGAAGAATAAACAAACAATAACAAACACTTATTAGGCAGAAGGAAGTGTGATGAAAACTTTATTATAACAAAAACTGGTCATTCGCAAAAAGTCGTTGTATATAGAGTTGTTTAAATGGACTTTAAAAACTAAATGAGAAAAATGTCAATGAACTCAGAATTGCATTCACAACAAAATGATTTGCAAATACATTTTAATTTTTTTAGCGGTATTGCTATTATTACTTTTTTTTTTTTTTTTAAATAAACAATTGTGGATTTTGGCAGCCTCTGTTGCTTCCTTCAATTGAATACAGAATACATTAGTATTCGTACGCTGCATACTGCTATAGTTAAATTTGCTTCTCATGATTTTTCGTTTTTGTTTTTTTTTTTTATCAATAAAATTGAAAAAATAAATACTGTTTTCAAGCGTAAAAACTTTTAAGAATTATGCATTCGCACGCATTTATTTAGGTTAAAAACTTAAATACTATAAAATGAAAAGGTTGGTCGAGTAAATCAAAAATTTATATATTTTGTTTTTTTTTGAATTTTTTCTTTTTTTAATATCCTTACTTAGGTTTTGGTTAAAGCAAAAGCTTGTGATATGCTGCTCGCTACTTGTAAAACACTGACACATTTTTGTGAAAAAAAAATTCTTTAGTTGATTAAAAGTTAAATAATATACATATACAAAGTGTTTGCGATGGTGGGAATATGTATGTAAGCATATTTGTTAATGACACCGACACAGATTGCTTGCTCAAACACACTTTTTGAACGATTCGCCTTTACGAAATATACCACAATTCAGATTACTTGAGAATATTTGTCAACTATAAAAAAAAAATATGTCTTAATATTGTAATTAAATACCTTCTTGAAATATTTTGAAAAAAAAAAAATAGTTTAACTCTTTTTAACTAATTAGTACGAACAATTCAATTAATGACAATACCAAATGGAGTGTGATTTTTCGCAAACTCACCTCTCACAGATGCATTGCTGTCATTTCTAAACAAGAAAAAAAAAAAAATATCGTGACTCCACTGATTTATTGCAAAGCATTTTGGCTATGCTTTATTTTTTAAATAAGTATGTATGTATGTATTGATGTATTTGTGTCTGTTGGTTAGTGGGTGTTAAATCAAAATGGTATTTGCTACAAAAATCCTTGGCTTGTTGGTATATTTATTCGTCTTTCTTCGCTAACTCGTTTAATCCCTCTTACTACGGCAATCGCATTAATTTTTTAAATAAATAAATTTTATTAATTTATCTATATGTAAGAATTTAATTTATTATACTCCTTAAGAGTGTTTTCTTCATTTTTTTTTTTGTTTTTGTTTTGGTTTTTGCTTTCTAAATAATCATTCTCTCTGCCTTGCCTCTATCCGTTTGCGCGCTCAGAATTTTCGAAGCGCTTCACTGCTTGTCTGCTGCACGCTTTGAATTAATTAAAGATTTTAGTTTTCTATTCCATATTTAAATAATTAATTTTTTATGCTTAATAATTTCTTATATTTTTATTATATTTTGCTTTATATTTGCTTTTGCTTTCATTTCTTATTTAAATAATGCTTTTCATTTTTCTTTTCGTTTTATTTCTGTTAATTTTTTGTTTTGTTTGTCGGCTAGTGTTTGTTGTTTCTTGAAGTTTTTCTTTTTTGTTTTTGTTTATTATCCTTTCGTTTATTGATTTAAATTTATTTTATGCTTTAAAATTAGATAGTATATCTACATAAATTTCAAATTTATTAAATATATCAATATTTTCGTTTTGTTTTTTTTTTCTTTTATCAATTTGAATTGTTTTCTCTTTAGCTTCTCGCTTTTCATTTTGTGTGTGTGTGTGTGTGTATGAGTGTTTGTTTCAATTTTAATTTCCTCTTTTGTTTATTTAGTGTATTTTTTTTTTCAGTGTTTAACAAATTATTGAATTAAACATACTTTTATAGGTGTGTGTGTGTTTATATATACATACATATATATAGTTGGTACGCATATAGTAGTATATAGTGGTCAACACATGTACTTAGAATATTTGATTTTAACGCATATTCTATACGACTATGAATCGAGTGTAAGGATGTTTTCATTTTAAAAACTCTCACCTGCGGATTACATACATTTGTAACAACGATTGCCCGTCATTTCCACATTTTTTTTTTTTTTTGTTTCTTTAATTTTTGTGATTATTTAATTGGTATATTTCTGGTTTTTCTTATTTTTTTTTTTTGTAATAGATCGGTTGTATTTATGAGTTGTCTGATATTGTTGAATAACATTTCCAAAGTGAATTAAGTGTGTTTAATGTGTATTGAAACGCGTGAATCGTGTGATTGTGTGTAAAGGCGTGTTTATTTAGTAGCTTAAACGCTTGTAAAAAGACATATGTTAGTTGTGTATTTAAACATACAATATATACGTACTAATGTTTATGTTAATATTTCCATCATAATCTTTACTTTATGTATTTTTATTTTACTCAAGCCAACGACGCATGTCTTTTAATTTATTTGCTTGTGTGTTTCAAGTAACACATACATACAAACCAAAGAATCCAAAAATTAATTTGTATGTGATTTTAACACATACATATGTTATGTGTGTATGCAGAAGTTATGTCAAAGGATCTGATACATTTACTAACATACATACGCAGATAGTTAAAAGCAAAAAGTAACAGTTTTTACGAAAGTTGCACAAAAGATTAAACTAATTAGACAATAAAGAAATAAAATCAGCTATAAAAAATGTCAGAATTAGAAGTGGGTAACTCAACTCAGAGTTAAGTTATTGAGTTGTTTACCGTCAGTGAATCGGTAACTCTGACTCCCATCTCCAAAAAAATGTAACTCAATAACTCAGTTATGTCCCACCGCACACTTGATTCAATTGAATCACGGTGGCTATTTTTTTTTACATATAACTCTCTCACACTAGCTGCTTCAATGCAACATCGTAACTCATTGTAGCTCAATTTGCAACGAATAACAGGAGGAGATAAATGTAAAAATGAGGTAGACGTTTTCTGTCGTGTCACCCCTCGATAGTTTTAAATACGATAATGTAATTCATTGTTAGTGTCGATGACAATATCATAATAAATTAAAAATGTATACTTTTTAAAGAAAAATTATAGCACTAGTTAATTAATAAAAATAATTTTTAGATAAAATTGTATTCAACGAATAGAAAATCCAAGATATCTTGTCTCTTAAATTTAAAAAAATATAACTACAATAATATAATAATATTCAACAATTTCCTTTAATTTCGGATACAAATTGCAAACCTATCATTAAGTTTCAAAATATGAGTCGCATTCAAAAAGTGTATATTTCTCGAATGAGTCAAATGAGCTAGTTGAATGAGCTGACTCCTTAAATTGAGTTTGAGTCATGGAGTCTACTCCTGTAAATTTGTTGAGTTACCCAGCCCTAGTCAGAATGTTATTGCAAACCTACATTTAAAATTTGTCAAATATAAGTAAATATTTGATGGACTTTCATATAACGTAAGTTTAAATTAAAAGTACCCTAAATTATATTCCATATAAGCTACAGCGAAAACAAAAATTGGAATAACTTTGTGAACGCATTTTAAGTATTTTCAATTTACAAGAAAACAGTGTGAAAGCGGTTAAGAATTTCCACTTTCATTTGGCTGCACTACCGCAACCGAGTACGCGTGTGTTCGTGTATGACTTTTTTTTCGATGAGAGTAGTGTTGCCATTATAAGACTAAAATTAATTAAATAAAAATAAAATAAAATCATATAAAAAATGTATTCAAACTTAAATCGAATAAATTTTTGCAATGTTATAATCTAAACAAAAGTAACCTTACTAAATGTAAGACGTCTCTTTAAGGTTGTTTCTGTTTAAAAGGTTAAGCCTTAAATGATAAAAGCTAAAAAAATTTAAAAGCTTAGATGCGAAAGTATAGCAGACATTTATGAAAATGACATTGTTTATACCTAGAAAAAATATAACAGTTAAAAATTTACAGAACTAGAAAATTCTTGACTAAAGTTATCACAAAATTGTTAACAAATCACTGAATATTATGACACAAAAAAAAACATTTATAAACATACAAGTTGTACTTATTGTAGATTTGCACAAATTAGTGGAATTCATTGAACTTTTTATAACACAGTAAATAGTAAAAGAAACGCAAATAAATGCGTCAAATTAAAAAGCAACGGATTGACTTTAGCAAAATATTATAAAAAGATTTTTTGTTTTCACAAATATACTGGCAAACATTTTCCAATTTAAAGTATAATTTCTTTTATTTTTAAGCACTCAGGCGGGAATGATTTTGGACTTATGCATAAAGCACTAAACGCTATTAAAATATCACTAATAAATATATGCATTTGTATTTACTAAAATATAAATTTGTTAAAAAACAAAAGTGAATATGTACTCGTATGTCCATATGTATGTATGTATGTATGTTATGCTACGCTGTGGGAATATGCAAAAGTAATGTAGTACAAATTTAATTTCTCACTACTGTAAATATCGGCTATAAATTTACATTGGTATTTTATTTCTTTATTGTAGGAAGAATTTGAAATTTTTTTTCTATTTCTTGCAAATTTCTTATTCCATTAATTTGTATTTAGTTTTTTTCGATGAGTTTTGTTTTTTTGTATGTTTTTTTTTTTGTATTTCATTCATGCAAACATGCGCAGCATTGCTCATTTGCTATTTATTAATTTATTTGTTATTATTCTTACTGTAACTAAGTTGATATTTTTTTTTTTTTTAATTTTTTATTTAACTGAAATTGTGAATGGGCTTATAAATGTTTTACTTATTTATTGTTTTACGAAATTAACTAAAGAATTGTATTTTTTTCTGGTCGTTTGACTGTATTTTGTGGACAAAATGGCGGATTCATGCATGCAACGTTCAAGTATGTAGTGTGGCTATGTATGCGTATGTGTGTATGTAGTATATCTGTGTGTGTGTGTATTTGCTAATTTTTTTAAGGATATACATATGTATGTATGTATGTATGTAAGTAGCTGATTTTCAAACTTTTCTTTGTTAGTGTGTTTGTTTGCATGTATGTATGTATGTATGTATGTATGTATGTATGTATGTATGTATTTAAATTAATAGCGTCTTTATAATTTTGTTTGTATGCGTTGTATTTGCGTTGAATCCTAGTATTTTATAGTTTATGTAGTATTACATTAATTTATTTAATTAATTATTTGTATTATTATTATTAATTTACAAATTTCTATGCGCACTGCCAGCTTTGTTTCTCAAATATTTGCAATCTTAACTACCCCCATTCGCTCTTTGAATTTGTGGAAACTTTGAAAAGTATTTGGTTTTTATGAATTTTTTAATTTTTTTATATTTTGTTGCTTGCCGAATGTGTGTTATGTTAAATAATTTAGTTTTATTTCCATTTAACCATTTTGAATGAGCTTAAGTGAACTTTGCAAGGTGAAAATATGCAACTGAAAAAAGCAAATTTAATATTTTTGATCATGATGAAATTGCTTATAAATTGCACATATACAAATGTATGTATGTATGTATATATGGGCAGGAAAATTCGTTCGTTAAACTTTTACAATCACAACATTTTGTAACAATTTTAAAGTTACTATTTGTCACAAGTTCTCTTTTAAATTTGGTATATTAAATATGAGTAATTTCTAAACATACAGCTGGAAAATTTTTCTGTGACTTATAGCATTTTGCTAAAGTGGCAGCTACACGCCACACGTACATATTTACATATATGTATGTATGTATGTATGTATATACTTATTTAGGCAAACGTATGCACATTTTCGTATACGAGTATACTCGTATGCAAGTACCTAAATATTTGAAGACGCTTTTAGAACCGGAGTACACATAAATACATTCACACCTAATACAGCGCGAAGTGATTTAAAAAAATGACAAATATTTTATTGCAAGACATATGACGGCAGTAATATTTTGTTTTTGTTTTTTTTCTTCTAAATTTTTTTTTGGTTTTGTTCTTAACGTCTTAGCTGTCATACTGAATAAATGTTATAACTACTTTTATATATGTTCATACATACATACATAAATACATATGTACATATGCGTATGGCAATTATGCATGGATTAGTGTACGCGAATTTACAAATCAATACATTTCTTTCAATCAAAATAATAAATTTTTTAAACAATCTTTGTTAGCATAAATTAAAGCGTTTTCGTCTTGATTTGTAAGTAAATCGTCCAGCATGGCTGCAGACAACAAATGTGTGTGAAAATTTTGAAAATACTCTTTGCATGTCTAATCTACAGCTGTAAGTAGTTTAGAAAAGTAGGTGATGTATTTTTTTATTTCCTTTTCCTGTAGCCATTGCCTTAGTTGTGAAAAGTGTTATAAAACTTTATAATTTTTTCGTTTTATTTGAATACTCTCTTTTTTGTTTCGTTGATAGTCTAAAGTAGCCACAAAGTCGGTTATTAGCATTTAAGTTATTGTTGTTGGTTTCACTCGAATAAGCCAAAATTATTTACAAGCTCTTTGCTTTGCTCACAGAAATTTTTCACTATTTGCAACTTAAATTCTAAGCAAATTCAATCATTTCCTTCAACCGACACATGCGTATTGAGCGGGTAAACGCCTTCCTTCCCCCCTCCCCCTCGTTTAACTGTCTGAAACATGCTTGTGTTTAATTTGAGTTTACAGCTGGCTGATCTTTTCGCTTTCTTGAGTTTTGTTACTGCCACAATTTTTGCTGGTATTTTAGTTTTTCTCTGCACTATTTTCTATTTTAATGCATTTTTTGGTTTTTTTGCTTTCTTTTAGTTTTTGGTTTTTGTGATGGCCATACAAACTCAAATTGCAAAAATCAACGACGTCTTTTCATCTTAATTTCCATAATACACATATACACATATGTATGTACTTATTTTAAATATATATATACGAACATATTTGTGTACGTATGTATGTATGTATGGGTGTATGTGGTTAGGGTTTGTGTATGTATATCTCGTATTTATGAATTTTGCCCAGCGCCAAAAGTATTGATATTGAAATGACTCGAAAATGTAGTGAACCAAACAAAGAACGCAGCTAATGTGTATGGCAATGCCGAGAGGATGGGATGATTTTTGCTCTGATACAATGTGGAGGCGGCATGATTGCAGAGTTCGGTTGTGCACGCACAGTAAATGGCCTGTACGTCGTGTGTGCCGGAACGTTTCAAGCAAGCACCATTATCGGTGTCCTTGTCGGGTATGTAGCCGCAGCCGCGTACTACGCGCACTTTGCCATAAACTAAAATGGTGAAAGAGAGAGATAGAAAGAGAGCGAGAGAGAGAGATAGAAAGAGAGCGCGAGAGAGAGAGAGAGGATTAAATAATAACTTCAGATCATTTTTACGAGATCGATCATTATTTGTAATACTCACCCTTTTGTGTGGTCTTGCGGCACAACACTGGCGTGGTATATAGGTCCTTGAGATGTTCGAGAGGCTCTTGTTGAGTGCAGTTGACTTTGCCAAGCGTATATGGCTCGAAGGGGTCACCACAATTTGGATCGTAGGCGCTATTACAGTCATAACACATCAGCGCAGTGGTTGCTAGAAAAACAAAAAACAATTAGTTCAATACCATACAATTTTTCTAACTCAAGTCAATTTTTGTTTAAATATTGATTGCTGTTGTTTGTTATCACAACACGACTGAGTTTTTTTTTTTTAATAAAGACCTCTACATCGCCATCTAGCGCAGAGCTTATAAAAAACAAATTTCAAAAATGAATTACTCATATCAAAAAACCCTTGCAGGAGTATTTTCTAAGAATATTTTTCAATAACTTTACTTAATTTATTAAATTGTGAGCAAGAATTTAATAAAGTATTATTCGCATATAAAACTATAATTTGCATTTTTTTTAATTTTATTTGATTTTATCGCAAAGTGTTATTGAGATACTTTGGATTCTGAACAAAGAAACAAAAAAGAAAAAAAACAAAGCAAAAGTTCCAGACCCGATTTCAGAGTCTTAAAATATGTTCATACGTTAATATAAAAATGTTTCCCCCTGAAATTAATGACAAATCATTTACCGTACGTCGGCGGCTAAAAGCTCGAACACAAATTTAACAGACTCAACACTTATACATATATATGAGGAGAAGCATTCTTAATCAAGTAAAAACAATATTTTAGGGTCAACTTTTTATTTGCTTATATGTGTGTATGTCAAGTTTTTTTTATTTAATATTGATTTTAAATATTAATTTAATTTGACATGTGAGCTCCTTTCTCACACAAATGACAGTTAAGTTTGTCCATTCTGTCAGTAAATCCAATTTTGATTGCTAAAAATAGACACAAACACACTTCAGTTTGTCTTGTAGCAGACGAAAGACCTACTTTACATTATTGTAAGCTATTGAATGTAATCTCGATTGAAGTACGAGCGTTTTGTGTTCGATTTCAATTTGATATTTCCATTCACAGCGCTTATGTGCCTTTTCACTTCCTTGTCAATTAAGTGCGTACGTATGTATGTACATATGTACAGTGCTGTTCGAATCGTTAGCAACCAAGTTCAAAATGACATAGTTTGTTCCTTATGTTTATTTTTTTGTTTTTAAGAATTTTCATTTAAAATTTAGTTCATTCTCTAACATAAACTATATGAATCCAATTTTGATACGGCTTTCAACTTCTTTTGAGAATTGTTAGAATATGCAGTTTTATAGTCCATTAAATTTTTGTCTCACAATGTGAAAATTTCAAGTAGCTAAGTGTTGCCGTTGATTTATTAGAATTTTTTTTTTTTATCAAGGGTGTTGTTTTTTTTCTTTCATATAAAAATAAATGTTGCTTATACGTTATATGGAAGCAATTGCGACAAAAAAATTCTAAAAAATCAACGGTTATTCCTAGCTACTTGAAACTTTCACATTGATAAACTAAAATTTAATAAGCTATAAAACTACATACTCACACTTCTAATACTTCGGAAAAAACAGTTAAAAATCTATGTCAAAATTTGTAAAAATTTTTTTTTATTTTTTTACAAAGTTTTAAAATTTTTTATGTTGAATAATGAAGTTAATTTAAAATGAAAATTCTCAAAAATAAATAAATGAACATAATGGCTGAAACACAATGCCGAATGTTCGTCATGGAAAATAGAACACACCACCGTATAAGAAAATGCGCACAACCAAAGCGCACTACGAAAATCGTCCGACGTATATTCGCGGCAATAGATTTATTTTTTATGTCGTCGCTGGCAGCAGCGCCAAAATGTGAACCATTGTGACCATATGTTAAATATTCTAAGGTCTTGAAATCGAAATAAAACAAAAAATGGTTTAGTTTTTTTTTGTTAAAAAGTATTAATTCTGTTACTTGTAAAAATTTAACTTTAGTAAAAGCTATTTTCAACATTTTCTGTTTTTGTTAAATAGCTTTTTTCTCGCTTTATTCATTCTATGTTCTAAAAGTTTTATCTGCTCAATATGGTCACTCTATCAGCTGACATACAACTTGGTATAATCAGCTGATTTCGTTGTAGCCGTAATTATGTTTTAGTAAGCGAAATTTGCGGGCGAACGTCGCTGAGGCTGTCGCTTTGCTGGGCGAAATTTCGGCCGTACGTCGGCATTGTGTTTCAGCCATAAGGGGCAAACTATGTATGTCATTATGAACTTGGTTGCTACAGCCACACTTTTATCAATGCTATTTTCATACATAAATATGTTTTTTTATTTTTTTTTTAATAAAAATTAGTAATAGGCACGTGTGTTTATAGAAGTAAACTGCAAGTGTAATAACCACTTATTTACGGTACATCAAACTGATTTTTCTGGGAAACAAAGCAGCGCTTGCACAATTTTCTTTAAGATCAGTTGGTGAAAAATTAAATCGCATTGCAGCTTCTTGAGTTTCTAGGCAAATTCAAAGAAAAATTTCCAAAACTAACAGAGCAAAGTTGGTTGCTAGTATCCACCATTCCGTTTAGTCGCAAACATAAATCAGTAATAAGTGCTCGACGCGAAAATTTCATCCCAGTCTAAGCAGACGCCTAACAATGGCAGTTTTTACTGGTTATTTCTTGTTACGCCGACACTCAAGCATATCGTTAATTTTATGAGATTTATTCATAGTAAAAATTGAGTTTAGAAAATGAATAGTGCTTTGTCGTATTCGAAAGAGTTCCGAGTCTACGGAAATTTAATTGAATGCTCTGTTGACTAGCAACGAGAAACAAAGGATAGTTAAACATTGGAAACAAATAAGTATAAATTGTTTTATAACTGGAACTTAATTAGTTTATGCTAAGTGCGCTGTGGTAGCTAAGGCAAAAAAAAAAAATTTTAAAACTCTACTTGACTAATTATTAATTTCAACTCGTGTAAAACTATATATTAAAAAAATAAAAAATTCAATAGAGCTAAAAGAAAGTTTTTTTTTTTTCTCAACTTCGTGGGTAACTTAACAGACCAGCTCCTTTGTTAATTCTATGCTATTTTGTGGTTACTATTTGCAATTCAAAGCAAAGTTCGTGTCCTTAAATGTCTTCTTCATATTGTTATTTAATCAGCTTTTCTGCATATATTCATTTCTATATTTCTTTACATTCGCTCACGCATACATTCATAGTTTTGTTATACGATTAGGTATGTATGTAAGTATTAAGCCAAAAAAAAGCTTACCTTGTAAACAGCATAGTATGCCTAACAACAGCAATGTTCGCTCCAGCAGTGGTGACATATTTTTTTACAACACAAGAATCGATTTAATCACAACAACAACAACAACAAACAGCTACGTGAACAACAAAAATTGTTGGTCAGGAATAAAAACAAACGATTGTTGTGCCTCTGCTTCGGTGTGTATTTCGGCTTTTGTTTTTTTGTTTTAATTTACTTCAAAAGTTTTTGTTTCTTATTTATATTATTCGCTATGCTTATCCCCTTTTGCTTTATCCTATTCTTGGCGGCTGGTTATTGTTAATTGCTCTTTACTGTTCACTTAATTATTGACGCTCGACTGGGTAACACTCGAAATTTTTTTGCCACGTCAAATAAGCACCATAAATTGGAGCTCTTCTTACTCACAGGTACAACGTTGGACTATTTGCCTCACTGGCTGATTCGCTTGTTATGCTGACGCTTCTGTTGCAATTGACGCACCAACTCACTGTCACTCGGACGTTTCACACTGTCTTGCTGACTGACTTACTGACTGATTGATTATTTGGCTTTCTGTTATGCCGACATCTCGCACTGGACTGCAAAGAATTCAAGGGAACGAAACCAACTTAACCGTTTAGTTCACTACGAAAAACAAAATGCTATGCAAAAAAATAAAATATAGAACAAAGTTAGTGGGTATTGCAAAAGACTATTGGCAATTGGCTAAAAATTAAGTGCAACGCTTTTGCTATGCGCAGCAAATTGTGTGGGCAGAAGCGGAAGAGGCGGCGGAGATTGGCACACGCGCGCATGTATGAATGTACTCGTATTTACGTATCTATGTATGTATGTGTGTACACGAACATAGCAGCTGGTCATAAAGGAGGAAGCGTGCCCATTACATGACATCCAGCGGTTGATTTGTTGTTATTGCTGCTGCTGCTTCTTCGTTGATAGATTGAAGAGCAACTTTGTGACTGCCATGCCTGGTGGCGAATGTTTGTGGCACAAAGCAATTGGCCTAATCCACTTTTGTGCGCTGCGGTTGTGGCTGTGGCCTGCCGACTGCGTACTGAGTGCCAAGAAATGCAAGCAATCGCGTCTTCTTAATTTTCCTTTTTAATGTTTTTCTATTTTTTTTTTTTTATTTCTGTTCACAAGTTTTATTTATTTGTGTGTGTGTGTGTCGTTTTTTTATATTTTTTTGCAATTCTTACATGATTTATGTATATCGAACGTGCAGCGCTGTCGTTATTTTTAGTTGATTGCACTTTTCGCAGAGACATAGCCATAGCATACATACATACAAACATACATACATACATACTCGTATTAGTATTGAACTCGTTGCACTTTTCCCTCGACAAGTGAAAACTGAATTTTCGATTGCATTTTTCGCAAAATTCTCAAGTATATCCACATACGATTGCAATGCATACTCTTTCATCTGCGCTCTCTTCTTGCAGTACTTGAACGTGAACTCTACTCCAAACCATTTGGGTGGGTAAACCCGTGCACATGAAACGAAGAGACAACAAGAGTAAGTGAAATGGAAACGAACACGTTGAGGACAATGATGATGATGATGATGATGATGATGATGACGATGATGTGATGATATGCTTTTGATGGCGCTCACGTTGCGCAGGAACGTTTTGCTGCCACTGCTCTTCTTGCATTTTGCATAATCGTCGGCAATAGCAGCGGCAAAGACAATGAATGATCACACGTATGTATGTATTATGTATATATAGATGTGTATGTAGTGTGTGTGTGTGTGTGTGTGTGTGTGTTACAGTTAGTTTGTGGCAGAGCGGGTGGTCGCGTGTTTGAAGGTAAGGGCAACGGTATAGGAAATGGATTTGGCAGTGGTTGTTGTATTCGGTGGGCGGTTGGCGAACTCACGTTGTTACAATACAATATACGAGTATACATACATATGTATATATCGAAGCGTGTGTACTCATCGTGTACATATGATTGTATAATTGTTGTATGCGCAGCAATGACGCTATAAACGACCCAATTGACGCGGATCGGAATGAAAAAGATATTTTTCAAAACAAAAATTGTTTCGTGCGTCGGTAGTATTCACAAGCTGCGAAAAAATAAAAGCACTTTGAATATATGTAAATCTTATTTTTAATTTATTCGACAGCCATTTGACGATTTGTGTGTAGAAATTGCATTAGTTTGTTTGCATATTTCCACCTTCTAATCACTTGCCTGCTCGCTTTGTTCAAATATTCTTTTCGAATCTATTAGCACTTTTGAGCATAATCAAAATGAGTCGTCGGTTTTTGCTGCTTTGCTAAGTTCTATAAAATCCAGTCGTATTTAAATAACCTCTCAAGAACTACTTCTCCAGCCCTTAAGACTCTTTCAGCTTTGATTTTCAAGTATGCCATACGCCGAAAATATAAGAAAACATGCAAATTTTAATAGAAATAATATAATCTAGTTAGTTTAGGAGCCATGGCGGCAGTACATTATTCAAGATACTTTAATAAAAATTAAAAAAAAAAAAAAAAAAAAAAAAAAAAATGTTCAATGAAATTTAAATTTTTTTAAATTTGTTGCTTCCTTGTAAAATGTGGTTTTGCAACAAATCGCTTACCACATCTTCGGTGTAATCTTTTTTTATTCAACCAGCTCCATTGTTCCATTGTACATAAGAGCCATCCATGGATTCGAGCAATATTTGGAATAAATTTTTTCACGCAAAAGCTGACAAGGCAGTAATATATTTTTTTTTTGTCGACTACAATATAGTGAAACGCCTTTTGAACGACTTGAAGTAACTTTAATTCGACTAATTTGCGATTAGGTATCGAATTCTTTTATCGTTGCTTCAATTTATATGCATTCTCAATCCTCGTTATGATTCGAATTGTATTGAAATATTCAAGTTAAATGATGAGACATAAGACTTCGCTAGAAAAGTTAGTTCGTCTGCAAAGCTTTAAACGCCGCACATTCAATTTAGGGTAAGGGAATTTCATTACACGCTTTGTGTTTTTCCTTTGTCAAGCAAGTCGCAAGCAATTTAATAAAAGAGTGTACGAAAAATAACTGTCCTTACATATTACTATGTTTAGAAAAGCTGTTTCACACTTCTACTAAAATCTTTCATTTATTAGTCACTTTTTACTCATCTTTGTTCGTATTTTTACTGAAATTTTACCACATCAATGGATGAGTCGTTGAGTAATTAAGAAGTATAAAATTGGTAGTTGGTGGTACTGTAAAATTGATACATATATGCCGGCGACATTGTCTAATTTAAAGCGATAGATACCACTTTGCTGAATAACCTTCTAACCTTACTTATGTAAGACATCAAAACAAGCTGCAGCATTTTATAATAGTTTAGCATGTCGGTAAATGCAAAATCAAAAGCCACTCGTAGTAGCAGTTAAACAGATTATCTTTGAATGTGGCTAATTTTTCACACATACGAACAAATATAAAATTTAATTGTACATCGATATATACAGGGTGTCTCAAGCCGAAACGCTGATAAGTATATCTTTTTTTTAAGAAGATGTAGGGCGTGTATTTAGGCTGACAATTTGAACATTTATTGTAATAAAAAATATTATTTCCCTATCTGACTTTTATGCCAATAAACCTAAACAAAACTTGGTCAAGATTTTTCATTATTTAATTAATTTTACTTACTTTTGTTGACTTTGGTAAAAGTGGCGTCACTAGCTGTCTCGCTTGCTCATGGCAAACGTGTCCACTATTCATCTCTCTCATTATTTTGCCGTAAAATTAAGAACCTACCAAGAGCTTGTGCGAATAAAAAACATTTGAACGGAGTAAAATGGGTTAGCAAAAATCGGGTTACTTGAGGTTTTTATTTTTTTACTCGTTATTTTTTAGTACAAAACTAACAAGTATTGTACCATTTTACAATCCTGATTAAATACGCGAACTTTTAATGACACTTGCCAAGGCACCTTAGTACATTTTTTTTAAAGGAGGGCCTTTCAAAGTCGACAAATTATAAAAACTTTAAATTCATAGTTTAACAAGGAGTCTTAATTCTAGAAAACTTGGGGCAATTGTGTCATTATTTTTGACTTAGGTTCTAGAAATGTTATTTAAGGTTAAGATACCAAAGTTGAAATGAACAAAAAAAATAAAAATTAACAACAATAAGCGAAAAATGGTTTAAATTTTACCAAATTTCTAGGTTTTTCTTAAATGCCCATAATTTTCAAACTGCATGGGATAGATTTTTTTTTAATTTTTCTCATGACGGTTACAATCAATCCTGTCACCCCGTTTCGGCTTGACGTTGAGTTCTGGGACACCCTGTATTTTTGTATGTATGTATATGCATGCAGGAGTAAGTGTGCAAACTGCAAGGAGCGCTATGCAACATGAAGCCGCCTAGCAGAAATAACCGTGGCATTTGAATTGTGAATGATTCTAAATATACTCGTACATATATATGTGATGAAGTGGTTTTTATTAAATCGCATACCGCATACCGCATATATGTACATACATACATACGTGTACGTTTTTCGAGCACGCATTGAATTTATTGTAACTAATTTTGTCATTTATCATTTATGCTAATGTGGAAGTATCATTTCGCCAATATTAGTTGAAATCCCTAAAGCGACTCTTTTTTTCACAGTGATTTTCATTTAAAATTTTTTTTTTAATAAACAAAATTAAAAACAAATAAATTAAAGTACCAAATCGACTCATTAGCGCCAAGTAATTGGTTGAAAAAGCTGTGTAAATATAGTTGAATTTCCTAATGGGTAACTCTGAGTTGATTTGAACTGTTGAGTTGATTTCAGCTGAGTAAAGCTATTATGCATAGGATATGTTTGGCATATCAGTGTTTGTTGTTGTTGTTGTACACTACTTCATTGGTGGGAAATTGATTTTATTAACAGTTATAGTGGGTTGCCTAGCAAGTGATTGAGCGCACACGCACAAACACATGCACACTATTAGCGTTATAAAACAGAAAATGTGTTACGATAATAACTGGCAGCGCTGGCTAAAGCCAATACCAGCGGAGAATGGCTATTATTGTGTGACAGCATTGTAAAAGGTAATAAATGGAAGATAGCTTGTAACATTTTTTGAATAGTAACATAAATATAACAAAAGGAAATGGAATATATTGAAGAAACGAAATGTTATGCAGCTCTTAAGCGCACACAAACATACAAACATATATACAAATATGTATGTACATACACTCTGGCTCTTTTCAGCATTGTAATTTTGTTTTTTTTTTGTTTTTGTATTTTTTTTGTATGCCTTTTTTTCGTTTACTCTGCAGAAGCCCTAGCATTGCATACACTTCCGTTCTTTTGCAAAACAAAAAAAAACAAAAAGAAGAAAACAAACTGTGCCACATCTCACTCTCAAATAGTTCTCTGTTTCTTCCTTCAACAATTCAAGCGACCGTTACTGTCTCTTTGTTGTCTCTTAACTTACTGTTGTTGTTTTCCTTCGTACTCCTCTGTCATTAATGTATTGCCGTTGTTGCTGGCGCGTGCATTGCAATCCGTTGTTTGAAAATTCAATAACTGACCTAGTTAAGCCTCGAATGCATAGTTTGCGCTGGTGCGAAAACCGAAAAACTGACAAGCGAAAACCCTCTGCTTTTACAGTTGCCGCTCAACCACCAATTCTCGTACTGGAATCCAACTAACTGAATCGGTATCCACACGAGCACGATGGAGCAATCGCGGCTGTCACACAAAATGCGAGGAGCAGGCGAGTGAGTGAATTTTCAAAGAAAAAAAAACCCCCTTCAGCTAACCGCTCACCTTTTAACTTGCCTTAGCTCGCACTTTTCAGCTGTGAGTAACAGATTTAATTAAAGTTTTTTTAAAGCAACTTTTTACATACATACGTACATTTTTCCAAAATGTTTTCTAATAATTGCTTAATGATATTTTTTGCGTAATGCAGTGATTGTGCTCAAGATTTAACCGAACGCATCTTATGTAACACCGACCAATTAGTGTGGACTGGATGTGTGTGTGTGTGTTAAGGGAAGGTGTGTGTGTGTGTGTGTGGCATGACATGGGGGGCCCGCCAACTATAGGAATATCGATTGAAATGTTGTCTTATGACAATCAAAATGAAAAACATACAAGTCATAGTTTAGGAATATTCTTAATTGGTTGATGAATTGGAGCTACAAATGATACGAAATTACATAAAACGCTTCCTAGTGTCGGTGTAAAGACTCGTTCAAATGATTTGCTACTTCGCAAGTTGCTCCATTTTCAAGTCGCTTTTCCTTGATTATGCATACAATTTTTATAACTTCAATTTTTTTTTTTTCACACAGATTGCACAATTTTGCCAATCCCTTATTGGCACACAAATTTATATATTTTCGCTGCGCCAATTTTGCAACAAATATGTATATGTATGAATTTTCTATGCCTCAAACGCTGGCCGCTCTCCGCTTCAATCGTCAACACCGCCGCTGCACTCTACATTTGCCGATTTGACAACCGAAAAAAAAATATTACAAAATTTTTTAATCGATTTTCTTTGCCAGCTTTCTAATTGCTTTGATTTTACAACAATTCTCTTGTTTAAAATGTATTATTTAAATTTTCGCCAAAACACATTGATTATTATAATACTTTTTTTTTTTAATATATTCTTTTTTTAGATATTTACGTAAGAGACAGTCTACTATTTAGCTCGCACCCGGACAACGAAGTAAAAACGTTTATTCGATATGACAACAGCAGAAACACACGGCTAAATCATCCAGCAAGGACGTTACGTGATTGGATACGAAAACACTGGCGGGCAGGCAGCAAACGAGCGAGCGAGCGAGTGAACAGCGAACAGTTAGTTAAGGCAGCAGCAATCGATATTTGCGCACAGGGTTGCATACAAAATGTTGCGAGTCATTGATGAACGGTTAGTTTGAGTCTTCCGGTCGGCAGGGCGTATGCGGCATTGACACTTGGAATTTTTGCGCCTGAATGCACACTACGGTATTTGATCGTGTTTAATGCATAGATGATTATTATTTTTTTTTTTTAATTTCGATGAATATGTTATATGCATATATTAACCACAAAGCATAAGAAAAAATTAAAAGCGTAATACTTCTCGGACTGGTCCAAAAATATTATTATAAAATATGTTACAATTTACATACATATTAAACATATTCATTTATTATTTGCATGTTCTATCAGTTTACAAAATTTTATGTAAGTAAACATATTGCATTACTTAAACTAATATTTAATTTGATTTCTGTACTTTACTTCACAAATTAATTTCTTCCCACTGCAACCCTGACAACTAAACTTTTTGGCCGGCGATTCACATCGACCACCAAAGAGGCGGAAGTAAGCGCCAGCAAAGAGTTAATCAATACGTGCAGCAGAGAATTTGAATCTCTGAGACTCGCTCTTAATTTCTGTAGCCTTTGTACTGGTATGGGCCATGTAATATTAGCGACGCTGTGGCGCTTGCAATTTCTTGTCACTGCATTTTTGTAATGCAGAGATTTCTTCGTATAGCTATCAACACGCCCACCACAATATAATGTACCTTATGTTTGCTATTTTTTTGTTGCTCTTGGCTTTTTTTACTGCATTTATTAAACACAAACAAAACATTCTGAATATTATATGTACATGCATACATATATTTAGAGCGGAGTTGAAAGAGGGAATAAAATAAGCAAGGAAGAGAAAATTAAATTTTGTCAATTATGTATGTATATAAAATTTCGTTATTTTAGTCATATTTTTGCAATTGTCTTACAAACGATCCGTTTCCGCTCTGGAATTCTCAATATTGGCGGTACAATGTGGCATTTGATATGCAATGGTAGACTTGGGTAAAAATATCGATGTATCGAAATATCGATATCTTTTCAGACAATAATATATATTTCCAAATATCAAATTTTTATCAAATTCGATATCTTTTTAAGGTCTTTAAAAGCTCAATTTGATTTGATTTGAACGTATTTGTGCATTATATACCTTCATAGTTTGTGAAGACAAAAAAAGAAAATCTCACCCACAGTAAGTTTTGGGCGAATTGTTCTCATTACACACCGATTCTCTCTGATATTGCTTTAAAATATTTAATATGTCAAGCTTCCTCAGTGTTGTCCGAAAGAGAGTATTCTTCTGATTTATGTATATACCCAACGAATACTTGATAATTTTAACTATATTAACTTCTTAATAGTTACTTAAATATATATTTTAATAATGAATAAAACCAAATAAGTAATATTTTGACAATACTTTAAGTAATTGCACGTCGAGGTAAAAATATCAATATATCTAAATATCACTATTTTTTTACAACGCATAGGTATACCGATATTGATATATTTATAAATATATATATCGATATATTTTTTTTATTTGCCCATCCCTATGCAATGGGCACCATTCATTGCACTATTACCGTATAGTGCTGCCAATCATTGTAACATATTCAAAAATCAGATATTATTATTTCATTATTTGATTAAGTATAAGCACCATAGCGTCTAATCAAAATCAAATAAATACAGCTATACATAAAGTAAGTAGCAGCTTTTTAATTTGTATATTGCAATATTCCCTGATTTAAGAAAATTTATTATCAGTATAATTTGTATTATATATGAATAGTTGGCAACCTCGTGTGATGCGACAGCAAAACAAAGAATAAGCAACAAAATACAATTCAGCCCAACAACAAATCAACGAAACATAAACAAAATGGATGTAGAAAGCAGAAAAACGATCAGCCCACGAATATAACTGGCGTCAACTGAACGACAAAAACTTATTTGCAAATTGCGAGCGAAACTAATTGGTTGCACTAAAATAAAATTTGTTCGAGTTTCTTATTTGAAAAAAGTATATTAAATTACTGTGCAGATAAAGATTGAAATAATATAAACTTTTTGTGGCGTACCACGTAAAGGAATAGCAACGAGGACACATTCGGAAAGGCAGCAAGCCAACAAAGCCATAACATCTAGTAATCTGCGCTTTGCATTTGACTCCACGAAATAACAAGAGATTGGTAATTATTTTAAAATTTATTTGGACACAAAATAGTATATAAATTTCTAATGCAAACAGTATGGACAAAGTTGCAAAATCCAGGCTTTCAGTTGAAATTGGGTCATGTGATTGCAGAAAAACATTTGTACTTCCATTTTCTTGATGTGTTATTGATAACTTAAAAATTTTTGCGCAACAGTTATGGTTCAGTGTTGGCTCAGATACTTGTCTAAAACGTCTGTAGAATTGCGCATTGCATTAAAAGTATGTAGTACTTTAAGAAAGCATTTTTTATTTTCCTTTGACACAAACAAAGGAAATGCTGCGATTATTATTGAATGAATTTCACAATGACTAAAAATATGTATTTGGTTCCATAACAATATTTGTAGCACTAGAAACGGAATGACTATCTTTAGTATTAGCGCTTTTAGAAAGCGAATTATATAACAAAAACAAAGCAGTTGCATACATACATAAGTAATGATAATCATCTGACCCGACGGCTTAACATTTCAGTTCTCGGAACTACATAAAAATATTCTTAAAATTTCACAGCATCAGCGTACCCACTTTATTGCCATTATGTGGCTTTAACGCGTCAAACGCGAACTATTTAGATTCAAAAATTTTGATTTTCCCAAATTATAAGGAACTCGAAAAGCACGTAGTAAACTTGGAACTTGTACCTGCGCAAGGCGTTGATGGAAGATTCTGTGCCAGCTACTACTCTCACTATTCTCATACTATGCCACAAAACTCTTGGCCTTATTGAAATACAGAATTCGCAAATGAATTGAAATTCAATATATTAATTATTACATGTTGTTATTGTAGCGGCTAGATAATCTTGCTTTCATAAACAAAATATGTACATTTCTGTATGTACGAAAATATCCAAACACAATAAGCAATGATGATAAAATGATTATTTTCAATGACTAATTCGCAGTTGTATCGGTCTTTGCGGGCTCATTTAACCTACATTCATATATTTATGCATATTTTATTTCAAACATTAATTCTTGCAATTTTATTTTTGTGCTCAACGGTTGTTGAGGCTCGCCTAGATTGAATGCTAATTTTATTGATCTAATGTGTATATCAGTACTGTTTAACGGTTGCTTTGTACATAATGTTTTATAAAATCATCAAACACGCCTTTAGTAGCTACTGTTTAATAATAAAATTTTGTTTAATTCCCCGAATTGAAAAAAAAAATTTTTTTAGGTGTTTTTTTTATCGAAGATTAAACCACTTTATATAACAAAAACAAAAGCAGTTGTTGCTCGGCTTTTGTTTGTACTCTTCCGTTTTTGTTTTTAGTTTACTTTGCACTATTGACGTGACTAAAGTATCTGATAATCAGTTGTGGGTAAAAACATTCGCAAAACAGCTACACATCTTCATATATACATACATAGTTATGTATTTATGTACGTGTGTATGTGCATAAGAATAAACAATATGAAAATATATATTTTAAAGCATTTTTGTACTAAACTTTTCATTTTTGTTTGCAATCAATGATCGAAAGATTGGAACGCTGTAATTATTTTTAATTACAATATTAATATACATATGTATACCAAAAATATATTCACATGCAAATTTTGCATTTATATTTCATTGAATTACAAATATGTACATATGTATGTATGTATGTATGTACATACATATATGTACATACATATATAAATTTTATTTTTAGTTTTTGATTCCCGAAGTGATGGGATGGCGTATGTTGTGTTCTATAATGAAAATTGGAAAATTTACACAAAACAAAAGCTGTAATTTGTTCTTAAGTATAAATATTTTTTTTTTTTTTTAGATTAACCACCATAATGCGCGCAGTATTAATTTTTGTGGCGTTGTTCGCCTACGCCAGTGCGGTCTCACTCAGCGAACTGGTGAAGGAGGAATGGTTCGCTTTCAAGGTAAGTTTTTTTTATAATGGCATTTTGGATAATCAGCAATTGGTTAATTTTTTTGAAGTGCTAAGCTTCCGGCAAAAAACATGTATGCATACATGAACTACATATGTATGTATAACCTAATTAAAAAAACGTTACCAAATAAATGTTTTTGTTGAAATTTACGTTTTTAAGAAGCTATACTTTTCCCATCAACGATTGGCCCTACATTTGGGTTTTTGAAACACATACATGGCGTTTTTTTTTTAAATACATTTGTGTTTTTCTGAAATACTGTTGGAAAAGGTTGGTTATTCGTTATATGGAAGAAGGTCGGAGCACGCTTGAAAAAAAATCTAAAAAAAACAACTGTAATTAATTTTTTTTTCTACGAAGTTTAAAATTTAAATTTTAATGATTTTTGTTAGAGAATGAACTGAATTTTATTTAAAAGTTCTTAAAAATAAAATAAAATAAAAATACATGGCGCTATGTCATTTTGAATGCTGTTGCTATTGATATGCACAACTCTGTATGTTAATAAGTACCCATATGCGTTATTTAACACTTGATAAAGACTTTCTTTTGTTACTCGCATTGCCAGTGCACTTGCAAATTGTTCTTGCATGACGCAAAGTATTTTAAGAATTTATGTTAACTCGGACTGCGTAACAATGGAATGAGTGGCAATTAGCAATGACTCATTTGTACAATTCAGTGAAATTTGTACTACTGATTTCATTGCTTGCACACATTTATGGCATGCGCTTCCAATAAAACATTACAAAACTAAGTACAATTACAAGTGATTATATGTAAAATTTGCACATGAACACTAGGCTCACAGTTGCGTGTTGGTCTTATTTGCAAATAGCTATAAATGTTGACACTTTAAATGTGAAATGATGCTATAAAACTTATTGGTCAATTAAAAAATAAATTTCTTTGATTAAATCTGTATCATTGCTTGACCACGAAGAATTTCTTAAGTATTAATTTACAGCACGAAGAATTGATAAACAAACTCTGAACCCTCAAATGTAATATAAATTTCATATAGTTAATTTAGTCTAAAACAGTATATTAATTAAAGTAAATTTGCTTTCATTTGTGCTGCGCTTTTGTGCATTTTAATCGGCATTTGTTTGGGTTTACCCTAACTCATCACAAACCCCATGAACATATTTAGTACTTATTGCTGTTCATTATAAATAGAAGGAGTAAGCATTAAAAGCTGTTTCTTTTATCACAAAATGTAAATATGTAGTTATGGTTAGTACATTCGTAATATGTTTATATTACTTGCACATACATAAATAGTATATGGCTACTGCAATTGCTGCATTTTAGCAATTTGTTATCAAACACGCTTGCCTTTTCGAACTTGTTTACCTTTTTGTGTCTCGCCCTGCAATTGCGTTCTAGTTTTACTCATCATTTGGGTCAGTCGCCTCATTTCATTAAGACAAATATAATATTTTTATAAATGCAATCTATTATTATTGTTGTCGATTTCTATACAAATATGCTTCTCCATAGTTTTTATCAGCTAATGTCATTACTCCTTGCTGCGTATGTACTAAGATTACCTTATCAGCAACAAGTGCATAGTTAATGCGATACTACATACTATATACATACATATGTAGGAGTCGTACGTAAATAAATAAAACTGTGTGTAAGATGAGAGTGTATGGATTTATATACACCCAGCGCAAGTTTTAAAATATTTAATTCTCATGCAAAAAAATCTTCCAGAAATATGTACACTCGGCGACATTACTAGCGCAGCAGTACAGTGTTTTTTTTTTTTGCGGGTAGACGTGACTATCTCCATATCCTTGACCCGTCGTTGAATAGTGCGGGTGCAGCAACGATTTTTTAATGCGGAAATGCGTTCTTCTTTTAATTTTTAAGCTGTTTTTATTCTGTCCTTAAGATATAAACGCTTCAGATGAGCTTCATTTCGCCTATTTAAAATGCGTTATCTTCCTGGGTTTGTGCGTCGATTTCTTCAACCAGTTTTTTAATATGATGTTAAAAATCGACGTATGAATAATTCATTATATCACAAGCGTATAGCTATTTTCCTTTTCCCGATATTTTCTTCGGAATAACACAAAATTTTAGTTTTTGGGTCCCCTGTCAATCTTCGATAGTTTGGTATTGTTGGGAAATGTTTATTCCCACTTTCAATTTCAGAATAAAAATGTGCTAAAAAATTTTTATAAATTACACCAAAGGAACACAAATATTCAATCCTTGGCAAAAAAAATTATTTTAATTTGCCCAAATCTAAAGTAACCGGCTTCTAATTGCGCGAAAAACTTGATTACATTGAGAAAACAGAAGTGCGGCGCTAGTAAAGTCGCCGAGTGTATGTAAATATGCAGATATTAACATAAAATAATCCAAATTATTAAATTTTTTGGTTTTATGCACTTATGTGAAATTTTAATTGTTTTGTTAGCATAACCAGACAATGTCTCTAATAACAAATTTTAGTTTATTTCAAATTAAAGCTAATGTATTTTTGTTTATTATTATAAGAATCTAATGAGATCTACATACTTCGAAATTACCGAAAGAGAAATATGTAGATATATGTATATATTTTTTTCGATACTAAATTGTTCGCTGAAAACCATGTGATTGTGGCAGCAAAACTAAAAAAGGTAAACAAAAAAAAATATTCAATGAAAGCCGGTAATTTTTTCATGCCAGCGGATTCGAAGCTTTCAATCACCAACTACAAATATATTAACAAATGTCTAGTTAATTGATCTACATCACAAACTCTCCACCACAGCTTGAGCTTAAAAATTCACATGTTGCCATACAAATTCTTAGCATACATTTTGGCGCTTTAAAAAGCTTAAAACCTTGTTTGCTAAGGATGCAATATGGTAATATAGAATTACATATGTAGTGTTCGATAAAAGTTTAATCAGTACCTAAATGTAAGCTGCGAAGTTCATGATATATTAAAACATATGTCCATCCGTATCAATAATACTGCACATCAAGCAGAAACATTAAAGAGAAAACTTGATTAGTCACTTACTCTCGTGCATATGTACATATATGTGTACAAATGTATATATTAGCGTCCGAAAAGGAAGAATGTAAATGCTATTGAGTTATTTTAAGTGTTTTCGTACATTAAAGAGGGTGAATTCCATTGAAAATGTGAACTAGCTGATATCAAAAAATGCAGAGAGATGTCTGGTGCAAATTTCGTTGATTTGGAATTTTCTAAATTCGAGAATACTAATGTGGATTAAGATAATTTATTTTTTTTTTTTTGAGTACAAATGTTAATGTTAAACTATCTAAACTAGTTTGTACGATTCGCTTCCTTAACCCCTCACTCTAGCACTGAGTTCGTTTGTCTGTTCGACTGTAAAATACTGTCTATGGATTTTATTAAAAATACTCCAACGATTCCGTTATCAAATTATTAGCCATAAATATTTATCTGCCAGTATAAAGCGGTGCACTTGAAATATGTAAGTTGAAGAGCGAGCGCTTCAACTTCTACAAACTTAAAAACTCGTATGCCAAATTAGTAGGGTCTGAATGACTATTTATTGAGAAATTCAGCTACTTACAAACTAGACTTCGAAAGCTTAACTTCACGATAAAGAAATTTAAGTACCTGTGTCTGTACATACATACATATGTACATACATTTATACGAATACTTGTAATCTGCATGTCGGGAACAAATCCTTAGAGTCATAGTTTTAAAAAAAAAGCTACATCAACGTGCATGTAACTAAATGCATTTATTTCTATGAAAAAATCTAATTTAGTGCCCGAAGTCAGTACGCAGTCTAATAGAGACAATTTTCGACGAGTTGGCATTATTTGGTATCAAAATAAAGCCTCTAGTAACAAAATAAAATCTCTAAATTGTGACCAGGGGATAAGCAGTTCAAAAAAATATTTAGACAAACCAAAAAATAAAAGCAAAAAATCTTGTGCATAACCTCAAATTTTGGGATTAGAAATTATACCAAATTACTGAATTCCAGCATATGTACATATGTTTTGGAGTTAATCTATTTTTTCTTTAGTTTTATAAAACTTCAATGCTCATAAAAGGACATTTGTCTAAATAGTCATATCAAATCTTCTAAAATTATTTTTCTTTAAATTATTTGGATTACGTATAATCCAGGGCTGCTCAACAAACGAAACGATACCATTTTGTTTTGTTAACGAGCAAAATTAACTTAACGATATGAGTTTGTTGCGTTTCGGCGCCATGTTATCAAGCAGTGGGACCTGGTGCCATAAGAGAGGAGCTTAGGAAAGAGACAAACCGGCTGAGGAACCAACACTGGCACAATATCGCCGGCCTCAGACAGTCAAAGAGCCTTCTTGGGGGGTATAGCCGGAAGAGATACAGGCTTCTGATAGACCTTCCCAGGAATAAACTGAGAATCATTACAGGCTTCCTGACGGGTCACTGCAGACTGAGGGGTCACCTGCACAAACTAGGGATCTCGTCGGGCGACCTTTGTCGCTTTTGTGACTCAGCAGAGGAGACTCCGCAGCACCTGCTCATGGAGTGTGTGGCTGTGGCGCGCAGACGGGGAACCACCCTGGGGCAGCCATGGCCGGAAGAGCAATACATACACACCCTAACCCCGGCGACCATTCTGAGTTTTCTGGAGGTCCTGGGGCTAGCTGAGGTGTTGTAGTGAGCTTTGAGGGCACAATAGACCGATCGGTCGCAGTGCACACCTCTACTTATATCTATCTATCTATCAAAACGAAATCAAATCGTTAATGTTGCAACGTTATAAAATTTCCGTTTTCGTTAATTTTAATGTGCCTAAAAGTATGCAGCGCTTCTGTTTGCGACGAGTGAATCTCCAGCGTTTTTCTTAATGTTTCGTTTCGGTTAAAAACGTAATGAAATTTATTATGATAATTGCTTTATTGATAATATTTTGAAATGTTTCAACCGAAACAAGAGAAAACATTTCGGAACGGTTAAATTTAACGTTAAAATGAATCCTTGGTATAATCTAATTGATAAGCACTTTGTCGTTTCAATAAAAATACAAGGGATTTAAAATAAGTCGATCTGCTGCCATATTTCTATTATTTCTCAAATGCCATAACTTTACAACTAGGTAAAAAAAAACGGTTTTGGAGATTAAAAAAAAACCGATTTATTCGATATTCGAAAATCAAATCAAATCAAAATCAAAAAAAATTATGAAAAAATCGGAGAAAACCGGTTTGGAAAAACCAAGTCAATCACCCTTGTATTTAAACATATCAGTATGTATGTACATACATATGTATGTATGTAGTTGGTAAGGGCAGATATGGCCCTAATATTTTTTTCTCCGAATCCATTCCAGTAAGCATAAAATGAGCTTAGCTTTTTTTTAACCTTTGCTCGCTATTCGTTTTGAGAAAAAATTGCATTTATATGTACATACATACATTCAAAGCTTTGTATGTACATATGTATAATGCGCCTATGGGCGTGCACTCCATCCAATTAGTAGCATAAATTCTTTTCAAATATCTGAAAAGTAATACATACAAACATACGCACCTACACGCATCTGCAAATGCTTAAGTTGTTTATGACTGTCCCTGCCAGTGCACCTTTCTGAAACGAAACTACGGAGGTTCAATTTGGCGCGGAATGCCAGCGTAAAAGAAAACTCGAAAAAAAGAACAATTGGTGTATTATACAAAAAAAAAAAAAAACAAATACAAATAAAATTTAATCACAACAATTTTGGAATAAAAAGGGAACAACAAGAATAATGTTCAGTAATTTGACTAAGTAAAGTCAAAGCCGAATAACAACAATAAACACAATTTGTTAATAAAAGCAGAAACAAACTGCGAGTACAACAAATATTAAGCGTGTTAAACAACAAATATGCAGCGATAGCAGAGCGGTAGCCAACAGAGCAAGAGGAAGTGAAGCTGTCATGCGAGTAGTGGTGGGCAGCCGTTGCAGAGACCATTCAGGGGGATATACATATGTATGTATGTATGTACATATCAGCCGAACCAGCCGTCAATGATCATTTTTATCAGTTCAGTTTTCTGTCGAACTTCTACTTATGTACTTACATATGTGCTTGAAATTTCCACACATTTGATTAGCATGCGCAGAGAGGCGGTGTTTAACAACATCAATCATCGCTGCAGCTGCAAAATGAAAGAGTGACAACAGCAAATAGAGCGAGCAGCGGCAATGCTAGCGTTCAAAACAACCTGGACTACTATGTACATACAGTCAGCTTTTGCGTATTCATGCGATTGGTTCGATGGATGTAGCACACAACAGTTGCACGCGAATAGTGAATGTGTCGTGACGGTGACGATGAGGACGGCTCTGTGAAACAAGCAAGTTTTCGTTTTGTTTTTTGTTTCTTTGTCGATCCCGACAACTGACTAAAACTGCACCAACAGCCAAGACGACACAGTATTCTACACATTGTGAAACGTATAAACACCATACAAAATTCATTTGCTTCAAGTCGAGGAGAGCAGAAAGGATGGCTGATAGTGCAGACAACGGTTACAACTTAATACGGGACGTCATCATACCAAGCATTTTCCTAGTCAGTATGTTTGCTGTGAATGCTTTAATCTTCGGCTTCATCATGCGCAAACGGAAGAACGTTGTGTGGGAAGATCTGAGTATATACGAAGCGTGCCTAGATCCAGATGTAGCGACAGTGACGCTGTCAGAATCGGCAAAAGGTGCTGTTAACGCGATCGAAATGGAGCAACTCAGGCAGTAGATGGATGGGCAAAGGGAATGCAATCAAAGTTACTAAACTTAATAAAATGTTTGTAGTACAACAGTTTATGTTTTGTGCGCTCAGTCGCTTGTGTGTAGAGAAATAATGTTTTATTTAGTGTTGTAAGCACTTTCCGGCGCATTGTAAGACGGTCGAAAAAGTTAGTAAATTCGACTGTTAATATTAAAATACAATTCGATAAGTAAAATACTTTAACACTATACAGAAGTGCTAGTATGTAGCTAACAAGCAAAACACAAAATAATAAATGAAACTAAGGCTGCAACTCAGATGGACACCACGCTGCATTTACACCACATATTTTATTGTTTTTTTTTTTTTTTTTTTACGTGAAATTGTACACATTTTCTCCACCTACAGCAATTGCGTTGTAATATTTAAAAAATATGAGATTAAAGTATAGAAATTAAATAAATTTATTAAAGTTGTCAACGCCAAGTTATTTCAATTTAAACGTAAAGGATTGATGTGTGCGGTTTTTTGGGCGGAAAATCGATAACGTTCTCCGCATGGCTGTTATTGTGTCATAAAAAACGCTGAGGGTTGCTGCAAGCACATGGTCGCGAAGATTTATTCGTTTGTGTGTGTTTACACAATTGTTAAAATGTGTACCCATTGGCAGCGTGCATCAGCTGTGTGTATATTGTTTTTAATTTTTTTTTTTTTTCAACAGCAAAATGTTCAATTACATTGTCTCTGGTCGGCGGAAGCAAAATAATCGCAGACGCTTGGAAATAAAAGAAAATTTGGGAAATTTTTTAACTCACTTATTACATATTATATATGTTTGTATGTATTTATGTATATACATATCTACATAAATGTGTGTAGTTTGAAAATGCTTGTCAGCTATTTTGAGACCTTCACGCTATTTTGGCCGCGAAAGTAGATTTACTGCGTTATCTGCACTGAGCGGCATAAGAAGGCAGGAAACTATTGTGACGCATACTCTTATGCGTATACAAATGTGCAGACGTATGTACATACATATTAGACTGGGGCGATTTGTATTTCAGACAATTTATCCATACCGCGCCGTCAAAATTACAATTCCTCTTAATATTTTTAATAAAAAATTCTTCTACGACATGGGTCTAAAATGAATTTGGAGGTTCCGGAATTTGATTTTTATGCGACCAGGTTGGGTTTTAGATAAACTTAAATGTACAAAAATCGACAAAAACAAATAATATGTTGAGGTATAACTCTTCAAAATAATAAGAGAAATCGTTAATTCGACGGCACGATATGGGTCGCAAAATTGCCCCGCCCTAATACATACATACATACATATGTTGTTTAAAAGGAAGGAACTTGCCTATAAAATTCTTTTTTTCTGCCGCCAGCAAACTATGTTACTTGTTTAAATATTTGCTGACTGAAACTGATAACACCGAAAAGAGAAATATTAATTTGAATTTTGGTCTTGGTCGGTTTTATAGAAGCTTTTAAATATCGCACTTAAAATCTTAATAATAAAAAAAGTTTTTTTTTAAAGCGCTCGCCTCTCCTCAAGCATTGATAGCAAACCTCCTAGGGTATTTCTGCCATAAAAAAGCTTCCCATTAAATACATCTGCCATTCGGTGTCGGCACAAAACTTAAAAAAAAAACTGAATATGAAAATATAAAAAATTAGCGCTTACGATCTTTATAAATGAACACTTTTTTGAAGTTATTTATTCTTTCAATAAGCTTAAAGTTGTTCCTGGCGAAAAATTTCGCACATGTTTTCGCCAAAGATTGTTATGGAAATATTATAAAAATATAGCTTATCGAGTACAAACTGCATTTTTTCTAAAAAAAAAAAAAAAAAAATTATTAAAAAGTTTGAAATTTTTAATTTTATTTTTAAATGAGCTAAAGGCCAATTTTTGTTGGAAAAAATAGAAAAAAAAAACAACAACACCAAAGCGGTAGAAGTTATATGTAGTAATATATCGAAAATCACCACATTTCCTCATCAGACTTCTTTCTTCACGGCTTCCGCGGGAGTCGAAGCCGCGCCACCACGCAACACTTAAGCCAGCGTCTCAACAGGCTGAGCTAAGCTTACGCTGTGTGAGCTGTTGTTATTTTATCCTTTTCCTTTACAACTCACTACAATCAAGTGCGACTGTTCGCCGCTATTTTAACAAAATTTTTAAATTTTAGTAGTAGAAAACCATAAAAATCAAAGTTTGAAACTTTGTTCACAAATGTTTAAAAAAATTAACATCAAAATTTCAAACTTTTCATTATAAATGTTGTTTTTTGTTTAAAAACAAAATAAAACAAGAGCGCCAAAACCTGTTAAAAGACCGTCAATTTATAATTTTATGTACGTATGCATGTCGGTTATTAATTACGTCTATTTCAAATCACAATAAATACTCAAAGGTCTAAATTTTTTTTAATTTTTTTTTTGTAATCTGTCTTCTGTAACCCTTTAATCTGATAGATGAGTCAAGTTAACTGCTAAATGCATTATGTATATTGTTGTTTTCGATTGATTATTCGAAGTCTTCGCGGTTGTAAACCAAAATTAAAAATGGAAAATTGAGGCAATATATAATTTAACATAAAAATATTTAGGCATCTACTTTTATAAATGTTTGTATGTACATATGTTTTGTTTCGATCAATACAAGGCACATTAAACCGATAGCACCATGGATCAGTATAAATAAGTGACGTTAATTGATCAAAATTATCAAACAATAATTGTCAATTGGCTATAATGTAAAAAATCTTTTGTACATAGGAATTTTGAACAAACCCATATAAAGACCTAAACTCAGCAATCATGTGAGTTTTTTAAATTCATATTTATTATGTATTATTAAACCGAAAAGCGTTTAATTCCTTTTTCACCAACTTAAATAAAGTAAATATGTGCTTTGATACCGATTTTAACCTTCATCATCAATCTAATCTTCCTTTTTTTTTTTTTTTAATGAAAAAGCATGAATGTGTATGTGCTAATTTTTTTAAATTTTATTTGTGTGATTTAGAACGTTCGATATTTTTTTGTATGTAGTCTCGTACTAAATTTTGATAAGATTTATGCACTGATAAGCAAGCACATACATACATATGTACATACGTATGTACATATGTACATATGTACATAACAATAACTTGTTATATACAATGTCGGAAAATGCTAAGCCTAAACATACAACAGCCGAGGTTACTTGTTTTAATGGCAAAATCTATTGATACACTTAAATATTAATCGCTGCAAATTCATATATACTGATAAGATCACTTCAAAGTACACTCGATTAACTCGATTATACTATTATACAAACATACTTGCAAAAACGTAAATCATTCAACTACTTAATAAAATAAAGAGACTAATCTCTTACTCATACAAATACACGAACACACAAACAAGCACTTCAACATTTTCAAATTATTCTCAATTGAATTAAGCATTGCAGGGAAACAGGCTATGTCTGGAATAGAGGGGGGAAGGCGATAAGGAATTGGCGATGCTGATATTTGTTTTGCAACGCTCACTAGTCGTTTCGTTTGAGGTGCCAGTGTCAACAAAGTGACATGGAAAAGTGCAGCATCATGATTGTCGTCGCGGGCGTTAGAAGATTTGCTAAATTTATCAGTCAGCCACTAATTGAAATGTATATCTGTCAAACGCGCTTAAGGTTAATATTATTTTAGTACAAGTTGTGCGCTAAATCCCCGTAGGAAAGAATTATGAGAGTCCGTCACAATTCCATACATGTAAAAGAAGAAGAAGAAGAAGAATACAATTCAGCTAAAAAGAAACTCACTCAAAGTCGAGATGTAATTCCCGGCAAAAAGCAATAATTCACCACTCTCTCACCGAATAGTTATATTTACCCTAAAACGTAAAGTGTTGCCTAAAGAATCGATTATTACTCGTGCGGCCATGAAACTTACATTCTTTACGGAAACTGAATTTAAACTAGTATTGTGTAAACCTATCTTAATAGCAGTTCCTATCCTCTGTGGAATGAAAGCCATATAAAGTAAGATCACCTTTTCGGCTTACACATTTGCTATTTTTAACTTTAGCCCGAAACATTAAAGAAAATCACAGATGACTGAACAAGTTCATGATCGACAAATAATTCTTAGAAGTTTCAAAGCAAGAAATGGCAATATTTTTTTCTGTTTCATGGTGAGCATTACCCAAGCTCAAACTGGCGGCATAAAGGTGTGTCTTAAGCGAGTTATAAGCACAGATTAAAATAAACGGAAGCTGATAATGACAATAACATTTTTTTTTCCTACTACTTTACTGGGCCGCATCATTAAAAAATAACATTGGCGTAAAAACTACATAAGTATTGAGTAACTCTCTATTGACGGCAACAAATAGTTTTCTTCTATAATATTTATCGGGCAAAGTTATACATACACACAAAACACAACCTTATGTCCAGACAAATAGTTCCTGCTCGTCTGCTACGATGGGGGCACTCCTGCAGGCGCCTCCTATGCACGCCCGAAGGCATCTCTATGAGCTCAAGGTCACATAACCGACTACCTTACGAACTATCGTTTACCAACACGAACTCTCAACCTTGAAACACGGGCACATTCTCAACTCTTTTTGATATGTATATCTATAACGGCTTGTAACATGATACACATATTTTAGAGGTAGTTTCAAGGCGAATTCATATAAGGTGGTGGTAATCAATCAGCTGGTTGCTTGTTCTTCTTATTTTATAAAATTAAGGATGTCAGTAAAAGGTAATGACGAATAATTTTGTTTACATATTTTGATATTTTAAAGCTCGTGATTTCAAAACTTGTGAAATTTTGTGAAAAATAAAGACATTTCAAAATATAAAAAAATGGGAAAGTGCGCAGTGTGTCGAAAAAAAATAGAAAGTGGGAAGCGACCTTGTTCCAATAAGCTACTGATGTGGTTGAGATCCAGCCGTACGCAGCTTGGAGCGAAACGCAGGCGCTAGTAAAGAAGCCTACAAATCGCGCATGCGATAGTGAAGCGGCCTAAACATCCCGCAGGCGCTAGTGATGCTGCCTACCAATACCAACGTTGCAAAGACATAGTATATAAATATACATATATGTATATTATATATAAATATTACACATTGTATCGAAAAAATAAAACTTTAAATTTATTGTAGCAAACAAAGAGTTGTTACTTTTTATATCCGAGTTTTATTGGATAGGAGAAATATATCTCTATATATTTTTATTTTTCAGACTTCTAACTTTTATTAAAAACTGTTTAGAGATTGGAGTTAAACTTTATTTCGAAAGATGATAAACATTAAAGTTAATTAATATAAACTTAATTGGTATATACAAAATTTTAAGAAATTTTACAAATAATAATATTGCTATAATAAGTTATATGTAAATTGATTTAAAGCATAAAACATTCGTTTCGTATTTATGTGTCGCTTGGCTTTTGATTACCAAGTCGCTTCGATTGGACTTTTATACACTCGCGTTAACAACCTTCATTCTGGTGTTTCTCAACTCTATTTGTTTTCGCCATTCCAGTCTAAAGTTTCTTGCCTGCTAACAAACGCCTGTAAAATGAAATTGTAATAATTCAGTTAGTATTTAACTATTTACAACAAAAATAAATTAAGAGGCAAATAAAAGTGCTTATAGCATAGTTTTGTATAATCTAGACACCAAGTATTCTGCAACTTTTCATGCCCATTCGGCTTATTCTGCACTTAAATTTGCACACTTAAAACTATTGAGACATTTTTCACTGTCCTTTTGCGTCACCGACATGCGATGTGTCCAGGCGAGGTAATTGTTGGCACTGCGATCGGATGTGTTGCTTTGTTGCAGTTTCAATTATCATCAGATTCGCTTCCTAATCTTCATATATTTTGGTTTCCTAATTATGTGGTTGGATAGCACAATGAATGCACAATAAAAATGATTTCTAAAGTGGGAACAAATAAACATTTAATTAAATTTACCTGGACCTTCTTGCTTCTAGGATCTACAGGAATGCACGTACTGCAAAGAATATTTAAGTTTTAATCATTAAATGTAAATATGTACAAAGAATTCAACTTACCAAAATAAATTTTCTTTCATCTGACAACAAAAAACAATAACTTCCATTCTTCAATTCCCTTCGATTATGACATTCTTAATTTGACAAATTTTGATGAATTCGCTTTGCCACCACCTTTAATCAATTCGCCTTGGATAGTTTCACTTTTAATTTTTTGGCAGAAACAGTGTTCGACGGCAGACGCCCAATATTGCCACTACTTTGAAATATACTTTGGAGATTTTAATTTTAATTTTGTTGTATTTCAAACACAAATCGTATACATTTTATATATGTACATACATACATATGATTCATTTATTAGATGCATATTTTTTCGCCAATGCAGTGGAATTTTATTGATGTTTGTAAATGTACAATTTGTGGTATATTCTTTAAACCGGGCTTATGATAAGTAATCAGCGTTACATATATTTTATGCTGTACTATAAGTTCTAATAAAATTGAAAAAACAAAAAGTAGAGTGGGGTTAAAATCAAGGCTTATTCGATACAAATTAAACTAAATATATCGAAAACTAAATACGATATCAAAATATGATGAAGAATAACTGCGTTATTAACTTTATTTGCAAAATTGTCACATACATTTAATTATCTGTGCGACATGCGAAAAAATTTTACAGATTTTACGACAAAATTTTACGTTTTTAAACTTTTTTCCAATGTAACTTGAGCATTTTACCACGGTTTTTAGAGTGTTCAAAGCCCCGATTTTATATCATAAATTGTCGTATATTGTGACATACGACAAAATTAGATAACCTTGCACATGCGACAAAATTTTACTCAATATCTCGGCAACTAAAAGAGAAATCCAAAAGCGGAAGCGCCATTTAAAAGATCATAATTAGTTTAGTATAACTGCATTATTACGTAAATTTGGCTTATTTTCACATACGACATTAATTCATCCGGACGAAGATACATACATACATATGTGGGTAGTACGAGTATGTCCTTTGAGGCAAGCGATTTTTGCATCGCTTTAAATGCAGGCATATATTCAAATTTTGTTTCTATTGTCTTTGGTTTTCTTAATGCCAAAAATAGAAGATTTTTTTAATAAGAAATTGGTAGCACAAAAATCCGGAACACTGTTTCTGTCAAATGGTTAATATGGCGTTTGAAATGAGAGAGTGAAACTACCTCTAAAAATGATTGTAAATATCATGGCTTGTAACATTTTCTATTTCCCAAAAATTTCAATATTTATAATTATGTCGCCGATCAAAATTTATTTTGCAGTTAGTGTGCAGTTCTGCATATTTTAACATACTTTCAAACGAAGCTTTAACTTAAAAAAAAATCATATTTTAATACAACTTTAATTGGCATGTATGTATTGATGCATGTATGCACATATAAAACTAGCCTTATTTCGAGACATACATTGCATATTGCTTTATTCAAATAAAAACCTACGAAATTTTTTGCTTCACTTGATTTATTTTTAGATGGAGCACAGTAAGCGCTACTCTAACGAAGTGGAAGAACGTTTCCGCCTTAAAATTTTCACCGAGAACAAATTGAAGATTGCTAAACATAATCAACTATATTCTGCCGGCAAAGTGTCATTCAAGTTGGGTGTAAATAAATATGCCGACATGCTGCACTCCGAATTCCGTGATACCATGAATGGCTACAATAATACATTGAGAAAACAACTGCGGTGAGTAAAAATCAAAATTAATAGCAAAACATAATAGATTTTACTTAATCGCTAAGTGCTTTGAAAAAAATGTATGTGATTATAATGCGTAAATATACTCGTATGTATATATGTACATATATGTAGGTATGTACATATCGCACCTTAAACCAAAAACAGTCCCAACTCAAAAAAATCTCAAATGTTCAGGCGAGGCAAAACAAACAGTCTCTACAATAATGATCATAATTTTATAATCATAAAAAAAGAAGATAGTAACTACCAAAAAAATTCTGGAGCAGTTGGGGAAGTATTCCGTGAATTATTTTATGTGGAAAAAGGATTTAAATTTTTTTTTTTTTTAATATCCAAGAGAAGTAAAAAATTTTATGTAAAAATGGTTGTAATACTTTAAACATACTTTTCCAGTAAATAAGATAGTTACGATGAAGCAATTTTCGGAGCATGTTGGGAAGTATTATGCGAATAGGTTTATGAGATAAAAGCGATTTAAACAAATTTTGAGTTGTGACGGTTTTTAGTTTAGGGTGTGATATGTATGTATGTATGTTCTTTAACCTTTTCGCCTATTTTATTGTTATTACTTATCTCTGTAATTAGTTTAATATATCAGTAATTGAATTCTTACCCATACATCAACAGCGCTAATTCAAAACTCACTGGTGCCTATTTCATTGCCCCTGCCCATGTCACAGTACCCAAATCTGTGGACTGGCGTTCCCATGGTGCTGTTACCGAAGTCAAGGATCAAGGTATGTACATACATACATGCACACATATGTACGCATATATTTTTTCTTCTAATTATTATTTTTTACCAAAATGCTTTTTAGGTCACTGCGGTTCTTGCTGGGCTTTTTCCACCACTGGCTCACTCGAGGGTCAACATTTCCGCAAATTAAATACGTTGATCTCGCTCTCCGAACAAAATTTGGTTGATTGCTCAAGCAAATATGGCAATAATGGCTGCAATGGTGGCCTAATGGACAACGCCTTCCGTTACATTAAAGAGAACGGTGGTATTGATACAGAAAAATCGTATCCCTATGAAGGTATTGATGATTCCTGCCACTACAATCCATCGACGGTTGGCGCCACTGACCGCGGTTTTGTCGACATTCCCGCCGGCGATGAGGAAAAACAGAAGCAAGCTGTTGCCACAATTGGTCCCGTTTCCGTGGCCATCGATGCATCGCACGAGTCTTTCCAATTATACTCAGAAGGTGTTTATGTGGAGCCACTTTGTGATTCAGAGCAATTGGATCATGGTGTATTGGTGGTGGGCTATGGCACCGATCCCAGCGGTGAGGACTACTGGTTGGTGAAGAATTCATGGGGCATTAGCTGGGGCGACAAGGGTTATATAAAAATGGCACGCAATAAGCAAAATCAATGTGGTATTGCCTCTGCATCGAGCTACCCGTTGGTTTAAGTCATTCATCGGCAAACATTATAGGAAGTAAATGCTAGAATATACACGATTTATAGTATCAGTGGTCATTTTTTTTATATCCAACAATGATTTTTTCAATTTTAAAAGTTTTGTGTTTTTTTTTTACTGTAGTGAGTTGATGATTTTCAATTTTAAGTTTATAAGTTTCCTTAATCGATTAGTGAACTAACAATTGTTTCAAAACATCTGGCAATTTACTAAGAGAAATACCAAAAAGTTGCGAATTATAAAAAGATACTTGTAACGGTATACATATAATAAAACATATTAAATATAAGCAACATGTAAGAAATGTGTAAAAATATGGATATGTTAATAAAAATTTTAATATAAACATTTTTGTTCCTTTTTTTTCAATTACACATTTATTCAGTTTGGGTGTTTTTGTGAAATATGGTGTGGTTTAGAACCTTATTAAAAGTAGTTGTTTTTTTTATGCAATACCATCTTTCGATATTCAAATCCATATGTGACTTACATATCTGTCCGATACTAAGAGTGTTCGCGATGCAGATAATTGTGACGAAGTGTCCAAAAAACTTGCAAGGAAGGGGAAATTGAGAGAGCAAAATGGCAATTTATTTTGAGGGAAGTTGCAAATTTTCTCAGCATATATTTGCAGCTGATTGCAATTTAGATAAATACGAAATTTTTGTTGCAAAATTTTAAAGGTGAAAATTATAAAATATGAATGTTAAACATGCAATATGCAGATATGTATGTTCGTTTGGTTAAGTTTCGTTAATGTAATGTTTCGGGAAAACACTAACGCAATGTTTTTCATTTTCTATATTTGGATGCGGACAAAAATTTGCAAGCATCTCGCTTTGAGAGAGATTACTCCAAAATTCTCAGAAATTTCGTTGCTGGATAATTCTTGCTGGACTTTTAGACGAACGGAGCAAAATTTTAATGCCGTATTAAAATTAATGAGGCAGTGAAGGAGTTGTATTTAATAATCGATATATGTATATTCAAACCGAGTTTAATAATGGGAGCGAAAAATCGCTCTAATGATTAATTTATATACATATGTTGCAATGTCGAACTCTTTTATGGGAAATAAAAATTTTTTTATCAAATTATTTTGAAAATATTTTCGAAGTTTAAATTCATTGTTATTTAGTTTATTTTATATATTTAAATACATTTTATTACAAATACATACATACAAACAACACAGACTTAAGTCATTTTTTAAAAAGTATCTCCTAAAAGTAATAGCCAATGGGAATGGGACGATATGTTTACTGAAGCACTATCAAAAGTTCAATAAGGCTTAAATTAAGCCAATATTCATCCACACAAAAGCTACATTTATGTATATAAAAAAATATGTTAGCTATTTTTTTTTTGTTTTTTTTTTTTTTTGTTTGATATAGTAATTTAATTTAAATAATTAACATTTCGAAATACACTTATTGCATTTTTTTAGTTTTATCTTAAACAATTTCAATTAAAATATGTTTTCCGCAGAAAATTAGTTTTTGGTGTTTCTTGTATAGTAGTACGCAGTCTCGTTAAAAACAAAATATTTTTCTTTACTTATAAACAAATATTGCAATGTTACGCGCGTACAATAAACATACAAGCTTTAAGATATAAAAAATTAATTAAAACATAAAAAAAATCATTAAACAATAATTGGACAATTTGAATGGTAGGAAATATTGATTTAATTGATTTTTGGTTTCTCGGCGCAGCTATGTACAACTAATTAGTTAGTTTGTTTATGCTGAATTAGAAAAACGAAGACCCATAGCATCATTTTAGCTTTCCAACGATAAAGGCAAACCTGCAAAAAACTGTATAGTTAGCCATTGATGGCAGTGCAAATATGTATGTAAGTACTTATGTATGTTCTTACCTGAAGCCTTTTTAATATGATGCCACTAATTTCTTACAGCGCGCCGGCTTTACGTCCACGGCAGGTTGTTACAAAAGAGCGCTGTGCCAATCAAATAGTAACTGGTGAACCAGACGAGTATAGAGCCGGCTTTTGAACGCAACTTGATCTGATCGAATGTCTTTGGTAGCTGATCGGCCGCAAACCAATAAAGACATGGCGTGGCTGAACACAACAGACGCGTCGATATTTGTATGTGCACAAAAAATGTGCAAAATAGAGTGAGAAGCAACGCATGCAGCACGAACGGTAGAGATTTATATTCCTTTAACAGCTGTACGATGGGGTAACGTGGAAGCAACGCGCTTAGAAAATGTCTTAAGTATTTACAACAGTGATAGAATAGGAACGCAAGCACCGGCAAGGCCAACAAAAAGTTTGGCAACTGTTTAAGTTCATAGTATCTTAGGAAACCGACATTCCAATAGTGCGACTGTATATAGGAGTAAGGGAATGGAAATGTTTTGTCGCACCATGGCGAATTCTCCGGCAGGCGATGACCAGCTAATATATAATTTTTCTCACGCGCATATTCTATAACAGTAGGTATATGCGTCGATGCGCTATCCGGAATGCAAAATTGCTCGAACGCATAAAAATAGAAGAAGGTTAGTGGCAATAGTGCGCCGAGCAGGCAAAATGTTAGTTTCAGTGCAGTAAAACAACGATGATATGATCTGAGTATGCTGTGACGCAGCATGAAGTAGATGGGATATCCAGCGTTGAGCAAGCCATTGGAACGACTAACTATTGAAAGCGCCAGCGCAATAGTTGTGCGCACAAAACGAAATTCGGAAACGCATTCCAACATCACATGCAACGAAAGCCAACAGAAGAGCGCTTCGGAATAGGCAGCCGTAAAAAATATCGAGGCTGGGTTGAAACAAAACAATAATGCTGCATTCCAGCTCTTATTTGGATCCTTGAATATACGTTGTGTGAGTGCATATAGCGCATTGGCAGCCTTACAGAAGCAAAAAACATTGACCAGCACCGCTATCACCAAGCACCAGCTGCGCAACGATACACCCATATTGAGGGCGTAAAGTGCATTTGCACCGGCACGCACCACTAACGGATAAAGTGGGTAAAAAGCGAGCGTGTTCTCGTAAGAATACGAGTGTTCGGCGATGTGTAGAAAATATTCGCCATCCCAATGCCGAAGGCCTCCCAGAAAAAAATGTACTGTTTGATCAAGCCATGTTGTGTAGGTGGTGTTGACTGCGTTGTATGCTGTTGGGTCAAGTTTTTCTAAATGCTGCCGATTCGAATGTGCAATCGGCGCACGGAATACATCTGGTTTGTGATCGGACAGCAGGTGGTTGGCGAGCAGTTGCAGCACTAAAATAATCACACGACTTGCTAGTGCCAATTTCGTTATTTTCTCAGTCATACTAGCAAAGTAACTACTGCAATGATAAAGCGATTACCGTGCGATTCTGTTGATGACGTTTTTGCTATGCTTCAGCACCTTTGTTGTGATTCATTTAAGGTTATGGGCCTTGCGATGCACCGTGGCCCAAATATATGTTGCAGCTGCTGAAAATGCATATAATAGATATGAATTGGATAACAGAGTTATATACCGGTCATCTGGTCAAGCAGGCGTTATTGTGTGGAGGTTTTCAATCTTGCTGACACTTCTAAAGTATTTACATACATACCTGCTCTAGGGGCAAAGGCTCTTTAGGTGGAGATCCTTATGGATAACGTTTTCAGTCAATATAGCGATGTAAAACAACGAAAATATTTTGCTAAAAAGTGCCACAACAAATGCTTCGCAGCCGGTTTGCAGTACGTGACGTATCCGCCACACCATGACATCTGCGAAATCGGAGATGCCACATTGCTTATTTAATATAAAAAAAATTAAAGACACATTAACCAATTCTATCTTACTTTTCTCGGAACAAAATTTTAAGAAAAATTTTGGTAAAATTTACAAAAATGCAGTTATGAAATCATAGTGACTCCACTATAAAAATCATACATATGGATATACATTTAGACCATATTTTTCTGTACGTTTATTCATTGAAGCCTTAACTAACTTAACTACTGTAGCTTCAATTGGAGATAATCTGAATACTACTCCACGTTGCTCAGCTTAGGTTAAACAACAGCCATAGCCGCAAAACATCCCACATATGTAAGTTAAACGAAGAATTTTTTTTTTTTTTTAATTTACAGTAATGACTCCGGACTCGTAACATGGCCCTTCTATCGAACCTCCACATGAAAGGCTTCAACACAAGCGTCTGCTATGCGCTTATGAATTTCATTGACTTCTGATTGTGTCAAAGTGCGCTCCATGTGTCTATAGATAATGCGGAAGCATAAGCTAGTTTTTCCATTTTTACGATTTTTAAACCGATCCACCAGGCTAATCTATGGAAAAATTTTATTAGAAGCTATTAGATTATAGTAGTACAAAATACTTACTTGTTCAACTACATCACCGGCTACTGAACGTACAAGATCGTAGAAATCATTGCTGGCGAAACCAGCATCTACGTCCACACCCGGCGCCAACCAAAATGAGAGATCATTCTTGCACTGTGGGTACACAGATACGGGTTTATACTTGGGCAATTTGTAAAGATTTTCTTCGCTGAATTGTTTTAAAAATCCACTGTCGTTTGACCAAAACAGTCTTATATCTGGTATGTCAAATAATACCATCGCCAGTCGCTCTAACCCCAGCCCGAAAGCATAGCCTATGTTATTATGGGCGCCAGATCTCTGAAGTATTTCTTGCCGCATTATGCCGCATCCCAGAACTTCAAGCCATTTACCATTATAAAGTATTTCCAGCTCCCAAGAAGGTTGCGTGAAGGGGAAATGTTGATCTACCCAGCGGTACTCCAATTGTGTGCCGAATAAATCACGTGCCAGTCCCAACAGTACATCCTTCATTTCATGCTCCATTAACTTGACGGCCTCCAGTGTATGACATATTTGCTTCGTTTGATCCAAACACTTTGAAGAAGTTTGTGGTGCCGCCGAGTTGCTTACTTTCTGTTGCCAATCGTTTTCGAAAATTTGCAAGTCTTGATTACGTCCGAAGAGCGTATCTTTCGTTACCAATCGCACGGCATCCAGTTGGTGGAAGACTGGATAGTGTGTGGAATCAATTTCATCACGCCGATACACCTCACCTGCTACGAGAAAGTTATCCAAGCCACAAGCAATTAAATCCGATTGATGTGCGGTAGTATGGGCACGCAGCAAGTGGGTTTGATTAATGTAATAACAGTCCGATTTAGAGCGACTGACATGATCTGCAGGTATAAGTAGACTATCGAAATTTTGTTCCACTGTCACAATAGGACTCAGTTGATCATAAACCGAAAAAAGCGGATTGCCACGAGAGTTTTTATAGGTACTATAGAAGTAGTTAACAATTCGTTGTCGTATAATCGATAGTGGATGATTACGTTGCAGATGTTTACTAGCACTTAAGTAAGACAATATTTTTGGGGTCACATTCGTCCAATTGTCAGTGGCATAAGTGTGACCGTTAATTTGTAACTCAGCTTTGGGATTTGCTGCACCAACACTCGTGGCCATGAGCCGTTTGTGAATAATTCGTGGCCGGCTGTTGTTCGCTTTACAGCCTGCTTGAATGCATGAACGATGCAAGGCTAGAGCGGCAGCAATTCCATCCATTTGACGCCATTGGCGGAAAATAAACATTGCAAAATTAACAAACAGCACAGTATTTAAATGGAATTATACGAATTAACAACAGCTATATCCAATAAATATTTTGTTTTGTTTATTTTTTTCGTTATGTCATAATATTGACAACCCCATTCAGCTGTTGCAACCAAACAGTGCCAAAAGCACTCTAGAGGAATTTTTGAGGAAATACAAATACCTAAAAGTATGCATAGAATGATAAATTATACCATGGTAAAGCATTAAAAGATTGCTCATTTTTGGGTGTATATTCACATTAAACTATTTAAATTTAACCTTTTAAAATTAGTACAAGGATGTATATTTATTTTTCTTGAATTTTCATATTGAAAATTGGAAGTTAACACTGCAATGAACATAAGTGGTTAAGGAAACGGATCCGGAAATTTTAGTCCTTCAATGAACCGAACGATTTATGCCTTCCAGGAACCGGAAAATCACCGTTACTCAATTTCAAATTACCCAAAATTTGCTCCAGAGGAACCGATAGACGATTCCAAAGGTAAGTTCTCGTTAAATGTAGTTTTGGACGTAAAAATAATTAGATTGTAGGTACACATATCCAGATTTTTGTTTTAATTATTAACTAAAGCCATAAAATGCTTACAAAATAAGTTTAAACTTCACCTTATTGAATATTAATAAAATTGATAGAGATTTTTACATCTTAAATGACTAACTACAAAAATTACAGAGTTAAAACATTGGTCAAATGTCTGAAATCGATTTTTTATGATATTCAAGAATATGCAAAACAAAGTTATAGAGACTTATTGTTAATATTTTCAAAGATACAAAGCTAAAAGCAGCGAGCATCAAACCGTTAATTGAAAAAATTGTTAAGGACGCATAAAATTATTCCAAAATAAACCCATAAAAAATACGAGTGGCTCAATAAATATTTTCTCTCCAAAAAAAAGTCCCCGAAAAAACGCTAAATTTTTGTAATTTAAAGAAGGCTTACTCCCTTCAAAAAAAGACTCGTATATATGTAAAGAGACAGAGTAAAAATCAGACATAAATTCATATGTCAGATCAATATCTCTTATCATTTTTCCTGGAAACATTGTGTTTACAAAAACATTTTTTTTTTTACAAAACAATTTGTTTCAGTTATTTTTACTCGCACGTCAGCAATAAAATTTATATAAACCTAAGGTCCGCATTTCATTTCTTTCCATTGTTTATTTTTTTCATGTCATTGAAACGTGCTCATTTCATATTTTTACAACAAAAAGAATGTGTTGTTTATGATATGCTTGAACGAAACCAACACAGCTGGATTTTTTTTTTTAATAAACAATAAAGATTATTGAAAATAGATAAAAAGTCACTGCTGTGGAGTTTTTGAAGACACTCTCGATAGTATTTTGCCAAACTATCTGCTCAAATAATGCTAAATGTGTGTTTTTTTAATGTTATAAGAATTAGTTTAGCGACAATAATATAACAACCACTTCACAAAAAATTCATTCCATGTAGATGTACGTACATATATGTATGTATGTATTTTGTTGTACATACATACAGTTTTATGCCAACACCGAACATCGCAGAAGTACCATCGAAGATGTGGCTGAGGTTCGAACATTGGTTATCAGCGGCATACCGAGTTATATCACGCATATCGCTACATACTGACAGCCACAGCAATATTATAATCAATTTATTATTAATTTGATTAGGTAAAGCCAGTTCAGCGACTTTAGACAATATAACATCTAGTCGGTTCATTTTGATGGCAAACTTAATTTCGTAGAATGAGATAAGAATGTTGCCAAAAGGAAATTTATATGTCTTTACGTTGATAAACAAATGCAGAAACTTTAACGAATCACACTTTATTTTGGGAAGAAAAAATTTCTATTGCTACTTCGCTGGACTGAGTGTGGCCAACTTTTCCGGCTATCTCTCGTTCATAAGAATTTGTTTTCTTAATCTCAATAAACTCTACAACCGCGAAGAATTCCACCCAAAATTAATATTTTAAATGATTTGTAAATAGGAGCAAAATTTCGTACTGGGTACAGCTTATCTGAGGGCAACCCATAACGACACTATACTATATTGGTTGAATATTGTTTCCAAGCATCTATTATTAAGTACTTAGTCATTAATCATCAACAACTAATCAATTAGCGTAAACAAGTCAAATTCTAGATGTAAAAAATTATCAACTGCAAGTAAGCTAATTAGTGTCGTAAAATGAAACGAGAGGAAATTTTTTGAAGATAACTATGGCACAAGCTAAGCACGATTAAGGAATAAAAGATGTATTTGAAAAAAATTACACGTTTCTAACTCACGCAACGATAGGTGTTTGCAAATCAACAACAACAAGTAGAGAAAGTAGTTTAGTTATATTAATTAAAATGTTTTTGATGGTGAACTCCTTCTAGCTTATCTGCTCTATGCAAAGCATTTCGCTCTTCGCTCAGCACCGTCTGATTCGCGCGATTATCACCGTATTGTCGATTTTTTCGCATCGTCTACATTCAGCACTGAGCTTGAAAGTCAAGGGCTATCGCTCGCAAACATTTGCTAAACATTGTGAGCATTGCCCGTGATACAAACGAGCCTTAACACCTACAACAACAACCATAATGTCAGCAACGTCATCTTTTCCTTTCGTTATCACTGCTCCTATGGCCTAAGATTATGTTCGTACTTTTGATCAGCAGTATCGGCTGTAAACTAATCGCTTTCATTTGGCATTGCAGTATTGGCAGCTGTGGTGAGAGTAACGGCTAGAATGCCTGTTTATTTTGAAAAAACGAAAAACAGATAGCGAAAACAAAATATTCGCAAAGTGACAACAAAAGTGAAAAGAAAGCCAAGAAAAGGGTTGAACCGAATTTGTATTGCTATTTCCGCATCGTTTTTGTTTAATCATCAAACGGATTATGGTGATGAATTTTCAAGTTTGTCGTTGTTGTTTGCGAGAGAATCCCGCTAACACTTATGACATATTCGCTACAACTATGGTCGAAGATGATGGTGGAGGTTTGCTCGCTGCTTTGCTTACTTGTGCGCCCAATCTGCATCTGACACAAAACGATGGATTGCCTGACGTTATTTGTGATCACTGTTTTTTGCGTGTACACGATACCTTGGACTTCCGACGTCGTTGCGAAGATAGCGAACGTGAATTGCAGCGTCGATATGCCGATACAGAGCATGCTATCGAAGAGGCACTGCGTCTAGTCAATTTACGCGATACTAACGGACAGCAGGCGGTAGATAATTTGGGATGCGGCACTACTCTACAGCGAGCCAGCGAATTGGGTAAGCGAATAATGAAAACATTTTACAAGAAAATGCACAAGCCTGATAGAAAGTGAATTTCCACTACATTCATAGGTCCGAATGAGCTTGCCATGTTGGACGATCTCCTTCAATTGGAAGAGTACAACCTTCAACGTATGCGGAGCAGCGAGGTTGTTGCAGAGAATCTGGAGACACCCGCATTTCAAAAAGTCGCGAACAAAGCCACTAACGATCTTCAACCATTGAATGATAAGCCTATCGTCGATTCGAAGTTGCAAGCGCACGAGAGTATCATTGATAATCAAGTACACCAACCAGCGTCAATCAGCCCTGCACAATACACTGATAGCTCTGCTTCTAACACTGATAGCTCGCCAGTGCATGCGCGAAAACCGATTGATGATGCACCGAAATCATTGCATCCCTGCCCTGAATGCGAAAAGAAATTCACACGCAAATTCCAGCTCAGACTGCACATGATTTCCGTACATAAGCTGGGCGATGGCTTGCAATATGAATGCAACGATTGCCAAAAGACTTTCGCTTCAGGGCACAGTCTAAGCTATCATCAGCGCTCGGTACACTCGAATGAACGGCCATTTGCTTGTACGCACTGCGATCGCCGTTTCGTTTTGCGCACGCAACTTTCCTCTCATCTACGCATTCACACAGGTGAAACTATACCACGCATTTTTGAGTGTCACGAGTGTGGCAAGCGTTGGCGTACCAAATCCGACTTGCGCACTCACATGCGGACGCATGTAACGCTGCAGGAACGGCCCTTCAAGTGTAATCAATGTGAGAAGACGTTCTTTACGCGCGGCCATCTCAACTCTCATCGGCTGGTGCATAGCGGCGAGAAGCCATTCGCTTGCCGCACCTGCGGCAAGTCATATCAGTGTGTGGGAAATTTGAATAATCATATGGCCAGGCAGCACGACTTCGAACGCGGCTTGGGACGTGGACGCAGTGCCAATATCGAGAATTCCGAATTATAGCAATTTACATTATTTTTTTTTCTTTCTATTTTTACATTGTTTACATACACACTTACTACTGATTAATCGGTTACGGTACTTACTATATATTTTTGTATAGCTTTAATGGTCATTTTGTGTAAAGTATTAAATGGAATGGCTTTATTTATAAATGAAATGCGTATAATATTCTTTATCAGCAAAAGGTTAACTAAATGCAGGGAATTTTATAAAAAACCAAGTGTGCAACATTCAATACAAAATATTATGCGTTATCCATTCCAATGAATTTGTAACATTTTCGGCCAAAAATGGTACGCTCGTCAAACCGCCACACTCGAAATTATAACCAAGTGATATCAAACCAATTTGCGCATAACGATATTTGGAGTAGCCTCCTTTCGTGCGATATGATGTTCTCCAAAATAGTGGAGAACCGGAGTCGCCGCGACAAGATACTGTATTGTTTATGCCAGACCTATGGCATAGTCTCGATTCGTCTACAGTATAACGTGGATAAGTCTTCTTACAAATATCCAGTGACTCAGGTATCAGTTCGCCTTTCTGGAGCACATCCACTGGTTGCTCTACATGCATATGTGTATATGTATTGTAAATATCATATTAATAAACTCTACAAACAATATTTACCATTTTCATCACGGCCCCAGCCAGCTATGATTAGTTTACTATTTGGTTCGGGCCGAAATAATTCTGGTTTCGTTTGCAAGCAAAGGGGTTTAATGTTTTTGTTAACTGAGAAAAACAAGCAATTAGTCAAAAAGCCAAAAGAAATCCGAAAGTGTTTGCCTTTTTTTTTTTTTGTACTTACGTCTGAAATTTATGGTATTATTAAGCTTTATCAGAGCTATGTCTTTATAATTTTGAACATCATTGTATTGTGGGTGTCCAATAGTTTTTTCTATGCCAAAATCTCGATGATTTACACATAAATTATTTAATACGCAGTCCATTTCAGTGGAAATTTTGTGTTCTCCTAAACGCACAAGGCGTCTGAAAAATAGTCAATATGAAAATAATTATTTTATGAAATAATAAGATTGAACCCGTTTTAATATAAGTATTTCTAGACAAATACTCCACAAATTGTATAAATGCAAATAAAAGCAGCTCTTCCGATTCGAACTTATCAATATGATATGAAGCTATGGTATCAAACAGAAACTAGGAAAATCTACAAAATATTTACTAAAAAGAGGATCCGATCACTTCTTTACAAGAAAACTCGCTCTCTTATGTGTTTCTAAATGTGCTCGAAAATAGGTTTATATCTAGGCACATTAAACAGATAGCAACATTAAAGAAAATGCAACCCTGGGGTATATTTATTGATTTGTTGTGTTCCATCACCCTTCAAAATAGATATATCAAATTTGACGAGTTTGATTCTACATTTTGCTTGAAAATTCATTTGTTTTTAATGCAAGGAGTGCAAGACGAATCATACTACAACGGATCCTCAGGAAACATTGCTCCTGTTCACAAAATTTGGAAAACATTCTCGTGTTATACTTTTAAATTTGCAAAAAAAAATGGTCGGCACGCACCCAACTGTTTGCAGAAAGCGGCATGTCGCAGTTCTGTTCCGCTGCTGCTAACATTATATTACCTGTCTATTGTTCCATGGTTTATATGAAATCAACAGTAAAAGATCGCGGAATTCGGACGGAGTAGGTAAATGAGCAGCAAGGTCCTCTCTCGACGGACACACTCTATAAGTTTCTTATTATGCTCGTTCTATTGTATGGCGCAAAAGTACATATGGACGATGTTAATATCAGAAGAGAGGGCGCTTGGCGCGTGCGAGAGAAAGTTTCCTCGAAAGTTGTATGGCTCTTTACGACTTTGCGACAGTGATTACCGCATACGATGGAACGATGCGCTGTACGAGCTTTATAACGACATAGACATAGTGCAGCGGATTAAGAACCAGCGGCTCCGCTGACTAGGCTACGTCATTCGAATGGATAAAATAGCTCCCGCCCTAAAGGTTTTTGACGCGGTACCCGCTGGTGGTGACAGAGGATAGTAAAGACGACCTCTGCGTGGCAAAGACCTAGTGGAAAAAACTTGGCTATACTTGGAATTTCCAGTTGGCGCCAGTTAGCAAGAGATAAGGAAAGCTGTCGCTTAGGCATTTAATGCGCTCATTAAGTAAGTAAGTAAGGTCCATATGGAAATCTGTAGACGAGCTAGGTCGATGTTAGTGAAAAACTTAGATGCAAATTTTCTTGACATTTAGTTACCACCTTTACGCCATTGCGTGCACAAAATAATACTTACAAAGTTGGTAAAATGCAATGATGGGCCGTCAAAACAAAACGATCCGTTATCACTGAACCACCACATCTTGCATTGTCCGTATAGAGCAACATTGCCATCCATGGGAATTCGCCTAAAAGAACATCTTGACCATATGGAATGCGGCCATACATATCTTTGCCACAATTGTTTTTGTTAAGCAAGGCTAAGCCGTCAGCATGCAAATTCATGGTTTCTGAATTATGAAGATGTCGTAAATCGAAAGTATTCGGTTTAGTTTCGGGTGTGATTATTGTTGTGGTTGTCGTTTTGGTTGTTGTTCTTTCGGTTTTTGTTGGTGTTGTTTTTGTTGTTGCAGCTGTTGTTGTTGTTGGTTTAGTGGTGGTTATAGTTGTACTTGGTGTCATTGGTCGTAGAATAGTTTTTTTTTGTTGACAACATACAACTACGCCGCGCTGCGTGAAATAAAATTTAATTAAATCAAATTAATTTTCACTTAATTGCTTACCATATACGAATTTTCACAGTCCTTGGGATTTAACATTTCCTTAGTTATCCAAGAATGCGTTAGTGAGGGGCAGTCGACTAATTGGGTACAGTAACCGATATTCCTAGTTGTAGTTCTACATCGTGCCTCGCCAACTTGAGAACATTTTGTATATAACATAAGTATTTCGAGTATGGTTATTTTAAAATTGTTGAATAAAATATTTGCTATACTATTTTCAACTTACCTACTTGCATGCCGCTCCAATTGCAAACGCAAACAACAAGTAGGAAATTTAGTAAGTTAAAACTGCTAAATCGCACCATTGTAAGTAGGTACTGCCGTCAAATCCAAGTGCCTAACTGAAACTGTTTGCAGTTTGAACTGAACGAATTAAAATAATGAACTCTCTATACAAATAGCAATTAACCGGAGTCGAATTGCAACTTAGTGTATCATTGGCGATATATCAATTCTCTGAAATTTTTATTTTATCGCTCTAAATTTCTTACGAATATATGTACATATGTATGTACATACTAGGGTGTTCGCTAATTCGACTTATTTGTAAATCCGGTTTTGAAATTATTTGAAATATGGAAATTTGAGAAAACCCGTTTCCTAATTTTTAAATCAAGAAAAAAAAAAACGTGTAAACCGGTCCTTGTTGAATGTAAGAAAAAAGCTACATCGATATACATACATACATACACACATGCATACATACATACATGTAACTAACTGCAGTTATTTCTATGAAAGAAAATAAAATGTAGTTTAATGTCCGAGTTAAGTAAACAGAATCAGTCTCCAATAGACAAAAGTCACAATTTTAGACCAGTTGGCAACAATTGTTCTCAAAATAAAGTCTTGCAATTGTGACCAGTTGATAAGCAGGTCACAAAAATTTAGACAAGCAACAAAAAAGTAACAGTAGTGGCCGCTATGGTCGAGTTGGTAGCGGTGCGTGCTATAACTCGATATGCCGGTGGTGAGTATACGAGGTTCGAATCTCAGTCAGGGCAAGTAAAATCTTAATCATAGAAAAAGTTTTTTCTAATAGCGGCCACCCCTCGGCAGGCAATGGCAAACCTCCGAATGTGTATTTCTGTTATGAAAAAGCTTCTCATTAAATACATCTGCCGTTCGGAGTCGGCACAAAACAGTAGGTCCCTCCATTTGTGGTATAATATAAAGACGCACACCACAAATGGTAGGAGAAGCTCGGCCAAACACTGAGCTATATAGTGTAAGCGCCAAAATTATATTATAACAAAAAAGTAAAAACGTAAAAGCGAGGAAGAGCAATAAACTTCAATTCACCGTCTCTTATGACATTTGTCTTAATACAAAAATCTTCTATAATATATTTTTATGCGGTTTTTCTGCAAATTATTTGTATTTCAAATATATGTATGTATAAATAATGGTATTTTCTAATTGATAACCAATTTGTGATAGCCGTTTCAATAAATATACAATTGATATAAAATTAGTCGATGTGCTACCGAGTTTTTATTATTTCTAAAATGCTATACTTTTAGAATAAGGTAAAAAAACCGGATTTGGAGATATTTGATATTCGAAAAATCAAGATTTCTAAAACACTGTACAATAGTATAGAAAAAACTGATTTAAAGAAACCGAGTCAATCACCCTAGTACAGACGTACATATGTATTAGGCATGTCAATCCCGGGATCCCGGGATCCCGAAATTTTTTAGCTCCCGAATATTCCGGGTTAAGTCTATTCCAATTCCGGAATTGTAGAAAACAACGAATTTAATAGCCATTTATTTTAAAAATTTTGTATCATTCTTTAAAATGTCCCTTTCAAGGGTAAAACAAAGCCTTTAGAGAGTTCACAATCGACAAATAACATAGCTTTGTTAACTCCATTAAGGCAGAAGTGGATAAGGCAGAAAGTCTCAAAGATAAATTGCATCAAGTTTTAACGAGCAGCTCGCTATTGTCCAATAATCGAAAGGCCTACAATTTATCGGAGGGTTTGCTAATGAAAATTGATAGTTTTTGTAATGACGCGATAAAGGCTATGTCCAATAGAGAGCATTTAACTTATTGTCGATCATCCAACAAACAAGTGTTGAGGCGCAGCAGTGCTTCTTCTGTATCAAACATGTATGTATGTATATTTGTACTTGAAGTAAATATAAAATATTTTGTATGTGTGTCAAATTGTACATTTATTTCCTTTTTTCCTTGAAAATACCAATAAATACATACATGATTTACAACAAATCGTTCTTCTTTGTTATATTAAAGTTATTTTGTTTACTTTTATAACACAACGATTACAAACGTGTTACAATTTTTAGCAAATTAAAAATTACGAATCAAAACTTCATGAAATTCGGTATCCCGGGATTGTCCCGGGATTTCGTTTTCAAATCTCTAAAATCCCAGGATCAACAAAATGCCCAAAATTGACATCCCTAATATGTATGTATGTATATATGTAGTTATATAAACTTTGCATGGTTTCTTGGTATTCTATTTCAGTTCATCAAGAATTGAAATATTTATTTCCTTAAATAACAACATTACGTTTCATGAGGTTTTCAGTAGAAAACATCCAGCTTTAAAGTTTTTGATAAATTTTGCTTAATCAAAGAATTTATTTGCATGTATATATATATATATATATATGTATATATATATATATATATATATATTTAGCATTAAATTAATTATTTGCTGCATCTAATGACGTTGAAAACCTAAGAAATTTTGTTTACTCTTTTGCCGTTGCATACATGTTGACGAGTGACGAAAGCTTATCGGACAAGTGTACATACATAATGCGTTAAATCAAATATACAGTTGAAAAAAAAAATTGCAATAATTAAAAATAAGTTAAAAAAGAAATTGTGACATGAATTTTATAATCATGTTTAGTAAACGGAACTTAGAGTTTATAAATAACCAGATATAAACTTTAATTGCACAAGTTATACGGAAATGATCAATTTGAATGATATAAATATCGTATTTGAACCACCCTTTACGCGAAGCTTTCCTTACGATACATTGAAAGAATATTTAAATCAAGATGATCCACCGTTTAATGATCCAAAAATTCCATCACACATACAAGGAACGGAACGACATGTTCAATTGCTAGCTAGCGTTTCCAAACGGGTTATACCGGAAAATGTAGAGGCTGTTATGGCGACGACATTAGAGAGCCGTGCGAAATTGCCCAGACTTGAAAGTAAAAAAAGACTTCAAACAATAATTTTTTTTAGTTTCTTTTCTATAACTCACTTAAATTAATTTTTTCATTTCATAAATATATAATAAATATTATTATAAATAAATAAAAAAAAATAAAGAAAAAACATAGCCATTTAGCTGATTTTTTCATGTAAAGGCCAAAAATGGTGATTTTTTGAAATGTTTGTATGGGGAACCCCCCAGGGGGTTCCAGGGGGTATGCCACTGGCATGGGTGGATCGGCCCTCCAAAGTGAGTGGGGGTCGGTCATACATTTGGATTCGATTGGAGCACTCTAAATGGGTCAAAGTGGGATTTTTCAAAATTTGCCCCTACCCAAAAGTTCGACCCAAATTGGGGGACATCAGAATTCGTTTTAGAGGTATGGTTCCTTCGGCAAAGTTTCTTATTTTGATCCCTAGAATACGATTTTCACAGAGCAATGAGCGATTTTTAATTCGACCCGCCCTAATGTTAACGTTACAAAAAAAAAAAATGGTTTGCAAACTAATAAAGCAAATAAAATTAAACATTGTTGGCACATGAGACAGTTTCATACAAGCAAAATAATAGCTGGCGCCTCAACGCCACCTTATTGAAATCGCCCTGTGCATGTTAAATGTTAAACTGCGCTTTCTGCAGATGACTGCCCAGTAATGTATGGTCGACAGAGTGAAATGCCTTACTCTTTTAGTAAGAAAAGTCGTATAATAATTATTTATCTATGTTCTAACTTATATCGTCCAAGACTTTTAAAAGCGTAGTGAACAGCTTCGGTTGGTACTTTCTGGTTAATTTAAACCACTTTGTTGTTAACAAACTTAAAATTATGTAACGCCAGTGCTAAAGTTGTATTAAATTACACAAGTCCGCAAAAAAAAAAAATAATTGAGAGCTGTTTTTTTTTTTTTTTGAGTAAATCTTATGTTTTTGGGTGTGCTGAGTCCGAAAATAACTTTTATTTTGTCTTAGAACGTCACATTTTCTGACAATGTAGGTGTCTATGTTAAACAATTTATCATCTTAAAATCAAATATAAAAGGTTAAAAAAAAAATTTTTAATTTATAATTGCGTAACATAACTAATTTATTTATGTAAAATGCATTAATTAGTAAGCACTAAACACATTTCTTTTTCTTAGTGAGATTCCTTTTGGTACATTTTCGCTTGTGAGAAGCATCGGGAAAGTCTCTTTAAAGCGTCCAACAGTAGTCTGCCATCATTGAAATGCTCCATCTTCCCTGGTATCTTTTTTCCATCTCCTTAATATCTTGGTGAAATCGTTCACCTTGCTCGTCACTCACGTCTCCTAAATTTTCTGGAAAGTAGTCGAGGTGGGAATGAAGAAAATGTACTTTTAAACTCATCAAGCAACCTAAAGCTTGAAATGCTTTAAACATTCTTTTGACGATTTGTTTGTAGTTAGGATCTTTGTTATTGCCTAAAAATTCTTTATGACCTCTTTAAAGGCAATCCATCCATCCATCAGCCATAAGCCGTCTAATATCTGCTCCAACAAAAACACCTTCCTTCAACTTTGCCTCCGAGAAGTCTGGAAACTTTGATATTAAGTATTTGAAGTAATTTCCATCTCTTGGAAGTGACTTTTAAAAATTGCTTCATCAATCCCAGCTTTATGCGAAGTGCTAGTAAAAGAACTTTATGAGGAGGCACCAAAGTTTCATGCAGAACATTATTTTCGCCAACTTTAAGCTCCCTCGGAGGCCAACACTTTTTGGTCCAGTGATTTGTTCGGTCCCTACTCTCCTAAGGCACAAAAAGCAAGGGAATTTGGGAAACCCAGATTATTGTGCGAGCGCCATGCCCAAGATTTTGAAATCACCGCACACTTGCCAACCGTGGTATTTATATTTTAATTTGCAAATAATCAATTCCAAGTTCTTGTAGGTTTCCTTGAGGTGTACGGAATGACCGACAGGAATGGAAGTATATAAACCGCCGTTGTGAAGCAGAACTGCTTTAAGGCTTCTTTTTGAAGAATCTATGAAAATACGCTACTCTGCTGGGTCGTATGAGATCTTAAATGTATCCATTAATCCTGCAATATTGGTACAATAAACCAACTCGTCCTCTTAGGCACTTTCTACACTATCGGAGCGCATACGTTTAGGTTACAACATGTTTATGTTTGTTAATGCAGCTCACACAGGGTGTTTGTTATTTAGAAGTTAATGATAGTTATGGTAAACATTTAAAAACAGTAATCAAAATAAAATTATACCTATTATTAATGCCTACAAGTTAGCCAAAACAAAACCCATTTTTATAATAAAATTTTGCGTTATGTAAAATAACCGCACGTTCTTGAATTTTTCGAGTATTTTTTTATATTTCAGAATACCTAAATACATAGAAATCAGTTGGAAATATCTAGACAGCATTTTTGTTGCAGACCTGTGTTATTGATCTCAAACTACTGACTAATACTATACTCAATAGCATCAAGTTATCGATTGTATTTTGCCATCGTAGCTTATAAATAATTTTAGTTATCCCGCTCTTCGATGTGTTTAGTGATATTAAATACAAAAACACACAAAGACAACGTATTTTTTTTTTAAATTATTACATACTACATATGTTTGTATGGGTATGTTTGTTTGTAGATATTAACGTAGATTGGACTATGCTGACCACTTCGACAAAACAAAAATCTCAAAAATCGACGGCAATTTTGAGCGACTTGAAACTTAATCGTCTTTAACTAGTAATGAATGAGTTACAAACATAACAGCGTACTAGAAAATTTTCTAAAAGTTCCGAATAAAAAACTTGAAATTTTATAATAGCGTCTTGTAAAGTGTGTTCAATGTGTTGTTCTAATGCATATGTAGATTTAATTATAGCATATTATTAGGAAAATAAATTAGGAAAATAAAAATAAATAAATAAGTAGAAATTACAAACAATAGAATATTGAATTTTAGCGCTAAATATGTGACTTTGAAAGCCTAAATCAGCAATTCGTTATTTTTTTAAACACCATATAGTCGGCGATGCTTTCACATGTAGTCGTGGTATTTATTAATTAATTTTCATTGCTACTTTTTTGTTAGGTGGCCTAGAGTTTTTGTTAGGTGGCCTTATTTTTAAAAGTTCTCTCATAAAACGTTTATTAAATGTTTTGAGAAATCTTTCATAAGTTGTGTGCATTTTTACGCACTTCTCTCACTAATACAAAATAAAGTCAACATTTTAAAGTGTTACAATAAATACGCATGAAGACGGAGTTACCAAAGCAAAAGTGCACTTTCTGCAGCATTTCATTTCCAACTTATGAGGTGTTAATTTAATAAAGTCTATTGAGTGAACGTTGACTTGGATAGTTGCAGTGACTAGACTAGACGACACCAATTTAATGCAAAAGTTTATCTTACAGAGAATGTAGTATTTGTGCGTTTTATCATTTTCACTCCATTGAAGTTCAACGCCACGTCACGTCTTTATGAAATTAAACTCGCTTTCCAAGCTAAGTAAATTAGTAGATCTATTATCCGTTGTCTTAAATTAAACTTCTAATGTGACTGTGTCGCTGTGTTTTTTTTTTATATAACTACTCTAGAATTTACTTATATTTTTTATAGCAGCTTCGTTGGTTATTTAACTCAAGTTTTTTCTTTTTTTTTCAGTAGGTTTTTTTAAACTTATTTTTCTTTAAATTGTTGCTTTTCTCTTTATTACTTAAGATTCACTTATTAATGACCTTTTCAAACATTTCCTGCATACATATGCACATAGTTATATAGTTAGTATCGTACGTATGTGAATCGCATAACTTTCATACATAAATATGTATGTATGTGTTAAAGTGCATTGTACGTACGACAATTTTAAAGTACACGAGTACATAAGTAAATACTTCAGAGCTAGTGATGAGTTAGAATTTTACAAAAATGTTATATATACAAATGTGTATTTATGTTTTCGACATTATTATTTAGAAAATAACCGCATTTTCAGCAATAATTAATAATAGCAAAAAGCCGCTAAATTAAACGTAGAAAACGCAAATTCAATTTGCAGCTGGCATCAGTAGGAAACCTAGAAATTATATTACATTCAAAATACCACAAAAAGAAAGTTGTTGCAAACGAATTTGCAATCTTCTGAATACTTACTTTAAAAGTTGCTGCCATAAACGGCCAAATGATAGGATAATCTTAGTCCGTTCCTTATACGGCAACATTACTTCAAATTTCACATTCAAATAAAAAAAAACACCCTAAATAAAGATTTGAATGCCTATCTATTCTCATACACATATACTCGTATAACCTCTGAAAAGTGATATAATACATAGGCTTTACGATTTTTCTGTGTATTTTGCTTACCACCTAACTTCAACTAACTTGTATCTGGCGGCGAAAGCTCTGCAACATGTTGCTATGGGAAATGTTGCGAATGTTAGAAGTCGAGAATGTGGGCCTCTTATAAATTATCTTTAAAAAAAAAAAGAAAAAAACAAACGTGCATAAATCCAAATATTCATGTATGAATGGCTATAATAATAATTTATACTGATTAGTGTATGTGCGCATTTATAATACGGAATTATCGTATAATTCAATTTAAATATGTAAATGGCGGTATTTATGTGTATATATGTATGTATGTACGCATATTTATGCATATGTATGTAGTACATATATGTAACTTATTTATCTACATTCCGCGCATACTAATGGTACATGCCTCCATTCATTCAGCAAATTAACGATCTCAGGCAGGCTCATTCAATTATATTTACTCGTAGTTTATTTTTTGTTGCTCTCGACGTCGGTAATTCCGATTTGGGCATCATATTTGCCGGCACATCTGCGATAACTCGCAAGCACAAGCACATGCTAATTGTCTATCTAAATTTTGCTTTTCGAGTATGCTTTAAAGTTCTAGCTTCTGTAGCCAAATTGAATTTCTTTTTTTTGTTTTGAGCAAACGGATGCTGTGATAAAGATGGACATTTGCTTGTAAATAACTGCACATACATACATACATTTGTATGTACTTAAAAATGCAGTTTATGACCGAAGCACGTTTCAAACTGATTAGGTATTTAAATGAAGGCATAAGTACCTACGACTGTATACCCTGTTCACAAATTATAGTACAACCATATATTGACAGATTTGTGCACTTTATTTTACTTCTAATGAATTAAAATTATTTTCTCTAAGAATCAACACAAACAAGAATTTTTTTTTAACTATTTACAAAATGTGCAATGATTTCACAAAATTTCGAACTTTTTAAAAAAAAAGTTTTTAGAATTTTTTTTGAGTATACAGTTTTTTTGCCCAATAAATTTCAAGTGTCTACAAGTTATCACTGATTTTTACAAATTTTTTTATTGGCAGTTTCCTCCATAGAACACAAAACCGCGATTAATTTTTATATGGCAGGAATTGCGTCAGTGAAAAAATTTTCAAAATTAAGTGGTAATTCGTAGTCACTAGAAACGTGCACCTTGTTGTACTTAAATTTAATAAGCTGTATATTTGATTACGACAAAATATTCTAAATTTTTCTTTAAATTTTGAATTTTTTATAATTATTTGATAAATGTTTTCTACACTTTTTAGATAATTTCAAAAATTCTTTTTAGTGGTGTTTTTTAGAGAATGCGCGGTCTTTTAATTTAAAGATAATTTTAAATAAGAGAATGAACAATATTTTGATTCAAAGATAATTTTAAATAACTGAATTATTCAAATGTGTCAATGCTAAAATGTGTTGATGCAAAAATTTGTGAACAGAGTGTATGTATGTATGTATATATGTATGGATGTATGCAAATACAAACATGAATCAGCTTGTATGCAGAGAGAAGGCGCTGTTACAATTAGATTAAATTATATTTATTTATAACATTTTCCCAAAGGTAGTTTTTTTTTTTTTTTTTTAATAAAGAAAAATATGACGCATTTATGACAGAGTATAATCACCAAAAAACAATTAACTTGGATAAAATGATTAAAAAATTATATTTTTTCGTCATAAACTATACCATAGTGTAAGTATAAGCATTTATTATAAGTATTTCTCACAAAAAATTTTTACTGAAATTATTCTAGCTTTAATGAGAAAATATTAAAATCGATATTGCATTTGCTATCGTTATCGATAACACTGTGAATACTCCTATGATTTATTTGCAAATAATTTTCACGCATAATCAATTTTTTTTTTTTTGAGTAACAACATAACTAACTCTCAAATAAGAAAAAAATTAATCAAAGTTAATTATCCTCATTTGTCGCAAATATTTTAGAGTAAACTATGTTCCGCTGTGGTCGAGTTGGTAGCGGCGCGTGCTATAACTCAATATCCCGGTGAGTTCGAGGTTCGAATCTCAGGCAGAACAAGCAAAATGTTAATCATAGAAAAAGATTTTTTCAAATAGCGGTCATCCCGCGACATCCGGCGGCTATTTATGCCATGAAAAAGCTTCTCATAAAATACTTCTGCCGTTCGGAGTCGGCACAAAATTGTAGGTCCCTCCATTTGTGGTAAAATATAAAGACGCGCACACTACAAACGGTAGGAGAAGCTCGGCCAAACACTGAGCTATGTATGTATATAGAGTAAGCGCCAAATTATTATTATTATTATTTTCCCTCCACAGTTTGCGCAATGAATCACAGCCACTTTTAAAATTGCAAGTATTTGATATGAATCGAAACCGCAATCCCACAAAAGTGTCACACTCAGAAGGCAGTGCAAATATTTTTCTCCCCATTATCAACTTGTCTACTCGGATATCAGTTTAAGTTCCAAGAATAAAATATGTTTTTCAGTTTCTATTTTTTTTTTAATTATACGCGCGAAAAGAAAACTACTCATTAGCATGCTTGCTGATGATTAATCAATTTTAAATGTGTGTTTAGTGGTGCACAACAACAACAACGCCAGCCACCTACAATGTACGAGTACATTGGCAGCGTGCACCCCAAGAAAGTCAAAACTCAACGCACCCGCGACAATCAGCGGCGCAGCCTCGAATGATTAACAGCCAACTGTAAAAGGGAAAAGGGATCGGCTGTCGATAAGAAGCTGGCTTGGTTTTTTTTTTTTTTTTTTTCATTAACAGTCCGTAAACGCAATTCAGCCGATTGTGTTTACATTAACTTATTATACGTAAGTGCATATAGAAATGTATGAAAGTGATGTAAAAAAAAAAACAATAAGCATGTCCAGCACGAAGTTCTTTATTCAGAATTTTTGCTTTTGTCTTTCAAGTAGCTGAGTACTTCGAGCCGCTTCTTTGTTCTTAGCTTAAGACGGGAAATACGTTCTTTATGAGTTTTCAACTGTTTTAGTAACTCTTCAAATAAACTTGAGGATGAGTAACTCGACTCTGACACGTGACAGTTTTGCGTGGGATAACGGCATTTTAAATGAATAGCTGTCGAGTTGAAGCGATGTTGAAAGCAAACTTTGCACGGAAGTATTATTGTTTTGTTGGAAATTTAAACAAAAGCGAGCTTCAAAAACATTACTCATTAGACAAGATAGCTGGTGGTCTTATGGATCTCAATCTTGCTCTTACATTTTCTTCATTCACCATTTTGCAGAGAATTATTAAAAAGGGCGATCACAGAAAGCGTAAACTGCTGCTCAATAGTGCAGGACACCTACAGAGAAGTTGAAAAACTGCCCTTTTTATCCGCACCTATGAAAAGGCGAAAAGTCAATTTTGTGAGATATATGCTCGCCTATCAAAGAAACGTAAACTACTATAACTTTCTGAGCCTCATATGGACCAAGATTTAAAGATCACGGTCATACGAATACGAAAAGCGTTAGTCTTTTGAAATATCAGAAAGTAGAGTTTCACGAGTCAAAATCGTGCTCTTCTTCTATTCCGACTTATTCACTGAGCAAAGCTCATGAAAAGCTTAAGTGAAATGCGACGGGCTTGCGCTCTAACATGTCGGCTGGATGGTTCTGCCTTGAGGACATGCTTCTTAGGCCCTTCACTGGGTGTATGATTTCCTCACGTTTTAAGGACTCGCTTTTATTTCTAGACTTTATTGGCAATTGTGCTCCAGCAAATGGAGCTAAGGAGTGTTCACTTCGTTTTTTCATCATCAAAGAAAATATTCATGTTCCATCGAGGATTGTTGATCAATGAATTGCTGTCCTTCATAAACTTCTGTGGGAATTCAGCAATTGGGTATAATTTCAAGTCTCAAAATTTGAGACTGTGAGCTAGGGATTATTGTCTTTCCTCGTTTTCCCGTTTTTCTTTTGTTTTTATTCTAATTTTTTGTGATCTGCTGATCACCAGGTCACTATTTAGAGACTTTATTTTGAATGCCAACTGGTGTAAAATTGTGATTTTTGTGTCTATTAGAGACTGAGACTGCTTACAGAATTTGGGGGTTAGAGTCTTATGAATGCCAACTGGTCTAAAATTTTGATTTTTATCCATTTTCAAGACTCAGAAAATGTCCACTGAATTCGGGCATTAGTCGTTCGCGAATTGGGGGTTAGAGTCTTATGACTGCCAACTGGTCTAAAATTGTGACTTTTATCCATTTTCGAGACTCAGAAAATGTCCACTGAATTCGGGCATTAATCGTTCGCGATCTATGACATTTCAACTCAAATATATTTGTATGTACCTGATCACCTGTCACAATCAAAATATTAAGTCAATTGTGTTTACACTGATCGCGCACCACTCATTTTTATCGCAAAAGAACGCAATCGCCGCTTCGTACGCATTTTCGTCGCGCTCGCATCATGTGCAGCTCACGCAATTGCCACAAAATCAGCATGCTGATCAATTCATTCTCATTACATGAGTACATCTCACAATTATGTGTATTAGTCGATCTAAGGAATTTTAAAACTCTGTCAATGCTTTTCATGTGATTATCACAAGCAATGCGTAGCCGAACGTTCAATTTGTGAGGTGATGTGATAAGTGTGCAGTAAATCGCCAAAGCAGCGCTGAAACTTTCGGCAATTTTGTTTTTTTTAACCTAAGTTTTTGAGCATTTCGTTAAAATTTCAAGTTGTGCGCTTGACTACACGCTCTCCAGTGCTCGGCGGAGCCGCCACTCAAGGCATTGTAATTACCGAAAATAATGCCAATACTTAAAACTGCATGCCGCCGCTGCTTCAAATATTGTTGAGTGTTACTATTTGTGGGCTCGCTTAGTTTTCCAGCGCAAGGCAATGCATACCATTTTCTGAGCTATTTGAGCGTTTCGATTGCGCTCATCGCTCATTCATGCCGTCCGACTGACCCACACACACAGCGCATACATCATTTCAATTCAATTCAGTTTCAATTCAGTTGGGCAGTTATTTAGTAAATATTATCTCTGTGGCGGGTTTAGTTCGCAGCGGTTAGGTTTGCTTTTTTTGACTTTGGATCGTTCAGTTCTTCGCGAAACGTCCGTTGCAGTGGAGTGGTTGGTGCGCGGTTCCGGCAACATAGGCTCGTCAATTTTCGTCGTGTTTTTCTTTTAATTTCAAATTTTCGTTAGTTCCATACATTTTTGCCATTGCCTGTAGTGCAAATGACTACCTAACTGCCCGCTGCACCGATTTGCGTACCTGCTTGTTGCCCATCGAATGATGCGCTGAGTGCGCGCAGCGTTTTATTGAAATTTCCGTTGCGTTTAGCTGGCACGTCGTTGGAGTGTCAGTTCATTGGTTCGTTGCTAGTAGTCGTAATTGTATTAATTCGTGGGCTTATTGCCAGTTGTGGTGTTGGTGACAATACTTTTTTTGTGTTTTTTTTTTGGTGGAAAAATCATTCTAAACCGCGTGCGAGAATTGTGCTCACACCATTAAGTTTGAATATCTATACATACATATGTATGTATGTACGTGTCTTCTGCAAATATTTCTTTACATATAGTGCAGTGAAAAAATACAATTACATACAAAAGGAGGCGCTGCCCTGAAAGAAGGCAATACATCCGAGCGACGCCTTAAATTGCCGCAACAAAAGTGTTATCATTGTGTGAGTATATTTAAAAATCAGAGGCACAAGTAGAAACGTCACTAAATCAGATAGTAAATAAAATGCATCTTTAATACTATATACGTACGTACATATATAATTATAATACAGCCTGTTTACAAATTATAGCACAAACACAATTTGACACATTCACACAATTTATTTATTCTCTTATTAGTTAAAATTTAATTTTCAATTAAAACATCATTAATTCTCTAATACACACCATTGACAAAGTTTCTTAAATTTAAAAAAAAAATTAAAAAATATAAATCAGGATTTCATCAAAATTTCGAACTTTAAAAAAAAAAAATTTGTAGTTTTTTGGCGTATGCAGATATGTAGCTCATTTAATTTTAGTACAACAAATTGATAGTTTTTAGAGGCTACGATTTACCGATGATTTTTGACAAATTTTTTACAGACACTTTTTCATTAATCTCGGTTTTGCGTTGTATGGAGAGAACCGCAGGTAAAAAAAAAATTGGCAAAAATCAATGGTAACTTGTAGACACTTGAAACTTGCACTTTTTCACACTTAAATTCAATAAGCCAAAAAACTGCGTACTCGAAAAAATTCTAAAATTTTTTTTTAATTCGAAATTTTGCCGTAATTTAATGTTTATGGTTTTTTCTTAGAGAATAAATGATATTTGGATTAAAAAATAATTTTGTGCTTTAATTTGTGAACAGAGCATATACATACATACGAGTATGTACATACATATGTCATATATAGTATATAACACATTCTTGATACATTCATACATATCTACTTGCTTGTAGTACCTGTATGTATGTATGTTTGTAAGATTTTTTTATTAAATACGAAATACTGTGATTCTTAAACTTATTATTTGTGTTGTTGCTTTCGCTTTTATTACTATTGTTGTTAGTGTTATTGTTATGCTGGCTATTACTGTTGATGTCGGTGATTATTCAATTGTGCCGAAACCAGAAGAGTTTGCTGCACTAATTGAACAACAAGGCAATGTGCGAGTGAACATACATACAAACATACATGCAAATGGACGTTAAGGTGCCCCATAGATCTAGCAAAACACAAAAAAAAAAAAAAAACAAAAAAAAAAAAAAAACAAAAAAAAAAAAAACATGCATATACAACTTTATCAAAAAAAGCCAGAAAAATTGTTGTTTTTGCTTTAATGTGAAGCAAACTTTTGGCTTAATTCAGGGTTTTCTTTCTTTTAAAAAATATCTTAACATCATAAAACTGTTTTTATAAAGTTGACAGCACATGTAATTTGTATGACAATCACAATAAAAAAAAAATTCTTCACTCTGCATAGAAATTTAGATTGTGTTAAAATTTATTTAGAACTTTTTTGCAAATAATTTCAGTACAAATATTATTAAACTATTTGAAATTGTTTTTCACTTCAACTGCAGAGCACTTGAGTAACCAAAGTATTTTAGTGGTTATCCTTAAATCTACCAAACTTAATAGAAAAACGCGCTTTTTTTTGTTTTGATGAGAACGCGTGTAAATAAGGTGCGTACGAAATTTCATTAAAAATTACCAAATAATTTAGTACGTAGATTTTTGTATACTCTTACTACTCAAAGCTTCGAATGTCAAATTTGAAGCAAGTGTTTTTACTGCAAGTTCACAAAAAAAAGTTGCACTTTGTGAAAAATATAAAGTTTTTAATCTCTTTGAAAAACAAAAAAGCAAATACTATATACTGAACAGCAGTTTAGTCGCTATTTAAACTAGACTGTTTATTTTTTATGAATGTGAATTTTTTTCGAACACAAAGACGTACAACTCTAATGTACACACACGAGTGTGTATAAACAAGCATGCGAGTACGTCAAAAGTGGGGCTGCCTGCTCACTCGGATGCACTGGTCTGTCGTACGATTGGTTTACGAGGAATAAACATTAGCGTCAGCATTAGCTAAATCTACATTCATACATACATACATACATATATTACAATTCGTAAATTTATCCACCGCCCGGCGTCTAAGCGTTGCCGTAAATACAACAACACACTAGCATATAATATATAATACAATAATCACTACATATGAAGAATATGTCGCTTAAATTAAGTTGTTTTTGTGCTAAAAGTGTGAGGTTTCTATGCACATTTGATTATAGAAAAAAAAAGTACGCATAATAGAATCTGTATTGTACGTAAAGCAACGTGGGATCACTCGCTCGGCAAATGCATAAAAGTGAAATTGGTTGCGATAATACGGCATTTGTATCTAGTATATAGTATAATCAAATAATTGAATTGTATTTGTAATTGTATGAATTATTCTATATATGTATATACTATTTACAAGCATTTACATTCCCGAACTACGAGTATATTAAAGCTTATATGCGTTTAACGAATTGAAATCAAAGTGCGCAAGTGAAACGCATTTTAAGAGTTCGAATTTAAATTATTAAATGGAATTTGGGTAAAGAAAATATTTTATTTTTTATTTTTGTCATGCGTCTTAATTTTATGTTGTGTTTCGCCAGCCCAATAAAATTTGAGTTGTCGAAGAAAATCGATTTAAGCCGATTTTTAAATGCAAGAAAATAGTTAAATACCTGCTCTTCACACAGTATTTATTTCTAAATCCATTTTCTTTTTTTTTTGCACATTTTCTGCAATACACTTAGCGGAAATATCGCGCTAAACATGCTCCACTTTTAAGACTCCCAAGAGATTAAGTAGCGTAAAAATGCTGCAGACATCTAAAATTTTGAGTAAAAGTTATTATTCATATACACTTAATCTAATCCTATTTCATCTTCCCATTTGATACTTTATTGATTTGATAAATTATAGAATGTTCCCTAGGATATTTGCGTAGCCGATTCTAAGATCTATCACATTCTGAGTTGCATTCAATCTGTCTTCAATGTGATAAGTCTGGAGCAGTGGCGGATTTAAGGAAAAAGGCCTAGGCGACAATTTCCTAAGAGCGGCCCAGTTTTTCGATACATTAAATAAATTAAGTGACAAATTGTGAAGTCAAAATTTTTTTATTAAACTTTAAATGCTCGTCGTGCTTTTTGTTTAGCAAAAATTTCCAACGCAGAATACAGGACTGAAATCATGATTTGGCGAAAAATACATGCCTGTGAAAAAAAGCCAGTTCATATTTTAGATCGAGTTAGTAAAATCTCTTGCTACATTCAGATCTTGCTAGGGTAGATTTTACATTCTACTAGAGAATGTGGAGTTCAAGATTTTCTGCTGCGATGGCAGGGGGCAGGGGGACCATTCTTTCGGGGGGCCCAGGCGGCAATGTCCATTTTGTTATTCCTTAAATCCGCCACTAGTTTGGAGCTTGCTTAGTGATATACTTGAAGAAGATGAAATGGGAAATATTGATGTCTTGTGTTATTAAAAACACTTTTCCTTTTTACATACGCTGAGTTCCAGTTTTATAAGGTGCAAGAATCCAAGGAAAGGAATATCTGATTTGTTTCTGCACCTATTTTTTTTAGCTCTTTGCATAGTTTTGGTCTACATCACATCACAGCTTTCCTAATTGTCGGTCGCATTTCACAGCATAATTAAAATTTGCAAACTTTTTATTTCAATTCATTGTATTTGCTATGCATGTTAGTAATAAATTAATTTGAAACGTTTGCCGCAATTTATAATTTTCAAGAGAAAATTAATAACTAATTAATTAGTTATAGTAGTATGTACGTTGTAATTTTCAAGCATGCAAGTTAGTAGATATACTAAAAATATATTTTGCTAGTTCAATTCATATTGAAACTTTAATTATGAAGTGCTGACGACCAGCGCCATATTAAGAAATCTTGCTGTCGCAACGTGACCATGAAATTGTGAAAATGCAAAATTTTCCTAAGCAAAAAAAAAAAAACATAAATAAACAGAAAAGCCGGTCATAGTGCAAAGAAAACAAAATACTGCTTACATACACATCGACGCTGGCAAAAAAAAAAAGAAAAGTACATGCAAAATGCACAAACGCAAAAGGTGAAGTAGTTTTTCCAAATTTTCACTGCTTTTATTGTTGTTACCGCTGCCCGTGAACTAACTGGAGGTAAATCCCAGAAAATTGTTGTAGTAGTAATCATATGCCATTGAAATGCGGCAGCAACAGCAACGCCAGCGAAACGCTATGTTAGGTTGAGCGTGAGTGTGTAAGGTAGCGAGAGAGTGTAAAGAGAAAATGAGCGACAGGTGAGTGTACCTAATTGAGCATGAGCGCGCTAGTAAGATCAGCTGCGGGGTAGCATTGTGCGATCAGGTTGACTATGCGGCGACCCGTTGCCCGTTTGATTGCGGTTGGAATTGAGAAATTATTTTCAATCACAGCGAGAATGATTGCAATGTGCACACTTCGTATATGATTTGGTAAATTTTTTTTTTAAATTTAAGATATCTAAGCACTCTGCAGTCTCTCCAATTCCGACAGTCGGTTCGCATCACATTTAGCTTGAATTTTGTCGCAGCGATCTAAGAAGATATAAAGCAAAGTGTTGAGACTTTGTTGGTCATTCTATTAAGGTCAATATATTCTACTCTAAAATTGTTTTTTTTTTTATTAAATACATCCTAGTCGTTAATGTTTTAAATATTTAAGAGCTGTTCAATGTAGCTAAACAATCACTTTTTATGAAAACAATAGTATGAAGTAATAATAATTCAATAAACTCAAGTTTTTTGTTTAAACGAGATACGTACATACATACATAAATAATTCTTGCAATACAGACATACATACATATATGGTTAGTAAAAAATAGCAAAAAAATAAATAAGATAAAAAGGATCATAAAAAGCATTTGTAAATACGTTTGGGGTATTCATAACGTATTTCCTGTGAAATTATTACATTTTTCTTTAGCTTCAGATTTTTTTTTTGGAATTACATATGTATGTATATGACTTTACCGCCTTACGTCTTGTGATTATCCCAAATGTAGAATACGGAATTTGTAAATTCTTGCTATAACCCCTTATTTATGTAGTATTTTCTTAATTTTTTGCTTTATTTATTTATTTGTTTTGTGAATTTGTAGAAGCAAAAAAAAAAAAAACATTTGCAAAACATGTCACACAAAATGTACTCGTTATTTAATATAAATCTGCATAAATATTCCACACTTCTGTAAATTTAAATTGACTGCTAAAGCATTGCCAGCTGCGCTGCGGAATGCAAAACATCAGCGCCACGATTACTTTGCAACGCCACTAACCACTCAAATTCAATTAAGCTTAAACACACAATCGCTGCAGAGTAGCGTCGTCTAGAAAACGCTCAACACTGCGTCGGCAACGCGCAGCGATTTTTGTTTGCAAAATTTAATAAATTGTACTCAATGGCAAATTTGCCAATTTCGCCAACAGCGACGCTGGCAGCAAAATTTGAAGTCAATGGCACACATACATGCACATGTGAAAAGTTGGCGCGCGCTGCCTTGTACGATCGCCAACAATCGGCCGCCACAGCAGACTGCTTAGTTTGGAGCAAGCGTTTGAAGTCGTTGCGGCTGTGCGGCTGCGCGGCAACACGATCATCACAAATACTTGTATGTGTGTGTTTATTGCTGTTGTTGTTTCTCTTCTTGTCGCCTCAGCTGCTCCCCCGAGTCTTTGGCTTTGTGTCTTCTTGTTTGCGCCGCCAGTGCCGTCTGTTGGCCCGGCTTCAACACTCCCATGCTGCCCCATGTGTGTGTGTGTATGCACGAATGTGTGTGTGTAAGTGCAGCAATTGGTGGTTGGTTGGTCGAGCGCTTGGCAGCTTGGTATTTTCTCGGCCGCATCGCCAACTCCAAATTCAGTGCAATTGTGTACGCTTTGACGATCAGTCGTTTGAAGTCGGCGAACGGTGAACGAAATTTTTTTTTTTTTGTTGGAAGCACTTAAAGTGAATGTGTGCAGCGAACGGGTTAAACGGGCGACTAAGCAAACCGATCTATTTAGCTTTCAAGTGTGCCAATAAACAAAATAAACTATACACAAGTCCAAGAAGAAAAGTGGCGCAAGCGTAGCAAAGAAATTGTTAGCGCTATTGCGAATAATTTTACGTGAAATTTGTATTTTCAACAATTCCAAAGTAACGAAACTCGATATTTAAATATGTACTTAAGTGATTTTAAGTAACGTACATTTTTGCGTGAAAAAATGTTCTCGAAACTCTTAACTTGACACCAGCCAAAAACTGCACTGTTCGAAGGTGTCAGTTGCAGTCGTCGAATTCTGTTCGAATTACATAAATAAAATTTTATAAAAGTGCATTAAATACGGAAAACTGCTCGTTGAGGCAACAAAAGTTGTGCAAAAGCAAATTGAATAATTTCGGTGGGCTAACCAATTTGATTGATTGCAAGCGAAGTTCAAAACCGCAGCGATCTTACGGATACGTTTTTACACAAGTCAGACATCTAAATATTTAAAGGTAGGTAAATAATATACGCCTTAGTTTTAGTTGAAAATTCCAGTTAATAAGCAAAACCAGGGAAATATATTTACATATTTTTTAAAATTATAATTCTGCAATGCAAATGCATTTTAAAGTTAAACAAACAATTTTTGTTATATTATTTAGATGCGCTAAAATAATCTTAATATAAAAAAAAATTAAAAAATAAATGTAATGAACAACATTACTTCAACATATTTAAAAAGTTCGAATTTTCGTTGAAACTTTGCTAATTTTTTTTTAGTTTTGTAAAAAGTTTGGAAGTAGGAATTGTCAAAGTTTCTTAAAATGTGGAAGTGCTATAATTCTTTCGCGGACTTTATAGAATTTTAAAATGTTGTTTCAATTGCGATTTTGAAAGCAATGGAAATGTAACTGAATTTGAGACAGAACCAAAAGTCGGGTTTTGCTTAATTATATATTGAATATATTAGTTTTTTGTTTAAATATAATTGAAATTTGAATATCATTTTCTATATAGATTAAAGTTTTTTAATAATTTTTATTAAAACATTTTGAAATGTATTTTTAAGCATAATAACTTTGAGAAGCACACATTATTAACGGTTTAAAATTAAAAAAAAAAAATGTTAATTTTCCTGATTATTCGGAGAAAAAATTAGAAAATTTGGTAGGGTGCTTACAATTAAAATATAAAAACTTGTTATCGACATTTTTTATTGCGCTTGAGTTTAGTTTCTTATTTTGAAAGATTATTTGACACTAAACCAAATAAAAAATGTTGCTTAAAAATCCAATAACTACTATTCGCACGAGAACAAGATCACGTCCAAAAAAATTTATATCAACGAATAACAAAATAAATAAAAAAAAAAAATGCATAAATAATTTTCTAGAAAAAAAATCTCACTTTCCACAAAATGTCTGCTTTTAATGTTTTCCATTGGCGGTCTTTGCTCTGAGCTCATAATATTTATTTGTTTTTTTTTTTTCGAACTCTAGACTCCAGATAGCTTTAGTTTACTTTCCATTAACAGGTAGCTTCTCTTCGCATTACTGGTAGATACTAACATGAGCGCATTTGAATTTACATAGATATCTCTATTAAGGTTTACTATTCATATTCGTATAACCAAATGGAAATGCTTTTATTGTAAAAGGACTTAAGCATATTAGATACTTTTTAAACATTTTTCCATTCGAGAAAACTAATAAATTTAGGTATAATCTCTAACGATAATGCAGACTATTAAAAAGCAATTAAAATCAACCCTAACGCTAACAATTTCAAAGCAAACACGTCAAGCTACCCGACTACGATCGCAGCTTTTCTACTAACAAAAAAATTCTCAGAAAGAACAGCAGTTGAGGAAAAATCATGAAGGTTTAGTAGAATGCACTGCACACTTACTTCAAACAAAAATCTTTCGAAAAAAAAAATGTGTAAAGTGCTTGACACTGCCTGAACGGACTCTGTGTGTGTACCTGCCCACCTGCTTGCGCACCTACACGCACTCGGACACTTGTCCAACCAGCGTAGATGATTTTTCCTAAATGCTGCGTACAGCAACAATTTCAAATACTTACACGCATACGGCCGCATTCGTCACAGCTTAAGAAGATGTTAGAAATGGGGAACACAATGCTCTGCATTCAACAGGCACAACTGTGATGCAGTTGTGATTGTTGCGACTTAGTTGTTTTTTTTTTTTTTGGTTGCTTTCATGATTTTCTTTAATAACCTTATTTGCTTTACGGTTTTAGTTGCGAGTATTTGTCCGCTCTGAAGTTCTTCGATTGTTCGAAAGTATCTGTGACGCTTGCAGCATCTGTGCGAAACAAAGCATTTGGAGGGGTTCTTGGATTTATATTTTTCTTTTTGTTTTTTTTTTTCATTTTCACCGTTTGCTACCTGTCGCGCAGCGTGAAATGCAATGCCAGTTATTTCATGGGCAGAGTTGCATTGAATTGTTGCTGAATTACATTTTGTATTTACTTGTAAATTGTACTTTTGTTATTTTTCTTTTTTTCATTCTTCGAAATGTGTTAATGCATCAGCATTGATTACTTGTGGCTCATTCATTTGCGCATTACCTATAGCAATTTTAAATTCTTATAATTTTTATCGCATTCTCGATAGGTTCTTAAAATTTTCGAATGGCTTCGGTGAGTTTTGAGAAGATTAGAGAAGAATTTCATTTTACAAATAGCCAATTGAATATATTTATAGAAATTTAATAAATAAGCTTGTGTGTGTACGAGCTGCTTACCTACACGAGTAGATACACTGGCGGCATAAATAATATAAATGCGATATTTATACCAATTTTGTATAATTATTTTTCTTTAAGATTTTATTTATTAAGAAATTTAAGCAAAGTTTCAATCAAATTTTAACTCAAAATTAATGTTAGAATTTTTTGTGTATGCAATTTTGTGAATCATAAAATTTTAATACAAGCGTTTAAGGCTTACGTGTAGACCGCCGATTTTTGAGATTTTTTTGTCAGATTTTTTTGTTTATTTTCCATATAAAAATAAATTTGGTTCAAACGTTAAAATAAAATTTAAAAAATTTCCGGTCAATTTTAGCGACTTTTAACTTGCACTTAATTTATGCGCCACGAAATTGCATACTCAAATAAATTGAAATTTTTTTTATATTCGAAATTTTAATAACATTTTGCTGAATTATTTTAGATATTGTATTAAGGTAATTGGCATATATTCTGAGCATTAAGTTACTGAAACAGCAATTTCAATATATTTCACTGCCCTTACTAGGCTATCTAGGCAATTTATTTCAATTTTGTTATTATCAAATAATAGGCAATTTTTAAAATATTGCAAAATTTTACCAGCAAGATGAGCTATCACTCTTGACCTTAAATTGATTTATTTACATTTGACGAATCTTGCCAATTTAATTTTGTTTACCTTCATTTTTAATTTATTATTCTATGCATATTTGAACTGTTTTTTAGGTTGAGAAATTTTTTTAATATTACGGGCATTTCCAAATGATCAAATAACTACTACCGCCGTTTTTTTATATTATCAGTAATATAAAAAAGAAATACAAAAAAAAAATTCAATGAAATTTCACAGTGGCAAATTGAAAATAACTGACCCCGACACTGTCGCATACGAAATGTGCATGTAAATATACACGTAAAGCAAGCAAAATATAAGCGAGTATATACAATGTATGTAGTTAGTAAGTTAGTAAGCGAAATTTGTAATGTTTGTATGTGTATACATAAGTATAATTGTAGGCGTGTTCACTACGTAATCAATGAAATTTAAAACATGCAATTATTAAGTATCGCATTTTTTATTTATATTTTTTTACATTAAACGCACGTTTTTCTACAATCAGTTAAACTTAATGAAACAATATTATAAATGTCAATAAAACACGATCACAAAGTAAAGCTGAATCGTCAATCTCACGTAATTTACATATATTAAAAAACTATTAATTATTAATGTAAATTATTTGCAAAGCAGATTTAAATTACCGACTACTCCAACATTTCATTCTGCCAAAATTATGCTGCTGCTTTTCAATAAAATAAAACATGACTGATGGTGATAGGTAATGAAATAATAAAGCTCAATTAGTATTTAATTTAATTTTTCCAATCGAATTATTAAAACATACAAGTACCTACATATATAATTTTTTTTCAGCTATAAACTTGTTGGCGTTTCTGTAGTTTCTTAATTTATTTAAGCTTTTTGTAAACAATTTTCAAGTTAAAAATATAAGCACGCGCAGACCTGTTCACAAATTATAGCACAAACACATACTGACACATTTGGACAATTTATTGGCCTCCAATTATTTATAATTATTTTTCAATTAAAACATTAATTGTGCTCTAACAAACACGATTTAAAACAATTTTTTAAATGTTATAAAAAAATGAAGAAAGCAATTATCAAAATATCATTAAAATTTCGAAATTATAAAAATAAAATTTTTTAACCATTTTCGGGTATGCAGATACAATTTTTTAAATGTTATAAAAAATGAAGAAAGCAATTATCAATATATCATCAAAATTTCAAAATTATAAAAATAAATTTTTTTAAACTTTTTCGGCTATGCAGATATGTAGCTCATTCAATTTTAGTTATCAGTGAGTTTTGACAATTTTTACCGACGCTCTTTTTCAATTCCTTCAATGAATGGAGGACACTGCTAGAAAAAAAAATTTCAAAAATCAGTAAAAACATGTAGACACTTGGAACTTGCACTTTTGTACACTACAATTGAATGCGTCAAAAAACTTATAAAAACTTAAAAAAATTCTAAAATTTTTTTTTTAAAGTTCGAAATTTTTATGAAATTTTGTTAAATCATTGTTTATAGTTTTTCTTATAAAACGAGCCAAATTTTACTTGAAAAATTTTTTTAAATAATTAGCAGAAAAATAAAGTTGCTTAATCTGTCAATATGAAGTTGGTTATTGGTTCAGTATATTTTCCTATCTTTCTTCTATTAATTAAAAAAAGTAAAAAAGAAAGATTTACCTATGACGATTTTCATATACATAGAATAAACTATATTCTTCGAAAATAATTTAAAAAAAAATATTTTACCTTCACTTTTCACGCTTACCGTACAAACTATTACCTAATTCTCCGGTTTTCAATGAAACAATTTGCAACTTCACAGATATGCTGTAATCGCATAAGGTTAAGAAAAAAAAAAAAATATATTTCAGGAAATAGCATACATACATACGTATGTAAATACTCGTAAAAATTTTGCGTCGCATGTATGTATGTATATAATTGCAAACATACATCCAAACATAAGTATATGAGAGAAATCGTATTGATTTTAATAACACGCTTTGTAAAAACGTTGTGGAAATCCCCAGTGAAGAGGCAAGATTGAAAGAAATGCATAAAGAAAAATCGCCATCAGCCTGTTGAATTGCTGGACATAGCATATCGCTTATGTGCCTTCAGGGATTTTTTATTTTTTTTTTATTCAGTTTATGACCGTTATACATACATTCGCACATATAAATACACCTGCGCAGCATAATTTCAACGCAACGATTGTAGTTACTGTAACCAAAATAATGTATCTTTGCTCCTGCCCAACTCCTTCACATATTTGCACTTCGTACCGCTCTACTCACCGCTTGCGTTTATTCACATTATGCGACTCGCAGCGGTGCGTTAAAATTGCGTAGACGCTTATGCTGCTGCGACGGACTGCCATGAACTGCTTTCAACCAGTAGACTGATTGCATAAAATTGAAATTGTGAAAAAAGCAAACAAATAAACAAATTAAATATATACAATTATAATTAATGATAAAGGAGTTGAAATACAAATTAAAACTGAATTTGAATGGCTCGAGTTGCGCGCGATCGCTTGTAGGCCATCAGCAGCGAAGTTACCAAAGCGATTAGCGGCCGCAAAAAAAAATGCGAGTACAAAGTTTTACACACACACACATACATACATGCAGCGAGTGAGTGACGATCCGGTTTTGATACAAAAATCGCAAAGTAGTTAGTAAATGACACAAGACCTACATACATATTTAGCAACGTATGTATGTATGTATGTATGTTATGTATGTATGTGCGTATGTATGCATGTGCATAATTTTATGTTTATACAAATTTGATGTTATTACGAAAATATGATGGCAAAAGAAAAAAAAACAACAGTAACTATTAATAGCATCATTAAAGCGCGTCTAAATGAGCGCAACCTGCAAGAAACGCCACCAGCGCAAGTTCGCCGCTTAAGTCTTTTGATTGTTGGCTCTTCAATGGTTGAAGTTTCAATGCAGCAATGCAGCCATGGCAGCGATTTTAATTAGTTGGTCTTGTTGCGTTTACATTCGTATTATGTTTGACAAATCGGTTTTCTATTATTAAAATTTCATTAACAAATTGTGTTTAAAACCTCTTGGGAAGACCGAAAAACTGATGTGCTGTAATAAACGCTCTGAGTTGTATATGCATTTCATACAAAAGGTGTATCGATTAACTGTGTTTTTTGCTCAAAATAGTGTTTAGATGGAGGATTATTTTTTCAACGGAAAGAAAAAATTGTAAAAATTGTCTGTATACGTAAGTAAGTAGTTATAGAAGACAAAATATAAGAAATTGGGTTTTTTTTTTTTGGATAGGAAAAAAATTGAACTTTGTTGCATATTTGATAATTAAATTTTTAATTGAGTCATCGAAGTGCCATTTATATTCATTACATTAATTTTCAATAGTAAACAGTTTTACAAAAACTATATAAAGCGAATTTTCAAAGTTTGGCGAGAGTGAAGGAAAATTCACAAAATATTTTCTCCTAATTTTAAACTTTAATATCAGAATTAAAACTTAAAGTCGCTAAATGGTACCTTTGATATTCAAGATTTTATTTTTGCCAAGGTTGTTGGTTTTTCTTCTATACAAAGATTAATTAATGTGTTAAATGTAGAGAAATGCGGCAAAAAAGTATCAAAACCAAGTAGGAATTTGGTCGCTTAAAACTTGAACTTTGTTACACTAAAATCAAACGGGCTATAAAACTGAAAAATTTCAACCAAATCTGAGAGGATTTATTTCATTTCATTTCATTTCATTTATTGCCAAAAATTAGTACAATAAGGTCTATGATCTTTTATAGTACAACAAATCATAGGTAAAATTAGAATAATAAATAAATAAAGGTATAATAGTTATTAAAGCTAAGTTTTTAAAAATATACTACAGAAAATTATAAATAAAGCAGTGAATAACATTTTGAGCAGAAAGTAGGAATTAGATAGTGAAACTCATAATAATACAATACATATATTTATTTTATTTTAACGAAAGTACATATATAAGACATTCTTAAAGTTGCTTTTATTCAGACTACTGCGAATGTGCATTGGAATAGAGTTTCACGTACGAATGGCATTGACAAAGAATAGCCGTGCGGATGATAGATAATTATAACTTGGTACTATCAAGTCATTAATTCGAGCTAATTTAGGAAAAATAAGCTTGTCGCAAAGATATCTCGGTTCCTTATACATAATTAGTCGACAGAGAAAAATACAGTTTCTGGCTTTCAGATAATCGGTAATTTCAAAGCCTAATAAACGCAATCTCAAGCCGGATATGTGATCAAATTTTGCTAACCCGAACACATAGCGTGTTACATGGTTGAATACTACATTAATTTTATGAGCAGATAAGTAAATTCGGAATTTGGAATTGTTTCCTAAAATGTTGATAGGTGAAGATTATTATAGAATTTTAATAAGCTTGCCTCATTCATTTTGGACTGTAAACATTAAATCAGGAAACGCTTAAAAAAAATCAACTTTACATCAAAGTAAAAAATTTCACTCTTTTACAAACAAATTTTTTTCTTTCTATTCATAATCATATTGTAATTAAGCATATTTTCCTGAAATTACTTGCTTGTAAGTCATTACCAAATAATGCCTTTCTAGGCGACTAATGAGTTGCGCCCGCAGCGACAGAATATAATCGCCTCACTTTGCCGGCACAACAAATACGAAATCTACGCTGGCACGTGATTTTATGGATGCTAGTCAGCAAGTAATATCTTTTACTAAACTAGCACTAAATTGCAGCACTAATTTCAACTGCGGCAGCAAAAGTTTATCAAACATGTGTGTTATATAAATCGAGCGTTTGCCTGTCGGCAGTGTAGTTTAATAATATTCATTTAATTTTTTGTTTGTTTATTTTTTTTTTTTACAACTTCTTCGCATAACTATTCCTCTCAATTATAAAAGCTTTAGAGTGAGCCATATGGATTGCCATCGTTGCATCATTGGAGAAATTATTAAAAGAAATAATTAAATTTGCATGCAAGCTGACACGCTGATGAGGCGCGTGAGTGTTTTGTGAGGTAATGAACTCTGGCATTTTTTTTATTTTTAAGTGCTGACGCTAATTGCATAAGAGCATGCGCTGTTTTAAACAAGCCAGACTAGAGTTTCGTATGAAGCACAGGAGGAGTGAGCTGCATTTAATTGCATTTCATGTTAGTTGGTTGGCTATTTTGGCGAGTATAAAAGTACCACTAAGCACTTAAAGTCAGCAGTGCGCAAAGAGTTAAAAAATTATATACGAATATATTGGCATAATTGCAATTGTATTACATAAGCAAATTTCTAACATACACTTTTTTCTAGGCCTTTTAAATCGGCTAAAAGCTTATTCTACATGGTTTGTTGCTGGAAAAAGTCGTACGTTTTAAATATGTAGTGTTCACATATTTTCTAATAATTTTAAATATTCCAATCAGAAAAAACAAAACTTTTTAATTGTTAAATTTGCTTAAAACTCCCATTTTTAAATTTAAAAAAAAAATTTGTTTACATTTTTTCCAATCAGAAAAAACAAAACACTTTAATTGTTAAATTTACGCAAAACTCCCGTTTGTAAATTAAAAAACAAAAAAAAAATTTTATTTTTTTTACAAATAACCTTACTAATTTTCGTTCCTATTGAATATACAAAGTATGCTTAAAATTAAGATTAAAAAAAAAAATAATAAAAAAACGTATGTTAGTTGTCAAAAATTCACCAATAGATTGTGATACGTTTCGCTTTACTACATTTGTATAAAATTTAATTCTTTTTAAAATGCAACCCAGATACAATAAGTTTAAAATCACATAAATTTAATCGCATTAATCCATTGCACCAATGCCACTTTTTGCACAATTCCACATTTTATTTCAAAGTCACTGACATTGCTTTGTGAATTAGGGCAGTTCAAAGAAAAATAAACTCAGAAATTTCTTGCTCTCGCATTCCTTAACCATTCTATGTAGGAAAGTGAACTCTCTTTTTCAATCAATAAAATATATTTTGAGGCGCGCAAGGTTTCCTATAAATTTTACAAGTGTAAAAACAATTTAGAAATGTTAAAGAGTCCTTAGAAATCTACATTTTTCATTAAGCAAACACTGTCTCTCAGTACATTCAAAACAAATATAAGTGTGAAAGTTTCTCATAGATTTTAGAAGAAACAAATAATAATTTAGAAACTTTAATGAGTTCTTGAAAATCTATATTTTTCAATCAGCAAAGTCTGCCTCTCTAAAGATGACTTCAAATATATAATTTTTTAAATTAAATTTTAGAAAATGGTAACGAAACAATTGGATATGATTGTTTGAAGCCTTTGAAGAGAAACAGACTTAACTGTTGCGACAAGATTTTTTTTTTACGATTTTATTGTATTTCAACGCAAAATGGGGTTTTTTCATGAAAACACAAAAGCACATTGGAAGTAACATACGAAGTAAATATATTCTAGTTTAAAAAATATACGCAAAGTTTTTTTCGATATAGCACAAACCTAAAGATGAGAGCAATAAAATATTCACTTTACTTTTTTTCCATGCATGTTGCACCACCCTAATATGCACACATTCGTATGTATATTTATAGTGTCATCCACATCTTCAACCAGCATTTACTTAAATAAACAGGCCGAAAGTAAAAGTGTATCCATTACAGTTGCAATTCCTCAACTTCAAAATAAACGAATGAGTTGCAAACCAAACTAAAAATTTCTGTTCCTGCAGCTGCAAAGACAAGTGTTTCTCTGCTTTTTTGTTTTTAATTCACTTTTTGTAGTTACTTCTTTGGCTTGCATCCGCCCGTGCACTTGAATTCCCATTGTAAATTTGCTACAAAGTCACGCGGTCACTTTCATTTTACAATTTTCTCTGGTTTTTTTTTCACGCTTTTCAACAGCGTTCGTTCGCTTTGGAATTTTTGGTACGCCTGCAAACTGGTTCTAAACCACATTTTTGCGTTCATACCCAAATGTTTGATTGATCTTCTTAAGCTCTTCTTTAATTTAGCCACACCTGTTGGCGGCTAAACTTTGCGTATGTGTGAAGAGCAATGAGCACATTAAAATTTTTCCTATTTGGCTATTGAAACTGTCAAAGTGCAGTAAAAAGTGAATTATTAGCAATCGGATTTTCTGTGGAATAGTTGAATAGCTTAACAATATTTCATTCCACATTTCAGTTTTTTAGTTTTTCTCAGATTTTTCAAGTTTCCTCTTTATGGTACACTGAAGTTGTGAACGGACTTAAAAAAAATTAATTTCATTGCATTTTATTTTAATGAATTTCGATAATTATTAACGAAGACTTTGTGCGTTTGAGGCTGTTCAAACGAAAATATGCATTTAATGAGGACTGACTATAATTACAGATTGATGTTCGAAGAAATTAAAAATTATATGATAATATTAGCAACCGTAATTAATTCATTGCCGGTGAGTGAAAGTGTAACGTTTGGAGCTTAAATTGATAAGCCTCGTTTTGAATATCGATGCAAATATTGCACGCACAACTATTAATACCTTTTAATATTCTTGCTACAAGGTATGTTTAAAAACATATTAGGTTTAAAAAAATAAAAAAGTTACTAACAATTACACAATTTCGTATTATACGAAATGCAATAATTTAACTGAAAAGTTGCTAAGCATTTAATAAAATAAAAATGTAGTAAAAACCACAAAATAAAACCTCAAACCAAGGCCAAGCATTCGGCGCGTTGCTATGAAAGAAATGTAAAAGAGTTAACTAAAAATTATAGAAAGTATGTTTGGTGCCAATGTCACTCAACTCGACTCAACATAAATACAATACAACTCGCATACATACTTATATATGTATGTAGTTGCGCATGCGCGCTGACAATAAAATGATACTCGTAGATGCGAGTGAGTGTTCCTATGGTCACACACGAGTGCTCGATACATTTTTGTAGACATATTTGTAATCGACGGTGACACATGGCCGTTTTGAAAGCAATCGAGGCGTGTAAGACGTCATTATTGAGTTGCTTAACTGTCGCTGAATGCTTGTGCTGGTTGAGTGTTTTGTAAATACATTTTTTCGACTAATTAATAATGGCCTTGTTTTTTGTGTAGGGGATTTTTTCAATAAACATTGAGTAACTTCATTTGATGTTACCAATAAAATTTTGAAAAGTTTCACATATGTTTTTGGATTATATTATATTATATTTCAGTGTATTTTATTTTAATTGTTATCTAAAAATAATTTTTTCCAACAACTCTATTTTTTAAATAAATTTAGTACAGTTTAATTCAATTATAATTTACTTTTTTATAGTTTTTCATATTTATTATTATTTACCTTAATTTATTTTATTTTATTTTTATTCATTTTATATCATTTTCCTTTATTTTATAATATTTTATTTTCATTTATTTAATTTTTTTTTGTTTTTATTATATTTAAAAATATTTTTTAATTCGTTTAGCTTAATTATTTATTTACTATTTAGTTTAGTTAAGTTTTTTTATTTTTGTTTCATTTTATTTCGTAAAATTATTATATTTTAAGTTTTTTATTCTTTTATTTAATTTTTTGGAACAAGTAAGGAATAGGGCTCGTTGAGCTAGAAAAAAAGGTGGGCGTGGACCTCCCCTTTTACTGATTTTAAATGGTATAATTTTTTTTTTTAGGGTTGATGTTAGGGCGGGGTAAAGGCGGAAATTTCAATATTTTTAGAAGCTGATATTTCATCAGATTTCCACAATATTGGTATGGTTAGAAAGAGTAATTAAATGATCTTTTATTTTACATTTATATTTGTATAAAAATTGTATATAAATTTTGAGAAAAATTAAAAAACTGAAATAATGCAATTTTTTTTTAATAAAAACTATCTTTTTTTTTAAAATACGTAATTAACTATATGCAAAAATAAGTCTGTCTAAACGTCCATACAAATATCTTTAATTTGATGTATAATTTTATTTATTAAAATTTAAGTTTTATAAGAAATTTTTGTGAAAATCGGATAAATATTTTTTTTAAATATCCGCTTCTAAAAATATAGAAATTTCCCCCTTTTATCCCTCCCAAACACCGCAACCCCTATTAACTTGCACAAAAAAAATTTGGATCAGTGGAAAAAGCGGACCCCAATTTTGTATTTATTTCTAGCTAAACGGGTCCGTATTCTTCACTTTTAACAATTTTTTTCTATTTACTTTTTTTAAATTTAGTTTTTGGCTTTTATTTTTCCACACATTTTTGCTTCAGATACTTTTCGTTACCACCTCTTTCGTTCATAACATAGCCCATTTCACTTTCTTCCAAAACTTGCTTTTCACTTTCAATGGCACTCGTCAAGCGCCAGTTACTTTGCATTACTGTTTCATAACTAGATTTTTCTTCAATTCTTTGCTTTTGCAGTTTACAGACAAGCATTTTACCTGTTTTAGTTTAGTCATTTATATGTGTAGCCAAAATTTTTGTCTGTCCATTGACCCATCAGATTTTTTAAACTTGACATTACATAAACGTGTTTATAAATATTTGAAATTTTTTTGCTGCTAAATAAAATGTAAATGCACATTCAACTTACCGATTTTACGTTTAACGACAGTTACTACTTTTTTTTTGCTCCAGTTGTTTGGTAGTTCCTTAACAACGAACATGTTTGCCAGTTTTTCCATTTTATGGTCTATTAAATCTTTTTACTGTTTACTTATTTACTTTATTACTTAACGCATCAGTTTGACTCGCTTCACTTACATATTTGTGTATATAAAAAAAAAAAGCTGACCGCTACTTCCTCGTTTGGTTAATCTCTATTATTTTCTGGTATTTATAGCACCCTTGTGAGTTAATTCATTTTCTCCTCTTGCAAATTTTTCCTTTTTATGTACAGTCGCTATCCTTTTAACGCGGTTCTTTTTAACGCGGAGTTTTCTACAATCCCCCATTGTCTCTTTTTATACGGTTTTACTTTTTTAATGTGGATTAATCCGCAATTCCCCGTTGTTTTTGTTTAACGCGGTTTTACTTTTTTAAGGCGGTTCGCAATTCATTCTGATTTTGTCGTTTTTTATTTTTAACGCGTTTTGCAAGCGGCAATGTTGAACGTTTGGCGACATTTCGTCGAAATTTTAAAAAATGATTTGGAGTGCTACCGAGATTTATATAAAGACATGCAGAAAGGAAAACCTCAGTGCTTATTAACAGCTTATATTAAGAACTGAAATAAGGATTTATTCGTCGTTTAATATAATTTAAATTATAGGTGATCTTAATATTAAAATTACTAAAGCATAGCGAATATGTACATATGTAATACATTTGTTAACTTCCACGAAGGTGGAAACTTGGATTACGCTAAATAGAAACGAATAAACAAATTTTAACTGAAATGTGGTTATTTTTACGCGGTTTTTTTTACGCGAAGAAATTTCTGTCCCAGTGAACCGCGTTAAAAAGAGATCGACTGTACTTTGTTTTATGCGTTTTGTGCAGTAAACTTCCAAGTGTATTGAACCCTTTTTAATTAAAATGTTATTTATTGCCTAGTTTTTTTTTTAATTAAATAGGCATGTGAAAACTTTATTGGAAGCAAATAAAAAATTTGTATTTTTCAGTTTTTTTGGGGCAGTTTAATTTTACCTTTTCATCCTAATTCTAGCCTATCTACTTGTTTCCAAGTATTTTATTGGCTGTTTCGTTTTGAGTGTTTACTGAAAACTAAAAATAAGTTTTTAGCAAAGATATGAAATTCTTGTTTACTTTTGCATACTTTAAACTGCCACCAGCGGCAGAGGTATTTGACGAAAAAAAGCATTAGCTGTTGAACTCGAAACAATTTCTTTTTTTAAAATGCAGTTATAATTGTATTTCTAAATTTGATTGCATATTAGCGCCTCAAAAAGCTGTGCTATATATCAGTTACATATTTAATTAAATTATTTATGTACAATGGCAACAACAATGGCGAGCAACAAATTCGTGTCAGTTTGATTAACGCGACTGCACTTCAGTTATGATATGACGATTTGTAACTAACTAAGTACAATTTAAGTGTCGAAATTTATTTATATCACATTTTATGCTTCAGCTGACGTGAGCGTGACGTAATAAGCGGCAGTGATAGCGTTGTGCAATTATGTTAAAAGAGCCAAAGTCAAGATATAAAAATTACTTTATAGAAAATGGAACTTGAACATTCTCAATTAATAAGATAGCCAAGTTTTTCGTTCTTGAAACTTTTAAATTTTTTACCTAATGTATTTTTTGCTGAATTTTTGAGGTCGTTAAACCTCGAATTAGAGAATTCGAAACAAATTTAGCATCTGTACTGAAATAAAAGGTGTAAAGGGATTTCACTATTATTTACAATAAAAAAATTTGTATGTAAGTATGTAAGTATTTCACCCAATCGACAGTTGCACAACAATGACGACGATTGAAAGGCGATAAATTGACTCAAAGCGTTAAAGCTTGCAAAACCAATGAAGTAAGGAAATTTAAATGAAAAAAAAAATACTTCATTGTGCAAAAAAAATGCTAAGCAAGCAAATCAGCTAAAGTAACTTTGGCTGCCTTACAGTTGTATGCGTTTAATTTTTTTCTTTTCTTCTTTTAATATTTCAACCTTTTTCTTTATTTGACGCTTTTGCCTTTGCTGCCATGTGCCCATAATTGTGTACGTAGTAAGTGTGCATGTGTACTCTCCGCTTCGGCGTCTCGCCTTGCTTGACTGCCACTCGACTGCTCTGCACTTCAATATTCACATACCAGTCCGCCACATACATATGAGTTGCTGACTGGGCGCGTTGCGCATGCGCATTAAACTTTCACTTCTGCAAAAGTAAACACACACGAATGTCAGGCAGGCAAACATTTTTGCATGAACAAAAACAAAAACAAAAAAATTGTGGAAAAAATATTTCAGTTGTTGGAAAAGTAATAAGTGCAACGTCACAAATGAGCGCAAATATTTGCACAAATGATTAAGCGGCAGTAATGTGGCTAAATCGTGCTCAGCTGATGGCTGAACTGGACGATGTGAAAGAAAATAAACTGACACAACATAGGCACAACGGAGTTCAAAAAATAGTTGCAAAATTTGTTTGCTGTTCGGCGAAAAATTACATAAAAAAGTTTGCAGTATAATTTGTAAAAAATTGAGAAAGATCGCTGATGAGTGGCAATTTTGACGAGTCATTTGTTAAAAAAAACACACACATTTGCACTTTTAGTTTTTTGTTTTGCGGCATAGGAAATTGGAAAAAAAAAATATTTTTAGCAATTGATAAATTTACAACAAAACTCGAAATATATTGAGGTAAATTATTCAAGTAGTGTGGAGAAAAAACATAATTTGATTGAATGCTTTTAACCGAACTTTTTAATATTCCTTTTTTCTGGTAAATGTATAAATGCTAAAATAATTTTTTTAATATAAAAATTTTTTTTTTTTTAAATTACAAAATATGAAATCATAATTCGGTTAACTTTCACAATTATTTTCAAAACTTTGAACGCAATTTTTGTACATAATTACAGCCAATTTTTTGTGTTTTCAAAACTTATATTTTTTTAATTTAAATTAACCTACTTCTCTCTCACTTGAGAGTTATTTGTAGCCCAAATTTGAAATAATTAAACTATATTTAAAATTCATTATAATTCGACATTTTTTTCTAAGCAGCATTTCATATTTTTTTTTTTATAAATAAAAGTGCTAATCTTTATCGTTTGTACAAATTTCACACCTATTTAAAGTTAACTAACAATTCGCGTTGTAATAGTTAGTAAAATATTTACTCAAGCAATTAAAAGCATTAATTTTTTGTACAAATATAACAAACGCATGTGAATTATGCAAATTCTAACGCTACTAAAATGCCAATAATTAGCAACGTTGGGCTATTTGTATTTTTTTTGTCGTGCCAACAATTCAGGTTTGAAGATATGCTGAGAGTTGAAATTTGGAATTGTTGTGGTAGGTCAAAAAAAAGAGAAGAATTTCCCTTGCATTTTTAGGCATATTTAGTTTCTCAGATTTTTTCAAATATTAATTAACATTAATGCATTCAATGTTTAATATTTTTCATTAATTTTTAATAAAAAAGAAGCATTAAGACCTTTATATTGAAATTCCAAATATGGCATACGAGTTTGAAATTTGTTTATCAGAGCATTTAGAAATTATTTTTAGCGTCTTTAAAATTCGCTTTATTAAATAAAAATCAGTTTCAATTAAATGCAAATTTTTTGGATTATTCAAAAACAATATTTGAAAAATCTTATTTCATGGCTTGTATTGGAGGATGTGATATTACCAAAAAGACACTTCATAGAGAAAATGTGGTGAAGATTAAAGAAAACACTGCACATAATTTTTGTGAGTAACTGTATATGCATACCTATGTTTAAATGTATACGCTTATATAGAACTTAAATGACTTCATAAATTTTCATAAGTTACAAATTTAGCATTTCTTATCAATTCATTTTTAATTTTACTTTTTTCGCAGCAAGCATTTTTTTGCTCTCTTTATTCCAGCAATCGAAGTTGTTTTTTAGATTAAGTCACACAAAAATTCAGATTTTCAGATTATAAAAAATTTAGGTGCGCCCCCGGGTGGGCTCGAACCACCAACCTTTCGGTTAACAGCCGAACGCGCTAGCCAATTGCGCCACGGAGGCTATTTAAATAATGGCCATCGATATTGATATTGTCAGTGCAGTGGCTAATAAGGGGATGATGCGCTCTTCGCAGCTCTACAAGTTTTTGATATTAAATAGAAAGAAAATATTTTCATATTTTCTAAAATTTAAGGCTTCATAAATTAAACCTTACATAGACAAGTTTGCTTCATATCGCATTTCAAAATTTTCCAATCAATTTTTTCGCCCAATTCTATTTTTTTTTTTTTTTTGTTATAAAAAACATTGTCGACTCTGGTGTTAATTATTTTAAACACTTCAAGTACTAATGTTAAATGTACGAGTACTATCAATTTATTCAAAGTGAGATTTACAACATTTTGTACTAAAAACCAAGCAATATCGTTAAGCAAAATTTAAGTCGTTTATGTGCAAATAAATTTAAAACTTTTTTAAGTAAACCCCACATCTTGGGTTTTTTTTTATTTCATTTTAATTTTAAATTTCAAATTCATCAAAAGTGATTAAAATAGTGTTAGCAATCGTTCACCTTGACGTTTGTGTCAACTTTTATAAATCGCGTTGAGCCACTTAACCCAGGCTGCTTACCAGATTGTTAGTGCGCTTCGATATAAAGCCTTCACGTATGTAGCATCAAATTGTTGGCAACATTTCAAGAAAGCTACATTCATAATACACATTAATTGCATTAAAAAAAAAAAAAAAAATATTACTAATTGAAGAGCACAGACTTGCAAATGCGTGTGCGAATGACCACAGATGCGATTGAATCGCCTGCAAATTGTTTCGTGCCAACAAAAGCAAATCAAAAACGGATGCATTGAAAAAAAAACAGTTGCAAATCTTCTTCTGTCTTGAGCGTGCCAATTTAATTGAAATAAACTTTTAATCAACGCTAGTAAAATTTGCAGTCAATATAAAGTTGTGAGCTCGCAAACGATTAATTCGCTTTGTCGCGCTTCGCATTTATATTTTGCTTTGGTATTTGTCTTACCTAATTTGCATAATATTAAAAAAAAAAAAAGACAAGTGTTGCCAAAACAGCCACAAATCAATGTAGGTCAGATATTTGCATACGGACGTACATAAATGCATTCATACAAATGTGTGTGCGATAGAAATTCTCAAAATAACCGAATACAGCAGCCGGCCGGATGGCTTTCTGGTTTTCTACTCAGTTCACTTTAATTTATTGAAGTGTGGCAAAAAAGCGAAAGCGCCGGCGCAGTCGATTGATTTGTAGTGAATTGAATATTTGTAGACAACTATTAATAATGCAAAGCATTTCAAAGCAATTAGAAAGCTCCAAAAATGATTTAAATGCGCAAATTTTTTTTATTGACCATAAAAATATTCGACTAATTTTTAATAATATAAAATTTAAGTAATGAAAAACAAACCGAAATTTTAAACAACAATAACTATTGAAATTACAAAGTTAAAAATTATGCATAAATTGTATTTTTATTTTTGTGTTTGTATTTGAATTTGATTTATCACATTTGTTTTTTGATTTGAGAAGGTACAAATTTGTATGACAATTTTACTTAAAGACTTAAACCTCCAAAATCAGTCCGTTTTTTTTAAATTCTACTCACTTTAAGAATTTAAAAACAGTCACTTGAGTTATTCATAAACTATGCAATTTTTAAAATTGCAAGTGGTATTTAAGTTTTCATTATTTTCAATCAAATAAAAAACCAAAAAAAAAAAAATGTTAAGCAACATAAGCATTTAAAATTTTATAACATTTGTTAATTAATTTTTTATTAAAAAAAAAAAGTTATTTTTATTATTTTCTCAAAAATTTGCATTAAAATAGTTGTCATATTTTTCAGTTATTTTATATATTTTTTTTTTTTCAAAATTCTCCAAACCTATTTTTGTAATATTTTCACTTAAAGAATTTAGTTCATATTTCGAACTCGAAAATAATTCTAAAAACTTTTCAATAATTTACACCACAAAACACAAATTAAATAATATTAAAAGAATTGCCGTTTTTGGTTTTTTTTTTCATTAATGCTTAATAATTTATGTACGTAAATATTAATTTTTCTCTTTTTTCACAGTTATAATTTCCCTACCCCTAAGTATCTGTTGAACAAAATTTGAAAATTAAAAAACTATAAAAACTCCATTTAGTCAATTGGATATTGATTTTTATTGCCTTCTGTTCAACTCTTTTACCTAGAAACGCCAAGAAAATTTGAGAGCAATGCATTGGTTAAATTTGCACAACAGTTAAGTTTCGCGAAAAGGAGGTTTGTCATTCGAGTCTTTCGTTTGTTGTATCTTTGATTGTCGTTTGGCAGCGCTGCTGCCTTAGTTGGCTTAACCGCCTTTGTATCCAGCACTGGACCATGACATTGTTGTTTATGGCAGTGTGCTGTGTATTGCTCGCTTTTCTTTGTATTATGAGTACAATAAAATAAATATGTATATAAATATGTATGTACATATGTAGTATGGCTATGGCCAATATAGCTATTAACACTTAATAAGTAGCCGAGCTGTTGTTTTTCATAACCAAATACATTTGCAACGGCATTTACTAAGTAAATCACATCTTATTGTTAGATGTCACTACTTTTGCTTGTAAGTGAGTAATATCGCTTGAAATGTTAACTGTTCTCAACTACTTAAAGGCATTAATTTCTTTTTGCGCTCTTTGTATTTATGGTTTTTTGTCAACTGTGTATTTTCTTTATTTTCAACTCATTTATTTTTTATGCTTTCTTAATTTTAGTCTTTTCTTTCACTTATTCTCTCAGCATTCTTTAAATTTTTCACACATAAAATATTTGAATTATTCTATTTACACAAAAAATGTTTCTTTGTTGTTCAACTGATTTGCATTATTTCTGTTCGCTTATAGCTGGTAGATGTGTGTCTATAAATATGAGTGTCTTTTAAATTTATCATTTCCTTTATCTATCGCATCACACCTATTTTAAAAGCAATTGGCAATGGCTTTTTGTTTTTGTCTCGTGCAGCGCCCTAGAAAATTTTGCACATTTTGCTGCCTTTCTTGGAGAGAACACTTTTTATTATAACTATCTGTGTAGTGCTTACAGGTAAATTCCTAAATATTATACTCGTATGTAAATATGTAAGCTTATTTGAAAAAAAAAAACTAATTTCGGTCAGTTTAAGTAATTCAAACAAACTCTCAAATTTGCCAAAAAAAAATAGAGACGGCCAATTTACATCTTATGAAGAGAAGAAGGGAAGTTTTATCGGAACACATCAAACAAAATTTGATTCCGGTTACAATTATAATTTAAATTTTTGCGTAAAAAACTGACTTAAATTGAATTAAAAAAATGTATAGAAAAATAAATTTGTTCACTCAAAGTTAAAAGTTTTTCATTTACTTCATAGAACGCAACGCATATCACGCCCCTCAAAACCGAATATTTGCCAAAAAGTAAACATATTTCGAATTACCTTTTTGAAGTACAGACAAACCTTTAGCTATAACGGCAGCTGAAGGACAAGTCGTTGTCTAATTACATTTTGAGCAGATTAAAATTCTTTACAAAATTGTCTTTCCCGATATATGAAAACTGAAAAATCTACATACAGAGACATTTCAAAAGTTCACTCATTCATAAAGTCACCTCTAAACACAAATTAAAATTCTAGTCTCTATTTAAATTTTCAATGAATTACAAATCGGTTACAATGTTACTCAGTAGTGGCGTGTGGGTTTTTTACGCAATTTGTCCCTCAAGAGCCGAAAAAATAGCAACAGTAGACCGTAAACAAAAATAAAAAAGATGCCACAAAAAAGAAACATAGAAACAAAAAGTCAATAACAGTAAATGAATTGAAACGCAAAAGAGCACAAGTCGATATATGTATGTAAATCAAAACTCTATGAAGTGTGCATTTGAGTTTGTGGCAAAAAAGTTATTGGAAGCAACAGTAGCGGAAAGAGCAAACAGGTGGCAACGATCTAAGTGAATAATGTATATATTTTTAATGTACATATGTATGTGTGTACATATATTTCATATGTGAAGCAAATGTACTTTTATTGTTTATGTTTGTTTATGTGTCGCTTTACTCGTAAATACCTTGCTAAGAAATACATAATTATATTTGGTTTATTGTATTTAAGTGGTAGTCAAATGGTAGTAATAAAGTGCTTAGCATTTTAATTGAAAGTTAAGCGGAGCGAATAAAATAAAATAAACAATAGGAAATAAAAAATAGCAAGAGATTGTTTATTAAGTAGTAAAACATAATAAATCGGAACTACCTGAAGAAGCAGTTGAAAAAACACCGACCTTGACCAAATCGTCATTTCGAATGCATTTACTTTACATATTTTTATTGAAGTTTTAGAAAACTAGCATACAAAGCCTAGGGCAAACTTAAAACTAAATTATTTAACTACGCTTCAACGTCATGAGATTAAGTCCAGTCAATTACGCCATTCTCCTCTATTCTTGTATGTGAAAGAAAAACAATACTGAGATGGAAATTCGTAAGAGAAAAATCATTATATGTAGCTCTCATAGCTGTCGATCACTCCAAATCTTTTGAAAGACTGAAGCTCTTGCGATTTCCTTACCGATCGACATGCCTAATCCCTTCCACGCTGTTGGAAATGATGTGAAGGTTCCCTTCCTTACAAACTTATCTGCTTTCTCGTGTCCGAGTATTTTACAATTCCTAGGTAACTATAATAGTTGCAAGAGTTCAAATTAATAAATATGAGGCTGTTTGCTATCATTTTCGAATTTAACCAGCTGGAGTCAAGTGCTTTTATGACAGACTGACTATTGGAAAATAATGATCTATTCAAAATGATTTGAAATGGTTTTAACATATTTTTTGAGTTTACGGAATCTCTTTGCACCAGCAGAAATTCAAGAAGCTTGTCTTGCACCAAATAAAAAGGAAGTTACAAATTAAAAAAAAAAGCTTTGTAAATTTTTTTGGAAAAACTGTAACTAAAGTAAGCTTCATTTACAAAAAAATTTTTCTCATAAATCCCAAAAATTGAAATATTGAATTAATTTTTCTACACTTTTTTTGATCATTTTATTATATGTACCTATTTTTCTGCTTTTTTAATTTTTTTTTTTCCAAAACCGATTTCTTCATTTAATGCCGCACTGCATGTTAAAACGCCGCATTAACAATAACAAATTGAATTTGAGCATTAAAAAGATTAAAGCAAAAGCAAAGTCGTTTGCGAGGTTACTTGAGGGGCGAAAGACAAACGAATTTAGTTACAAAGTAACAAAACGAAACTGAAAAAAAGGCGCCTTCGTTAAGGTGCACTTACTATGTACGCTGCATGTAAATAGTTAAATATTTATTGAATTGATTGGAGCGTACATACATACATACATACATATGTACTATGTATAAACAACATACATATTTGGCACAGACTCAAAATAAATTTACACAAGTGTCTGTGCTAAAATTTATTTACGCATGTATCGTACTTAATGCGTTAAGCCGGCACTTCGACTACATACATAAATGGCCCACATAAAAAAAGCAAAAAAAAAAAAAAAAAAAACTTAAAAGCAAATTATTTACGTGTTAACTGTTTACATGAAAATAAAAAAAATACAAAAAGTAAAAATACTACACAAAAGAAAGAATAAAAAGACCTTACAAAACAGAGTGGCAATAATAACGCATGAAAAAATATTTAAAACAAAAAAATCAACAAAATAAAAAAAAATATTTTTTTAGTTATTTTCAATTTCTTTTACGCACAGTAATTCGTTAGGCTACAAACTACCTAGTCGTTTGATTTCATTAGACTTCTTGTTTTTGCTACATTTACAATTTTGTCCAACTGGCACAAATATCTACTTTCTATCTGCTTAATTCACGAACACTAGCACATTTGATAGCTGGCACACGCATTTTTATGCTGCTCGTGCATGTATGTATGTACATATGTATATATGCACGTAAATACTTGTATCTCTATCTGCGCTTGCATGCCCAACAGCTTAAGCATTTGCTTGCCTACTTGGCCAACTACTAAGCCTTACTATGTCCGCTTAAACATCGAACAGTCACTTGGCCGCCGCTTTGCTGCCAGCTCGATCAGCACTTCTACTAGTTACAGCTTTATTTAAATACAAAAAAGACAAAAAACACTCGTATTCGTTAGCAGCGGCTATAACAACTAAAAACCAATTCTGCTCTTCGACGAAATTGGGTCAAAGTTGAAAAAGTTAAAACTGCGTTGGTTCATTATTTGATGTCGATTTTATTTCAATATTCCGTTTTATTGTTCAAAAAAAAAAAAGCAAAAAAAAAAAGTTGTCTTGCTCTGACTTCGTTGTGGTTTTCGCAACCTGTTAACACACTTGCGTGTTGACGCCTGAAGAAACGCCTATTAACTGTTTTTTTGAATTCATGTTATCTATGCAAATGATTTTGCACAATATTTGTTGGTCAAAAGTAAGCATAACATTGTTGTTATTGTTGTTGCTTTCTTGAAACTTAGCAAATATTTGTTTTTTGTTTGTATTGAATATGGATGAAGTTGAATTGAATGTGTAATCGCTTATTTCTCAAGGTTCTTGGAAAATGAATATTTTTCCTGGTATTTGCACTGGTTACCAATTGGTTCAACTTTCAAAAAAGATCAAGAGCTCGAACAGCAAAAATTTTTATTATTTTATTTTTTAGTATTGTTGACTTATAATTTGCTTTATATGCATCAACAATCGTTTAATGAGCTTAAGAAAAATATTATTCGCCAGATGGCGCTGAAAGCGCAATATTACGAAATATTATATTTTGGATTCGATTGCGAATCGACTCTTATTAGAAATATAAGTTCACAAAATATATATAAGAATGTATTTAGTCAAAATATATTTCTATTACAAATTAAATATCCGCCAGATTTGGTAAACTTTGGAGGGAAAGTATAGAAAATCGTACTGGCGTTCGATTTGGCTCACTTTCGAGTTATTTTTGTAAAAATGCTTAAGAAAAAAATTACCCGCTAGGTGGTGCTGGCGTTGAGGATTCGCTTTTTTTTGGAAGTTTGTATACTTTGGTTTAAAAAAAAAAGTACAATTTAACCACCAGTTGGCGCTAAAGTCATGTTTTTACTCAAATATATATTTCGCAATAATTTGATAGTGAAAAATTTATGTTTTTGACAAAGTAAGTAACAGTGTCAGTTTGTCGGAGAAAGGTGTTGAGAGCCACAGTTCATCATTTTATAGCAGAGAGGTTTTGAGTGCGAAAATTTCACTGCAAAGTAAATAATAATTTTAAAATTTAAAGTAATCCACAGATTCGCACTTACATAATAACTAAAATTCTTCATGAATCTCTTAAAATGGTTGACGATGTTGATCGACCAGTAGCACCTTTTCACTTACACTTACACTCGCTTTTACATGATTTTATTCACTAACTATAAATCAAATACAGTTTGAAATTTTTTTTTTTATATTTTTGCGCTTTTTTGTTTTTGTTATATATGTTATAAACTTTGTTTACTGAATTTTTTTAAGCCAAGATTACGCAGATTACACAACAGTTCATCGGTTCATGAGCGTAATGCAGGTTGTTTGATTGTTTTTGTTTTTTTTTTTGTTTTTTTTTTGTTAATTGCTTGTATGCTTACATACACACTCGCACATTTGAAATAATAATAAAGTTTTAACGCACGATTAGTGTTTAGGATCAAGGTTACAACAAGCGAAGGTTCATTTTAATATGGGACATAGGTACACATCGTTGCATACATACATAGGCATATGGCACACAAGTATGTATGTGTACATACATATTTCGAAATTAATTTAGGCAGTTAAAAGATAATGTGAAAAATGACTTCAAACAATTTTATCTTACTTTTCATTTTAGTCGCATTTAAATTGCAAGATTTATCAGAATTTGCTGTATATAAAAATATGCCTTTCGCATTGATTTTTAACGCAGTTAATACAAACTAAGAATTCTAGATACAGGCATACTCGTACATATGTACTCTGTAACGGAGTGTGCAAGGTCAGAAGGTTTTGAAGGGGTTTAATTGAATTAATTTTTCTTTTATCTTCAACGATATTTGCATTTATGTAGAACTTACTTTGAAAGCGTTTCTGCATAAACAATTTCAAAATACCATTTGAAGTTGAAAGCTTTGTTTATCTTTAATTTTTTAGTTAAAAAAAATTCAATCCACATTAAGGCACGAAAATCTTTAATTTTTTGTATATGGGAAAAAAGTCGCAACGATAACAATACCCGTATCATTAAAAAAAGTTTTAAAAAATTTTACTTCAACAACACCAGGCTCAATAATTTTCTATACCCGAGATTTGCATATATATCGATAACGATAAGAATATCGATATCGACATAGATCGCGATAAAAATATCGATAACGAAAAAATGTATCATTAAAATAAGTTATGCGTGTAAAACCAAAATCATTAACAGCACCAAGTTCAATAACCTTCGATAACATAATCGATATCGTTAACGATACAACATAGAAACGAAAATGATAGGAAGTGGATAATAAAGTGAGGAGGCTTTTTTGGAGCACAGAAGAAAACAAGATATTTCATTTTACATGCCACATAGCCAATAAACCTTTACCCTTTTTTTATTTTGTTTTTTTAATTTTTTTTTTGTCTTCTAACATTTACTCTTAATTTCTTGTCACAAGTAACTTGCGGTCATTCATTTCCATAAGCGTTTATGACGAACAGTTAGTCAAGTGTCAGCGACTGCCAACTAGTTGACCGATCGAACGCCCGTCCGTCCGTCCGTCCGGCTAGTGAACTGATGGCGACAAAGTTCATTAATGAAAAGTAAAGTTTTCAAATAAAAAAAAAATAGCTATTTCCAAAGAAATCGTCTTAAGTAAGCCAAAAAAAAACCCACAACATAAAGAGGTCAACAACAGGTGCGTTGCTCGCTTGCCTGTGCGCATGCACACAATCATACTTGTGTAAACATTAGGGCGGATCATTATAATTTTTTGAATTTTTGTCAATCGAATTTGCAAAATTTGAGAAAATTTTCAAAAAGCTTTAATGACACAGATTAAACACTTTTTTTTATAGAATTTCGCAAATTTTAAAATTGTCTGCATTAATTTAGTTCGAAAATGAAGGCTTAAAATTTTGTTTATTACACACAAACATAATTTTAATTAGTTTAAACAGAAAAGTGTATTTTGGATATCCCAAAACTAATTCATCATGTTTTTATGAATTCGATTGAAAAAAGAAAAAAAAAACTATATAGAACCAACCTAATACGTAATATACATACTTATAATATATGTTTATCTGTGTTGGTGTTTGTATGCATAAATGATTGAGATAAGCATTAAACACACACACATGACGATGCATTTTATGACATTCATATGGGCATTTAATTTTTAGGTCAAAAAATCAAAATCATTAAAGGGAGTGATAGAAACGCTACCGCTTGGCAACTATGTTAGATATTACACAAAATTAAACAGCCACAACTGGCTGAAAGAGTGCTGGCTATTTTTTTTGTTTTTTTTTTTTTGTCTATAGCTACTTGTTATTATATTTTTTATTATTTTTTTGTACATTTGAACTGAAATCTGAGACTACGTAGGCATCTATACGATTTCATCATTTGACTACAAAAAAGTAGTTTAATTCAAGACTAAAGTTAAATGATGATGGCTTTAGCTATGCAAATGTAAATAAGATTGTTGGGCTTACTGTGCTGAATTATTTTCGCTTGAATTTCAATTAAAAATGTTTGCACTCACTCTTAATACACATTTACTCTGCGCATACATACATACATGTGTGTGTGTGTGTTTGGACAGCTAAATAAAATATTTGCGTAAAAGGCTCTTAAAAGTGGTAATGAAAATAGGCACAAGCGGATATGTAGGCTATTAAAAAAATATCAGAAATAAAGAAAATTTATAAACTAGTAGATAAAGTAGTTCGATGCAACTTCGGCTTATGAAATTGGATAAAAAACAAATAAATCAAAAATGAATTATATTTTTTAAATCAACGCAAAACAAACTTGGTAATAAAATTAAAGATTTTTATAAATTATTTAAGCCACTCTATTACAATTTTAACTCATAAATTTATTAAGTATTATATTTTATGGTAGTTTACCTGGTCTAAACACATTTCAAGTTAAAATCGCTAATACCTTACGTTTTTTTGTTTTGCAAATTTTGCAATAGTTGCCGCACCTTAACATTTGTACGTGTTGAAAAATTTAGATATTTAATAAATGTGCAAATATATTTATGCAAAAAAAAAAAAAATTAACTTAAAGCTACTCTTTAAAAATAAATAAAAATATAAAAGGGAGTGTACTTTTTTTTAAATTAAACAACAGCAGAAAATAACGAAAAATCCAAAATTTAAAAATGTCCGAAACTAATGCAAGACAATGAGCAGAAGCCGATATTAAAAATATTAATTTTTCTAACCTAAAACTTAGAAAGTTATTAACTACAAAACAAAAAGAAATAAGGTTTACAGGAGGCGTTCACCGCCAATCAAAAAATTTCCAACTTTCTATCGTGGAATGCATGCTTTCGCTTTAATAAGATTTTTACCGACAATCGCAGAAAATAAAAGCAAATGTGATAAATCGAGCAATATGTTCGTGGTCTTAAAATTGTTTTTCTTTATTGAAATATTTCAAGTACTTTTCTTTTGATGCAGAAAAATATATCTTTTTTTTGTCGTTATAACAACGTAGAAAATATCCATAATTTTTGAAGAATACCTCTATGTTGATCGTCCTGGTATGTAAAACCGAATGTCGTAGTAACATCGATCTTCTCATTCGTTATAACGACCGCTTTTAAAGTAAGTAAATAGTCGCAAAATTCCCCATTTCTATGTTGTTTCTTAAATTCTACGTTGCAAAGCATGGTAGAGTATTTATTTTAATTAAATAATTGCTGTGATATAAATGTTTGTAAGGCGTTGTAGTTTGTACATAACGCAAGTGCGGAAATTCTTACAAGCATAATTTTATAGCAAACACAAATATGTATGCGTACTATAATCACAGCCAGTAGTAAGGAAGCTAAGATCTTACTTAAAATTTAATAATTTACTCGCATTAATTCTTGTGACCGTCAAAGGCTAATAAACACAGAGCAAACGATATTCTGTGTTTGTATATTTATTTGTGCGTTTATTAAATATTATTATACATTTCTACAAAAAAAAAAAAAAAAAAAAACACTTTTTTACGTTTATTTTAGCGTTAAACGCTTGTAAATTTCGTTTAATTTCATAACTTTGAAATGCTCATTTCCGTTTTCCATGTCAATGTTCAAGTAATTATTGTCACTCATACGCCCTGACGGCGCGACACACCTCAAAATTAGCTGATTAAAGCGCTGAAACAGCAATTTTTAGCTTGAGCTGCAAATGGAGTTTCAAATGCAATCACATTTAATGAAAATCTTAAAAAAATACGGTTTTACTTTAGGTTCAAAGGCAAACTTATATTGAAGGCTCTCTTTGTCTATTGATACTATTTCCTTACTTTATCATAAACGAATGAAATCAGTATCTTTTACATTTGTTTTTATTTTTAAGTTTATGACTTTATAAAAAATTTAACATTTTATTTTATTTAATGTCGTTAGAAATAATACAATTTTTGAGTGCTACGGCCTTTGTAAATTTGATTTCAATGCCGCAGAGACAAGTATAAAATAAGTAAGAGAATAGGCAACAAATGAAATGTCTAAAATTGCATATTTTCTAAGTAAAAAAAAAAGTGTTGCTCTATCGGAAGCAATTAAAATTGACATATTATCGAAAATGTTTTTTTTTTTAGATAATTGCTTGTGTCAATGTGACAGCAACACGATTTTTAATTTCAATCACTTTTTTATAAACAAGGTATACATAAGTATGCCTAGGCACTTAAAAATACATACCTATTCAAATTCCCCCTTACAGTTTAAATATGTAAAAAGCGTTTCACGTGAAATGACTGTCAAAAGCCATACAAATTGCATTGCCGTGAAATATGCGTGTTATTTCATATTTATTTTACGGTAAAGTTGTACCCTGTTCACGCCGTGAAAAAAACGAGCAACATTCTGGCAACATAATGCTAGCAACATTTTTTCACCCGTATTTAAAAAATGCTCGTGTCATCTAAATCTGAACATTGAAAATAATAATAATTTTAAAAATATATTCAACGTCTCCTACAGCTACCATAAAAAGGGCGAAAATCCGATTCATCCATGCTGGTGGTTGTGCCGGAAGTTTGCAAAACTCCCTAAATAATGCTAAATGATGTAAAACCTGTTAGAAAAAATAATATTAGTTCTACTACGAAAATAAGATTAAAAAATACTTATCAAAATTTGGCAATTCCTTCTGGGGTGATGGTCATACGTCCGCAATAAATCTCACTGTGTTACAACAAAAAAAAATGGACGAACGCCTCAAGTGACATAGTGGAGGTTGTAGTTGTGGTTGGTTAGAACACGAAATCGTGCTCAGAATTTTTTCAACACCCTAAAGTTTTTGACTTATATCTCAGCCATTTTTGTTTTCAAAAAGATTTTTGATTTTCAAAAAGAATTTGCAAAGTAGAACGTTAGTCCATTCCAAATGATCACTCTTTTTGTTTTTGCACAAAGAAATGAAACCAAATCATGCCCTTTTTCCAATTGGGATAAATTTTTTAGTGAACTCTTTATTCTTTATTAATCATGAGATTTCGAATTTGTGGCGCAACAAAAATACAAGAAAATGTTCATGAAAGCATTAAATTGAGTGTGAATATTGTGCTTTGATTATGAATACAAAATTCGTATCTGTACCTTTTTTTTTAATTTTAGCGTCACTTATTTTTGGGAATACTGATTTCAAGTGTAAAAAAGCATCGCTTTCTTTGTCAAGTCTCTTCACAAACTGCTTCATGTAACCCAACTTCAAGTGCAATGGTGGCAAGATTATATTGTCTGTTTTAACTAATGGGATGTTGAGAACATTTTTTTCCAATCTGAAAAAAATTTCTTGTTGGCCAGTTGCTACACGCACGACTGTCCCATTGACAAAGATAGCAGGGATGTTTTGTGTAGCCTCCTTGCATTCCAAGAAGAATTGTCAGAACTTTGAGGTCAGAGACATTTTTCCATTTATATTTATCGTAATTGTTTAGACGTAAAATTTTCTTCATTGTTTCATATGTTTCTTTTATATTCGTTCATTCAAATTGTTTTTGGGAGAAAATTCGTAACATTGACAATTTTTATCAAATTTTGATAAATGAATGCTAATTTAAATCGTCTGTTAAAATAGCTAAACATATGTGATTTATTAGATAATGCAACTTGTTGACAAAAAATTGGCTTGAAAACGCTTTTCAGCTTTCAGCAAAAAAATTTAATATTATCGATGTTAGATGAAAAAAATAGTGTAAATATTTGGAAAGGACTAACGTTCTACTTTCAAATTCCTTTTGAAAATTTTAAATTTCGGAGATATACAATTTTTGAATGACCAACAACATGAAATTTAGGGTGTTGAAAAAAATCTGAGCACGAGACACGAGTTCTACCCAACCACACCTACAACCTCCACTATGTCACTTCAGGGGTTCAGATTCACTGTGACACCGTCTCTTTAACGCACCCTCATATTGACATATGTAGACAATATCAGTACTTTTATTTTTATATTTTTCAATTGAAAGACAGCGAATTCTCAAACAAAAAACATGTAAACCTAAGGCTTCTACTTACTGCAAGATTTAAAAATATTTAACAAAATTTTCATTAAAACTGCAAATTCTTTTAAACAAATTTTTTGGAATTTTTATGCGTATGCAGTTTTGTAGCCCATTCAATTCTGGTAAATAAATTGCCTGTTTTAAGACACAAAAAATTACAGTTGACTTTTAAGAATTTTTTTTGGGACTGTTGCGTTTTTTCCTACTAAAAAATATATGCGACAAAAAAAATTGTTAAAATCACCGGTACTTTTTAGCGAATAAGCTTATTGTGTATTGCACTACAATTGAATGGGTTAAAAAAACTGCATGCTAAAAAAAAAATTACATAAATTTTTTGAAACAAATTTGTTTTCTAAATTAAAATTTGTTTAATTATTTGCAATATTGTAGAAAGTTTTACACTTGTTTTTATATGTTTTTGTTTGAGAATTCTCTGTATTTTAATTGAAAAATAAAAAAATAAATATATATTGTACAAATTTCGTCAGTATGTGGGTAAGCTGAAGTTTTGTCGTGATCTGTTTGTTTTACGAAAATTAACATATTTCTTTAGCAAAACAAAAAAAAAAAATTAATTAATTTAAACAAAAAAACACCATGTATTTTGACCACTCAACTCATTCATTAAAAAAAATTTAAAGCGAGACGCACACTCTTTGGATTAATTTGTACACATTTCTCTAAATTCCAAAAAATTTCGAGAGAAAATATGTTAATATCTTTTCTGTTAAACTATTTCCCTATACCTACATAACATTTTTAAAACGCCAAAAAAAGCACATCTCTCTTGAAAGATATTAATCACTTAAAAATGCGACTGACAGTTTTTCTTCAATTTTCTTCAATTTTCATGAGTGCATTTTCAACAAATGTATGTATGTATGTACATATATGTAATTGCACGCATTTCTATAAGTTATACGTCAAATAAATGAAAAGAAAATTGCTTAGCATGCTTGGCTGACCGACGAAATGAGTAGCATTATTACTTTTTAAAGGGTGTTCAAGTACGTAAGCACAAATGAGTTAAAAGCATAAACAAAGCATGGAAATAACAAAAGTGTATACCGACTGCCCTGTAGGAAAACTTGAACCACTAATACAAAGTATTAAAACGAATTCGCTAATGCATAAAGTTTTCAATGCATTTGTACTATAAAGAGAAAAAAATGTATAAAAAAAACTTAATAATTGAATTTTTTCATCAACTCAAATTTAAAAATTCGGTGGGTTCGGTAAATTTGTTTATATTTTTTAACGAATATTCTAAATCTTCGCCTTTTTTGCAATTTTTTTGTTTACATAAGTATGTATGTACTTACGCGTCTTTGTAAACAAATATGTGCAGGTATGCATATTTGTATTTTCAACACAAAGCTGAAAATTTGCTCATTGGCCTGTGAGTAATAGCTACCTGGCTCATCGAAACACATTAGAAATGTCCTTGCGATAATAGAAAATTATAAATAAATACGATTACAACAAATAATGCTTTGCACTTGTGCCATTTGAAGGTGTCAGTCATATTGAGTTTAAAGCTTTTAAGTAAACACGCCACGTCACACTTAAGGGCGAACAGCAGAGTCTCTAAAATTGTTAACACTTAGCGCCTATGAATTATATATATTTTTTTTTGTTGTTCTGTTTTTTTTTTTTTTTTTTTTTTTTTGTAATCACAAAGCGTCCCAACAATGTCATTGCGGGCACGCTTGCGCACAAACACGCAATGCGGTTGCCGAGAGAATTAGTCATTGCGGAATCATGTGAACAATTTACGTTTAGTAAGCAAATTATAAACTTAAGTAGTTGCGTGCAATCGTGCAGCACGTGTGAAGGGTAAAACAAAGAATATGAAGTGCGCAATATATTAATTACAAGGCAGCAAAGAATCAAGTTCATTCAAGGCGTTACAGTAATAGGAAGAAGTTATTTTTAAATGATATTGAAAGGTAATAGAAATAAATTCAATACGTAGAGCCATTAAAAGTCCTGAAAAAAAATGTTTCTTGAAATTTCATAATGTTAAATAAAATTTAAAAAATTACCCCAAAGCAAGGCGAATATATCAATGTGGTGGTAAGCGTATGTATATAAGTAAAAGGCCGCCATGTATTTTGTTTTTGCTTTGCTGGACTAAAAGTCAAATTTTTGTTGGTGATTTACATCGCCAGCCATTCGCCAGCCAATCAGAACGAAGCCCTTTGACGTACAGTCCAGCAAAGCGAAAAAATCAGCTGGCTCACCTTGTTAAAGTCGCCTTGCCCTAAAGTATAATTTAATAAAATTAAGAATTCCTAATTTATAAAAAATAGCTAAAAAAAAACATACACAATTTGTTTAAAAGGAAAAGGTGCAGTGCCATACCAATTACGGGTTTTATATTTTAATTTACTTATTTATTTATTTATTTTTATATATATTTTATAATTATTTTGTTTAATAGACCTTCACTTTTAACTTTATATTTCTTTCTTTCTTTTATGCTTTTCTACAGATGAAGTGTGCCTGCATATTTTGGGTAGATAAAATGTTAAACAAATCCTTTTATCATTTGGGCGTTTTAATTGCAAAACATCCTGGCTATTTCATTATAATACCGGTGCTGCTAACAATGCTCTGCATGACTGGGTAAGTTTTCTTTTTTTAAATTTTAATTTGCGTATATTTTCAAGGTTTTTTTTCCATTGTTTTTTTTTAATTACTTTTTGTGTGAAACCAAAAAAAAAAAAAATTATGATGTTATCACTTAACTAATTCCCTTAAATCTTCTAGAAGCCAATAACTAGCTATAATCTTAAAACAAAGATCTCAGCATTTATGATGAGAAATTTGCTCAGTAAAATTTGTATGCTGCTTTAAGAAATACTTACAAATAATTGAAAGTACATAATTTAAGAAAATCAATGAATTTATTTATTTTAAAATACTGCGAATCATTTCCATTAAAAATTATTTCATCTATTTTTAGCTACCAGCAACTAAAATATCAAATCGATCCTGAATATTTATTTTCACCTATCAATGGAGAGGGCAAGGCTGAGCGCGCTGTGGTTGAGACATATTTCAAAGTAAATTACACGCACCGATTCAATGTGGGACGCATCACAAGACCTGGTGAGTACGAACCTGGAAAATAACGAACTGAGAACAAGAAACATATTATTATATTCAAAACGCAAAACAGTTGCGTGCGAATTAAAAATATAAACAGAAAAAGTAAACTAAATACAGGAAACTATTAAATTCTTAAAAGCCTAAATTAATAAAAAGTAGAATAAAATACGAAGGACAAAGAATAAATGTAAAACAATAAAATAAAATTAGGTAAATAATATTTAATTAAACAATGAAATAAAAATTAAAAAAAACGATTTAAATAAAAAAAAAAGTATTCAATTTAATAAAATGTAAAGCAATTGAATAGCAATGTAAAAAACTGAAAAAAGAAGACTGAAGTATCAGCAAACAAAAAACACAAAATAAAATGCATTTGAAATTCTAATTAATTCAAAAAATAACCGATCAAAATAAGTAACCGCAATCAAAAAAGATAAATGAAACTAAAAAAATAAAATTATTAAAAGTTATAAAAAAATAAGAAAGGTAATATCAATAAGAAAATAGCAGAAATAGACTGCAAAAAATTAAATTAAATTAAATCATAATATATAAAATTAAGTGAAATATTTAAATAAATTAAAACAAGAAAGAATTGTAGAACAAGAAAATAAGTAAAATAAAATTTTTATAAATTAAAAAAAAAAAAAATAAAATACAAATTCTTAAAATAAAATAAGAAAATATTTTAAATCGCTAAAAATTAATATAAAAAAAAAATTGAACTTCCCATACCGGGAATCGAACCCGGGCCTTCTGGGTGAAAGCCAGATATCCTAGCCACTAGACCATATGGGAGAGGTAATATAAATTGGCTAAATGCCAGTTTTCTTTATTGACGTTTGACTCAACTGATAAGGTAGAACGATAAATAATAACGAAAAAAAAATGTATTTATATAAACTGGTTTTATTTAGGATTAAATTGCAATGCAAAAATAGTTTTGTGATAAAATAAAAACACACATGCATGCGTAAATTTTTTACGAAGAATAGGTAATAAATGTTTGCACAAAAACTAAAACCTTCCAGAGTTTGGCTATTTCAATTTAATTTAGAAATTTGTACATTTATTACGAATGCACACGAATACGTTAATTTGTGCACATACTCATAATATATGTATGTATGTACATATGTATGTATGTGTGTAAGAATGTACATATGTATGTATGAACAAGTATGTTATTAAAGTTTGTGTTTACGAAATTCGTTTTTGGTCAAAAGCAATTTGTCTATCAAAACACTTGACATACCTTGACTTGCAAGCAGGTGCGAGCAAATGAAGCAAACATGTGTTCATATTTAAAATAAATTAATAAGAAAACTTAAAAAAAAGATAAGCATGTAAAATAATTATCAGTACTCACAATCAACAAAAAATCTGTCGGCAGTCTTCCAACAAATCGTCTAACAACAATTGTGCCAAACAAAAAAAACTAAAAAACGCACAACAAAAAACCGAAGCAGCTGTCCGGTGTTGCGTGCAACAACTTCCTGACCCAGCCAAGCTGTGAGCGCTTTGGACAAGGAACAACAACAACAACAGCATCAAACAATGCAATTGCGCACAAGTTTTCTTTGCGAACACATGCAAATTAAAATTAAAATTAAACAAAAAAAAAAAGCAGAATATGTTTGCAATTTTTGTGCAACTTGTTGCAATTATAATAAATATGCCTTGTCATGTTTTCGCTTGCGACCAATGACTAATGTCTGAACTGAATGCAACTGCGATTTATGCATTACGTACTAATTTAATACGGGCAACGTTAGCGACAACGTTCTTTGAATAGATTACGAGCAATTGAGTGTAAATCAAGTAAATTTGCAATAATAATAAAACACAAGTCAAGTCAAGTGACGCGAGTTTAGTTGGCAATTGTATAGAGCGACACGACTTGTAGCAGGCGTTTAACTCTGCAGTACTAAGCAATCAAAAATTGTTGCTACTTTCGCACGTCATCGAATTGCGGGCATGCCACGTTAATTGTCAAAGTGGCAAAAATGCATTTGTTTTTGTGTTTTTTTTTTTTTTTTTTTTTGTTTTTTTTCTTATTTTTATTTTTTTTTTCAACTGACCATCTAACACATTGCGCCGCAGTAGAAAGCAATCATTAGAAAATTTGTGAATCATTCACATGCCTCAAGATTGAAGAAGAAAAAAAATTCGCTTTGTACAATTTTTTTTTTTCGTTTTTAATTTAGTTGCTTCCATTCTACTTTGATTTATGCCATAAATTAAATTCGTTCGCGCTTTCATTTTGCCCATATTTCAATACTCAGTAGGCTGTTCAACCGCGCATGCAATCTTGCAGACAGCGCGCTAGTTGTAGTTCTTTCAATATTTTTAGCCATCTTTACACATTTTATTGCTCAGTTGCGGATTATTTAATACAACAATTGCATTGTATTCGGTTCTAAAGTGAAATTTATTATTATTTTTTAGGTATTTTTCTTTTTTAAATTGCACCGATTATTTACAGTATTCTTTAACTCGCTTGCTTGCCGTCCTATGGAAAATTGCTTCTTTTGAGCTTTCGCGTTATTTGGCTGCACATTGGTGTTGTCGTGCCACTTTTCCACTTTCATTGGTGCTAAATGAATGGGTGTCGACATGTTATGGATATCACGTTTTTAACGCATACAATGCATTAACTATTATATGATATTACGTTGTGTTGCGGGCTTTCTTCAGTAATAAAATGATTTTTAGTAGGATTACTCACATTGGTCGATCTATTGTACTTGAGCGTGAGAAGTCATTGCACCATTTATAGGCAATTAATATAAAAAAATATATTTTAGTAAGGCGTTTTTCTTTTATCTCAAAAGTTCTTAGAAATGTTTCAAAGAGGTTTTCAAAAAGGGAATAATTTACTCCCATGATTAACTACTGGGCTTATAAACTGTCAATTATTATTTGAGCTGCAATTTAAAAATATGCTTCTTCTGCAAAAAGTTTTTAATGGAAGTACGTGTTAGTAAAAACAATTTTATTCATACGATTTTTTTTTTTAAATTGTTCAAAACCCTTTTCCATAAAGGGAATACTTTATTCCCAACCTTAAAACATTCCTTAACATTAACGTTGGGAAAAAATTTAAAAATCGTGTAAATGTGATTGATATTGCAGCAAGGTTAGATGATGCCGCAGTATAGGTAGCCGCCGATATTTACGAAAAAATTACTAGCTTAGAAGTAAGTAAAGTTATATAATAAGAGAAATTCCAGCAATTCACTCCAATCCAATGTGGGTACACTTTTAACCCCAACCACTTTTAACAAGCGCCCGCTTTAATCTAAAAAAATATATCAATGTAATTGGTTTTGGTGTTCTCAACGCAACAAATACGAGTATGTAGGTATGTAACCAACAAAAGATTGAGCGCTTTAAAACGAATTGGAATTTGAAATTATTGTCACGTCGCAGTTTGCGTTTGTGCTTTTGTGTAGAGTTCAATTTGGGCATTAAACGCAGCATAGAATTGTTTTCAATTTAAATTTATTTTGCAGTTATTATTTGAAGCGCACAATTGTCTAATTTTTGGTTTGCTTACTTGGTTGTACTTGGCGATAATATAAATAAAAACAACTGAAATTTTGGGTCGAAGTGTTTAAATTACGGGTTGAAGGTAGAGCAAAGAGGCTTCTCGCATTAAGAGTAAAAATGAAATGGTACCAAAAGAAAAGGAAATGGTACCAAAAAGTCGTGAAATTAAAGTTAACATTATTTTTTTTTAATATTTCTTTGGGTGGGAACAGATTTTTATCAGGTAATATTCAGTCTGAAGACGAAGCGAGAAACGTCATATGGTTATAGGGGCTTTTAATGTAAAAAATATTTTTACCGGAACTGTTCCCAGTAAAAATGAAATGGTACCAAATGAAAAATAAATGGTACCAAAAAGTCGTGAAATTAAAGTTAATATTATTTTTTTTAATATTTCTTTGGGTGGGAACAGATTTTTATCAGGTAATATTCAGTCTGAAAACGAAGCGAGAAACGTCATATGGTTATAGGGGCTTTTAATGTAAGAAATATTTTTACTGGAACTGTTCCCACTCTCGAGAGACAAGATTAACAACAATTTATCTCGGACGGCATTGTAAATTCGCAAAGTATATTGCTTGTCTAGTAAAAAATTGCTTATAAGCTCATGATATTTACCGCTCCTCGTAAAATCCTCTTTTGAATTTTTATACTAATATACATATGCGCACATACATACATATGTACGTATTTATTCATAAATCATTCTTATCAATTTTTTAAATTCTTTTCCTTTTTCAGGTCGTTTTGGTCGTGTTATTGTCATACCCAAAGACGGCAATGACAATATGCTGCGTCGTGAAATCTTTCAAGAATTGCGACATTTGGATGAACTCATACAGAATGCAACCGTCGAGTATGAGGGCGAATTATTCACGTACAAAGATGCCTGTGCGCGTTGGGAGAACGAATGCTTTTTGAATGATATATTGAATTTAGACTTCATAATGGATGATGTAAGCGAATACAAAAATTATATAAAAAATTTAAAAAAATCAGTATAAAATTGTGTACATAATTAACAATTAAATCTTAGATTGAATCCGGCGAGCTAAATCTCACTTTTCCCATCATGTTCAATCCGGTCACTTGGGACGCACACGCTTTTCCCGTCTTCTTTGGTGGCACAAAGTTGACGGAGGATAATATAATTGTTAGTGTACCGGCGATACAGTTGGTGTATTTTGTGACTGCGGACACTAAGCGGCAAGATGCAAAGTAAGTAGATTCTAGAGCCAAGTGTTCAAAAACTCCTCGCAAAGTTTTGTTTTTTAATGAAATAATTTTTTGTTTTAACTCATCACGTAACTCATTTGCAGAGGTGCCGAATGGGAGGAGACGTTCTTGAAAGTTGTGGGAAAAGCCGAGAACTCAGGACTCTTCAAACATATTTCAGTTTCGTATTTCGCCTCTCGCACTTTGGATCATGAGCTGGAGAAGAATACGCGCACTGTAGTGCCATATTTTAGTTCCACATTCGCGTTAATGGCGCTTTTTAGGTAAGTCAAATTCAGTTATCAATTCATTGAGGAAAACCAAAAACATAAATTAAAATTTTCAATAAGTTTAAAATGACCCTTGTAAGACATGTCTAGTGGAGTTCCTGTTATATTGGCTTTGTTGCTATGAGCATATTATTACAGATTTTTTTCGATGAAAACGTATTATTGCAATAAATATGTACCAAGCAAAAATTTTGTAAGTGAGAACAGTTTTCGTGAAACTGTTCCCAGGCTGATATTTCATTGTGTTTCCTTTAAAAATATATTAAAAATATTTATTTAATGTTTTAAGTTTGTTTACATTGTTTAAGAAAAAAATAAAAAAACACCATTTATTACTGTGGATTTAACTGACAATATTTCAAAATTTACTAAGCATAGTTATCATTTTATAAAAGTACTCAAATTATACAAAAGCAAACAGTGTAAGCAAGTGTAAACACTTGGCGTTCTCTTTACGTCAGTTTACTAAATTATTGCATTGTTCAGTTAAGCATTAATAAACTTGAAATATTTTTTTATATTATTATTACAGCGTTATCACCTGCATGATGGGCGATGCCGTACGCTCAAAGCCCTGGCTCGGATTGATGGGCAACGTATCGGCAATCATGGCCACTTGCGCGGCCTTCGGACTGGCCATGTACTGTGGCATTGAATTTATTGGTATCAACTTGGCAGCGCCCTTTTTAATGATCGGTAAATTAACTTTTTTATGAGGCACACACTAATGTATAAATCATTTAATTTTGATATATTTTCCCTCCTCACTCACATAAAGGTATTGGCATCGATGATACCTTCGTCATGTTGGCCGGCTGGCGTCGGACACCCGCCAAAATGCCCGTTGCCGAGCGCATGGGTCATATGATGTCCGAAGCGGCCGTCTCCATTACAATCACCTCACTTACCGATCTCTTCTCATTTTGGATTGGTATTATTAGTCCATTCCGTTCGGTACAGATCTTCTGCACCTATTCAGTATTCGCCGTCGTCTTCACTTTCGTTTGGCATATCACTTTCTTTGCCGCCTGCATGGCAATCTCTGGCTACAGGGAAAGACACAACTTGCACGCGATCTTTGGCTGTAAAGTGCAGGCAATGTCGGTGGCCATCAGAGGTGAGTTAATTTTGAAAATTATAAATTAAAAATAGTTTTCCTCGACTATTATTGCTGCAGCTAAGTTGGCTCTTGAGTGATGTTAGTTGATGTTGTTGTTAAAGTAGTTATACTTGTTATTGTTATTTAATTATTGTTACGCCTCCCACACGTGACCCACAATTCCACTGCCGCAGTTCAAACTTTCACATTTCGTTGTATTTGAATGTAGGCTGAGGTGCTAAACTTTTTTAAGGTTTGTTTTTAAATTTGCTCAACATTATAAAATATTTGTAAAATGGTATGCATTTAAACAAACATTTCCGCCACAGCGCGAGCAACAGTTTTACTTTATTCGAGACATTTTTCGCCATTTTCATGGCTCATTTGATTGTCGCCTCGGCCGCTGGCATCACTTTTACTTTTCTTCGTTTTTTTTTCCTTAGCAGTATCGTTTTGTAAACTTGCATTTAATCTTTTTTTTTATCTTTTGCTTTTCGGTTGCAGTCTTTTGCTGTGACTTGTTGCTGCAGTCTTTTGTTTGTTAGACTTTGACTTCTACTTTTAAAATTTTCTTTTGGTTAAAGTTTTTCTGCATTTACTTGTAGTTGAAGTTTTTCTTCTTCCGGCGTGTGTTTTTTTTTTTATACGTTTGCTTTATAGATTTTAGTGTTGGAATCGCGTTTTGTCATTATTTTTTGCCCCACGGCGGCTAATTGCAACACAAAGCTTCTACTCTAGTGGCGTCTGATTGACATTTGATTGAGTGATATTAGCTCCTTTTAACTTCTGAACTTTCAATTTGTCGGACATTACCGCTCTAAGAATTGTACTTACATATGAATATATATATTTGAAAAACAATGCATTGAAAGTATATAAAATAAAATTACTTAATGTATTTATAAATAAATATTAATTTAAATTCAGTAATAAAAATAAATTAAAAGAAAAAAAATACTAAAAACTAAACACATTTCAATTCGCTCCATTTTACTTCAAATTAATTTAGTTCGACTCAATAAAATTTAATTCAATCACCTCAAATCAATTCAATGCAAATTAATTCAATTGAAGTTAATTCCATTGTCAATTGCATTATATTAAAATAATCAAAATTAAATTTGTTCAATGAATTTTAAAGTTCACATCATAACTCCTATCAATTTGGGTCTTCAATAAATTTAAAAAATAAAACCAAAGTTAAAATTTTTTTTTTTAGACTTTACCTATGAGCATAAGTATATTCAAAAGCGGTGAGAAATACTTTTGAAAAATAATATAATCCGCCAGGTGGCGCTCGAACTGACTTTATTAATAAAAATCTTATTTAGAGCTTTCTTCTGCCTTTAAAAAACGGGCGAATCTTTTATATCTTTTTTTATTTTTTATTAATTTTTTGTTTATATCAAACCATGATTTATAAAATAATTATTACAAAATAATATTCATTGTAATATTTTTGAAAGATTTTCGATCTCTACCTACTAGAAAGCTCACAGATTTTGGCTTGCTAAAATTATATTCCCCATCTGTCTTTTTAAGAGATTTTCTAATAGAATCGGGCAAAGAGTTACGCAGAATGAAATAGGAAAAGTTGATTTTAAACGCTTTTTACTTTTTCATGGCATCATTTTTCAATCAGCGAGCAACACTCGTACTTTCCAAAAATAGTTCACTATTGATCTTTCATGATCACTCCAACCAATTTATGTTAGCGCACACAGATCAGTACAACAGATTTCTTGGCATTTACACTCTCCTGCTGCGGAATTTCAATTACATTTCATAGACTCAATTTTAAACTCAACCCAATAAACTGGTTTAGTAAAACAACAAAGCCTAGTGAGCCTACTGATCGCCTACTGATCTCGATTGTCTACAATACCTCTGAATAAGCGCATCGTGATCAGATAAGAGTATCGCGTACAAGTGACGATACATTCTTCTTAACTAGCGTAACGCGCTCACGTTTAGGAAGAAAGAGGAGGAAAGTATGCAAGCAAAGCACCTGTGCAGCGATAAAAACAACAGCTAAAAGTAAAACAAGTAAATAATAATGTTATTAGAACAGCAATGATCGACGGATTGTGAACGGTGCTGAAGTGAGTTGCGGCAAATGGAATAGTGGATTCAGTGAACTCACAGCAGTACACAATTATTTTCTAGGTCAATGTTAGTAATGGTAGCAAAAACAAAAGAAATAGCCATAATTGCGTGTACGTAGTCGTGTAAGAAAATTGCAGCAGTAATTGTGACGCACAAATTACAGCAAAACGTCAACGAGCGTAGCCACACATTTGTAGAACCGCACTAAAGCAACATTTTGTCTTCTAATCTAAGTTATTTTTTTTTCTTTGCTAGCATTGTCGCAAGTGCACTTTGCCCTAAAATTTATTTTTCTTGTGCCTATTAAATAATTAAATCAATAATGTTTTCCCACGCAGAGAAACGCAACTTTTTGTACAAAGCTGTCATGGCTGGCGGCATCAATCGCGATGATCCCGACAATCCAATCGATAACAAAGATCACATGTTCATGGCTTTCTTCAAGGATTATCTGTCCGCCGTGATCAACAATAAGTGGTGTAAGCTATTAATCATACTCGTATTTGCTACATATTTGGCTGGCGCTTGCTATGGACTTACGCAGATCAAGGAGGGCTTAGAACGTCGCAAATTATCAAAGGCTGACTCCTATTCAGTGGTGTTTTTCGATCGTGAGGACGAGTATTACCGCGAGTTTCCATATCGCATGCAGGTGAGCGCTTCTCAAAAATGTTAGCTCTCAAACTTCATTACATTGTTCTTTATTATTCTATTTACTCGCAGGTCATCATCACTGGCAACCTGAACTATTCCGATATTGTTGTGCAAGATCAAATTGAGGAACTCACGCGTACACTCGAGAACACATCGTATGTGACCTCGTCGCTTTACACAGAATCGTGGATACGTTCGTTTCGTTCGTTTGTCGATCGCAATAATGAATATCTCAATATAACAATCGATGATGAGCAATCATTTATAGATGCAGTGAAGGAGCATTGGCTCTTTCCGGGCAATCCCTTCTCACTCGACGTCAAATTCAACGAAGATGAGACGCGCATTATCGCCTCACGTTTCCTCATACAAGCCGTCAATATCACTGACACAAATCACGAGAAGGAAATGGTGCGTGATCTGCGTAAAATTTGTAAGGACTCACCATTGAATGCGTCGATATTTCACCCATACTTTGTCTTCTTCGATCAATTCGAGCTTGTGCGCCCGACTTCAGTGCAGTCCATGATCGTTGGCGCGATCATTATGATGATAATTTCATTCATATTCATACCGAATATACTCTGCTCATTATGGGTCGCTTTTTCGATTATTTCGATTGAGTTGGGTGTCGCTGGCTACATGGCACTGTGGGATGTCAATCTTGACTCGATTTCGATGATAAATCTGATCATGTGCATTGGCTTTTCGGTGGACTTTACAGCGCATATTTGCTACACTTATATGTCGTCGAAGAAGCGCAGCCCAAAGGCACGTGTACGTGAGGCCCTTCACTCGCTCGGTCTGCCAATTGTGCAAGGTTCCAGTTCAACAATACTAGGCATAATCGCTTTGCTGCTCGCACAGAGTTACATTTTCCTGGTTTTCTTCAAAATGGTATTCCTAGTGATATTCTTCGGCGCCATGCATGGACTTTTCCTGCTGCCGGTGCTGTTGTCACTCTTCGGACCTGGCTCATGGCAGACATGGTCGGGCAGAGATTTGGGTGATGACAATGATGAAATTACGGATATTGAAAATCCCATGAAGCTGTCCAGCATGGAAAAATTAAACTCCTACTACTTGCAACAGCATACACCACTAGGCCTAACTGGTCCCTTTACGACAGCAAAAGGTTTTCTTGGTGCCCCTTACAAAGCTTACGGTGATGAGAAGGACTTGGGTATCGGCACTTCCGGCGAGGACTCTTCCGAGAGCAGTTCCAGTCGCTCCCAGCGTCGCCAAGCGCTCGAAGATGAGCACACACGTCGCCGCTACGAGGAGGGTTGGCGTCGCTCATCCTACCACAACCTTTACACCAACTCACAATCACAATTCCAGCCACACACCGATCTCTATGGCCCAGAAGTGACAGCGCAAGAATGGCGCGCACGACTCGACGTCGAACAGGCACAACGCAAGCGCAGCGCTGTGGGTTTGCGCGCCTATGACAATTTCGCTGCGGATTTTGTGCACGTGCAACAACGGCATCGCTCAGATGGTGACGATGTGTTGGACATGCCGGTGACGCCTGTGACAGCCGGACGTTTTACACCAAACTCCTCGTTGGATGAACGTTCACGCCGCAAATATCGTCCCTCTGTTGCGGCGGCAACAGCCTCCCATAGTGCGGGCAGTGGCGATGATAGTAGCTATCATCAGCAGCCGAGCGCTGCGCAACCCGCAGTGACCACCGCCGCGAAACGTTACCATCGCCGACGCTCATCGGAGGACTCCACACGCCATTACCAACGTTGGCCGCCATCAAATATTGAGGAACGTTGCGCACGCCGCCACGTCACCAGCGCCCGAGATGAGGGTGCGGTTTATGCGCCGACGCATGCCAATTCAGCACCAGCCGCAAATGCCTACCGCCCACATCCGCCAGTGCGCTCCTCGTCACATCACAATTTGTATTATCCCAATGGCGGACAGCATCCGCCAACTTATCAATATGGCGGCCATTACTACAAATGATGATAAAGTGATCGCGATTACTATCGCGATCTAGAGCGTTTAGTTAGCCAATCAAGCTTAGTCATGGCATAGACCGATCAAATGAAACGAGGCCGCAAATCCGAATGACACGTCACTGAATTAAGTAGTTTGTATGAAACGCACTTTGCCGTTGCCGAATCACGACCGATAGAACGGATAACTAGTGGTGTTTGTTATTATAAATAAATCTAGTTGGTTTATATTTAAATAAATTTGTGCGGAAAAAAACTGCTAAAATTATTTTCTATTCGAATGAAAAACAATTTATACCTATTTTTGCACATGAAAAAATCTAGTTCTACATATGTATGTACATATGTATATAAAAGTTGTAGACGATTAGTGTAAATTAAATGAAAACTACCTTAAAGTGAGACATTTTAAGTAAAATGTAAAAATATAGACAAACAAGAATTTCGTGCTGCGACGTTTTGTATGTTTACACAGTTTGCTGCTTCCTTTTGCTAAATTTTAAATTATGTCCAAAAAAAAAACACAATTAAAAAATTGAAAATTTAAATCTTTTTTTCGCGCTTCCAACACTAATGGAAAATAATGCGTTTTTGCTAACATAAAAAAAATAATTGGCATGTTATAAATAAAGCATTAAACAAACTAACTGATAAAACAGTCAACCTTTCAACGCGTGCTGAGATATTTAAAAAGCGCCTACTCGAATACAAAAAAAAAAAATATGTAAACATTATTTTATAATAACGAAAAATGAAACTACAAGTGCCTTTCAATGTTTAAAAAGCAGCTATTTTTAATTCTGAAAAATACTCATTTTTCACATACAAAAATATTTAAGCATCATTCGCAATTATTTATAAATGCATTTTTTTTTGTATTTAAACTTTTTCCACTAGATTATTATTTTTTTTTTATTTTTAACTTGTACGATAGTTTTTGATTTACTTCAATTAGTTTTAATTTAGAATATAAAATTGTTCATATCTAAGCCTAAGTTGGATTTTTGAATAAATATGATTTTTATTTCTACTGAATTTGTATTTTTTGTTTTAAAATTTTTCATAAATATAGAACTGTTAGTTAAATCGCCGATAATTTTAATCGATTTCGAAAATTTTCTAACTCAAAAATCTTTGCTGTATTTTTGTTCGTGTTATCGTATCGAAATTGTTATCGTAGCTTTGTAGTTGGTATCGATATTTCATCGGTAACGACATTGATATCGTAATCGAAATAATCGCAGTGGCACATGTGTATAAATATGATCAATTTTTATCGATAAATTTTTATCGTAATCGAAATTCCCTTCGTGTACTTGCAAGGCATTCATTCCCTTATTTTAAAGTTTGTTCGACATTCGACACTTCCAATAATCGAACTGTAATTGACTTAAAACTGTATGGTGAGTATTCGACTAACATTTAACTTTCGATGAATCATTCATATCCGGGAAATCAAGCAATCGGCGATTAAACAAAAATATTATACTTTGTGAGCACTTTTTAACGAACGAACGAGTTAACAAGAACTCCAGGAAGATTTTACAATAGGGAAAACATAACTCTAATGAAAGCATCATTCTCCTGCCATTATCTACAAAGTGGAAATCTCTGCACGAGTACACATCGCACAGCCATTTAATTTTATAAAAATTCACATTTGCATTCTACCATGAAAATCATTAAAGATGGTAGCATGATAAACGAATATATTCATACAAAAATACAGTGCAAAAAAAAAATAATAGTAGATAAAATTTAAGCGAAATGCAACGCCATTGGCTGAAACATCAAATCCATTGCGTTGCATTAGGGACGCACCCTAAATTGTGGCAGCCAACACGAATGAATGAAGATTTACTCAAGGCTATCGAACAATCGCATGGAGAAGCAAAGCAAAATAAAATAGTAGCTCGTTGCAAATTTACAATATTATGCAATAGAAAAAATTTAACGCACACCAAATGACGACGACAAAGTTTTCATAAATTAATTAAAAGCGAGAAAAAGTACAGCGTGAAGACGAAGTGCGAGCGGTAAGAAACGCATAAGATAGATTGTAAGAAGTGTAAGAGGCTAGAAGCGGTGCAAATGTGGAGAAGGTGTGGAAATTTGTGTAGTTTTATATTATTAGGGAAACGAATAGTAAGAACTTCTTAAAGTGTGAAAGCAGCTTCGAAATGTGTTATTGGCATGGTTGTGTTGCAAGCAAATAAATTTCTCACAAAGTGGACATGTTTTATTTTTTTTTATACTCGTTTTTATGTGTGAGTGCACACGTACACACAAATTGTATTTGGCCATAAATAACTGCTGCTTTCAGCTTCATATTTTCTTATTAAAGAAATACGCAGCAAAAGATTTTTATTTCCAATTTGATAGCGCAGAAATGTAGAGCTGTAGAAAAAAACTATGGTGAAGTTGTTACTAACTTACTATGTTATCACTTTTAATAAATGTACTCGTACGTGTATGTACAATTGTAAGTTTGAGATATTAAATGTTTATTTTTTGTTCAGTTCAGAATTAATTCGCTAATTTTTAAGAAATACTTACTTACCTGCATTTAACGCAGCACTTTTGAATTCGATTTTAACTTGGACAATGGCTTTATTAATGCTTTGCAGCCAAGTGTTTGCTATTGCTTAGTAATATTTTCTTTGTTGGAGGCATATAATTTTTTAAGAGCTTTCGGATTTTATTTTCAAAAACGACACATAAAATTCAAACAAATTTATGAAATCTTTATTTGAGACAATAGAATGACCGATATAATCTATTGTTTAAAGATTATTTCATGTAAATGTTCGCCGCGGCTGCGCTTCAAATCGCCCATACGTCGGGTCCAATTTTGGCATACTCTCTCGAGCATATCGCCTGGTAACTCACGAATAAATTCTTCAATTTTGGCTTCCAGTGCGGCAATCGTTTCGGGCTTATCTCTTTAGACATGAGCTTTAACATAGCGCCACAAAAAATAGTCTAGAGGTGTTAGATCACACAATTTAGACGGCCAATTGACGGGCCCCAAGCGAGAGATTAACGGCCCACCGAACTCGCCTCTCAATTGGGCCATGTGTGCCATGTGGCACCGTCTAGTTGAAACCACATGTCAGCCAAGTCCAGCTCTTCCATTTTGGGCAAAAAACAGTTTGTAATCATCGCAATTGGCGAGCGCTACCGTTCACTGTAACGATTCGGCCTTCGTCATTTTTGAAAAAGTACGGTCCAATGATGCCGCCGGCCCATAATCCACACCAAACAGTGACTTTTTCGGGATACATAGGTAGTTCTTGCAAAGCTTCTGGTTGCTCTTCACTCCAAATACGCCAATTTTGCTTGTTCACGTATCCATTCAACCAGAAATGCGCTTCGTAGCTGAACACAATTGAACGCTTGACACAATGAGCATGAATTTTGATTCAATAATTTGCAAGCGTTGTTCGTTTGTAAGTCGATGCATGGTTAAATTATGGACCAAACTGATTATGTTTGACAGTGACACAAGGCACGAAACCCGCGTGAACTGTCAAAAATAATGTTGCCAAAAAGAAAGTTATTTGGAACTAAAGTCTTGGCAAGTTTAGTTGACACTTTCAAATTGAAATTTAAAGAAAACGGATTTTACTTTAGGTATTCTGCTTCTTGAAACTAACATTAAACTAGTTGAATAATAAAGAATTTCTCCATTATTTTCCATTCAAAGACATGCATACATACATTTTCACCCACTTGATGACTTGGCCATTTGTTCAACTTGGCTAAGCGCACTTAATGAAATTGTTGAACAAGCTAGAAACATATACATGCGAACTCCTTTTTTGTCACTTAGTCTTGCACACTCACTAAATGTGCTTTGCAATCTTTTTATTTATAACTTTTTTGTTATATTTTTTATTTGTGTACATGGGCAAGTACAATGCTTTCACTTTACATTACTTTAAATACGCTCAACAACGAAATGATTAGCCAAACGTTGTTTGACGTTTACTGGACTTAAGTGAAAACTTAGCGCTGCACTCAAAGGATTTTCGAGGAGTGCGCGCAAAGAAGGATCAGATTTTATTTTATTGAAATTTGTTTTACTTGCAGAATACTAAAATTTATTACAAATTATGTTTACATGCAGAAAAAGCTGATGGAGTATGCTCAAAAAGAGTGAGCTTCGATTGACAATTCACACGATTTTAATTTTCGTGAACACATTTATTAATATCGTCGCATTTTTAAATAAATTTCGAATTTTTAAAGCTTCACACGTCACATATTTAAATTGGGCAACGCTAGTAGCAGCCCACGTGGAGGACTCTTTAATTTGTATTTTGATTTTGTTCTGATTTTCCGAGAGGTTGGAAATTTGATGTATATTGGAACGATTTTCCGTCATCCCTTATCAAATTAGGTTTTGTGGCATACCGGTCATCTTTAGTGTTGTTTTCGTTTCGAAGAATGAATTTCTAAAAATTTTTTTTATTTAATTTTTTTTTTTTCTCAATTTTTTGCTTCTTTTTATAGGTTTAAAACTCCGTTCTCTGCTAATAACTTTCGCAAATTAGAAAAATTAGTACCAAATAATTTGATAAAATATTTCGATTTAATACTTCTTACTTATTTAGTTTACAATGTCAGTCAACAGAAAAATAAAAAATTTTTTTTACACAAAATAGTATTTAAAAGTTACACAATTTCCGCACTTGCGTTAATAAATCGGTAAATCATAGCTCGTCAATGGACAATGTGTTTCGCAAATGAAGAATAACTCAGTTCTGCACGGCGCATCATTCCACAGACCATTGGATCTTAACGATGCACAATTTTCATTACCTCCAGCATTGTTAGGCTCGCCAGGCGCCCAATTGCCATTGACGATTGGACGGCCTGTATTGAACCAAATCCATTGTTTGCCATCACCAATTTTGGTACCAGAGAGCCAAAATGTCTCATAATTCCCATTAACGCCTGATTATTAAATTGGAAATTGTAAAGAATGTTGCTTAGAATGTTGAAAGGGTCATATTTATTGAAGCAAAATATTACCAGCTCGTGTCAAATAACTATTTACCACATCGCTTTCCTCTTGCGATCTTATACTGGCCAACGATAGGCCTTGATACCCGCAAATCTGCTGAGCCTTAAACCAGTTAGCCTTAAAAAATACGAAATTTTTAGTAGGAGTTTACTGCCATTGAAGGTTCTTAAATTTTCAAACATTTTTTTTTCTTTTTTTACCGCCACTCACCTTTATATAAGCAACTACAATAAACGCTTTTTGTGTGTATTGGCCCTGAAATGCGCGAAAGTTGGAGTCATCTATTCTTTTAATGGAGTTATTCGAAAATATTATATTATCATAGAGAATTACGGTGGCATTTTGAGCGAGGGAAATTTTTGCCGTAAAGCAAATAAAAATCACCACAACGAAAACGTATTTGCACATTTTTATGAAAGTAAAAAAAAATTTAGCCGTGGAAATGCACTGTCAATGCTGAAGTGCAAAGCGGAACTGTGACTATCCGCGGCTTCGAGGGGCCTTTAATAGTCACAGGCGTAGGCTTTTTCGTTGCTAATGTCGCACATGGCACATCAATCACTGTCAATTGAGTTTCTTTTTTCAGTTACTTATCAGTGGAACTTTGAAAAAAAAAAGAAAATCAGAAGTCTCTTTAGTTACTTTAAATGATTTTTAGCAAAAAAATTATTTTTTTTTTTAGCTAGAGAAACTTAAGTCACGTGTGAATGAGCGAGCGCAAAAATTTCTTGACAAACAGTGTTATTCGATTGACTTTGGTTTCGTTCTTTTAACCAATACGTTATGTTTGAAAGGGATTTAATAAAAAAAAAAAAAAAATCAAACAAAAGGGCTCCCGCAGAAGCCAAGAAGAAAGAAGTCGGATGAGGAAATGTGGTGATTTCTGATATAGTACTATAACTTCTACCGCTTTGAGTATTGTTGTTTTTCCTAATAATTTTCCAATAAACCAACCGGCCTTAAAGCTCAAAAATATTACAAAAAAAAAAAAACCTAAGACATTTTGTTGAGAATTATCTCAAGGATTTGCTATGAATCAATCAACCAATTACCATAAAATATTATTTTATAGTTGATTTCCTAGCTTTTGTGGCATGACTTTAGACTAGCCGAAGTAGTTCAATTTCCTTCTAGCCAATACTGGTAAAGAAAACCAGATGTTTTTAGATAACACAACAACAACATCCAGACCTGGTGGACACGCCTAGTCAATGCTAATAATAAAACGCTCTTAGATTAACCAGCATTATGAACTGCTTTCTACTGAAAGGATACCCGAAAAATTGTATCTTACTGAGGCCTCCAATAGCTTCTCAATATTTTTACTTTACTCATTTGTGCTTTAAAAATGGATAGCTAACGGTTCTGAAAATACCAAGACGAAATGCCCGAACTATCGATGTCTGATTAGTATTTTACAATGCAATATATTCGCAATAATCCTCTTTTACCATAAACTACTTAAATTCGCTTTAGTTGCTAATCTTATCAAACAAATCACGGCGATCATAATAAAACGAAAAAAAACAGAGCAAAGCTCTTAGTAGAAATCTAATAAAACTAGCAGATAATTAAAGCGTGTAAGTGAGTAACAAAGTTCTTTAATGAGCTACAACTAAAAACAAATGAGCGCGTGCAATTATTCCTAGGATATATGAACTATGTACATATGTACACACAGACACAGCACTGCGAGTTTAATGTTACTTTTGTTTGTTAAATTTTATTGTCAATTTCACATTTGCGGTTGCAAATGCAGGATGACTCCTTACCGCCTAGCACCTCGCTCGCCGTCAACTGCTTCATTTTAGTTTTAATGCAATCGTATGCAAGTTAATGAAACGCATTAGTCGCAGCGTGTTGCTACATTTTCACTAGGACTTCCATTATCATTATGCAATGATTAACTTTTAAAACGACGTTAAGTCGTTCATCGTTTGTGCAACTACTACTTAGCTAAGAAGCTACGGTATTTAAGTTTTATTGTTGAAACGTTTTAGATGCGGGAAGTTTTTAGCTAGGAAAATGCAATTAGACCACCAACTGGTGTTGTGGGGGTGAGCGGGTGTTGTTATATTTAAAGAAAGTCTATTTATTGTCTAATTTGTAGCGAGCTTAGAATACAAAAACTTTTTAACATTACTTTAGTAGTGGACAGCATCTTGCGTCCATGAAAATATTGATGTGATAAATTTGCTATTCAAACAGTGGTTTGATGTGAATCTCCAGGAGAATATAGAAATCTTAAAACATAGATGTGTGCAGTCTGCGCAGCTCGTGAAGCCAGCCGATTACAATATCTCTTTTTGCGATACAGTTCAGTATTAAAAACACGGTATTGATGGGGAATTATGCAAAAGGCGACTAGATAAGTCGATCTGCTGGCGCTGCTTACTTTAGTTTATAAAATAATCTTGTTTATTATGTAAGCTTTATTAAAATTTAAAAAAAATTGTAAATAAAATGATCTGACAACAATATTCGCAACAGTGAGGATATTTATACAAGCGTCGATAGCCATAACAGCGGTGATATCGATAACATGACAAAAATTTATATCTAAAACATCAATTTTGTATATCGATTGCAGCGATGATATCGATAACGATAACATCAAATATGTCGTTATCGATAACAATAAAATTATTATTTCGATTATGATAACATACAATACTTAAATATCGATAACGATAACAATTCAACTATATCGCCATAACGGGCACAGAGAAGAGCAAAATGAATAATACGAAAGACAGGACAATCGCTTTGCCTCAAAACCAACTTGAAAAAGGTATGACGGCGAGCTGTTTCTAAAAACGAAGATTTTTGTACCAGAAAGCGAATTTGATAAGGGATGAAAGGTTAAAAACCAAGCACTTTTGTGCTAAAAAATCTAAAGCAATATTTTATTTATCCTTTTAAAGTTGCCAACTGTTTTACATCAAAGCGTCCATATCTTTAGACTCCTTTCTTTTAATTTTACCTGTACAGCCTTAGAATTGCAGTTGAGTACTTTGAAGAAAATTCCTAAATATATTCTACGCTTTCCCAACGCAATTTACCAACTACTCAAAAGTCATTTGCGCTAAAAACTTCAGTTGTAAAAATTAATTAACGTAATTAATTTGCAGTTTCATTAACTTAAACATGTACGAAATGACAAAGGTAGTGGCAATTTCACACACATTCTTACACTAACCTCCGCTACTGTCCTATGCAGTACAACCCCTTGCTACATAGCAGCTAGCTAGCATTCCCTCATTGTTTTTACAGCATCAAATAGAAAAGACTTTGGCTTCTGCCAACGTTAAATTGCGCAATTCAAAGTAGTGTCATAACTTCCAACTGCTGCTGTTAATTTTTGCATAGCCACACACACGCACACACCTACACACATTGCATATCGATGGCAAACTTAACATAACTAAGCAGCGCACTAAGCTCGCCAAGGTGGAGAAAGGTTGCGTATACGCCACTCTCTACCGCAACTCTGCAACACAGCAACACCGCAACATCACAAATTGACATTTTATGCAACGCCAGTGAATTGCACAGTTGTACAATGCTAATCTAGTGAAAGTTGATGAGCGCCAAGGTAATTCGCGAATTGACTGAATGCCACATTTTGTATGCGTATGCGTGTCTGTTTTTTTCAGTTTTACTTGCTACAACCACACGCATTTAATGCTATCGGAAATCCTTTAAGCACTTCAGTTTGCTTTCAACTTTATTTGCTAAACTGAATGCCAAGAACGGCACCTGCCACACGCTATTCAGAGGGAAGCTAGAAGCGGTGCATTGTTGATGCGAAGCCCTGCCAAGTAAGCATTTCGTGAACTCCTGCTGTGAGTTCGACTACAGGATATTGTCCTTCAGCTTGTTGGCTGTCACATTAGTAACTAGATGCACACGTTGATCTCGCTGCTTTCTCTCACTTCATTTGCACGCATTTGATATTTTTTTTTTTATTTAAAAATTTTTTTTTTTACATATTTTTTACTGCAGTTGTGTAAGTCAGCGGTAAGTGGATTTTCCGCGTGCAAAATTAACTGCAATTCAATCGAACAAAGCAGCGTAGGGTGTATAAAGGCAACACGCTAATGTTGAAAGCATGGCAGTATAATATAAAAAAATAATGGCAAAAGTTAAAACATTCTATACTTTTAAATGGCTGTAGGTGTGTCATGCATTGGCAGGAAATGCTGTATTTGCTAGTCGTTTGAATGCTTTTGTCGAAGTTGCATGCAACGGTGCAATACAAATGTTTTTGTTGTTCTGCCAGCAGTAGCGGATATTCACTTTTCTGCATTGCTCCTGAAGTTGCAGTCATTTGTTGCTTTTTCTTTTGTTATGAGTCCTTTGTACTTTTTAGTTTTATCACTTTTCTGCCATTTTTTGCTCTTTTTTTTGACATATTTTTCAAGCTCTCCCCGTTTCTTTACCACTCAAAAGTGCACACATTTTACAACAAGGTCAATTCAATGTCATAGCAGTTGGTGTTGCTAACGGCAGTTGTTAGTATGAAAAATAAGGAAAAGGTGTCGGTTGAGGAATTTTCTGGAACCAATGCCACCACTAAAGCTAAAAGTAAAGCGAATTATGACTACTAGCCAACTGAGAATATCTTGTATTTAGAGTTATTCAGACTATATAGGATTGTGCAAAAGTGAAAAATAGTTCAATTAACTTTTGCGCATGATATTCAATCGTCTATTTTAATAACTAATTTTACGAATTTTAAATCTTGAAATGAACTTAAAATTTCAAACAAAAATATTTTTTTAGTTTTACCAAACTTTCTGATTTATGTAAAAAAAAAACGTATTAAAAAGTCATGTTAAAAAAATGTTTAATTTAAAAAATTTAGAATTTTAGAATTTTTTTTTTTTGCTTAAAAACAAATTTTTAGATCCATCTGACGCACAGCACAACTCACCAATAATACAATTATGGAAGAATAATTTTGTGTTTATTTTCTAAAATTTATCTAGTAAATAATTGAAAACTATTTATAGTATTAGTTAACATTTTAGCATATAATCAATTTGATTATTTGTTCGTGGCCAGTTTAGTCCTAATAGCCCGGCTAGCTCAGTCGGTAGAGCATGAGACTCTTAATCTCAGGGTCGTGGGTTCGAGCCCCACGTTGGGCGCATTCAAATTTTTTTTTTAAAAAAACCCTATTTTAAGCATTTAAACTAAACTAAAATCATTTCTGAAGAATTGTTATTGAAGGATTGAAAATTAAATGTTTAAATATAAACACCGCAAAGCAATTTAGGATTTTCGATACGCGTTATTGAATCGATAGAAATTTTTTTAATATTTTTTACTGAGCACAATAACTTTTTTGTAGAAAAATCAGAAATAAAAAATGCAAGTTATAACGAATTATTTATTCCGTAAATTTATTTTAGAAAATGTTGGTCGTGGATTTTTTTATACAGAAAATATCAAAAACCTTAAAAGGATTAAATTATTTATAAGAATTAAGTTAGTTAAATTATGTTAGTTAAAGTAGCGACCAGTTTGACACTGTTCAACTACGTCGGAAAATGTTAGTAGAATTAGCGACCAGTTTGACACTGTTCAACTAATTATTTAGTGATAATATACTATTAGAGACCAGCTTGTCGCTGTTCATCTAATATATGTATATGTATATTAGGTAAGGACAATAGTATAGGAAAATGTACATATATGTATATCTAAGAAGACTTACCTCTCGAGTGAACGTCTGTCGCAAAAGAAGACGATCACTCTCAGGTTCGTCCTTTTATAGTGGCAAGAGCGGAGCTTTTGCTTACAGCTCAAAAATATATAAGCTTTTGTGGATTACAACTTCACATATGATTGGAACATAAGTTAATGGTTTACAATTACAGAGTTGCATTATGCTACTTAAGTCTTAGATTAATAAAATGAAGTTCTTATGCAATAAAATTAAATACTTATGCTACAGTCTCCCCCTTGATGAGCGTGGAGTAAACGGATCGGTCATCACACTTATCGGCCTTTCCTTGGTCTTCCTCTCTTTCGTATGGGTTGGACTGGATCTGGGTCTTCGTTGTCGTTGGTTCCTCTGTACAAGGTTAAGGCAGATGCATGGTATGCTCCGAGTGGTATTCCAGGATCGGCCTTCGATGCGATTTCATATGTAGCTGAACCAATTTTACGTATGACAATATAAGGACCATCACGTTTTGGTACGAATTTGGATGTGATACCCTTCGCCGCCTGACTCAATACGTGAGTAGTAACTAGGACTTCGTCTCCTACTTCGATTTCAACCTGTGGTCGCCTGCGTTTGTCAGCATACATTTTATTACGGTCTTGCATCTTCTGTTCTACCTCTCGAGCGTTCTTGAAATTGTCTGCTATGCTCTTCAGATACGGAGTAATTTGTGGTATAAAATTCTCATTTTCTGCAATTGCTCTTATATCGCGTTCTACGTCATCAAAAGTGCGCAACTCTCTTCCAAAAGTGAGATAAGCTGCTGTATAGCCGGTAGATTGACATTTTGCTGAGTTCATTGCAAATCGTATTGATGGTAAACCGATATCCCACTTGTTATGTTGATTTTGTACGATAATTGCCAACTGAATCTTAAGATCTCTGTTCTTTCGTTCGACTGGGTTGCTTTCGGGGTGGTAAACCGGTGTAAAAATTTGATGAATGTCCATGCAGTAAACAACTTGTTGCATAATGGCTGATATGAATTGTACTCCATTGTCTGACTTAAGACGTCGGGGAACACCATATCGTAGGAAAATCTCATCAACCAATAGTTTAGCGCATTTTTCGGCAGTTGCTTCTTTCATGGGAAATAGCTCAACCCATCGACTGGCAACATCTTCTACAATCAGAATCCATTGGTAGCCTTCTTCGGTTTTTGGCAAAGGTCCAAATAGGTCTACTGCAACAACTTCGAATCGCTGTTTGCTACTTGTTGTTTGAAGCAGCCCCATCGGTTTCATATTACTTGCTTTGTATCGTTGGCATTCAATGCAATTTCTTATATACTTGGCGATTTCGGCGCGCATCCCTGGCCAATAGTAGCGACTAAGAATACGTGCTGTTGTTCTTTCCGTTCCGTAATGACCAGCAGTGCTGTCGTCGTGATACATTCTCAGAATTACCATACGTTCATGGCTAGGTACTACGAGTTGTGCATCATCTAAGTCGTCGTTGGCGTAACAATATAATACGCCGTTGTTAAGAACATAGCCACGATTACACCATAGGGTGGCATTTTCGTCAGCGTTTTCAATAGAGTTTATTATATTTTTCAAATAGTTGTCTTTTTGTTGCTCTTCCCGTAACTCATTTTCTTTTTTACGTGGCAAGTCGGCTTGGAAAGCACAAATGCAATTCTTGGAAATATCTTTCTCATTGCAGGGCGGTCGCGATAGCATATCAGCAACTGAATTTGTTCTCCCTGGCGTGTAATCAATCTTCAGGTTGTATTGCTGTATTTGCAATGCCCATCTGGCAAGGCGGCCTGATGGTGATTTTAATGTTAATAGCCATTTTAGCGGTTGGTGATCGGACATTAATAATATCTCACCTCCTTCGATGTATCCTCTGAACTTCGCGCATGCCCAAACAATAGCGAGTGCTTCGCGTTCGGTAGTCGAATAATTTCTCTCTGCTGATGTCAACAGTCTGCTTGCGTATTCGATGGGATGCTCAAGTTCCTTCTCCCCCTGGATAAGAACTGCTCCCAAGGCGTAAGCGCTTGCATCTACTTTAATAACGAACGGTACGTTATCTTCAGCTTGCTTTAAAATGGGAGGGCAAACAAGTAGTTTTTTTAGCTTGTTGAATGCTTCAATTTGAGGATCACCCCACTGCCATTCAGCGTTTTTCTTCATTAAGTCGGTAAGCGGTTTAACAATTTCAGCAAAACGGTCAATGAAACGGCGGTACCACGAGCATGTTTGTATAAATGATACCAGTTCTTTGGTGTTACGTGGTTCTCTTCGATGTGTTATCGCCAGAGTCTTTTCTGGATCAACTTGAATACCTTCGGTTGTTATAACGTGGCCTAGATACTTAACACTGGCACAACAAAATCGGCATTTGGCGGAATTAACACGCAGTTTGAACTTTTGTAGCTTTATGAACACATCGTTCAAGTCGCTTAAGTGTTCAGTAAACGAGTTTGAGCAAATAATTATATCATCAAGATATGCTAAAATGTGGATATTTGGTAAAGCGGTCTTGAATCGATCCATCAATCGCTGAAATGTTGCAGGTGCATTGCGAAGTCCAAACGGCATTCTCTTAAACCGAAATGTACTAAAAGGCGTAATAAGGCAAGTTTTGTCTTGGTCTTTTTCTGCAACCGCAACTTGAAAATATCCACTTTGTAGATCTAAAGTCGTCATAAATTTTGTGCTTTTTGCAGCGTGTAAGAGGTCATCCATTCGAGGCAATGGGTACCGGTCTGGTTTTGTGATCGCATTTATCGTGCGGTAGTCTACGCAGACACGAGTTCCTCCATCTTTTTTAGGAACCATAACAACAGGTGATGACCACGCTGACTCGCATTCTTCAATAACTTCGCTTTCAAGCATTTTGAAAATTTCGCTTTTTAGTTCCTTTAGTTTTGAGAACGACAATCGGTACGCTGGTGTAGCAATTGGCTCATGTTCGCCTGTATCAATGAAATGCTGTACATATGGCGTTGGCTCACGCGACACACTAAAAACATTTGCATGCGATTGGAGAATCTTGTCGAGCTGGATTTTCTCGGCAACTTCCAACCCAAAGGCATCACTGTCTTTAACAAACCGAAAGTCTATTGAAAATAGATCAATATAATCTGTCGCAGTTTTATTAAAAACAACACCGCTAAACAAGCTAGGACCTTTTCGTCGTTCGGGTGTAACCATGTTTGGTGGGATAGCATCTTTAAAAATACTTTGAATCGTATGTGGTGAGTAATCGTTTGGCAGATCAGGACCGTAGTATTCAAACTCAGACATATATACTTTTTGATTATCAATCTCTTTGAAAGCTTCTTTTTCCGGTTTGCGTTTTGGTAAAGTTCCGCATACTTTCACCCTTTCTACAATATTTAACTCCAGTGGCATTGGTTCGACGAAGTCAAAATGCTCTGTTGGGTTTCCTTCAAAGTACCAATACCTTTGACCCATGTTCATTACGATTTCTGCTCGCTCCAAGAAATCTGCGCCTATCAATGTTCGATTACCAGTCGCATTAGGCAATACCATGAACTGTATCGTGAAACATCTTCCACCTATTACTATATCGCAGTTAGTAGAGAGGCATATTTGGAGTGACGAGCTGCCGTCAGCAAGTGTAATTTCGCACTCAACATTTCGGTATTTGCAGCCTTTGAAGTCCATAATGCGCTTTAAGTTCGCACTGGCTACACTGGTTCGAGCTCCAGAATCAAAATAAACCTGTCCAGGCATACCAAACAACTGAACGTTAGCGATTGGAATGTTTCTTCCAATTGGAATTGTTAAGGAGTTAAAACTAATCGCATGACTTGTGGATGGCTTATTCGAACATTTTGGACAATTTGCGCGCGTAACGCCTGGTGCATTGCAACCATAACATGCAAACGTAGGCTTCGTCACCATTGCATTTGCAATCGCTTGTGTATGTGCCTGTTTTGCTTCTTCATTCTTCTTCTTAAAACACACGTCAGCATTATGACCTTTTTTGCGACAAAAACCGCAGCGTACTGGACCATAGATGCTAGCAACATCTTTTTCATTGTTCACAGTTGGCGTTTTATGTTCTCGCAGGGTCAACTCAGCTTCGCGAGCTTCGCTCAATAAATCATCGAATGTATTAATTCGCTTACGACTCACCCTGTCTCTAATTTGCAGGTGCAACATTCCAAACAAAATGTCTATTTGGTCAGCTTCGGCTGGCACATTTGCAAGTTGTGAAAATAGTGCACGCTTTTTCCGTACAAAGGTGTCTGTCGGTTCATTTTTTTGTTGCTTCATATCAAAAATGTCAACATATATTCGCCACGATGGCTTCGAAGGGGAAAAAGCTTCACGTAGCATTCGTACAACGTCGTTAAAAACTTGAGCTTTTTCTTGGACACCGCGCCACCATTCTGCGGCGTCACCTTCTAGGATCATCGGCATACCTGTTATTGCGTCGGCGTCATTTATTTTTTCAACGGCTTTAAATGTCGACACAGCAGCAATAAACTCCTCAACTTTTGTGGAATCGCGTTCGCCACTATAGCGAGCAGTGCAATTACTAAACGAGCCCATTCGTGTATTACAATGGCCGACTGCTTGCATAAGTCGCTCGAACTGCTCGGAAGTAAATTGAGCCATGTTTGCGTTTGCTAATCTTTCGCTTCGGCGATATGGAAATAAAAAACTCGAGAGGTTTGCCACGATGTTGGGCGCCAATTATAACGAATTATTTATTCCGTAAATTTATTTTAGAAAATGTTGGTCGTGGATTTTTTTATACAGAAAATATCAAAAACCTTAAAAGGATTAAATTATTTATAAGAATTAAGTTAGTTAAATTATGTTAGTTAAAGTAGCGACCAGTTTGACACTGTTCAACTACGTCGGAAAATGTTAGTAGAATTAGCGACCAGTTTGACACTGTTCAACTAATTATTTAGTGATAATATACTATTAGAGACCAGCTTGTCGCTGTTCATCTAATATATGTATATGTATATTAGGTAAGGACAATAGTATAGGAAAATGTACATATATGTATATCTAAGAAGACTTACCTCTCGAGTGAACGTCTGTCGCAAAAGAAGACGATCACTCTCAGGTTCGTCCTTTTATAGTGGCAAGAGCGGAGCTTTTGCTTACAGCTCAAAAATATATAAGCTTTTGTGGATTACAACTTCACATATGATTGGAACATAAGTTAATGGTTTACAATTACAGAGTTGCATTATGCTACTTAAGTCTTAGATTAATAAAATGAAGTTCTTATGCAATAAAATTAAATACTTATGCTACAAAGTTATTTAAAAAATTTGTTTTTTATTTAAAAAAAAAGGTATTACTATCAAACTGTTTCAACATTGTTCTTAAGCTAATTATTTGGATTTATTTTAACAATTTCATTGCATACTTATTTCGAGTCTTTAAAAAAATTTTTTAAATTACATTAAAATTTCAAACTTTCAGCACAAAGTTTTATAACTAATTCTTTTTATTTATTTATATAAATTTTTTTTTTTTTACTTTTTTGCGGACTATAAAATATATAAATTTTCTTTCATATAGTTCAAGGAGGAAAATGTGTGTAAAACAAAAGTAGCCAAATTAAATATGAAAGAAAAACTCAAAACTTTATTTTTAATGCATCGAAATTAGTCGATCTAATAATGTTATGCCAAAAAAAAATATTAGTAAAAATTTGAATTCGTTAAAAAAAATTTTACTGAACTATATTAAAATTTAAAGAATATTTTTTTTTAGTTTTTCAGTTTTATCTCCACTGTATACGTTCAATGAAATAAATTAAAATCTTTAGTATAACTTGATCTTAGGTCAATTTACATAATTTTTTTTCGAAAATAAATTTTTTTTTGGTATTCCTAGTTGGCTCGGTGAGTTAAACAATTAACAGCAAACGACATGAAAATGAAAAGGAAAGGTGCAAAATTTTCTGACTATAAATAAAACCTAATTAAGGATAATTTTCGAGATATTACACGTAAAAGCTCAAATGCTACAGGGTCGTTTAATGGGATGCTTTCTCATCCCCTGCAAGCGTTGCTGTTATTAAATTTACGTGTTCATAATTCACAGCATAGTTGTTTAGAGAAAAAGATATGCACTAGTAAGTATGAGGGTCGCCTTACAAACCTCTATAACCCTAAATGGGTTTCTCACAATCAGTAAATCTCAATTTTTGACACAACAAATAAAAATTTTAAATCCCTGCTATGCGCTCTTTCAACTCCACACGCATTTACTTCTCTCAACTTTAAGCGCAAATTATTTATGAACGTCAATTTCTAATAAGGTTACGTGTGAAAGCAAACACACAAAAACCCCTTTAAAAAAGAGCAAACGCCAAAAAGGCAAAAATGTGAAAGAGTTACAAACCACACGCCACCACTCTGCAACTAGAAAAAAAAATGATTCCACGCTTAGAATACCGCAAGATGAAAGAAGGAAAGTTACTTTTAACGCTGGCGTTGCAATTTTTTCGATTTGAAGAGTATAAAACTAAAAATGCCACTAAAACTTTAGCGCACGCAAAACTGAATGATTCGAAGGGGAGATTTGTATTGGAAATTGGCTTTACAAAACAAGGATGTGCAAGTGTATGCGAGCGATATTTAAAGCGCAGCGAGTGTGTGTGTGTGTGTTAGCACATAAAATGGCTTACTTAAAACCGGACTGTCAGCTCAATGTGTACTGAATTATGATAGGTCAAGGATTGTGTACCAAAGATGAAGACATTCAAGGGTGGCAGCAACGTTAGCCGCGGCGTGCCAGTGGCAAACAAAGGAAGATCGCGCAGTTAGGAGCGCCAATGATATTTGCCACAACGAAAAGTGTTTGTGCATCGATTTCAAAGACGTTGCTTTGCACGCCAAGTGTTTACAGGAATGTTTTGAACTTTTTTTGTACTTTGCATTGCTTTCATTTTTTATTTATTTTTTTTTGTCGTACTATCACTTCGTTGGACACTTGCATTGTGGTTGCATGTAAACCCTAATCCAATGTGCGCATGTGTCTGTGTGTGTGTGCGCGCAAACAAATATTACAAATGTTAGCAGTAACAAGTTTACTACACTTTTGTTAAGAATATGACAAGCTGATGCTTGCGTTTCATCTCGCCCCATCATTTTTACGCATTTCTCTAAATGTGTTGCAGCTTTTCCACTTAACAGTTGAATACGCAAATAGTCGAAAATATTTCCCCAAAGTGCATTTATGCTTTTTTTACAATTATTATTGTGTTTTTTTTTTTGTCGTTTTCTTAGTTTGTTGATAGTTTGCATTGGCAATTTTTCTCAGCAGTCACACAAATGTAGTTAGAAAAGTTCACATACAAACATATTTAAAACAGAAATAGTTTGGTTCTCATGCAAGTACATGACAGTATGGCTCCCCCAATTTTTCATTTAAATGTTGCTTGCTATTTCTTCTAGTGCACTTAACTGCAAAATATAAAATGCAGAGCTTTCTCGAACATTTGCAATGCAAATTGTCCAAAGGGATGACGGTGGAATATTCAAACATGCAAGTTTTCTTTATATATTTTTAAATTGAACTAAGCAGTCCTTCATGATAATGTCATATGAGGATTTCTTAAGTCGTTGCGAATTTCCTTAAAATTGAGTGTCGCGAAGAATTGACCAATAAATTCAAATAACTCTTTTGAAATAAATTACAAATGAAACGTAAACTCAATTATCCGAAATTAATTTCTGTATACAGGGTGTCCCAGAACTCAACGTCAAGCCGAAACGGGGTGTCAGGATTGTTTGTAGCCATCATGAGAAAAATCAAAAAAAAAAAATCTATCATCATACAGTTTGAAAATTATGGGCATTTAAGAAAAACTTAGAAATTTGGTCAAACTGTAACCATTTCGCGGTTATTTTGGTTAATTTTTATTATTTTTTTTCATTTAAACTTTGGAACCTTAACCCGAAATAACATTTCTAAAACCAAAGTCAAAAATAATGACACAATCGCCCCAAGTTTTCTAGTATTTTAGACTATTTGTTAAACTATAAATTTAAAATTTTTATAATTTGTCGACTTTGAAAGGGCCTCCTTTAAAAAAAATGTACTAAAGTGCCTTGGCAAGTGCCATTAAAAGTTCGCGTATTTAATGTTAGTTTCATACTAAAAAAACGAGTAAAACAAAAAAACCTCAAGTAACCCGATTTTTGCTAACCCATTTTACTCAGTTCAAATGCTCATTCGTCTGCTGCGCACCTTTCCGTATTCGCTTGTGTTGATTTAGTAATGAAAACTTTGGCTTTTTTTGTGAATTGGACTTCTGTGAATTGGACTTGTTGATTACAAACCGGCAACTTTGGCTACTCTCTTTTGGAATTGAACTTTTGTGTTGGCATCCTTGTTGTCGAATATGCAAGCATGCACCTCATTTATGGAGAAAGCAGATACGAGGCAAGTGCCGCCGCTAGACTTTATCGGGAAATATATCCAAATTTAGAGCGTTATACGGATCACCGCGTGTTTGTTACCGTGCACCGTTCACTCACAGAGGGAATCAATTACGGGCTGGAAGTAGAGCTTGCTTTCCTTACGAGGAAGAAGTGTCGTTCGTGGAATTGAAGAAAGTATGGGAATACCCAACAGCACAGCACATCGTATTTTACATAGCCTATTGAGAGCGTAGCCGAGCTGCGTGACGGAATTTCTCAAACTGCTGAGGACATCAGCTAATAAGTAGATATATTTTAAGAAGATGTAAGGCGTGTATTGAGGCTGATGGTAAACAATTTCAACATTTATTGTAATAAAAAATGTTATTTCCCTATCTGGCTTTTATGCCAATAAACCTAAACAAAAGTTGGTCAAGATTTTTCATTATTTTATTAACTTTACTTACTTTTGTTGACTTTGGTAAAAGTGGCGTCACTATCTGTCTCGCTCGCTCATGACAAACGTGTCCACTATCCATCTCTCTCATTATTTTGCCGTAAAATTAAGAACCTGCCAAGAGCTTGTGCGAATAAAAAACATTTGAACTGAGTAAAATGGGTTAGCAAAAATCGGGTTACTTGAGGTTTTAATTTTTTCACTCGTTTTTTTTTAGTATGAAACTAACAACTGTTGTAGCATTTTACAATCCTGATTAATACGCGAACTTTTAATGGGACTTGCCAAGGCAATTTAGTACATTTTTTTTAAATGAGGCCCTTTCAAAGTCGACAAATTATAAACAATTTTAAATTCATAGTTTAACAAATAGTCTTAATTCTAGAAAACTTGGCGCAATTGTGTCATTATTTTTGACTTAGGTTCTAGAAATGTTATTTCGGGCTAAGGTTCCAAAGTTTAAATGAACAAAAATAATAAAAATTAACCACAATAACCGCAAAATGGTTACGGTTTGACCAAATTTCTAAGTTTTTCTTAAATGCCCATAGTTTTCAAACTGCATGTCTTCGATATGGCAATTGTCAAATTTGGATCTGAAATGTGCCAGTTTCATACAAGTTTAAATAGAAAAAAAAAGCTACAAGTCAAATTATGGACCAAACATACCAGTCTCCAACTAGTTCAAATCAGATTTTAAGGATGCAAGTAATTTATGTATACAATTCGATATTATCAACTAAAATGAGACATGAGTAAATCGTTTTGCATTTGGTGTTTTCAAATTGGGAAATTATAGCACATTCACATATTGGTAGATTTTGGCACTTTATTTTCAAAGCACATTTCAAGTGGCTAAAAATGATTACTGATTTTTGACAATTTTTCCACAAACATTTTCCTCCATACAACGCAAAACGGCAATTGATTTTTATATGGAAGGAATTGCGAAAGAGTGTCAGTAAAAAAAAATCGTCAAAAATCTGTGGTAATACGTAGGACCAGAAACTTGGACATTGTTGTTTTAAAATTTAATGAGCTCCAAAACGGCGTACACATTTTTTCAAAAAGTTCGAAATGTTGATGAAATTTTAATAAATGAATGTTTGTTTATATTTCTGTTGGCCTTGTTGAGCTCAATAAAAATTGTAAAATTTTAATAAATATTTACTACGTTTTTTATAAAAATTTAAAAAGAAGTTTTTAATTGTGTTTGTTAGAGATTTAACGATGTTTTAATAGAAAAATAAGCGCTGCAATCAATGGGAAACTAGTTATTTTCCGTTGCATTTTCTTTTCATATTATTAAAAAAATCAATTAAATTTTTTCTTTTTTCCTCTATTGACACCTATCGCGCAGTTGTCATCTCAAGATCGTATCCTCACCATTCCCACATTTTAACCACACAGCCTTGGTTTTTTTTTTCTTCAACAAGGACACGCATACCCACTCCTTGCCAGATGCAATTGTAAAGGACATCCGCGCAAACAGCACTGACACGTCGCTCTACGTTCATAGCACGTTTGAAAAATCACAATTAAATTGCAACAACGCAATAGCAATTCGTCATGTCGCAGCAGCAGTAAAAGTCGACAAATTAATCCCGACTACATAGCCAATAAATGTAGTTATTTAGTTAGATGCTCACCGACCGAAGAAAGCGAAATACTAGTAGCAGACAAGAGGAGCGCATGTAACATATAAAATATGGGTATTGCTTATAAAGTTGTTGTTGCAATTTGCAATTTGCAATTTGTTGAAAGACAATCGTTGAAAGCGAGTAAAATAGCAAATAGAAATGCATGATGCTAAAAGGTCCTTTGTAAAGGACACCAAAACCCAATAATACGCTCTTACTTACCCATGGCGGACCTCTATCAAGGCGAAATTGCTTGTCCTGGGTGATGGATGCGTGCAATGACGTCTACATACAAAACAGCGCGTTATCTCGTCTTATTTACAACTTTATTAGCGTCGCTTTCGGTTCTACGCTTTGGTCGCCGCCGGTCGTTGGGTAAATGTAATGGCAGCAGTAAACAAGTCATTAAACATCTTACGCGCAATTTTCCCTTTTGAATATTTTCATTTATCTTCACTAAGTATGCGCTTCTCATTACATTTCTTTTTTTTGTTTTTTTATCTATTGCATTGTGTGCTCCTTTCAATTTTTGCTTCAGTGCGTGCACGCGTAGGGGAAAGTTTTCTTAGTGAAAGCAAAAAAAATGTCAAACTCTCTTGTTTTTCTTTTATTCCATAGCTATGCAGTCAAATTAGTTATGAATGAGTGCTTCCTTCCTTCCTTCCTTCTTTGAATATCTCGCAAGCGAAGTTACTAAATTTATTTCTCCCTTTTCACTTATTTTTAGTTTCGATTTCTTCCTTTTTGGTGAAGACATTAAAAGCAATTAGATTATATGTTTCAACCTTTAGTTAAAGGTTAATTGAGTAATTTACTTTAGTGAAATTATAGTGAATTATTTAAGTTAATTTTTTTTCTGCGCACTGTGTACTAAAATGCCTCATTCATAACACCGCGTTACACACATTCTGTCCTATGAACCAAATATGTATACTTTTTGGGAAGGAAAAAAATAAAAATATACGTGTATCGGCGATTTTCATGTACACGTCAGAATTTTAATTTTTATTTTTAACCCTTTTAACCGATTTTTAACCCTTTTTCCGTAATCCAATCGAGCTGAATTTTTGCAGGCAGACTCGTGGAAATGTCTGTATCACGTCAAATTAAAAAAAAAAATAGATTTTTATCAATTCTCAGATTTTTTTTTTTTTAATTCTGACGTGTACATGAAAATCGCCGATACACGTGAATTTTTATTTTTTCTCCCCTTTCCGAAAAAGTATATTTGGTTCATAGGACAGAACTAAAGATCGTTTTTGTAACGCAGTGTAATGAAAGCTATCGTCTTAGCAGTGGTTTCTGCGGATAAAAAAAAAAGATTTTCTTTATTTTTTCATTACTAAAAGTAGACCCGTCTTCTTTATTTTAAAAACCGTTTTCACAAAGTTGCTAATCACGCTTCAGTGTTTTTCGTTGCAGTGTGTTTTTCCAAATATTTTATGGCGAGTTTTAAGCTTTTGCGCTAAATGATGAGTTTACAAAACTCTGACCAACCAACTTCCACGCGTTTACGAAGCTTTATTTGTTGCTCTGTTGCGTTAATTTTTCCAACTTCCCCTCAAACATAATCTTAATTATTCCATTTTTTTTATAGGAAATATACCACGTATGGTTTTAAATGGCTCTAGTTAGAACTATAGTTTTCTAAAAACATACAACTTTTAAATATTTTTTAATTCTCACGTTTCTGTTATTTTTGCCATATAAAATGTGGTAGAATTGACAGCGTTTGCCATTTGAGTAGATTAACTCACGTATCAGCGTGGAATGCTAATGAGTTCTATATTAAACTACATTCAAAAAAATAGCAAATAAGAAAGTACCATAATGTGCAGTAGTTACCTACAAAAATAAAACGCCAGAAACATTAAAAGTTGATTTGCATTACGCCCTCCGTTTGTATTCATTCAACACACTTGGAATGCAATTGTGACAACAATAGCAAAAATAAAAGCAAATAACGAAATAAAATATAAAAAGTCAAACGTGAGCATTTGTAGTAATAAAAGAGTGAATATGTAATCCTTGCGGTCAGCAAGTCCTTTTGAAGGACGCACGAATACGTAGAAAATGCAACTTTAAAATTTACTGAAAGCTCAACAGTTTGAAAATTGTAGAAAAGATTAAAATTCATATTATTATATGTAAATTAACAAACGTCATACTATAAAACACAAAAAAAATATTGGAAAAAAATTTGTGTGCGATCCTGCCAGGAGTCGAACCTGGAATCTTCTGATCCGTAGTCAGACGCGTTATCCATTGCGCCACAGGACCGATATTCATAACGCTGTCAAATTTCATTTTTACACATCAACTAGCCGACGGCAATGTCTCTCTTGTTTTATTTCAACCCCTAAATTTATGCAACACAAACATGTATGGTGAAAACTGTTGTTGCTGTGGCAGTCAACGACCAAAACCAAAGAACTCTTATGGCAACGGTAGGTCGCTAACGATAAAATAATTCATTTTAAAAACTTCTGCATTGTATATATTACAAATTTACAAGAACAAAATAAGCTAATCACTATAGTGAAAAATTCTCCAAAAATTCTGATTTTCTTCAACTTAAGCTTCACATATTTTTGTCCAAGTTTTAATCACAAAATTTTTGCGTCGATGTTAAATGCAGCAAATGGCGTTGTTTCGATGTGAGCCTCCGTGGCGCAATTGGCTAGCGCGTTCGGCTGTTAACCGAAAGGTTGGTGGTTCGAGCCCACCCGGGGGCGCATTTGTTTTTTATATTTTACTAAAATTTTATATTTATGTGTTATTAATTTTTTAATTAAATAATTTTATTTGCCATTTATATAAATTTACAAAATAAATAGACCAACATAAAAACAATTCCTATGTATATTTTGAAAGAAAGTGCGAACCAACAAAGATCATTTATTTACATATTGTACATACATACTTACAAATTCACCATTTTGAATAAAAGTCTTTCTAAGTTGCATCGACATTTTAAAATATCCGACTGCATAGCAGAAAATCAACTGCTTACACGTAAAGCTAACACCATTCATACTACAAGCAAACAATGATGTTTATTGCAAACATTTTCCAATAACACTACACTCACTTATTTGCACTGATTTAATGGAATTTATATGTATGACAAAATTAATAAAACTTTTTTACTTGCTTCGACCGCTAAAATACAACTGCGGAGACGGAACTATTGATAATAGAAACACATGGAGAAAGAAATATGATTTGATATTTTTAATGTTTCGATTAAGTTTTGACACCAACCGAACATTAACTGGAATTCTTGTACATTCTGTAAAATAATGAGAGTATTTTTATTGCCGCTGATCAGTGTTGCCAGAATCTTGGCTGCACCGCTTCCCCACAACGAGACTCTTTTTTAAGGTTTCTAAGAACTATATAATGACACTCCACCTACAAATGCTGTACAATTTTGGTTATTCTATAAAGAATTTTTTAGGGGCAGCTAATAAAATACATTTGTATAAATTTTAATATTAATAAGAAAATAAGAAACCAAAACAAAAACACCACAAAACACCTACAAATTTCGTTAAACGAAAAAATCTATCCCCCAACGAATTAAAAATATCCAAAATGGCGATGAAATCCCCACATCTGGCATCACTGTCGCTGATACATATGTACATAATAACTGGAAAGAAGACAAGGCGAACTCAAAGAAGTTGGTGGCAAGCATATACAAGAGAAGTATTTTGCCGGTAAGATGTCAAAGATCAGCAGAATAATAGTTATTTTCAATTAAGAAAATAATAAGTAATAAAGTTGTGAATACTTTAATTTTTGTTTTCCAGCACCATATACATATGTATGTATGTATGCATGTACAATGTTAACATACATATGTAGGTACCTTAATAAAAAAAACACATTACTTAGCCTTTAATTAGATCAAAAATAATCACAAATCAGCAACAGGTGAGCTGAACATTCCTGAGAAATCCGCATAAAAAAAGGTTCTTATTTCATACAAAAACAAAGGATACCTTCCAAAATATCCAAAAATCGTGCAAATTAAAAACTCCCTAGTAAAAAAAAGCATAAATCGTATACAAAAATCCAAGAAATCTAATAATTTCAGAAAAAAAGTATGTATTTTTTGATTACATATTAAAGATGAAATATATGTACGTAACTTATTATTTTCCATGAGAACATATAATATGTTTATTTGCATAGTTTTTTCAATTTCAATTTAAACATAAATATTTTAAAAATATGTACATATGTATGTACATATGTAGAATATATGTATAATAAAGATGCATTTTAGTAGCTAATAAATTATATTCATGAGCTATAAATTGTTTTAAACAAATTAAATATTATCGGAATCACTACTTGGACTTGTTCTTCCCCGTTTTTCAAGGTTCCTGTCTGTAGGTTGGTCTATTCTGGGAAAATAATGGGACATATTTTTTTGAGTTGGAGCATTTTTTAGTTGTTTGTGTTCTTCCCGATATCCAGACTTAATACGATGACATTATTCTCAACGGAAAACTTTAACACAATTGCAAAAAATCGAGAAATTCAAAACCGCATAAATTCAAATCCGCATTAAAAAAATCCGCATAAAACAGAGACCTGGGTGTATGTAGGTATGTACATACATATGACATACATATGTTCATTACATACATACATATGTATATATTTTTTTTTATATTAAAGCTACATTCATGTGTATAAACTTATTCGATCTGCTGCATTCACATTTTACTTGCCAAGCAACTGTCTTCAACACTATATTCACAACCATTACTAGGAACATTTTATATTACTTTTAATAAATTTTCCACAATAACCGATCACCGCACGAAAAGCAATTAATCCAAACGATAGCTAAAAAAAACAACTGAGGAAACGGAGGTATTGACGAACACAGAGCCCCACAAACATTTTGCACCACCAGTCAAGTAAAGACACAAACCAGATAGCAACACTTATTTTTTATATTTGCCCATACTATTGAGTGTTGTACGGCGACTTACGTTGCTTATATTTTTTGTAAATAATGCGCACTAAATTAAAAATATGCTGCGAAAAAAATGTTTAAGCAATCTGTTTAATTAATGTACTTTCTTGCTAGCTTGAATATTCGTGGGTTGTGTCAACACTAAGCGACTTCTTTTAAAATTAAAATCAATGCGCTCTGTGTTTTTGTTAACAAAAGTTCCGTATCCTTAGTCGTTTTTAAGCTGTAGGTTGGATCCAAGAACGATAGAATAGAATTTCATTTATGCACTGTGTTTGATTGGATGCTTTGAAAAAAACTGCATTGCAGCATTAGCAGACACAAGAAGCTTAACTTGCTACCAAGTGCGCACAGCTACACTTTCTCTTCACTTTTAGCGAGTTTTATAGCCCCGTATCATTGATAGACTCTGTGATTTAACAGTTAACACTGCGCACTTCATGTTTAATAACTTTATTTTAAATAAAATTGCTTTAAGCATTGAATTTAAGTACAAACAATTGTATGCTTACAAACATACAAACAAAACTAACCGCGTTCTGTGACGTAGCATAAACAGCTGATTCTGTCAAATTTGCTGAGAGCGAATATCGGTTTGCGGAAGGCGCAACCTCTGTATTTTCTAAATCGTGGGTTGGATCGGTTGTTCGTTTGTGTAGTTCTTGTGAAATTTTTTTATTTACATATTTTAATATACTACATATTTGACATACAACATACGCACAAAATGGCGCGGTAATTTAGAAAAAAAAAGGCGCCGTGCAATACTGTTAATTCGGACTTTTTCCGTTTTTCAATCGTATTGTATTTTTAAATATAATTACAACTCACTCTCTAACAAAAATATTTTTTTTAACTTTATTAGTATATTGTAAAATATTTTACAAAATTTCATCAAAATTTCGTACATCAAAATTTTTAAATGTTATTTTTTTGTAAGCATTTTTGTAGCTCATGAAATTTTTTTAATACATACATACATATGTATGTTTACATTTATGTTCTTTGGCGTTAGTCAAGGCATTTATTAGGTAGCGGCAGCAGAAAAATTGAAAAAAAAGTTGAGCTCTGTATATTTAGTTTTTGCTTTTAAAAGCTAAAATATCAAAACTATTTTATCAACTGTATTGTACTGAAAGCATTCTTATCACAACGAAATTCAAAATTTTACAATTCAAATTAAAATAAAATATGAAAAAATTTTATATTTGATGTACATATGTATGTATGTACATACCTTTGGGGTTAGTAAACACTTTGTATGTGATACCGGAATGCTTAAATGTTGAAATTGTCAGAAAATTTTCAACATCCTCGATAGTATAGTGGTCAGTATCCCCGCCTGTCACGCGGGAGACCGGGGTTCAATTCCCCGTCGGGGAGATGGTGATAATTTTTTTTATTTAAATAATGATTTTTTTTTAATTTAGATATTTTTTTAAAATAAATATATAGAATTCAAAGTACAAAACACATATTATGTATTTGCCAATTCTCGCATTCGATCAACCCCATTTTTTTAAATTATAATAAATAATATTTTAATAAGAAAAATTCCATATGCTATACAAATAAACTCGCTCAATACTGATATTTGAAATAAATTCTTGATCTTGGCAGTAATGCATTGTTTAAAAATTATTCACCTTTGGTGTACTTGAAATTGAAAATTGTGGTGAACTCTCACAAACTGCAGTTCGAAAAATTGCTAAATTGATATTAATTCTAGCAAATGCTCAAATATGTGCTTTGGCGAAATAAATTTGTCGTCCTCGATAGTATAGTGGTCAGTATCCCCGCCTGTCACGCGGGAGACCGGGGTTCAATTCCCCGTCGGGGAGTCAGTTGAATTTTTTTTTAAATACATTATTTTTGTGTGGCAGTTTTATAAAAATTGCTGTGTATCGTCAAATGAATTTCTTCAAAACGTTAAATGTTAAACAATTCATCTTCGGACTTTATTTAAATTTATTAAAACAACTAGTTTATAAAAACTGCTAAGTAAGAAAGTGAGGTTTTTCATGTTGCTTTGTGCAGTAAAAATATTTTGTAGTACCTATGTAGGTGCCAATATTTTTTGTCGAGTGTGCGGAATAACAAAATTACCACTTGTTTATATATGGCACTTGACAACAGCTGATTATCGGCCTCCGTGGCGCAATTGGTTAGCGCGTTCGGCTGTTAACCGAAAGGTTGGTGGTTCAAGCCCACCCGGGGGCGAGAAACTTTTATTTTATTTTCGGTTTTTTTTTATTATTTAAATAAAAGTATATAAACAAATAAAATATGTAATTCATTATTAATAACTTGTAGCCAAAATAAGAATTTAATACTTGTAATGAAATACATGTAGTATATGTTTAATAATATTAAGAAAACCCAAATTTAAAACTTTTTCGAAAAAAAAAAAAATAAAATTAAAAAAAAATGGCAAATTGTTTTCAAAGATTATTTCTTAATGACGCTTTTCAATAATTTCCTGTACATTACTTATGCTCCACCTTTTTTTTTAAAAACAAAAACTGCGCAACAGTGTCAGTAGAAAAAAATACCAAAATCAACAATAAATTTGTCACCCCTTTAAACTTGCATTTTATTATATTTAAATTAAATGCAGCACATAACTACATATGTATTTCTGAATACTTATTAAAAAACAATTTTAAACTTGCGGTTTTGAATAAAAATAACGGGGAGTAATTTAAGGGAATTTTTTTTCAAAAATGTGTTATAATAAATACGCCTTTAATGGTATGGTATATTTTAGCCTGGGATTATTTGCAACATAACTAATTTATTTTATAAATCGGATTGAGCTTTTGAAGATAATGCGTTAATTGACAGTGTTAAGAAAAAATGTGTGCGCCCCCGGGTGGGCTCGAACCACCAACCTTTCGGTTAACAGCCGAACGCGCTAGCCAATTGCGCCACGGAGGCGATGCTTAGAATTTCGCCCAAATAATTACAAGAGAACAAATGCATACATACATACATACTTAGTAAATAATTAAGATATAATTAAAGTGAACAATTATTGCAAAAAATAGTCGTTGTATCCAAAAGTCCGTGATATGGACTACCTGTGTGTAATCTCTTCATATCCCTTAACTGTGTTCTAGGATGTACCAGAAATCCATACATACTTTTGTTATTGTATTTTTTTTTATAATTTTTTGCACTGCTGCTTAGTCTTGGCATTTATTAGCGATGCCTTCTACTTGCAATTTTTTACCATCTTCTGTTTTAATCTCTTATCGCTCTACCACCGCCAACCACCGACAACCTCTACAACTCAATGCCCGCTTTCATTGTTTTTTTGCTGGTGGTGGCGTCGCCGGTTTCGGTTTTGCCTTCGCTGTCGTCACATCTCGATGCACAGCTCGCCGCGCACCACCCACCCGTTCTACTTCGTATTTACACTTTATGCTTTGGTCTGCCTTTGCATTGCTTTAATTCGTTCGCCTTCGTTCGTTCGTCGTTTGTCGTCGTCGTCGTCATCGTCATCGTCGTCGCCGTCGCCGAAGAATACTAAAAAGCAATCAAAGCAAAAATCATAAAACGAATGCAAACGCTGCTCCGCTGCATGCAAGCGGTCACCAATAGCAAGAGCAGACAATAACAACAAGCACAGCTGCTGCAGCAACATTTGTCTCAGCAATAATAAAAACAACAGCAACAAAACATCACTAGCGCGTCTTCTATTCATTCAACATTTGCACCGCGTAATGCCGCATTTGCTGCACCGCCGTACCGCCCGCGCACAATTTACTCCTTGCAATGCAGCCAACATCGATTACTTGCTAGTTTGTTTTACTTTATATTTTGTTGTTGTTGTTTTGGTGTTTTTAACTTGCCATTCGCTTCGTTTTGCTTGTGGCTTCGCATGCAATTCAGTTTCAGTTTTCGGTTTTCAGTTTTCAGTTTCCAGTTTTGTGTTTTCAGTTTCGGTTTCAGTTGCGCCGATGCGTTTAGTCTTTCGTCGACGTTGAGAGTGTCAACAAGTGAGTTGCGTTGCGTTGCATCCATTTTCCATTGCTCACCCACTTTTTTTAACTGGTGGCGCGTCAGTCAAAAGACAAAAGCGTGAGTTAGTGAGTTGCTAATGGTAGTCAGACCGTCAGACCGTCAGACTGTGGCTTACATTGTTGAGTGAATTTAAAGAAAATGAATATTAAAAAAAATTAAATTAGTGATGCGAACGCGATGTTTGCTGGAGCGTTTCGCGGCGCTTGTTAAGCAATGCGTACAAAAACAAAAACAACAATTAGAATAAACAAAAAACAAGAAATAAACATTAATTAATAAAGACTATGAAAATTTTGAAATTAAATGAAAACCAAAATCTGTCGTGGCAAAATAAAGTATGCGAAAATTAAAAAAAATTTTAAAATTTATTTAAGCAATTATTTTAAAACAATAATTGCAATAATCTAATAAAAAAGCGAAAAAGAATTGTAAGTGAAACTGAATATAAAATGTAAATATGTACAAACATATGTATGTATGTATGTATGTATGTGTAGTACGTATGGTTAACATCAATTTGGCGATTGAAGAAATGAATAAACGTTTGTTTATGGAAAAAATCTGATACAAAATTAGGTAAATTGAAATTAAAATAAAATATAATAATTATATATTTCATCTCTTATTGCTATTGTATGTAGAAATTTTAACAAAGAGTGTATGAAAATTAACAAAAAAATATTTCAAAGTCAAAATGTTAAATAAGGACTGTTTAGTACAAAATAGCCGAATTCTCAATGGATAATTTTGTTTTATTTTTCATTTCATATTTTTGGTTTAAAAACCAAACATGAAGACCAACCATCGGCTTTAGAATGCTCTTACTATGGTCAAATCGAAGGTAGACAAAATATCGGTTCCACAAAATTCGCCCTCTTTATTGTTAAAATAAAAATTCGACAAATGGCATTAAAATCAGAAAGTTTTTACATCAATTTCAACTAGAGTTGTGCTTCACAATTGTTTAACTAGCTTTGGTTTTTGCTCTCATTTCAATGTCTGCTACTTCTGCCTTTGAATATTAACTTCTTTAATGAAAAAAAAAACAATGAAAAATGATCTTGAAACCCTATTTTACGAAAGCACTGCAGAACGAAATTTGGGACCTGAAACTTAAGATATTAAAAATGCGACAAATGGCGCACATGCCTACCGAAGATATTCGAAACATGTTGAAATCGTTGGTGATATACACAGTTCAAACTTAAGATTTTTCTTAGAATTTACCATTAAACGATCTCATGACTTGATATCCAGATGAATCGTTGAAATCTCTATTTTCGTTGTAATAAATGCACTCAATAAGTAGAAGGTGAGTATCCGAAAAATGACTAATTGAGAAAAATCAATTTGAAGTTGAAAGTTCGATATTTTTCATTTCTACTCGGACGTTAAATGGGTGTTTGTTTGAATCGAACAGAAACATAGTCAGCATGAGAAAAAATAATATTAGATCATTTTTCACATATAATATGAAACAACTAATTAACATCAACTCCTTCTCTAAATATTTGCTTTTTCAACTAATTCAACCGATGATCACAGAAAATTATGAATGAGTTAACATTTGATTAATGAATCAGGAAGATGGGGAAGTAAAAAAATTGAAATGGACTCAACAGTGAATATTTTATTATAATTAAAGATGACAGTAATCAATCCACAGATTTTATCACATCTCATCGCGTTTGCGCTTTGGACATACATATGTAGTGGTATACCATTCCGTACTGAATTTCGGTGGCTTTTTTCATCACAGAATCCACAACGTGGTCTTTTTTTTTTTTTCTTTCAAAAAAAGTCCATAGAACACGGAAATGCTTCATATTTCTCCAATGCGACAAAGTGGGCCCTTTTCTTTTTTTTTTTTTTAAATAAAATTAATTACTTCTATTATACCTACGAAGCTAAATTTGGTGTCATTCGACGCGTAAATGTATATAGTTTCATAATAAATCATAATAAAAAATTACGAAATTCGATCCATGTATCGAAAAATCTATATATCTCAGAAATTAGATGCGGCAAAGTGGGCCCTTTTCACGTGGACGCACACATATAATAGCTACTCATATCATAGGAAGTGTTTAATGACATCTGAGGTTGCCTTGAATAAAAGAAAAATATTCAAGTATAAAATTTGTCTAAAATAAAAATGAGATTTTATTATAAAAGGAAAACATTCAAGTAGAAAATTTGCCTAAAATTAAAATGAGATTTTATTATAAAATTTTAACAAAAAGGTCAACTCAAAGATATTAAATTTTCTTGTTATTAATTTCATAAAATTTAATCGGCTTTAGAAGTCAGTTAAACCTTAAAGTAAAATTTATAAAACTCACCGCTCATTGCAAATGGAATTGATCATAATTTTTTCTAATTACTCCTATTAATTTACTCATTAACACATTATTCACACTTTTTTCATATATTTTTAATAGCTTCGATGCTTTTATTGAAGTTAAAACTTATTCCATAAATAAATATAATAAATTTGTCAAAAAAATGGGTTTCTGTGCCCCGTAGTTCATATTTTTAACATCAATTCAAAATACAACTAAAATTATTTTATAAATCTATCGATTTCTATAAAATTTTAAAAGCATAATTTTCTTTAAACGAGTGACATTTCCAAAGTTTTATAAAGATTAAAAACTCTTTTAAGCGCCAAACGAAGTAAAAAAGCAGATATTTGACAATTTTCTTACTGACGCTTACTGCATTTTTTTTTTACAAAACGCATGCTCGGGCTAACAGTTACAAAATTCTAAATTCTTGAGTTACACATTTTAATATAATTTTGTCAAATTATTATAAAATTTTTATAAAGTTTGAATAGAAACAAAGTTTTTAATTTTTTTTTTCCGTATTATTTTACTTATATTTACTTTCAAATATTTTTCCATTATATAAAAATCATATAAACCTAACTTTCAAACTTTATAGAAAATTTATAATAATTGAACAAATTGCCATAAAAATGACATAAACAGTGCAAAACTTTAAATAGAACAATAAGTCAGCAATCACAACACCAAAGCATAAAATAACCACCAACAATAACAAGTGTAAATATATATATATGTGGTTATGTGTGTGTGTGTGTTTGTAGGCAAAATAAGAGCATTTAAAAAGAAGGCGCGTCAGACGTTTTTCTTTGCACTGCGGCGTATACGCAACTTACAGCCATTCTGCAACTAGAGCGAGCACCTACAACCTATTTATTAAAAATTCATACATATCTATGTATGTATGTATGTACATATGTACATATGCATTACGTATTGCAGACGGCTACATAATTTATTTATTTGACCTCTTGAGCGCGCATAAATAACAAATGGCAAGGGTGAACACAAACATGGATGAGAACACGTAATAATTGCGTTGGTTTTTGTAGTAAGTACCTACTTATGTATGTATCTTTGTTGGTGTTGTGTTCGCCATTGGTGACACTAAATATTTACATACATATTTATGTATTTAGCAAGTGCATTTCGATGGGTTTGTTTTGTATGAATAGCGCTGTGTAAGGAAAATGCTAAGTCGTTTACATTCTAAAACACGCCAAAAGTTAAAGTTAATCTGATTAAATCTAAACTTTTTTCGCACGACGCGTACTCCAAAACACAAATGTTTTTTTTATTTTAGTCGTACTCGAATTCGCTTTTTAGTTTCATTTTAAAGAAGTGCTTGAGAAATTCTCTTAGGAGAATATTTTTTCGTTTTATCTAAATTGGACATTTTTGGCCTTTTAGAAAATACTTAAAATAACTACATAGACTCCGAAAAGAAATAAATATAAAATTTAAAATAAAAATCGCATTCTCTTAGGAGAATATTTTTTCGTTTTATCTAAATTGGACATTTTTGGCCTTTTAGAAAATACTAAAAATAACTACATAGACTCCGAAAAGAAATAAATATAAAATTAAAAAAAAAAATCGCATTTCTGTGCTTAATATTTTATCTAAATATTAGATAAAATAAAAAATCTTTATTGAATGAAAAGAAAAAACTAAGCAAAAAATAAACATAAAAAGTTGATAAATTTCGGATAATTACGAAAACAGATGGCGCAAAAATTTGTTTTGTAGACATCAATTAATCGAGTCTCGATTTTAATGATCTCTAAAATTAAACAAAAAACTCCGCATTAAAGTAATACATATCGATATTGCTTTTCTTCTAAAAAAAATGCACTTTTTGGAGTTAATAATATTTAAAGCTTTTCACGTAAGAATTATTTTATGGCCTTTTAAATAATTTATGCACCATTTGGCTTAATTTTTTTTTTTTTTTTTTAATAAAATTAAAGCATCTCTCACTTATTCTGAAAGCATTTACAATAATACAAGGTAACCGGATATATTGCTCAACACTTGAAAATACAAAAGAAAAAACATCAATACAATAAATCAAGCTCAACATATCAACGAAAACACATTTGTATTAAATTCACAAAAACACTTTCAAAAAAGGAATCAAAAATAAGACGTTGCAGGAATTTAACAAAATTACATAAATTTGAATTGAAAGCGCAGACCGGCAAATTGAAAATAAATTATCAGCAATAAATCAACGATTCAAGAAGATTACAGAATAATGTATGAAGAGAAAAAGCGGCAAGAGACAAACTGTGAAGGAAACAAGTAAAGCACAATTGAGGAAATATGTATGTAAAAATAAAGACAAACGCAAGACAAAAAGAACCAACAAAGATCAGCAAAAAAACAAACAACAACAAAAAAGAATCACAAATTGCAAGCAACAGAAGAAGAGCAAAATGGCAAGCGGCACAATGTTTGCTAAACACGAAAATTTTCTAAAGCAAAATTGCTTAGCAAGACACCGACCGCATTTAAATGCACACACAAACATAATTTAAAAAAAAAAAAAAAAAAAAAGTGCACAAGAATTGATAAAAGCGTAGAAGCAAATACATTATAATAAAAATTCCAGCAAAAATTGTACAAAACACAACAATAAACTCAACAAATCTGCAATGACGCTGAAGTTGCCGGCTAAGCTGATAGCAGATAGGCAAGCAAGCAAGCAAGTTAGTAAATGCGCGCGTGTGTGTGTGTGTGTGTGTGTACAGACACGGGCGGGCGGAACGTGCAAATTGCAAAAAAGGGGCACTCAATCAAACATTTTTCGTACAGTGAAGCTCGCATTTGCACAGGAAACATTGTGGCGAGGCGGTCCCCTTTATACCCCTTACACATTTCTTAACTGAGCCGCTGCATATAAACCGATTATAATCGGTGTACGTACATGTTTTTACATACATATATCAAATACTAAGTCTGTTCATACAAACACACACATACAAACAAAACGTACGTTAATGTAGTTGTGTTCGTTTGAATAATTTAATGCGGTGTGTTGCATTTGTTGCTGCTGCATCAGCATTCCCGGGCTAGTCGGTCTGTAGGCCTTTCGAAAACTTGTTTGACTTGTTGTGATATTATTATTTTGATTGTTGTTGCTTTGTTTGCTCTTTGCTTGCTTTTGCCTTTGCTTCGGTTGTCCACTCAATTCATTTTCTCACACTCACCACTGACTGCTGGCAAAATCGCATGTGGCGCATTGTACGACACCGGCTTTTGCTAAAGTTACTTTATTTTTTGGGTGTGTGTGTGTGTTTTTTTTTTTTAATTTTATTTTTAAAATGCTGCTCTATATATACATACATACATACATACATACATATATACATGATATTTATTTTTTTTTCTAAAATGCTAACTTGCACGTCGTCCGGTGGCAGTATGATTGCATGTTGATATGCCTTTATGTATTTCTATATAGCTTTTCATGCCTTTGCCTTTGGCTTTCTTCATGCTCCAGTGGCGTATTTTGTTTGAACAAATGTTAGTAGAACTCGCAACTACTTTTTTAAGGCGAAATTTGAAAACCGACACTAAAGATGGCATAACGCCGGAACTGGTTAATTTCGAAAACTATTTAGCAAAGGATGGCGTATTGGGTATATTTACACCCAATGTTTAGCATATTCTTTAATTTCGATCATAAAATTATATTTCAAGTAAAATATGCTTCAATCTCTAAGAAAAACCAGAAACACTCGTTTTTTAAACTATTTACAAAATGTACAAGGATTTAGCAAAATTTAATCAAAATTTTGAAATTAAAAAAAAAAGTTTTAGAAATTTTTGGGGTATGCAGAAATGTAGCTCAATTAATTTTGGTGTGAAAAAGTGCAAGTTTCGAGTGTCTGCAAGTTATCAAATAATTTTGAAAATGTTTTTAGTGGCAGTTTCCTACATAGAACGCAAAACCGCGATTTTTTTTTTTATATGCTCGTAAAGAGAATTGCGAAAGAGCGTCAGTACAAAAAATTTTCAAAATGAGTGGTAATTCGTAGCCACTAGAAACTTGCACTAAAATTGAATGAGCTACATATCTGCATACAAAAAAAAAATTCAATTTTTTTTTTTAAATGTCGCAATTTTGATAATTATTTTCTACATATGTATGTATGTATGTATATACATATTTTTTTTAATTAAAAAATAATTTTAAATTGTGTTCGTTAGAAAATTTATGATTTTTTAATTTAAAAATAATTTTAAATAATTGGTGTATAAATAAGTTGTCAATAATCGTTTGTGCTCTAATTTGTAAACCGAGTGTATATATTTTTTGTATTGTGGAATATTAAAATTTGTTGTTATTAATTCAATTTTATTTTATTGTACTTTTTATATATTTTTTAATATTGTTTTATTTTATTATATATTATTATGTTCTATTCCAATTTTTTTTTTTAATTTGATTTTGTAATATAATTTTTAAAACAACGGTTCTTCGTAATTTTTTTTTTTAATTTTTTTTCTAACTTTATGTTTTAACATTGATTTATTTAATTTTTTTAAATTTTATAAATACTTTTATTTGTTCTATTCCAATTTTTTTTTAAATTTGGTTTTGTAGTATAATTTTTAAAAGAACTTTTTTCGTAATTTTTTATTAAACTTTTTTTTAACTTTATTTTTTAACGTTAATTAATTTAATTTTTAATTTTATTTTTTTAAAGACTTTTATTTTTTGTATTTCAATTATTTTTATATAATTTTTTATTTCTTTATTTTTATTTTACTTCGCTTTAATTTTTTATTTTTTACCTAATATGTTTGTTTTACTTTAATTTCTTGGTTAAATAAATGCTTGTGTAAATTTTGCTTTTTAATTCTAATAAATTACAAATCTTAAAGTTTGGCTCTTGTATTATTAATGTATAATAAAATGTGTAAGATGTGTTTCAAAGTTTTTATAAAAAAATATTCAAAAAAAATAACTATTTTATTTACTTTTATTTTTCTTAACATTTTACAAGTAGGTACTTTGATTTCATTTGAACTTTTCAGTTAATTACATATTTTGCTAATTTTTTTTAAGCTTTTTTGCTGTATTTTTAATAATTTTTTTTTTGTATTTTTAAATATTTTTTATTTTTATTCCATTTTATTTCTATTTTGTTTCTTAATGAGTTATCATCTCTTAATATTCACCTCCTCATCCTTTTAAATTTTACTCAGTGTGTTTCACTTATTCAAGTGTTCTTCTCACAAACAATTACCAACCTAACATGCAATTGTCGAGGCGTTCTATCACTGCTGGCCTTAACCCTTTGCTAGCAAATTTGAACGTAGTATGACTGCCGGTTAATGTTTGTATCCTCAACGTGCCAACAGGCAGACAGCATTGAGCGACAGCCAGCTGCTTCTTACATATGTATGTATGTATGTATGTACATACTACGAGTATGTATGCGCCAAGTTTGGGCAACAAATATTGCCACCCTACCCGCTCCTCTTCACCTCTTGGCAGCCTATACACTGATCCACACTCTCTTTGCTTCACTCAAACAATTTTTCATATTTTTTTATTTTCCTTGCAATTCGCGTCTCTAGTAAATTGTAGATTTTTCTCAATTTCGCTACCAAGCGGCGCAAGTAGAAAAATAGAGAAGCAGAGCAGAGGCAGAAAGAAGGCAAAATTCGCAATTTGTATTAATGAACTTTAGATGCGGTCGTAACGTCGACGAAGTCTCGCCACTTTTTAGCCAAACCACTTGGTGAGAGAGTGTGCGTGCGGACTGCATTTCATTTACATGCATACATACGTACAATGGTAGTTGTAGATGTGTACACACGTATTTATGTATGCGCCAGTATTAGTTAGTTCATGGGTCTATTTTTATGTGCGCCTGAACTTGTTGGTGCAACAGACGCCGCCATTGTATGCGATGCCAGTGCGAAAAACGCTTTTGGATTTTTCCTTTTCTTTTTTTTTTACCAAAGTTTTTTTGTTTTACATAGTTTTGATGTTGGCTATTTTTCGTCTGCTTTGAACTTGCACAGAAGCGCTTCTTGTTTCACATACGATGCCCATTGTTGTTTAATGCATTTGCATTTTCGCTGTTAACATTTTCATGTTCAAGAATTCAACAAACTTAAAGTCGCACGATTTTCCAAACACAATTGCATTTTCACATCCACTCTGTTTTTTTTATAATTTTTTTTTTGTATTTCTTTGCTTCTCATGTGTACCACATAGTACATACATACATATGTACATACGAGTATATATGTACGTGTATTTGTTAGTGATTAAGGTCCAAGTTCAATGGTGTTAATGTACAGCGTATAATGTTTTTCTTGTTGTCGTTGTAACATTTTTTGTACGACTAATTGTATTTGGCTGCTTAGAAACTTCATATCTTAAGTTTGGATAAATTATTAATCTTAGCTCGGGTATCTAGGTTGGCATTCGAAAAAACTAAACCACAAGCGAATTTTAAGACTAAGTTGCTTGCATGTGAACTCCGATATACATAAATTGAAACAAATAGTTATAGGCGATCTCCACATGTTTATTAACATAGTAATTAATTGAGTGCATTTTGCCTTGAAACTGTTTTCCATTCAAAGTTCCCGTATGACCCAAACAATTTCTAATTGTGTCATCACTACGAAAAATATTAATACCAGATCTTTATGCAGAGTTTAATTTAGATAATTAATTCTATAGACTTTTGTGTATAAAATTTATTTTCATTTCGTGAGTAAATTGATCTCTTACGAAGTCAAAAAATAATTTTTTGCAGCATAACATATTTAATTGAAATTTGTTTATTTAAAATAAATTTATGTCAAAATTGTATACTCAACGTAAATAAACATGAATGAATTTAAATATTGACCAAGCTTAGCAAAAGTTCATTCGCCGATATTTAATCTCTTCAAGAAACCAATTAAAACAAACGAAAGTCTTTTACAAATATTTAATTCTGATAATAGTTACTATCTAAGCGCTTTCTTAGAGTGCAATAACACTAATTCATAACCATTCTTATCGGGAGTTTCGCCCGAAAAAAAAAAAAATCTACCCAACATTTTTCATTCGCCCTATTGTGAGTTTCACACGAAATAAATTTCGCTTCGAAAATTCGAACATCGAAATTACAACTCTGAAATGTGTATACTTGAAGTGTAAAGTTATCAAATTATTTAAATAAAATAGCAATTTGACAAAAAAATGTATCAATTTCACAGATTTTTGACGACTACAATTTGCTAAATATTCCGCCAGTTGTGTAGCTAAGCGCGTGCCTGCGATTTTTCGCTGAAGGTGGACACTATAAAGGCGTAGCTGACAGTTTTGAAATTGAACTTTGTTTACTGTTTCGTTCCTGGAATTGGCGATATTATTTTTAAAAAAATTCAATTAAGTTTACATTTTGAATCCCCGAAATTTTTCGGCTCTCAAAAAATAGTAAAGAAATTCAACTAATCCGCCAACTATTTCCGCCCAAACTTCGTGTTGCCGTTAAGGGGAAAACATCCGCCCCAAATTTATAATAAGCGAACAGTGAAAACTGAACTCTTTCGAGCGAAAACGAAACTCACATTAAGGGTGAATAAATATACTCTGTTCACAAATTATAGCACAACCACATATTGACAGATTTGGGCACTTTATTTTTCTTCTAATTAATTAAAATTATTTTACACTTTGTTGTACTAAATTGTAAATGTTCTTGTTTCTCAAAATAAGAAAAATAAACCTAAAACTGAGCAAAATACCTGGTTCAAACATACCTAAAGAATATCTTTAATATTTATGAGCAAATAACGATAATTTCTAAAAAGGCTATGGGACTTACATATTTAATAAAATCATTTAGCATTAATTTCCAATATTTGTTTTCTACAGAAAATTATGTGTTAAAATTACTAAAAAATTTACAATATTTCTGCTTTTTAGTGGCTCTAAATTAGTGGCTCTAAAACCGATAAAAAAACCCGATTTTTCGCAGTTATTTTACAAGTTTGAATTGTGTGTGTGTGTTTTTTTTTTGTGAGGACGTTAATAGGTTAAAAATTTAATTAATACACAGACACGTCTATCAGGTGACCCAAATAAGTGAGAATGTAACAACCTATCCCAACTCGAAATGGTGTGCGCCCCTCTAAAGACTAAGCGTTTAATAGACTATTTGCATGAGACGACAGAAAGTTTGTTTAAGCTTTTGGAATTAAATAATCATTTAAATATTTATGTATATTTGTGCATTTATTTGTAATGTACTTTAATTTTATAATCAATAAAAGCGCACTTTTTGTTGAAAAGTAAATAAGATAATCAATATGAAATGTACCCAATAGGTTGGGTACACTTCAAACATCGAATTGAGTTAGCACAAAGTTATTGCTTTTTTCTAATTAAACAAAAGTTTTACATATTTCTTCAATTTAGTTGTTTAATTTCTGTCTTTAGAATGAATTTTTGGAAATATTTTAATCAATTTCTTAATAATAAGCTGTATTGAGTAGCTGAGCAATTAGATATTAGACGATTTTTACTTTTTAGAAATATTAAAAGCATTTATGTACATTAAATAAAAGTCTAGAAATAAGAATTGCGGTGCTTGTACAATAAACATGCGGATTAATGAGCTAAACTTGGCAATTAACTGCTTCTAATACGAAACAAGTTTGTAGTGAATTCCACGAAGTTTAAAAGGTTGAGATAGTTTTCGATGCCAATGCGCGATGAAATGCATTTTTTTTTTAGAAAAAATATGTGTTTTTCTCAAAGTTCACTCAGATACCAAAGTTCACTCAGAGATATGGCAGTTCAAGTTTCGCACGCGTTAAGAAAATAATTTCAAAAAAGTTGTATTTGTTACTCATTCAACAATTAAATATGGTCTACTCGACAAGTGTTTGTTTAATCCATAAAAGTCGTATACAATTTTGAAATATTAAAAAATTTCTCAATTTCAATGGTACTCTTTTTTATTTTGTTTAAACAAAAATTTAGCATTTAGCACAATTCATATTTCAATGTTTGAAAATTTCGTGTCATATGCACGCTGAGCAATATTAACATTTGCTAAGAGGAAGCAACATACATATGTACATACTTTTTTCTCAAGCGCATACCAATTTGGGTGTATCTATGTTATGTACATACATAGATACTTAAATTAATTGCAGACTTACACGAACCGCATTAAAATTAAGTGGGATTTCGATTTCGGTGAATGCCAACCGCCGGTGGAAAGTGGACTGCATTGTGAATGAGTGCATATGAAAATGCGTATGAATGTAATCGTAGGTTTGTGTGTGTGCCAATTGCTAGCTATTAAAAGACTTTTACACGCCGCAATGGTTCACTTTCTGCAACAATTAAATGAAACGAAAAAAAAAAAAACGGAACAAAAAACGAATTTCAAACCAGGCAGAAATAGCACTAAAATCGAGAACAGTAGAAATGAAAAGTTTGCAACATGCAATTAACACGCTATGTGCGGTAATTAAAATGATTGCAATGCAGACCAAACCCCATATAAATACATAAGTATGTATGTAAGTATGTATGTATGTAATTATGTTTGTAGTACAAAATGTGCCCGCCACGACTTTTGACATTCAACTACACTTTATGTTAAAAATGACCAGGCAAAATACATTCGCATTTAAGAAGAGTTTCAATAGTTAGTGCGGCATAAAAGTTGTTGAACTTTACTCGTTCAAGCGCGACGAAGTGCAAGTGACTTTTCTGCAATTGCGCTACTATACAAGCTAACCTCCCTGCTGGCCTGAGAACAGTTGCCTACCCCACTTGCACCAATTCACATGCTGTTTGCTTTATTATAATTCTGCTTTTAGTAGAAAGTCTGGCATTGGTTTTAAAATAACACTGACTTCGACACTCCACTATGTGGCTATTACGTATACATTAGTTGCATGCCACATGCAACTCATCACTGCACATGTTAACACCTTTTTTTTTCTTTTCAATCATGCTAGCCTCTGCTTGCCGTTACCTGTACATTTTCCAGCCGTTGAGAATTTCCCACATTTTTACCTTGAATTCTTAATGGATTTTCTGTTGAAGTGAATTGTTACAAATTCTGCGAATGTAAAAACGGGCAGACAACTATTGCAGAAACAACAAAAAAAAAAATAACAATTACACCAGTTAACAAAAACAAAGAAATTAGCTTACAATACTTACCCATAAATACATGAAGTTTATATATTTACATAAGTATGTACATATGTATGTACATATTAGGGTGGCTCCGGTACTGGTTTTGCAAGTCAATCAAAAAATTTGGTACATTTGATGACTGTCATCCAGCAAAGCAGTAGACCTGAACTTAGGTTTGATCTATGCTCAAAATATCTCTAAAAATTATATTAAATACAAATGAAGAAATCTCTAGCATTTTCTGCGAGTACGAAACTTATTGTGAGCCTGCTTGCAGCAGAGCAAGGCAGATTAGATTGTATAAGTCTACATAAAAAAAATGATTTGTAGAGATCAATTTCGAAATATATTTCCAAAATCAACAATAATTTAAACGCCTTAATATTTTAACGTTTACTTTAAAGTTACTAACCTTTTAATTTAACCTAACCTTTTAATTAAGCTTTAAAGAAAATTGCAAAAAAGTCACAAAACCAAATTTGACAAGGAATGACGGAAAATCGTTCCAACATACATTTAAAACATATCTGAAAATCAAGTTGTACTCGAAAAAATATGAATAAAAAATATTATTTATTAAAGGGTTTACATTAAACTTGTTAATTTGAAACAGTTTTAGTTGAAACTCTCTCTGGCAGTTGTAAGTTAACGCAGAATATAGGCAACAAGGTCCATAAAAATATCGGTTTCGATGACAAAACTGAAAACGATAAAATTAGCGCTGGCAATAATTGTTAAATTATCATTATCGATAACTATGTGAATATCTATTTGTAATGATATAACGATAACAATTTCGATTACTAAAATAACTTACTAAACATTTCGATATAAATATCGACTTCAATAAATATTAATGGCAATAATGACACCGATAATAATTTCTATAACAATAAAAATTTTTGATTAATTTAATTTATTATTGTCTTCGTTAAATATTTTTGCACGAATGACAGCAATACGAAAACGTGGTGTTAGTTTTGATACTAATGTTGTTATTAATAAATATTTCTGATAATAATGATACAAATTTGATAACGATAATATTTTGATAGCGATAACATTTCGATAACGATAACATTTCGATAGCGATAACATTTTCATAGGGATAACATTTCGATAACGATAACGATTTCGATAACGATAACAATTTTGATAGCGATAACCGTTTCGATAATGATAACAAAATGATATCAAATTTTCTATACGACGATAATTACCTTCTCGAAACATTTCGTAAACAAATTTCTTTTTCATAAATTTCCGTTTTCCGTTGAGTTATAACTGTTTTATCGGCAGTATTGGGAAAAAGCCGAATTGCAAATCTAGTTAAAACTCGTTTTATTTTATGTTCGACGTGTTTGCTTTTTAGTTTTATTAACAGCTCAAGCGTTAGTTGTGTGAATGTGAGATGCGCATAGAGCTTAAAATTTTATACATTTTCAGTAGATGAAAACATCTGCCAGCAATAGATACACACTTTAATGTGTTCTATAGTGGAAACTTGACAAGTAGGACGTAAGTATGTATATTTTATTTACATACCTAGTTATTGTGAGCCTATACGCTAACCAAAGTATCAATATGACTCCAGACGAGAGGAGAATATTTATTGAAATAGAAATTTTTTTTGTATTATTATTGAAAGGAGTGAATTACAAAAAATATATTTTATAATGCCTGTCCCAAGAAGGTGAGGAGTTGGAATAAGACATCTTTTTTTTTAATTTCAAGTATATTTACCTATCAATTTTTCGTTTAACTTGTATTCTTTTGCATTCTGCAGTTATTCTTGCGTTGCTCTTCGCACATTCAACCAAACTAGCAGCAGCAGACCAAAGAGCACGGCAATTCGTAACGATATGCAATTTCCAGTCTCAAGTGCTGGTGCAGTCGCCATGCACATATGTATGTATGTATGTATTTAAGTGGCACATACGCACATACATACATACATATGTTTGAACAAATATAATTTTAAAGTGCACACAACGCCACTTGCGCTTACCATTGCCACAAGTCTGCGATGGCAAACTTTATTCTACTGCAACTTCCTTCCTTTCTCTCAAACAAACTCTTTCTATCTGTCTCTCTCTGGTGCGCGTGAGTCTTTCCAATTGCAATCGCCTATTTGCCGCAAATCGCACATTACAACACAAACTTTGGCATTGCATTAGCACATGTGTGATATGTATTTGCAATATATACTCGTACTACGTACATACATATCTGCTATGTATAGAGTGAAGCGTTTGAATGCTCTGATATCTGCTTTTAACTAGCTGCAGGCTCTATTTGCAACTTCCCACTCCTCACTGCCTGCCACAACACCTTCCGTTGGCATCCATGATAATCTCGTTTATGCTCCAAGTGCACAACTCCGCAGTGTGGCGCAACCGATGCGCTCGGCCAGCGACGGCAAACCTTCCTCCATCTCGACCCCTTGCCGATGGCCGCATTTCTATGCGCTTGCCACATTCGTAATTTCCTCTCGCTTTTACTCGTATTTTGTGCCACATAAACCAGGCAATCACAAATGGGTTAAGGTTGCATGCGGCTCGGCTAGTTGGCTGACTGAATGGCTGGCCGGCTGCCTGGCTGACTGGCTGACTGGCCGCCTGCCCGCCGTCACTGACTTGAATCGTTGGCTGTTGGACTGGTTGATTGCCGGTTTGGTAGCTCATTCGCTGAGGCAGCTCTCGTGCCTTGATTGTTGGTGGCCTGCCCAGCTTGGCCGACTGCCTCACTGACTGCGCCTGGCCAACACGAAGGCACACACGCACACAAGCTGCCGTGCTGTATGTTCACACGTCCACTGCAATATTTCAGCCGTTGTCGTCTACACCCCTTTAGCCGTATGCTCGCCTTTGTCGGCTCTTTTCCATTTCAGCCATATTTGTTTACTTTGGCAAGCGCCTTGTCGAACGCTCGGCTAGTTGCCTATACAGCGAAAGCAGCGCGTTCCAATGGTCCATCGTCCCGGCATCGTTGGCAAGTCGTTCATCGTAGGACCAGTGACCTGCTCACAAATTTTCCGACGCTGCGTGAATACATTATTTTGGTGTGAATGTTCATACGATTTTGTTTTATACTTTTACATATCTATTTTAGTATACTTATATCTCTTATTTGCTAGTGGCGCTTTTTGTGCAATCATTGTAATTTGTTTTTGGTTTGATTGTGTGGCTGAAAGTTTCAGGCGTGGGCGTAAGGAGTTTCACTGACAATTTTTGGGTCATCCCATTGGCAATGAATAAATAAATATATACGAGTATATTCCTCGTTAGCATTTTCTGCCAGGTTAGTTTATTATTTCTGCTTTTTTTTGGCATTTTTCAAGTGCCTGAAAGTTGTGTTGATGCTAATGTCGGCAGGTCTCAGTGTTACGCAGGAAATTGTGGAATATTTGTCATAACAAAAAATCTGTGACCAATTGAATTTCTTGAATTCAAGCTAATAACCAATAACTGCATAAAAGTCAATAAATATTCAGCGGTTACATTTTAAAAATCTAACTATTTCAAATCGGTAAAATTTGTTCAATACTTTTGATTACCTCTCATGAAGAGACCTACATAAATATTTCGCCCAAAAACCATTTGTTTGTTAGTGATATAAATTATTTGAGTAACAAGCAGCGAATTGTTTAAATGCAGAATCTTCGAAAGCGCTATTGAAAATACATTCTTCGCATAGAGTTGCATCACATTCAGCTAACATTTGACCCTATTGGTATTGCATTTATGTGTCTATTTTCCACTTTTATTGTCTACTTTTGCATTGAATTTTTAAATTGATAGTCTGAGCTGCACTTTGCCATCTCGGGTCTCTTTTAAATTCTGCTTTTCAACTGCAGAACGCCGATAACACTTTAGTTTGTACTCGTACCTATGCATGTATGTATGTGTGTAAATGCATCTACCTAACAATATAACTATGTATGTATGTATGTATATGTAAGTATGTATGTCCTCCTCTTTTCTACTGGCTTTTCCCACCATCGCTCTCTTGCTACTCCGCGCTAGCAACATTTCTACGACGCTTCGATCGCTTTTATTGCCATTTTTACTTCCAGCATTGTCTAGGCAATCATTTTATGTACTAAATGGCTGTGTATGTTTGTATGTACATATGTGTGTAATATATACTAAAAATATATGCGCACACATGTGTGTGTGTGTGTGTGTGTTTTATGTGTCTGTTGTTGCAGCATCTCCTTTCATTTTCATTTTCACTGCGTCTTTGCTCTTGACATCATCATCAACAACATTCTGTTACTAGCATTATATACATACATATAAATATGTATATGTGTGTATATCCTATGGTAAGTTTGTATGCAACTGCGGCGCATCACTGACCCTCCCAAATGCTTCCCGTTTCCGCAAATTGCAACTGCAGCCATCCACCACTGCCTCCAACCCTTTGGCTCCCTCTCAATGCGTGCACCTCAGAGCCGCACAGCCTGATGCTTTGCCTCAATTTTTAGCTGAGCACAGCGCCTACCATTCATTGCCAACTCACCGCCGTCGCGCTCACTGCACTTATCGGCTCTTCGTGCACACTCTCATTCACTCTCAAACCGCCTCTATAGGCTTTTTAGGGGATCTGCTCATATGTGTTTGCAATGTTTTTGCCATCAAGTGCAATCGAAAAAGCTTGCACACCAATGTGGAATAGCCTGCGCTCCACATCTTCACCTCTCCCCCTCTCTGGCTCTCTTACATGCCAAACTACTCGGCTGTCAGTCGCTTGCTCACTCACCTCTGCTGCTACTTCAATTTACAACGGCTGAGTGCATTCTCATGTTTCCCATTTACCACAGCCGCACAGTTGTTGCAATCGCACGCTCATCGACATCCACCATCCACCACTCTGCAGCAGGTCCTACCCCACCAATAATGCATGTATCTGCGGCTGGGTTTGTGACGCAAAAGCCGCCCCATTGCAAATTCCCTAACCTACGCCACACGAACTCTGTTGAGGCGGCGGCTGTTGGCTGTTGGCTGTTCAGTGAAACGCGACGAGTCGCAACGAGAAGTGTGAGAATGCAATCGTGTTGGCAACAAATGCAAAAAAAAAAAGGGAAACGTAACGCGAATGGGGAAAAGCAAAAGTTGAAAAACATAGGGTTGCAAGCAGTGAAATCAAGAACATAGCAAAGTATAGCGAAAAAAAAGAACGAAACTAAAAACAACAAATAGGCTTTGAATTGTTGTGGTCTGGCTGTGTGCAATAAATGTGCAATTGCATTTATAAGTCTGCAATTTCGCAGATGCACGAATTTCAGTTGATTTTCGTCTCGCCCTTTCTGGTTCTGGTTCCGTACTGAGGCTGCATTGAATGATGTCTGCTTCCTCTGTTAACAATCGCTTTCGTTATTTGTTTGTACGTATGTGCGTATGTACTGATGCATGAACTTTTCTTATTTTATAAATTTAATTTTTCTATTTTTTGTGACTGACAATGCAATTTGGAATTAGTCGAGTATTAAGTAGATTATTATGCTGTACTAGACATGCGAACAAGATAGTTAGGCTACTGGCTTTAAGGTTTTCAATAATTGCCTGAAATTATTTCTTGCTCTGCATCACATTTAAAACTTTCTTACAAAAAAATGGAAAACAAATATGTATGTACTGGTCTCTAAAAATGCAAATTTGAGTATATCCTTGAATGAAGTTCTCGATTATATTGCTCCTTTGAGTATTCTTTGAATTACTCGTACTTCCAATTCTCTTAAAAATGTTCCTTAGATTATAAGTTGATATTTTTTGGGATTTTTCTCTACTTTTCCTCTTGAATGTGTACTTATTGCAGCATTCTTCGCAGAATTCTCGCAACTGCAATGTTCATTAAGATTTCCAGGAATGATTCTTAAAATATTTTTTAAAACCACAGGCACAACAAATCGATCCTGAAACCGCTTCGAAATACTTAATAGAACTTTCCTGAGAAATTTTTTCTCTTCACTGGTCAAAACAGAGATTGTCGTATTTCCAAAGACGCAAAAAAGTCGAGGGGCTCCAAAAAGAGTTGCTGCTTCTTATTTTGCGAGATTGCACGTCATTTTATTACCTCGAATACGTGTGAAATCTGGAAACCGAAGTACCCAAAACGGAACTTCCAAAAATTGTCAGCTTCAATTACAAATTATAGAAATTTATGTTATATTTAAGTGCAACATTTTTATCATCAAATATAATTTCTATTTTCATATTTTCACTCCGTCACGCTTTCATCGATACAAACATCTTTAAAATTGAAATAATTAATAATTGTATTCTCTTATTAATTGCAGCAAAATAACCTCAAATGCAATGAATATCGTTTTGCCAACACTCTCAGCACTGCATTTTCAACAGCAAAGGCAAAGGATCACATTGTTATTGTTGTTATTCTAGAAAATCAGTGTGTAGTGCAATTTCCAATTGCGAGATGTGCGCATGCGTGGCTGCAAAGTGAGAAAACATGTCTAAAAAAATCCAATCTTGTTGCACCAAAAACTGTAATTTGTGAGTAAAACAATTAAAAAAACAGATTTGAAAAAATACAAAAATTATTTTGTGCCAACGAAATGTGAATAAAAGAGGAACTAAAATTTGTTAGAAAATTTTAAATAACTTGCACGGAAAAAACTAATTATTTGTTAAATAAATATAATGCTTACACAAATAAATTACTAAAAAGTTCTAAAAATAAAATTGACAGGCTCAAAAAAAAGTTTCAAAAAAAAGTTTCAAAAAACTTTTAAATCATAAATTTCAAAAAGTGCAATAAACTTATGTCGAGTAAAAAAAACTTCAAACTCGAAGAAAATAAGCGTTGCAATAAAATATCCTTAAAATCCTTAAATATGTTATCGAAAGGTTGTTCAGCAACTTAACTATTTCTATTCAAAGCCTAGACATGTGCGCTGGAGCTGTTAAAAACGTAAGTAAACGAGAAAATTAACAAATCTTTTACAACTAATATATTTGATTCAAATTTAATTTAATTATGGCATAAATATTGATCATATGAAAAAACGTAAGAAATTAAAATATTCAATTTGGCCCATGAGGGGATCGAACCCGCGACCTTCGCGTTATTAGCACGACGCTCTAACCAACTGAGCTAATGGGCCAGTTAAATATTTCGTGCCAAATGTTGCACTTAACATTGTGTGCATTTGCTTTCATAGCCAGCATAGTATTATTGTTGTAAGGAATATGTATTTAATGCAGTATTTTAAGAAAAACGTTTCCTTTTCGTGTTATTTCAGTGTTGCACACACTGCTGTTACATATTTTTAAGAGAATAAATTTCAATTGTACTCAAATAGACACTTGGACAGTGATATAATAGTTGCCCGGCTAGCTCAGTCGGTAGAGCATGAGACTCTTAATCTCAGGGTCGTGGGTTCGAGCCCCACGTTGGGCGCAAATAAATATTTTATATTTATTTTTTCAACCACTTTAAATTCATTTAATTTCATGTATCAGTAATTGTCTAAAGTTTTCTTTAAATTTGCGTATATTTGGTCATAATGGAAAAGATGATATTCAAGCAAATTTTAATAAATTTTTTATTTATATTTACATGACATTTCAAAGCATAATTTTTGTTTTAAATTATTCCAATTTTTTTTTCTTGTTTTCTCCCTTGCATTTGCTCGCATTACATGCACAAGTTTACTCATTCTCGTGCAATTTCTTCGCAACGAAAATGTTCTAACTTATCACAAGAATTGCATTTGAATTTCGCTTGATATAATTTCTTTTAGACTTATTTTCTTTCTTTCATTTCTTACCACATTGTCAAACGAGTCTAGCGACTTGTGCGCGGCACGTGTCTACAGGCAAAGTGTACGTACACACGTTCCAGCATTCAATTCGATTTACTTTGCACAATCAGTGTCATTGCTGCCATTCGAAATCAGGTTAACAGGCAAAAACTTTTTAAGGAAATTCTACGACACTGTCACATACTTACTTACATTTATACTCGTAGTTGGTAGGGAGGCGCTACAGTCGATTGCCAGGGAATGCTTCGATAAAATATTGGAGTGAATGAATGTTGGGTCACAAAGTGTGCAGATAAATATTTTTATAGTATGTATTGAATGGATTTTTGCTAGAGCACGTCGGTTATGTCTTAATTGGCAAATGCGTTAATTGTACAAACGAAGAAAAGCACATAAATGTACAAAAGTAAACTAGAGTGAATTTATAGAAATACTATATGTAGTTTGCTTGAATATTTTTCAATTCTCAAAAATTTCTCAATGGATTTTGTTTAAGATATTTCTACTTAACCACTAAAAGCTAGATTGGATATGAGTATTGATTGCTTGCAGGAATTCTTAAATTTTTTTCCTAGCCATAAAATTATCTTAAAAACAGTATTCTAATAAACAAATTTTTAGCTTAATTCAATTGCGTATGAGCAGTGGAAAAGTGTTATTTAAAAAACACTTACACTCTTACTTTCTCAGCTTCCTTTGCTAGTGCGCTTTCAGTTTTTATATCACAAAAATATATATTTTTTTTTATATTTTTTGTACGATTCCGACACATTTTCGCCCTCTCAGTAACTCGCTGACTTGCCAACTTCCAACACAATACACATGTATGGATGTATGTATGTATGTGACATCTGTAGGTATTTACAACTTAATGCCACTGTCATAGGGTTAATGGTGTCAATGTTGGTTACATCAAAAAGGTGGCGCCGCCGCATTCCAAACGGAGACCAGCGAATCGAATATTTCTATTTACATGCCATAAAGCATTGTCAAATTCAATTTTTCTAATCGCATGTCGTTTTTGTTACAAATGAAAGGGTGTTGAACAATTTCGAAGGCATCGTGTGTCTTAATACATTAGACAAGATCGACTGGCATATAAGAAAAAGTATGAAAGACGTGGCAGTGCTTTTAAGGGTAATATAGAGAGTAACTTGAAAAAAAAGTTGTGGATCACAACTCAAACCGGACTGCTGCATAACTTTTATTTTAATATCTAGTAAAATCTCTTAGTCAGGTAGGTGACTCTATTAATGTTTTTTTTTTTTTTCTCTAACAAAACGCTAAAGCATTCGTCATTTTAAAAATTGCTAGCGCGTTCAAAATATTGTATCCTTTCCAGTTTAGTCCCTTTAATGTTGGTTTTTTCGCACTTTGTTTTCGATCTACTCTAATGTTCATATACATGAACGTGTGCACTTGAACACCGACTGCTTAACTCTGTTGTAACAATTCATTTTCATGTACAATTTTTTCACTTGATTAGCAGAGTTACGAAACTTATAAAAGGGGTCACATAACCCCTTGCCTGCCGTCAAAGAGTAAGTGCTGTGAAAATTGTAAAAAAGCACTTAAACTTTATTTTCATATGAAAAGTATTGGCACTGCTTTTTTGGGCTTCTTGTAAAACTATGCGATTGAGTAGAGCACAAGCAGAATATTTTTTTTTTCTTTAAACTTCTGCCAAGTTATCACTTAACTTATTGAATATAAAAGTAATATTACAAAGCTATAAAACAACTTTAAGCGATTGCTTACAAACAATGAAGTAAAAGCAAATGCACCAATGAAGAATAAAATCAGTGAAAGGATATAAAAAGAAAGAAATATCCTTCAACTTTTCTTTAACTGATTCAAAGAGAAAATAGACAAAAAGAAAGTGAAATTTTGGTTAAATAATAAAAAGTGAGAATACAGTTTTTTATTAAGTACATATTGAAATAAACTTTAGGGCGAAAAAATGATTTCGAGGAACAGCAATTGCAGCGCATACAAATAATATCAAAGAGAACCGAATAACAACAACAAGAAAAAAAACAATAAAAATAAAATTTTGCAAAAAAAATCGACTAACAAGATATTGAGACAATAACCGCAGAGAATAGAGACATTGCGTCACAAAGCTGTGGCGTCAACAAGAATATTAAATTGATGACGACTGAGAAACTTTTATGTGGAGCAAAAAATTGTGTTTGCTTTTGTTGATAAACAAGTATAAATAAATGCTTATGGATGTAAATATTTTCGTATGTTTGTACATACATATGTATGTACATATGTTTGCTTGCATTCATGTTTGTAGATAAATTTCTGCAAACGACAACCTACCCCAAGGAAAGAAGACGCGCCGTCGCATCACTCGAAGCGTTAGTGTATGCGAATAATTTTTAGACAATAATTCTTCTTACAATATGGAAAATACTCGTAACATGGAAGAAGGAATCTTATGCTCGTAACATTTTTTCGCTTATGCATTTCTAAAATTATTCAAACGCGCAATTTCATTTTTTTTATTAAATTTTTGATTTGATTTAAATCAAATTAAATGTTCGCTTACAAAAAGCATAAAAAACAAAGTTGGAAATTTTGTACAAAATTTATTTTTATTTGTTGAAAAAATTTCGCTCTGCTATTTGTGTGAAGTGCTGAAACTGTCCGATTTTAAAAAGAACTACGCTCTAATCAAATTCGTTGAGAATTACGTAGTAAAAAAATAGTTATGTATGTATGTTGAGATAGATACATAAGTCTTTCGTCATTAAACTGATTGCATAACTTTACAACGACTAAAGCTACTTCTAAAAAGTTACTTTTACTGCTAGTTGCTCTCACTTAAATCGCGCATTTGTTCGAATGGTGACATCTGGCCCATTAGCTCAGTTGGTTAGAGCGTCGTGCTAATAACGCGAAGGTCGCGGGTTCGATCCCCTCATGGGCCAACAACATTTTTTTTAAATTTTATTTTTTATTCCGAAGCTTTTTTATAAATTAATTTATAAACAACGATTCAACTACTTAAATATTCAATATTCACGAAAAAGTTTAGTTTCATTTGCACTTTTCTATTCCTCGTTAACTGAAGCGAAACGGTGCTAATCCAAATCTCACGGACGCTGCAAATTTTGTGAACGACAGTGAAATTCATAAATAAATTTTTAAACCTAAGATTTTTGACGAAATTTTCTATAAACAATTTTAAATTTCGAAGAGTTTTTTATTAAAACTTGCTCGGTAGTAGAGTTACAAAACATGTAGAAAAGTTTCAAAAATTCGAATAACAAAGAAAAAGTTTTTTTTTTACAATGCAATAAAAAAAAATCAATAAGACTTTTTAAATTTAGCATCTTAAAATATTTTAGGCAAACACATTATTTCCTTTTATAAATTTTTTTTGTTATTATTAAAACAACCATTTCAAACGAGCCAATCGATTACATATCATTTTATTTTACTTAGTTGTTTGTGAGTGAAATACTCGTAAATTTGTATGTGCAGGTATGTTTGTGTGAATATATTTCATTTGATTTGATTAGCATTAATCAGCTTGAACTAGTAGTGGTTAGCGCTTTTGTATACAATGTTTTTGTTGTGACTTTGTTGATTATTCGAGCGAGGCGAATGACTGAACTTAACCTACTGGAAAATAAAACAACAGCATTTTTATAAAGTAAAAAAAAAAATAAATAAATATAAAAATAAACATTAACAAAAAATAAACTGTTTCCTCTATAGTTATAGATACATACATACATACATATGTGACGCCAACCGATTGGTTGTGACATTTTTTTTCGGTTCAGTGAATTATTTTATGAATAGGCAATGGAGTGCCAAAATCGTTGATTTGTCGTAAAAACGTATTTACTTTGATTGAGCTTTCTACGAGCTTTTGCGCGGATCAAAAAGCTTCGGAAACATGCCTGCACTATAGAAAGCGTAAAATTTAATTCGTTTTCCGGCCTGAAAAATTGCAATTTTTTTTGTGATGCATTTTCATTCGAAAGCAACACTAAATTTCATAAGAGATTAAGAAAATTTAGAAATTACATTCATCGTAGTTTTAAAGCAAAAAATACACGTGGTCAATTCAAAAAATTGATAAGATGACGTGTTTAAAAAAAAATGCTAAATGGACGGCCGCAGCTGACTTCGAACACGAAATATTGCTTTTTTGCCTTCCTAACTTCTGGGCAAATCTTTGCCTTTGTGCGGAAAGCAATCGCTAAAATGGTGGTATTTTTTCCAATTCAAATTAGCTCAAATTATTTTTAACGCAGAGCGTTTATTTAAGTTTCCTCTTCCTTAAACAATTGCTGTAATGCTTTTTAAAAAAAACTTCCTCTCTTTAGAATCGATTCACGTCGTAATTGCGTAATTTGTAGTAAAGATTTTAAAATACTTCTACGATTCTTTTCACAACTCAAATTTCCCCTCTTCCACTTTCAAACAATTGTAATTGCCAGTGTAATGTGAGCACTTTGGCGAAATTTCATCATCTGGCCCTGTGGCGCAATGGATAACGCGTCTGACTACGGATCAGAAGATTCCAGGTTCGACTCCTGGCAGGGTCGAGGACTGTTCTTTTTTCAGGGAAAGTATTGCCAGAAATGCACAGTTTTGATGATATGAAACTTTGAAAACAAATACCAATATTATAATCGTTTTTTTTTTGCGATTGTGGCGATGCTCTATTTTTTTTTTTTGTTGATTTTAATTATCGATTTTTTGTCGATGCATATTCGAAAGAACCACACAAGTTTTCATTAGGAACAACTTAATTGTTTAAATTAGTTTCTAAAATTTGTAGAAGTTAACAAGTTTTTTTCATCAATAATCATTATGTACGAGTATGCACATAATTGCGCGTTTTCAAAAATTCGACTTACAAAATACAAAGTCGTAAAAACTTGCATTGCATATAAAAAATATTTAAGAATGATTTACATAATTATTCACCAGAATGTTATTGGTAGGAATGAATTTAAAAATATTTTCTGTTTGATATTTCTGACTTTTTAGGGTAGAGGGCTCGCGAGCCACAGTGTTCGCAGCTTGCTAACTCTTTTTCAAAAAGCTTTTAATTTGCTCCAGCTCAGTTTTTTTTTTTAATTTTAGAAAACTTTTAGCTATAATACATTTCTTTTTAACATTAAAGATAAGTTCAAAAATTACTGAATAGCAAAAGTTTCAAATACCACGCACTGGGTGCGTAAAAGTGAAACAATGGCTGGTAAAAGGCTGGTTATCCAATGCAATTTATTTTACATGTCTCTCTTTATAAAAATATCAACATTATTACGCCGTAATCCGATATTCACAATTTATAAATAATATCATTTTATTTTACCACTGAAATTCAGTAACTAAACAATGCGAATTTAAAATTATTAACTTTTGTTTTACAAAATTCTCGTCACAACTTGTGCGCCTATAACGCCATTCAGCAAAGTAGAATTAACTGCTGGGTTAAACTTGACTTCCGCACGATTACTGTGCATTCTAGTATACGTAATGTGAAAATGCGGATTTGACAAGAATGGAATATCGGCCTCCGTGGCGCAATTGGCTAGCGCGTTCGGCTGTTAACCGAAAGGTTGGTGGTTCGAGCCCACCCGGGGGCGCACAAATTTTTTTCAAAATTTTCAAAATATTTTTTTTTCAAATATTTTTTGGTTTTCTTTTTTGAATACAACTTTTATATTTTTGAAAACCCATAATTTAGGAAATTTTCAAATGCGAAATTTTTTTTTCTTGTTTTCTGCTTCCTTCTTTTTGCCACATTTCGCCTGATTTCTGAATAAACTAAAATTAAATCGTCAATTAATGCACTTTCTCTGTTAATTTCATACAGTGCATTGAACCGGCTGCATGTTGAGCGAACGAAAAATTAATTTGTACATAATTAATCTATACGAAATTATTATTTGCGACGCAATTCATCAAATGACAGCGACAAGCCGCAGCACAGTCCGTTTAAATGATAGTCACAACGAGGGTGTAAAGAGCTTTTTGTTGTGTTTTTTTCTTCCCAATTTCGTATGTGCGCACAGCTACGCCGTCTGTTTTTGTTGTTGTTAAATTCCATTGCACGCAAACACGAATAATTTAATTACCTAAAAAAATGCATTTTTCTTATTTTCGTTCTCGTCTGGCGGTGGGCAACAGGCGACAGCGGCACGCCGATAGACGACAGACGACGGACGGCACGACACTCCCACATGTGTGAGGCGTAAAGTTGCGCCTTTAGTGCGAGACGAAGATTACGCTTATTCGTTTTGGCTGACAATTGGTTTGTTGTTTTTTTGTTTTTTTTTGTTTTCTGTTCCTTTGACGCTTACTCAGCTCATTGGTCATTTCTTTAATTGAGAGACTAATTAAGTGTCAAGTTGAATGCGTTGGCTGCACGTAAGTTAACGGATTGGTTATTTCTTCGTATATTAGTCCTCTTATTAATTGTTGCTTCTACTAAAAAAAAAGAAAAAATTTAAAAAGTATAAAATTAACAAACACAGTAATTATATAAATACTAATACTGCAATTTCGTTCTATTTTAGCTCTCAAGATGATTTCAAAAATTAATTTGTGAGTATTGCTCAAAGGCTTGTACATTTTTTTTTTTTAATTTACATATTTTTAATATCCAAATTTAAATTATGAATGACATTTAATTTAAAAAGTACGGAGAATTTCAAAATATTTTTAAATATTTAACGAAAAGTATATTTTTACTGCAGCGGTTTTGCAAGAAATTACGGAATAGCGTCAGTAAAATTTTTTTTCAAAAATCAACGTGAAAGCCACGTGAAACTTGTATCAACTATATTGTATACAAATTAAATAAACTATGTACACAACTGCATACATAAATATATAAAAAGTTCGAAATTTTGTTGAAATGTTTCTAGAACTATTACACAGTACGACAATGGTTGGTACACATGAGAAATGTTAACAGAACATGAAAATAGGCTTAAAATAAAGAAATACGTGGACCGTGGAGGTTCACTTCTAATGTAATACTATTATAAAAAGTTCTATAAAAAGAGAATGGGTGAATTGATTTTAATGCTTGAGCCAGTTTTGTAAAGGTAATTAAATTTTGGATTTTTTTTATTAAGAAAACAATTTTTTTTCTCCGGTAGATGGCACTTTAATTTTCATGTAAAGTTAAAAAATAACAAAAATGTACGAAATAAAAATAAAAGAAAAAAACAAAAAAAAAAAAAAACGACCAACATATCTAACACAAAATTATAGTTAATATTTCGTATTCATTTTTGTATTTTTTATTTTTTTTTTGTATTTTTAATGAATTTCGTACATTTTTAGTCTGAACCGATTTTAATGCTTGAGGCAGTTTTGTAAAGGTAATTAAATTTGGATTTTTTTATTAAGAAAACAATTTTTTTTCTCCGGTAGATGGCGCTTTAATTTTCATGTAAAGTTAAAAAATAACCAAAAATGTACGAAATAAAAATAAAAGAAAAATAAAAAATAAAAAAAAAACGACCAACATTTTTAACACAAAATAATAGTAAAGAATTCGTATTCATTTTTGTATTTTTTTTTTTTGAATTTTTAATGAATTTCGTACATTTTTAATTACTTTTTGAAAGCTGGCTCAAGCATTAATTCGTTTCACCCATTCTGTTTTTATAGAACTTTTTATAATAGCATTACATTAGAAGTGAACCTCCACGGTCCTTTGAAGCTTAAAAATCGATTTTTTCAAAACTCTCACGTGCTACAGCAAAAAGCCGAGACACGCATTTCTTTATTTTAAGCCTATTTTGTTAACATTTCTCATGTGTTCCAAAAAAAAATTTGATTTTGTCGTACTGTGTTATACGCTCTTTATATGTACATACATATGTATGTACTACCTCTGTCACAAATAATAGCACAAACACATATTGGACACATTTGGACAATTTATTTATCCTCAAATTATTAAAAATTATTTGTCTATTAAAACATCATTAATTCTCTAACAAACACCATTAAAAACAGTTTTTTAATTTTTATAAAAAATATAGAAAACATTTATTAAATTTTCATTAAAACTTTGAGCTTTTAAAAAAAATTTAGAATTTTTTTTGGTCATGCATACGTTATACTCATTTGATTTTAGAACAACAGAGTGAATGTTTCTAGCGGCTACGAATTAACACTGATTTTTGAAAATATTTGTACTGACGCTGTTTCGCGATTTCTTCCATAAAAAAAGTCGCAGTTTTGCCATGTTTGGAGGATACTGCCAGTAAAAAAATTGTCAAAAATCAGTGATTCTTTGTAGACACTTGAAACTTGCACTTTCTTGCACTTAAATTGAGAGAGCAAAAAAACTGCGTACTTAAAAAAATTCTTAAAACTATTTTTTTAAGTTTAAAATTTTTGATGAAATTTTGTTCAATCAATGCACTTATATTTTGTAAATAGTTAAAAAAATAGGTGTTTTTAATTTTTTTAGAGCATAAACCATATTTTACTTTAAAAAATTATTTTAATTAATTAGAAAAAAATTTAGTGTCCAAATCTGACGATACGGGGTTGTGCTATAATTCGTTTAGAGGGTATAGCCATATTAAGTTTATAAACAATTTAGGAACAAAAATTTCACTATGTAGAAATTGGAACGACCGGCGCGCTTTGTTGAACTCGGTAAAAATCGCCTTCGTTGGTAATTACAGCGACAGTAAAGAGGAAATCTGTAGTTGTTTGCTTATCACATTCTTCTATTTTCTAGCAGACATTTAATTTATAATCGTGCATTAACTTGTACTTTTTGTAAGTATGTATGTATGTATGTATGTACGCTCTTCCTTTTCATTACCACTGATGTTCATCATACGCCCCACCGTTCATATTCGCTTACAATACACTTCAGCTGTTAAGGCAACATTCCACAAATCCTGCTGCTCCCTGCAACGTTTGAAAATCTCGCTGACCCGCTAAGCAAACGCTGACACAGAAATTTTATAAAAATTTCTTTGTTTTTATTTAACTTTTATTTCATTTTGCTATAACCAACATGTGAGAATTTTCTTTTTTTACCTCCAAACTCCAACCACTCAATGTACAGAGGACAGGTAAGTGTGTGCGTGTGTGCACACAAATATTGTCGGCAAGGACAATGACATATGTACCTATGTAGGCACACACACACACACACTTCACATTTTGGCTGAGACAGACAGTCCGTGTGGTGTCGTGCGAGTCGCGTCCTTGCCACTGTTAAATGGAAAGCTAAATACAAGCCGAAAATTCAAAAGCAAATACAAGTAGTGCAATCACATTGTTGTTTCTGTTGTTGCTGTGATAATTTATTCAAAAACTCACGTCATGGCGTCTGGCGTTGGTTTTGTTTTATTTTTTGTTTTTTTTTTTCTTGGGGCACACAATACAAATACTATCATAAATAACTCCTTCGTACACGTATTTGTTTAAGTTCACATTTGTCTACTTAAATGTTTTGTTGTACTTTTTCTTTTTCCTTTTTGTTTTTTGTTTTTATGTCCTTTTTAGTCTGCTAGCGAGCAAACTCAGCGCCGTTCATGCCCTTGTCCTTACTACCTTTGTTTTTTGGCTGTCTACGGTAATTTGTTAAATTGCAGGGAAGTGTGTGTGTAAATGTTGCGCGCACAGGTGGGCGACCTTTCATCGATCCACAACTGGGATTCCATCACAAAGGCGTAATAAATAATAACAAAAAAAAAAACAAAAAACAAAAAAAAAAGCTTTGCGCTGTCGTTTACGATTGCCCTTCTTTGTGGGTATTTTACTATAATATTCGTAAATTTTTCATGCCCTTATACTTCGGTTAATCGCAGGTCGTTTCATTTTTATTATGATAAATATTGTAGAAATAAGGATGAGTGAAAGAAAATTCTGGCGCGCTGAATGTAATTTGGAAAAGGCTTCTGTTTTAGGATTTTTTTACTGTATTCATTTAGAAAAGGAATCAAAGTCGTTTTCTATTGCAGAAGCGTGGTGAACAGAAATTCATTTCTTCTCCGGTTTCTAATAAAATCATAAGTGCCAAGGAACTCACAAATTGTAAATACATATTTTTCTATTACTGACGTCATCACAAATATTTAAAGTGGATTAATTTTTTAATATTTTCATCAGAACCGGTGAGATAAAAAAGGAAAAATTATGACGCATTTCAATGCAATGAACTAATTCATCAAAAAATGTACTCGTAATCACTAAAGATTCTTACTTCTTAAGTATATGACAAAAAAGTAAAAAATATAATACAAGGAGAAAAAGAAAATCGGTAAAGAAGACATTCTCTAGTATTCTTAATTCTAGCTTATAATTCGTTTACAATTTCGCTGAATTCTTTTATTACTTAATTTAAAAATGGAAAATTCATGTTTCCTCTGTTTATTTACAGCTGCGTCTCGGGCTGTTATTACAGTAATTGGTGTACTTGTAAAATAATTATGAGACTCGTGTTGTGATTTCACACAAACATGTCAATTTCACTGCTTTATGGACCCAAAGAGGCTTGAGCAATGCTGCCAGCAGTTTTGTGAATGAGATCAAAGTAAAAGAAGTTCTGAGTGAACTGCATTTGTGATTGGTATATGCAGCGAGATGTAAAAGCTGTCGAAATGACATCAAACAAAGCGTCTAAAATGAAAGCAATGGAAATAAGAACCACAAAGACTAATGTACATATAAACAACGGCGAGGTGTAAAAATGCAATTGAGGTGGAAAACAGTGAAGAGTAAAATGATGAAATAGTAGAGCGTACAAAAAAATAAAAAATCAGCACACTTTAGAAGTGATGAAAATGAAAATAGGTTGACCTTAAAGTTGAGGAGAAAAAGCTGTTTATTTGGAAAAAAAATTGCAGTTATCGAACTGCGTGGAAGACAGCAAAGGTAATGAGGCATAAGAACTTAGTGGAATAGTCCAAAGTGTTTACAAAAACATATGTAAATACATATGTATATACTCAAGAATGATAGATAACAAGATCAAGCAGTCCCAAAAATACTGACGTCATTGCAGTGCCTAATATACGTAGAGAACATGGCGGAGCAAAGAAGTAGAGAATGAGAAAACAGAGAGTTAAGTAACTTTTACATAGTGCGGGCCATTTAAAGTTGCATGAAACTGTTTAAATGCAACAGGGTGTTCCAAATGCAAATTTCGGTTCTAAAATAATTTTAAAAAAATAATTTTAAATGGCAGAGACCTAATTTGGTGTAAAGTTAATGCGTAAAAGCCAAGAAAACGGTAGTCCGGGATAAGTGGGATATAATTTGACTAGACACTGATGGTGGGTGAGAGAAAAAAGAATGAAATTATATGAAACAGAGTGATCCAAATGCAAGTTTCGCTTCTAAAATATAAAAAAAAAAAAAAAAATTAAATGTCCGAGACTTAATTTGGTTTAAGGTTTTTTATTTTTTCCTCATGTCTACCTCGCCTAACTTCGCAGCAGCCTATTCTGTCAACCCAATGACTCGAGATTTTGTTGAAAATATCTTAAGGAGCAACAACTCATTTTATCAACCCATTAAATACTGGCTTAACAGTACGAAGTAGTGAATTAATTAATGGGCATTGTAGTATTGAGAGCCATTTTGCTACAAACAAACTTCATTCACGTTCTTCTCTTAACTTTTAGTCCGCAAAAAGACTTGCCACCAGCAATTTCTGAATAAAATTAAATTGACTGTAGAAATGAGGGGAAAAAAATATTGTTTCAATGCCAGCAAACCGACAAGATGAACAAAAAAAATGATTGCAATCTTGAGCTCCGTTAACATTTAGGAAAATTTGTACAATACTGAAAGAAAGTTAGAATTTCAATACATCAATCAATTTGGATTACCCGGTATATCTCCAAGGCAGGGACGGATCCCGAAAATATTTTTGGGGGCTCCATTTATTTTCAACTTTTTACGATATTTTACATATTTTGAGATATTTGATTATAATCCATTATAAACATGGATATAATAATATTTGGTAAAAGATTTAATGCAATTTAAAAAAACTATCGTTAGGCTATGATTATACCATTTGAATCTGTAGAATCATAAAACGTCAGGGATTTAAAGTGCTTCATCGAGATTCTCCTCTTAGTCCAGCTGTTTTCCAATTATTTTATTTTGACCCAAACCTCTTACCACACAGCCAAGTTTGGAAATACATAGAAAATAGTCGCATGGATTTTCGCTATAGTGACAACACACGTGTACATTCACGCTTTTTTCGAGTGCAAGCAATCACCCATCGCACGGATAGCATTTTCATAACCAAATTTTCGTGTAAAATGTGATGTGCCTTCTCAGTTGAGATGCCTACAACCTCACGCACTTTCATTCTCCAGATATCAAATATCAAATTCCATGGATTTATCGACGACTTTTTGTGTAACGCCTGTAATAGACGCCAGTTAAGGGCATTACAATAGCGATATTTATATTTTATTAAATTCATTTATATGCAACACTCAATTAAAGTTAATCAAATATAATAAAAAAAATTAAATTGTAGTTATTTGTCTTAAACTGAGAATTCTAAAACAAAATCAATTAAATTCAATTTGAATAAGGCAATCCATTTGTATTCCAGTTACTGGGCAATAATTTTTAATTTTTTTTTGTCTAGAGTGAGTTTTTGTTTATGAGTTTGAAAACACGGTTGAAATTTTCTGAGACCACCGATATTTTGGGGGGGTCCAGACACCCAATACACCTCCCCTGTATCCGTCCCTGTTCCAAGCACATATTGTACACATTCTTTAAAAGAAATTAACTTCAAATTTATCATTTTGTTGTTATAATGCGGAACATGCACACAGTGCGTAAATTTAGCTTTCAGCTGAAGTTGGAGCAATAATTTGTGCTAATTTGTTTGCAGCAAATATAGCACTTCGTCTTGTCGTTAATATTGATTGTTTTTGGAAATTTAGATATTTTGACTTAATAATCAGTTAATACACTTATGTATGTATGTATCTATGTATGTATGTAAGTATACCCTACAAGGCAGCAGAAAATCAAATATGTACTCATATCATCATTACAAATAATTACAAAAGTGCTTAGCACAGTAGTCATTTTTGTTCAAGGCATGGGAAAAAACTGAGTAGATTCCCCTTGTCGGTGTGATTTTATATCTCCTTTCTACCTACAAAAATTTCATATAGGTGAAGAATATATCTAATTTGCTCTAACAGACAAGACAACTAATCATTTTTATGCTTATAATGTAATTAGCGCTGGCAACCAAACTACTCATTGTTGTCATCACAAACTCATCAGCACTAATAATCAAACTACTCATTTTGGTCATCACAAAGTCCTCAGTACTTATAAACAAACTCCTCATTTTTGTAATCAATATTTTTTCTTATACGTTTTTATTAAAATTAACTACTAAATAAAAACAATAAAAACTGTTAAATAAAATATTAAATAAAAAAATAAAAATCAAATCGGTAAAGGAATACGGATGTTCGAGCATCAATCACTACTGCAACACTGCAAATAAAAGTCGTCGTTAACACTAAAGAAGATGGGAAGGCCTGGTTTTCATGATTAAGTCGGCCTTTGATCATACTTACGCAAACTAGATAATTCAATTAATTATTGCTTAAGAATAAACGACGGCTTTTCTTTGCAGTATTGACGCTGAAATATCCCCGAAGTTCATCCAAAAAAAAAATGTTTCATGCATAAGCATAAAGCGCTGATTATGCATACTTCGCACAACTTTCGCATAACGTTTGAGAGTTTCGCACAACCTTACGTATTTAATGTTGAGTATGCTTCGCACACCCAAACTTATCAGCCCTGCCAACCGTCAAACAATATTAAATGGCTATTAACGTAGTAGGGTCATTCACGTTATGCGCACAAAAACAGCTGATCTTTGTGAAGTACATATATGTAAACGCATTTTGATATAAAATTTTAAAGCAGGCTTAATTATTTTTTACAAGGAATTAGCAAATAAAATATTCCCTCAAATCCAAGGCGAAATAGTCCATGAACACCACATTGTTATCGTAAACGTGATGCCACAAGCTCTCTTGTTAGCAATCCTTCGGTGTGGCTCTGGCGACACTTTTAAGAATGAAACACCGCCTTTTACGAGCCGATAACGCACCGTTCTAATTGGGCACAAAATAAATAACACAACTATATGTACAACATATTCATTAATTTCATGAGCAAACTGCACAAAATGTTTTTTTCACTAAAAATCACAAATCATATGTAAACAAATATTTTTGTTTTTATCAAATGAAAATAAAGTATAACAATTAAGATAAATAATTAAAATCAAATTATAATCTTTACCGAGGTTACCTGTTAAATCCGCCTTGCTCAAAACCAAATATACATACTTACATGTATTTTCAAATCCGAATTTAGAATTCGTTAACGTTATATAAAAGAAAATTGTATGATTGTACATAAAATTGAAAACCAACGACAACCGGCGGCATAGAAAAAAAAACTTAATAAATAAAACTTAATTTCAACTCCAGCAAAAACTTCTTACAATAACTTAAAACAATATTTTATACTCATTTGGTGAACTCTTTCTCTACACTCCTTTCCATTTTCAAAAATGTTTTGTACTTTCGACGAAAATACAAATGGTCAACCCTATATTTTTAGTATTTGTATTTCAGCTATATTTATTTGGTTTTTTGAAGAAAATAAAACAAATAATATAAGAATTCACATGTTAACAATAAGAAAGTTGTGAATATCCCTAAAAACCTTTACATACAACTCTGTTAAAGCATTGGTATTGGTACCACTGCAATTGAAATGTCACTTAAGGAAAACGCTAGCAAATCAAAATTCAACAGACTTCAAATTTTTATTAAGTTGTGCTAATTTCTGGGTAATCGGATACAGGTAAAATGCATTGAACAGATTTTATTTGACACTTCAAAAGCTATGCGAAAGTTGTGCGAAGTATGCATAATCAGCGCTTAATAAAAAATTTGAAATAATTTTTTGAAGTGAAATTTTTGCTGAAATGCCGATTAGTCATAGCCTACTTTGATAAAAATGTGTCTTATGTTTTTCTATCTTTCTCCTTCTAACACATAAGATTCTTATTGGAGGACGGCATTACTGCTCTAACATGTGGAAATTGTTCGACAGTTCGAAAACAAAATTTGTAAATGTGTGGGATAAATGCGTAAAAGTTGTGAATGTTTGTGTAAATTTTTTGAATTTCAGGGGAAACTGCTTAGTCTTGTCTTGCAGGGTATATGTATGTATGTACTACATATATATATATGTATGCATGTATGTATGCAATGTATGCACGAATGAACATTACCAGCCTACATTGACAGCAAAACGCCAGAAAATGTTGAACAAATCAAAAATCACAACTAATCGCGAAGGAAATGTAAATGCAAAAGCAACATATCTACATACATACATACAAACATACATACATACATATGTGCATACATATTAGCTCCCAAACAAGTAGCAGAAAACGAGGCACACAAATTGCATGCGAGGCATATGTATGTATGTATGTATGTATGTATGTGTATGACAAAATGAAGCGAAATATAACATGCATACAACAACAACAACAACAGCAAAGAGTTAGCAACCGTCAGCGGATGGTGAACGGCGGACGACTTGACTGCAACAACAACACCACCAACGACGGCGACGTACAAGTTGAATGACATAAAACAACGATTGACCTTCAACTCTGCGACTGAACCTTTAGTGGGGGAAGACAAGAGCAGCAAAAATTAAAAAAAGGAAATACAAAAAAAAAATAAAAATGTTTGAATAGCTAAAAAAGGCAACAACACGCAAAGAAACAAGCAATTGCATACAAATATTAAGTAAAGCGATAGCAACAACAACAGCAATATCGCAGACCCAACGGCAACGACGGAGCGTGGCAGCCGGTTGGGGGGAGGGGGAGACGGAAGACGGGAGACAGCATAAGAGGAAGACGATTTGACGGCGCGCCGCAAAAGTGAAAAATGAATAAAATGAAAAGTGTACACATTTTTTTCTTTTTTGCCAGCTAATTTTGTTTTTGTTCGTCACTACTGCCATTGCTGCAGCACGAACGACATGCAATACTTGGGAGCGTGCCCACTTGGCAGCAACAACAACGCGCGTTTGTTTTATGCGAGGTGCGGTGGCAAGGCTGCGTGTTTGTTGTTGGCTGAGGGGGGCCTCAGGCCTCGGATGAGAGTGCACAGGCAAACAGGTCGGACCTATGGGCTGGTTTTGGTTAGCAAAGTTAACTTTTGTGCAAATCTAAATATGTTGGCGCATATGTGTACATAGTACTATCCACTCAGTATCTATGTGCCAAATGTGCATACGTATGTACTAGGGATGTCAATTTTGGGCATTTTCTTGATCCCGAAATTTTCGAGATTTGCAACCGGGATCCCGAATTTCACGAAGTTTTGTTTCGTAATTTTTAATTTGCCAAAAAATTTAACTCGGCAGTAATCGTTGTTTTATAGAAGTATACAAAATAACATAAATATAACAAAGAATATCGATTTGCGGTAAATCATATATTTATTGGAATTTTCAAGAAAAAAGGGAATAAGCGTCAAATTTGACACAAATACAAAATAATTTATACTTCAAGTACAAAGATACATATTTGGTACAGAAGCAAGTGAGCCAACGAAAAATTATTTTTAATCACTGTTTGACACCAATGTTATATAGTAATATATTCGGTAAAAAAGAAAAACATCCAGTAAAAATTAAATACAAAACTTATTATATTTTGAGCGAGGCAGAATTATTCCTTATATTGTTAAAAATGCAATCTCTAAGAAATAAAAGCCTTGAATGTGTTATCCTCCAACGAGGACCTAAATTTGTTGCATTTAATATCTGCAATCGAGAAGCACTGTTAAATACCTTCTGTAGCGCATAGCCTTTATCGCCTCAATACATAAACGATCTTTATTTTGCCAAGCCTTCGTATAAATTTTATGCCTTTCGATTATTGGACAATTGCTGTTCATTAAAGCCTGATGCAATTTATCTATGTGACTTTCTGCCTTAAATCTATTAACACCGCTTTCATAATGAGCCTAATTGTCTACTCGGGTGGGATATTCTCCAGCTCATCTATAACCAAAGGGAGTTAAGAAGCTGTATTATTTGTCAATTGTGAACTCTTTAAAGGCTTTGTTTTACCCTTGAAAGGGGAATTTTTAAGAATGATACAAAATTTAAAAAATAAATGGCTATTGAATTTAATGTTTTCTACAGTTCCGGGATTGGAATAGATTTATCCCGTGATATTTTTGAGTTAAAAAAGGCCGGGATCCCGAAAGCTCGGGATTGACATGCCTAGTATGTATGCATTTATGTAGACCCTTATGTGTGCAAGTTGGCACACAAACATTACCAAAGCAAACTCACAAAGCCGCATGAACATTTTGGTGTATCGCCGGCCACTCTGCTGCCCATGCTGTCTCTGTTTTTGAGACACATTTTTTTTAATAGTTTCATACATACATTTGTCTTCGCATTCGTGATATGTGACCAAGCGAAATAATCCCGAACAAACATACATACTTATGTATATAGAGGCGAGCGGTTCTCTGGCTGAGGCCAAGAATGCAAACGCTTCATCCCTAAAGCCAGCACTCCATACTAAGTTTGTGAGAAAAACAGTTTAATAGGCTGCTGAAGTCTGAAAATCCTAAATCCAACGATACCAGACTGTGCATTAGAACGGTCATGTACTTGGCGCCATTTGCTGAGAGAAAGTGACTGGCGCGCTAACTATTTTAAGCTCAGCCAAGATCTCCTAGCCCAAATAGTGGAAATAAACCCATACTTTTTCCAATGGATAGATCTGATTTCGCAAAGACACCAGTTGCTGCCGCATTCCGTCGAAAGAGTGGATGCATAAAGGCCTCAGAGTCAAGCTTCTGGAATTTCGGGGTCAGTCACTATTCATGCATGCTGCTTTTGGACGACTGCTTAGCTCGGAAAGCCCAAATGCTCTGTATCGATTTACGATCTTTTCTAGGGGTTTGCGTGCTATGAATATTTGCTCAAAGGTAGATTTACCAGACTTGAAGCGACAATGATCAGGTATAATCACTTGGTTTATATGTCTAAGGCTTCAGTCTTTCATTGTATAATATCGATCTAATCTTATATGCGATAATAAGAATAGTTATCGCGTCATAATTGGCGAGTAGGATCACACGTCTTAGGTTTTGAAGAGCTCAGCCAGTTTATCGTCTTCGCCGCACTCTTTGTTGTAATTAATCGCGATTCACTTCTTTTCATATACGTTAATTTGCCCACGGGGTATTTCAACCCCAACACCTGGCCCGTGCGTACGGACCTGTCCCTCAATAGTGGTTTGGGCCCATCTTGTTCAAAAATCTCCACCAGAGTTTTCATTCAAAGGTTTTAAGAAGTGTTTCCTCGATATCGTAAGTGTGCTCAAGACGTCTGTCATCATTCCATTTCCATTCGCTTTTTTGTTGCCTAATTTTCTGATAGAATTTCTGCGCCACATTCCTGCCTGCCAGCATCTCAAATATTTGTTAGGAGCGTTGCACATTTTACATTCCATTCGACATAAACATACAGGCATTGTATTACCCATGTATAAGTGTATGTATGTATATGCATGGTAGCATGCACAAATCAAACTCGTTCTCAGTGCAACCCTCAAAAGTGCACGTTCCCTTGCAATAAAAAAATATGCCAAAGAAGTTGATAGGCAGTTGGCGGGACCTGCCTCAATGCACCATTAATTAGGGTTCCTTACTTACATATGTACATACACATGGCTGTTTGAAAGCGCAAAAACATTCACGTTGCACATTTGCATTCTTCAAATCGACGGCAATCATTGTTATACTTGAAAATCCATTGAGATGTTCGCAAAGAAAAAAGTGGAGTTCAAGCATGCACGAAATTATTATGTTTACCCCTATATATTTTTCATACAATGTACACGAAATTGCACTTGAAAAGGTACATATTTGTATGGTATATGCGTATGTGTTTACTTCAGAAATATTCATCAATATGCAATTTATTTATAAGCTCTCTATTCGGACAAAGTAAATATTTTGAATTGACTGAAAACTTAGAAACAATGGAAGGAATAATGCAAGTACATACATTTGTTAAACAGAATTTTTGAATATGTGCTCCCAGTTTCACATTCACCAATTTCCCTGTGTGGATTCGGTTTGAAATCACATGTTTGGTGCTCCGAATTTCACATTTACATACATTTTTGTGATTTGAATCCGAATGCTTGGTTGTATGTGAAATGAAAAGTAAATAACAAAAAGTGTGTTCATGTTTGATTATTTTCGATTGGAATAATTTTTAAAATATTCTTTGATGTTTGTAGAAGCCATTTATGACATTTCTGTATTATTTATTCATTGAAATATGCGTATTTTTAAGTGTTTTGCTGATGACTGCTCAAAAAAACATACACAGTTGAATCCGAAAGGGAAATTTCAACAACAGCTGTTTGTGAATTGCCACAACGATAACCGATATGTGTGACAGGGATGACTTGATATGCGTAGAAATTTGTGAAATTGGAAGCACACTTATTCACTTTCACAGGAAATTTTTTAAATCACATTGTGCAATTGAAATGTTAAACTGGGAGCACGGCTGATACATATGTAAGTATATGTTTTTATTTAGCAGATCTCATCAGTTTTCTTCAGGCTCAATGCGACAACTTGCATAGCCCAAAACTTTGTTGATTCTCGTAAACACGAAATAAATTTCCCAAGATGCAGCAAACCAGAGATGGAGCATTCCACGGTACCGCCAATTTGGTTTCGACGATTTTGACAATTCTCGAGGAAAGTGAACAAACTAAAAGTCGCTAATACGGCTAACATAACAAATTTCTTTCTAGTTTTTTTTTTTATTTTTTATTTATTAATTAAACCGCTGTCTACGACTTCTATTTTAACAAATTCTTCGAAATTAAAACACGTTTATTACTCAATAAATGTCAACTTCTTTTCCTTTTCCTTTGCTTTATATTATTTGTTTACTTTCCTCTAGAAGGAGCATTGGCGCGGGATCGCGAGGGCTTGTAATCAATCGTTCTTGTGGGCTTCCCTTTAACAAAAAATATACCCTCAGTAGCGACAATGGTGATCACGTTGGATTTTACACCTATAAGCTGGTTCCTTAGGTGACCATGTGTTTGACTGTAGAGCAATTAAAATAAATAATAATTTTTATTTGAACAAAAAAATTACTCGAAACCGTTAGATTTGAACGAAATATTTTATAATTGAAAATTGAAATCGTTTTTTTAATCTCCAAAACCGGTTTTTTACCTACATATTTGTAAATATATAGCCTTTGAGAACTAATAGAAATATGGGAGCACCTCGACTAATTTTACATCAATTATATTTTGATTGAAACAGAAACCATAAGGGGCTTACCAATTAGATAAAACCATTATATATATTCGAAATTCAAATAATTTGTAAAAAAATGCAATAAAGGTATATTAGAAGATTGTATATATTTAGACAAATATCACAAGAGGACAGAAAAAACTTGAAAAATTTTGTAACGCCTTACCGAAAAAAATAGCTAAATTCAGTAAACAGTCTCAGTCTCTAATATAGACAAAAGTCACAATTTTAGACCAGTTGGCATTCATTAGACTCAAAATAAAGCCTCCAGTCTCAAAATATACTTTCTAAATAGTGACCTAGTGATGAGCAGGTCACAAAAACTTAAAAACAACCGTGATTTCCTAAGTTTCAATATTCCCTAGGCAATAAACTCCAATTCATATTCTTAAAGTTTGAAACTTGAGATTATACCAAACTAGAGGACACGACATTTTATTTTCAAAAGATTTCTTTCATATAAGTAATTGTATTTAGTTACATTTACATTGCTTTAGCTTTTTTCTTACTTAGAACGTTTACCCGGTTTTTACTTGATTTAAAAGCAACCAGCAATTTTTCAAATAATTCGAAAACCGGTTTTACAAAAAAGCAACCAGCCATTTTTCAAATAACTCGAAAACCGGTTTAACAAAAAGTATAACAATCGAACACCCTAGTATGTACCAAACAGCTACATTGTAAAATATCTCTGAAGATCGAGTATAAGCTTACTATGATGATAAAATATGTTTTGTACACGTCCAGTTATACTTGAAACGCTGCTTAAATGCTCTCGGTTTAAGGCCTTTCAAGCGAGCCAGTAAAAATCTGGCGGCCCACCCTTAAGCGAGCATTCCGAAAATGAGCTTGCCAGCTCAACTCATCGCTTCATGTTGTTCGTCGTTAATATTTTCCTCTACATTTGCACAACAACAAAAAAAAAATTATTTACTCACCGGTATATTCGTCTTTGTGATTCTAATTTGTCAGCGTTACTTTTTTTCTTTTTATTTCATTTATTTTTTTTTTTTGTCTTTATTCATCTGCGCTCTTCCAACACTGCTGCCGCTGCTGCTGCTGCTTTTAACACATTTTCCTTCTTCATTTCTGCTGTTCGACGACTCGCTTGCTGCTGCTGCTGCTTTAAAAATAGCCGGCAAAAAAGCTTTGCTGCGCATTGAAACCGGTTTTACTTCCCTTCTGCGTGCTTCAGCAGCTCTTTCAGGGTCTTCTATTGTACATACATATGTACATGTGTGTACTATGCATGTTTGTATAATAACTCGTTCGATCGTTTTCGCCGCTGCTGCTCGTACTCTTCGCTGGCGTCGTGATTACATTCGATGTTACCAATTCAACGTCTGTTTGTTATGCGGTGTTTAAACTCTGTTTAATCTTCGTGTTGGCAACATAACTACTATTGCCTTACAGGTAAATATGGAGATTGCTTTTGTTGTGGTTGTTGGCAATCGTGTGGTTTTGGCGTTTCTGTCTTGCTGCTGACTTTGTAACATACTTTTTCCGACCGAGCAACACTTGTTTAGTTGCCATTTCAATTTTCAACTATGCACAACTTTTCATTTTATTTGCTCTCCTTATTGTTCATATCCACCAACTGGTTTTATTGGATTTTGTGATTGTTTTAGTTATATGAGCCTGACGGACTTCACGCTTTGTTTCTTTAGTTTTCAAGTTCTAATTATGATTATCCATTTTAGCTGGCTTTGGTACTCAAGTTAATTTCATATACAGTGTATTAGATGATTCTTCAGTCGTGTTTCGTTGAAGGGATACAAACGGGTTTCTTCTTATGCTCGTTTCATGTTTATTTGATTGGTTCAGACATCTCCAGAGCCGCTGGATCTTAATTCGTTGAACAATAACTATATTCTTGTAAAGCTCGTCGTACCATCTTTAGTGTTAATCATCGTCGAAAAGGCGCAGAGTTAGAAATATTTTTCAAAGAATTTTTCTTTCCAAAACTTTAAGAGCCACCTCATTTGATGTCGTTAGCGATGGTTTTTTTTTTATTATTAATTCTTGAATGCAGAGTACTCTAGACCAGAAAAGCTAATTTAATGAAGTTTTTGCATTTTACAATACCAAATCGAAAAATATACAAACATTTTAATTTTTTAAATGCTTTCTTTTGCTCTGACAATTGTCAGTTTACGCTCTGCACTGCAATGTTTTATACTTTTTTTTAGTAATTTGCCCAAAACACATAAAATAAAATTTAAAATATAAACTTATTAATATTTCGTTCTGGCAATGCTGTGAGCTACACAAAAGCGCTTGCGCTTTCAGGCAGATAAATAAGACAACAATAACAAACATATTGAATGACATACATTCGAGAGAGTCAAAGTAGTTAAAAAGAGGCAAGCAGCGTTCGCTCTTATGTCAAAGCAGTCATCGGTGTGTTGCAACAGTAGCGACAGCGACAGCGGACAGCGGCAGCGACGAACACGGCGAACAAGATGAAATGTCAGAAATAGGCAAACGAGGCGAGCAAAGGAAACATGAGAATAACCCAAATGGGCACTTTGCAGTTATTGTGCTGCGGCGAGCGATTGAAATGAGAACAAAATTCGTGTGTGTTTTGTTGCGCGACAAAGTGGGAAATTTTAATAAACAATATAACAATCAAGTGCATAAATAAACGTAAAATCTTAAAAAAAAAAAAACACAAGTCAAGTTAATTGTGAATGCGAAAACAACATAAAATTGGCGTGTGAAAAACCATTGAAAATTTGTGTCGAAGAAAAAGTGGAAATCCGTTTGCTTTTTACAGATTTATGTGAATGTAAGTGATTGAAAATACAGACGCAAAAACGTTCAAGATGTGCGCGGGTATGTGTGTGTGTGCGTCGGCTAACAGTGCAGCGAATAAGTTTTTGGGCTGTAGGAAAAATGGGCAGTAGCCGCTGTTTATGGTAGGCATTGCAGCCTAACGATGCATTCATTTGCGCATCTCGGCACAAAAATGCGAGTAATGGGAGTGCTTGTTGTGGAGCAGCAGTCGCGGCGGTAGTGGCTATGACGGCGACTTCAGCGTCGGCCGCAACAACAAAGCTAGAACAACTGTAGGCTATGTAATGCAAAGAAGAAATAGTGGAGGTAGAGGCGGCAGCAGCAGTAAAAATAGCAACAACGAGTAGAGATGTTTCGAAAGATAAAAGAAAAAAAATACAAATCGAATTTTGTTTGTATTGCAATGGGCGCGCTCTCATATTCTCACGCTCGCGCTCTCTTCCTCTTTCTCTGTGTAGCTAGCTAGCGCTCAAGAACTGTCAAATAAATGCCGCGTGCGAAGAAAAACGAAAACAAAACACGAAGAATTGCATTTTTCTGAGTTAATAAGAGCGGGAAATAGAGAATTGCTGAGTAAAATTTTTGTTTTTACGCTGAGAGCGCCTGCATGGCATGCATTTTCAAACACACACTCGTTTATACATTTGTGTGTATGAATGTGTAACCACAAGTGCAGTGGCAAACGGCCGACTCGGCAACTCTTGGCCCTAATAATGCTCGAATATACATACATAAAGCCCAATTGTTAGTGAACGTTTGTTTGGACGGTGCGTGGAGCGTGGAACGTGCGCCGTGAACGCGCAGCAAAACAGTAAAATCGATGGCCGAACGCAGTTGTATAATGCAAGAGTGTGCATGTGCTGCTGCTACGCCGCGCTCTGAGCTGCTGTTGGGGATTTCTTTGCCATTAAGCCAGCAGCGGCGTTATATACAAATGCTTGTTTGCTTGTACATTTGTATGTACATACATATGTATGCGCATTCTGCTGCTGTAGTTGGCTGTCTTTGCTCTGTCTGTCCGACAAACTACTAACTCGCTGGCTCGACGATTTAGTTAGTTATTTTCGTTGGTCTCTGGGTGAGAGTCGCGTAGCAGAAAAATGCTTGCTCGTATTAGTTGGCAATAACCATTTGGTGGAATGTTGTCTTATGGTAGTCAGAAGTCTACAAAATGCAATATTTATTGTCCAAACTGTGCGGACCGCAACGGCAGTAGCAGTGTACAAACATACAAACATGTGTATGTGGTTAGTGTGTGTGCGAAAAAAGAAATCCTATCGTTTTGTAGGCAAATTCATTAAGAAATGTTAAGAAAATTGCAACAATCGACAAGTTAAGTGAATGCAATCAGAATTGTTGTTGAGAAAACTTCAATATGAATAAGTGAAGTGATTACAAAATGGTTGCTCATGGAAAGAAAAAGCGGAAAACATGCCTACATACATACATACATACATATTTATGTACAAGTCTATAACAAAGAATCGCCAAAAATTCATTCATTGAAGACCTTTGTCCCTAAAATTGTGGAAAAGTTTGAAAAACTACAAAATATATGCATATGTGCATACATATGTACATACATATGTACTTAGATAGTAATCTTCATGTGTTTAATGAAGCAAGTATCATTGTAGAGCGTAAAAAAAATTAATCCTCTTCAAAAATACAAAAACTAACCTCAACAAAAGAAAAATAATTCGAAATCAGAAATGACCTATGTATGTAAACTTTTTCGGTCTCTTATAAGCTGCTTATACTTGGCCCATTCAAATTCCCCGATAACATCAAGGGGTCAAGCGGCAGTTCCACCATGTAAATACTTATGTAGGTACTTAGTTTAATCTACAAATTACCAGAGCTTGTCATGAAAATCCTTTAAGACAATTACTAAAAATATGCTCTACTCCCCACTGCAAGTAAACAGAAAGGAAACTCACAAAATATCAACCAAGGCTGCATACAACAGATATGTATAAAGAGTTCTGGTAGGGTGTAGCTAGCCGCTACAACAACAACAACAACAGTTCTGGTGATTGAAGTCAGAAATAGTTCTGTGACTCCAATAAGAGAAGACAAAGAGGAGCAAAGACTAGGAACGTAAAATTTCACGAAAGCACAACAATCATAGCAGTGAATATTTAAGGATAAATACTACGATCCACCCACCAAAAAGTCAAAGTGTTGGTAAACGAACTGACTTTTGAATACCAGGAGGATAGGACAAAAATTACCGATTTTACATAAATATGTGCATGTCCTCAAAATTGATAAGGCATAACCAAAAATCATACCATTGTACCTACTGTATATTCCAAAAAAGCGCTTTAAACATCCACATCAGTTTTTGCTCTGTCCAAAATATTTTCAACTATTAAAGCCTCAACATAAAAAATATCACAAATAAGTTTTCCCTGAATTCTACATCGATGCTTTAACAACAAAACTCGACATCAGTAAAAAATTTAAAACACCTTTTGTTTTGCTTATTTCAGAAAACTTTGGTGCTTGATACCTGAAGCGCCCTTAAGATCCATATGCATCATATTTACGCCCGAATTCAGTAAGCAATCTCAGTCTCTAAAAGAGACAAATGTCACAATTTTCGACCAGTTGGCATTCTTTAGTTTCAAAATAAGGCCTCTAGTCTCTAAATAGTGAAATGGTGATGAGGTCACAAAAAATTAAAATTTAAATAAAAGAAAAAAACGTGAAAGCGAGGAAAAGCAAAAATCTCTAGCTCATTTTAAGACTTAAGATGATACGAAGTTACTGAATTCGGGCATTAATGTCAAATATATGGCAACAATGCAACCTTGAGGTCCGTCCCAAGGGTGAGCAAACAATTTTTTTTTCGAAATAGCCTTGCAGAAATGCTTTAGATTGTGGGTTTACGTCGAACATTTTTTTCTGGTACGGTTTAATGCACACATGAATATGTGTGCAACCATTTAAAACTCGAATTTCTTCACGATTATTTCAATTCATACTTAGTACAATTTTAAATTATTTAAAAAAAAAACACACATACCTACACATGAGAGCCTGAACAGTGCAAGAAAAGCCAATCATATGTATGTATGTACATATGTATGTATGGTATGTTTGTATGCCAAAAAAGTGCAGCAGATGGTAAAAAATAAACTTTAACAAATATGTACCTAATATGTAAAATTTGCGAACAAAAATTTTGCAAAAACGCAGAATGTCAGCACAGCCCAATATTGAAAAATAAAATGAATATGTAAATGAAGCTAAAAAATAAAACAAGCAAAACTGCTGAAACAAATTGAGCAACAATGTCGCCGTTGACCGCTGCTCACAACGCTTTTGCTTTTTTCCGTTTTCTGCTTTAGTCGTACGCGTGTTGAATTTTGTGTGTTTAATGATTGTAAATTCACGGCGCGTTTTTGCTACTTTCAGCGCAAAATCAAAGGCAACAACAATTAAGAAAGTATCAACGAGCATACTTATGTTTTTATATACATACATATGTATGTATATGTATATACATACATACATGCAGCCATACACACATATCATACATAAGTATTTACCTTTTTAAGTATGCAATCGCCTGCACATGCGCCTCCGCCCCCCGCCACGACGATAGCACTGTCTCGCACGCGCATAACAACAACAGCAACAACAATGGCGAAAGAACGAGCAACGAACATCAATAAAATGCAGCTCAACATAAACGAACAGACGTTCTAGCAACAACAATAACAATAACATATGTAGGTACTCGAGCGAAAAGCAACAATAAAACGCATAAAAGCGTTGTAGTAGTCGCAGGAGTTGCCGGAGTCACTGACGCCACCGACACCGCCACCGCCACTGCTATCATCAACGTCGTTCCCAGCTAAATGTATACATACATATACATATATGTACATATATATTTACATAAACAGGCAGTTGCATTCATCTCGTCATGACTATTTCCCCATATACACACAAACACACATAATTGCAAGTTCTTGTTATTGGATTGCAGGCAATAGCAAAAGTGCATACAATTGTATTTTCACTTAAATTTGTTGTTATTGTAATGTATGTACATAAGTATGTACATATGTATGTAGTCGCGTCGTTCTTCGCATACTTAGTGTGTTTATCATTTTTTCTTCGTCTCGTTTCCATGCGCAGATCATTCGAAAATATTCTACAACATTGTCTCGTCCTGGCGTTTCCAACGAAGAAACGCATGTGACTTATGTTGTTGTTGTTGTTGTTGTTGTTGTGGTTGCTACCACTTGAGATTGTATTTTTGTGCTATCGGTAATAAGTGTGTTCATACATACATACATACATACATATGTATATATTTACAAATATTTCTATCCTGAAATCCCCTGCACAGGCCAGACTAATAAACTAAGGAAGTGACAAAAAAATTGTGAAGAAGTGAAAAACTTAAAAAAAAAATTGTGTAAACGTATTAAAGATGCCCACATAATGAAAAAATGCACATTATTCCAATTGATTACAACAAATATTATGAAAGAAAAAATGCATGCAATGTTTGTGTAAGGTGTTAAAAAGCTGCTAGTGCTTGTGTTCAAAAATAAAATTCTAAATAAAAAAAATAAAAATACAAACAAAAAAGAAGAATTAGGATATGTACCTTCTTCAAATTAAGTGTAACATAAATGTACTAAAAGGCTTATTGAATGTCAAATTCAATTTTGTTGCTGAAGGATTTTACGAGTCGCAGAAACACTGACCGCAATAAACAGGAAGGTGTGTATGATGCTGACTAATTATTTAGCTAAAACTTTTTATACTAAAACACTTTTGATGGTCCAAAAGTAGACATACATACATACATATCCTTTTTAAAATGAAAACCGTTTCGTATTAATGATGGTAACAAGCTTTTCTTAGCTTCTTTGGTCTCACACCTAAAAATAAAATCCAAAAGTTGCCTTCTTATGAATTTATTATGTTAGCACAACATTCGAAATTAACCCCAAATAAACAAAAATAACAAACAAAGGCGATAAGCGACACTAAACATAGTTCGAGTAAAGGATCTACTCTTTGAGTCACAACTATGCCATAGCATTTAAAATCTGGCGGATTAATTCTTTTAGACTAACACAAAAAAAAAAAAGGTTTGCGCAAAAGTCCTACACAGAATTGTGTTGAACCAAGTTCCACCTCGATTGCAAGACTATCTACTGCAAAATGGCGGGTGTAAACAGCGGTTAATCAGGGGAAATCCTTTTGGTTCATAATAATAGTTGTTAAAGAATGTTTGACGGCTCTCTGGGTAAACTTACAGGATCACCACACGTTCCATCTGCAATCGCCTACATTATGAAGCCAACAGTGAGAGGGTGCAAGCCCTTGATAAACTGAGAGGCAGAAGAATCTTCTCTGCAGTATAAACAACCGCCATCAGTAGACGTTGAGAGCTTGATGAGTCAGTTTTTTTCGTAAAACGCTCGTTATCAAAGCTTCAAGCTCGAGAATAGCAAGCAAACAGTTCTTCACTTCTTTACCAGTGCCGAACTTCACAATTCAACAGATATAAGCTACTGTGATTCTTACGAAAAGCACTAAGGGAAATCCCAAGTTGCTCAGTAAATAGCGGTTATTGAGACTTTGGCTACAGTCCTAATAATAACTTTCAGCCATAACCCGTTTAGAAAACAAGCTCCACCTGTCTTACGTCAGTCTCAAGTTACGACGCTTGCAAAAACTTCCTGCTTCCTCTAATCCTGTTGGAATGACTCATTTCAATGACGGTAAATGTGCTCCTTTCAGTTTTTTTTTTATCAGCAAACTCCAAAACCTTTATCACGCCTCTTCTGGATTCCGATTCAGACAAATTTTTTCTCAATCTATTGTGAGTTGCTTCAGTTCTGTGATGCTTTTCTTGCTGAATCAAAGACAATACTTTAAAACCAAAAATAACTCTTCGCTTCCGATTAAAGCAATCGTTCTCTAGTTCAGAAATTTTTCTGGAGCATTTCTCTGTTGGTTAACTCTACATATTCCGCGTTTCATTCATATCATCAATCGTAAACATTTAGAGAAAAAAGTGATCATTTTTTAAACATTAAATCTCAGCTGTATTTTTACATATTTAATGTCTTATTTATCTACTAATAGTAAGTTGTTCTCTCTGCGTCTTCTTAGCTGCTATTAATACTTACAGCATTATTTTTAAGTTTTCATTTTTTACTTCCATTTTTGTTGTGTTACGTTTTTCGGGTCGCAATGTTTTGGCCAACAACAGACATATAAACCAGAATCACCCACGCAATTACGTATTAAGTATGTAGCCAAAACAATACGGCGATGAGATATGTTTGAACGAGAATGGGAAAGACAGGCAGAGAGAGAGAGAGAGAGTGCGAGAGAAGATGGAGAAAAGGTGAGCACACGACAGGCAATCAACTGCAATTCGAGTGCATTCGGCATTGCAGTGAGCGCATGCTGAGTTAAAGTAATTGATACGATGTACTTACAGACATACCTGCATACAACCACACACACACATATATGTACAACGTCTTGTGGGTGCATAAAAACGTACATATGTATGTGCATCTCTATGTGCGTATGAAAATTGTAAATGCAACGCCGCAAGAGGGTGTGGCACATCGTCTATAGTATTTGCTTTTTAGATTTCCTTGCTTGCTTGCAAACTTTTTTGTTTGCAAATTTTGTGTAACTATTTTTTGTGCCCTGTGTTCGCTCAAAGCCAAAAAAAAAAACCAAATTCAAAACGTACATTTTTTTAGTTTTATAAATTAAAGCAAACTTGCTTTGGCCAAAGCCCGTGTCGCACAAAGTAGTCAACAAATTTAGTGCCCTGAGCAGGTTTATGTATATTTGTAGTATTTTTTTTAGTTATTTCTCCATTCTCACTTACTTCCTCATTTATTACTTCTTTTTTTGGTTAGCACCAGTGCTGCCAGATCTGCCGCGTTGAAAATACGTAATTTTTCGCGTAGAAGGGTGGGGGCGTAAGGCACCGTATAAATCCGTATTATCTGAAACGCGGTTTCCATGTTTTCTACACTTTTTTAATGAATCTAAAATATCTTATTACGTCAAACGAGGTACATATGTACATATATTAATTTTTTTAAGGACCTAAAAGAATGAAATTATTTCATTATCTAGATAATTATAATAAGATTATTACACGTTAAAAGACTATGTCTTACTTGTGGCTAAATAATAAATAAATAAATAAATAATAGACATTACTCATTGAATACCAAAATTTGATATTCACACATTTGTCTATCGAAAAGTTATAGACTTTATATATACATATGTATATCGAAGAAATTGTTATATTCAATACATAGTTCTTTCAAAATATTATATTTTTATCTCTTTTTTTTTAGGAAAAAACGTGAAAAAAACGAACAAATCCGAAAATCTGATTAAATCCGTATTTTTCCCCAGGTAGCTAAAAAATCCATATGTCTGGCAGCACTGGTTAGCAGCTTTTACGCACATATCTGTGGTTTTGTTTTTAAACTTTTTATTCATTTCATTCTGTCACATATTCAGTTGTTCACAGCTCGTTTTATTTATTTTCGTATTTTTTTTATTAGCTTTTTGTGGTTTGGCGTAGTGACACACAAAACGTTGTTTTTGTTCCACTTTTGCCTACCTTCTGCTGGCGCGCTCATTTTGGCACCTACATACATAAGTATGTACATACGTGTGTATGCTTGTATATGTACATATATAATGTACGTACGTTTGTACCAACCCGCCAACATCAACAGCAAAAAACGACTTAAAATATTAATAATTCCACTGCTCGGACTGACCACCGACGAATCGGCGAGACGAGGCCAACCAGTCAGTTTGGCTGGCGAGAATTCAATCAAAAAATTCTTCTGCCATATGACCGAGTACCTACTCAACACAGGCAGTGGGCCAAATAGTGGTGTGAGAGCGAGTGTATTCTTGCATATATAAATACATAAATATGTATGTTCATACGAATGTGGCTCTGCTGTAGGTGATGGGCAGGGCGGCCCACGGAGGGTGAGTGTGTCGGGAGTTCTGTTAACTGTATGCACGTGATTTAAGTTCAGCGCTTCCGTGTCGCAATTCGAAACTGTTTCTTCGTTGTTTTTTTCTTCTTGCTTCTGCTTTCAGCTTTAGTCCCATACATATGTTGATTGTAGTACTCGTAGTTTTGTGTTGCTCTCGCATTCACCATCAGCCCTCCTCCCCATCCCCCTGCCCGACCATTCCACACACACACACTAGACGCTCTAGCCTCGTTTCATGCTTTTTGCAATTGTTGTTGGCATTTTTAAGCGCCAGTCGTCGCACAAATACCGCTGCTGATAAAAGTTTAATGATCTTCCCGTTGCTTTTATTATTAAACAAATGCACAAACGTATTGTTATTATTATTATTATTCTTATGATTTTACTACATATTTGCATATTTGTTTGTTTGCTTTTGGCTAATCGTGTGCGCTTCGCATAAAGTCTGTATGTTTTTGAGTGCAGCTGTCAGCGGAATTTCATTCGCTCGGAGATGGCGTTTTTCGATTCGAACCTTGGAGAAGGTTTGCGGATTTTGGGAATACATATATTTTTCTGATTGAAAAAGCATCCGCATAGATTTATTGAACTCTTTGCCTTATTAGAAATTAGTTACTATAACGAATTTCAATTTTTTTTTATACCCGACGTACCTACCTGTACACAAGGGTAGTATTATAACTTTGTTTGCATAACGGTTGTTTGTAACAGCAAAAAATAATCCAGATAGATACATATAGACATACATACATACATAAATACATATATTAAAATGATCAGAATGAAAAGACGAATCGATTTCGTCCTGACTGTCTGTTCGTCCGTCCGTCTGTCCGTGGTTATAATTTAGTACATAGATTGCTCTTTGGACAGGGTAGGTTGGTATTGAAAATGGTCAAGATCGGTCAATAACCACGCCCACCTCCCATATAACGGAAGTTTTTGAAAAATGCAAAAACTCCGTTTTTTCGGTTTCCATTAAAGCAAGTTGGGTGAAATTTGGTATTTGGAGCGATTTAGAACTAAGAAATTAGTTATTTATGAAATTTTGAAAAATGGGCGTTGCCACGCCCTATAAAGAAAAATATCGGTATCTCAACAACGGTGTAAGGTATCGTCACAAAATTTTTGAAATCGGACGATAACCTCGACCACCTCCCACATAACGGAAATTTCTAAAAATGCAAAAATTTAATTTTTCTGTATTTATTGGAACAAATTAAGTCAATATTAATACAAGCAGCTATTTGAAGCAAAGAAACTGGATTTTTATGAAATTATAGGCACCACCCATACAAAAATACATGTGTACATCGCGAGGGTATATAAAAATCGGTTTCGCTCGAATTTAGCTTTTGTTACTTGTTTGATCTTCTCTTGCTTTTCCGACTGGATATGTAAGTTGTTATAAGCACATATGTATGTATGTATGTATATTGACACGATTTTCCGTCATCCCTTGCCAAGTTTGGTTTGATGATGTTGTGCTATCTTCAGGTCCATTTTTCGGTTAGAACGTTAATAATAATAACAATAATTTGGCGCTCACACTACATAGCTCAGTGTTTGGCCGAGTTTGTCCCACCATTTGTGGTGTGCGTCTTTATTTTATACCATAAATAGAGGGACCTGCAATTTTGTGCCGACTCCGAACGCAGATGTATTTTTATGAGAAGCTTTTTCATGGCAGAAATACCCTCGGACGTTTGCCATTGCCTTCAGAGGGGTGACCGATATTAGAAAAAACTATTCTATGATTTAGATTTTGCTTGCTTAAGATTCGAACTTCGAACGCAGCGGCATATCGAGTAATAGCACGTACCGCTACCCACTCGACCACAGCGGCCACCATTCAGAACGTTACAAAATAAAATTTCGATAAAAATATCGGTGTTTTAATGATAATGTTACCGCTAACAATTCTGTTTACGATATTGTTTAGGTATAACATTGTCGATTTCGATGAACAATACAAAAGTGATATCGATAACAAAGATGGCTACGATAGCTTCAATGAGGAGGTCAATAAAGATATCGATAACGCTTCAGCGGAAAGTTAATGAAACTTCAAGGTCAATTTCTCAATTGGAACTACACATGTAATAGGTCTATTCTAGCAAGATAATACAATTTACTGGGGTTTAAAAATGTAATATTCAGTAGATTTTGTAACCATTTCCTATTCTAAGCTCATTGTAACTACATAAGTACATATTGTAACCTGTGATAGAGGAGGTAATAAAAAACAGCTGTTTAGATTTGTTTTGATAATTTAATTGAAAACCGAGAGCGAAAATGTTCCTTCAATTTTAACTTATAGAAATTCTTTAAGATAACGAAAATGTTCAGAAAGACACGGGTAAAAATGCGAGAAACTAATTATTTGTTTATACATTTTCTGAAAACATTTTTTGATTTCATTGATTTACCACATGTAAGTATGTTTATTTACGATTTTATGTCGAATTTGATACCTCCCATTGTCAAAATGTAAGGTGTTGCCATTGTTTCTAAAAACTTTGTAACCATTACTTTAGAATACCAAATTCAATTTCGGAAGTTATAAATACGTAACAAAATTTACTTTACCAGTAAGATAATAAACCTTAAACAATGAGACGATTTCAATATGTTTTTTTTTTTAACAAATTATATCTCCTTAGTAATCCAGTGTATCGGATTTATTCGTTCCCATTTTTTGGTAATTTTTTTTTTTTTGGTTTTTGTTATGGATTCCCCATTCTTAGCAATGTAAAATGTGCGCATAAATTATAATAAACGAATTATCAAAACTGAAACATTAAAGATGCCAAAGCGAGAGGAGCGAAAAAAAAATTTCAACAAAAAAAAAAAAAACACCCGACCACCAAACAGACCAGTCTACTAGACCTTTTACTTACCGCCAAAGGCAGCCGCATTAAAAATTTAGCGCTCGTCTGTTGTGTGCCAATGACGATTGGTGGGGTTAAGTGGGTGGCGTGCGGCCTGCTGTTGGCGCATCGACGATGCTGAACAGCGATGGCGTCGTTGGGGGCGACGGCAACGGCGGTTAGAACAGAATGTTGCATACTAAACGATGCGAAAAATGCGACGAGACGTGACGACACGACAACGATACGCGCACGGAGGGGGCAATACTACAAAATGGATGAAATTGAAAATTAAATGAAATGCGAAAAAAAGATGAAATAAAAATTAAATGCTGCAATGCTACAAAAAACCAAATTGAATAAAAATTGGACAAATATATGTATGTTTGTACATAAGTCTCGTACATACTACAGACAGAAAGCAAAAAATTTGAGTCTTGGTTGGCAATGTGGATGGCGGGTGCGGGCGGAAAAAGTGTTGTAGATTGCTCGCATTAGAGATGAGACAGTCGGACACACGCTAGCAACACTGAAGTTGGGCGCTTTTAAATTATTATTGTTATTCGTTTTTTTTTTTTTTTGTTTAATTCTATTGTGCGCTTAGTTGTTGTTGACTGGCTGGCTAGCTGGAAAATTTGTTGGCATTCGTTGTTGTCGTTGTTGTCGTTGTGGCAGCAAGTGCTTTGCTTTTGTTGTTGTTGCGTTGTAATTGTAATTGCTGCTGTAATTTTTGCTGGCTTTGTATGTGCTTCGCTACCCCACTTCCGTTTGCAATTTCCATTTCAGTTTCTGTTTTAATCTGCACTATTCGTAGTGTTTGGTGGTTTACATTTTTTTTTTTGTTTTTCAATTGTCTGACACCGAAATGCGGTTGCTCATGCGACGAGCGAATAGGAGAGTGGATAATTTTGTAATAGAAACAAAAAATATGTAAAAAAAAAATTACACTCAGCACGAAAATTGCACAATGACACGAGATACATACATATCTACATAGATGTTCGTGCAACGCTCGTGAATGTAATAAAAGTAAGTGGCGATTAACATTATAGTAGGAAATTGAAAAAGTTTGTGAAAACATTTAGTAAAAGTGAACATTTCGAACACATTTGTTTGGCGCACATACAAACAAACACACATACATACATACAATGGACTTGGAGAAATTCGCTGGTGGCTTGAATTAGGTCATGAACTTAACGGGAAAGTGGAGTAAAGATTTTCCAAATATATTCCATATGAATGTTCTGAGTCTGAGAAATATAAGTTTGACTATTGCAGAGGAGTTCTGCAGTTATGAGTGCTAACAAAAGATAGATTCTGACTCGAATTCTGTTCAATGTTTTATTTTTAAAATGCATGATTCCCTAATTATAGTACAAATACAATTTTTTGTAATGCGAATAACCCAAAAAAAAAAACAGATATAACATTCTCGTATGGAGATGTTTTAAATCAGGACGATGCTTGTATACCTAAAGCGAATGTTATAAAACCGATTCGTGAAGCTTCCTTCAAGGGTTCCCTTTATTTGGTCTGCTCTTTGACATGCGGTCACCAGGTCAGCACAGGTAGTTAGGTTTGGTTAGGTTAGAATGGCTGCCGCCATGCATTAGCACGGCCATCTTGTACGTTTGATGTAGGATAAAAAGCCAATAATGCTTGCCAAATTCAAGTCGGCTAAACAGTGTATGACTCCAAATCAATCGAAGATATGCAAGAGAGCTTTAAACGTTTTCCAAATCGAAATTCTCGGTGCTGATGGGTGTTTAAACTGGGCACTGCAATCGATCAGTAAAAGAACGGATCTTCATAAACATCAAAGACAAAGCCTTCAACAACCATTATTAACTGTTCTTAAACTTGTATGCATCACTAGAACATGGCTTCGTAGCGCTATGAACCTGTGGACTGTAGATCAACTCTTTGGGGTATTCACCGACACCTACTGTGATCGCCTGACTGTAGTATTTGCGAAAATTCGTCAGCATGATTTTAAACCAAATTATTATTTTTTGGAATTGAACTAAGCTTAACATGTTGGATTGACAGTAAAATCACCCTTTCAAACGCTTGTCATAAGACTAACTAGACATTTTAAAATTATTCTTGACCAACAAATTCTTCTTAGGTGTGATAAACACGGTAGGCCCCTGAGGGCTTGAGGACAAGAAACAAGTCTAAAAAAAATACGTTTGAAGCACTCGTAAGCAATTTTACATTGTTATGAACTGTTCTTAAAAAGAAAACACATAAAAGCAAATTTGAGTAAAATACCAGACAACAAAAAAATATATATAAAATTTAAAAAAAAAAATTGTATTATTTAGAAAAAAAAAAATATTGTCAGCAAAAAAATGAATTACCAGCTAAAAAAAAATATATATAAAATTTAAAAAAAAAATTGTATTATTTAGAATAAAAAAAAAAAAAATATTGTCAGCAAAAAAATGAATGTGCCGCCCCCGGGTGGGCTCGAACCACCAACCTTTCGGTTAACAGCCGAACGCGCTAGCCAATTGCGCCACGGAGGCAACATACTACACGTTCACCAAAAACGACATACAACAACAGACCACAACAAAAACAACAGTAACAATTGAGAACGAAGCTAATGGTGTGAGAATACAAGTAAAATCGTTCTCAAGTCGTGACGAAATGATGTGATAAGAGAAATGAGCTGAAAATTGGTTGTTTGTTATTATTATTGTTTCTATGTTTGTTTGTACGTTTAATGTATTTATAAACGATGAATTAAATATAGAATTACATGTGTACGTATGTATTTGTGTGTAAATCCAAGCAAATTAACAATATTTAATTAAACTCATTAAATTAAATTTATTTATTGATAAATTTCTTTGAAAATTGAAACTTTTTGTGTTTTAGTTTCGTGGTAATGCGTTCACAACATTAAATAACGAAGAATATGACGAAATTATGAATTTAAAAATTCAACTTAAGTTTTTTCTCATTTCCGATAATTTATTGAAATAAATTTAATTGAAACTAACAGTTCTTGCCTGTGTTGCCAACACAATTTATACTTAAGCGAAAATATAAATTAAGCTAAGTACGTTTTATTCGTCAAAGGCTTAGCTATTAGCTTGTGATGGTCAAATAAAACACGCCTCTTATTGTTTGTATGTTTGTTTGTACGATTAATGTACAGATACATATACATATAAACGATGAATTAAATATATAATTACATGTGTACATACATACATATTTGTGTATAAATCATAATGTAATAATTATAATATACATAAATATAATGTAATTTATTTATTGTTAAATTTCTCTGAGGTCAATCCATTTCAAATCGGATGGCTGACCTGTCGAATATTTCGAAGAAAAAAAAAAAAGGTTTTCATTTTCTTTTTTTCATACCCTAGACATTTAAAGTCTGATAGTCATTTAAATTTAGTGCTATAAAACACAAGTTTCAGGGGGCTAAGAAAGGCCGTACATTTTTTAGAATTTTTTTTCTCCCACGATTTTTATTTGATATTCAAAATTTTTTTCATAAAATAAAAGCCTTCATTTCATGTCCAACACTTTAAGGCAATGCAAAAACGTGACGAATATGCTTTTAGGAGGTCGATTCATGTCGGACCAACCCTTTTCGATTGCCACATACCTTTTTGCACAAAAAAAAAAAAAACAAGAAACGAAAGGAATTGCAAAAAACATAATCAAAAAGATTTGCTCGTGTGTGTGTGTGTGTGGTGTGTGTTCGCCAGCAACCCTCGTGAAATTGGGTCAATGCAGTGGTTTAATGCACCACAAACCAACAATCGAACAACAAACTATTATACACACATACATACATACATACATACGTACTACTGTATGTACTTAGGCACAAAATATGCATGCTGGCATACGATGTTGCAGTGTTGCATTTGGCGTAGGCGTGCACTGACACAATGTATGACACGTAGCACCAGACAACAAAAACAACAGCCGCCCATGAAGAAGTACAGCAAAAATTTAAGCTAAATAAACTAACAATAACCAACAGACGCTTGTTTTTATTGACTTTTACTGCCGAGTACAGAAAAGGGTTGTTGTAGTGTTTGAATTGTCGGTCGGCGCTCTCACTGCATTCAGCACCATCGTTCTAAGCTTACGTCGAATACTTACTCTCGTTTGCGGCATTGTCGTTGAGTATTGCCTTTTTATATCGGCACATGTGTGATTCAAACTTAGTACACAACTCTCGAGAAAAACGCAAAATTCATTTAAACTGATGCTCAAGAAATGAAATAAAAATTTCTTAAATTAGTCTGAAGCCCTCAAAAAAAAAATACTCGCATATTTATTTCTTCAAGCAAATTTATTTTCAACGGCAGATTACATTTTCAAACAAAAGAAATAATGAAAAATATTTCTGTTATTTTTCTTGAGAATTTAAAATAGCCCACAAAAAGTTCCAGTCAGTGTTTTGAAAAAAAAAAGTGAACTTAAGTCTAAAAACTCAATTAAAATTTCAGCAATAGCCAAATTATTGAATATTTATCTCTGGAATTTTGTGCCTAAGAAGTATTCAATTTGATTTTAATCCATAATAAAGGTACGTTTGTTCACCTACTTAAACAAATATTTGTTTTCTCCACAAATACATTTTCTTCCTTTTCTTCATCTTAAGCTTTAGGCGAATAGCTTCATTTAGTTGTCAACCAATATAATATATTTTTTTTTTAAATCTGCTATCTTAAATTTTCAAAGACGACTTGTCATGAGTTTACCGAGAAATCGTACGAAAAAGCTGAATCTTATCCAATTTTTTAAAGTTTTTTTTTTAATTTGTAAGCTTCATTGGAATGTTAAAAATTACAGTGGTAACCCTGAAATCATTATTGCTTTTGTTGCTACTGACATCGGCTTTTGATACTTGGCCGTCGACTTTCCGTTGCAGGCTGTTAAAAGAGCAAAAATATAAGAGAATAATTCACAAGGTGTCGTAATATGTCGCTAAACTATCAGATTATGAATTTTTCTGTGGTTCGATTTTATGGCGCATTGCAAATTTGTACCTTTCAAGCGTTTTGAAATCATTGGTCATCGAAATAGCCGAAGAATATTCTCCACTGTTAAACTTTACTTTCATCTCTACCAATGAGTTTACTTAATGAAATGAAACTGTTTTTGTATAAAACATTTGAGTTAAACTGAAACTTAGTTAAATAGTTGAATATCATTTGATAGTAAACTTAACTTTTCGCTCAGCGCTCTACTTAGTGAATGTCCCTTCTTGCCTTTGCGATTTCACACATTTCAAACTCCTTTTCATATTGGCAAGTGGAAGTCTTCTTTCTATTCAATTGCCCCAGCTGTTAATGTACATAGTATTTGCATTGCCTCTACCTTCCTATGACATCACTTTCCCCTCTCATATTTACATACATACATACATATGTATGTATATGTATGTGCATATATTTACGTTTGTGTGTATATATGTAAACTCGTCAAGGTTCTCTTCGCATGCATTTACTGCATCAGCTGTTTCATGCCGCACTGCATATGTTAGAATTCGCCTTCTTTGCTTGCATTTTTCCCCAACACTTTTGCCTTCTAATCCAATAAAGCATTTTCGCGCACCAATTACCGTCTTTTCACCTTTCTCGAGGCTGTTGAACTTTCGCCTAAAGCGCTTATTGCGAGTATTGATGAATGTTGTGTAGCATTGTAGTTGGCCTTACCGCCTAAAGAGTTGCTAATTCGAGGCTTTAAACGAATCGTTTGGTTTTTCATACGTGAATTTGTATGTACGAGTATTATATGAGGATTTGCAACCTATGCACTTTCATGCGTTTGCTTGGCTTAGACTGTTGTCTTTTTTGGCTTGACATTGAGACGTATTTTATGAGAAAAGCTTCAAAAAGAGGCGTGGCTGTGTCACTCTATCCGACACAACTGAGCCAAAGCGCAGAAAAATCGAAATCGGAGCGGATATAATGCAAGACTTTTCTAAGCAAAAGTTATTGAGATGCTTGCACTGAGTTCGGGGACATTTTCAAAGTCTTAAACTTTCAAAAGCTTCTCTATAACCAACTCCCCAGCAGCATGTATTTGGTAACACTCAAATAAATTCTAACGGAAAGCACAGTATTCGATCGATTTAGTTGCTAAGAGATAGTATCTTCTTCTATGTTAATACAGTACTGCCAGCAGTGTTGCAACGAGAGTACAAAACCAGCACAGTTTTTTCAGATACCAGCTCCACCTGTCGGACCGATCAAAGAACGAATGACGAGGCTTAACAAATCTCAAAAGAATTTCCGCTGCATGATTTTAAATTTCCCAACCCCAACTTCAAGGCTTAAACGAATTTGTCACTTGTGAAGTGACTTTTGTTATCAATCAACGTAGTTAAAATACAACTCTGCATTACTAACACCATTCAAAGTCTACATACGTCTCGGAAAAATACTTATAACCTTTTACTGGCCACACTAATAAATTGCACACTTTTATATTGCCAAACACTTGCTCGGTTCACAACTTGCATTGCGGAAAAAGTTAAGTGAAATTTCAATGCCATTTCCGGCTGCCGAACTGCTGTCGCTTCCACATATGCACGAACGGAACGCGATGTAAGGCAGTTTCTCCGAAATGCGAGATGCGCAAGGAAGAGTTAATGAAATCTGTAAATGTGCAAGGCGTTGCCGAACATGAATTGCAAAACGTGTGTGACGAAAATAAGGCAACGATTGCTTCGACGAGTAAAAGGATAAACGAGTGCAGTGCGAGCTAGTTGAGAGTTTGGTGGGCGCGATGCAATGTTATTGAGACAAGTGTGAGGACAGACGAGTATGCAAGTGAGAGAAGTAGGCATAGACAAACCTGAAGTAAGGATAAACATAAATACAATTGAAAGCGAAGGCTACGCAAGCCAACGGACGGCGACAAAATTTCCACAACAAGCGTTGAACTACTGAACGAGTGTATTACATGTGCCGACTATAAAACGAAAGTACACGAACTCTTCGTATTTTAGTATTTAAATTTGGCTATGCGCTTTAGTGCAACAACGCCTCGACTTCCGGTACCGCACACTGCTACAGCCTTCTTCCGGCCTATGTACTCGCCAAAATTTGTTGACCTGGAATCCTTGAGGACGCAGCAATGGCGACATAACTTGCTGTTGTTATGGGTTGTTGACATAGGGTGTCAATTTAAATGAAGAGCGAGAGAGTGAGAGAGCGCGCGCACGAAACAACGGGAAACAATTGATTGTGAGTTACATAGGAAGGAAATGAGTACAGAGCAAAGTGCAGGCAGCGAGTGAATGCGTTGGGGGTGAATGTAGAAGCTGCATATTGCAATTGTAGATCTACTGACTTCTGACAGTTGAACGCAATGACCTAATTAATCTACAAAAATGTATATCTGTCTGCTGGTACGAGCAAATATTTGCCGACAAGTAGGATACTTACGTAAATTGCGCTCGTTATTTTTACTTCCCAAAACTGTTGTTTATTCCTTATTTAACGTTCGTTTTTTTTTCTTTTTGTCTTTTTACAGCTTGACGTGTGCCCCAAGCAACGAATTGGCTTTTTAACTGGGTCAGCTATGAATGGAACGAATGCATAGAGACCGACAGACGGCGCTCACAAAAAACTAAAAACAAAACAAGTTTATTGCATTTTCACTGTCTACAAGCAAAACAAAAACAAAATGTCGCGCAAATTTCGAGTTTTGCCTGCCATCTCAATTGCACAATCGCCAGCAAGCGTAGCAACAAAATCTAAAATAAAAACAACAAATGTGTGAAATCCAGCTAGTGACGGGCCCACAACCGACATACAATCGTATAACAACAAAAGCAATTCATTTGCCACCCGTCAACGAATTTCTTCTAAGTCGAATAGTTGCTTAATTCAGCAACACACAATGTATCGTTTAAATGTACAACAATCTCAGCAGCAGTCCTCGTCGTCAGCGGGATCGTCGTCGTCTGCAAAATCCTCAACGCAGACGTCGTCCTCCACGAATGCTGCCACCTCGGTTGCCACCACAGTCATACCCAGTCACATTTTGTTGCAGCAACAATTGGCGGCTGCTGCAGCAGCTGCTGCTGCCGGCATTAATCAGGCGCCAGCCACAATTGCCGCTACGCATTTGCTCAGCGTCGCGGCCATTGCTAGTGGTGAGGGTGGCGGCGCGCTGGACCTAAATGCTGGCCATCAACAACAGCAACGCGCGCTTATCCATCAACCGCGGCAAGCGCATGCGCACCATCGTCTGCTTGCGAACAACACCAGCATTAGCCTCAGTTCGGCTGCGCTTGGCGAGAAGCCCACAATCATTACGAATGTGTTGGCCGCATCAGTGGAGGAGAAAATTAAAATAATTTCGACTGCCATTAAAGCGGAGCCGCTGCATGAAGTCATTGCGCTGACTAAAAATTCAGCCGCCGCAATAACAGCAGCAAATGCGCTAACGTCAGCGTCAATGATAGCGGCTAACAATGGCGGCGGCTCGCACAGCAACATCAGCAATACTAGCGTTAATCACATCAGCAATAACAGCAATAATACTCTAAGCAACAGCAGCAATAGCAATAACAATCACGGCAACCCAAGTCCCAACTCGAATACAAACTCCAACAGCAACAGCAACAACAATATATTAGCACTCACTGTCAACACACTGCCGTCAGCGGCATCCACTAGCGGTACATCCATTTCCGTTGCTGCCAAGAAGTCTTCTGCGGTGAGCGCCAACAGTCATGCCACCGCAAAAACAATAGCTGTGAATCCGCTAAATAATACCATTAATCTTGTTGTTGGCGGTGTTGGGTCAGCCGTCACAGCATCCACCTCCAGCGGCAGCGCGGGTGGCACTTTGGTCATCACGACTGGCAGCAGTCATGGCGCAGCGTCGTCAACGTCGACGGCAGCGGCCAGTAGTAGTGCTAGCGGCACTGCCAATGGACATCTGGTATTTGTGCCCAAGCGTGCACGTTTAGAATGGTGAGTGCAATTTGTGAATGCCACAAGTGCTGACCTTGACCTGGCCAGCACTATGGTGCGCACATTTTTATTGATTTAACAGCGAGTTTTTTTTATTTTAATTTCATTTAGTTAACTTGCCACCTTTTTTTTCGTTTTCAGTCCTCCCAGCAATGAGGAATGGATTTCCACCTCTAGTCCGGGTAGTGTGCCCAGTTCAGCGCCACCCTTAAGTCCATCACCGGGATCACAGAATCACAGTTACAGCGCGAATATGTCAAATGGTTATTCATCGCCGATGTCAGCTGGCAGCTACGATCCATACAGTCCCAACGGTAAACCAGGTGAGCTAAAGAGATCTTTTTAGTGTTTAATGATAGCAAGAGAGTTGTGTTTATAACAAAAAAAAAAAAGAGTACAAATTATGAACTTAAAAATTTAGTAGGCATTTGTAGGTGAGTTTATTCGGCACCTCACCGACGAAACAGCAATAGAAATATTTTAAACATTTTCTAGATTTCTCTTTCTATTTTCTGGTAGCAACGCACCTAGTCGGTAATTTTGTTTTATTATTACTCTAAGCGGCTCCACAGCTAATCAAAATTTTCAATTTTCGATTTCAACCCTTGTTGCTGTGGCTATGTAGGCTTAGTTTGATACGCTTCGGAGAAATTATATGAGTCTACTAGTTGAAATTATCCTACTATATTTATAAGTCTTCCGTCCTCTAGGCATTCGTTGAACCAGGTAAACGGAACGAGATTTAGTCATCTTGTTAACAATCATATAATGTCACTTCTTGGTGGTGCTACTCATATCACTGCTTAAAATCTGCTTAAAAATATATACATAAGTTCTTACCCAGCCGCTTCTTTTTGGCTTCTTGAACGCATGCAGCAGCTCAGTCATTGTCTGATATTTCTTGTTACCACTTCTAAGTTAAATTTCATTGTTTTTAATTAAAGCAGGCGTCGAATTGTTAAGCTGACAATAAAAGCCTCTCGATGTGGATATACATACATATAGTACACATACATACACACGCATGCCATTCCATGTGTACAACATAGAAAACAAAAAAAAAAAGATAACACTTATAACCGAGCTCATGTATGTAGCAATCGAGCTGATGAGCTTCTCAGGCATCAGCCTTCCACGGCAACTTCCCATTCCGACTGCAACCCACCAGTAACGCCTTTACGTTGTCGAACTTAACACACACAAGCTTATGTGCACACATACATACATATGTAAAATACATATATGTACGTGTATACAGTGGTAACGTAGTAGTATGGAGTATTGGTTTACCGGCTTGCGCGACGTGATATAGCGTCTCATGGTCCAACAGTGAGGTAGGCCAACCGCAGTCATCTGCCCAACTGCATAACAAAGCGGGTGTGTAACAACAGAGCTTTGTTTTTGTTGGCTCTTTAATTTCTATGCTGTTTGTTCGACTTATCCTTGAGTGTTGGCATTAAATTACAAACGCATAGAAATTCATTAAGCGGCTGGTTTATGAGGCTCAACAGCACTAACGCATTAGTAAGTTGGCGTGTGTATTTCACTATATGTATTTACATACATACATATGTATCTACATTTGTATTATATCAGCTTGCAACACGTCGACATCTGTAGCAACATAATCTCCATTACAATCAGCGGCACATTTTTTTACATACGGAATTACAACTGAGTTAGTAGTGCTTTATTTTCGCTAATACATACATATTTGTAATTCATCAGCTGTGCCGCAGTAGCCCATTTTCTTATCTTTGATAAGAGTCCTCGTGGCATTCGGTAAATTAATTTACTTTTCGATTGTCTTTAATTAGTCGGACTGTCTTTAATTACTAGAGTGTTGTGTTATCTTTTAATTTGTTTCGAAACAAGACTCATATAAATTCAAAGCGATTCGTAACTAGATACATATGTACATACATACTATGTACCTATTACATATGTATCAAACTCTTTGTCAGCATGAATGATGTCAACAATTTCCTGTATCCACAACCATCTACACATGTTTACACCCACTGGCTTATTTACTAGTTTCAATACTATCCCTTAAGGTTGATTTTGTGTATCCCTCTGTCGGAGCTGTGACTATGTATGTATGTTTTATATATTTATATACATCCATACAAAGATATGGTGTGAATTTTTCCACTTTTTTGCGATTTAATGGCCATGGCAACCTTGGTTCATGCACAATTTTAAAAGTGGAGTATTCGCTTTTAGAGCAAAATGAATTAAATAGTCTTTTTTTTTACATAAAAAGTTTAAAAAATATGTAACTTTCATAATTTGACTGATAAAATTTCTTATCAAATAAAAAAAAAATCGAAAATCTCTCCCCGACGGGGAATTGAACCCCGGTCTCCCGCGTGACAGGCGGGGATACTGACCACTATACTATCGAGGATGTTGGCAACAATACTGAAATTTTATGTATTCAAAAATGTTTTGCAGCGAATTGTTGCTTGAAAAAATAATTTATTCAAGCTTAATTTTCTTCCTATTATATGATTTACTTACTATTTAATTATATTTTTATGCTTTTAAAACGCCACCATCTTATAGTAACTAAACATTAAACGTATTGAAAAATAATCATGAAAATTTGAAATGAAAATGCTTTTTGATTTGATAAAAAAATGTACAACCATTTCTCCCCGACGGGGAATTGAACCCCGGTCTCCCGCGTGACAGGCGGGGATACTGACCACTATACTATCGAGGATGTTAATAACTATTTGTCAAGTTACACACAAATGCTAGAAATTATCTAAATCACCGCTTGCTGCGAGTGTGCGCGATGTAACAGTAACGCTTAATTTAGTAGAACTTTTGTCTTGCGCGATATTAGAGACATCTGTTGTTTATAAATTATGACACAGCATGCCTAAGTGTGATTACCGCCGTTTAACGGGAGATGGCGCTCTTAAGCACACGTTCGTGGTTGCTTAGTCATAGCTGAACTTTTAGTAAAAGCTCCATTATGTTTACTAGGACAGTGTCGTCGTCGTTGTCATCGTCATTGCTGTCGGTCGCTCACCGCTATTTGTTTTGTTTATATAAAAAGTTATTGCACCCGCGCTAAACACGCGAATGAATCAAGTGCAGAAGAGTGTCGTTGGCACCACTCTCGCTCTCTCTCTCAATGTCTCTCTGCCAACACTCTTTACTAATATGTTTCTAATTTTAGTTAAATAAATCTAATACAGCATTAGATTTTGAGCGCGGTGGAGTATAGTTATAGAGAGAGTGAAAGAGAAAGAGAGGAAGTGACTTTGTATATGAACAAACTGCGCAGTAGCGCTCTCTACTAACCTACCAACAACACATTTCTGCATGTTGTTGCCCGAATAACGAATAAAGCGGATGAAAGAAACGTAGAGATACATACAAATGTAAATAAATAGCGAAACGTAAGACGAGCAGCAAACAAGAAATGCCGGTCAGAGTCAAGAGACACATTGAAATACAAACACACTTTTCAATATGGCCGACATCGCAAGTAGAAAGCAATAAAACAACAATATAAAATACAAAATAAAAACATTAAAATGTACGAAGGTGAAGCTAAGCGCATGGTCGTTCGTGGGCATGCTTTCGCTCTCTGTCTCTCATATTCAGCAAGTAGACGGTTATTTAACGCTGCCACCGTTGGTCCGGTTATGCCCTGCAATTGTGTTTTGCTTTTGCTTTTTTAAGTCTCTGTTTTGACACAAAATCTCATTCTGTCGGCGCCGTAATCATCATTAACGTTGTTGTTGTCGGTCTTCGTCGTGCTCTTAGTTTTTTGTGTGTTCTGTTTGTGGCTCGCTATTGCTTGCTTGCCTGTGTTTTTGTTAATGTTCGGGTAGGTTTTGGTTTTTTGCCTTCGTTGCCCTCACATACATATGATCACTAGCAACACGCTCCCCCTCGCTTGTTTCAAAATTATTCACCGCCGAGAGTTTGCCTGCAGTAAGCCAGCCAACCATTCATTCGATTGCATGCAATTATGAGTATGGGCTCCGACACCAGCTCGACATTGTTGTTCCGTTTGTTTGTTGTTGCGAATGCATATTGCGAGCTTCACTTTTTATGTGTTGTTTGTGTGCTTTCGTTGAGCAGAAGGCGGCAGCCGTTGTGGCGTATCGTATAGTATTGACGGTTGGTCGGACGATTGGTTGTTTTTCAGTGGACATGGAAATGTGGCATCGCATAACAAAGAAAATATTGTAATTTGCTTTGCTCGTTCTTGTTTTTGTTTGGATTTTGCTTTTAGGGAGTATACACGTAAAGCGACGCAGGATGACGTAATATTTTTTCATTTACTCATTTCTGGCTTTGGACATCGCTTGTAAGACTTAAGTGATTTAAAATTTGGCTTGTTAATGTTTTGAAGAGCCAATTTGCTTTTACTGTAGTTGTTAGACAAGTTCAATGTCTAGGGAAGTTCGGATTTCAAGTTCACGAAATTTTAGAGTTACATACATACGAAAGTGCTAATGGATCTTTCAGAGGTTTGAAAATCTATTTTCAGAATATGGGTGGTATTCGTACTAAATCGAACACCATATGTTGAGTTCGAATTTGTATATTAACATTTTATTTACAAAGAGAAACACACGGGTTAATGCTTAGGCAATTAACCAAGTGTTAACAAGCAATTGTCTTTTGACATTTCGTTGTTCTCCTCTTCGTTCTATTTCGTGTCTGATTTAATCGCTCGTTGTTCAACTGACCGCTTGTTTTTTGTCATTAGATTTTACAAACTACATTCTTTATACTGAGTTAAGCAAAAATAAAGCGCATTTCAAAAACCTCGTACTTTAGTTTTGAGTACCAAATCCGTCATCTTCCATTTCTTTGGAAAAACCGCACACCTGCAATATTTGGGAAAACCGCAACAACACCATATACAGTTCATGTGCGCATTTGGACTTCGACGTTTTTATTTTTGTTGAAACATGGCTGAATGCTAATTTCTATGATGAAGAATTTTTCAACTCCAAATTGTTCGTCGTATTTCGAAAGGATCGTGACGCTGAAAGAACCAGTTGTTCTTTAGGTGGAGGTGTACTAATTGCCGTTCGTCGTAATCTTCGAGCATTTCTAACTACGCGTCAGAACGATGACCCCATGACAAGGGAATTGAAATCGCTAAAAAACAAAAGAAATAAATTGTATAAGAAGTTTAAGAAAACTAATGATCAATGTTATTTTTCAAAACTTCAATACTATCAAAAACGCTTCAGTTCTTACAATTCGCGTTTGGTTCTTATAAGCCTTAAATCGCTCGAGAAGAGAAGGACAGTTCTTTCACTTTCTTTTGTGTATGGTATAATTAATGGCACTGTTGACTGTCCGTCTTTGCTCCAAAGTATTAATTTCCTTGTGCCATTTAGGACTTTACGTAATTTCAATCCATTCTATCCGGATAAACTCAAAACTAATCATGCAAGAAACACCCCTTTGTCACGTGCACTCTGCGAATTCAACGAGATCTCGAATTCTGTCTTCCTCGATTTTTCTTTATGTAAAGTTGAGTTTCTCTCATTATTATATTCTGCCTTGTGAAATTTGTTATTGTTAATTTATTTTCTGTTATCGTTAAGTTGTAGCTCTAAGTAGTCACTAAGAACTTTGTTCATTGACTTATGAAATAAATATGTAAAATAAAAAATAAAAATAAAATACTACATACCATACATATATATGTATGTATACACTTAAGAGAGGCTGTACAATATTATTTGATGTTATGGACTATTAATTTCAAACAAGAAGAGATACAAGGACTGAAAGGAACCTTTAAGACAAAGATCATCTCGTGTCAGCAAGAAGACCAGAAATTGTCCTTAACCCTAACAGCACACTGCTGCGCTGCTTATTGGAGACCTTTTGAAATTCGTTAAAAATAGTTGATTGGGAAAATATTTGTAACTGAAGGAAATAAGAAGAGATACAAGTTTCAAAGAAATTAGATGATAGTAAGTGGATCAAAAAGCACTTTGCATAATCTGGCAGCTGAATGGAACCTTTAAGACAAAGATCATCTCGTGTCAGCAAGAAGACCAGAAATTGTCCTTAACCCTAATAGCACACTGCTGCGCTGCTTATTGGAGACCTTTTGAAATTCGTTAAAAATAGTTGATTGGGAAAATATTTGTAACTGAAGGAAATAACTTCATTTCGATAGCAGTGACTAGGCAAAATGACTTTATTGAGATATGAGAAGTCCGCAGAGCGATGGTTATTAATGCATAAGAAAACCTTTAATTATAAAAAATATGTTCAGTCAAAATGGCATCTAAGAGACCACGCCGACAGGGAATTGAACACCGGTCTCCAGCATGACAGGCGGGGATACTAACGACTATACTATCGAGGATGTTAAAAATAGGTTGTAATAACCCCGAAATAAACCCAATTCTTTAAGATATTTATTAACACTTTTATTCATCCGCTATGCACGAGGCCACACGTCTATCGCCAAAATAACAACCATAGATAACTTTATAACTAACTGTCATTGCTTCTCTGCGCGACACCGCTCTCAGCGATGTTCGACACGAGTTGCCACATCCCTCCTTTGTTCACCAGCTTGACTTTCAACCCTTGTCTGGAGGCTTGGGGTTCTTCATCCGGATTAGGAGCTTGTCGGTCGTGGTCTGGTATCCCTGCGGGAGAAAAAGATTTCGGTGATGAATGCCCCGGCAGATGTGTTTCAGAGGAGGAAGATATTTCGTGGGGATGGGCCTCCGTAGTAGATGTAAGAGGCGGTGTTTTCTTTAAGTGGGCTACATTCCTCATAAGCGTTCGACCTCCGCCTAATATTTTTACTATGTTTCCCTTCCTTTCCACTACCTCATATTCTGTTGTGTCGAAATTGGATGTAAGTTTGTGTGGAAGCACGACATTTTTCAGATAAACTTTGTTCCCCACTTCTATGTTCGTCTCCCTCGCTCCTCTTTTCCTATCAGCTGATTCTTTTCCTTTTGCCTTGTTTACACATAGGTGATTAATTTAAATACATAGATCACAAACACAAATATTAAAAGCTTCAAATGCATTCAAATTTGTGAAAGAGAATGAGCGAGTGAGCATACAAACATTTGATGGCCTTTAAAACAAAAATACCTATGGCCAAGTAAATGCATATTCTAAAACTCTTATTTAAGTGGTATTAGGCCTGTGGTGAGTTGCCTGACCACGAATACAATTATCATTATTTTCATATGAAAATTAAATTAAGTTCGCCCGTATATAACAAATATTACAAGCTCCTCTACTAAATTTGATCGCCACCTCCAGAGGTTTTCAAAATTTGCGTCTATTCCAAAAATTTATTTTAATAAAATTGCACCTTACTGCTTTGTGCTTGTAGCTGGAAAATGCAAACTTTATTTGCCAAGCAGTTTTGTTAAAAGTTTGGACAGAAAACAAAACTCATGTGGGCTCACACTTGCGATTTAAAATCAATCAACTGGCATTAAAAGTTTGCTTTGCATGCAACAAATAATAGCTCAGCAATAAATTCACATATACAAATTAGTATGAATGCAATACAAATTAACGAAAGTCGAGGGCGTATCAAGAGGTCACAATGCTGGCACGCTTACCCGCATACTGGTGACACATTTTGGAGAGAAAACAAGTTATAAAAATACATACATATGTATGCTTACTTGGTTTTGAAGAAATCAGAAGCATCTGAATGACAGCAATCAAATGTATGCAGTAATTTAAGGTTAGGAAATGCTGGAATATACATTTTTCATTTACTTTTTAAATTTCAATTATGTATGTACATACATATGTAGATGTTATGACGAAAATGCGGGCAACCAGAAGAGAAGATATGGAATGCTGAATCTGTAGATATACACAAGCATTATTAAAGACACTTGGATTTTATATAAAAAAAAATGAAATAAAAAGAAAAAAGTTTAGTCGAAAGCTACTGAATCACCACATCACCAGCTGTCAAACTGGTTTGAAGCTAATGCAATTGATGGTGATGAAGCCGAAGGATTCGCAAAGGATTCAAACTCTTCGAAAAAGCATTAATTGTAGCTTACATTGAACAAATATGTATTTACATATGACATACAACTTGAACATAAAAAAATCCTATAAGCCTACGGTTGACTCGTTTGCCCACATTGACGTCTGGTTATGCACCCAATAAATAACGTACGTATATTTTACTCAGCTCCTCCGCATCATACTACTAGGTTTATTTTCTGTCAATTCATTCTGCATCTGATTATAGTCTGCTTTATCGACATTTCCGTCTAAAAAACATCAATGATAAGTAGTACTTTTTCGACGAACGAGGAGTACAACTGGGTAGACAAACGCTGACGCCGTCGCCAACGACGTTGTCTTTATTGCATTTTGTTCATTAGAATAACAACACAACTACGCAAAAAATCCGGCACGCCCGGTCATTTGGAAAAGCTTCACACAGACAGTCGATACATAAATTTAGTTTGGCTAGCAGAAAAGCGGGGTATGCAGGATAATATATTTTCGGCACACGCATTTTGTAGACTCGATGATGCTCCAGACATGTGTTGTACATACCAACTTATGTAGGTACAAGCATTTAAGTACGAGTATAAGTAATGTAGTATCTATCGATGTACATAAGAATTGTCTGTATATACTCGTTATACCTAATTCGGTATGTATTCGTATATGCCCCAGACATGGAGTTTCTCCACACTTCAACAACCTTTGCGTGCGCCAGATTCTACCCTCCGCCGCCCCATTTCGCTTGCCTATGTATTACTAAATTTGTTTTATTTTTTATTTTTTGCATTTCTGTCTTACACCGTCGGATGAGTAGGCGTCAACATCCTTGAACGCAAGAAGTAGGGTAAGAGAAAATCCAATGGCGCTTACTGACACCGTTAAGCTGGCTGGGCGAAAGTCGACGGAAAAGCCGAATGAAAAGTTGAACATTCGCGTTTTTCAGTACCCAAAATATTATAAGCACACATTCACAAAGGATACTTCTTAGTATTGTAGGTTAGGTGGATGCCATTGTTTTTCCCGTCTGTTTATTTCTTTACCTACGCTACGTATTAGACGTGGAGTTCATAATGACGTTGCTGTCGGGCTGAAAATGCACGAGCTTATACATACATACATACATACATACACGTATATAGATGATGATGTCGGTAATGTCCTCTAGGCTAAATGGGCATGAGGAGTTCACCATGGTAACGACCGTTCGTTGTTGAATTGCATTTAGCTGGTTAGAGGTTAGATGGTTAGTTAGCTGTTTGCTGCTTGCTTGTGCAGTTAAATGCCAATGTGCGCTCGTTAAATATCAGGCAAAATAAGAATAAATAAAATTGAAGCGCTCGTAATGAAACGTGACGACAAAGACGTCTGGTGGCCTTCAACCTTTTTCGGTTTCCAGGACACAGCTGTTTGGTCCTACGGCAGCAAGTGAATGTGGTTGTGTGTATGTTTGATGTTGACGCGCCTTAGATTATTTTCCTTTTTCCACACTTGCTGTGCATTTAGTATGTCGTTGAGCGATTCTTGCGCCATACGATTCGGTTGACTCGAACTTGCCCACTTGCCGTAACGGCTTAACGCCGACGCAGGTTCGGTCATTGGGTCGTTTAGCATTTTGTGAGTCTTCGTCGATAAATATTCCAGTGTGTAACTAACGCATTTAGTTTGTGTTTGCACCGTTGGACTCATTCCAGATTATGGGCGAGTTCGCTTGCCAGACAGTCATTAGTTGGGCCCATTAAAGTATTTCAGTTTCTGTTTATTGTAAATAAATTTGGAGCATGTGCGCCTACTTGCCAGTTTATTGCTCGGAAAAATTCATGCGTTTTTGTGCCTGCCTGATAGCCATCCTGCCATTGCCGTTTGATTTAGATTTTATTAGGCTTTCTGTGTTTTTTTTTATTTTTTATTTTGGCAATATAGTTTGCCTGCATCGTTGGTGCGTTGACCGAGTACGTTCGGTGGCATTTTAATTAAATAATGTACGTACATAAATTCGTGTTTAGGCTGTCGATGTGATTGACTTCTCCTTGGGCATATTTGTAAGCAAGTAGCTTTTAGCGGGTGGTAAAAATGGGTTTAGAGATAGTCTTCAACTCTTTAGGTGATAAAGCTTTATAGCATTGACCTTTTTAGGAAAGAAAGTTTTAGTTTTAACGAAAAATTGCTGTATGCGAAGACGTTTTGGCAGATCTACACATTTTTCTGAAAATTTGCAAACACTGTTTGACGAATATACATTAATGTTATGATGATAATCGGCATTGAGACTTTTAAGCTGTGGTGGAGCTTTTTTCGTATTAATAGAACCTAAACCTAAGACCTTCTGGAATTGCACCAACAATCTTTTTTTTTTAATAATACAACACAAATTGAAAAAAATTAGACTTTTTGAAATTTGACTCCGTTCATAGGCTGCCCACAGCTGCTGCCAGAAATTTGATCGAATTGCGTCTGTGATTTCCAAAGAAATTAAACTAACGGTAAATTTGTTGCATTAATCATAGTGCCAAAGCGTAAATTTAGCACAAGCAATTGGGTATCAAATGCTCAAATTACCAAACGCAAACTTGTCTGGGCTTAGCTGCAAATCAATGGAGCGATAAGACCAATGAGAAGAGAAAAATGTTAAGTCACATTTTTCCTAAGAAAACCGGGAAGAATTCGAATGCGACCAAAGCAATAAAGCAAGAAAGAATAATATTTGGATTCCAACCAAAAAAAAACAATAACAAATAAAAAATATTCAAAAGCGAATTTTAAGGCGTCAGGCTCCAGAAGAAATATGCAATCAATCAAAAATTTAAGATAAAAAGCATTGGAGTCAAAGAAAATAACTACGAAGAGCAAAAATCCTAAAGCTCGCATAAATTAGTCACTACACTCGCGACGACGACAATTAGGCGCGTCTGCATGCCAACATGCCACACCAAAATGCCACGCAATGCTGCAACATGCAACACTACGGCGCATGCATAAATTACCCATGAAATGTTTTTGCAAAATCAAAAAAAAAAAAAAAAAAAGACGCTGTCTTAGACTTAGCTGCTTGGGTGTGTGTGTGTGTGTGTGGCTCGGCTTGCCTTTTTTGTATATATGTACGTATGTATGTATGTTATACAATTTCAAGGTCCTGAAATGTGCGTTTCTTTCTGCGTCGATCCTCAATGATTCTATGTTTTAAAGTTGCTTTCTTGCCTTTTCTTACTGTTGTATTCGTGCTTGATTTTATTTTTATTTTTGTCTTTTTCGTAGATCGCCCATGCTGTGTTTGAAATTTACATATGTATATATATACGAGAGCACTCATACGTTTTTTTTTCTAGAGATTTTGGGATAAGGAATTGATGAAGTGACTTCTAGACAATATATTATTGCATTGCAATTTTAAAGGAAAAGAGCAAACATTTTTTTTTTTTTTGATTTGAAAATATACGATATCTTTAGATTTGTAAAATTTAAGTAAATATGTATGTGTCTCAGAAAACATATAAAAAAAAACATTTTGCTACAACTAGAGGTAAGATATCTGTGGATTCAGATTTTGGAAATGCAAAAAAATTAATTACTTAATCTATGCAAAGATTAAATACTGGGCCAAGTTTAAATCTTTCATAATCACCATTCACTCAATATTGTTGTCTAGCACACCCTCACTGATAAGAACACGCATTAAAAGCAGTTAAAATTTAAGTTTTAACTGTTCATCTTGAATATTTAATGCCTTCAGAGACTTCGCTATTATATATCCATCTTTTTCGGGTACCCAATGTTACTTCCTTGACATGAGCTTTCTTTAATTTTACACAAAATTAGTGTGTTAGAACGGCCGGTTCTCATACCAGCAGTAACTCTGTAAACAGTAAAGGTAACTAAGTTTATTAAGACTAATATGTCCTCGACTACAGCGCCACCTAAAGAGAATATGTGAAAATTTTACTTTAGCGCCACCTACCGGGTACATTTTCAGAAATAGTTTTTGCCTCTATGTATTCTTCGAATATGATTCAAATCTCGACTTTTGTGCCACCTAGTGTATTCTTTGTTCTCTAAAATAGCCCTCAACATTATGCAGCTTATTTTGATAGGTTTTACCGGCAACGATGCTATGGAGGAAGACTTGATTAGGGACCTACAAAGAAGCTACCACGAGACCATTTTCTATTAGCAAGAACTCCACCTTCTCTCCTGGGAAAATATATTTACTATATTATGTAGTTGGCAGGCTCACGGTAAGGTTATAATAGATGGTGGTGCCTGAGATGCTCGCCTGTGAAGTTGCGACGATTGGACCTCGACAATCAATCGAAATAGTCTATGGATCTGTACACCTTGGGATCAACATCATAGAGAATATTGTGTTTTAAACATACACTTTTTTACTCTTGTTTATTTCACAGGATAACGTGCTACAATTGAAAAACGCTCCTGAACCCCTTTATCACAAACGTGGATGGGGGAGTATGGAAATGGCGTTTTGAAAGGAGGCATAATATATGTCATTGCCCCTCCCTGATGTAATGCGAAAGCAGTCCCGGGGAGTCGGCTTCAACGAAGATTCATACGGGCCACTTGATGGATAGTGCGCTATTCCAACGTCCGTATAAAAAATATAAAAAAAAACCTTGGGATCAACAAGATTTTTCCACCCACCCCAACTTCACTCAGCTCAGCGACTTGATGTTTCGGTTGGAGTAGAAAAGCTTGTGAATATTAAATCCAAAGATATTTTATTTTACTTCAGCAATTCGGATTCTGTTTTGAAATTCAGAAATTATTTCCAAGAACTAATGTTATTGTGAATCTCTGTGTTTCCGGAACATATGCAATAAAAAAAAACCTGCCTTTGGCTTCACATATACACACATATATACTCGTACATATACATGTATGTATGTATGTATGCACTTAGGCACCTAAATTTGTTTCTCATTTCTTTTCCTTTGTACCGAAGTATTCTAGTAAGTTTGACTTAGAACCAGTTTGCGGCAGTTTCGAATTGTTTACTGCTCTGAAGTTGGCAATCAATGGATGCACAACATCACTTTGCCGCACCACCAACAAGCATGTACATATGTATGTTCATATATCCCAAATATCTAACAGATCTGCTACTCTTGAAATTTGTTTTGTTTGATATTTATTGAAGCTTTTGTTGTCGCACTGCGTTGGCGCTGCATTTCCTGAATAGCGTCGGTAACAATTTTGCAGCGTTTGATTCGACTAACAAAAAACCAGAGCTAAAGCTGCTTTGGTATTTGTGCGAGTCATATCTTAGATAGTTTGGTTCGGTTTTCGATAACTCATCTTGGCACATTTACTATGTAGGCAGGTAAAAATAAATAAAAGAAGCCGAATATACTGGAAGAGAAGTTACGGAAACTCGTAACAGGGGTAATGTTAAAAAAATAAGAATTAACATATTCGAAACAGACAAACACAAAAAAAAATGTATAAACATTCTATTTTACTTTTTAAAAATTTTATAATTTTTGTCATTCAAAAAATGTATGTGTGGTTCGTTTTTTATTAAAAATTCTTCTATTTTCAAAGATTGATTGTGTCTCATTCTTTTGCTTTAATTATGTCGGCTTGTGTTTTTATTCCGTTTGACCGATTTTGTGCGCTCTTCTTGATTTCCAATTGGAAATAAATATATTATACAAAATTAACTGTGTATATAAATTTTGGTATGCATAATATTCAAAAGACACTTGGCGGAAAAATAAAAACAAAATTGCCAAATACTTGGAAGCGTATGTAGGCCAAATGCCATTAGACTTTGATGCTGGTGTGGTTGGTGTGCGCGGACATTGATCACTCGCTAGCGGTTGAATGAACAGACGCCGGTTTGATGAAATCGATTCAAAATGCTGAAGAAATTAATTAGGAAGCGGTTATGCTAACAACAGGTAGAAAAAATTGGGAAAGGAACTAAAAAAAATGCAGTAAGAGTCTCCGATTTTCATTTATTAATTTTTTTTTTTTTAATTGTTTTCTTTGTACGAAAATATAGCTAATACTGAAACAAAAAAAGTCAATACATATTAAAAAAAAAAATTAATTAAATAAATCTGTACATAGTAATTGTTTTTCATGCAAAAGTAGTTTTTGAAAGATTTTGTGTAAAAAAAGAGATTATACCCTAAACAAACAACTTAAAAAGTAAAGTGGTGAATTTTATAAGAAATTAAGATAAATTTAAAAATAAATTACAAGGAGTAAATTTTTTTTTTAATTTTTACGAATATAATCAATTTAGCTATAATTAGAACAAATAATAGTAGTTTTAAATTGCTTAAAAATTCATACTAATTTTTTTAAATATTTGTTTTGAGCTTGCTAATTTTTTTGCATGCTTTAAATTTTTATTATTTAACAATAATTAATATTTCTTAATATTTTTTGAACACGACGAATTTTTTTGTATTTGTTTTTTAAAGTCAGTCTATTTGATATTACGCATTTTAAAAAATGTTTCGCTTACTTTTTCTCCCAAAATGTGCCGGCGTTCATTTTCGTTGACTTTTTTCTTTGTCGATTAAAAAAAATGTAGTTGCAATAAAGTTTTTTCATGAGAAGGAACCAAATATGTTTACCACAACGATTTCAATTTTTTTCCTATTTTTTCATGAGAAGAACACTTAACACGTAAAAAAATCGGTAAACAGTTGCTTCTTGTTCCAAAAATTTCAGTATGCAACAACTATTGCCTGTAGGAAATTTTGTTGATGTTCTAAATCCATATACACACATACATACATACACACACATTCATAGATGTACAAACTGGTTGTCCTTGAAATTGATGCGAAATTTTTGCCAAGCGAAAAAAAGAAGCATCAAAGCTAAAATTATTAGTATACACAAGTGTATTTAGCTGAGAAAGGCTCAAAACAACCAAAGCGCATAAAAAGAGCAAAGTTAAAAGAATGTTGAATAAATGCTCGTTTACCTAAAAACCGATTAGCTGCAAATCTCCCTGGCACGTTGTCCGTTTGACCAAAGCAGCGATGTATGTACTCTTTTAAGCATTCTTATGGAATACTTATGAAGGTACACTCTCGTCCACTTGAATAGGCGCAGTGCTTTTTATTTTGAATTAAGATTCAACTTTATTTTAGAACAAAGAATGCAAGTTTGATTTTTGAAAAAAAAAAAAATTTCCTACACATAAGAAAAATCTTTCTAACATATATCGCACTGAGGAAATAGCGAAAGAACGTCACTAAAAACATTTAAAAAATCAAGGGTTATTTGTAATGACTTGAAACTTGCATTTTATTGCACTAATATTGAATGCGTCATAAAACTGCATACTAAAAATTTGCTAAAAAATAATATCCCAGCAAAAAATCTAAAAAACCTGAGTCTATTTCGTGAGCAGGAGCGTATGTATGCAAGTTAAATAACTTACCACTCCCAAAGAATTTGTTCTACATTTTAATCGAAGCACTATGAAAACCACTCACTAACGCTCGTTTCAAAATTTTGCCTGCGACTTCTCAACAAATCGTTTGCATATTTTAGGGCGCTAAAGCTGTAATTTAAACATAAATTAGTCTAACGAAATTAAGTTGCATACAAACACGCTGCGCTACTTAAATTTTGTTAAAAAAAACAACACACAAAAAAAAACAAGAATATATTATAAACAACAATTATTTAAATTATACAAAATTAGAATGCAAAAATATATTGAACGCCCCCGGGTGGGCTCGAACCACCAACCTTTCGGTTAACAGCCGAACGCGCTAGCCAATTGCGCCACGGAGGCGTTGTGAGCAACGTCTGCCAAACACGCAACGGATTATGGGTCAACAAACAACAAACAAAAAACAAAAACAACAAACACTGTTTAAAAGAAATTCAGTTAGTACAACGTAAAATGCAAAAGTAAGGAGTGGATTTAGCGCAAAAGTGCTGAGCTTAAAAAGTAAATGATAGCTGCTCGTATTTTACGTGCGTTTTTGCATATTTGCTTTTTATTTCATTTTGTGCTGAAAAGCATTGAATGGACTTTATAACTGCTATTCGAGAATTTTCTCTTTGATATATTAATAATTATTTATCAATTCGAGGCATATCTCCGTGTTCTGTTCATGATTTTTTATCTACATGGTTTATACTCGTATATGTATGTATGTACTTATGTAATTAAGTGCTGAAGTCCATCGAAGCGCGTAGGCTCACGTATGTACATACACGCATACATACATACATGCATATGTACATATATATTGTGATATACATATGTATGTATGTAGGTATATTTCTTTCGACAGTTTCTGTAATTGTTTTAAGATAAACTAAAATAAGACCGTGCAGTTTTATTAATTGATGTATTGTGCAGCATTTTCTAAAACAAGATTCCATTATATTAAGTAGTTCAGCAGATATTTCGTTGAAATCAGAAATAGTCAAAAAAGTCGTGTTGCAAAAATTGGTGGGTAATTTGATATACCATGTCGGGCAAAGTGATATAGTTTTATATATTGCCCGTAACTTCTCTTTTAAGAATGATGTATTATAAATATATAAATTAATAAGAAATTTTTTGAAAATTGCTTCTAAATTAATTTACTAAACACAATAAAAAGATAGAATACACAAAAAATAACACAATTAATGAAAAAGAGTAAAAAAATTAAAAAAAAACTTTACGAGTTTATTCATAGTTACAAAGCTATTCACACGAAAAGCGAACGAGCTAATTTTTTTTTAAATAAATAAAAATTCATGCAATAACTTACATATAAAATAAATCAATAACAAAATATTAAACCAAAAAAAACTTAGATATTGAAATAAATTAAAATAAATAAATTAAATTAATTAATTAAAATTGAATTTAATTTAAGTATTTTATTTAAGTATTTAATTAAATTTTATATTAATAACATAAACATTTTTTATAAAATATTATGTATTATATAAATTAATATTTATATTAATATCTTTTAATAATTTAAAAAATGTAAAAATAATATTATTGATTAATAAAAGTCATTAGTTAATAAACTGATTCCACTAATCAAATTTTACTTATAATAATAAAATGTTTCACTTTTTTTATATAAAATAAAAATTTTTATTATATAATTAATAATAACAAATAAATAGTTAATTAAAAAAATCAAAAATTATAAATATATAAATATTATTATAAATATTAAATTTTAAAATTATAAATATAATTATTATAATAAAAAAAAATTATAAATTTATGAATTTATAACATTTTTTAAATTAAATAAATCATTTATAAATTTTCATTTTAATATAAAATTTATTAATTTTATAAATTTATAAAATTTTTTAAAAAATAAATAAATTATTTATAAATTATTTATATATTTTCAATATTAATCTTTGTTCATTTTTCTGTTTGCCTAGTAAATGTTAATATTTTACAATTTTATTGAGCTCAAGGCCAGTTTATGGAAGATTTTTGTGAAAAAACAACATAAACTTTTAATGGTTGAAGTTATAGTACTATTTCGAAAATCACCACATTTAATAATAATTTAATAACAAATAGAAGTCTGATGAGGAAATGTGGTGATTTCCGAAATAGTACTCGTAACTTCAACCATTATAAACTGTTGTTGTTTTTTCACAAATATCTTCCACAAACTGGCCTTGAGCTCAATAAAATTGTAAAATATTAATTTTCAATATTAATATAAAATTTTTAAAATTAAAAAAAAAATATTTATAAATTTTCATATTATTATAAAATATTTTAAATAAAATATAATTATAAAATTTTTAAATTATATAATATAAAATTCAATTAAATTATCATTATATCTATAATTGGGTTCACCCTTGACGGATTTGTGAACCGCAAAAAGTTACCAAGCCACATATTTAAAATTTGTAGCCATCCAGGAGCCTTCTTCATCAAAAGCGGTTAAAAATCCGTCTTTTATATCATCGATAGCTTATCAGTACGCGAAAATCTTGGCAACGTTGCAAATAAAATACCATACGTGTTTGATGCCCATATTATTCCCATCTTCCTACCTCTAACAGCATTAAAGGCTTTTTTCATATTTTTTACGTTTTGCTTAAGAATTTTGCCTGACCCATGGGTATAGTTTATGTTGTCAATACATTTTATTAACATAATAGGTTATTTGTTGAATATTGTCATATAAGAACATACATATATGAACGTTTTATACATATTGATACATACATAACTTACACAACTACATATTAATATTAATAATTGACTTACCTAGTAATAAGAGAAATTAGGGTAAGATGAAGAGTATTTCCTTAAGAGAAGTAATTAGATGTAAGTTTTAGATAAAAAGAATTTGAATGTAAGCTTTGTATAGAGAGCTGTTATGAAAATGAAATGAAAAAAAAAATGTTGTTATAGTACATACACCAAAGAGTGCGTACGTGTTTTAATAACGTTAATATATTATTTTCATATCACATTGAACCACTTTGACTTTATCACATTACCCCATCTCGAGTTATTTAAACTAAAAAATTTTTGCTATTGGAATAATTTACCAAATATAAAAAACTAACTTGAATTATTATTAAATATATATTTAGAAAAAACCAAAATAAATGCCAGAAGCTTAAAATCTTTTAAAACTTTGAACTAATCACTTTTCGAAACAGGTACTGAAATATTTGGGTTCGCACGATTAAAAAGGTTTTTTGCACTCTAAATGCAAACTAAGCTTTCAGTTTTAAACGGTTACTATTGCATTTATAGTAAAGTACATGCAAAACCATGCATAGGTTAGAAAAGATCTCGCTACATCATTTTACCCAGCCATATCACAATACCCCAACTTGCTTTACATGTGAGTGAATTTATTTGTTTGTCATTCTGCAATTAATTTTTGTACAATTTGCTTACTGCTGCGCCTGCTGTGCTACTAAAAGCTACTGGCTATCATCTGCATATGTCAATGTGTACACACATAAATGCACCATATTCGAGTATTACATACACACATACGAGTATGTACTAGACATGCAGATAATTTCACTGGTGGTGGTTGTGGTGGTGCATATTCCCTTATTTACCCGTTTTCGCTACTCGTAAATATTCCATTGTGAATTCTTTTGCTTCCTTATTTTCATGCCTAAACTTCGGAATACTGCCCTATAGTTGGTATTTTTTTCACACACACACACACAGACTCACACATATAAATGTGTGTATTTATTTTAATTTTTTTTTTTTAATTTTCTGCCTCTGCTTTGTGCCGAATTCTACAATTTTTCAAGATCAAGGTCAGAACTTATGTAATGCCAGAATGGATTCGATTTTGGTATTGTATAACAAGGTAGTGGGAACATGCCAACGCATACATACATATGTATGTATGTATATGTACATAAATAAATACATACATATATGAAGTATTTCGTAATACGAAACAAAAGCAAAAGGGTTAAATGCATGTGCATTTTTTAGTGATAAAACCAAGTTGCGTTCGGTCAAAAAGCGTGTGCAACGAAATGTGTGACGAAAAATGTGTAAGAAATTAAAGCGAACAAAAGAGAATGTGTTTTGGAAGCAAGATAGATAAAATATTAGTTTATTGCATTTTAAAGATAAACTCAGAACAGAAATAGAATATTTTCAGAATTTAAAAAAAAAAATTTTTTTCAGAATTTTTTCAGAGTATTTTCAGAATGCGATTCCATCATATATTTTATCTTTTCACTTGTTTCCGTAATTTTTCGATAACAACTTCAAAATCACGTTTCCTTTAAGAACAAAATATAATCAATGTCTCCGAAATGGGGAATCTAATACTCATAGGTGGATCGACTAGAGCAGAGCGGCCTTAGTCTGTTAGTGATAGATGCGCTTCAACGCTTACATAGTCGCTCTACTAAGCTTAGAAAATTCGTCAACCAAGTTTCTTTAAGCACTAAAACTTTCGTCACAATTTGCTCAAATATTATGCGAACTCTACGAAAAACAATTTTCTTAAATTCCATTAATGAATTATAATTATGAAGTCATAAAGTTTTAGCCATAATTTTGTTAATTTTTTTTAAATTTTGTGCTTATTTTCATCATTGAAAGCCTTAAATGCCACCCTCACTTTATCTTTATTATTTCACACAATTAAAATACACACCCAAAAGCTAACCAAAATTAAATGATTAAATGTTGTAAAAGCTTTTTAATCACACTTTTTAATATAAATAGCTTTGTTTGTATTACTGTAAAACCTTTTTCTTCGTTTGAAGGCACGTTTATTGGTGCGCGTTGCTTTCTTCATTTGTTTGTATGTATGGATGTATGGATGTATGTGTTTGTGTTTGTGTGTGTGGGTGTGTGTATGCAATCATTGCTTGATTTTTGGTTTGGGCCACCGCTGATTTTTTTGTCCAGTCTCTGCTTTCTTTTACCCCACTTCAACACTCTGACGCGTTTCAATAACGTGATTTTCCACCGCACACTGGGATTTGTGTAATAAATTGAATAAATAAGCATTTTACGTAAATTGCATTGTAAAATGTAATTTTTGTAAAAAAAAAATGTTGATTTTTTTGTTTGTTAGAAATTCAAGTTCAAGGTTACATCGAAGATTGGGGGCAAATGAGAACAGGTTGGTTGAAAATAAATACATACAGGTGAAAAAATATTTGTTTTATAAACGAAATTTGTGAAATTTTTCTCATTTAAAAAAAGATTTGTGTACACTTTTCGTTTGCGAGATTGGATTGGATTGACACGAATATTTTTGTAAATTTTATTAACTCAACCGATATCGTTATCAATTAAATTATTTAGAAAATATTTTTATCGATTAATTTTAATCGATATGCTTATTGATATCGATATATGGACAATTATTTTTTTCGAACATGTCTTAAAAAATAAATAAGTTATCGATAACAATAATATTATCGATTGATTATTTTATTATTATTTTCGTCGTTATCGACGTATCTATTCTTTTTGGCTACTTTTATAATTGTCGGTAAAATTATTCGTATCGTTAAAAAAACGTAATTTTTAAATGTTATTTTTAACGATTGATAATATTTATTTATTGATTGCTTAACGCAGCTATCACAACTCATTGATATGCGTATTGTTATCGAAACATGTACATACATATATAACTATTGCTATCGACAAAATTTTCCTAATCGATATAGTATTTGTTATCGGCATAGTGTTAATGATAACGATAATTATTTCTCGATATCGTTGTCATGATCATTATTTTAATCGTTATCGATATATTTATTCTTTAGATATCGTTTTTGTTATCGATAAAGTTATTGTTAGCTACAACTTTTGTTAAAAAATAAAATTTCATTATCGATTGACAACATTTCTTTATCGATTGCATAAGTGAGCCTAACATGACCATATCGCAACTTAATATGAAGAAGACAACACATATGTATGTACGTACTTCGTTTTGTATCATACCATCTGACCACAATTGATGTCACATCACACAAGATATCGCATGAAAATATATTTTTTATTTATGTAACTCTGCCGATTCTGGCCTTATCAAATTTGTCTACGTTGGACGGAATTTTTTTTAAATTTACAATTGCATTAAATTACAACTGATGTGATATCACATCGTATCATATGATATCACTGACATCACATCGTCACACATAACATCACAACAAATAATAAAGTGATTTGTTTTTACAGTTGACTCTTTATGATTTTACCCTCATTTATTGATATTATTTATTTAATTATGCCATTTGCCATTTGAGTTGCTTCAAGGAAAGTACCAGAGCAATTCATATCTGCCGCAAGCTGATAATTAAAATGTATTTACTTGCATACATGCACGCTTGCAATATCTATAGATATGTATGTATGTATGTATGTATGTATATGTAAGCATTTTGTACGTAACCGTGATTAAACATATTTACATATGTATCTACACACACATTTGCACTTTTGCTCGCAATTCTCAACGCTGCAAAGTTAAAGGTCGCTGCATCAATTCAAGGCCAAGTACAAAATGAAAGTAAACGAACAGTCGAGTATACATACATACATCCATACATACATACATACATACATACATACATACATACATACATTCATAAACGTATAAACACGCGCATCCGTGCACACAAACGAAATGTTTACTAAATATAAAATAAAGTGAAATTGCGATTGCAATGAAGGCAACAACAATAACAACAGTAGCAATGATTATGATAATCCGAAGCAATACAGCAGCAAATTTTATTTCCATCACACACTTACAAACGCCACACCAACACACAAGTCACTCAATCCGCCATAAACAAACAATTAACAGATAATTTCATTAAAATATTAAATAAATATGTATAAGAGCGTTTTTTTGCAGATTTTTTATTTCTCTTTTTCGCAAAAAAAAAAAAACGTAAAATATTTTATTTTTGTGCAGTGTTTTTTTTTTCTTTTGAAATATATAAATATTTCACATGCTAAGTGGCAAACTTGGGTGTACTTTGGAGGGCACATACATACATACATATTATTTGTATATACGTACATATGTACATATGTAGCTAAAAACCCTTTTGGTTAATGTTTTATTGATATTTACGGTTTTTTGCGCTTTGGTAAATATGTTTGTTCCATACATTTTGATGACGCAAGTATGTTGAAGAGATTTTCCAACGGGCACGTGCAAAAGATTTGACGAGGCGCATTAAAATTGTATTTGCATTCATATGCAAATAGAATAAGATGACGAAAATAAATAAAATAAAGATTAAAAAAAATAAAAAAAAAATTTACTAAGAATACCAATAAAAAAATGGTTATATTTACATAAAAAATAAATGAAATAAATAACATTTAATTATAATAAAATTTAAAAAAAAGAAATAATAGATTAAATATTAAGAAAAAAATTCAAAGAAAAGGAATGAAAATAAAATAAATGTAGAAAAAGGGACAGAAAACAAAAGAGAAGAAAAGGAAAAAAGAAAATAAATCTAAATAAGGGAAACGAAATTAAAAGCAAAGGAAAAAAAGGAGCAGTAAAGAAAATAAAACAAGAGAAGAGAAAGAAATTAAAAATATTAGGAAAGGTTGAGCAAACGGAACGAAAAAGATGAATGGACAAAATATAAAATAAAGTAAAAAGAATTAAAAAAAAAATTAAAATAGAAAAACGAGAAAGTAATTGAAAAGAACAAAATGGGGAAGAAAATGAAAGAAGAAAAAAAATAATATACATATGTATGTACATACATAAATTAAAACCAATTAAAATAAAACAAAATTAAATATAATCAAATAACAAAATAAAACGAATTAAATAAAAAAAACATAAATAAATTGAAATAAAACCAAATATTTTTTTATAAAAAAAAAATAATGCAGATAAAATAAATAAATAAAATTAATATAGATCAAATAAAATGAAATATAAACTAATAAAATAAAATAAATTAAACTACTTACAATAAATAAAACAAAACAATTTACATATGTGCATTTATAGAATATGAAATGAAATAAAATAACAAAAAATAAAAGAATAACTAAAAATATTATGTATGGCTATTCACAAGGTGACATAAAGAGTCGTAATTTTATAAAATTATAAAACTTTAAAACTTTCATGTTTTTTGTTTTACTCACTTTATATGTGCATTGCAATAAAAACAACATAAATAAATTTTAAGTTAGCGTAAATATTTATGATTATAAAACCTTGCGACACTTTGCGATAGTTTGTGAATACCCTAATTATAAGATATGTTTAAAAATTAAGTTGCTTTTTATAGGGTTGGGTTTATTAAGATTTTCGGATATGCCATTTTTTTGAAAAATTGCAATTAAATATGTATAAAGAAATTGAAAATTGCGCATATTGAAAATTTAAAAGTGCAGCAGTTCAAATAGTTATGTATTTCCACCAGTGATATTATTCCGTTAATTTTTTTTTGCACAGCCACATTGACTCGCCAATCGCCCCAGTTTTCCTGCTGTTTTATCAGTCCCGCGTTTGCACATTTTGTTGATTCAATTTCTACCAAAAATACATTTTTTTATCTTTAACATTTTGTCGAAATTTTCGCTTTTAAAGTAAGTATGAATGTACATAATAAGTAGTTGTTTGTCTGGTCGCAGTTAAATGGTTGTCATGCTCCTCACCGCTAAGCGTCCATATATTTGCTTGCACTCTGCCGCAGTCTAAGCGCAGCCAGCACAACTCACTTAGCGCGCCCGCCCGCAGCCAATGTTTGCAATGCTTCCATCGACATAACGTTTGAAGACCCGAAAATTTTACCAGCTCAGCCATTTATGTATGTATGTATGTATGTAGGTGTATTGAGAGAGAAGGCGGCGGCGCTCGGTCCCGGTTCAGTGAGCCGTGCACGGCATATCAGGCGTATTTGCGAATTTCCCATTGGCTGTTTGGGGGCCAGCACTTTTTTTCTCGCTTTCACCCTTCTCTCTCTCCAGCTATATCTTTTTCTCAATTCACCACCCAGCGTTGTCATCAATTCCATTCATTTCCACACTTTGTTGTTTGTGCGTTTTTTGTGCAACAAAAGGTCGGTGCGCCCCACAGCAGCGAGCAACGCGACTGCGACTGCGACTGCGATTGCTATTCGGCAACTCTTCGGCTGTGCTTGTGTTGTTATTGTAATTGTTGTTTTGGCTGTGGTTGTGAATGGGGCTGGGTTGGTGCGTCGGGTCGCGTCGCAGCTAATGTGAAATGTGGCGGGCGGGAGGCGGCGGTGATCGGCGCTGTCGTAGCCGAAAATGAAGCAGCAACCGCATTCAAGGTCATTGCGCACAGACACAGACTGCTGCTGCCTTCGGCCACTGCGCCCTGGCACCGCTCCGCTAACGCGCTAACGAGTGCTACTCAACAGGCGGCCACAGCCCCCACCCCCCACCCCAAAATGACTGCACTCAATTCGATTCGCGCGTTGTGTTTGTGTGCGATGTAGATTTTTTTGGTGTTGTTTTTTAAGTAAATTTTTGATTTGTTTTGTTGTTTTTTGTGTCTGCTGTTTGTGCAAGTGTGCGTGCGTGTGTGTGAGTGTTGTTTTTTTTTGGCTTTTTGCGCTTATTTATTTATCTTCCGCCAGCGTACTTTCGACAGTAACGTTTGCATTTTATTCGTCGCTTTGCAATTCCATGCATTCGATTATACGTACATACATATATGTGTGTGTGTGTATGTGTGTATGTATACATGTGGATAAACATATGTACACCTACGTTTATTTTTCGGTTGCTGCCAATTTTTGGCGTCTGCAATTTAGCAATTTCAATGCTTATTTTTTAGCGTTCTTGTTTTAGAAATATTTCAAAAAAAATGCTTATGTGTGTATGTGTATAAAAAAAATTATTTTGTGTAAATTATTGCGTTGTAGTCGAAATTGAGTGAAACAATTTTACAGAGTGTAAAAGGCGAAACATGTATTTTTGATATTTTTTTTATAAAAATATTTTAATAAATAATTGCTTCTTTGTTGCTGTTTTAATTTTTTTTTATCATTCCCTTCACGCTTCATTATTAAACCTTAAAATTTTCTAAAACATAAAAAAGTAATTAAAAACAAGTAAAAAACGCTGTCTTCGGCTATGCCCGAAAGCTTCATACCTTTCATGAATGCAAGAATGGTATTAGAACCATACGAATTAATATTAAATTTTAATGATTTTGACTGTTAAATTAATTAATATTTGTGCAAAATTTCAAGTGTCTAGCTGATTAAATGAAGGAATTATGGCGAAAAATGCAATATCTGAACTATCGGTTGTATGGCAGCTTTATGTTATATCTATCCGATCTTAATGATTTTCACTGCTAAAATAGTTCTCATAATAGCTATTCTTTGTGCAAAATTTAAAAATTTTAGCTGCTTAAATGGAGGTGTTTTCGTGCTTAATGAAATATCTGAATAATCAGTTGTATGGGAGCTATATGTTATATATCTTTGATCTATATGATTTTCACTGCTTCCATAGAGCTTAGAATAGCGCACCTTCTTACAAAATTTCAAGGAGTTATGAAACAAAAAATGATATCTGAACGTTCGGCTGCTATATACGTTAGTCGTATAGTCGTCCGATCAGGCCGGTTCCGAGCAATCTCTAATAAATTATAAAAAAGCAACTGACTGTCAAGTTTCATTTAAATATCACAAAAACTGAGAGGGACTAGTTTGCGTACAAACAGACGGACAGACAGACAGACAGACTGACTGACTGACGGACATGGCTAAATCGAGACAGCTCGTATCAGTTAGTAATTATATCGGTATACTTTTTTTGATGGGTCTAACTCTTATCATTCTGGTACTTGCAAACATTGGACTAAAGTTAGTATACCATTTCCATGAAAGGTATAAAAAGCAAAATGTGCAAAGATTTTTTTCGTTCATTGCCTTTTGTTCACTCATTCATATTCGCTATGACATCGATGTTGTTATTATTTCTAAAATCGCCACCATTAACGATATCGTAAATCTACGGTATTGTTTATCGCAATTGTTATCGTTAATATAATGCATGCGTTTTAGTATAACTTAAACTAACATAAATTTCCAATCCACCGAAAAGATTTTGAAAATTTTGTGATTTTTAAAAAGTAGGTCAATTTTGAATTCTGATATCGCCAAAGCGATAATTTTTTGTCGCAATGCAAAACTTGTAGTTCACCAACAAAAAGTTTTTGAAATGGTCAATTTTGCTAATTTCACCACCGCTGGCAATTGGCCCATTAGCTCAGTTGGTTAGAGCGTCGTGCTAATAACGCGAAGGTCGCGGGTTCGATCCCCTCATGGGCCACATTTTTTTTATAAAATATTTTATTTTTTTTTAAATAAAAATTTGTTAATAAAACATACATAAAGTTTTGGAAAATATTCTATGCACAAATTTCGAATTTTGTTACATTTTTCTTCTGCTTGTTTCTTTATTGAGAATAACACAGGCCGATAAAGTTTATACGAGTATGTACGAGTACTTTTCATTATTTAAAACATTAAAAATCCAACAAACTAAAATAATGAAAATTTACAGTTTAAGAATGAATGAAAAATGTATGCCTCAAAAATACTCGTAGAACAAAATTGCATTTTTTACACTTTTTGAATAGAGGATATCTGAGAAACTAGAGCAGTTTCGGATTCAGCGCATCGAAAATCTTCGGAACTTTGCCGATTTCTGGGTAAAAAATGGTATCGGCCTGTGTAATCAACTTTTTCAAAAATTTGTGTGTTTATTTCTATCTGATTTTTTTCACATAAAAAAAATTAAAGAGCAAGCCAAGCTAACAACAAGCTAGTTAACTATCTGCAAAAAAACAAAAAAAAATTGTCAATGATCCCTTGTCATTTGTTAAAAATCCTAACCGCATCACAAAATTCGTCTGCTTCAATTCTTTATTAAGGACTTGTACCACCCATACATACATACACAGATATATATGCACATGTACTCCGACGCACATTTATATTTGATACATCAAAATTTCTATCATCCACCTACACAGCCGTCTGACAGCCCATCATCGCGGCTGTCAATAGACTTTTCCGACGAGCTGTCTGTCGTCAATACACTCAACAGCATGTCAAAATATGCCCGCTTCCCCCTTTCGGTTTATCATTTAAAGTTCGGTTTGTGTCCCTTAAGCAATTGTTTATCCTTGCCACTCTTCGTTGTAGTTGCAAAGTTATCTTTATTATTTGCTTCATTGCTTTCATAGCTTACTTCTTTATGGCTTCTCATCATACGAGTATGCGGCTGTTTTTTTTTCGTTTAGGCAGACTATTTTCCTCCACTTCGTCTACCATCTTCGTTGTGTTTATTGATTTTCTCTTTGTTTGGGTGCAAAATGTGCTGCACGTGCTTCTGCGCCTATATGTCTGCTACAGTTTTTTTTTTCTTTCTTTCTTTTTTTATACCCGAGCGCACTTGTTTTTGTTTAGGTTCACTGTTGTTGGAAAACTGCCGACAACGTCGTCACAGCGCCTACTTGACGACCTCTGCTAACGTTTGCGCTCAACGCACCACCTCTCCATAACTGTTTGTGTTGGCTGCTGCTGTCTATTTTTGCTTTCTCTTCTTATTCTTGTTCTTCGTGCAAAGTGCTTTTGCAGCCGTTTTATGGTTTTACTGCGTGCATGACCTTTGTTGTTCGGTTCGGTTTTGATTAGATTTCATCTCTGCCACCAGCCACCACCCAAATGCCGCACCACGAAGTAAAGCTTTGTATATTTGAGTTTGTATTTCAGATTTGACCGGCTTTCGTTGGCTTCTAAAAAAAAAAAAAAAAAAAAAAAAAAAGCTGCTGCAACTGTAAATTTAGGTTTGTCTGCGCATTAGCTACATAAATACGTATTTACTTATTTATTTTCGTTGACTTTTTTGTGTGGTATTTCTGGGCCAGACATTACGTCGTCGACCTTTAAGATTAAATATTTGAAAGAAAAAAAAAAAAAAAATGCGGCTAGAAATGGTGCGGTGCAGTTGTTCGCATTTATTTGTTTCAACTCCCACTCACTGCCTCTGTTGTGGTTTCTTTTTGTTCAAATATGTACACGAATTCTTATTGCCACCTGCATGAAGCTGAATGCCCTCCTTTACCATTGACAAAGAAAATGCTTGTAAATAAATTTGTGCGTACCATTTACACACACATTCAATTAGCTATAGATTTCTTACTATTTGTTAATTTATGGCTTACAGTTTTATAATGGTCGTAAAGACTTTTTGTATTGGAAATGTTTGGGACGGTAGCGCGTGCGAGAAGTGGTTTCAATTTGAAATTGTTTTTTAATTACAAATTTCTGACACAAAGTCTCTCGCCCTCTATTTGGTCTTTTCATTTCAAGGTGGATGGCTTATTTTAAGGAGAAGCGTTTTATTTAGCGGCAAGGCCTACATTTCATTTCTTGAAGGCATCAATCAGTCAGTCCAAACTACTTCCTTTATTATAAAAAGGTGGTCTACATTTTGATTTTTTGTATAACATTTTTTTTTCGCAATCATCTGAAATGCAAGCTCGTGGGGAACTAAATTTATATTCGTTAAACGATGCACCAATGTCAGTATAAATGGCTCCTTCAGTTTAACGAAGAGTTTGACCCAACAATGCTACCGCCAATAAGAAGCAGAGAACTAGAAATTTCTTTGGAATATTAATTTTTTATTATACAAAAATGAAAACTCGACGAATTAAAAAAAATTCCTCTTTAACTTGTCAAATGCTCATTCTTTATTTTAAAATGTTGTAGATAAGGAAATACAAAAATAATGCAGCAAATTAAATAAATGTATCACTCCTAAATCAATTACCGAGTTGAGCAATAAAATCAATTAATAATTAACTGATAAAGAATTAAACTACGAAAATATTTCTCTTACTCGTTCATTACTAAAATAGTTTTCAGTGTTGCACTGATTTGATAACAACTGGAAGATGGCCCGGCTAGCTCAGTCGGTAGAGCATGAGACTCTTAATCTCAGGGTCGTGGGTTCGAGCCCCACGTTGGGCGGTTATACATTTTTTGATAGATAACTAAAAGCAAACGAAATTGAATTAAAAAAATTTTAAAACTAAAAAAAAATAATATAAAACTAAAAAAAAATTTTAATATTTGTAAATAAATTTAAATTTTTATTTATATTTATTTTTTACAAACATGATTTTGTGTTTAATTTGTGAAAACTTACAACTGTTAAGTGTAATCAGTTGAGCAAAATACAACTGGCCCATTAGCTCAGTTGGTTAGAGCGTCGTGCTAATAACGCGAAGGTCGCGGGTTCGATCCCCTCATGGGCCACAATACCAACGATTTTTATGAAACGCATTATTTCTAAAGTGTTATTAAATGCTGTTTTTGTGAGGCAAGTCAAACAAATATTCAAATATGATTATTGCGCAATTAGATCAAAAATACTAGCAGCGAATGGGCATAATTTTACTCGTTGCTGCTCATCCGCTCTAGCTAAAGCGAGCAGAGATATACCGAGTAAATAAAATATCACTTGTTGTGCAGCTATTGATTGCTAAATACTTGCTTAGAATTATTTGAGTAGATACCTCATTGCACTCGAGTATGACTAATAACACAAGAACATAATTTTTATTGTTTTCAGTGCAAATTTTAAAAAATCAACGAACATATTATTGTTATCTACACTGATTATATTTGGCACTTATTTTTGGCATTCTGCTCATTTGAAAATTTATTGCGAAATTTGTGTTTACTTATAACATAAATACTCGTACAAAAAATTCGTTGCCATCATAAAATAAGTGAATGCAAAAAATAAAACGAAATGGCGTTCAAAAGGCAAGCCGACTTTGAAATGTGCAGAGGAGGGCGAGAGAGGCGTAACAGACAGTTGAATGCACTGCGTAGATGGATGGGCTTTGCATTTGTTTTTGTGCACAAGTCATTGCGCATATTTCCAAATAAATAATGTGTACAATCACACATACTACTGAAATATATTTTTATATTCGTTTAGCTTTGACGTACGTTTTAATATCTGTTAGGTGTTTTTGCAATTGAGTGTTGAAATGTTTGTTCTTTTATTCTGTGCGACAATGAAATGAAAAAGTCAAAATGAAACCTTTGAATAAATAAGATACACGCTTTATGCATGTGTGTGTATGCAGCAACTGTTAAGTGCAAATTGTAGAAAGAAGCTCTTCAATTAGATGAATTTACATAAAATATATGAACATCAAAAACAAAAAAATCTATCACACTATCGATAAGAAATAAAACTTTAGAAAGACCCGAGTGTCGTGGGCATCATTTGTGCAAATATTATTAGATACACCAAAAGACCCGCCCGGCTTTAAATGCTTGCTGAATTAAGCTGGCAGTTTAGCGGTCAAAGAGTCAAATCTAATTTCTAATTTAAAAAGTTCTAGTTTTATTTTCTTCTTAATTCCTAAATAAATTCATCGCTACCATTCACATTTTTTTCGATTCAAAGCTCTTCGTTGGCGTAGTTCTATCCTTATTTAAACAAATAAAATAGGCTTTAACTGCAATCGAATGTGTAGCTGTTCTATGCAACTTTCCGTTTAATTAACATTTCATATAAATCTTTATCTTTTGCTTTCTTTTTTACCTTTACAATATTCTTATAATTTTAATTTTTGGCAGCGAAGGCGCATTCACCATTTTAATATTATTTTTCTACCGTTCGTCTTAACGCCAACGGCGCAGTTGCTTAAAAAAGCTATGAAAGCCTTAAAATATTAAACATAAAATGACCTAGGCAGGCCGAATAAAATAATGACGATTTTCCTAGCCGAAGTGCTACAAAAAAATCTTATAAATCCTTTCACATATCCTCAAACACGCCTTAGCATTCTAACAAGAATTACAACCATCAAAATTAAGGTGAATTAAAAAAAAATTTAACATCAAAAAATTACTTTCGCCCAACGTGGGGCTCGAACCCACGACCCTGAGATTAAGAGTCTCATGCTCTACCGACTGAGCTAGCCGGGCTTGTGTTCGCATGGGCGACCAAAAGCGAACATAAACAACCACTAGGCTCCACAGAAGCATACAAAAGACGCGTGGGCGTGTGAAAGGAGCAAGGCAGCGAATAGCAAGCGATGCTGTCGAGAATATGAAAAGAAAATCAGAGAACGTGCTAGACGTGTAAAATTATCTACTCAGACAAACAAAGCCAAAATGAGTGGCAACGAATATCTCCTTTGGAGGTCAATTAATTTTAGTTGGGTGTGTTTTTCAGTATTTTTCCATTGTAAGTATTTTTTTGTTTTTGTTATTGCGTTTGTAAATTTTGTGCTATCGAAATGTTTACATTGTGAGTGAATTTTATAAATTTTCTTAGGGATTAGTTAGTACTATTTACCCTGCGGAGGCACGTAAGAAAGCTAGCGCATCTCATTGCTATCTACATATTACTTAGTACGTGCCCTTCGTGAGGTAGGCCCGAAAGAGTGCGTATATGACATACATCAATACATACATACGTACATTATTGCCTATTAGGGATGTACTTTTTTGATTCGAAGTTATTCGAAGATAGAGAGAACTCGACAATGAAAATAGATGAGGACTGAAACGTTTAAATTTTCTGGCAGAATGCATTTGGAAGTATTGTTTAGATTTGCTTTGAAAATTCTCAATATTTTAAATACAATATCAGCTGACTTTGATGTACATAGCTCTTTTGAGTTTTACTTTAATCTGATAGTATTAAGCAAAGGTTCAATGTAGCCATATAAATTTTCTTCTATCAAAAATTCAACAATAACACTAATTGTAAATATATGAAATGTTGGGTTATTCGCTTAGAAAAACGGCTCAGCCTTTTGTTTTGAATGAAACTACCAGCAACTTAATTAACATAAATATAAATATATATATATATGTATATATATGAATATATTTATGTATACACGTACTTTCATATGTACCGAGTGTAATAGGCCTCACTGTGTATTTATTATTTTTTTTTTTTTTTTGATATACCAGTTATTCTGTTACTGAATGAGGAAGTTCGCATCTGTTGCTAGCTCCACAAACACACACCTACAATCTCTTACAAATAAAATAAAATCTGCCTACAAACATACTTACACACACACACACACACACACACTCGCACTCAAGTCGTTCGCATATTAAAATGAGGTCAACTGATAATAAATATAATAAAATGCAGCGTTGGAAAGAATTAATTATGTGTGTTGGAGGCATAAAGATAATAAAAAAAAAAAAAAATTAAGCGAGCAAAGAACAACAAATATACATATGTACATACATATGTATGTATATTAATAGAAGAGCGATGCAAAAGCTGAGTAGATTGTCGAGCCTAGTGTTTGGCGTCAAATCAATTAGATGATTTTTTTTTTTTTTTGAACGACTAACAGACTCACAACAAGTCAGCTGTTGCTGATTGAAAAGACGTTTGAGGTTGTAAAATAGGCGCTAAGCGAAAGCGTTTAGGTGTGTGTGTGTGTATGTTCTTGATTAAATGATTGTTGAGGACTGAAGTGTATTGGGAGATTCAGTGTGATGTTCTGTTAAAAAACTGCATAAAAGCAATTTTCAAAACTTTTAGAATATTTAATAATATTAAAAAATTTTTCTTAAAAATTTCAAAATTTTTTCGAATAAGTTTTGAAATATTTTCGAGTATACAATTGTGCTGTCTACTTAGTTTTAGTATAATAATGTGCAAGTTTCAAGCTGTAAAAATTTAACGTTGATTTTTGACAATTTTTGTTTTGAGTGTGTTCTGAGGAAAAAAGTTTGAAATTTGATGAAAATTGTGTGCAATTATTATACATTTTCTAAATATTTTTAAAGTTTCGTTTGTATTGCTTTTAATAAAAAATTAACTAAATTTGAATGAGTAAGAAAATTGAATTAAATTTAAGGAAAATAAGTTACCAATATTTATTGAAATGACTTTTGCTCTTAAATGGAATGTTTCGATGCTTACAGACTAAGATTTTTTTTTTAAATTAATAACTGTGGAATTCCAAAAGTAAGCTGAATTACTAAAATTCTTAAAGTTATCATCTCATCCGTGAAATTTCTTGGCGTGCTGTAAAAATAAGTTTCTTGACAGCAGTTAGGTAGTTTTGGTGACGTATGCGCAGTGGCGCCAAATCGACGTTCTTAAAAAATGCATTTATTTAATATTTAAACAAACGATTCTTCATATTCTTAATTTTCTTCGTTTATTTCTTATAACTTTATTACTTTCTAATGTTTTGTTCCATTTCCTTATAAGGATAAAAGTGGAAATTCAAAGAAGCAAATATTAGCCGCTAGATGGCGCCTGAAATTGATAATTTCGAAAACGTACATTAAAGGTCTGATTTTAATAATTCAGAATAAAAATGACAATGTCAAGAAATGCAACAAAAAATTTACGTTGCGATATTGAGGAGGAAAAATATATTTGTTATCAAAGAAACTAAGTGCACAAAAAGAATGAGATACCTGTCTGCCAATCTCTGCCCTTTTGTAAAATAGCAGACAAAACATAGAGAAGCGCTTGACGCATGCGATTATACGACACTGCGGCAGTATAAAACGTTTCTTATTACCTAAAAGGTATACAAATTATGTTAGCAAAAATAAATACTTTTGAAATATTTTTATATCTACAACACTTTGACAGACACTCGAACTTTTATCTGTTATTCAGATTATTTTAAGTCCTTTCAAACTTTTCTTGTGTCATTAGTCAGCTTTAAATTGCCATACTTTATTTAATTTTTAATTATGCTTAATGGTTCTTTTCTTACATTCTTCATTTTTTTGTTTTCTGCTTTTGAATTTGTAAATTTTTATTTATTTAACTTTTGGCGGCGAAGTTCAAAAGAATTTTGTACTAAGTAAATAATGTTCGTCAGCGCAATAACAAAAGTACTTTTGTTTGACTTTTTGATTTTTTGTTCGTTTTTTTTCAAAGTTTTCTTAATACCTTGTGAATAATTACCTTAAAAATATACATACAAGTTTTCTTACAAACAATGTAAATATATGGAAATGATAAATTTTTAATCCTTTTTTTTATTCAAGATAATAAATCGTTTTGTTTGTTTATCTCTTGTGCGTTATGCTCTGTTTATATTATCAATTTCTAAGTTGAAAGTTTCATTCGAAATAAGAACATATCTAGAAAATTTTTTTTTATAACGATTTGGCTGCAAAAACTGTAAACATCGCACCTTACCTTCTAACTTCTTGCACCCACAGCCTTTTAAAATGTAATTCAACAACTTTAACTTATTTCAATTATCTATTTCAAATCAATAACGAAATTAGTTCAAATTCTTCCGTGCTTGTCGCCATCTCAACGAAATTAACATAAGTACAAATGTATGTAATATTCAAATAAACTACCAACAAATAATTGCGCAAATAATTTTTGCTAGAAATTCGCAATCCAACTATTTTTATACGACGCTCTGTAATGAGCACTGTCTCGCCTGACCCACCTCAACCCATTTGTTGTTTACCCTTTTTGTGCGCCCCTCTCCACTTCGCGCTACACACTCCTGCCGGTGTGCGCTGACTAATTTGAATACACGATACAATAAACGAAGAAATAGTTTATGCATTTGAATGCTTGATTGCTATTTTTGTAAAACACAACACTCTTCCGCTCGTCTTTTGCCACAATACGAACGGGCTCACTCTCTACAGGCGTTTGCAAGTTTTTGCGTTTTTTTTTTGTAATAAAACTTTCAATGTCATTCATTCTCTATTAGCTAGCGCGATTCCTATTCATACACTTAAGAACATAATAGTTGTTGGATGAGTTGTTTTTTTTTTATTATTATTATTTTATTACTTTTTGTTTTTGCAATTTTTATGTGGCTTGCGTATTTTTCGGTTCATTGAATTTTTGCACAAGTTTTTTTTTTCAATTCTTCTTTTTTGTGCTTTAGCTTGATTCGCGTAAATTCGTTCTTATTACGTTCAATGGTTTGTGGTTTGTGGCAAGCGTGTTTGTTTTGACGGCGCCTACAAAAATTCACAAAAGAATTGTTATTTTTTTTTGCCGCTGATAACGCACTCGTACGCACATTGATCTCATAATTCATTTATGTACATATGTGTGTATGTATGTATGTATCCACTCGAAATTTACGCTAGACACGAAAAATGCGTGAGCGCATTTGCAAAACCAAATATAAACAAACTTTTTTCATTAACTATTTGCGAATTTGTCTGCCGTTCCAGCGTGAATCATGCGATGTCTACAGAAATACGCTTCATTGATGGGTTTTTACGCGTTTTTTTTTTTTATTCTTTAATATCTTTTTCCACTATGGAATTTATTATTTACAGTTTTTTTTTTGAGGTGACTAATTTTATGTCAGGCAGCGTCAGCCTGTGATTGTGGCAAACGACCTTCATAAATAAATGAAGTGGATTTTTTAAAAGTTGGTCTATTTTTTAATGTTGATATTGAAAATGTGCTTTAAAACAGAGTGACGACTATGCTGCCAACCCAGCTCTGTCACTTAGGCCTGCAACTGTTTGGTAAAAGCTCGTTGGGGTTGTGAATGTTTCTTTTTAAAAATTCTTATACAATTTTTTAAAAATATAAAGAATTTTTTTAAAATTTTGCTGGATGTTAAGAATTTTGATTAAAATGCTAACGTTTGATGTAATTTCGTCAAAATTTTTAAATGTTAACGTAAATTTGAAAATTTGTAAATTAATTTCAAATTTTCACAAGAGTTTCAAAATTTTAAATAATTCATACGATCATGGCTGGAGAGTGGGGTGAGGACCTCTCCAATTTTTTTGTATGTCAGTTGTTTTTTTGCTATTGAGCTTTCAAATGAACGTACAAAAATATTACTTTATTTAAGTTTTTAATATTGATTGTTGTGCTTATGAAGCTCAAACCAATACAACATTTGTAAACAGTCTAAGTAAACTTCAATCTTTGGTAAACTCAGCATTTTTAGGTATATTAAAGTCGTTCAAAATTTGTGAAATGTTTTTCGATTACGATTGCACTATTTATTTTTCGATTTTTTAACAAATGAATATTATTAAAAATTTTTATATCTTTTACTATTATTTTTTGCTTGAAAAAGTAGAACTTAAGTTGTGGGTTATCTATTATTTACCCCTTTATTTTTTGAAAATAAAAATTAGGCCTTTATTATTAAAATATAGTCTAAGAGTAATTTAATCGCATTTAAGTTTCTTTTTAATTCTACTCAGAGTTTTTATATTTTTATATAATGACACACAAGAAATGCAAAGAAATTTCCTTCTATCAAAATTACTTAAATAAGTCTGTGTTCTTGATAAATTACACTGTCCAACAGCATTTTTGGAACAGAAATGCGACCTTATAATTCTGAAAGGGTATGTTGAGTATATCATTTTTGTAGAACAAACTTATGGTCCATCACGTCTGAGTTTTTTTACAGTGTGTCAAAGTTTTCATTTTTTGGTCGAAGGGAGCATTATACTATATGAAAAAAATTTTGTAAGTTAATGTCTGAGAGAATTCTTATGGTCAGAGTTGTATTGTGGAATTGTATGAGGATTATTTTTGTGGAAGATCTTAACCCTCTAACTAGTCTCTTTATGGGTCAATTTGACCCTTTTTTTCGAGAAAATCAAAAAATATCCTTTAAAAAAGGACATTTAAGGAATTAAATATTCTACGAAAATGTTTGGCGGAAAATTTCAGTGGGGGTCACCAAAGACACCATTGTTGCAAATAAAGCTCTTTACGATTAATTGGCAAAATTACACGCCAACATATACAAAGCAGGTGAAAACGTCGTCAAGTTCGGCCGGGCTAAACACTGAGTTCTCGCGTCTAGTCAGCTGTGACTTACAAATCAGCCAATTAATCATAAAGAGCTTTATTTACAACAATGGTGTCTTTGGTGACCCCCACTACTACTACCCTAAAATGTTTACACACATTAAATAAAGGCAAAAAAGAACTTTTTTTTCAAAATAATAAAAATTCATAAGAATTTCAAATTTTCATAAGAATTTAAAAAATTTATGAAAATTTTTAGTTTTGTGAAAAATTTAAAATTTTAAATAATTTATTCGATTTTCAAATTTTCACACGAATATCAAAAATGCTTACGAATTTCAAATTTTCACAAGAGTTTCAAAATTTTATGAAAATTTCCAATTTTTTTTTTGATTTACAAAAATTTTATTTTATGAAATTTTGAATCTGTTGTGAAAATTTTAAAACTCTATGAGATTTTAAAAGTTGGAAAATTTTTGAAGAATTTGTGATATATAATTTTTTTTAATATATCTATTTTTTTTTGTACAAAATCTGTCATTTTCAACAAATTTCATCAGGGACCTCCACAGAAGATTAACTAACACATTTTTTTCTAAACAGCCTGTGCGTATTTCTCTGCTTTCATTTATTGCCATCGAATGTATTTTATGTATGTATGTACATATATGCATATTTGAACCATCAAAATTAAAGTTTAAGCAAAATATTTGAATACATTTATAAATCGCTTGTAGTGTCTTCGACGGCACTGAAACTTTGACAATTCAACAACTTGTGCACTAACCGCCTTCAAAATGTGCAAAGCACTCAAATGAATTAAATAACTTTGCAGACAAAATAAAAAAAAAAAAAAAAACGCATCACAAGTAAACAATTTATTATCACAATTTTCAATGCTTTAATCAACTATGCATGTTAATTATCTGAACAATCATTCCACTGTCATAGAAATAAAAAAAATATATTTTTTAACTGTATTCATACTAGTGAAAACGAATACATATTTGCCCAGCAGCAGCAAAGTTTTTATTTTCAACTTTTTTCCTAAATGCCAAAATTTGTGTTTTGTCTGTGCTAACCCTGACCTCAATTGCCTGTTGGCTTCATCGCATCTGGCGTCTCCACACTCCGATCTTTAACAAATTATGTTCTTTCGCTTTTCTCCTATCGCCTCCTAAATCGCTGGCGTCCACACTTTCTACAGCATTTTCGCGTTTTGCGGTCTTCCGGCGTGCGTTGTGCATTTGTAGATAAATACAAAAATTCAATTTAGTCGCTTTTTCATTGTTGTTTTTTTTCGGCATTTAGTTTGACGTATTCAACGTGCGCTTATTCTTTCACACAAATTTTTATTTACAATTCTAGAAAAGTACAACAAACCATCTTCACAAGTATTTGTATGATTCTAACAAAGCTGTTATATCACAGACTGTTTATTTGTCTGCAAGTAAATATAATAAAAAAAAGAAAAATAAAAAAACGGTCTGCTAAGTTCAGTCGTACATTGTTAGCCAATTTAGATTTCTTAAATTAAATGTGATTACATATTTTAGATTTCTTTCTTTTTCCCGAATAAGACATAGTGCCAAGCATTCGACTTTAACTCATTCAAAGCGGTACAACACTAACTATTGACATTCTAAAGAATAAAATAGTAGAAATTATAATGTTTGTGTTCAACTGCATGTCTGCTAGGTCATCATAATTTCTTCAAGTTTGGGGCGTTCGATTAAGGTATAAAGCAAAAAATATAAAAAATTTAATAATAAATTAATAAAATAACAAAACTGTTCTTTGTTGATCAATTATTTTTAATGCTCGAATTTTGCTTTTATTGTACATCGAATAGATAAGAAATTGATATGTTAGCGCCGTGCAAGACCCTAAAATTGGCAGCAAAACGAAGAAGGCGGACGAAAATTGTGCCCCAAATTATTATTTCTTAAAAAAAAAAATATATATTCCTATAAATAACTTAGTCTTCTTTAGGGGTTTATAATTTTCTGTGAATGTAAATTTTTTATTTTATTATTTAAAAAAACAAAACTCAATACTATGTAGCTTTTAGAATCTTTCTTTTATAAAATGTGTTCTTTATTTTTTCAGTTTTACATACAATTTTGTCTAAACTGCTGATTTTTAAAAAATATGCCAATACTACAATTTCACAAAAGCCATTAAATGTCAGTGCTTTTATCTATCTAAAATATTTATATGCGCTCTTCTTCATATTAACTAAGCATTCTTTTCTCATTTTCGCTTTTATACTTTTTTCGCTAATATTTTTTTGTCCATACGATGTACATATGTATGTAAGTGTGGATGTATGTAAGTTCTACAGATAGGTTTGTAGATAGGGAATTTGTTCTTTTTAGGCATATCAAAATTTCAATGCTCGCGAGGGTGTGTGCTTATTTGTTTAAGTGTTTTCGATTTTTAACCGAATAATTGTTGTTTTTTTTTTTGCTCACAAAGTAGTACAAGTTATCTAGGTTAATGGCACGAACGCTTATCTAACACAAAACACCTAAGCAATTTGTTTGTTTATGCCTGCGCGTGAGCAATATTCATTCCCTTTATACGATAATACATATATGTTTGTATGTTTGTATATATGGGAGTGTGTGCCTTGTGGATAGTGTTCTATATTCCATTACTAGTTTATACGTACATATTTCCAAAAAAAAGCAATAAAAAAATATTAAAAAAAATTTGAAAACCTGCAAATGTCTCACTGGCATGTGATTTAAAAAGTCGAGAAGGCAAAGAAATAAACAATAACCTTAAAATCGATGGTTCAAAAATGCAAGGAATTTTTATGTGCTGAAAAAAAAATTGTTTAAAAATGTATCTATTAAATTTTTTATGGGAAAGTTTGCATTTTTGAGATTGTTAAAAAATATTATATTTGGTCAAAGTATGTAAATAAAAATTTCTGGAATTTTATTTTGACAATAAGGATATGTGGAATGATTTTGCTCACTATAACTTTAAAATATAATAATTTTGTTTTCTTTTGCTAAACGTATTAAATTAATCAGTTCATTGCGTACAAGTTTGAACGATAGCTGGGTTGTGTATGGTTATATGCGACCAGTCATGTCAGCATTGCATCAAAGTTAAATTTTTTTTTATTTTACCCGCTACAACAACCAAATTCTTAAATTTCGCAAAAAAAAAAGTTTGGATGCCACAAAATGGCCCATCATGAACCCACTCACTAACTAACTAACAAACTAACTAACTAACTAACTAACTAACTAACTAACTAACTGACTAACTAACTGACTAAATTAATTCTAATTCTTGCACCTTTCCCTGTGCGCGAACTCATCTTAATGCGCCGCCACACGTTGTCTGCGTGTGCGATTGTTGCCGCTACCCAATCGGTCATTTACTTCCAATTGCAAATAAGCAAAACACGAAAATTAACAAAAAACAAAAAAACAGAAATGTAACATGAAATGAAAAACAACACCAACGAAAAACGAATTAATTCACATTATTTCTACGTTCAGGTTTTATTCGCAGCATTTCCCAGCGAACTTTTTTTTAATATTAAAATTTTTTTTTTTTTGCAGTAGCAGGCGATTACATTTTCTAGTCCTGGAAGAGCCATCGTTTGTCCATCTTACGACGAGTCTTCTAAAGAGGTGTAGGCGCATGCCAAAGCAAGCCTTTCGCCACGCTCTAAAGTAATAAGAAAAGAAAAACGCTTTAAAACTCTTTAAGAAGTCGTTTTGATGAACAAAAAAATTAAAAACAAAGTATTTTTCAATGATGCTCTTAGTAGATTTGTGTAAAGTTCAGTTTCTTCTGTCATTGTCGTGGATTTATCGTTTTTAATTTTTATTCCAATTGTTGGCTGGGTTTGTATAACTTTTTGCTAAATGTGTGTGTGTGTGTGTGTGTAAGTGTGTGCGTGTGCATTTTATTGCAATTCTTGTTGCGTTGCTAACAGCATACATTCACGTATTTGCATTTGTTGTTATTGTTATTGTTGCGCTCGTTTACTCCGCTTAATAATGTACTCGCATTTCGGGCTACTTTTATTTTCTTTACAATTTCGCTCTTTTGTTGTTGCTGTGGTTTTATTAAGTCTTGTTGATTTAGATTTATCGCCCGCCCATATGTGCAACGCAGCTGACGTTTTGCCTCCACCGCTGTGCTGTTTGCTGCCGCGCCGCTTCTCCTCCCCATCGTCCATCCATCCACCTACTGTGTGGTGCGATTTGTTATACTTTTATTTTTAATTTCGCTTATTTCTTATTGGAATTTATGTATATTTCGAATCAACTCACTTTTATGCACACAAAGTTGTTGTTGTTGTTGTTGTGGTTTTGTCGCCGCCGCCGCAATCGCTACAGCAATCAATTTTGCTGTCATGGTTTCGTCTACAGCGTTATGCGATATTTGCTTTAGTTATTGTTTTTGTTTTTGTTGTTTTTTTTTTGCACTGCATTGCAATTGACTTCAATTGAAAGCGAAATTTTCTGCGGCTGGCTTTTTTCTCTCTGCCATCTCTTCTACTCGATTGCTTGTGACACTTTTTTTTTGTGCCACATACACACGCATACACACTTATACTCGTACACGCGCGTCCTTTTTATGTAAATAAATTCTTAAATATGCTAAATAAATAAATAATGCAATAAAAAATTTTCCATAAAAAAAAGTTGAATACAAATTGTGCCTATAAACTGGTTTAATAATAAATTTGCGGTCGTCCACAACTTGAGTTAAGTGGGTGCATCATCGTGCTTGTCTTCTCAAAATTTCGGCAAATTATCAAATTTACACCCGTCTGGGATTTTGATTTAGTAGGAAAATTTTAAATTATACACGCATTTTAACGTTGAAGATAATTTGAATACTAAAAATATTTATTTTTTCGCAGATTTTTTTTTGTTTACTCGAAAAAATCTGTACGAAATACATTATTTTAGATTACTTGAAGAACGACTTGAGTGAATTTTTCCTTCTTAGGAAGTCGTCCATGACGTATACTTCACTTATTTATGCTTTGGTTTTGTACTTGCTCTTCTAAAGCTTTCCACAAAAATATACAAGGTTTAATTTTGCAAAGTACATCGAGCACATCGTCAATTTGCAATTTACCGGGAAGTCAGATGAGGCGCAATGTTTATTGATCGAGACTTATATGTAGTTTGGTTCTATAGTGCACGTCTTGAATAGCTTGGATTTGATTACTGAACCGACATTGCCCATGCCATCGCCTTGACTTCTGTTAAGACTTATTATCAAGGACCTTAGAATCCTCGCTGACACTCATCTCTTCTGACTGGTAGATACTAGCGATTTTCTTCATAGGTTGTCATAAAGTTATTTGAAATAGATTTCTGTCCATTCACCACCAACGTATATCCCGTCGAGATAGCGAGAGGAACTTGCTCTGTCCTTCATTTTCTTCGGGATAAATGTTTCTGTTAAAACACGATTTGATACCAACTAGTCCGTCTTCTTAGCCACTGAATAGTTCTATATTGTTCAGGTTGAATTCACGTGCAAAAATCCTCGTCTACCATTGTCGTAAATTTCTGTGCTCTTCAGATACCCCACAACTGGAGTAAGATAAAGGACGCGTCAAATGAAATGCTGCTGTTTTGCAAAAGAACGCAAAACGGTCGGTAGCATTTTCTCTAACCTTATACGAAAATGGTATAAGGTTCTGTCGAGCGTATTGTGTGAAAGACTTAAGCCCACTCTCAATCAACTGATTGGACCTTATCAGTGTGGCTTTAGATGTGGTAAATTTACCATCGACCAGATTTTCAACGTACGCCAGATCTTGGAAAAGACCCGAGAAAGAAGAATCGACACACACCATATTTTTGTCGACTTTAAAGCCACCTTCGACAGCACGAGAATAAGTTGCCTATTTGCCGCAATGTCTGAATTTGGTATCCCAGCAAAACTTATACGGCTATGTTAAATGATGTTGAGCAACACCATCAGTTCCGTCAGGATTGGGAAGGATCTCTCGAGGTTTCAAACAGGATGACTTTTTTTCGTGCGTTTTCTTTAATCTAAGGCTGGAGAAGATAATTCGAGCCGCAAAGCTAAATCGGACAGGCACCATCTTTTATAAGAGTGTACAATTGCTGGCGTACGCCGACGACATTGACATCATTGGCCTTAACAACCGCGCAGTAAGTTCTGCCTTCTCCAAACTCTATAGAGGAGCGAAGCAAATGGGTCTGGAGATGACCAAAGGCACGACGAAGTATCTACTGTCATCAAATAAACAGTCGGCACATTCACGACTGGGATCTGTCATCACTGTTGACAGTTATAACTTTGAAAAAGTAGAGCACTTTGTTTTTTTTTGGAACTAGCATTAACACCAATAACATCGTCAGCCTTGAAATCCAACGTAGAATATCACTTACCAACAAGTACTACTTCGGACTGAGTTGGCAATTGCACAGTAAATTCCTCTCTCGACAGACAAAAACCACACTCAATAAGTCTCTCGTTATGCCAGTCCTATTGTATGGCGCAGAAGCATGGACGATGACAACATCAGATGAGAGGGCTCTTAGAGTGTTCGAGAGAAAGATTCTTCGAAAGATTTATGGACCTTTGCGTCTTTGCGACGGCGAATACCGCGTACGATGTAACGATGAGCTGTACGAGCTGTACCAGCTGTACAAGGACGTAGACATAGTGCAGCGGATTAAGAATCAGCGGCTCCGCTGGCTTGGTCACGTCGTTCGAATGGATGAAATAGCTTCAGCCCTGAAGTTTTTTGACGCGGTGCCCGCTGGTGGTGGTAGAGGGAAAGGCAGACACTGGCGTGCTTTGTTAAAATCGGCCAAAATCGCCTAGGCGGTTGATGCGCCAATTAAGTAAGTAAGAAACTTACACGAGCCACTCACTTCGGAAATCGAAATACTACAGAGGCGGTGGTGAAAAAAAATTGAACAGGAGCAAGAGCTAGTTGAGCGCAGTCATTGTGAAGAAGCTTTTAAACGTTAATAGATTTAAAATTTATTTATCAAAAATGACTTTTTATTAAATGTGGCACAAATCTCTCGCATGCTATTCGCCCTCGCATCGTTTTGAGCTGACACTTCAGTGCGTTTGATAGCATTTTTGTGCTGAATTATTTTTGCAGCCATTAAACGGAAAGTCTATTTGCAATTCGAAGTAAGTAGGCAACTAATAGGAGCAGCAATAAAAAAATAAAATAAAAAAATGCAAAAAATACAAAAATAAGTAGAAAAATCAAAACAAAAACAACAACAGCGGGTATCAGTAACCAAGCAACAATCAACAGCAAATAAATCCGCAAGCTCAGTAGAAGCAAATAAATATGAAGTAGGAGAATTACAATAGCAACAACAACAACAAAAGGTCAGTGGCAGTTATCGTTTTGCTGCGGATGCCGGTTTATGTCGCCACATACATACATACATACATATGTATGTAGGTATGTACTCGCATCTACTCGTAGCACAAAGTTAAGTACTTCTACCTACCTACAATGGGGGCTGCATTTGCAGACTGGCTACTGCTGAGTCTTGCATTCTAAACAAAGCAATAAACAGGCAAGCTGCGCAAACATACTTGTACATACATACATATCTACATATATGCACAAACACTTAGTTCTAGGGAAAATTTCTGCAAGCGCAAGCTGAAAAGGGACGTGAGGTGGCCTAATGTGGGTTGGATGCCTGCAATTCTCTCAAGGTTATCGCACGCCGCACAAATGAACTCATGTAAACGCTGAACGTAGCCTCGAGTTGGAGAATGACAACAACAAACAGCAACAGCCAACGGAGAAAGAAAGAGAAATTATAATAAAAACAAAAAGGAAACCAAGCTGTGCAGGCATAAATAGAGCGCAGCAGTGTCTGGTCTGTAGAGGAGCGATGCGGTGAAGTAGATTTGATGGTGGGTGCGGGGGGGAGCGGTGTTTGCTACAACACCGCTAAGTGCCATATGCCCGCAATCGTAATACAAATGTATACAACGCCATAAAGGTGCGAAAGCTGGTTTGAGTGATGATTTGTTGTTGGGGCAAGAAATAGAAAGAAATAAAAAAAAAAAAATGCTCCCACAGGCGCCATTGATACGCAGAAACTTAATACCGTGATATCGATGCATTAGCAAGAAGTTTTTGCCGTTGCGTACATTGATCGGATATGAGTGGAATGATTTTTGTTTTGTTTTCTTGATGGCAAAATTTTCTCGCTCTTCTTTGGTAGTTAAGCCTTTGAAAGTTCGCAGTTCAAAAAACAAATTAGCAGACAAATTTAAATAAAAAACTCTGCTTGCTGTTAAAGCCAAGAAATTCTATTTAATACCTTAAAAATAAACTCGCATTATCTATTCTTTGACTTTAGCGGCTACGGTTTTTGCGATAAATTTTATACGAGCTTTTCGTGGAGGAGCGCGTTGTGAAGCTACTCAGACAATGTAAAAAGTTTGACGTTTTTACAGCATCAAAGGGTAGTAAGTTTTATTTTTTTTAGCGAAATACTCTTAAATTATATTTATATTAAATAATTTTAGTATATCTTAAGTGCTTTAGAATTATAAAATATCACATAGTGTCTTTTGAAATGCCAAACAAAAATAAGTATACTATATAGACGAACATATCTCGAAAATATACTTTTAAGGTAGATGGAATAGACACAACAGTCCACTCGGCTAGCATAGCACAGTATGAAGCGTGTTGGCTCTGCAACTCCGAGCTCCTGGGTTCAAAGCCTGGGAGAAGTGGTTATGAAGTATAAATATAAATAATTGAATAAAAAAAAATAAAAAAAAAAGTCTGATGAGAAAATGTGGTGATTTCCGAAATAGTACTATAACTTCTATAATTCAAAAGTGTGGTTTTTCCAATTAAAAAATCTTCCATAAACTGGTCTCGAGCTCAATAAAATTGTGAATTATTATTTATTTATAAGGCCATTAAAAAATTTTGACAAAATTTATAGCAAAAAGTTAAAATGTTTTATTCGATTAAACTTTTGGAGCGCCTCACGAAGCTCGGCGACATGAACGCTAATTAGTCTAAATTGAATTTGGTTATATGCAAGTTGCCGTCATATCGCAACCAATTCGCAGCTAACAATGTTAACAAAAGGTTAGATTAAACACAATTGAATTAAATGTACTCGTATGTTTGTATGAAAGTTCGTATGTCTAATTGCATTTAGTCGCACCGCACCACCGTTTTGGTCAGACATGTTGGGCATTGAACTTGACTGCATGCAAAATATAATTAATGAATAAATATTATAAAAATACACACAAATACATATGTACATACATACATACATACATACACGTTGTATATTAGATTCAAAATTTGTTGGAAATAATATCGCACCTTATCATAAATATATTTGTGCTTGCGTTTAGGGGGAAAAACAATTAATGGCAGGAGCTTTTAGACAATGGCAGTGAAACCAAAAACAAAGACTAACCATTTCGTGCTAACATTAACGATTATTAACTTACATTTTTTACATATATCTACATATATGAACTTACTTTTTAAGAAATCTCTTCGTGTTAATTTGATTACGTTGAATTTGAAAGCAATTTTTTCATTGCATATAAACTGTCATCAAAATCGAATAGAATCCAAGGCACATTCAATAGGTAGCACCAGTAGAAAAATTAAAAAAAAATTATATTTTGTTTTTGCTTTTAAAAACTAAAATATCAAAAATATTTTATCAACTACTTTGAATTGTACTGAAAGCATTTTTATCACAACGAAATTCAAAATTTGACAATACAAATTAAAATAAAATATAAAAAAAGTTCAAAAAAAAAAGTTTGCTGCGGCTACCTATTTGATGTGCCTTGAATATAATCTAAATAAACCCAAATGTTTTTTAGAAATCTCAGTAAAATTAATTTAAACTCACATTTGTTGCCTGCTGGTTTTCAGTTGATCAACCGAAATTGCCATGTTTCATTATTATTTAAAATTTTTTTGCTTTTTGTTTTGCGCAAGTATGGGATTTATTTATGATACGTAATGAAATTAAGATTTTTTAAATAATAACATATTTACAAACTAATTAGTTGTTATAAGAGAATTTTCTTTTTTAATATTGCTTACATTTTTTTCATAATCGACCAAGAAAAATTATCGATTTTTAGTATAGTTATTTGAAATTTCCGATTTTTTGAAACTTTAAAGAAAACGAAATTGAAATAAATATTCGTCTATATGCAAAATATTAGTAGGTACTGCGACGAAATTTTCAAAATTTTGAAATTTAAGTTTTTTTAAATATTTAATTTTTTATAAAAATATTGTTTACACTGAAAAATAAACTACATTTACTAAAAAAAAATTTTCATAAATTTTCAATAAATTTTTCAATCAGAATCTTATACTATGTTTTAGTCAGACATTTCGATTTTTTTTTGTCAATTCTACAGTGATGTGCGATGAAATATCACTTTTTTCATTTATTCTTTTAATATGTAAAAATGAACAACTTATGAGACACATATTAAAAAAAAAAAATTAAACAGCTTAAGTCTAAAACATAAACGAAAAAATACAAAATTCATTAGTATATCTTGTTTCGACTGTGACTTGAAATATAGCCAAAAGTAATTATTCAATTTCAGTCGTTTCTCATGACCTGAAATCTGAAATTTTTATGAAATAATCAAAAGAGACAATAGAATTATAATAGTTTTTACTTCAATATTTAGTGAAGTATCCTTTACTTTTTATAACTGCTGAGCAAAGCCTGGACATCGAATTCACTAGATTCTGGCACTTAGCAGCTGGAATTTGCTTCCATGCGTCCTTCACTAGTTTCCCAAGGGCATCTTTAATTGTTGGATTTTTTCCTCCAAGTGCCACTGTAACCTCTCGCCACAAATTTTCAATTGGGTTAAGATCTGGCGAATGTGGCGGCCAGCATAGAATTTGGATGTTATTTTGACTAAACCATTCTTTTGCCCGCTTCGATGTGTCTTTTTGTCTGCAAAGAATCCATTGGAAAAACACCCCCCATACCATTATACTCCCACCGCCATGTATTACCGTTTTTATAGTGTATTGAGGGCGGAATTCGGTATTGGTGGGCCTTCGCACAGTAGGGCTGCTGTTAAAATTTCATATTCATTTTTGTATTTTTATACTTTTTTTTGTATTTTTAATGAATTTCGTACATTTTTGGTTATTTTTTTAATTCACATGAAAATTAAAGCGCCATCTACCGGAGAAAAAAAATTGTTTGCTTAATAAAAAAAATCCAAATTTAATTAACTTTTCAAAACTGCCTCAATCAGTTCACCCATTCTGTTTTTATAGAACTTTTTAAAATAGTATTACATTAGAAGTGAACCTCCACGGTCCTTTGAAGCTTAAAAATCGATTTTCTCAAAATTCTTTTTATTTTATTTTAAGCCTATTTTCATATTTTGTTAACATTTCTCATGTTTGATTTTGTCGTACTGTGCATGTATACTCAAGCATAAATTGAGGGAGCAAACGTTTTTTCTTTTTAAATATAATTTTGTTGCGTCAGTTGCTGCTAAGTATTTTTTAATTTTATTTTGAAAATGACTCACTAACACACAATGTATTCATTATTATTCAGCAATAAAATAAATGCATGGCAATGCGTTAGCAAGTGTGACGCTTAGGGGCGGCAACTAACACGGCGGCGACTACACTGGGTGTACGCGTCGTATGAGTGACCTATGCACTTAAACCAAGTAAGTTGGGTTTGCGTGTGGTCGCTTCGTATAAATTCTCAACACCAAAGTGGCTGCCCTTTTCCACATTGCCCACCACCATGCCACCATTGTGTTGCCTTAATTTTTCCAACGAATTTTTGTCGCTGTCAGTCTGTAATTGCTAGTGAAATAATTTATTACAGTGTAAATGAAAACGAAATTCATTGCGTTTTTTTTTTATATTTTTTTTTCTTTGGCTTGTTTTCGCTGTGTATTGTAAATGCACTTGAAAAATGACGCCATAAAATGTCAATATATTTACTGTTGTCTGTGTCTGCTGCATTGTCCTCAAGTTGCTTCTTCCATTTAGCGCTCGTTCAACTGAGTTTTGGTCGCCTAGTTGCCGACAATTGTCGTAGTTGAGTTGATGTTTTTTTTTTGTTTTTTGCTCCGGTTTTTTGTGCTGCAATCATTCTGACGTACTTGCTGGCTTACTATTATTTTTATTGGTTTAGTTATCGTAGTAATAATTCGCACTTACATGCACTTAAGTCTGCAAGTCAGAACATTCCTTATATTTTGATTATCGTTGTTAAAATAAAATATTAGAAATTAACTCTTCTCGACCCAAAGAAAAGATGTTACCTTAGAAGTACTATAAAAAGAAAAGCCACAATGCGGAATGCCTTTCAAACTCGGTGATTTAAATTTCTTTTACCTAAACTTCGCACAAAATGCTGCCAAGCACCCAAACAGTGTAAAAGAAGTACTAGTAATAGCACCCTTTCCTTCAATTTAATGGCATTTGTTTAATTATAATCTCGGCAAAAAAAAAATATAAAACAAAATAGATTTTCCTAGAATTGCTTTTCTCATTAAACGCCGCAATCAAAGGCAGACAATTTCCATGGAAATGCCATGAAATTGCGGTAGAATAAAAGGTCAGACGGTCAGACCCACGCAGCTAGCGAAAAAAAAAATAAGTGGAGAAATTTATCAACATATTTACAGCCAGTAAACGAAAGTAAAAAAAGCAAAAGCTGCAGCGAACTAAGTAAAGCCGATTGTGGCGCGAATGTATGTTGCGCTGCAGAAGTAAATGAAAAAATAAAGGACTCTTTGTTTCACGCTTCGCACAATGCTAAAAATAACTAAAACACAATAACATTACAGCAATAATTAGAAAACAATATTGGCTGTAATTAGTCGCGACAAGCTGTGCGTATCTACTGCTCTTTTGATACTTTTTCTGCTTTTTTCTTTTATTTATGTGTGCTCTTATTTCAATCAATGATGCTTCCTTTCACTATTTTCATAAGTGCCAATCATTTCATTTTACTTTTCGCTGCTATTTGTATGCGTGGCCCTTCAGTAGTTTTTTTTCTAATTGTCCGTGTGTTAATTTTTTCTCTCCGCCGTAGATTCATATTTTCTGCATATTTCTCCACTATTTTGTGCAAAAAAAAAAAAAAATTTACCTAACAACAAAGTGGCGAATGCTTCAAATGCGGTGGACGACGGTTGTCAAGAGCAGCTTTGCTTTGGTTACATATTTTATAGACGACATTTTTCGCTTTACAGTTTAACTATGTACTATGTGGTTATTGTTAGCAGCAGCTATTTCTGTTTTATGCGCTTCATCGTTGAGGTGCTTAAGCTATATTTTGCATGCGGATAGAAAGAACTTTTATTGCGCAAAACAGAGACTAAGCAGCGATTTTACTTTGATGAGATTAGGCTGCATTTGTGTTAACTAAGTAGTTTATGAAATTGTCGAAAAGAAAATTAATAAAAAAAATGTTGCATTATTTAAAATATTACGTAAATTGCTCAAAGGACCGCCAATGCAAACAGATAATTCGATGAATTTATCACAGGGAATTATTAAGTCCTTATACAGATTTCTATAAAAAATGAGAGTGGCTTAAATTTATTGAAATTAATCTTATTTTACAATGGATCATTTCCACTTGTTCTCTTTTTTTGTCGAATGGAAATTAAAATTTCTTTTTCAAAAAAAAATCATTGAATATTAAATGAGGCATTGTCATTCACCCTTATCGTGAATTTCACCCGAAAAAAAATTCGCCCGAAATTTATACTAAGCACACAGTAAAAAGTAAACGATTTCGGAAGAAAACGAAACTCACGATGAGGGTGAAGATGCGAATAATTTTTTTTATTTACTATATTAGGGTGCTCTTTTTAAGTGCAAATTTTTTATTTCGTTACGACTTCAAACAAAATTTGATGTTTTATTTTTGTTACGGCTTATGTTGACTATTCGGGTGCTGAAAACTCAAACGTTAGAGTTTAACGACAAATTCTCCATAATATCGAAACACTTACAAAGTACACTCTGCTGCACACCTGATTAACAATTCAATGCAGACATCAAATTTTATGAAAAATTATTACATTTTATTATTTTTACATTACCACAAAGTGACACTGACAGTGGCAATGTCTACTAGTACGTTCATAGTGACAGTTTGTTAAGCGCATTCGTAAAATTCATACTGCAGCGCATTCATTCATCATAGCGAGTAGGCAGTGAAGCAAGACACAAGCGAGTAGCGAGTAGTCGAGAATTCAGCCAAGCAATTCATGTTGAAATTCAAGCAAGTGATTTATGCATTTTGACAGCTTCATTGCTTCGTGCAATCAGTGGAAAGTGGAAAAAGGTTTATAAAAAATGCAAAAATTGTGTGAATGGATGAGTAAGTTGAAGCTGATGTGGGCTGTGCAAAGGAATCGAGCAAGGGTGACACATACATACATATACTATTAACACTAAAGCGTTGAGGAACGTCAATAATATAGAAGCAAACTGAACAGGGAATCATTTCGATGCTTTTAACTCATAAATTTCATAAATTTTTATCAGCCAACTTTTGAAGACGTAATTTAGTAGGACGAGCAGTGCAAACGATTTAGCTAAAGTAATTTAACTGCTCTATTGGAGTATGATACTTTAATTAAATTAAAAAATCAATAGTTGTAATTGAAAAAAAAAAATCACCTACTCTTATATTTATTTAAAGTCACTCGCTGCATTATTTTTCTCAAGCATGTGCCGCAATTTATTTATAAAACACAAGCATACATATTCAATTTCATTAATGAATGCAACGCTTCAATGTTTAAGGAATTTTAATTATAAAAAATGCCGAGCAATACTCGAAAAGGGCGTGGCCCAAGCCCAGTGTTAAAAGACGCACACTTGCTGCATAAATCGATTGAGGCGTCTGCAATTTTTTTTTCTAACACAATGCGTTGATTTGCATTAAAAACAGTTAGTCGCATACATACATACACACATATATACATATGCGCACTTTCATTTGAATGTATGCGTGAAAGGCTTTCAATGACTAGCATGAAAATAAAGTCAGCAAAAAACTTACAGAAATGCTTGGCGTGGCAATTTCTGATTGATGATCGAATGAATCGAAGCCGTGATTGATTGATGACAGCATATCAAACGCATATTTTCTTCAGAGTAAACACAAGCGCAGGTGGAGCTTTATAAACGTGTGCGTTTAATTATTGTGCAATATTTGTAAAAAACATATGAAGAAAATAATTCAAAAATAAATAATTGAAGTATATTGTAATGCTTTTAAGTAAAATTGAATCAAATGTGATAAAATGGTGTTAAAAAATAAAATAAAAAAAATTAACAAATAATTTAAAAAAGTTAAAATTAAAAAAAAAAAGAATGTAAAAAATAAATTGTGAATTAAAATTACAGTAACACAAAAGGAATGCCATTCAATTTAACGCCACGAAATATATGTACATATGTATGTATACGAGAAAAAAGAATTAATTGACAAAAATAGCATAAAAATATGTCTAAAAATAAAAAGTTAAGGAAAATTAAAGTTATAGGAAAAAACTGTAACATTATAACAAATTAACAAAAAAATAAGTATTAAGTAAAAAAAAAATCAAAACACATAAAAGAGGACATATTGAAAAAGTAGATATACAAAAAGAATAATTATACAAAGCAATTTATTTAAAAATTAAGCAAATTTAAAAAAATTGAATTAAATGTACATATATTATGCGAACCAAATTAATATTTGTATGGGGAAAAAACGCAACACCGCCGAAAAAAATTATTTTTAAATCAACCGTAATTGTTTGTTTCTTCAAGCTTGCATTTTTTTTTAAAGAATTGAATGGGCTACAAAAATACATACTCCAAAAAATTAAAATTTTTTTTTTTAATTTGTACTTTTAATGAAATTTTGTTAAATTATTTTAAATCTTGTAGAATGTTGTAAACTTGTGTTTATATGTTTTTTTGTTTTAATTAAAAAATAAAAAAAAAAATAAAAACATATTGTCAAAATTTGTCAATACGTGAGTGAGCTATAGTTTTGTCATGGACTTAAAAGTAAAAACTAGAAAAATATAATTAAATAAAAAAATCAAGAAAAACAGTGAAGTAAAATGGTACAAAATTAAATAAAATATAATAAAGTAGTTCAAAGGAATCAAAAAACATGTTCATTCTATTTTGAATGAAAATCAACAATTTTAGTCTAATTAGAAAACAATTTTCTTCAACTAAAAAAACTCACTCTCACTCTCATTTTGGACAACGAAAGAAAAGAAAATTTTTTCAATTTTGTGAGAAAATATCGATTATCCAAGGGTATCCGATTATCACTTCATCAAATTTTCTTGGTAGAACGGAAAATATGAGTCCGAGAGTTGTTACTCTATAAATTGCCATAAATAAATAAAATAAATAAATTGACATAAGTAATTGGAAAATATATGCGGCTTTAGAATTTTCTAAATTTTACAATTTAAGTCGGCAGCGAGGTATGTAGTTACAAAATTTAAGTTAAAACCTTTTATTTTATGCAGCATTTTTCTTCAAGTTACTTTTCTGGCTTATAAAGCTTGCACCTGCCACCAATTACATACACCTGCACTTTATAGAAGTTCTAATCAGATAACTTTAAGCACGTGTATTTATATAACTTGCATGTTTGTATGTATGTATTCATGTACATATGTATACTCGTACAACTATGTTTTACAAAAAAAAAAAGCGTAGTCGCGCACGCGCTCAATAAAATAAACGACATGGAGAATTGTTTACGTTAGAACGCACAATAGTCGATCGCAAGCAGCCAGATCAATTTTCTATTACGGCTGAGTACACACACGTACACGCTCTGGCATTTTCTTGTACATACATTTGTATGTACCCTGTCGGAAATGAAAGTATTTTAAAAGTAATTTTAAATGTACTTTTCTTGCAACTACAAGTGGTTTAAATTCTTGCTATTTTCTTGAAATCAACTAACTTTATTAACATGGCGATGTCCTAGAAGCAAGTCAATTATATCCGACTCTGATAATTAGAATTTGATTTTAACCACTTTCAAATATATTTGACTAAAAAAAACATCAAAATTACTTTTTTTTTCAACTGCAATAAAATGGTTTTATTGCGACGAATTAAATAAAACAAATGACGAACTAAAGATTCGCACACTGCATTTGTTTCAAAACAGTTGTTAACCAACTACTTTAAAATTTGGTTAATTTTTCAGAATGTCTGCTTTTTTCCGACAGGGTATATACTCGTACTGAATTGTTTTTGTATGTATATGCACCAAACAGGGAAGAAGTGGGTGTCACTGTAAGCATACATAATGCAAACATTAAATAGACGCCCGATAAGTATGCAAGTGGGCAGAGCTAGTACATATCTACATTTTTAGCGGCATAAATAGGTATACATGTGCACATTAGGCTAGTTCGGAAATTTTTTTTTTTTGGTTTCGAAAAAATTTGGACGGCACAAAAAATCACTGAAATGGGTTTATCTTTTGAAACATATTTTTTGTGCGCAACTTTAAAATAATAAAACTTTTACAAAAATTTTCGCCAAAAACTGGATACTTCAGCGCCTTCACTTAAATTTGCGATCTGAAATAAATTCTATTTGAAAAAATTCTTACAAGTTTACTCGCAAATCCAACTACAGAGTAAGGAGCCTAAAGAGGAAGTTTTTATAAAAGTTGTAAAGTTTTGGGTATAATTGTCTGTGAGCCGTTTTAAAATCATTTGTAAGTTTCTGTTTGAAATTTCTAAAATTATATTATTTTCAAGCGTAAATTGTGTGTAGAGTTTTAGTTATCCCAGCAAACTTTTTTTAACTTTTTTCATATTTTATTTTAATTTAATTTGCCAAATTTTTAATTTCGTTGTGATAAGAATGCTTTCAGTACAATTCAAGGTAGTTGACGAAATATTTTTGATATTTTAGCTTTTAAAAGCCTAAACAAAATATACAGAGCTCAAATTTTTTTTTTTCAATTCTTCTACTGCTGCTACCTATTGAATGTGCCTTGGCCCAGCCTAATAATACATATTTACTTATACATATGTATGCCAGTAGATATTTCCATATCTACAATGTAACGCCGCATGTACCTGTCAATAATAATATTCTATGCAATGCATTTATGTTGTTGCTATTGCATTATTGGTTACGCTTTTAGCACAATTCCATACAATTCAATACTCAAGCGCGTTTTTTCAATGCCTCATTGTCGCGTACAATTTTCATTCTTATCTGGTAAAGCGTCTGTCTGCCAATCAGCCGACACAAATGTAACTTATCAATGGCACACACGGATGTACATACTCGTCCATATGTATGTATGTATTTAGATAAATTTAAGAGCTTATACCTGTAGACAAAAGTAAGTGCGTACCCATGTGGAAATAATTTACTCAATTACAGCGTGAATAAAATTATGCAAGCAGACTTTAGAAGTCCAAAATGTAGGTAGAAGAAACACTTGTCCATCCTTCCAACTGTTTCGAGTGCGCCACACTCGTAACAGCCAATTTCCTACTGGGTATGCGCGCATGAATGTGCGTTTAGAAGAATTCAAAACTGAATAAATACATATCTTGTAGTGACTGACATGTTTACATATAATCTGTTGTTGTTGTTGTTGGTGCTATTATTATTATTTTTGTGCTGTCTGCTTGCGTTGCCGCAATCATGAATATTCAAAACTCTTGTTACATTTATGTATGTACAAATGTTTATGCTAATTTTACTTAGTCTGACATGAAAATGGTTTTTTCACACTTTTTCCTTTATTTTTTTTTTGCATTTTTTCTTTCAGGTAAGTTTCCGGTTTGCAAAATGTGCTGTATACAAAGTGACATAGAATTAAATGAAGTGTGGAACTTTGCTGCAAATCAGTGGGTCGTAAGTAGAATTATATTACATACATACATATGTGTGTACATTCATATTATTGCGGGTCATATTACATTAAAATGTATATATAAATCTATTGCATTCGTATGTCTAGATTAAGTGATTTATTAAAACGATACAAAAGTGCAGTAGAGATTTGCATTTTTATCAACCTACTATTATGCACTTTTTGTATGTTTGTATGTTTGTATATAAAGATTTATCTATGTATATACGCTATAATTGCCTTCCATTGATGAATGAAGTTAAAAAAAAATATAATGCAAGTCTTACAAAAATCAGCTGATACATTTATTTACTTTAGTTAATGGAAGGTGTTATTTTTAAAAGTAGTGATAAAATAATTACTCCATCTCTACAAATTAAATCTGTGTAATACAGGGTTGCCCAAATGAGACCTAGTGATGTTAAATACATACGTGTAACTCTTGTAATAACGGTTTTTTTAAATGATTTATTTTTATATGTCAAATATATTTTATGGAAATTTAACGTGACTATGTGTGAAATATGACATCAGACAAATGACCACCATTTTGCTCGATACAGGCATTGGCTCTTTTTAGCGCATTTTGCATTACATATTCCGTCTCGAATATTCTGCTTGAGCTGTCCAAGTGTCTGTGGTTTGTTAACATACACTTCGTCTTTTAAATATCCCCATAAAAAAAAATTGGGCGCAGTTAAATCTGGTGAACGAGGAGGCCAAGGGAAATCTGAATTTCTTGAAATTATGCGTTCACCAAAAATTTTACGCAGCATGTCCACAAATTAGGATGTTGCTCCACCATGGGCCGCAAAAAGTTGTCGATCATTGTTCTGTAAGAAGCCCCAGATACCGTTTCTGGCGTTTCATCCTCATATTCCTCCATAACACCGCACCAAACAGTGCATCTGATTGTGTGTGACTGATGCTGATGTATTGCCCTAGGATTTTCGGAGCCCCACAACCCAACAAACATCAAAAAAATATTTCTCAAACCTTGGAGAAATTCATAGTTCTCAAGTTGATATCCACCGTATTTCTCCAAATTTCTGAAACCTTGGAGAAATTCATATTTCTCAAGTTGATATCCAACGTATTTCTCAAACTCTTCTCATTTTTTTGGTATTTTCATATGACTATCAAAAGCAATAAAGTATGAGTATAATGAATTTACATACATTTATTCACGGTGTTTTAAATTCAAAAGGAAGAAAATATATTTTCGATTTTTATTTCAGTACTGCTACTAAACGTTTGAGACCAATTGGAAAATCACATTTGAGATCAAGTTGAGAACTAACTTTTTCTCAACTTGAGAATCATAATTATTGCCATACAAAAAAAATGCCCTTTTTGTTGAGAACGCTATGATTCTCAACTTGAGATGCACTTGAAAAACAGCGTTGGAGGTTTGAGAAGTACCTTAGTTCTCAACTTAACCTCAAGTTGAGCTCAAGCCTAAATGTTTATTGGGAACCTACAGGTTTGTTTATTCACATAACCACTTAAATGAAAATACGCTTCATCCGTCATCAAAAGATTATTAAAAAAATAAATTTGTGCGGCTAATCGTGTAAAGCGAATAGCGTATTGTAGTCGTTGTTGGTGGTCTTGCGGTAGAAGCTGTTGCACAAATTGAACTTTGTATGAATACATCTTGAGATTCCACTTTAAAATTCTCTGTAATGTTGTTCTGGTTATACCCAATTGGCCGGAACGGCGACGAGTCGAGACAGATGGATCATTTGCAACACTCTGCTGCACAGCTTCCACGTTGTCTTCAGTACGAATATTTCGATGAGCACCTGTTCCTGGACGGTCGGCAACTGAACCCAGTTCCTCAAAACGGCGAACTAAACTTGTAATCATGGAAGATGTGGGCGCTGATCTTACGTTAAAAAAAACGGCGATAATTTCGCTGCGTCAGAACAATTGTTCGTTGAGAAGAATAATAAAAACTGATAATTTTAATGCGTTGTTGTGGACTGTACGTATTCATTTTAAATTTCCAAGAGTTCAGTTATAATCTGCGAAAAGAAAAAATAAATTATGTTAAAAAATAAAAAAAAGTTATTTGTGTTTCACATCTGATGGTCTTATTTGGGTCACCCTGTAGTTTACAAAATGCCCATGTTTGAAATTCTGAAAAATATGCTCGTAAGCTTTTTAAAAAACGTGTTAACCTCGAGTCGAGCCACTGTACTCGCAAGCTAAAATGACTTAAAATTTATTTAAGGGCTGAAATTAATCGCTGACTTCTTTGCATTTATGTATACTCTCCAGCGAAGGCAACACATTTCCGAATTTGCACTCAAATTATCATCCATACAGATATGTATAACATACATATGTTTGCACTATTTAAAATATATTCCGCAACAAAATTTCAATTATTGAAAATATATAAAAGTTTCATTGCCGTGATGGCTGCTTAGTATTGAAAAGCGATTATTCCAGTGGCGCCATGAAGCGAAAAGACAAACTTTAATTGCTTTTTAATGGCTCATAAATTATTTACGCCCCACAAGCGTAATTAAAATGTCAATGCACATTCTTCGCTTTGGAATTCTTCACATAAGAGAACAAAAAACAAAGAAACAAAACACGTACAGTCTAAGAGAAGGAAATCGTAAACTTTCACTCACATAAATCATGTGTTTATGCGTTAGAATAAATCAAAGCTGACAAATTTTCTAGTTGCATTGATGTGTTAGGGGTTCCTCAATTTTTTATTGTTTGGCACGTCTTTTCAGGAAAGACAAAATGTCTAACTTACTGTCAATTTGATATGCTGCTCACAACGCCATCTTCGATAGTTTTCTCTGGAAATAACTCGTGGTGTTCTTCGAAATATCAATTAACCGCCGATGCATCAGCGTTATGCCAGTTATCGAACTAATCCTTCTATGAATTAGCCACAAATGAGAAAACTGCTGATATAGTGGTACCCTGGCATACCATACAAGTGATTCTAGGTTCGAAAATTATCGCAAGTTTCGTCTTCATGCGTTAGCGCAATTATTTTGCACACGAAAAACTGCTTCGAAGCTTCCAGACAGATGTCGCTATTGGTTAAATAAGCGAAAAAGTGGTAGCTTTGCAGCTAGTACAATTGCAGTTAATGTTGTACCAGTGTGAATACCACTTTATATGTCAGTTTGAGAAACTACAATTTGTTCCAATTGTATTTCAGAAAACTTCAAACTTATTTCGGAAAAGCTCAGTTCAATTTCAGAAAAACTCGAATGTATTTCAGAGTTACTCTGTGGTGGGTTCCGGGTCATGAGGGTGTGGATGGCCATGAAAGGGCGGAAAATCTCGCAAAAAAGGGGCCCAACAGAGCTTCTGCGGTCCTCAGCCGTTCTGCGGTCCTTCTATGGGATACACAGCAGAACTTCTAAAAAGGTGGGAGGACTCAAGAATCGCAGCCCAATGGCGATCGTCAAAGGGTAATAGACAATCTAAGAGGTTCATAAGTCCATCCCGTGAAGCCTCTAGAAAACTTCTTAATCTCAGCATAGAGGGTCTTATAACTCTCACCGGGTACTTAACAGGTCACTGTAGGCTGAAATACCATCTTCACAAAATAGGACTCTCGGAGGTTTCAGACTGTACTGTATGTACTGTGTGAATGCCCGAGTATAAGTAGACTCAGGTTAATACACCTTGGAGAGCGACTGATATCTCCATCCAGAATATGGACAATTACACCGTCCAAAGTGCTTATTTTCATAAATAGCCTAAAAATGGAGTCACAACTTAAAGGGTTAGCACAATAGATCTTTTTAGGTCGCAGCGCTACTATGCCCTGATAATAATAATCTCAGAAAAGCGTAATTTAAAATGTGTTAAAGAATTTTTTTATGTGTGTTGCATATTTCTTTATTTCTTTATTTTTGTAATTTTCTGCTTAGTTTGCCTTTCACTTACCATGGATAATAAGTAGACCCATTACCAAAATAATGGAAACGTGTTTCTAAAGATTTGTTTCAGCTTATTTTTTACAATTTAGTTTTTATACAAATATTGTTGCGCTTAAAACAAAATTTATTTAATTTAGTCCAAGTTTCACATTTGTAAAATTAAAAATAAACAAATTTTTTTAACAGCCAAAAAATTTTAAATAAAGAAAAGTAAATAAATCAATAAAATAAAATAAATAATAAAAAAAATTAGAAACTTTAGTAATTTTTAGCCATATTAAATTTGCTTTGTTGTTTTTTTTGAGGACACCATAAAATGGCCCACAAAAAAAAATTAAAAAAATTAAGAATTATAGTTTAAAAATTTTAATGAAAACTCTGTTGTTAAATTTGTGGAAAATATATCTGTTTTTTAATTAAAAAAAAAAAAAAAAAATTTATGTAAATTAAAAAAAAAAAATAAAATGTAGAAAAAATATTTAAAAAAATTGTCATGCTTTTTTTTGTAGCTATTATTTTGGCCATGGCCGTAGATGCAGATATATATTTTTTTTGTTTATAATTTTCTTTTCATTAAACAACAGCGAACAAAGTATTTTCAATTTCATTACAACATGCAGCACGCATTCCAGCAACTGCCAGCAACAAGATAAACAACAACACCAGCAACACGCCTCGATGGCTGATCGTGAAAAGTCATGCCACCATAACGAAGCGCAAAAGGAAAGAGCAGACAACATAAACAACAACAACGCCAATAGCAAATGTAATGATAGCTTAACTAGCAGCAGTAATGCAACAACAACAATAATAAAAAAATTGAATGCAGCAACATGCAATTGCAGCGAACAATTTGCTGACGCACTTGCGAAGCGCCGCTGTTGCTGTCATTATTTTATTGCTTTGCTTTGCCGAATGCTGTCGTTGTTATTGTTGTTGTTGTTTGTTTTGACAGCTCCAACTGGCATGTTTTTCCTCGGATACTCATGAACATATGTACTTATGTATACATGTGTGTATGTGTGTGTATGTTTGCCTCCAGTTTTTCTCGCAATTTTTTTTCCATTTTTCCACGCCGCTGACATTAAACCTGACTTTGCCACACATTTTTCACACTGACACACAAAGCGAAAAACGAAAAATGCACAATCATACATCAACACATACATACATATGTACATACATACATAATTACACATATATTTTTATGGATATAGCCACATTTAGTATGTATATATGTATGTATAATTATATGAATGAATGTACATATCTTCGGCGTTGCATGCCACTGCCTTATTTGTTTGCAGCGCATATATTTTTTATTTTTTTATTTTTCTTTTTCCATTCGTCTTTGCTGCGCTAATACTGCCCCTTTAACCTGCTGATTGGTCTGTGTCTGTGGCTCCGCCGCTGACGTTAGCTGGCGCGACGGCGGCCCCAACGACGATTGGCGTCTAATAGTTGTTTGGCATTTTGCAGCCTTGTTCAATTTTTCGAATTCTCTATTTATTTACCTTATTGCGCTCGAGGCATTATTGTGGATGCCACTACGCCTGCTCGGGTATAAGTTTTTGTTGTGCGATTTGTGTTTTTTTTTGTTGCACACATATGTTTTGCATGCAGTCAAGGGCTATTTTTGTTTCGTTTTTTTTTTTCTGTTGGTCTATAGTTTGTGTTTAGAGTTGCATACTGCAGGCGGGTTCGATGTAGAAAAGTGTTGTTGTTGAGTTTTATCTGTTCGCAAGTGATTTGCTTATTTGTTTTACTCTCTACTTTGCCTTGATTGCGTTGTTGTTGTTGTTGTTATTGTGTGTAGTTTTGCCTGTTCTAATTTATACTTTTCTCAGAAAATGGCACATCCTCTAGCCTTCATTTTGAACTTCGTTCAAGTTTAACTATGGCAAATTTTAACTAAGACCTATTGATGCTAAGGTAATCCTTAAAGTTCTCTTTTGCCTAGAAAAATGCCACGTGCTGCAATAATTTCTGCTAATCTTTTATGAATTCTTGAAGTTTAGGTTTATTTGCCCTCACGCCTTTATAAGCGATGAAAGCTTTCGATATCGACTGAACCCAAACAAATTTTTGATTGGCCCACCTAAAGCATTTAATGTCCAAACTTTAATATACTCCTACATATGTATGTTTGTATCCCAACTCAGTCTCTATATTGCCTCAAGAGAAAAAGAGTTCTAAAATCGGTTGCAAGAAACACAAGGTTTTTTTCTCTTTGAGTCGAAACTTACTTCCTTGTGTCTGCTTTCAAAATTAGCCCAATTTAAGGGGTTACATCTAGTTAGGAGCCCTTAAAAATTAGGTTTTTTAAACAGTTTTCTTGAGTAAACTGCTAAACTTATTATTTAAAGCTATTGTACACATGTTATGGTAACTTTGAAGAGTATTTAATAATTTTTTATTTTGTAAAAATAACGGTTTTTAAAGCTGCTACAGCAGATCTCCAGGAACCCTTCCCAAAAAATGCGTTTTGCGGTGACGACGACTATATCTCTGAAGTGGATCATTTGAAATGAAAAAACCAAACGAATTTCGTTAATATTGAAATTAATCGAAGGAATAGAAAAAAAAATATTTACAAAATGACGGCTTCTCAAAAAAAAAAATCAATTGTTTGCCATACTTTTGGCCTTAAAGTGTGTATAAAAAAATAAAATTTTTGTCGGTAATAAAAAAGATTCGATTAAGTACTACAAAAACTTTGAGACTAATCGGTTTAGCCGTTTCCGAGAAATCTTGTTCACCAACTTTCAAACACACAGTTTTGAGAAAAACAACGTTAAAGTTTCAAAATCATGCTTCAATGCTCAAAAAAAAAAACGTCGGATTGACTTGAAATTTTCAGAGTGTTTATTTGAATACTTGAAAATTTATTTTTTTGAAAACTCTAACTAGATGTAACCCCTTAAGCGCTAAATGATGTAGATCCAAACATGATGATTTTTGGATCGAGTAAAATTGATGGGCTAACTCTATACTGAGATTGTGACATATTAAGGTCTTATTCGTAAAAAGAAGTTCTGTATAAAATGCCTTCTTCGACCGAAAAGAGCAGTAAGTGAAAATAGAATTTAAGCGCCTTGCTTTGAAGCTTTTGTAAGAGGTACTGAGCTCCTCAGTTTGGGCAAACGGCCTTTTTTTGCTTCTTCAATCTACTTCAGTCTGTGAAAGCTTTAATTTAATCAGCGAAGAAGCTTTCGGACGAACCAAAGTTACATAACATACGCACACCATACATAGAGACATATCATAAATATATGAGACATATCAGATATGAGACACTTATTAGTTAATCTGGAGTCAATTGGCGTGGAATGCCCCTTCATACATATAAATGTATGTATGTATGTACATAAATGTATTCCAAATGTATGCACATTTTGTTTTGTTACTTGTTTATCGTTGCAACATGTGTTGTGCATTTGTTCGTTAGAATAATCCAGTTTTCGCCAAATGTCTGCAATTCGTCGCTTGTTGTCTGTGACATTCGCTGTTACTTCATTGCTACATTGATGTATGTATATCTGCATGTACATATGTATATTCCCTACGCCTGCCACTTTGCCTCGCTTTTACGGCGTTAGTTGTCCTACAGACTGGCCATACAGTTGCGACCGGCTGTTGTTGATTGTTGGTTGCGTTTATTTTTTTATTTTTTATTTTTATTTTTTGTGTTACATCTAAGGTTTGTTGAATTTAGCAGTGTATTGTGAGCTTTTCTTTTGTTGTTGTTATTACTTTTGCCAGTGGCACAACGTACAAGTGGATCATATTTGTCTGAGCTATGTTATTTTTTCTTTACATACACACACACAAACATTATAGAGTGTTTATGCTATTTTTATACCCGAGCGTACTTGAACACGCATAACGGTTGTTTGTAAAAGCCAAAAACAATAAAGATAGATATAGGCATATAACAAAATGATCAGAATGACAAGAGGAATCGATTTAGCCACAATATTGATATGGAAGAGATTGCGCCAACAGCTAACAAAAAATGTTTACGATCTGCGCATGTACGTCACACCATCAATAACGTATTCTCATTTTGATTGGGCATTTGCTTTATAATTACGAATCATATAATAAAATCGAGCTACACTTCACAAAACACTTAAACTAAAACTTAAAAAAAAAATAGAACACCAAATATTCACTTCACTCGTGTTGCAATTTAAAGAAACTTTGTTGATGTGACATCATCCGACAACTAATATCGTAAAGTAAAAAGTAACGGACCTGCGCAAGGCGCAATCTCTTATTAGTCAATCTTGATTTAGCCCTGACTGTCTGTTCGTCCGTCTGTCCGTGGTTACGATAACTTCTGGAAGCAAGCGACATGTCGCACGTGAAGACCGTAAAAAGTAGAAAATATGCTTTGTCTCGCAAACCGATCGGTAAGCGTGCGCTCGCTTGCTTTCAACTGCCATTTCTATAGTTTGACAGCCATTTTCGCATTTCGTAGCATCTTTCATTGTGGCAACACCGTTTATTATAGGCCATTTTAGCACAAAAAAAAAATAATAAATAAATAAATAATTTTGAAAAATAGGTGTCAACAATTTTTAAAATCAGACCATAACCACGCTTATCTTCCATATAACGGAAGTTTTGAAAAATACAAAAAAACTTCGTTTATTTCAGTATCTATTGTAGGGTGATTGACTCGGTTTTTTGAAACCGGTTTCCTCCAGTTTTTTTTTATAAATTTTTTTACGGTTTTTTTTGAAATCCTGATTTTTGAATATCGAATAAATCGGTTTTTTATTCTTCAAATCCGTTTTTTTTTTAACTATTTGTAAAGATATAGCCTTTGAGAACTAATAGAAATATGGCAGCACCTCGACTAATTTTACATCAATTATATTTTTATTGAAACGAGAAGCATAAAGTGCTAATCAATTAGATAAGACCATCATAAATATCCGAAATTCAAATAATTGGTAAAAAAAAAATTCAATAAAGATATTTTAGAAGATTTTATATATTTAGACAAATGTCACAAGAGTACAGAAAAAACTTGAAAATTTTTGTGATGCCTTACCGCAAAAAAAAAACCGAATTCAGTGTACAGTCTCAGTATCTAATATAGCCAAGAGTCACAATTTTAGACCAGTTGGCATTCATTAGACTCAAGAGCTTCTAAATAGTGACCTAGTGGTTAAAATAATAAAATAAATTGATTAAAAAATAAATTAAAATAAACAAAAAAAAAAAAAAAATCGTGAAAGCGGGGAAAGGCAATAATCTCCAATTTATATTCTCAAATTTTGAGACTTGAGATTATACCAAATTAGAGAACACGAACATGAGACTGCTTACTGAATTTGAACATTAAACTACATTTTATTTTCCAAAGATTTATTTCATAGAAATAATTGCATTTGTGGTAGTTAGATTTACATTGATTTAGCTTTTTTCTTACTTGGAATAAGCAACGTTTTTTTTTTTTCAAAATGCCATTTTTCAAATAATTCGAAAACCGGTTTTACAACAAAGTCGAATAATCGAACACTCTAATCTATTGAAACAAATTGAGTCAAGTTTAATACTAGCAGCGATTTGCAACAAAGAAACAGGGTTTTTATGATATTTTGAAAATGGACCGTGACACATCCCATACAAAATACATCGCGAGGGTATATAAAATTCGGTTTCGCCCGAATTTAGCTTTACTTACTTGTTAATGTTACTTTTTTGTTCTTTCTGCAAATTTTTCTTTATTGACGCTGCTGTTGTTATTGCAACATGTGTTGCCTTCTTACCCCATTATTTTTATTTTTACTTAACTGTTTAGTTGTTCATCTCTCGCTGTTATTCTTTTCTGCTACTTTTCAACTTCTCTTCACAGCATCTCTACTCAGTTTCCCCGAATGTCACATTCTCTTTATTTGTACTAAATAGGAGTGTTTCAATGGATTTTTTCATATGTCTTTGAATGTATTTTTCCATTACAAATAGTCTCTTAATTTGGCGCCCACTTCTTTGTTGCTTTTGTACGCTTTATAAGGGTTAGTTGAACACAAAATAAAAACAAATTTGGTTGTTAATTGGTGTCGGTTATAGTTGGTCGCCATAGTTGATTCTATACCCCGAATCAACTGTGTGTCCTTGCCATTTCATTGTTGAGTTGTTTATTGGTTTTGTAGCGCAAGTTACTCTTCTCAATCGGTTGACACTGACAGGTGTCAGATATATATTCATATGTGCGAGTAAATGTATTTTTCGATACCTCTCTGAAGTTGTTTTTTTGTTTGTGTCTTATTTTGAGCGTTAGATATTCACGCCAAATTGGAATTTATGAATAAAAGGTGGCAAGAATCGTTAAAGTCGTTAGTAAATTTGTTAAGCTTTTTATTGGCCTTATAAATTAACAATAATTCACAATTAAGGAAGATGGAATAAACACAATGGTGCACTCGGCAAGCGTAGCACAGCATGTAGCCTTTTGGCGCTGCAACACCGAGCTCTTGGGTTTAAAGCCTGGGAGAAGTGGTGATGAATAATAAATATAATTAATTAAATAAAAAGAAGTATGCCGAGGAAATGTGCTGATCTCCGAAATAGCGGCTATAACTTCTAACAATAAAAAACTGTTTTTGTTTTTTCCAAATAAAATCTTCAACAAAGTGGCCTCGAGCTCAATAAAATTGTGAATTATTTTATGATGTATTTTGTCACTTTCATTTAAAAAAAAAAATACTCAGAAAATATTTTTCACTTAATATTCAGTATGACGAAAAATATGCGTGGTGGCTCTCTATTCGGACTTTCAGACTGTGAATCGTTCAACAAAAAAGTGGTAGCAAATGCTGCGAAAAAATACCAAAGTTTACGAATTAAAGTCTCAATGGGTATTTAATTTTTGTTGAAAGCGTCGAAGAATAAAATAAATTAATTAAACAATCAAAATCAGCAATGAACTTGACACCGTAAATGGGCGAGGACCGTAGAGCATTTCTTTGGAAATTTAGTAAGGAAAAATTTTAGTCCCAGACAGGCACAATCGCAACGTACTGAAATTCTTGCCGAAAATTTCTTTAAAGCAAATAGAAAAAGAAGAGATATTAAATCTTCGAAATAAATATAAATTACTAGTGGAATAAAGTAAATGGCGCGATGCCTTTTTCCGCCCTCTAACTTTAATTTGCTCACTACTCACACTTATCCTCATTATATAAAGTATATGTATGTACGTATGCCACTACTGACATAAACTGGAGACAACATTTTTCCACATACTCGTACATATGTACATTTGTAAAATTATCCTCCGCAATGTTTAGAGCACTCTAACTGCTGGTTACTCACAAACACAATTGCAGCTGTACGCACCCATTGCAATACAAATGGAAGTGCACATTTTGCCACCACCTTGAATTTGAACTAGGCATGTCAATCCCGGGATGCCGGCCTTTTTCAACTCCCGAATATCCCGGGATCAGTCTATTTAAATCGCGGAATTGCAAAAAAAAATATTTAATAGCCATTTTAAATTTTGTTATTTTTAATTTACATTTTTTTAAACAAAAATAAACCTCAAATGATTAAAACAAAAAGAGTCGATCGAATAAAACACACAAATAACACACTAAACATACTTTTCAGCGTTGTATTGAAATAAGAAAATTTAACATGAAAAACAAAAGCAACAAGTTTACAACTGTTGTATTACGATAACATTGCCATTATAATTAAACTGAAGAATATTCTACTCGAGTAGAAAATTAACCTGACGAGGTGCTTGCAGTGGATAAGGCAGAAAGTTTCAAAGATAAATTGCATCTAGTTTTAACGAGTAGCTCGCAATTGTCCAGTAATCGCAAGGCATACAATTTATCAGAAGGCTTGGTTAAAGATAGATAGTTTTTGTAATGAGGCAATAAAGGCTATGTCCTACAGAGTGCATTTAACAGTTCTTCTCCACTTCAGATATTAAATGCAACAAATTAAGGTCCAGGTTGGAGGATAACACACTAAAGGCTTTTATTTTGTTGAGATTGCATTTTGATCAATATAAGGAAAAATAAGAAATATAAGAAAAATAAAGAAATAAATCTGCTTCGTTCAAAATGAAATGGGTGATGTTTTTAATTTTTACTTGACGTATTTCTTTTTTTTTTACCGAATATATTAATATATAATATTGAAATTCGGGATCCCGAGATTGTGCCGGGAATTCGTTTTCAGATCTCGAAAATCTCGAGATCAACAAAATGCCAAAAATTGCCATCCCTAGTTTGAACACACAAGGCAGCGTTTGAAAATTTCGAATAGAAGAGAAAATAACAACAACAGCAGCATTACTTTACCAAACAGTGAATAAACATTTCTACTTTAGTGCTGCGCACCCCCGCAATTAAATGCATTTGTATTTAAATTACAATAAGCGCATCCTTTGTGGCTGCTTTGCTCTCTGAGTTAATTTTCATGGGTGCTCTCACTGCTGTTCTGCGGCACAGGCAATCCGTTTGCCACATACATATACAAATGCATTTATGCACATACATACAAACATTTGTATGTGGGTTCACTTCTACCACGTGGTGGTTTGTATTTTAAATACAAAGGTTATCCATTTAAATGGCTTAGTGTTACTCTGTATAGATTCATTCATTTCTCACTATCTCTTCATACAATTTCCGTAAAATGTATTGTTGCTCGCTACGTATCTACAGCCAAACCCTTCGAAATTTTATTAGATCATCATTCGAGGCATTTATTGGCGCAATATGATATTGAAAAAAATAATAATTTGAATATCCATCACGTCCAATTAAAATCAGTTCACAAATTAAAGCACATATTGACTCATTTGGACAATTTACTTATTCTCCAATTATTTAAAATTATTTTTCAATTAAAACATCGTTGATTTTCTAACAAACCTCATTTAAAACAATTGTTTAAATTTTATAAAAAAAAATTTCAAACTTAAAAAAAAAATTGTAAAATTTTTTGGGGTATGTAGATATGTAGTTTATTCAATTTTAGAACGAAAAAGTGTAAGTTTCTAGTGGCTACGAATTACCACTGATTTTTGACCATTTTTTTACTGACGCTCTTTCGCAATTCCTTCCATATAAAAAATATTCGCGATTTGCGTTGTTTGGAGGAAGCTGCCAGTAAAAGAATTGTCAAAAATCAGTGATAAGTTGCATACACTTGAAACGTGCGCTTTTTCAGACTAAAATTAAATGATCCAAAAAACTGCATACTCAGAAAAAAAGCAAAATTTTTTTTTTTAAAGTTCGAAGTTTTGATAAAATTTTGTTAATTCAATTTATATTTTGTAAATATTTGAATTTTTTTTTTTAACTACAACCAGTCTTTTGTTTTCCAATAAAATCAATATTTTTTGAATTTTAACCTCGTACGTACTATATTAAAATTTACTTAATATTTGGTCCTTGAAACGGGAGCCAGTTGGAAGTTCTCTCTCCCTCTCTTTTTTTGGCTCTCACGCCTACCGGCATTTTTGCTCTGCTCTGCTCTATAATCACTGGTTTGTGCATCTTCGAAGTGTCTACTTTGTATCTGTGAGGTACATACATATTTTTTTTTGGCGTTTTCTGATTCAAATGCGCTTGTGAGTGTGTGTGTACTTTTGTGTTCTCATATGTTGCATATCTATGTTACACTTGAACTTGCTGAAATGGCCCAAAGGCAATTCTATTTTGTGCTATATGTTTTTAGAAAAACAAAAAAAAAATTCTCGTCTCGTATCTGTGTCTGTATATCCCAATTTGTATGTTAATTTACGACTACACCGATTGCCATTTTACTCTCGGTCCGTCGATGGCGTCACATGTGTATACCATTTCGCCTGCTGGTTTTTCTTTTTTATATCCAAACTATTCATCGAACTGCCTTTTTATGACTTGCAGGTCTATTCGCGTGCTCTGCTTCTTAACCAACACATGTGCAGTCGAGTTTATGCGTACATAGTTCACATACGTATGTATGTGAGCCAGATACAAAAACCAACAGCAATAAATACTACATTTCGCTAAGAAATGCCAATATACAAAAATAAGTATGTTCTTGTGTATGCGTGTCAACACACCCTGTAGGAAACTTGTTCATGCACGCATCTAGAATGGTAATAAATATCATTTGAAACCAAATTTAAAATTATAGTTATTAAATAATATAGTTATTAAATAAATAAATAAATAAATAAAATAAATAAATATAGTTATTAAAATCTATTTATTCTTTGTAATTTTTCATTAAAATATAGTCGATTTATCGAACTTTTTGCTTTGATCTAACGCAACAACCTAGTGGTTTTAATTTCTAGTGTGTTAGATGCTAGGATTATGTGAATATGTACAACTACATTTAATTATTAATAACTACTTACTTACTATTTAACAATTGATAATACCACAGGTCTGCCACAAAAATGCTGTCTGTATATTTCCAACTGATTTCTATGTATTTAGGTGCTCTGAAAACTAAAGTCTGCAAACGATGTGTTGAAGATCTTCGAAATTGGTTTAAGGGCAAGAAAAAAGCTTTCCGATATGCGATTTCTATGGTATGGCGCAAGCAAAAGAATGATTGTTACCTTTGTTCGTGTAATGTGAAAGGGTATAATTCAAAACGGAAGCAGTCAATTTCATACCCCAATCTGCAAACAGCTACTCGTCCCACCCCAAATGGGACCGAAATACCAGTGCTCACGGTCCCTGCTACCTTGGAAGAGATTCCAAGTTCTGACGAAGATGGTGCTGTACCTGAACCCGATGACATGTCAAGTTTTGAATTTGAAGATGACAGTCTGGGTTTACCAAATTCCCTTGCTTTTTGTTTCTATGGGATAGTAGCGACCGAACAAATCACTGGACCAAAAAGGGTTGGCCTCCGAGGGAGGTTAAAGTTGGCGAAAATAATGCCCTGCCCTTTGGTGCCTCCTCATAAAGTTCTTCTACCACCGCTTCACATAAAGCGGGGATTGATGTAGCAATTTGTAAAGTCACTTCCAAGAGATGGAAATTGGTTCAAATACTTAATATCAAAGTTTCCAGGTCTCTCGGAGGCAAAGTTGAAGGAACGTGTTTTCGTTGGACCAGATATTAGACGGCTTATGGCTGATCCACTATTCATCACAACCATGACGGATCCTCAAAGAGAAGGGTGGATTGCCTTTAAAGAGTTATAAAGAAATCTGTAGGCAATAACAAAGACCCTAACTACAAACAAATCCTCAAAAGAATGTTAAAAGCATTTCAAGCTTTAGGTTGCTTGATGAGTTTAAAAGTACATTTTCTTCATTCCCACCTCGACTACTTTCCAGAAAAAAGGTGAACGATTTCACCAAGACATTAAGGAGATGGGAAAAAGATACCAGGAAAGATGGAGCTTTTCAATGACGGTAGACTACTGTTGGACGCTTAAAAGAGAACTTCCCGATGCTTCCACAGGCGAAAATGTAAGAAAAAGGAGTCTCACTGAGAAAAATTTGTATTTTTAATTTTTTTTTGCAGACTTGTATAATGGTTAATTAATTAATTTATTTATTATAAGATAGGAAATAGGTGAACAGCGTGAAAGAAAGCGGAGAAGTCAAAAAATAGTGTAGAGAGTCAAGGTAATTAAAAATAGAAATGGACTGATGATAGGAATAACGAAAGTAAATGTCAAAAACGGCGATCAACCACCTAATCTACGCTGAAATGCAAAGCGCTTCTGGTGCTTCTGACTGTTAGTGGTAAAGTTTTCCAAAGATGAATTACGAAGACAAAAAAAAAACAAGTACAATTTTTTAGTCACTTAAATTGTCGTTGATATATTGGATTTTTTTGGCCATACAAAAACAGTTTCTTCATGCGTTATATGGAAGCAGTATTTGCAAAAAATTTACACACATCATAAAATCAAATATATTAAAGACACCTTAAACTCATTTTAATGTTCATATTTTTAGTTTTTTGGTTAAAGGAAAATATTTCCAAAAATTTTACCGAATTAAAATTTTACTTATACCTAATAATACTCTTGTCCTTTGTCCATTGTCCATTTCCACTCGCTACGAAAACAATAACAACACTACTAGTTACCAACTAGTTATTGTAGCTCACTGGGTCAAGCTTGTCGCACAGGGTGTGCACATAAATGCATAAGTACATATTTTTGTACACATATTTCTACAACAACAATAACGAACAAAGTGTCTACGATGTTTTGCCAAAAAGCGCAATTAATTTTGCCTTTGTTTTTTTTTTTTTGTTTAATTTTTTGCACATCTTTAAAGTAAGTGTTGTATATGGCTTTTGGAAGTATTGTACATACATACATTTACATGTACCTATGTAGGTGCGTTTTTTTAGTTTTTTTTTTGTTGCTGTGTTTGCGAAAAATTACGACGTATTACGTCTTAATTAATTTCATTCAGAAAGTAAAAAACAAAAACATCGACGAAGTAAAAGCAAATAAAAGTATTACACCTTTTATATTTATATCTATATATGTACCTACATATGTATGTACATAATTATATATGAGTAGTATTAAATAATATTTTTTTAAATATTTTTCTAAGTTGAAGGCACAGCTGAATGTTTAAAACTATTTGTATGGAAATTATACAATTAAAATAGTTGAGTTTTGTTATAGTTAGAGTCAAAGTATTTTACCTTCTAATAATTGAGTACGTATTTTTGGGTTTGACTTTTTATTTTTTCTAATATTTTTCAAATCAAACGCTGTAAAAAGTTTAACTATTAACTGCACATCATTTCCAAAAAATTTCGAAAATAATTTGCGGTATGCATTTTTGCAGTCCATTCTATTTAAATATCAGCTGGTATATTTTTATAGTGCCAATTTGCTCAGAAATTAATTGGTGGCCAGTACGAATTGGAAACCAACCGCAATCTTGATGGACATACAATTAAGTGCGACTGCCGTCTGTTATTAACTCAGCAATGCATAAATATGTAGGAGTCGTTATAATTTATGCTCAATATTTTTCAGATCAAGATGCTTCGAGCAATTTTATTTGATTTTTATTATTAATTTATTTTTTAAGACAGACAATTTTTATAAATTTTCAACAAAATTTCAAAGTTACTAATCGGAGTGAAAATAAATTTTTAGTAAAAGTACGAAATATGAAAGTCTGCTTAAGACTTGCATTTTTTGCCATATTTCCTATGTTAAGTTAAAAATTTAAATTCGGTGAATATTTCTAAAACATAAAATTAAAATTATAAAGAAAAAAAAAAAGTCTTACAGCACTCTTCTACAGTGCGCGCCTAACATGGATTTCACGCTAAAAAATATCAATTTCATTTGTAATGTAAGCAATTAACAAAACTTCTCAATAAGTCAGAGGTCTAAAATTATTTGCTCCAACGTGAAAGCGTTTTCGTTCTTACCGAGAAATTTTACCTGTGCATTGACCCTGGAGCAAAAAATCCAACTTATAGAAATAACAATGTCAATGCTTCGAATTGATAGCCTCTAGAATGTTTAAGGAATCTCTGCTAGAAAATATGACTTCGAATTTCACCATTCGATGCACACGTTCTAATCATATCGGCAAACTCATGACATCAGACCGTCATTAGTGCACACTTAATGGAAATATTAATCACTCAGTCTAATCTAGAAATGCAAATGAAATTGCACATTTTTCGTGCGCTGATTATGAACTCTTATGACTTATTTGTACATACTACAAACATACGAGCAATTGTCGTGTTCACACCTCTTCTCACATCATGTGCACTTGTTTGTGCTAGAAAAAAAGTAAAAGTTTTATTTCTATTGCTTTGTTTTTCCTAAACAACTCGGTAGAGCTGCGTCAGGTGAATGAGTTCAATGCATCGCACAAAAATTCCAATATATTGTTACACTGTACACGCTGCTGCTGCCGCCGCCAAAGCGCTTAGACAAACATACGTACATAGATACATAGATACTACATACACACATATGTACATATTTACAAATATACATATATATAATTTCTTTCAGCTATGTACATATATACACACACTAGTTAAATGCATAGGCACATGATTTTTATTTTCTACTTATTCTACAAGTATTTATGTATACTTTTTCTTTTATCAGCATTGCTCGCGCTGCCTTTTTCATTATTGCAATGCCGCCTTTGCACTTGTCCACACATGCATACACACATAGTTACAAATACAACACTCACACACACACACACACGGAGAGAGAGAAAAAAAAAGAAAGTCAGAAACCGCTGCGATTCAGTTTGACGGCGCAACAACAGCAATACAAATCCTATTTATACAAGAACATATGAAAAGATGTTGTTGGTTTGGGAAGGTAGTGTGGTGAAACGGTTAATTCTATGGTTGTGCTGCTGGTTGAATCGAGGGAGGGAGCGAGTTGGTACAGCGAGAGTACTGACAAAAATAAATTCGTATAGAACCACTCACCACTCTCACTGCACACCTAATTTGAAAGGCTTCTCATGCAAAAAAAAAAAAAAAAAATAACACAAAATGAATGTATGCATGTGTGTGTGTTGTTGTTGTTGTTGTATTGGTGCAACGGTGTACAATTCGTGTATAAGTTATATATCTGACTGCATCGGTATTTTTCATTCATCGCCGGTCGGTATAGAGGCAAGTTGCGGTCGAGTTCAAGTTTGAGCTATGTAAACCTGCGAAAGAGTGTGTGTGTGTGTGAGAGAGAGAGAGAGGGAGTGTTAAAATACCGTCGAACAGCTGAGAGAGTTTAAAAGTTATTGGCAAGAAAAAAATGCTTGAGAAAAAAGAATTAAGGGGATGTAAGTAAGTTGAAATATCAAGACGATGTTAATGTGATTTTGGTTGAGGTGATGTGATGTGATGTACTTACACAAAAACATACATACATACATACATATGTATATACAATTGTACGTATTTAAGTCAGTATGAATTGGCTAATGATATGTTGACATAAACAGGTGCTAAATTTTGAATGTTGATTTGCTGATTAGACAATGATGGTGTCATGTGATGTGTGTTGTCTGTGTGATATAAAGTCCACCTGATGAGACAACGATGTGATACTAGTACCTATGATATGAAACAGTTCATACACAATACATAATAGTTGGTTGACGCGTTCAAAGTCTTACAAATAAATCAGAAAAAGGAGAATACAAAAGTCATACAAATGCTTTATACATTTTTTCGATTGATTAATATTTATTTCTTAACGCAGTTATCCCAGCTTATGATCCCCTGTAAAAAATACCAAGTGGTAAGAGACTCACACGGAGAGTGTGAAGTTGTAATATTTTTTTAGTAAAAAATTAGCGATGCATAGCAGAGTCATACAACTTGAGAGTTAGGTGAAAATTACAAAAGATGACAAAGTTCTTCTAAAGAACCTGTATGCATTATATCGAAATGAATTTCGTCATGTCTTGTCAGATTTCGTGTTGAGCCAACCGATTTTGGTGTTGTGTCAACTTCAGGGTGTTAAAACTTTGGAAGTTCCGTTTTGCAAGCGAATGACCTACTTATCAAATGAAGATCAGTTAATTTTCACGTTTACAATCGAAGGTGATGCTTAAAAAAGATATTGCTTTTCCTACAATTTTCGAAACAAATTCTAATGTTTATTGAAACGCGTGTATTCCAGTTCCATTTCTTAGTTAGCTGTCATGCGATTTATTATTGATGGATGTGATGTGAAGAAAATTGATATTGCGACCTTCTTATTTGCCTTTAAAAAGTTAAGGAGTAGAGAGAGGGAGAGAGAGAGAGAAAGTGTACAAAATATTGCGCTAAGGTGGGCATATTTTGTGATTGTGTGGTGAGAATGCCATTAACACTGATAAGTAACAACAAATACAGTAAAACATCACACAATTGGCGACTTAGCGCAAAGATACAATCAGCGATGGCAGCGTACATTCATTCTTACAATTTTTCGCTCGCTCGCTCACTTTCGAATATTCAACACACTTTAAACATATACTAAAATTGAAAATGTGGTGAAGAGAGCGTCTTTTTGGTTGCGGTTGCGGTGCCGAAGGTGCAAAACAAATAAAAACTCTAAGGCGAGCATGAAAGATAAAGCCAACTAGAAACCAGAGAGCGGCGGAAAGGTGCAATCAGTAAAGAGTAACAACAGATAGCGCTGAGCGTGTAACAGCAAGTGGTGAAATGCGCTTTAAGTGCAGTGTGTGTGTGTGTGTGTGTGCATGTATAATGTGAGTGCAGTAGTAGTGGTGGTGGTGAGCGGTGAAGCACTTGTGCAACAAAGAAAATCAACTAAAGAGACTGGACAAAGTCAAGCGTGCTGTACGTGAAGTGGCTTGGTGTGCGTGTGGTGTGTGGTGGGCAAATGTGGTGAATTTTCATAAACAATTCACACTGGCACAGCGTTTGCGCCGCTATGAGTTGCTTTTGCTATTACTTTTGCCTTTGCCGTTGTCTATATCATCGCCGTCTAGTGTTGTCTGCTCGAAAATGTTTTCATTGATTTCAGTGTTTGTTTGGACCTCAACGCTAACGGTGTATAAATCGGTTGTTATACGGACACATAAATATATATACATATATGTACATACAAATATACTATATACGGCAGCGTAGAGGCAGAGACGAGCGAGAACGCTTTTCAATAATAGCAAAGTAGCAACTCGACTCTACAGAGTGCTGCGATACTAAATAAGAACACATTTATGTACATAAATACATACATACATGTGTGTACAAACAAACATACAAAAGCAAAGGAAACAAGTGAAAGAAAACAACAATGATGTATTCTTGCGCTTTCAAGTGTTGCATTTAAGCATAAAATTAATGAAAATATATTTTCGAATGCGCTAACCTCAAAAAAAAGTATCTGAAACAAAAGAAATACCAATTACAAAGTACCTACAAATTTTGAAATAAAAAAAACCAAAAAAAAACAAATAATATTCAATTTAGAAAAAAAGAAATTTTTATTAATAAAAAAATCAAGTGCAACCAGCAGACGTCGAAACGCGGGTATGCTAGTGACTTTTAATTGATTTTGTGAATATCTGGCGACTTGCGAAAGTTTAACTTGTGCCGCGGCGCGATATTAAACGTGAGCGCGGGGAGCGGAGTACGTGCGGTAAGAGTGTTAAAGTAACGACAGCTCGTTGACGCGTCTATGCAAAATTACTAAAGCGAATATCAAGTGCAATCTTCACAACAACAACAACAACAACAACAAAAAACGTTAGTAGTGTATTGCTAATTAAAAAAAAAATTTTTTTTTTGTCAAATAATATTACTACAAAAGTGCAATTGCAACGACAACAACTCAGTGGCTTGTGTGTGTGTGTGTGTGTGTGCGTGCGTGTGAGTGCACGCGCGCGCCTGCTGACAGGATTGTGTGTGTCTATGCAGCTACATACTAATGTGTAGCTAGAACGCTTGCGGCGGGCTTGCAACGCGTAGGAAAAGTGCATTTCCGCTCACTTGAGCGCTCATTGAAAGTGCAAAATAAAAATAGTTAAAAAACTTTTTCGAAAAAAAAAAGTAAAGGCGAAAAACTCTTGTGCAACTATCTGCGTGGAAAAAATTTAAAACTGGCTAAAGTAGCGTTCGCTACGAACTTGTATGCGAATTAAGTAGCTTTGGGGCATAAATAAAAAAAAAAATTTTGTTGTTTTTTTTTTCGAAAATATTAAAAAAAAAAAATTTATGCTTGCCAGCAAGTTAAGCAAGGTAAAATTTTCATGAAAAAATATTTTTCAAAAATTTTGCGAAATTCACAATTTCATTGTTAAAATTTAAAACCGCTAAAGAGTGATTTTATCAGTTTGAGAAAAAAAGACCAAGCACATTTAAGCCAGACCGATAAGTAACTTATGTATGTATGTAGGTAAAATGAGTGGCAGAGTTTGAACAACAAAAAAAACACAAGGAAAGTTTATTCATGCGCTTGCAAAAATCGCAAATCGACTGTAAAGAAACTAAAAACGCAAAGAAATTTACAAATTTACAATATAAACGCAGACAAGCGAAAGACGTTCAGACAGTTAGCCAGCCAGACAACCAGCCAGCTAGCTTGTGGAGAAAGCTGCCTGCTTTGAAACAGGAGAGCAACCAGCCAAAAAAAAAAAATTATAATAATAAAGGCAGACGACGACAAGTGTTGGGCGAAAAGTGAGAAGTAGCCAAAAAGAGAAACACTGCCATAAAAGGGCACACCAAAAAGTCAGTATCGCACTGAAATAATAATAATACTTCCAAGTTATCTACCTACTTTTCTACAAATTGAGGCGTCTCTCGGCTCACCATCTTGCAATGTCACCTCCACATGTTGGCGTCTGCTGCTTTCAACAATAACAACCAACGCGAAAGTTCTTACTTGTCTGATGTGTCTTGTGTCTGCTTTAGCGCCGCTGGCATTTGCAAAACTTATATAAAAGTTAGATAGCAGCGATAACAGCATCCGACAGATACATTACCAGTGCCACCCACTTGCTTGTCGTGCCAGAACATTTGTTTTGTTGTGCTTGGCTTGGCGGCGCGTGTGTGTCGGCATCCCGAAGGTGCGTCTGGCATTTTACCTATTTCGGCTCCCTTTTCCATTTAATTTTTCTTTTTTTTTATTAACTATCGACATAATCGCTGCTGCATGTAACTGTGTCTGCTCCAAGGTCTTAAAATAAAAATAGCAAGCAAATCATAAAAGAAAAAGAAACAAAAAAAAAAATAATAACAGCTGATTTGAGTTGAGCTGCGACTAAGCTGAAAGTCTGTTGGCGTCTGTCTGGAACAGAAAGAAATGCGGGGGGAAGTAGGCAAGAAGAAGACATCCAGCGATTTTGCTTAAGCAATGAAGGAACATAAAAATCCGTAATTCTTTATTTTTGTTTTTGTTCGATTGCGTCTGCAGATATTCGTTTAACTGCGTCTCCCAGTGGACTCATTTGTATGCGTGTACGCATCTACGGCAGACAGTCAGCAGTAATAAAAACAAACAAAAAAAAAAAACAAAAAATAATAATAAAATAAAACAGAGACGCTAGGAACTTCACAACAAACAAAGTAAGAGTAGACAGACGAAGGAGACGCTCAGCGAAAAACCGATGACGGTTTGAGAAATGTAGTGAAGCGCTTACTTAGACATCGGGGCATATTTAAGAAACACATAAAATCATGCTTGACAGAGCAAATGAATGCTGTAACAAAGATTGATTATGTATATAATGGCCTATTTCGAAATAGATTGTCGCTGAAAATATAAAGGCAGGCTAAATGGAGTAGAAAGAAATTTAGAAAAATAGGTAAAGCGGCAATAAAAAGAAGTTGTAAAATCAACCAAAAACTGCACTAAAAATAAAAAGACTTTTTCCAACAGCAACAACACAGAAAATATCAAGAAATATAAAGCGAAAATAAAAAAAAAAATCACAAAAAACAAATAAAATATTTGGCGAAAAATTCACCAAAATTGTCTTCATTCTCCAAGTCACCTGCATAAACGCAACACAATATAAAAAAAATGGCCTTAAAATAAAATTTAGAAAAGCATTTATTTTCTTACGAAATTTTCAATTTAATTTCGCACAAAGTCAAACCTGCTCACCTCACCTGAAAAGCGTACTTGTAACAACAACAAAAACAAAAAAACCAAAAATTATTAAATAAACAAACCAAAAATCAACCGATTACCTTCATAACAACCTACATAAATGGATTTATATTGTTATCAGCCGACGCCGCCTGCCTCACTCATGGATTATCCCGTTGGACCGCATCAATTGCAAACCGGCAACGGCAGCGGCAACGTTGGCATTAATAATACCAACGTTTACTTTAATAACATCTTTACGAATGGCAGCAGCAGCAACAATAATAATAATAATAATAATAATAACAATAATAGCAACAACACTAACAACAGTAATCATTATAATCATCATAGCAACAGTGATAGTTCATCGGTGACGACGACCACAACAACGGCGACCAATTTTGGCGATTGCATTGGCTTGGATCGAGGTTTCGATTTCTACAGTGATAGAGGTGAATATACAAATATACATACATATACATATATTTAAACACACACATACATATGTATATTCACATTAATAATAAGTATTTGTGAAAGTTTATTTTTTATTTTTTTTATTAACAACTTTTAGTGCATTTTTAATGCAAGCAATAAAAATTTTATGGAAATTGTTGAAAATTCATGAAAGAAAAAAATTTCATAAACAAACGAAATGCACTCGAAAAAAGAAAATCATAAAATGGAATGTAACAGCAATTTCGCTAATCAACATTATTGTATTCAAATACATTTTTAAAATTTTTGGCAAGCGCGTTGTATAGATTTTTTTATGCTGGCAATTTATTTGTAGCCTCAAACAGACATACATATGTACGTATGCATCTGTAACTTTTAGTTTGAATGAAGCATTAACATTTTCTTTCGTTTCGGCAAGCAACTTTCGTATCTGCGAGTTACTAAATATTTCTGTATTAAAAAAAAAATTGTTTAAGTCTTTTAGATATTTCATATCTGCAAGCAGAACAAAATAAGTATTAAATGTTCAGATAAAATCGCCAATGAGGTTCGCTTTTCAGTTTATAAGGATTTTCCCCAAGATATTCTTGTCATAGCATTTGCAAAACTTTTGCTATAACATTTTTTTCATACCAATTTAACTAATTATAATTAGGGAAATATTATTTGCAGTCTATTTATGTATAAATGTATGTGCTACTGAGTTAATATTTTCTCAAAAAAGATATTCTTGAAATATTGAAATCCTTTTTATTTATTAATTTTTCAATGCGTGCCGACCGCAAAATCCAAATCCACTTTTATTTGTTGAGTTTTAGTGCATTTCGTTTGCGTTTATTTTACATTATTTTGGCTCACTAAATTATTTGTTGGATTTGTATTACATTTGAAAATGCATTATTTATTTATTTAATTTAATTATTACATACATATTCTTTTATTGAAATATTTCGTTCTTTCTTAAGTCCTTTAACTGGTTGACATTTTATACTTTTGGTCTTTCGTTATTTTTAGTTTGACGCGTAGTTAGCATTTTTATAGAAAGACTTTAATTTGGATTTTGTATTCCATTCGATAATACTCGTTTCGTTAACTTTTTTGTAGTTTTTGTGTAGATAAAAGCAGTTTATTTTTATACACCTTTACTAATTTCAAAAAAAAAATTATTTCGGAAAAAGAGCAACTAACTGATTGCTTGGCTGAATTCTTAATTAAAAGTCGACGTTTAAATTTATTAAATATAGTCGCACGAATTATAATTTCGCCAATCAAGCAGTTAACCAGTTTCTTGCCTTGCCAGTTATGTGAGTCGAGATTTCGGTTCATATTAAAATATGCATTTTTTTCTGATCCATAATTAGTTTGAAATTAATATAGCGGTTTGCTGACAAAGTTTTAGTCCACTGAATATTGGTAGCAAACGAAAAAGCTAAAAAGCGGTTTGAGCTTCAATGAGTATTGAAAGCAAACTAATTTGAATAACTACATATGTGTGCAGCGGTCTTCAATGAAGTTAAATAACTTTTAGAAAATTAGATTATAAACACAAAGTCAACGTGTTTTCGAATATCACGGCACATTGTGCGGTATTGAATTCTTTTTAGTAAACAACACAGTTTGTTTATTAAAGTTATGATTTTCTTGTTAATTTGTTCATAGTTTAAAATGAAAAGTAAATTTTCATATTGTTCGAAGTAAAATTCATCCAATCGATGAAAATTCGTCCAACCGATAAAAATTCGTACAAGCGACGAAATTTCGTCCATTCGACGAAAATCCATCCAATCGATGAAAATTCGTCCAATCGATGAAAATTCGTCCAATCGACGAAATTTCGTCCCATCGATGAAAACTCATCCAATCGATGAAAATTCGTCCAATCGACGAAATTTCGTCCCATCGATGAAAATGCATCTAATTTATGTGTTTTGCAATTCATCCCATTTCAAGAGCAACTTGCATAGATTTGTATCGAAACTGCTAAACCTATTGTTTCGTTGAACGAAGTTGTCAGGTTTCTTTTAACGAGCTTAAACGAAGAAGTTATGTGCCGTATGTAATTTATGTAACCATATATGTATGTAGATATGTTTTTGTATACATATATTTTTTTCTCTGATATATTTACACACATAATTTTGCTTGCTACTCGGCACTTTAGCAAATTTTTCGCATTTTCCAATTACGACCGTGTTGCCAACTGCAAATAAATAAGCTCAATTGCATGGAAAAATTGCTGACACACCTACTTCTCGCTCCATTTTGGATCACAATATTTATTTGTACGCTTATATAAAACATTTATAGCCAAAACCAAGGATGTACATATGAAAAAAGTGAGTGGAAAAAAGTGGAGTAAGAACTTTTTTCTCCATTTCACATAACGAATTACTTGCAACATTTTTGGTCAACATTCTTTTGTATAGTTTTGACCAAGAGGGTTGTCCGCCGCCGCACTTATTCGTTGAACAGGCCAATGCTTTTGTAATTGTAATGAAAAAAGAAAAAAAAACAACTTCAAACTCCTTTTTCTAGCGTTCAACTCTGTTGGGGTTTCTTATTTCTTTGTTGCGCGAAACATTTTCCTACTCCTTTTATTTCTATTTTGCTACATTTTCTGCTAGCTACCCTTCTTAAGCGCTTCTATGCTCGGTGCTCTTGGCACCCCTCAAGGCAACTATTGCCCCGCGTTGTCTCATCCTTCACCCAAATAATTCAACTAAATATTTGTATGTACACATTTTACTTGGTTACATTTTGCGGTAGTCGATATAAGTAATTTGCTGTTATAGTGGCTTGTTTTTCCTTATTTTTCACAACTATTTTTATATTACTATTCGTCTACTTTCTAACTCCTTGCTTGGCCAATTTTAGCTTGCCTAGCTTTGGCCATTACTCTCTTATCGGCCAAAGTGAGAGAGAGAAAAAAACACTTTTGATGTGCGAAATAGCTTCAAAAGGAGGAGTGAGTGGAAGAAAGCGTCGCGCATAGTGCTTGGCTATGCAGCCAATTTGTTGGAGTTTTGTCTTTTTTTTTTGTTTTTTTTTTGTTATGCAACTTTTGCTGTCGTGTAGATTTTGCTTCATTGAATTTATTTAGTTAATATCGTTAGCGCTCGTTTCTTTAAATCAATGAATTTTAATGTCTGCTATGGGCTTCTTCTACCACTCTCCCACGATAGTTCTACGCTCATTAACGATTCCACTGTTGCGGCTTTGTAACTTCTTACGAAACGCCGACATCAATTACCGTCGCCGCTGCAGACACATTTTAATTACTTGCAAGCGTCCGCTCGCAAGAGAGCGCTGCGACCACGCTAAGCTTATGTGGCGGTGCTTGCTATTGCTTTTCTTTTTAAGTGTAATCTTGCACTTTTCTTTTAATTTACGTTGCTAGCGCTAAATCCACTCGTGCATACTTTAGTCTTTTACTTCAAAAAGCTTAAACAGCAGCAGCGGTTAACGTCGCTTTCGTTGTTGCTCATACGCCGCGTTGCTCGACTCATTCGTCGCTGATTTTCTCCAGTTATCATTTTTTTCTTACAAACTTCTTAAAATGCTGTGCATAAATAAAATTAAACTTTGGCGTCTTTGCTTTTATTTCGCTTGCTTGTTTAATGATTTTGGGAATTTGCCACAAACCAACGGGGACACCAGCAGCGAGGCTGACTGACACTGTGGCCGACGACGCCAAAACAGGATAACCCAAACGCTTAAATGTCGCCGGTTTTCATGTACTTTTTTTTTCCCCCATTTTTATTGCTTTCGCTCGCTTAACTTTAATTTAACTTTCCTTTGGCGCGCGCTCAGTTTCTTTGTGAGCGCGGCTCAACGTTGGCGCTGCGTTTTAATTATAATTAATGAACTCGTTGCGGCGAAAGGGTTGGGTGTTGAGTTTTATGCTCGTTTTGTCACGCCACCTCTCCACTCGCGTTTAATTGCTTGTGTTTTTTTTTGTTGTTCGTCGCCGCTTCTAATCGCCTAACCACTAACGTCTGTTTGATGTTAGCTCTTCGTGTTTTGGCATTTGCCTTGATTTAGTAGCCAACAACTCAAGGCGCGCTATCGCTACAACTTTGTGTGCATGTGTACGTATGTATGTGTGTATGTGTGTGTGTGTGTATGTGTGTTAGTGTGCATAGTGCGTTACTTATACGCCGCGTGCTTAAAGCGTCGTCTAGCAAGTCTTTTTCTGCTTACTCATTTCATGTTCGCTTGCCTTCTTCATTGCTTGCCTGTTGTTTCGTTTTTATTTCTATTTAGTTCGTAACTGCTCCTTCTCACTTCAGTCCTGCCTGAATGTTGTTTGCCTATTAATGACATTTCTTGCAAGTCGAAAGCAGCCATTTTTATTGCTTTTCTGACTACGAATTCAACACCCAAAATTAAGGTTGACTCGAGTTGTAGGTTGAGATTTCAGGCTCTGCTTGATACGTCACTTTTTTCAGATTAGTTTCTTTTCATACTACATATCAAGTTTTTTTTGTGTTTTTGTCATCATCAATAACTTTGTTGACAAGGTACAAATGACATTAACAACTACTACTACAAAAATATAAGAAATACATAAAAACTTTTATTGCTTTAACATTTACTTATGAAACTTTTTTAATGAAACATGCCTCGATATGTCTAGAAAGTTTTCGCGCAAAAAATGCATAAGTCCTAACTTTCCAAAAATATTTGGGCATTTCTTTGATTGTCTTAAATTAGCATAGTTTGGTAAAAGTTTGATGCATTCTCTATAGTCTTGAAAGTCGTAAGGTTAGTTATGTTGAAATTCTTACATCGAAATCGATTAGAAAATAAGCAGAAAGAAAATATTTTGAGTTTTCTCATCTTCATACAAACAAATAAGCAATTTCTAACTTGAGAAATGAATTTTAAATTCAGAAGACGAAAGCAATCTTGAATATTTCAATCCATTTTCCTCAACTTTTCTCTTCTAGCCTTTTCGTAAGCATATTTAATTTTCCATTAAAAATAAACAGTGCTGCAAACGAAAATTGATAACAAAATGGCGCTCAACTAAATCCAGCCTATTTGGCAAATAAAAAAAAATCTATCAAACTACTCCATTCTTATCAGCGTGGCAAGAGGGCATACATCTATGCGCCGCACGTCTTGCGAAATTTATTTCATTTTCTGTTTTTTTTGTCATTTCATATGCGCATACATTTTTGACTGCTTACTGTTGTTTGTAATTTTTTTAATTTTTTTTGTTCACTTTATTCTCTAAGCTTTCTATTGCTGTTTTCGATGTTGTGCTCATAAATTGTCATGAAAAAATTTGCATAGTTTGCCACTGTTAGAATGAGCAAAAAATAATAAAAAAGAAACATTTGTATGCGCACAAATAAAGCGTCGGCTTGTAGTGTAAATGCGTTAAGTCCACTTCCTCAATAGCGCAGATGTATTGTTGCGATTTCCTGCAACTTACCTTACAATTTAATTCTTATTGTGAAATGAATTTGGCACGCTTTCACTCTAAACCAGCGATATGTATGTATGTATAGTACATATACACTTAGACTATCTGCTTTATATGTAGTTAGGCGAAAATATTGGAGTCTGCCTTGAGTATAGTTTCGGAAGCGAAGCTATTTAAATGGATTTCGATGGGCTTCTTTGTGAGTGCATATGAATATCTCTTATATATCTCTCATATATATGGGTGTGCACTTAAAAAACTGCTTACAAATGGAAACCTACAGTTACGCTTTCTTAATTTGTGGAGTAAAAATAAAAAGTGTTCACGAATCACTTATTTTTTTTTTATTAATGCTTTCACATCCCTTTCTATTTATTGATGCTTTTACATCCTTTTCTATTTATGTACACATAGAGGGGTTGTCAATTTTGGGCATTTTGTTGATCCCGCGATTTTAGAGATCTGAAAACGAAATCTCGGGACAATCCCGGGATCCCAAATTTTACGAAATTTTGATTCGTAATTTTTAATTTGCCAAAATATGTAACACATCTGTAATCGTTTTAATATCGAAGTAAATAAAATAACTTTAATATAACAAAAAAGAATGATTTGTAGTAAATCAAATATGTATGTATTTATTGGTCTTTAAAAGAAAAAAAAAAGGAAATGCACGTAACATTTTACACACATACAAAATAATTTATGTTTCAAGTACAAATAGACTTACATGTTTGGTACCGAAGAAGCACTGCTGCGCCTCAACACTTGTTGGTTAGATTGTCGACAAAAAGTTAAATGCTCTCTGTATGACATAAGCCTTTTTATCGCCTCATTACAAAAACTATCAATTTCTTTTACCAAGCATTCTGATAAATTTAATGCCTTTCAATTATTGGACAATTGCGAGCTGCTGCTTAAAACTTGATGCAATTTATCTTTGAGACTTTCTGCCTTATCGACTTCAGGCACCTCGTTGTTAGTTCTATTAACATCGCTTTCATAGAAAGGTTCATTTTTTACCACCAAACAAAGCTCTAAGGGAGTTAACCAGCTGTGTTATTTGTCGACTGTGAACTCTCTAAAGGCTTTGTTTTACCCTTGAAAGGGGAATTTTTAAGATTGAAACAAAATTTTAAAACAAAATGGCTATTAAATTCATTGCGTTCTACAATTCCGGGATTTTAATAGACTTATCCCGGGATATTCGGGAATGAAAAGAGTCCGGGATCCCGAAATTTCGGGATCTCGGGATTGACATGCCTAATATATATGTATATATATTTTTATGACACAAATAAATTTTCGATATTATTACATATTTCTCAGCTCGAAAAATTTGTGAAGAATTGGTCGATAAAAGAAAAAAAAAATGTATCTGAAGGATATGCATACAAAATTTGATTAGAAGTGATCATTTAATATTTCATGTCACCCAAGGTAGATACCCTGCAGAAATTGAAGCTAATGTTATACTAGTAACTTTAAATTGTATTCAAAAACACTAGTGCTAATTATTTTCTGTATATTTTCATCACATATCATCATCATATTAGTTATTTCATCTAACTACTTTTGGTCACAATTTGTTCGAACCTATTTTTTCTCTACAAGTAAACCAGCTATTAGATGGCATTTTACAAACATTTTATCAGTTTTGCCAAACCGCATATCTCCTACTTATACGTTACTCACATAAAACCGGATCCTTACCTACCATACCTACTTACATACGTCCATTTTTACCTACATACATTTATCAGATATATCTGCAAACCCAAAAATGTCTCATTCGCGTTCACTTTTTCCTTTTAATTATTGATTGACAGTTGATTTATGTCATTGCCAACTATGTTGTCACATCTTTATTTTATGAAGTTTTTGGATTGTTATGAATGATTTCTCAGCTTACTAGTAATTAGTTTTTATGCGTTTGATAAAAAGTAGTTATATAAAAGTTAGTTAGTTTTAGCAATTGATATATTTTGACTGCAGGGTATACTATATACATACATAGATATTGAAAAATATAGAAATTTAAAACAAAAGTGAAAGCTTAATTAAAAAATATATATTTTTTCATTGTGAGTATTTACCATAACTTAAATTAATGAAAATAATTTAGTGAAAATGCCAATGTGTTAATCAAACATTGAGTTCATGAATTCAAGACATTATGAAATGCTTTTCCAACAAACTACTTTTTTGGTTGATTTTTTGCACAAATTAATTAAAACGAAAACTAAATATTCAGTTAAAAATGTTTTACCAAAACTATTATCCTCTTGACATTAACATTCATGCCAAACTAAGAACGCAAAAAATCATTGATTTCTTTTCAAAAATTTCTTTTAAATCTTTAATGTGCACATGTTTTCCATCGTCCGTCTGGAGTGTGTAAATGTCAACACCCGCTGTTTGAAAACTTCTAAGAGCATTGAGCAAAAAGAAAAGCAAACATATACTACATTTAAATACTCATGTACATATGATATATGTATGTGTGTACGCATGCCATTGAAATTGAAACGCCATTCATCACTCACAGCAATTGGCCTATTAATTTCCAAAACATAAATGCTTTTCTCAATTGCAATGCTTTTTTTTTTTTGTGAAGACAACTTTATTGGTAATCACACTTTCTAGGAATTTTTCTCATACCCAAATTTTCAAAGGAAATTACATTTTTTCGATTTCGCAGTTACACGAAACTTTACGGTATGGCACGTCGTACGCTGTAGGTGATAAAAGTAAGCTTTAGCTTTTCTCATAAATAAATTTGCTTGGAAGAAAAGAGTAAAGTGAAAAAGTTCGAAGCAGAAGCAGCGACGTAAGAAGTTAAAAATTTGCGTAGGCCGCGCTTGAAAGTATACCTTCGCTTCAAAAGATTCTTCATTGGAATTTCTTTATTCGAGCGAGTACAATAAGAACTTTGTTGATGTCTCATATTTTCTTCCATTTTACCAAATTTTACCGACTTTTAAAGAAAATAAAGAAAATTTAAAAATGTAGCTTCTGTAATGCATACTTTTGGGATTTAGCCACAATGAGCAAAAAAAAAAAAATACTCCAACATACTTATAACACCACATACATACATATATGAATCGGTCGAGTAGCACTATGCGCCTTAAAATACCTTTCTAAACTTTGAATTCAGTTTTGGAAATATCAATTTGGCATTACTTTCATAAATAAAGCTTTATTCTTGGAATATTTCCTGTCAGCAAGCGCCTAAAAGTATATTGTAGTATATTCTTCATTGCCGCTGTTCCCAGTCTTACGTGCCTTTAATTTTAGTTTACAAACATTTTGGTTTGAAAGAATCACTTATCCAAGCACTTTTTGTGCTGCTCTATACATTTACGCTTCACCACGTCAATACTTAAATGCAATTGCTAGTTTTAAGCTGTGAAAACTATGCCAAATCACGTACCATCTAAACGACAAAGTCAATAGTGCATTTGTCTGATAAGTACCCCTCGTGACGTCAGAATTGCCGCTGCAACATAAAGGAAAAGTAAAATTGTTATCTATTCATAGAAGAACAACCAACTACTCACCGTAGCTCCCCTTCTTTAACTCTCATGCTCTCTCTCTCTCTCTCTCTCTAATCCCGCTACCCACACAAATTTTCAACCACTCCTCGTTCACTCCGCTTCGCTACCTGCCAGCCATTGAGTCATGTGTTTCCAATATGTTATCGTAGTCGTGTCATGTTGCACAAATGCAACCCTGCTACATACGTTGCTTGTTACCTGCAAAGACATGAAAATTTTCCTCAAATTTTTAACGTTAGAACTACGAATGCAATTGCGAGCGGCGGCTGCGTTGTTTAAGTTGTGCTCTTTGTTTTTTTTTGTGTGGTACTTTATGATATTTTTTCCGGTGCTAACACTGATTTATTACTGCAACAATAACAACAAAAGGTACAGCAAAAATTGTTTATATGTCTCACTAGTATGCAAACTGGCTTCGAAATTTAAATGGTTTTACTGCAAAGGTTGCTCTCCTTTCGCTTCGTCAACCTTCGAGCTCACTCTCTCCAGCAGTCTGTCGTCTCTTCAGCTTAGCAGCGTTTGACTTTGTTCCCGCAACAACTGAATTTGTATAGCGCACATGTTTGACTATATGACTGCATTTTTATTTTATTTCCAATTTCCGTACAATTTGTGATGCACACAGAAAGGCAAATAAACAGACATACACACTATTGACTGTGTACTTACAAGAGAACTAGAGAAGCAGATTGCAGGAGAAGAAGCATTTAGCAGAAAAAGTGCAGCAGCAGCAATCATTTGCTCTATGATCTACATACTTTGACAGTCTCGCTGTAAATTCAGCTTTCCTATTTAACTTTGTATTTCATTGTCAATTCTTTAACTTAGCAGCTAACCGGCAGAGATGCCTTTTGTGACTATCTACTTGCATTTATATGTATATAGATATGTACATATGTATGTATATAATACCTATGTACATAGAAATAACTTTGCAGCGTTCTGTAATAAATCGCAGTCAAAAAGTCAGCCACACATGCACTCACGAGTGTCCATATTTCAGTTTGTTTGAATGTTTTCAGATGTGTAGAATTTACTTTGTTCGCTGTCGCATTACATGCATACATACATACATATGTACATACATACATACTCGTATGTAGTGGTAGATCGAAAAATCCTTGTCTGAAATCACTGGCAGACTGTCTCAACTAATAAAATATGAATAAGTTAGCGTGCAAATGCGTTTGTATGTATGTGTATAATAAATATATGTACACACACAAGTATATTAACTTCGTTTGCAGAGGTTGTATAGCTAGCTGAAAGTGTGTGTAAAGGATTTGTATGAATTTCTTTTTTTTGTTTTGTTATCCTGATTGTGTGTGGCAGTAATGAATAGCTTTACTGATAATTTCCCCAGTCATGGATATGTGTGCACTTTGACCTGTTTTCAATCAGCTGTTATAAAAAAAAAATGCAGAAGTAAAAAATATTTCTTAGTTCGCTTTTTTCCCCAATTAATTTTGATAATTCTTTTTTAACTGTTTTAACAAATATTTGATGTGTGTATGTACATATGTATAAATTCTATTGTGTTTTCAGTGAAAATACAGCGTATTTTGTAAATTTTTATATTATGTTTATTTTATATATGTACATACATATGTATGTTGATACATACAAATTATATTTCATTTTAGCTTTTTTAAACTTTTTTTAGTTTCGTATTTTTGTGTATTTTATTTAAAATTCATTTTTAAAATAAAGTGTTTCTTTTTGTTTTTAAATTTGCGTATTTTGAATTTTTTAAATTTATTTCATTTATTTAAATTTTTTTTTTAAATTCCATAAACGCAGTTTTATTTAATTTCTTATCTAAGATCATGTTTTAATTTTTTTAATTTATTAAATTTATTAAAATTTTTTTTTAAATTCCATTAACACAGCTTTTTTCCCAATTAATTTTAATAATTTTTTAAACTGTTTTAACAAATATTTGATGTACGTAAAGATTTTAATGTATTTAAAAAATTTTTTTTTATGTTTTTTTTTATATAGATGTAGATACAAATGCTATTTCATTTTAGCTTTTATAAACTTTTTTTGTGTATTTTATTTAAAATTTTTTTAACATAGTGTTTTTTTTTTATTTTTTAAATTTTAACTTACGAATTTTTGAATTTTTTAAATTTATTTGATTTATTTAAATTTTTTTTTAAATTTCATATACGCAGTTTTATTTAATTTCTTATCTAAGATCATGTTTTAATTTTTTTAATTTATTCAATTTATTAAAATTTCTTTTAAATTCCATTAACACAGCTTTTTTCCCAATTAATTTTAATAATTTTTTAAACTGTTTTAACAAATATTTGATGTACGTAAAGATTTTAGTGTATTTAAAAAAATTTTTTTTATGTTTTTTTTATATATGTAGATGTAGATACAAATGCTATTTCATTTTAGCTTTTATAAACTTTTTTTTGTGTATTTTATTTAAAATTTTTTTTTGACATAGTGTTTTTTTTTATTTTTTAAATTTTTACTTATGTACGCATGTTTGAATTTTTTAAATTTATTTTATTTATTTAAAAGTTTTTGTAAATTCCATTAACGCAGTTTTTTTTAAATTTCTTATCTAAAATCATGTTTTAATTTTTTAAATTTATTATATTTATTAAACATTTTTTTTTTTAATTCCATTAACGCAGTTTTATTTAATTTCATATCTAAGATCAAAATTTATTGTGTGCGATTTGAATTGTTTTTTAATTTTCACTTTAATTTAAATATATGTACATATATTTAACTGCACTTTTTTATTCCAATATACTTGTTCAGGTATTATTTTCAGTTCTTTTTAAGTTGTCAGTTCTTTTTATAAATTTAGAAATTGTCTTTTTTTTATTTTAAAAGTAATTTTTTTAAATTGAATTTTGTTTTAATTTTTTCAATTCATTATTTATTTAAGTTGTCAGCTCTTTTTATAAATTTAGAAATTGTTTTACTTTATTTTAAAAGTAATTTTTTTTAAATTGAATTTTGTTTTAATTTTATCCTTTCATTATTTATTTATGATATATTTTGTAACTTGCCTACAATTAAATTATTTTTTCTTTTAATTCCTGTATATAGCGCTTATAATTTTTATGAAATTTTTGGCTTTGATTATATTATTTTTCATTACATTTTTTTATATAGTTTAAGTTTTTTCCTTCCAACTACACATTTAAATGTTCCGCCTTCCCTTTCTTCAACTCTCTAATTTCACTCTCTATCCGCATGTGTGCTATCTAACCGTCCGTCCACACCTCCCGCCTGTCACTTTTTTGTAAATTTATTTTCATAAGACATTCTCATTGCATTTTTCGTTTCGATTAACTGGCAATTAAAGCCAGCGCGGCGTGCCTGAAGTATTACAAACACACCGACATATGCACACACACATACGCACTCATATGCAGCTAGTCAACTATAGTAGCGAGAGACAAACCGCCAGCGAACACGCAAGAGCACAAGCACGCTTCCTTTTTCGGCAACAAAAACACCAAATTTTTGCTTTTTTTTTTGAGTTTTCTTTTTTTTTTCTTTGTTAATACCAAGTTTGAGTGTCTCACTCGCTCTGACTAATAATAATTTGCGCAAGATCTATAGATAAACCTTGAATTTTGTTGTGCTTCCCCAACCACTGTCGCTTCATTTCGGTTTGCTGCCCTTAAAAAAATACGCTCAGCTGACATTCAGATTGCAATTCAAAGTGCACAAATATTCTCACTTCTGTTGTAATTTACTTCAGATTGTCTGTCTGTCTGTCTGGCGTGTTCTTTAGAAATTATTTATTTTCGCCTTTGTATTTGATGGCTTAATTGTTGTTTTTGGGAAATTGGAAATTTGTATTTGCTCATTTAGTGAAGGTTCTTTGTAAGTGTTTGTGATTGCCGTTGGCAGCAAAAATTGAATTTAATGAAAATTTATTGAATGCGCACAAATTAAATGAAAAATTTCATTACTTTTGTTTGCAATTAATGTGAGTGTAATTGAAGAAAACTAATTATTTGTTGTTTAATTTCTTTATTTGTGGAAAGAAATCGAGTTGGGGTTATTCTCGATAAATAAAAAAAATGATTTACAGCTCTTTGAAGAGTTTCTAACTGCAGATAGAAAAGTATTTCATGCCAATCCAAAGTTCTTGCTGAGCGTATATTTTTTCTCATTACTTTAATTCGCTGTTGGGTAATTTAAATTCACAAAATATCAACTTAAAGTTGTCGAATTCCTAAGCGCAAATATGACAATTTAGAAGAAAAAAAAAACATGCAAATCTATCTAGTAAAACTCAACAAGTCTGCAGCGGTTATCTTTTCGAATGTACGCTTGCTAGCTCGTCGACTTACACACACACACACACACACACACAAATACACAATAGCTTCCTGCTATGTACTTTTTTTGAATTATTTCAAATGATTTTTTATTTTCATTTGATTTTATTTTTTTGGTCATTTAATTTTTTTCCATTGATTCTCCTCTTCCGCTGCGTTTGAGCGGCAGCTACTTGTTATTCAATTCGTTTGTCAGACGTTTTCGAGTGAAGAAAAGTTGTCATGCTTCCTTTCAAAGTGGTGGTATGTATTTTGGTGTGCTGTTTTGTTGTTGCCTTTTCATGCAAACGCATAGCAAACACCGTCACATGCATTTTGTTGTTGCTGTTGTCGCGCATATATTTGAAAATGGATATTTTTTATTTTTAGTTTGACACCATTTAGAATGCGTTTGGCTGCCTGCCGGTCGCATGTTTTTGTTGCTTTTTGTGTTGTACACAGTGTGTCTCCAAGTATTTATGCGATTTTTTCATGTGTATCTCTAACGCATTTCGTTGACTCCAAGTTACTGCGAAACGCAAATTAGTTGCTGCTACTCGTTTGTGTTTTAAGTTTTTTTTTTGTTACTTTAAAATTTTTGCTATTTTTACACACATTTTTTTGTGCAGATAACTATTTTTTTGATGATTAGCTGCGCTCTACCTCAATATGTTTTGAATTGTGACAGCGGCGTTTTTCGAATTAATTCATATTTTTGGGAGGCATTAGAGAAAAACGACGACTGCATTGGAACGTCCTGTATTTAGTTTTGAAGCAGCAATTTTTTTTATAAAATAAAGGTGCACAGCTTTTTGTTGAATGTATTTTTTTTAATAAACTTAAAATTCCACAAAACTGCTTGACTAATTAAAGAATTTAGGAATCAAGGTCGGTCGGTGTAATATATAACTAAAAATGTCTCAGTATTCACGAAATTAGTATGCTGTTCTAATAAATAAAAATTAAATAAAAACAAAAAAACAACTCACTCAGAAGGTTTTAAGAAATTTATTTATGTACATAAAAACATATGTATATGATACATATGTATGTATGTAAATTAAAGAATTCGCATAAATTAATATATTTAAGCAACAATAAAATGAGACTAAAAAACTACTTCAGTCTTATGCAAATGTCGCAACAAACACAACACTAACATTGAATTTTGTATACGAAAATGTGCAAGTAGATTCAAATACATTTCCATACAAACATATGCACCTACATATGTATGTAGTACATATGTATGCATGTGTGTACATTTGTAAATCTATTTTTATTTTGTGTTTCGATCAAATGTCATTCAACCGCCTGGCCGCACAGCAATTCGCTCGGAATCGGGCGCTCAAATTTTCATTACACCTTTAGACACTTTTTTTCTTCACTAAAGCTAAGCTTAACAAAAAACCATTTGGTTTTATATTCGTAATTTTAAATTTCAATTCTACGTATGTATGATGTTTTTCCCTATTCAATCTGTCTTACCTTTTGGTATATTTGTTTGCATTTTCTTTGCGCAGCGGCGACACTTCTAAAATTTTTCCAAAGAATTTCGTTTTTTTCTCTCTCTAACTTGTATTGAATTTCGACTGGCTCTTATTGTAGTAAGTTAGTACTTTTTTTTTAAACTTTAACGATTTTTTTACGATTAGCGGCGCTTTTTATTTTTTATATTTTGTTGACGTTTTTGTTTTCCAAATATTCCATATAATTTATTTGTATCGGATTTTAGGTGGTGCCTTTGGCTTCTGTGTCGCCACGACATCCTCATTTGAATTGTTCGATTTGCCACCTTCGTTTTTGATGTTTAGGTACATACATATGTTTATGTATGTATGTGCATATTGCTGAATTTAATTTATTTTTTAAGTTTTTTTTTTTTGGGTGCTGGATTTTAAGTTCGGTCATTCGTACCGGAAAAGGAAATGAAGGATATGTAAAAATGGATTTTAAACGCAAAGATTTTGTATATAAATTTATTTCATGTTCATTTTTATATAAACTTAAATTTAGGAAATTCTACTTGATTTATTAGCGAATTCTCTGCATATGTTAATAAGTTTTAAAGAAAATAATACCTGTGAATATTTTTGAAGAAAAAATTGTGTTTTTGAATTTAATTGGCGAAAGCTGTGGAAACAATACCTGTGAGAAATTTTTTTTTAGTTTCTTTAATCTCACATAAACGACCACATTTTTCTTGTGAGATGACATTTCTTTGCTCAAACCAATAAAACTGTAACTGAAAATTTAGTTAAAAATGTCATAAATGATCCGCTGTTTGATAAAAGTCGATTAAAGCTCACCTTAATATATTTCAATGAAGCTTTTGTAGCTTAGCCGTAGTGAAAGCTTCAATTTTTTTATCTGAAGTTTTGCAAAATCGACCGAAATCAAGCTTTATTAGTCTGCGGAAAAGTTCGCTTAATATTATAATTGTAATTAAATGAAATTTCCACAACTCTTCCTTCTATCAAGCATACATTTATATGCTCATAACAATTCATGTAAATATACGATAAATATCATCTTCTTACCCTCCAGCGGATATCCGTTTTTATTTTAATATTTTTTTGCTGTTGTATTTTTTTTCTTTTGCCATATTGGCTGAATTCAAAATGCAGATAAAATAAAATATACATATTTGCTCACAGCGGATCGCAAATGCACATACATACATTCATTTATGCACAAACAGAAAGCAAATTTATCAAGCTCTTTTTTGTCGCTCATATGTTGCCAAAATACCAAATTAATCACTTGATCAAATACAACGCAAAAATCGTGTTTTGTTTTGGGGTTTTAAGGACAAACAACAATAAAAAAAAACTGGTTACTTAAAGGCAATGTCTTCAATGGCAACAACAGAACACTGCCATCTAAGGAAGGCAAGCAAAGTAAATTCAAAAAAAAAAAAAAATATAGCAACAAAAACTGAATGCTCTGCCAACTGTTGGCTGCCGAAAAGTGCGCCGATCAGTGAGTTAGAGACGCGCGGGAATGACAGAGAGATGGGCTGCGACGTTGCAGTTTAGCTTTACGCTTTTGCGCTATCCTCAGCTGTTAGTTCATTCTCACATTTGGCAGTTTCCTGCCTAAAAAGGCAAAAAAAAACAAAACAAAAAGCACTAGTGAAAACACTTACATATGCATTTGAATTTTTTGATTTATTATTTAATGCATTTCAAGCTTTCCTTAATTTTTTATCGCATGGTAATTTTATACATATTTTTGGTTACTGTTTATTTGCTGCCACCTTATCTGAGTTTCGGGTAACTTTTTACGTGTATTGTAAGTAAAATTTTAATTTTTTTTGTTATTGAATATTGTATTCCATTTTTTGTTTTGATGTGTGCACTTAGTAGCAATGACCTTTGTTGTTCATTGCTGGCCGCTTGGGTTAAATTTAGAATGAAATTATGGCTAACTAATCAGTTATTTAACTGTTACTCTGCAGCGCTGCAGTCACTAAGAGCGTTGTAAAAGATGTCAAACTATTTTAAAGCATCTATTTTATTGTATTTTTGACAAATTCCAAGCATACATAGATAGATACATGCTTGAAAATATAAAAGAAAAAAGAGTTACGAATAAAAAATCAAGTAAAATTTCTTACAATATGCTGCGATTGGAAGGAAGAGCCATGCGAAATAAATTGAGTCCAAACACCATAACTGAAAATTGCTGTTCGAACTCATTTTTGAAAAGCACTTAAATATTTGACGTTGCTGATGCTGCTCTGACAAACACCATCGTCCATTATTTATAACCATAAATCATCGAATCAGCCAAGGCTAATCATTTGGTTAAAGAAATAATGAAATTAGGTGGCGGCCATTTGGCCAGTCGTAATGATCCATTTCAGTAGAATTTCCATAAGAATAATGAAGATGAGAAGCATAAAACTGGAAAGTGTTAAGATTTTTGTCTATATTTCTTTAATTAGTTTTTATTAAAAAGTAATTAAGTTCATTGTGAAAAACGTTCCAATAAAAAATCTCACACATTGCAAGCTGTCCGAGTAGAACTTGACATGTGCTTGAATATTGTTGTATGTTTTCGTAAATTTCGACAGTTTTAGGACAAATATAAAAAATATTTTTTTTATGAAGTAGAAACCAATTTTACTGCTGTTGAAAAATATTGAAAAAATATTAATTGAATTCACGCAGTTAATTTCGACTTGTGGCGAAAAAGAGATGACTAATTCGGGTCACAAGCTAAAAATGTGTCTCAAGTACAATTATCAGTTGGAAAAATTATATCAGACTTGAAAAAAAAATGTTTCGCATTATTTGGTTGGAAATATTTTTTTCTAATTCATATGAAAAAATATTGATAAAAAATTTGTATATAAAAATGGCATACACTTTTTTTTTTTAATTTGATTTTGCTTGAAAATTCTATTCCAATTGCTTTTTGGATACAATAAAGTCCATTGCAATACTATTTTTGATTCTTCAGTTTTTTAAGTTCAAATTAGAGTACAAATATTATAAAAAAATTCGATTTAAACATTTTTTTTGTTCACTTCATTTTCCTTTCTTCATATCTTTGTATTTATGCAAATGCGAATACTTAGTGGATTTATTATTGTTGTGCCTCAAAAAGGCGCCGGATAAACTCATTTGGCACAGTCAATGCCAGTTGTGACGTAGGCATAGAATGAATGCATTTGATACATAAATGTTTGTTCGTGTTGTTGCAATGCGCATTTTTTTTCGTGCTTTGCTGCTTTGTGCTCAAAAGCGGTTGCTAGCAGCTGGAGGCGGTTCGAGATGAATGAAATGTGGTGCGAAAAAAATGAATAAAAGATATGCAACTCAGCGAGCACAATGCTCGAGTGGCAAAACAAATTATGTGGCGAGTGTGAGCAAAGACGTGGACTGGCAGAAGGGCGAGCGAGCTGGATGAGATGCGCTGGAATGTGAGTGGAGTCAGGCAAAGCAAAACAAAAAAACAAAGAAAGAAAAAAAAAATATGACAAAGACTAAGGGCCAGTTTTTCAGTGCAAGTTGAACTCTGTTTGTCGTTTAAACTGAGTTTAAACTCAGAATGCAGTTTTTCAGTCAACTTTAAACAGAGTTTAAACTAAGTTTAAACGGCGGATTGTGCTCGGTTAAACTTAGTTTAACTTATCAGCTGTTTGCTAACTACTTCGTTTTGGTTGCAACAAATTTATTTGGGCGCAAGGAAACTAAGTTTAAATTTAAACTGAGTTTAACTAAACTTAGTTTAAACTGAGTTTAAACCAGCACTGAAAAACTGGCCCTAAGAAATTTGTAAGAAAAAAAATGTTGTTTTGATTTTTATATTTTGCGTTACTTGGAATTGACGGTTGCGCAGAGCAAAGGGCGGCTGTGGACCCCGTTGATGCTGCAGAAAATTGCAAAATTGTTTTTGAACGCGTTGGAAGAATGAAAAACAAAAAACGCTTGATTTTTGAAATGCATGAAAATCACAACACACAAGTACATAATACTCACTCAAACTGCTTGTGGTAATTTTCAGAAAATTTAAAGCTCTGTGCTCAGTCTTCAAGCGCATGAAACTCGTTTCCAATTATTTTCATTTAATTGTTTTTTTTTTGTTTGCGTCTTTGAAGTTTATAAACATCGACACACTAAACTTAACCCAGAAAGTGAACAAAAGCTAAAGGCATGAAAATGAACAAAAACCAAAAAAAAAAAACATACGCGAAGAAATCGAAATGCGCGCGCAACTTGCTTGACTGCTCATGAAAACTACACACACAGACACCGAAGAGTTGATTGGGAAAATGCAGCAGATTTTCAGTTTTTTCTTGCAACAACCACAAGAAAGTGAAAGAAAACTCAAGTAAAAAAGAATGAAAGAAAGAAAAGAAAGAAATAAAAAAAAAAAACACAAAGGCGTCCAAGTTCAATGGCGCTGCCGAAGCGAAATGTGAGATAAAGTTGTTAGCGATGGCTTGTTGTTGTTGTTGCTACAACCAACGATTTATGGAAAGTTGCTGCTGCTGCAAGCTTCGTAAATGCAGCAACACGATCTCGCGCGCGCGTGTGTGTGTGTGTGTGTGGTTTTGGATTTGGCGTCACACGGCGCCCATAAATGCGACTACATATTCAGTTACCGCTGCAGCTATTTCTGCGCATTCCCCTTAACAATTTTGCGGTGGCTGTGGTTGACTACAACTTCAATTTATGTATATTAAAAAAAATTTTTTTTTATAAATACTTTTTTTTTAAGTGTTTCTTCATCCAATCGAAATTGTCTCACTTTGCCGCCACAACTCCACGCTATTGCAATTTCACTCGTTGCTGTGGAAATTCAGTTTTATTTTGCACCACTTCATGAATTATTGATTTTCATAGCCAACATTGTTCGTTCACGCTCGCAGACCTGCATTGGCTGGCAACACTATCTAAAGCTTCTATCTCTGCAGCGTTGTTTGGCTGGCTTGTTAATGGCGGCGGCTTGCATTGTAAACTGCGTTTTCTTTTTTTTTCTTTGGCATTGATGTTCGCTTACTTTATGCTTTTATGTATTTTTGCCCCGCCGTGCTTGCAATTTGCAATTGTCATTATAATTTTATGGCATTTTATGCTGTTGAAAGTTTCTCTTTTTTTTATTAAAGAAATATAAATTGTATTTATGCATATGAAAATTAGTATAAATGTACTTAGTTATGTTCGTATAGAAATTCCATTTTTCTTCGATTCATCTACTTCGACACAAAACATAGATACTCATATTTTACGGTTAATTTTCTAATATTTATAAATAAGTACTGGTATGTATGCACATACATACAGTGCCGGTAAAAAAATAGCACTACTGCGAAAAACTTTCTTTGCCTTTTAAACAAATTATTTTTGGCCACACTTTACCGGCTTCTTTTATTGCATTTATTAACTAACAAAGGGCTCTTTTTAAAAGCACTGCCAGTGCATTGTGTCCAAAAAAATAGATTTCCTTTATACATATATATTAAAGAAACACTGAGAGTAGAGGTAATTTTCTTTGTTTTAAATAGTGTTTGAATAAAAAAGCAAATTTATTAATTTTCTAAGTAGTTATGGACCGTAGCAAACATTGCAGTGCCGGAAAGTGAGAAATTATAAGAAAACTAATTTCTCAGGGCAAAACTTATGCAGAAGTAGAACTTGCAGTTGGCTGTTCTAACAAAATGATCAGTAATGGAGCGTCCAGTATAATGGCGTGGGCTTGCTTTTCTTACAATGGCTTATGCCCTATATATTGGATCCAAGAAGTCATGGATCAGAACGTATATGTCAAAACTCTACGAAGAGAGGGCTTTCCAGCAGTTTAATAACCCTAAGCATACGAAGCATACGAGCAAGAAGGCAAAAAAATGGTTTAGGGATCATTTGATCAATCTGATCGAGTGGCCTGCGGAGTCGCCTGATCTCAAACCGATTGCGAATCTTTAGATTGAGATGCTTTGGACGGTAGTAAAAGATTTCTGTAGCAAAATACCACTTAAAAGATGTCAGGACCTTGTTGACTCCATGCCAAGGCGTTGTGCCGCCGTTGTGTCTAGTTAATGACATGCTACTAAATATTAATTGGCATACATAACTTTATTTTTGATCACCAATTCATATTTTTTTTTAAATAGATTCTGAGTTATTTTCATTTTATTTTAATTTTTAAGAGCATAATATTATCTTAGTGCTATTCTTTTTACATATGAAAGTTTTCATTAAATTTTATAAACATGTTGTGAATCGTTGCTTGAAATTATAATAAGTATATTAGAGCAATAAAATGTTATTAAAATTCAAAGGTATTTGAACTTTCTCTTTCTCAGTGAGCATAGCTCATCGTAGTGCTATTTTTTTTACCGGCACTGTATGTTCATTTGATTTGTAACCAAATTGCAAATTACATAGTTTGCCACTTATATTTATTTATTTGTTCTTAAGAATTTAAAAATTAAAATTCAGTTCATTCTTTAACATTAACTATATAAATTCAAGTTTAAAACTTTGCAGAAAACTAAAAAAAAAAATGAACAAATTTTTATTTATATATTAAACTTTTTTGAGTATGCAGTTTTCCAGCGCTTTCAATTTTAGTACAACAATGTGAAACCTTCAAATGGCTAGGAATAGCTTTGCTTTTTTAGAATTTTTTGTTTGTAAAAAGTATTGCGACAGTCATCCATATAAAAAAAAATATTGCTTGTTCTTGGAAGAAAATTTAACACTTCAGAAAGAAAATTCCAAAAAAATGTATTCACGAATTTTCTATCAAAATTAAATCTTCACGTGTTGCAATTTTGAAAAACTTATACCCCATTATATATTATTAAAAAAATATTGAATAACGAAAAAATAGTAATTCATCATTAAATAATTTCGAAGTATGGGAATTCATTCTCATTATATTCAATTATTTAGCTTTCTCATAATCAGTGAGTTATTACTAAAAAAATGTATAAAATAAAAATGTATGTAATCTAAGTAGTTTTGAATAACAAATTAATTTTTACTATTCATTCAACAAATTTTTGAAGAAAAAAATTTGAGCTCTGTATATTTTGTTTTTGCTTTTAAAAGCTAAAATTTCAAACTATTTTATCAACTACCTTGAATTGTACTGAAAGCATTCTTATCACAACGAAATTCAAAATTTGACAATTCAAATTAAAATAAAATATGAAAAAAGTTCAAAAAAAAAAAAAAGTTTACTGCGGCTACCTACATATTTGATGTGCCTTGGTATTCATATATTTGCGTCATGCGATTATTTAGTTTTCTCATATCAACCATACCTCTAGGATTGGTGAACGAAAAAATTTGTAAATTTGAGCCAAACTCGCACATTTCCTTAGACTCTTCAAGTACGAGTATATGTACATACATACATCTGCAGTAAATATTCTATTAGTCTCTCGCTCCTTTTCTATTGTCCATTTTTTTAAATTCAAATTTCACTTTCTCTCGTCCATAGCTACGAAGCAGCAGGCGTCACCGAGTTCTTACAACCATCTGCGCTCTCAATGTATAAGACATGCTGTGTTCCTTGTCTCAAAAGCAAAAAAATCACTCTGTCTTATAGTTTTACTCTTGGCGATATCCTTCCTATTTTTGTAATTAGTTTCACATATTTTTTTCTTTTTATTTCATCTATGTACATGTTTCCTTCAAAATACACTCTTCAAATATACGCCGATCATTTTCACTCAAAGCAAGAGCAACAGCGTCTAAAAATCGCTTGTACTGCTCCTATATTCCATTATTTCGCCAGCATGCTGTGCAACACATCTGGTGTTGTCCATTTCCTTCAAGCAGCTAACTTAGTATATTTATTTCGTTCTTTGTTATTCATTTATTTGTCTGTAAAAATTTCGATAGCAAAAGTGTAGATTCCAATGCATTTATTATATGCTTTGCCATGAGTTTTAATATTTTCTTTTTTAAGGTTTGTTTGTTCACCAAGTTGAAAAGAACGATAGTTTGATCTTGCTGTTTTGAAGTTGTTATACTCACTCGTACATATTTCATGATATGTGTTCGCAGTACGAATTCCACTAAGTTGTTGAGCTACAGATTGCCATTACTCAGCCTACTGCTGCTTCTACTATGTCTTCTTTGGTTTGCGTGAATCACAGATTGTTGTTTGCTTGGTTTATTGTTTGGTCGGAGGGTCAGAACTGGAAAGGTACACACAACACGACTGACCCACAAAAAAGTCGATGAGCCAGATAAACAGCAGCTATACAGATTTAAAAGACTTACATACATACATATTTATATATAATAAATATGTGTATATACTTACCCAATTTATAGCGGTGGTTGATTACGCTAATGCTCTTGGTCACTCTTAAGGCGCCTCTTGACTGCAGCTTAATTTTTTTGCGTTTTTTTTTCTTCTTTTATTTTGTTTATTTTTTTGCGTGGTCGTTCTTCACTCAGAGCCGTTGATAAATGTAGTAGTTGTAAAAAATGATTCTGTTTATAAAAGCGTAAATTTGAATTTTTCTTCACACCATACGGCCTGACTCACCTTTGCCCAATTACTCCTTTATTTTCGCCTGTGTTATATTAAAATTTTTTTGTCTTAACGTTCCTGTATTTTTAATTATTCTTCACAATTCCATATCCCTGTTTTAATTTGCATCTGCGAGTGTGCGCGACGCTTTTAAAAATAACCAAAAATAACGGTGTCAAATGCTAATCGAATGCAGTTGCGCCGAGACCTGAAATATTTGTGTAGTGCACAAAAGGTAAAGGTAGAGATTTTAAAGTAAACCAAAATGCTTTTATTTTACTAAATACGAAGAAAATTGAAATTTAAAATTTTCTTGCAATTGCCAATTTGTAAAAAACTTATTGAGTTCTTCAGAGTGCCTGTAAATTATTTCATTCGCCAAAAAGTGGCGCATAGAGTTCTGTGTTTGTTTATGCAATTCTAGGCGTAAAATAAATTTCAAAAATCCATGGACATTTTTTTTTTAATTTGATTTTGTTTAAGTATATCGGTTTTGATAAATATATCAAATGTTTTTACTAAGTGAACAGCATTTCCATAATATTGCAATTTTTAAGAATTAAAAAATATATTTAATTTTTCATGTGGTCATTCAACCGTCAACCACTGGCCAAGAAATTAGTTAGCACCATACTTTTATTAAATGAATACACTACTTAATGCAGAGAAAATAAAAACATATGTACATACATCCTCGGCTTAGAGTGAAAATTTCTTAAGTCCACTTTACGAATACTACAACGGAGCACAAAATACAGTTGCTTTTTTAAGAGTTTTTGCATCGTGCATCAAAATCTTCTATTCGTTCAAAAGTGGACTAAGCTCATTTTCACTTTTAGCCAACGATATGAACTTTATTTACTTGTTGCCAAGCCATTTGCTTAACAGTTTTTAATTCATAGAATAGAATGAAATAACAGCGAGTAATTAATCATTAAAAGTAGTAGTTAAAGACAAAAAGAAAATTGCTATAAAAATAAGCGTTGACGCACCTTTACCACAGTTCGTGTAATTTAAACTGAGTAGATCTATCAACACATATGTATGTACATACACATCCATGTATGCACAAAAAATATACCTGCAAATGTGTGCTAATAACTTCAGTGCTGAGTTATAAAATGAAAATATTTTTTAATCACTTTAAATGTGTTGCTTGTAACTGTCACTCCTTAATTGATCTTTGTTAAAAATCCTTGAGTTGAATTCCTTTAGAATCGAGAAGTTTCTCGTTGTTCGTGAATATTAAATTACTAACGAAATGATGGCGAGAGAGAGTCAGCTTGCTTAAAACTCGACGAGCACTAGGCGCCCGACTCTCTAATCGAGCAATGAGCTAACAGTGTCGCTCTTCTTACGCTTGCTCCGAAAAGATGAATCTCTTTTAAATTCTTTCGTGTGTAAACTTCACCATAAACAAATTTTCATTCTTCACTACATCAAATCAAAATCACCCTTTACTCAGTAGCAATAAAAATTGGTTTTTGAATCTTAACAAAGTTCATAATTGAATCTTAAATAATTTCTCAGCCATCTGTTCCCACAGCACAGTCCGAAGATTTAGTCCAATACGCCACACTCAGCCATACCAAACACTTTTACAAATAAAATCAAAAGTAAAGTTGCATATTTTTTTCGCTTTTCTAGTTCGTTCGCTGGATGAAAACGCGTGCGAAAACCATAAAACATAACATAAATGCCAAGCAAAATGACAAAGCATGAGTGGAATAAGCTTGCTATGGCTACCTGTCGTCGAAGTCTTGATCGTGTACTTGATGACCGCCGCTGGTGTTGTACAATGCGAGCGTTCGAAGTGCACGTTTGGGTTTGCCACTACAGCGACAGACAAAACAACCTGTTCCAAAAGCGCTTAAAAAGACTTGGAAAAAAAAAAAGCAATGAACAAAAGTTTAAATCAAGACAGGTTTTTTTTTTCGTTATGAGTTTAATGGCTGGCCTATACAAGGCGTCTAGTGGCGAAAACCACAGAGCAGCGCACAAACTCAAGCGCGCTGAGTGAAAAAAAAGTAAAAGAATGCGATCTCATTGCTGATCTTCGCAAGATCACTGATCACTGATCACTGAAACTGTGTGGCTTACAAAAATTGCTGGTTTTTTTCTGCGTGAGTTTTATTACTTGTATTATTTTCTGCTGCTGCCCCTCCGCCTCCTCCTCCGCCTCCTCCAAAAGTATGGGTTTGCCCCTACTCCGCTGCAGTGTTGTTCTCAGCGCTGTAGTGCTCGAACGTTTGCGCTTCCAGCCAAGCAACTTTTTGGTGTTTAAGCGCCACAGTGCCCACCAGTGAGCAGCCGAAAAAGCACTGTAGTAGTGCGACATTGAGTTCACCCCGCCGCAAATTGTGTGGACTGTGCCGAAGCTGGCAGTTGATCTTCATCGCTTGGTGATTAAGACTTTTTTACTTTAAAAATTATTATTTTTTTTTTTTCGTAATTTCTTAAAGTGCATGCTGCTCACTTAACTGAAATAAATGTAGAAAAAAGAAAAGCATTCAGTGGATCGCGCTGATGTAGATCGCGCTGCTCGCAAATAATTCGCTGCCTTTTGTATTATTTAAGTGGCGCAAGTTCAGGTTTTTCGTGTCAACAATAATTTTTGTGCGTTGCTTTTATTAAGCGCGTATATGTAAATTTTTCTGTTTGTTTGTTTTTTTTTTTTCGTTGTCAACTCACCTTTAAAACGTTCGCATTCTCGCTGCCATGTAGAATTTATATTATTTTTCAGTCAGCACTGTCTCTCAGCTTTTTGTCTTTCAGTCTTTCATAATTTTTATGACTTTTTTATTGCACCACATTTCAATTACAGCTAGCTATACATTTAAAAGCAGTTCACTTTTTTTTTCGCTCGCATAAAATGCGTACTTTAGCAGCCACTTAAGTTGCTAACTGACGCATCGGCGCTTTTATGTAGTTTTGGGTTTTTTTTTTTTGTATCATTCGCCTCGCTGTTAGATTAGTTTTTAAAACTACTACTACTAGCGCTTGGCGCTTGATTGTTGTGTGTCTGCAGCAGCGCGTTATCGTCCTCGCTGTGCTCCTCAACTAGAAATCACTTTGTGTTCCAGCAGCTTTTAGCTTGTTGACTTAATTAAATATTCGCATTCCCTTGCGCACTGCTCTGGCATACTTTCATTATTTTCCTTCGTAACATATGTGTAGATTAGAACGTAGGAAAAAACTATATCAACTCGCCTGCTTTCCAATGCCTTGCACTTTTGTGTGCGCTCTCTCTCTCTCTCTCTCTCTCTCTCTCGTTCTGGTGCCCACCACTCCTTTGACACCATCGAACAAAGTCAATTAAGGCGAACGCTGTTTAATAGAAAACAATCAAAATGATTTTCAATTATGTGTTGTATATACTATTTGTTGGTCACTTCATTGTGCGCTGATTCAGCTTTGCCCAACTCCTGCCGCTAAATTGCCAGCTGTTTATGCTTTGTGACCGCAAGTCTTAAGACGACACTTAACTCCCTCACAGTTACTTACCACCCACCGATGTTGTGAATGTTTAATTTTGTTTTTATTACATTTACTTTAAGAGACGCCTGTTGTGTTGCTCCTGCTTTCACTTTTACTTTCTCTATATCATTTAGGCTGCCTTCAAAGCCTTCACCTTGGAAATCTTTTGTATACAACACTCCTTTAACCCAGTTGTATTTGAAAGCAAGCATTCGTTAGTCCTTTCCACATAAGTCTTTTCTGAGAAGTAGTTTATTCTTAACGCACATTAGAACTACTCGTTCATAGTAAGTGTTTCAAGCGTTGCTAAATATTTAAATTTTAACTTCGAAAATCGTTCATTGAATCGATTACATTGCAATGCTGGCTTTCTTTTCCTTGAAATTTCAATGCTAAACGGGCATTTTTTCGTAGCGCGTTCCGTAACGTTTGACTGCGTGGTTTCCTTGCTCCTTTTTTGCTTTTAATGCGCTACACGCTAATGTGTTTTTCTTTCACTTCCTTACGCTTTTTTTCGCACACTCCAGCTGTGAATATGGTTGGCCATTAACAGCTAACAGCTTCGTATTCACATAGTTTTCCTCCCATAACTCGAGCAGCTTCCCAGTTAAGCTGTTAAGGTTAGTTTGACCGCCTACTCATTTATTAATGGCTACACTAAATTTTGCTTTACTCAGTCTCTTCTCAACACCAACTGTTCGCAATCCTTGCAATGCGCCAGCTCGTAAGTGCTTCTCCGTGTCATCACTAATATTTCCCATTTGTCTCAATGTCGTTTGGTGCGCTTGAATTTGTCATGCTGTACTTCCGGTGTTGTGAATTTTTTCTTCGTGTTGTCCTGCTGCTTGTTGGCCTAGTTTTTTTTTGTTTTTTAGTGTGCTTTGCATGAGCATATTTTTTTTCTTTTTATTTAATTTATTTTAGTTCTTCACTCCCTTTTTGATCGCTTGCGTTAAACTAAGAACATCGCAAAGTGAAATAAGTTCATTTAAAATAATACTTTACCTTCTTAAAAGGTTTGTTTTAGTGCCCTTTCGATTGCTTCTACACCTCAAATATATTTACGATTACTAACGTTTATTTGCCTTGCGCTTCATATTTTCATAGTTTTACGCTGAAATTCAAAGTAAAAAAAAGGCATTAAAATTTTCTTACCACTTTCTTTGTTTTTATTTTATTAAATAATACAATTCTAATGAGTATAATTATGCACACATAACGAGCATTTGCATTGCACTTTGCTATGGCAGCTCATTTTCTAAAAGGTTAATGCACAGGCAGGTTGCGATTAAAATCAACTGAGAGAGATCGCGCGAGTTCAGGTGTAGCAAGTACACACACACACACACATACGTACAAATGCAAATTATATAAACTCAGTTGATTGTTAGAAGAAAAAAAATATTTCATTAGCCACTTACAATTAATTAAATTATTTAATATGAAAAAATAAACAGACGCGGCGTTGTTAGTTCTGAGATACGCGCACATTAACCTTAACCTCATTTTTTTCCAACCGACATATAGACACACACACACACACACATTCCGAATATTTTCAAAATACGCACAAAGATGCAATTGAAGTGACGCTGCTTGATTCTATAATTTAAATTGTACACATGAATATTTGTATTGTACGAGTATATCTTTTTTTGTGTGTGCGTGTGTGTGTGTGCCCGCGAATAGAATAGAATGTAGCGAAGCGTTGAAAAGCTGTTTGAATCAGCTGCTCAGCACCGCACGTAGCGGCGTGTTGTAGTACAGGCAAAACGACTTGTTTGATTTGCTGTAACTATTTATTTATTATTGTGTTTTTTTTGACGTACTTTTATTTACTAGTTGC